>OX467712.1:45276137-46670807 GCA_950111635.1 Agelastica alni | reverse complement strand
CCTTATAAAAATGTTATAATATTAAAGTATGTTACATTTATCATAAAATATTGTGTCTAGTTAACTTGTACAAACAAAAAATTTGTGACTGTAGTAAAACTAATCTTTATGAGAAGTTTGTTTTGTTTTGTCTTTGTCTTACGGTAATATATCGTAAATTGTCCCAAGGTGTTAAAATTTTATAAATATAAATAGGTAGCTTGCAGGTGAAAAATAAATTCATAAACCTACCTATTTATACAGGGTGGCCAACCGAACACGAAACCGAGCCATTTACAGGAACCTCGTAAACATTTTAAAAAAAACGCTCAGACTCGTCGTTTTTTATTAAAGGGGGGCACTCTTACTTATTGAGAAATTAGATTTTAACTGTGAAACGTATATGCAAGCAATCAAGAACGGTAAACATGTCAATCATTCGACTACGCTAATGGTATAGTTCTAGTACCTAGTACCTAGTTTTTTCTTGCACGGGACGGTAAATCGTCACAATTGCCGTTTATTGTTCCGATTCAAACCCAAGTGTTTTTCACGAGGTGCATACACAGCAACCACAGAAATTAAATGTATGGGCTGGCATTTGGGCCTTTTGTTCTACCAGGCAATTTGACTGGCGAAATGAATTTGCAATTACTGAAAGACGCTATTGACCCTGCAATAACTAATATATTTGAAAATAATCCACAGTATGTCGACAATCATTTTATTTTAACAGGACGGTGCTCCTCCGCATTATGCGGCGATTGTTTGACAGTATTTAGACCAACGTTTTCCACGGCATTGGATTGGGAAAAGAAGCAGCATTGAACGGCCTCCACGATCGCCAGATTTATCGTCCCTCGATTTTTTTTTGTGGGTACATCTGAAAAGTAAAATCTATGAAACACAAACAGCGTCGTTGGAAGATTTGCGTCAAAAAATCGTTGACGAGTGCCGTCGAATTACTCCGAAAGTTGTTCGGAATGTGCGTGAACGTTTTGAACAAAATCTTTATTATTGTATGGAAGCGGGTGGTCATTAGTTTAAACATTTAATCAATTAAGTAGTTAAAGCAACTTAAATAATTGGAAATTTAACATGTAATTTTTTTCAAAGTTTCGGGAGGAAATGTAAAATTTAAAAACTACTGTAAAAAGAATTGTCAGAGCTTTTAAAAGACATCTTATTCAACCCTCAATGCCATTTAAAAAAATTTGGGTAATTTTTACCCCCGCTTGGGGTTGAAAGTAGTGGATACCGGGATACCGGGTTTAGAGTGTCCCCCTTTAATCAAAAATCGACGGGTATGAGCGTTTTTCTATAATGTTGACGTGGTTCCTGCAAATGGCTCTGTTTCGTTTTCGGTTGGCCACGCTGTATTTAGTTTTTCTTTAAATCTATGAAAATATATTTGCTATTTTAATTGCCCTGCATTGATGGTTAGGCGACAGCGCACTTGAAATAGATCCATTTTTAAAAGAGGAGAAACTGACTTAGCACCATTTTTACTTTGCTAAACAACCGTTGAATTTGTTTAAGAGACTGCATCTCCGAACAGTACATTACATTGTACACTATTGTTCGACTTAAAACATCAAACAAGAATAATCAAGTAGTACCTGCACCACGATTCTAACCTTTATTACTTTTATACCTGTATTAACATTTAAACACTTTCATTTTTAAGCTCAGGATTTAAAACATACGGTACTATTGAACTTTGAATTTTCTTAAAAAAAGCTTTCATTATAATTAAAATCCCAATCTATTATTTAAAATAAATTAGATCATTTTAAAATTTTAAACAAAAAAGATTATAAATGGTATTTGTCCTAAAAAGAAATGTTAAATAGTCAGATCAACATTTTTAAAATAATTCATAATTTACCAAATATTTAATAAATTCGACAACACTGTTGCTGATAAAAATTTAATTTTTAATGTTCACAATAAGTTAATATTGGACCAACCTACCAGTTTATGTAAATTTTATAGGATGCACCATATTTTAATCTTTGTATAAATAATGATACTTCGCCGCTACTGGCAATTGATAAATAAAATTGTTAGTATTTACATATTTGGCTATCCTGTTCTACCAAAATATTTATAGATTTAAAATAATCGCTTATTTTTAATATTGTAAGAAATACTTGTTTATTAATAAATTTTAAATAAATATATACAGTGCGTCCATAAAGTAACTTGTAAATTCTTTTAAAGATAAATGAAATTTTTTTTGAATATTTTGGCATTTATGTATTAAATTTAAATTGTAACATTTAAACACACAAGAGATTTATTCTCGAGTAATAACATTGATATTTGTTTTAAATGAAAAGCTCCTTTTTTTATTAAAGAAAGCCTTGCAGGCAATCTGATCGGTAACGATCAATAAGCAATTTAAATCTACCCTATTTTACTATTTTTAATCTGATCGGTAACGAGCAATAAGCAATTTAAATCTACCCTATTTTACTATTTTTAATCTTAAAACTAAAGGTCTTACTCAATAAAAGATCCTTAGATTTTAATACAAATAGGCACTAAGCCTGCACTGTACTCTGCTTTACACTGACACTTATCTACTGAACCAACTCAAAGGGCTTCGTCCTCTTAAGTCTTCTCGTCTGATTGGTGTTGTCGAGGAGCTGGATGACCTCAATATTTACATGTTCTAGGAGTCGCTGTTTATGACTCTTGGCAAACTTGGTGATCGGCTGGTCAACGGTGTCAATCTCCAGGTCTCGATAGAGGTCACTCTTTCTGAAGTACCAAGGAGCATTGGTGATATTTCTTAATACCTTGTTCTGAAACCGCTGCATGAACTGGGAGTTACTTGCTTTGGTGCAGCCCCAAAGCTAAATACCATAAGTCCAACCAGGTTTCATGATTTGCTTGTATAGTAGCAATTTATTGTGTATAGACAGAGTGGAATTACGCCCAAGTATCCAATACATGTTTTGAAATTTGAGTCCTAATTCTTCCCTTTTCTTTTTAACATTGGGTTTTCAGCGTAACCCCGAATCTAATGTAATACCCAGGTATTTGGGTGTTGGCATAAGGTACCTGAGCATTATTCAGTCTAACTGGCACGTGTCGACCTCTCTTGTTAGTAAAATTTATGTGCACCGATTTTGTCTCGTTAAGCTTGATTCTCCATTTTTAAGTCCATGTTTGAATCCGGTTAATGGTTGTTTGTACTGTAGCTTCGTCATGACTATTTCCGACTGCTAAGATGGCAGAATTCGTGGTTAAAGAATGTTAGGGGTTGGACTGGCCTGAATTCAGAGTCACTACTAAGAGCAGCACAGTACAGAGAGAGATTTGCCGAAATTGTAGCTAACCTTCAGTGAAGACGGCACGTTAAGAATAAGAAGAAGAAGATGGCTGTGTCATCATTTTAAATGGCTATAGTGTTATGCTCTAAATCAGGGATATCACCAGTGTATAAAAGGTACTCGAGTCCTTTATCCCATACTTTGGTGAAAGCCTGTGCTACATCTAGGAAGATTGTAGAACAGACTTTCCCTTCTAGCGTTTCTTCCATGATCTTGGTTATTCTGTGAACCTGGTCTATCGTTGAGTGGCTTTCACGAAATTCAAACTGGTGATCAGGTATAAGCTTCCTTTTCTCTATTATTGACTTTAGTCTTTTCAGTAGAAATTTTTTGAATAATTTTGATATTACAGGTAACAGTGAGATCGGTCGGTAAGATAAAGCTTTTTCGGATTTTTTTGACTGGTTTGGGTATCATAATCACCTCTGCAACTTTCCACATCCTGGGAACATACTCCAGTCGAAAAGCAGCATTTATCAGGTACGTCAATTTTATTATGGCTTTCTCGGGTAATTGTTGCAGGATTTCTCCTGTTATTTAGTCAAATTCTGTGGCTTTCTTTGGATTTATATTTTCTTTAATTTCCTCAACTACCTCTTTTGTTGTGACCGGTCTTTTTTCTAATTCTTCTTGATCATAATTCTATTTCATAATGTTATTTTTTCACCTTCGTTTGGTTAAAATGTATTTTCTTAGTAATCCGCGAATCTGTTTGCTTTTTGGATGTTATCACTTGCCAAACTGCCATCTTCTTGTTTGATTGTGGGGTTCTGCAGGATGGTTCTTTTTAATCTTTTAATAGCTTTCCACAGGGAATAATCTCTGTTGCTGACATTTGACAATTCTTTGAGGTAAGCACTAATAAGTTAATTTTTGATTTTTTGGATTTCTCTTTTAAGATTCTGTGTGGCATTCAGCGTAGCTTTGTCCACGTGTGCTTTAGATTTCTGCCATTTGCGTCTTAATTTTCTCTTTTCGGTAATTAGTTCCCTAATTTCTCTTGGGTAGTTATTTCCCTTTGTTCTTACTGTTAGTCTCGGGGTGTTATTTTATGCAAATTGCTGTAGAATCTTGTTAAATTTCTCTACTTCTTCTTCTAACTGTTCGTTGGTTCTTAGCAGAACTGAGAGATTAATATTGCTATTTAGTTTTATTTTAAAGCTCCTTCAATCAGTTTTTTTATTCACTAAACTTGGTGAGGTTTCTTTTTGTACAAAGCTCATTTTCTTAGTTTTTTTTGTTGACCTCACTTTAATAAATTTTTTAGTAAGCAAATAAACAAAATTACAGGTTTTGTTCTTTTAAACTAAAAAATCTTTAAATTGATGCACACCATTATCTGAGGTAATATGTTTGGCGAATGCTGACTTTGCTGTAGCTTTCTTAAACTTGGAAAAGGTTTATAACAGAGTGGTAAGGAATGAATTGTGGTCGACATTGTATAAATGGGGTGAGCGGTAGTTTCATATGAGCGCTGAAATCATTTCAAGAGGATTCCACTAACTGGTTTAACATCGAAAAAGTTGTGTTGCTTCGCCATAGCTGTTTAACTTATAGACAGTTATTTAAAATATCTGAAAGAGAGTGCATATAGATTGAGAATGAATAATTTAATCGTCAAATGCCTTCTTTAGGCCCATGATCAAATCATTTTAGCATCAAGAGTAGTTGCAGCGATGGTTAATATTATGCATAATGCCCTAAAAATTAAAGGGATAAAAGTAAATGCAAGAAAGACGAACGAAATGCTGATTGAAACAGAAAGAGCGAAACAAGTGAATTATTTTGTATACTTGGGTTCAAAAATTACGAAGAAAAATGAATAAGGTCCTACATAACTTATGGTCATATAACTTATGATATATAACTTATAATATAACTTATGAGTAGCCAGAATGTTTAAAAAAAGGCACGACTAGCTCTGCATAGAGGTCCCTACACTTATGTATGATAGTAAATGTTGGGTTTGGCACAAGAAGGATAAAAGGAAGATTAACGCTGCAGAGATGAGTAGTCTGAGAAGTATAGCCGGAGTGACTCTGATGGATAAAGTGAGAAATAAAAAAGTAATAAAAAACTGTAAGGTGAAAAAAGATGTGGTAACAAAGATAGAAAAATTGCTTGGATGGTTTGATCTAAACAGATTTAAAAGGCGAACCTATCTCGATCAGATCAAAATTGTTTCGAAGAATGGTAAGGTCAAGAGTACCAGCAGCCGATGAGCATTTATAAAAGTGCTGATGACAGTAGAAGAAGCGAAAGACGTGTGTAAGAACCACAGCTAGTGAAAAAAAGTGGTCTCTGTCTACCCAAACTGGAAAAGATCGTGACTATATGTATGTATGTACATATAAATAAGGTAAAGTGTGATTCTAATGGCACCGAATTATAAGTTATTGGACATTAGAAATCAGACAGTTAAATAAGGAATTATTGCATTTTGTAGAAAATCCAGACAAAAACATTGTTATTAAAAAAGTAATGATCTATAATTATATTTCTTTAGTGAGGAACACTTTAATATTTTAAAGTATTTGTCACAATAATTTTTACTTTAAATGTGGTTTTTTTACAGTGATACCTTGCAGAGGATCCAATTTACTTGTTTTTTAGGTAAAACTTGTTTGTCATATAATTAGATAAACCGATTTTTCTGTTAAAGTCATTCCTAATCAATTTATAAAATATCCCTAATTTTTAAAAATGTTATGTCATCCAAAAAAGATTTTTAATATCCAGATTAAATTAGAGAAAATAATCTTGCACTGCTAGCGGTAATATGTTATCCTAAATACTTGTAAAAACTTGTTTAATTTTCTTACTATTCGATAATGTTTATCTGCAAGAAACTTTGCATTTTAAAAGTCATTGCTTAGTTTCTATAAATAAAATCAAATATTAGGGAAAATTGAATAAATATTTGCTGACATAATATTGTTCCATCTTTACACGGATCGAAGGCGCACAGCGACTTTGTTTATTCTTCTTAGCATTGATACTTGGCGCTGCGCTGCAATCTAAAGTTAAATATTCCAACAGTTTAACTCAACGTTAGCGAAAATCGCCAAAAATAAACTGCATAGTACGACTTTGGAAGTGTCCAAAACCGTTTTAATTATTTAAATTGAAATATCGTTAATGCAACTGTGAAAATTTTAAGGAAATATGTAAAAATTTCTGATGGCAATATTACATAAATACATACATATAGTCACGTCTTTTTCCCGTAGGGGTAGGCAGAGATCACTTCCTTCCACTTGATACGGTTTGATTGCATTTATTACGCGTATGAAACTTCAATCTTTATTTACAAAAAAACATAATTTTATTTATCGACATTTTTTTAACGTATAGATGCATTTACAATATCAAAATCAGATAAATAAATGCGATCTAAATCATTTCTCCACTTTATTTAGATAAATGATTTGATGGTATTAAAGGGCGTACGCCATATTGAAAATATGCTCGTGTTTGATATAGATGCTCTGGTCTGACTTAATTGTTTCGATCTAGTAGGATGCTGTCATTGCTGTTAGTTGTTGTCACTGACACTTAAGAGGTCGACCTCGGCGAACGTATCTCGATCAGATTGACATTGTTTTAAAGAGTACCAACAACCGCCGAGCATGTGTGAGAGTACTGATGAAAGTAGTAGATCAAAAAATGTGTGAAAGAAGTGGTCTCTGCCTACCCCTAAGGGAAAAAGTCGTGACTATATGTATCTATGTTGGGTCCTTTTGAATTACAAGCAAATTTGAATGGTAACTTGTATTTACAGTTTTTACAAACTACACTTTTCGATCATTTAGAGAAATTATTATTATTATAATTAATTATTATAATTAATTGATGGAATTCAGTAAGATCTTTTGGGCGGGGTCATGTGCCTCCATCCTCATAACATGGCCTATCCATCGCAGCCGGCAACTTTATTTCCTTTCAGGTCCCTGAAACAGCCTATACAGCTCAAAGTTGTACCTTTTCCTCCATATCCCATTTTCCTCAATGGCCTCCCAAATTTTCCTTAGAACTTTCCTCTCAATACACCCCAAGATGTTCTCGTTACTCTTTGTGAGTGTCCATGTTTCGGCGCAGTACGTTAAAACCGGTCTTATCAGTGTTTTGTAGAGTTTACACTTTGTGCTTCTGGAGATGTTATGGGATTTGAGTTGGGGGGCGAGTCCAAAGTAACATCTGTTGGCAATGAGGACTCTGCGTTTAATTTCGGCTGTTGTGTCATTATGAGTGGTTATCACAGAGCCAAGGTACACAAACTCGTTATATATATATAATCCAGGATATCTACAGCTGTCGCTGCCTTCCTGCTTTCAGCCCTTGTCTCCAGTTGTCCTTGTCCTGCCAGTCTCCGTCCTGCAGGTTTCTTAATTCCATCGCCTCATCCACTTCGTCTCTCCATGATCGCCTTGGTCGACCTCTCTTTCGTCTGCCTAATGGACTCCACTCAGTTACCCGGTGTATCCAGCGATCCTCCGGAGTTCTTCTAACATGTCCGTACCACGTTAGTTTCTTTTCCTCTATGTGTTCTAGTATGTCTTTTTTTACCTCCATTCTTCTCCTGATCTCCTCATTTCTTATTCGATCTAATCTGTTCACTCCACAACTCCTTCTCCAAAAGTCCATTTCTGTGGCTACAATCTTCCCTTTGTTTTTTTTGTTGATCACCCACATTTCAGCTCCATAAGTCATTATGCTGCGAACTATTGAATTGAATATTCTCGTTTTATTAGTCTTGGTTATGTGGCGATCCCATAATATTGGGTTTAATTGATTAATACATGCCCTAGTTTGACCTAGTCTATTTTTTATTTCTTCCTCTGTTGTTCCACTTTTTGATATTATAAACCCTAGGTACTTAAATTTGTCTGTTCCTGAGATCTGTCGGTTATCATCTATTTCTAGGTGATATATCCTGTCTTGTGCCGTTGACATATATTGGGTCTTTTCGAGGTTGATTTCCACTCCATTTTTCCCATATTCCTCCTCTAGTTTCCGCATCATAAAACCTAAATCCTCCTCATCTTGAGCTATGATTACTTGATCATCGGCAAAGCTTAGAGTATACAGATGATCATTTCTAATTGGTATTCCCATTCCTGCACATTTTCTCTTCCATGGTCTTAGTGTCTGTTGTAGAAATATTTTGAATAGTGTGGGTGATGTTGAGCATCCTTGGAGGAGACCCTTAGTTGTTTTGAAGGCATTTGATAGTTTATTTCCCTCTTTTATCCATACGGTATTTTTTTTGTACATATTTTGGACTGTTCTGATAATTCTCTGCGTTATACCCATTTCTAACATGGCTTCCCAGATTTTAGACCGAGGGACAGAATCATAGGCCTTTCGGATATCCACAAATGCAAAATGTACCTCTCTGTTCTTGGCCATTTTTTTCTCTATGAGTTGTTGAATTGTATATATATGGTCCATACATGATCTTCCAGCCGTAAATCCTGCCTGATCTTCATCAACTTTTCCTTGTATCTGTTCTTCTAATTTTTGTTTGACGACTTTTCCAAATAGTCGGCCCATCGAAGCTATTACGCTGATTCCCCTGTAGTTTTCGCACTTTTTTTTTTTTTTTTTTTTTTTTTTTTTTTTTTTTTTTTTTTTTTTTTTTTTCTCTCTCCTTTCTTATGGATAGACGTTATGTAGGCTTCCGTCCATTCATCTGGTAGTTCTTCTCCATTTAGTGCTCTGAGGAACATTGCGTGTATCATTCGCCCCAACTTCTCAGTTCCGTATTTAATTAATTCCGGTGGTATTCCTCCTGGACCGCTAGATTTCCTGTTCTTCATAGATTTTATAGCACGTTTGACTTCCGGTAATGTTAGAGTAATTTGTTCGTTTTCATCTGCTGATATTTCTTCATTTCTCATAAACTCGTTAACCTATTCTATATCGTCGCCATATATCTTTAGGTTTCTGCGGGGGTTTACTTCTCTAGGTATTTCCGGTGATGCTAGCATGTACTTGGTTTTCTTGATATTAATTACTAGGCCCATTTCCTCTGCTGCCCCTATCAGTGCTCTGTATGCTTCTTTAACTGCTGCCTCTGATTTATTATATATTATAACCATGCTTTTATATAATTTGTAATAATGAATAAGCATACTTTTCGAAGACTATTTTTTTCACGAGCACTGAGTTTGAACTCGTCTCTAAACATAAATATTTTTAGACAATACATTGCCTTATCCATCCAACGAGCGTGAGTCATAGCTCCTGGGCGCTTGAACGAAAGCTTTTCTTTTGGGGTAGCTTCCAAAAAAAATTATGAGTTCCAAAAATTCTTTATAACCACTTTTTGAAACTTTTGAAAAAATAAATATATTAAAAAACTGACTTTTTTGTAGACCGTTAAATTTCTATAACCATCTGTTTTGATCATTTTAAAATACTATCTCTAAAGTGAGTTACAAAATTCCAAAATCCAAGAGAAAGTTGTTCCCAAGTTATTTAAATGGGAAATTGAAATTTACGATGCGATATCTCTTAATATTAATGTTGAGAGCTCTAACTTTCACATATTTTTCACCATTTTTAACAATATTTTCTGTAGTAATATCTCAAGAGAGTAAAAATCTATATATACATATATATATATATATATATATATATATATATATGTATATATATATATATATGTATATATATATATATATATATATATATATATATATATATATATATATAAAAATGAATTGCTGTTCGTTTGTCTCGCTAAAACTCGAGAATGCCTGGACCGATTTGGCTGATTTTGATTTTGAAATATTTGTGGACGTTCATGAAAGGTTTAAACGGCGAGAAACTAAGTAAAAATTGTGAGGAAAATACTAAAAACGACAATTTAATTTTCCCATACAAAATGTTTCTACCTGTCAAACATTTGATGTTCGTCCCGTCAGTACGGTAAGCTTGGGTCCTCTCGAATTAAAGATATTTGATATGGTATTAAATAATGGTTTCGAATCTACAACGTTTACCGGTTCCGCTAGTATTAATATATATTATATTAATGGTAAGAGCTCCAACTTTTACAGTATTTCTTATTTACCTTTTCCAACAAAATTTTCGATATAATTAAAAAAAAAAGTTATCGATTTTCTTAAACAGACTAGTGTATATGTATAAACTCAGGCAGGCTAATGAGTTTCGAGTAAAGTGCCTTGATGCAGAGTAATACCATAACCGATTTTTAATAAATTTGTCCTGCTACAGTGAGTGGGATTTTTCTAGACGATTAAACATATTCCAAGAAGCATGTCATTATTTTTCCAAGAACTTACCAAACCAGTTCTGTCAAGATTTATCTTTCTATATTTAATACTTATACCATTAGTTTTTATTTAAAAGACATCATGGATTTGACATATTTGTAATAATTAATAATTGTTCCTATTGCTTTTACAAAGTAGGTACCTACTATTTCTATGAATTTTTGTATTATTGAACACTCTTTGGGGCATTCATGTATTGTGTAAATTTTATCCAACTTATAATTAAATGCTTTAGTCTAAATGGCTTGGGAATCTGCTTTTTAATACGCTTGTATTAATTTTACCTGTATGTTTGTAACTGATTCTTTGGCCTCGATTTTGCCCTATATTAAGCGATCAGATTTAATTTAAACTTCGCATATTTGTCAAAGACCGACGACAATGCAATAATTCGATTAAAATATCCGATTATCCTGATTAGTTTCGCCAGGATTTATAAATATCTTTACGGATCCATCGGTGGTTTAGTGGTAGAATGCTCGCCTGCCACGCGGGCGGCCTGGTCTCGATTCCCGGTCGATGCATTCTTTTTGTGCTCTTACAAATCTAGCTAAAAATCGAAAAATTAATTATAAAAAGTATTTCTTAACATAAGAATAAAATTACTGACGAGAAAATTAATGTCACTGTTCTAAAATCATGGGGTGCTATGTATGACATTTTTAAACTAACTCTGCATTTCGGAATGAAAGCACCCCACGCTTTTAGAACAGTGACATATATTTTCTCGTCAGTAATTTTATTGTTATGTTAAGAATTATTTCTTACTTTTTAGTTTGATTAACTCTAAAAGCGTGTTTTTTAGTTTTTATAAACTATAATTTATTTAATAGAAGTTTATTATGAAGAGTAAGAGTAATAATTTTTGCTAAATCAGTACATTTTTTATATTTAATCGTAAGTTTATCTTGGTAATTAAAAAATATACAGTTTATTATTTAAAAACAATTACAATTTAAAATTTTCTGATACCCTTAGAAACTTGTTATGTTTTCTAAGTTTATTTTAACTTTAAAGTAAGAATTTATACAAATACTGACTTGAGTAAACTTTTAAGTTGCGTATTGGAGTATTTTCATTACTTTATTATTTTCTATTTTCAACGATTGACCATCTGTTCTCACTAACACAAATTATAGAAAAAAACTAGCATTCAATCAAGAGATCCATATACTGTACGTTGACCTAAAGAAAGCATACGACAGCGTACCCTTAATTAAACTTTGGGAAACTCTGGAAACTTCCAACATTAATATTGAACTGATAAAAGGAGTTAAGTCATTATACAATAAAACCAAATCAAGAATTAAAGTTGGACAAAACCTAACAACAGGGTTTAATATCACAAAAGGGCTGAAACAAGGGTGTTGCTTGTCACCAACATTATTTAAAATATATTTGGAACGGGCACTAGCGAATTGGAAACGGAAATGCCAAAACATGGGCATACCTTTAGATGAGGACACAACATTATACACACTCTCATTCGCAGACGATCAAATTATAGTCGGCCAAGACATAGACGACACAGAGTATATGACACGAAAACTTATAGAAGAATATAAAATTTGGGGACTAGAGGTTAATGTAGAAAAAACAGAATATATGTGTATTGGGGGAGTGCAACAGGACTTACAATTATCAAATGGACAAAAAATCAAACACACGTCAGCTTACAATTACTTAGGAATGAGAATATCAAAGGATGGGACACTCGAAGAAGCAATATTGGACAGAAATATGAAAGGAAGAAGAGCATTATCAATGTTAAACGGAGTACTGTGGGATAGAACAATAAGCAACAACAACAAAAAAAGAATTTACGACACGATAGTGAAGAGCATAATAATGTACGGTTGCGAAGTATGGCCTTTGAAAGAAAAGATCGAAAGAAAAATTAGAGCCACAGAAATGGATTACTGGAGACGAGCAGCGGGGAAATCAAGACTAGAAAGAGTTACAAATGAGAGGATAAAACAAATAATGGGAGTACAGCACGACATCACAGACGAAATAAGAACTAAACAGTTGATATGGTACGGGCATGTTCAAAGAATGCCACCAGACAGAATCCCAAAGAAAATATTACAGTGGAACCCCAGAGGAAGAAGAAGAAGAGAAAGACCACGAAAGAGCTGGAGAGAAGGCATACAAAAAGAGATGGAAGAGAGAGATCTGAAAGAGGACATGTGGACGAATAGAGAGGAATGGAGATTAGGAATCGCAAGACGCCGACGCACGTTTTAACGCGATATATATATATATATATATATATATATATATATATATATATATATATATATTATTTTCTAAATATTGATAACACACTTATGTATGGTAGTAAATGTTGGGTTAGGCAGAAGAAGCATGAAAATAGGATTAATGCTGCGAAGATGAGTAGTCCGAGAAGTATAGCCGGACTGACTCGGTTGGATAAAGAAAAGAATAGTGAGGTAAGAGAACGCTTTGGTGTAAAAGAAGATGTGGTTACAAAACAGATAAAGGAATGCTTAGATGGTTTGGTCACGTAGAAAGGATGGATGAAGGAAGATGGACAAAACAAATTTATAAGGCGAGTGTGAATGGACAAGTCGGTAGAGGTCGACCTCAGCTAACGAGTATGTATGAGAGCACTGATGAAAGTAGAGGAAGCAAAAGATGTCAAGCATCTTTAACAAATGAAGCATTACAATTGTTAATTAGTCAAAGTCCTAAACTATTTCAAAACCATGTTTAATTATTGTTTTTCATACCAGTAATGTTTATTCCTTAGCATGAAATAATGAAAATGTAGACATGGTAAAAATAAGCTGTGGAATTTGTTTAAAATAAAAAAAGTTTAATTTAAAGTTGTATGACTTGAAATACATAGAGGTAACAAAAAACAATTTTACTGCAGATTTATCACGCCGAATTACCAACACAGGAATAAGAAGACGAACAAGAGTTAATTAAGTTATAGAAAAAATATGTGCACTAAAGTGGAACTGGATGTTCTGGAATCTCAATAAAGGAACGTCTTTCGAATTAAAATCTTTTACAAAGATACATTTACGATATTATTTTTAAAAAAATAAACCTTTTTCAAAATTAGCCGAAAATAACTCTGATACAAGAACTTAATTGTGAGATAATAAGTTGAATCAAAATGGGATTTTATTTATTTTATAAAGAGGTAATGTTTTATTGTTACGGTCATGTTAACTGGCACAACACAAGAATACAGAAAAATTACTCACAAAAATTTAAAAATATTAAAACACGTATTTTAAAAAATACAATAACAGATCCACATTTGTTTCTTCTTTCTACAAAATACGATAATTCCCCATTTGACACTGTGGTACTTTCCTAAAGATTTGGTTCAGTATTAAAGGCCACAAAAATAGAATAGCAAATATATTATTTAATGTTATTAAAAATTAAGTAAATTTTAGTTTAATAGGTCATAAGAACTTTTAATCATTCATTCATTAACACCAATTGACGTTACATAATGCAGTTCTTTCTGTGGATAGTAGGAGTGCATTTATTATTATATCATTCATTATCACCATAAGGAAAAGTAACAATTTTTTTAGTAATTATATATATATCATTAAATTACTATTGTAATTTATTGTTAATGTTATCTTAAATACAAATGCTGAATAAAAACTGTTAGGTGGAAAAGTTTATTTGCTTTAATAGTTTAAACAATTATCATTTGTCAGGAAGAGTGTTGTATCTTTGAAACAGTTCTAATTTAAAGACATACAGCGCCATCTTTTAAGGCTTTTAAACATTATTTCGTAGATCGTTTGCATTCACTTATTCACTTATAAGTTTGAGAGGATTTTTGTTATTGACACATGTGTATCTTCTAACCTAAAAAGTAATTTAATGGTGGTTGTATATTAGGGTGCTTCCAAAAAAAAATTTAATTTTTTTTTCAACTCTAACCCTTTCAAAAATTTCTATTTGACATAAAAAAAATTCTCACCAAACATGGGCCCTATAGCTCAACTCTATTTTTCTTTTAGTTTCTCATTTATTTAACATGGGAAAAATTCTTTTTTATTAATCTAAGAGAGGTTTTTATACAATGACGGAGCTTAGAAAAGTAATTTCATTATCTTATTCGACCTCTAAATGTATTAGAGTAGTTTTTTTAAATTTATTTTTATTTTATGTTGTCAACATAAAAGTTTATGTATTTATGATTATACTCAAGTGTTTTGAGGTTCACCAGGGGGTCTGTACCTTATAATATATTTAATGCGTTTAAATAACTGTTAAAAAGAAAGTAATTTTAATGATTTGTTATTTTTATTTAGACACACGCAAAGTAAAAAAACAAAAACAAAAAACTGTTTACAGGTCTATTTGCCATTTATTTTAACTACTCATTATTTTTTACGTAACACTCAGTTATTCTTTTTTAAATT
Source organism: Agelastica alni (assembly GCA_950111635.1). Lineage (NCBI taxonomy): Eukaryota > Metazoa > Arthropoda > Insecta > Coleoptera > Chrysomelidae > Agelastica > Agelastica alni. The sequence goes on along the minus strand of OX467712.1, from coordinate 46,655,759 downwards.
ATTGTATTATTCCATAAATGCATTAAATTTGACATTAATAACTTCGAACTCTACCTGGTGAAATACTGAATTATTAATGTTTATCTAAAATACCGTTTGGCAGGTTCGTAGAGTACACTAATTATTAATTAATTATCTTTTGCCAGTGGCATGCACATTTATTTTAACATTTGTTTCTGTGGTGATTGTTAAAGTAACGTATATACAGGGTTTCTATTTTCTAGATGTATCATGAATTTACATGGTATTTACGATTTATATATCCTTCTAGTATATTCTTCAGATAAACTTTTTAACTAAAAACCAAATAAAAATATCGGAATACCAAAGTACAAACACAGTGTTATTCCTTTTATTTTGATAATTTTGAGTTAAATGACCGTAGGTAAGATAAATATAAAACCAATTCCGATTACAATCAACGGACACAACATTGAATTAGTACCACATTTCAAATATTATTTGGGTAGCTGGCTAAACAATGAAATAACATGCGACGAAGAGGTTAAAGCGAGGATTGAGATGGCACGTAGGACATTTAGCAAATGGAAACCAACTCTCACTGACAGAAACCTCACAGTTGAGACGCGGCTAAGAACACTCCGCTGTTACGTATGAAGCATTTTCTTGTACAGATATAATACATGGACGCTTAAAGTTAATACCATGAATAAAATAGAAGCGTTTGAGATGTGGTGCTACCGAAGAATCCTCAAAACTCCTTTGACTGCACATACCAGTAATGAAAAGGTACTCAAACAGCTGAATAAGAATCGACACCATAAAAAAAACAAAGGTTAGTTATCTCGGACACATAATACGTGGCCCCAAATATCACCACCCTTGCCTAATTATCCAGGAAAAGGTTAAAGGCAGAAGATGAATAGGTTGCAAAAAAAAACGAAACATTTAAAATTGGACAGGACTGGAAGTAGAACAGCTATTCCGAGCAGCTAAAAATAGAGACCATATCAATCAAATTGTCATGGAGATAGCCAACGCCTGAAGACAAGCACGGCACCGAAAAAAGAAGAAGAACATGACCTATTGTTTTTTAATTGCAATTTTCAGATTAATCTAATCATACAACAGATATATAATGGATATATATATATATATATATATATATATATATATATATATATATATATATATATATATATATATATGGATATATAATGGAGATGGGCAGGACACGTGGCTAGAATGAAGGACGGAAGGTGGACAAAGAAAGTTCTGGAGTGGCGACCGAGATCGGATAAGCGAAGCAGGGGTAGACCACCGACACGATGGACAGATGACCTCAAAAGGATAACCACGAACTGGATCGCAGAGGCGCAAAATAGGGAAAGATGGAAATATTTCGAGGAGGCCTACGTTCAGCAATGGACAAGAGAATAAGGCTGGATGATGATGATGATGATGACAACAGATATGTGTATGCTTGAAAGTCATATGTGTGCGGGTTCAAGCTCCAGACAAAAATTGTTTGTGATAATAAATTAAAACATAAATTATACATAAAAATTCTTTTTTTTTTGGCAACTAAATAAACAAAGCAACTCTTTATTTTTAATAAACTGGTTAATATTTTAATTGGATGTAAAATATCAGGCCACACATTGATTTTTTGTGGGTAGGTACTGCATATTTGGGACTTATTTTATTGTAAATGATGATTAATTTGTAAAGCAAAGGTTTTTTGTCATTCCTCTATTATTATTTAATCTTTCCATCATTTCAGTACAGAAGAATTTTTTTTCGTAATCTCTTCGTACTAGCTTGTGGTATTTGGAGTAGTAATAACTCTTGTAGCCTTCAGCCCTCTATTATATTGAGCTGCGTGCTCATTTCTTTTAGTGAAAGCTCTGGATAATTTTCGAATAACGTACTTACGTTTTCTTTACGTCTTTTCTTTACTTATGTGTTTCCTCTTTCTCTGCTATCCTCTAGAGAATATGTTACCTTAAATTTGTACATGGGATCGCAGCACTTTAACGTAAGAAAACGAAGCATTAATTGAGTATTTAGTTAAAAACAATTCAAATGCTTTTCTGGTACTGTTACCAGCATAGTATAATTTCATAAGATCTTACTTCTTAGAATTAATCAACATATTCCACAGGTAAATGTTTATACTAATAAAAAAAACACAACACACACAAAAAAATAATTTAAAGTTCTTACAAGTTATTACCTTTTTTTGTTCTTGTTTTCATGATAAATACAAGTAAAATGTTATCAAGAATATTAAAATTGAAGAGTGTGTTTTTTAGTTGTCAAAGAAAAAAAATTTGATGTTTACTTTTTTTTTTTAATTCATAATTGAAATTAATTAGTAGGAATAATTTTTGTCTAGGACCCGAACACTATCTTTATAAATTACTGGAAAAATATGCCAGCCATAAATCGAAAATCCCATGTAGGACTTTCATTGAAAAAGTGTCCACAAAAATGTGATATTAAGGTAGTGCTACTAGACGTGGGGTTAAATCTGGACTTATAGCCCGGGAGCCGGTGACACTAAAAGTGCACTTACATGGATCCTAAAATTTAGCTTAGGAATTAATAGTTAATCAAAGGTACAACAACAAGGCCAGGTCAAGGGTACAACAACCGAAGAGCATGTATGAGAGCACTGATGAAAGTAGAGGAAGCAAAAGATGTGTGTACGAACCGTAGCAAGTAGAAGGAAGTGGTCTCTGCCTACCCCTATGGGAAAAAGGCGTGGCTTTATGTATGTATGTATGTACAACATAGGCCCGGTGTTCCAGTGTTTATCATGCTAAAAATATTTGATATAAATTTTTATTTTTTTAATAATCATAAATAATTTGCACTTTTATGGAAATTATTTGGTGTGTCGACTCTCATCGTGGCAGAAAAGTTTGTCATACCGACTTTTAATATCTAAAGTTCATAAAATGTTTCCCTTATCGCATTGCTCTCAGTCATATCCAAAGTTATGGAAAAAGCGATTAACACAGAACTTATCAAATATCTGGAGAAATTTAAGATAATCCATGACGGACAATATGGATTTCGACAACTTCGGTCTACTGGAGATTTGCTGGCTTATGTCACTCAGCTCTGGACAAACACTATTGAAAAATTTTGGTGAATCCCGTGCAATAGCCTTGGATATATCTAAAGCCTTTGACCGCGTTTGGCACTAGGCATTGTTAAGTAAATTATCTGTCTACGGTCTCCCAACCAAACTGCGCCAATGGCTCTTGAGCTTCATGCAAGATCGCTCCTTACATGTGGCAGTTGACGGTATTTCTTCTGATGCGTTTAAAACTAATGCCGGGGTCCCCCAGGGTTCCATCCTGTCCCCTACCTTATTTCTTTTACACATCAACGACCTCTTGAAAACCACTTGTCTCAACTTTCACATCCTATCGATCACTTTCGGTGAATGATACAAATAGACTCAGGCAGGAACAGGTTAATTCCATCAATAGAGATCTTAAAGCAATCGTCGAATGGGGAACCAACAATCTTGTTCAGTTCAACGCCCAAAAAACACAAAGTGCCACGTTTTCCAAGAAAGTGAATTCCTCAAATCATCCCATCACAATGTTCGGAAATACCCTTGAACCAAGTCCCTCCATCTCGATTTTGGGAGTCACGGTGTCCAATAACATGTCTTGGCATGACCATGTTGCTAACATCGCAAAGTCGGCAAGCCAGAGGCTAGGTTTTCTGTGGAAAGCCAGAAAGTTTTTTACTCCTGATCAACTGTTGACGACGTACAAGGCTCAAATCCGACCTCTACTGGAGTATTGCTCGCACATTTGGGGTTCAGCACCAAGGCATTCTCTTCGTCTTTTAGATTCCATTCAGAAAAGAGCCATTCGCTTGATAAACAGCTCAACTCTCACAGATACCACCATTGGCCATATTCGGCCGAAGAACACGGCACGCTGATCAGTCTCACCCATTTACTCTCAAGATTGACACTACAAGGACCAATCTTCATCAAGAATCCTTCTTTTACAGGGCTGCTACGGAATGAAATAAGCTTCCAAAATCAGTTTTTCAGAGAACTATTACCTGCAACTTTTTAAAAAGCGTGTCCACAATCATTTCCTTTCTATAATCCCTTCCCCTTCTAATAGTCGCAGTGCGGGCCGTCCGCGGCCCACACGATAGGTCTACCCTTTTTGCGACTATTTTTATAAAAAAAAAAGTTACTTTTTTTTTAATCTCTTTCTTTTCAGTTCTTGTTTCAAAATATCTTGGTTTGACAGCTCAAAACTTGATTAAAATATCTGTCACACCACTTTATATTCTAGCTTTAACCCTTTAAAAAAATTAAAAAGGAAGCATATTGAAATTCTTTTCTGTCTTATTTTTAATTTTCGATACAAAATACAGTCTATGTCATATATGATTCTTTCTCTTTTTACTTTTATCATTTGAATTGAGCTACCCTTACTATGTATAATATATTATACCTGAGTTACCCTAAAAGCCTTGAAAATGTTTAGCTCATTTTTGTCCCTTCAGTCAGTTGCTTTGAAGCACTGTTGAACGTTACAACATTTCGATCAGTGTGCTTGTTTATTTGGAATCAAGACCTATTTTTTGCTTAAATAAGGATAGTTTTGAAAAAAAATATTTTCTCTCTGACGATATTTGAATTAAGATTAAAAGTAACACATTGGAGTATCCTTTGGGGATGCGGGGAAAATAGATTAGCTTCCAGGAATGATCTGCCTGTCGTAAAATGCGACTAAAAGACTCCCAATCCAAAGTGTCATGCGACACGTGCTGATGGATGCATGGCGGTGGGGGAGCACCGTAGTTAACGAAGCCTACAGGAAACCGGGTGAAATCCTGTAGTAGGTAGCCTTAGTCCTGAGCAGGGAGTACCTCAGTGCCGGACCACCTCTTCCTACATACTCGTGGACTGCAAAGTAGAACTGAGAACGCTGGTATACCATAATCAGGTCAAACTGATATGGGTTATAAAAGAGGTTTGGAAAAACACAAAAACTACTGAAAAAGCATACCGGAAACAAACACGGGAAATACTACATCAAAGGACCGTGTCATAAAAGGACTGTTACCGATGAACAAAAATCAGCTAAGAATCACTAAGGGACTGTAAAATGGAGGTCTGGCCTGCAGGTTGTGCAGCGGGGATCTAGGGGTGGTAGAGCACGTGATGTGTTGCTGTGGGGCACTGGGGAGGACGGGCGGTTTGTTTTGGGTACAATAATACAAAACCACATGGGCCAACGGGCCTAAGTGTCGCCGAAGGCAATAGCCAGACGGACCCAAATAGAGATGGGATTTTTCGTGAGTAGACCTGATAGAGTCAGTGGAGTCTCACAGTAGACCTTGAGCTTTCAGACTCATAACCTCTCCGTAAAGGATTTTCCACACCTCTGCAATAAAAAAAACACATTGGAGTATCATTTTCGTATAAAATTAAAATTTACACAGCCGGTAAACAACAAAAAAGACTCAACAATTTTTTAAACTTATTAAAAGTAGGTACAACAAAATAACTTTTAGTGTAATATTAAACATGGAAAATAAATGGACCTTGTTAAAGTTTACAAAATAAGCCTTTTTTTTTAAACAATTTTTTTTGTCAAGAAAAGAAATAAATAATTGACAAATATATATACAGTGTTATCACCAAAGTATGCACCATATGGGAAACTTATTTTTTAAGTGTTTTTCGACAAAAAGTTATTTTTTGTAAAAGTTTGTGCTTCCCCTAAAACTAAATGGGCACCAACAAAATATAATAAAACACTTTAAAAATTTAATTTTGAGACAAGAGTTAAGTACCCTTATTTTAAAAATTTTTGGGAAATATTAATTTAAAAAGTTATTTAGCTTTAAAAAATACATCTAGATTTAAAGTCATGGCCATCGTAATAAAATTTTATTTTTTGGCACATTTTTCTAAAATGGGGAGTACGAAAAAAAATTTGCTAGAACAATAAATAGACAACAAAATTGCTCAAAACTATACAGTATCGTAGCAAGAACTTAATATTCAATATAATCAAATAACAAAACATGTTTTTGTTTACAATACCAAATAAAAAAATCTCCAGAAAATCAATGAGGTTGTGCCGAAATACATAGTTTGTTTTGATGTTTTGCGATTTAATATTATTGAATATTAAGTTCTTGTTACTTTACTGTAAAATTTTAAGTAATTTTTGATGTTAACAAAAAATAAAAATAACTTTGCACCAAATTTTTTTACTCTTCAACGAAATTTACTGTGTTTATCACAATAGTTGTGTAATTTGTAATATTACAGGCTTTTTAAATAAACCATCGTATACGGAATGTTGTTAATTTATCGTTTAAGCAAAACTTTTTTTTGTAGTCCCCATTTAAAAAAAATGGGTTACAAAATAAAACATTACTCAGATGGCCATGACTTTAAAATCTAGATGTATTTTTTAATGCGGTACAACTTTTCTAAATAACATTTTTCAATTTTTTATAAAATAAAGGTACTTTACTCTTGTCTTAAAATTAAAGGCTTCTTGTATATTACGTGTGTTTTACTATATTTTGTTAGTTTGAGGTAAAGCAAAAACTTTAACCAAGAATAAGTTTTTGTCGAAAAACCCTTAATAAATAAGTTCCTCATATGAGGCATACTTTGGGGTGACACTCTGTATACAATTACTTTTATAAATATTTTTAAATAATATCGGTATGAGTCCAAAAAAATGTATGCAAGTTTTAAGCAAATTTTTTATTACGTTTTTTTGTTTTTTTATTAATAACGGTTTTACGATATTTCATTTGTTCACGTAAAATATTCACTACGTCTTACAAAACATATTTTATCAATATTCGATAATGTTTATCGCTTTGCATTTTAACATTTAGTGCTTTGTTTTTGTCAATGCAAATAAAATAAGCTGAAAAATCAATAATATCAAATAAATATTAGCTGATATAATATTGTTTTTAGTATGCATGCATCAAAAACCATCCACAATAAACGCAAAATCGTAAATAGTTGAGTTGCTAGATAACGGCTTCAATAAACAAGATTTTTTTTAAATTTTATAATGAATTGTAAAATAAAACAAATTGTGCAGAATACGTAAACTTACTACTAACTTAAACGGAAAAACTATTTTAAATAGGTATTAATTGAATAAATACACTAAAGTAACAAGGTTTTATAAGTTCTAGATATTTTCAACATACTGGGTGTTTCAAAAAAAAGGTGGCTTCGTCTCTAGAATAGGTATAACACTAAAAAATAATTGGAGTTTGCAGAGTAAAAAATTTTTGTAACGCCATCCGCATTCAAGATAAATGGCGTTGAAGAAAAAAATGTATACACATTTATTATGATTTTGCAGAAACTTGTGGAAACATTGTAATGAAATTTTATACAAATATGTTTTAGTAGCTGATACATCCCATGAATTTGTTTTTATATCTGACCTATAGAGGGCGCTAGTTACACGGTTCGAACCAAGTAGTATTGAACATAACTTTTTAAGGTTAGATTTAATAATAAAAATTTCTAATAAATTTAAACAACAATCAATTTTACACCAAAAAGGTACTCTTGGTAAAACTCGATACTGTGTACCGTTATAGGAATATTTTGATTTGAAAATTATGATGTAATAACCAAATTTTTTTCTTCAACGCCCTTTTTCTTGAATACGGATGGAGTTACGAAAATTTTTTATTTAAAAAACCCAATTATTTTTTAGTTTTTTACATATCCTGGAGACAGGTCACCTTTTTTTGAAACACCCTGTATAAGGTACGTATACATTATCGAAATTAGATGTCAGCGTCTGTAAAACATGCCTGATTCTGGATTCAGTCGATATTTTTAATACATAGGCAACGTTGCTCAACGGGTGCGTGTTGCAGCAGCTGAAGTATTCTAGTATTCTTCTTATCATTGCTACTTGGCGTAGCGCTGCTAAATTTTAAGTTACTTACATCTTAACTTAACATTGCTAAAAATAAACTGTTTAGTACGGCATTTAAACTATGCAAAACTGTTATTTTCGATGAAATATTGCTTAGGCAATAGTGACCATTTTACGCAAAGAGTTATATACCTTTAACCTTTTTTTTATCTTTTATACAGAGGAATGCCTAAAAAGCTAATACTTTTTAAACAAATACTTTTTTTTGTGGTCTCGAGAATTGTTCGGTCATTGTTCATTCTATGCATATATATAATACTCCTATATTGCTAGTGCTTGTAAGTGGAAGTGATGCCCACCAAGAGAGACAGCAACTGCATTCTTCTATCTCACTTATTCATACTTGATCACTTTAACTGTAGTGGGGAAGCTTGTAATGCAGTTATAGTAAATATTTTTTTGTATGTTTCATAGCTTATCGGCAAAGCTCCATTCTCGTGCATGCGCATATCATTTCAGGTCTGAATGACGGAGACAGATGTATGTATGTCTGCACCGTTGGGTTGTCATCCTTTTCCAGACCCCTATTAGCAATATAGGAGTATAAAATATATGATTCCATGTAAGACCTCTTGATTGGTAATATGGTCGGTCCATATGGACTGCGCAAAATCCCTAAAGACTGGCTTAAATCCACATTTGTTGTGCTTCCTAAAAAACATAGAGCTACAAAATGCTGTGAATATCGTATCATCAGTTTAATGAGTCATGTACTAAAAATTTATCTCCAAATAGTTCATTAAACAATATATAAAAAAATCAATGAAAGAATCTTAGAGACCCAATTCGGTTTTCGTTGCGGTCTTGGCACTCGCGAACCAATATTTACAACTCAAGTCTTATTTCAAAGGTGTAGAGATATAAACCAAGACGTTTTCATGTGCGCCATCGATTTTGAAAAGGCTTTCGATAGAGTTCGTCACGAAAAAATGCTGAAAATTCTCAAGACCTCCAGTCTATATGGTAATGACATTAGACTCATCGCAAATTTGTATTGGGGTCAGGCTGCCTGTGCCAGGGTTAGAAATTAATACTCCGAAAAAGTAGAGAGCAAGCGTGGAGTTTGACATGGCTGTATATTGTCACCACTTTTGTTTAATCTGTATGCTGAAAAAATCCTTAAGGAAGTGTTAGAACAAGCTTAAGAAGGCATACTTATTAATGGCGTGCTTATGAATAATATTAGGTATGTAGATGACACCTTGTTAGTGACAGGGTCAATTGAACACCTTTAGTAAACAAGCAGTCGTATACAATAATCACTATAACGTTACAATTGGTAACAATTCGCTTGAACGCGTAAGTCAGCTGGTATATCTGGGTACTAATATTAACGAAAACTGGAACCCAAGTACAGAAATCAAAAGTAGAATTGCTAAAGCACAAACAAATTTCATGAAATTTAGAAAAATACTTTGCAGTCATGATCTTAATTTGGAACTTCGCTTGAGAATGGTTCGCTGTTATATATTCCCAGTATTGCTTTACTGGGTTGAGGCATGGACCTTGACTGAATCGCTTTTGAAGAGACTAGAAGCATTCGAGATGTGAGTATATCGCCGTATTCTGGAGATCAGTTGGGTAGATAATCACAAACGAAAAGGTATTGCAACGCTTAAATAAAAGTTACGAAGTGAACACGGTTAAACGACGTAATTTGGGATACTTCAGTCATATACTGCGTCACTCAAAAAAGAACAACATACTACACCTTGTTATACAAGGCAAAATCATGGAAAAAATAAGTGTGTGCCACCGTACTACTTCCTTGCTTAAAAAGCTACGCCAGTGGTTTGGAAAAATTATTCCGCACAACTGTAAATAAGACTATGAGAGTTAATATGCTGTGGAATATGAAAGCCTACGATCGACAAGCGATCACGGCACCCTAAGAAGAATGGAATGCGAAGCATTCTACGATATACCCACATCTCAAATGCTTTCAGCTTGTTAATACTGCTGACTTTTAGCGTCCAGGCCTCGACTCCATACAGGAACGTGGAATACATGTAACATCTAACAAAGTGTTCTGAGTATTTTATCGGTTAACAGGTTTCGCATTTTAATAAAATTGGCTCTAGCTTGCTCTCATTGTTTTTGCATCATAATAATACACCATCGCATACAGCCATCATTATTCGTCAGTATTTCATCAAAAATCATGTGAATGTTTTTCCGCGAGCACCTTATTTGCCAGTATGACTTTTTTCTATTTTTTTAATAAAAATTACCACTTCGTCAACATCGTTTTGAGTTCATAGAAGCGTCACAACAGAATATTTTGGCCAAAAACCAAGTAAATTAACTGTTTCGAAATTTGGAAATATTTTAGTAGGAAGAGGATTATTTTAAAGGAGATACATTAAATTTAAATAAGGAAAAAAATGTTTTGTGTTTTATTCAATTAGTCTTATTACTTTTGTCCAGAATAATCTCTTAGTATTGTTCCGATGAAAGCCTACATTGATTGCAGAAACATACGCCAAAAATATTAAAACGAGTATAAAAAATAAAATTGGGTACCAGTCCAATTTTTTCTTACTTTCAACAAAATACATTAATTACCAATTTAACTTAGTTTATTATTGTACGCAAAGAAAATAAAATAGTCCATCAAATGTTTAAAAATTATTTAAAGGTCCAAAGTGTATAGCAGATAATACCCGCTACAAAAAACAAATAAAACGTTGATTAAAAGATCATTAAAATATTTAATTATTTTTCATTATCACAAATTGGTGTTACATAATATATTTTTTTTTGAGTATTAGGTGTGCGCTAATTATTAGAGTCAATTAGTTTTACTGGAGAAATACCAGAAGATTGGCTAAAGTCCGTGTTTATAACATTGCTTAACAAACAACGTGCAAAAAAATGCAGTGATTACGAGTTAATAAGTCTTATGAGCCACACACTAAAAGTATTTCTTAGCATTATTCATAGAAGAATACGCAACAAATGTAAAAGTGATCTGGACGAAACCAAGTTTGGTTTTCGAAACGCTCTTGGTACCCGGGAAGCAATGTTTGCCTTAAATATTTTACTTCAAAAGTGTCGAGAACAACGTAAAGACGTTTTCGTGATAAGAAAGCATTCGACTGGGTACAACATAAAAAACTTATAGATATATAGAGGAGTACTGGAGTTAATGACAGAGACATACGCATTATTAAAAACCTGTATTGGCGACAAAAAGCAGTGGTTCAGATAAATGGAAAACTAAGCGACGAATGTCAGATTCGGCGTGGAGTGAGACAGGGATGTAAACTGTCTCCACTGTTGTTCAACCTATATTTTGATAAAATATTTAAACAGGCGTTGCATGAGCAGGATTGCGGAGATTAACGGCGAACTGATCAATATTATTCGCTATGCCGATGACACCGCAATCTTATGTGATGATCTCCAGGACCTTCAACGTCTTTTAGACTTGGTCAACGTGATGGGACAAGAAATGGGTCTAAACATTAATGTCACTGAAACTAAGTTTATGGTTTTCAGCCGTCAGCCGTATAATGATGCTGCTCTGCAAATGAATGGACAAAACATTGAAAGGGTTTCATGTTTGAAATATCTTGGTTGTTATATTACAGAACATCTCGACCCGGATTAAGAAGTCAAGTGCAGGATCGAGTCAGCTCGCGTAACCTTTTAAAAAATGAGATCGCTCTTCTGCAATAATAATCTAAATTTAAAACTTCGCCAGAGAATGATCAAGTGCTACATATGGTCTACACTGTTGTATGGGGTAGAAATTTGGACCTTAAAAGCAGCAACCATTAATCGTCTTGAAGCATTTGAAATGTGGCTACATAGACGTATGCTCCGAATCCCATGAGAAGCCAAGCATACAAATAAAGCGGTTTTAAATAGAGCAAATACTGTCAGCGAACTACTAATAACAGTTAAAAGTCGAAAGCTGTCCTGTCTAGGTCACATAATCAGTGGTGATCGTTACCGTATCCTTCAACTTATAATGAAGGGCAAGATAGAAGGCCGTAGAGGAGTCGGTAGAAGACAAGCCTCGTGGTTAAGGAATCTTAGAGAGTGAACCGGAATTCGAAGCGCAGAACAACTCTTTAAAATCGCCGAAGGCAGAGCACAGCTCGCCATTGTGATTGCCAACATCGGGAGGACCTGATTTGGCATCAAAAGAAGAAGTTTTACTAGATGGATAGGTAATAATTCCTTTGTTATTATATGAATAGCAACATCTATCCAACCATGTCAATACATTCAAATAATTTTTTTTTATATGTTCCTGTAATAATTGATAATATAAGGTATTTATATTATATTTTTTTTCCACGACCATACGTGGAATATACTCGTTATGAAATTATTTTTAAAAACGTAATGAAAAACATTTACACTTAAGAGTAAGAATATTTACCCTGTAACAGTTGTTTCCCATGGGGTTTGCATGTATTTTCATTCAATCACTTGTTACGGTATGAATATTCCGTAATTGTTTTAAACAATAGCGATTGCCATGGATGTCAAATAAACTCTTTGAAGTAAATGTCAGTTTTAAATTAAATTGGCGACGCGTCCTGCTTAAAAGTTATTATTTAAAAGTTTTGTATAAAAATGAGCTAGAGTTTAAGTGAATCAGATTTAGAATTTGAAAATACTTCACCTGAGATTTAAAATTATGCTAATAACATAACAGAAAACCTACTTACATCCTGAAAAATCAAAACAGAAATATGTACTTAAGTTCTTTAAAACATTTTTTATTTAAATTCTTTGATCGTGGAGAAAATATCGTCTGTTACACGGTTAGAATAAAAAAATTCGATACTGGTGGTTCCTCGCGCTCGGAATATTCCTCTCGTATCGAATTTTTTATTCTTACCTAGTGACAAAATCTACTATTAAAAACACAAAATCAGTGCCTAAGTACAAAACGGTAGTTTGCAAATACCATCAAAGGGTATCCGTAAAAAAAGCTACACCCTTGTTTAAACTTAGGACAACAAAGAAAATTTTTAAGAAGTGGAAAATACCAAACCTAGTCAAATACTTCGGAAACATTTTAAGCGATGATCTTAGATTGATTATATAGCTCAACTGAGTACTTTTATCGATGTGTTACATATCTAAGAAGATAGAGAGTTTACTTTCGAATCCAAAATTAGCTTCTTTGGTCAGGTATTAGATTGTTGTTTTCAGTAATAGTATATTTCATTGGGAGTCGACAAAATAGTTTACGTGGGAGGCGCAGCCGAACATGGAAAGTCGTGCAAGCACGGAAAAAGCATTTATGGGCGTGTATTGAACAATACCCTTTATTATATCTACCTAAAAACTCCTTGATCTTTCCTATTGCCACATATGCCTCTGAGAACTGGATTTTAAAAATGGCCAATTGAAGAATACTGGATGCTTTTGAAATGCGGGCCTATAGAAAAATGTTGCGAATATCATACACAGAACACCGTACTAACGTGTCATTCTTAAAAAACTAAAAATCACCGCGAGGCTATCAACCAGGATGAACCAATAATACCTACGGTATTTTGGACACATTTTAAGAAGAACGAATGGGCTGGAAAAACTTATTGTAGAGGGAAAAATCAATGGTAAACGACCAAGAGGAAGGTCTCCGACGCGCTGGGTGGACCAAACCAAAGAAATCATTGGTCACGGTCTGCAAGAAGCTACTTTTGCAGCTCAAGACATAGAAGGATGGAGAACTCCGAGCAATTGAGACATGATGTCACCATACTTTCTCGAGAGTAAAAGGACAATAGACAGACCCGAAAACCACAAATTGTTAAGATATTATCACTAAAAATATCAAAAAATTGTCAAAAAACAAGCGTTATTTACCCCGTTGCCAAGAAAATAAACAGAAAAATTTGCGATTCCTAGAGAAATGTCAATAACATTATATTATTTTGACATGCAGGTAGGCAGCTGATGACACTAGTGAAAGTAGAAGAAGCCAAAAACGTTTGTAATAATCGTAACAAGTAGAAATAAGTGCTCTTTGCCTACCCCTACCGAAAAAAGGTGTGACTAATGTATATAATTTTTAGTCAGGAATATGCCTTCTGTTAGAAATTTTTTTTGTGCTACGCTTTATGATTTCAATTTATTAATTTTTTTACTCTCATACCTATTTTTTATACAATTCATGGTCCAAAATTAACTTAACATTTTTTCCATTGGAAATTTTGTTATCCATAATCAACATTTGTTTCATTGGAATTTTGTTGTTTAAACATGCTGGTAGCAATTATTTACAATTCTATTAATCATGATATATTGCCGTTTCTATTTTAGTGACAGCACTCGTTTCTTGGAAAATAAATAAAAAATATTTAGAATACAACAATCAAAATGTAAACTAACAATAAATAGCATCTTAATTCCTTATTGCGTGTAAAAATTGGCGGTTGCACATTTTATAATCTATACGATGTCCACCAAAAAAATAAGACACGTCAATTATTTATATAATCTAGAAAACTTTGAGAAAGAATAAATCAAATTGTACGTTAAAATTTCTCCGGCTTGCTAAAACTTTTCTTTAGAATGGTACTAACTTTGGAAGTATTGAAAGTGCAAAAAAAGGAAAAAAATATGAATTACATGTTTTTAAGGACGTAATTCGCACTTTGATATTCTCTTAGCTACAATTTTTTTAAAAAATTAGACTTTAATAATAAAAAATAGTAAAAATCTTTTAAGGACCTCTGAAAAAGACATTTTAGTATTAATCTTAATTATTGTTGCTGTTATACAGTGTGTCTACTTAAGTTGGAATCATCAATATAACTTTTTTATTATTAATTTTAGAAAAAAACTTATTTTTCTTTAACAGTTCTTCATATCAATAGTTTAAGAGGTAAAAAAATTAATTACATCTATTTAGCATAAAAAATCAGTTTTTGTTAATTTTTACAAATTTTGTTACAAACTGATTCGATTGAAAAAAAAATTTTAAATTGCAATTGCAATTTTAAATGTAGTTATTAACTTTTTTACAAAGCTTTTCGATTTTATGACAAATAAAAGTATTTTACTCTGTAGCAAAATTTATAAGTTTTGACTTAACTCGTATACGATTGCAAAAAATTTAAAAAATTGTGTAAGGCCATGCAGAATTTTTATAAAAATTATTTTCTTGCTAAAATTATTAAAAGAGATTTCCATACGATTCCAACTTAAATAAAGTAGAATACTTTTATTTTTGACAAAATCGAAGTGTTTTAAAAAAAAATGTGAATTGGTAACTAATATTCATTTGCGTTAAAAACGAATTTTCCAGCTAAATCAATAATCAGAAAAATTTCCATTTGCATATCTGTATCTACTTTTCAATTCTGATCAATTTTTTTTTAAAGACTTTTTAATTTTATTAAAAATAAAGGTACAAAATTTTTTTGACTAACTTTGCATACGATTGAAAAAAATTAATATTTAAATATTTTATTTTTAGTTTCAGGCCATGCAGAACTTTTTATGATGAATAACTTTTTTTCTTAAAACTAATAATAAAAAAAAGTTTTTCCTATGGTACCAACTTAAGTAGACACACTTTATAAGGACTCTTGCCCAATTCATTTTCTATGAGCGGTGTTCTTTTTTACATTTAAAATAGGTTTCTATTGTATTTTATATCGTATTGCTAAATACGATGTAAACTTCCCATAACTGAAGCAACTTAGCAAGGATATAACTAAAGCCATTCGTAATGATATCAGAACATTTAACAATGAAATGGTTACCAAAACAATCCAAGAAAATAAAAGCTTAAAAGTACTTAGGTAGAGACTCTTCAAAAAAAAGAAAGAAATTTGTAAACTACGAAACAAAGAAGGCCGAAATACAACTGATAAAAAAAAATTCTAAAAATATTAGAGAAATTCTATACAAAACATACGCTACAGATAAAAGGAGAATTATCCGAGATCCGATTTCTAAGATTCTAAATCAGGGCTCAAAGGAAATCCCAGAAATCACAATTCATGAGATGCAAAGGTTGATTTTTGAAAAAAAAACAACAAATCCCCCGGAGAAAATGAAGTGGTCATTGAAGCTCTTAAACTGGTTGGCGAAAAGCTATTGCAGAGACTTAAAGTTCTATTTAATGAGTGTCTTATACAGGGCAAAACACCACCACAATGGAACATTGCAACCATTACCCTAATACATAAAAAAGGTGACAGAACCAATCTTGCAAATTACTGTCCTATCATACTGCTGTCTCACATGTACAAGCTATTCACTCGAATCATCGCAAATAGATTAATAGCGAAACTGAGTCTTTATTAGCCAAGGGAACAGGCTGGGTTTCGACCAGTTTATGTCACAAACAATTATCTCTAAGTCCTGAAGAATCTTATAGAAAAGTTTATTGAATACAATAAACAACTTGTTCTGATATTCGTGGACTTCGAAAAAACCTTTGACATTATAAAACAGTATCAGATGTTAAAGTCACTCTCCGACTGTAGAATAGATCATTGATATACTTAAGTAATAGAGTCTATATATAAAAATGCTACAGCTAACGTAAAACTGCAGGAGACACCAAATAAATAGAGGAGTTTGGCAGGGGGACACTATTTCGCCGAAACTGTTTACCAACCTGCTTGAGTATATTTTTAAATCTGTAAACTTGGAAAATATAGGTCTGCTGGCCGGAATGTTCAACTCTTATTCGATGCCAATGGGAAACAACCTACAACGATACCTAGAATAAACGCATCAATGCCTAAGGTCGCTATCCACGATCGCACATCGCACATCAGGAAAATCCTACGAAATCTTGACTCTAATAAGGCAGTAGGACCATATGGAATTATGACAATTGGCCTGAAGACCTGTGCTCAAGAGCTCACCCCAGTTCTCTGTAGACTCTTTAAGTTATCACACAGCATAGGAGTATTTCCGTCCATGTGGAAAAATGCTAAAGTCCAACCGATTCCAAAAAAAGGAAAGAATACTATTCCTGCAAATTATCGCCCTATTGCATTGCTCTCAGTCATATCCAAAGTTATGAAAAAAGCGATTAACATAGAACTCATCAAATATCTGGAGAATTTTGAGATAATCCATAACAGACAATATGGATTTCGACAACTTCGGTCTACTGGAGATTTGCTGGCTTATGTCACTCAGCTCTGGACAAACACTATTGAAAAGTTTGGTAAATACCGTGCAATATATCTAAAGCCTTTGACCGCGTTTGGCACCAGGCATTGTTAAGTAAATTATCTGCCTACGATCTCCCAACCAAACTGCGCCAATGGCTCTTGAGCTTCATGCAAGATCGCTCCTTACATGTGGCAGTTGACGGTATTTTTTCTGATGCGTTTAAATCCAATACCAGGGTCCCCCAGGGTTCCGTCTTGTCCCCCACCTCATTTTTTTTACACATCAACGACCTCTTGAAAACCACCACGAACCCCATTTACAGTTTCGCAGACTATAGCACACTTGTCTCAACTTTCACATCCTATCGATCACTTTCGGTGAATGATACAAATAGACTCAAGCAGGAACAGGTTGATTCCATCAATAGAGATTTTAAAGCAATCGTCGAGTGGGTAAACAACAATCTTGTTCAGTTCAACGCCCAGAAAACACAAAACGCCACGTTTTCCAAGAAAGTAAATTACTCAAATCATTCCATCACAATGTCCAGAAATACCCTTGAATCAAGCCGCTCCATCTCGATTTTGGGAGTCACGGTGTCCAATAATATATCTTAGCATGACCATGTTGCCAACATCGCAAGCCAGAGGCTAGGTTTTCTGTGGAAAACTAAAAAGTTTTTTACCCCTGATCAACTGTTGACGACGTACAAGGCTCAAATCCGACCTCTACTGGAGTATTGCTCGCACATGTGGGGTTCAGCACCAAGGCATTCTCTTTGTGTTCTAGATTCCATTTCGAAAAGTGCCATTCGGTTGATAAACAGCTCAACTCTCACAGATACCCTTCACCCACTGGAACATAGAAAAGTTGCAGACCAGACATTACTCTACAGATATTTTCATGGTAGATGCTCCAGAGCAATAAAAACGCTTGTACCACCACATGCAGCCGAAGAACTCGCACGCTGATCAGTCTCACCCATTTACTCTCAAGATTGACACTACAAGGACCAATCTCCATCACAAATCCTTCTTTTACAGGGCTGTTACAGAATGGAACAAGCTTCCAAAATCAGTTTTTCCAGAGAACTATGACCTGCAACTTTTCAAAAATCGGGTCCACAATCATTTTTTTTCTATAATCCCTTCCCCTTCTAATAGTCGCAGTGCGGGCCGTCCGCGGCCCACACGATAGGTCTCTCCTTTTTGCGACTATTTTCAAATGTTACAGGAGGCACAAAATAGGAAAATGTGGAGACAATCCATGGAGGCTTATGTCCAGCAGTGGACGAATATGATTGATGATGATAATAATTGCTTTGTTATTTTTAAAAAGTTTTATGTAATATATTATCGTTTTTTGGGTAAAATTAACCAAAATATATAATAATAATACTTCTTGCTACATTCAAAATGAAAATTCACATTCATTTAATTTTTGTTTATTTGTGGATTACTTAGTAATATTTATGAGTATTTAATTTGTTTTAAATTGCTTTTGTTACAGTTATCAACATTTTTCTGTGAGACCTTGGTATATTTCTTATTGCGACTAGAAATTTTGGATGGTCAAGGATATAAACAAAATAATTACTTCATAAACGTTTTAATTTTTAAGTAAGCAGAAGGTAAATCTAGAATTAACTTTAAATAAATGTTATCAAATATTAAATTGTAAAATTTTTATTTTTAAATTTGATTTCTTGTCTCTTTTATGAAACTTTTGAGACAAGAAATGTTAAAAAAATCGGATGAGACGTTAAGTTAGCTGTAAATTTAATAACAAAAAGTTCCAATTTATATAGGGTGGCCCGTAAGTTTATGGAAGTTGTTGTATTTGCGTCGACACACATTTCTAAAATATTTTAAGATATACTGGGCGTTCAGCCTACGCGAGACAAAATTATTATTTTAATTTATTATTTTGGTTTATATTCAAATTCAGCGTAAAATTATGCATTTAGCCCTACCTTTTCTTTTTCCATAAATTGCGACGTTGCCAAGTTGGAGCGAAAAATATAAAGATTTGACGAAAATTGGTGCATTATAAATACTGCCAGTAAACGTTATCAGTGATAAGCAATTAAATTTATTAAGTAGGTACAAAGCTAAGGGATGGCTGAAATGTCTGAACAGAAAAGAGTCTCATTTGGGGTCCGGGCTATTTTTTGGATTAGCACTAATTCAGGAGATTCCAATTAGCAAAAAATTCATTTTTTTAAAGGAACACCCAGTATATTATTTTACCACCTTGTAAAACATCTAAAGAAAAGTTAATTTAATCGTCAAATGCCTTCTTTACGCCGATAATCAAGTCATATTAGCGTCATCTGAAGAGGAGTTGCAGGCGATGGTTAATGTTATGCATGATGCCCTGAAAATCAAAGAGATGAAAATAAATGTATACAAAACGAAAGTAATAGTTTTTAAAAGAGAAAAAAGCATAAAAAACTGTAGAGTTTCAATTGAGGAAGAAAGAGTGGAACAAGTAAATGAATTTGTGTACTTGGGTTCAAAGTTTACGAGAGATGGAAAGTATGACAGTGACATTGAGCGAAGGGTGCATAGAGGTGTGTTGGTTCCTACACTTATGTGAATGTTGAGCCAAGGGTTTTGGCAAAAAACAAATGAATGAGGCACTGTATAGCTTTATGAACCCTTGACTCAATGTTTAAAACTGCAAATGTATTGCGCAAAAGGCCTAACAAGCGTTTACATAAAAAAAAATTAATTTATAACATATATAAACACTTGGTGATCAAAAATAGTAATTTGTTAAAACACATTTTATGAATTTCCTTAGTTTTTGTGGAGCAGTTTACTTAGATTTGCTACCAGTAAATCAAACATTACATTTACATTAACTTTATCAAGTAACATTGCCTTTAGCATAGAATATTTAGCACAGAAAATAACATTTTTTTTTACTATAAAATAAAACATGGTTAAAAAAATTTGTTTCCATGAAAATCAACAAAAATTTCTTGTACGGTATGTCTATCTTGAAAATAAGCTAAAATAACTTTTTCCTGATGGTTTAATACTGTATTCGTATATATTTGTTTCCATTAACAAAACAATCTACATTCTTTGAGGTATCTTTTTAATGATTTTTTCAGGAATGTTTTCGCAGATTAAATGAAAATATTCTCCGATCTCGATAATACTAGGCAATTATGGTTTAATTTATTTATTAGTAATAAGCAAAAAACAATTATAATTAGCTGTAAAAAACAATTGCTATAACATCTTTAAGGTAATTTGCTAAATAATATTTTTTAAATTTTTAAATAAACCACCCATAATAAACGCAAAAGCTTGCATAATCGGGTCTATCGCACGCCGTGTATATAAATGTTGCTAGGTAACGGCTTTAATAAAAAAGATTAAGTTCAAATTTTATTATAAATTATTAAAAAATTGTTTACAATTTGTAAATAAAAAAACTACAATAGAATAAATATTTAAACAATTAACTGAATTAATACACCAAACTGACGTAGATTTACGAATTCTGGACAATTACCAAGGTAAGTGTACATTAGCAAGCAACATGCTACATTTATTGCAAAAGTAGATGTCAGCATCTATGAAAATATACCTGAGAGCAAAGTCTAAAGGGTACCTTTATTACGCAGACGCAATTATCTACCTTTCGCATTAAATGTCTCAAGTGTCTTGCTAATATACACGTATTATACTTATATGGTAACATTACCGATTCATCGATATTTTAAATTTAATTCTGCTTTCTTCACAACAACTGTTTTTTAAAACTTTGTAATACTTATAAACTGCTTGATTTTACAAGAATTAAATTCAACTCAACTTCAGCACCTAATTTTTCAATTTCTAACGACATTTTTAATGCGTATGCAGCAACAATGATTTTTAATAATTTTAAAGAAATGTGAAATAACATGAACCTATCCTTCTAGTAAAACATCTCGTCCTCGAACTCGAACCTACCGGCTCTAATTCGTGAACTACTGTATCCAAATAAGTATAATACAGGCATTCTAATAAAAACCTGTTTACAGTAAACCTCTTGTTTAATTTATTACTCATGTTTACTTTTAGAGTCATTTTATTAGATAATAAGTTATTTGCTTTCAAAATATACAAATATATGAAAACAAATTTTTGGGAATAACACTTTTGTTTATTTTACAGTTAGTGCAATTATTCAAACACATTTATCTTTAGAATAAGACTTTGCAACAAAGTCCAAATAGTTTGTCTGATAAAGTAGCACAAGTTTTCTCGAAGAATATATCCAACTTCGTTGAAAGCATTATATCGTTGTTACCATTACTACAGTAAAGAAATAACGAGTTACCGATTTGACGTTAAAAACATTTTTCTTTTTAAATTTAAAATATATTGAAATTGTTACCAATTGTTAAAATTTTATTATAAATAATAATAATTAAAATGTTTCTAAATTTATTCTGCAAATAAATATTAAAATTTTAAAACAGTAGTTATGTTTTTTTGGAGTGAAACTTCTATACGCGCGCTGGAAGTAAAAATTTAAGGCCGCGTCACACGATCTAGCGAGACAAAAATATGTTCAAATTCATAACGCGCATGCGCGTTTTATTGTAGAGAAGATGAGACGCGTAGCATAGAAATACTTAGCAACGCGACGTCTATTTGTGTAGTCCAAGTAATTGTCAAACAATATATAAAAAAACTACACCAGATGTACAGGTTACAAAATTAAATTAAAAATAATGTTCATATGCAAACAGTAGTGTATGTCGTTCTATAAATACTTTATTTCAATTTGTCTGCCTCCATACCGGTAGCTAAAATTTATTTATTAAATACGCTTGGGTACGAGACTATTTTGTTGACTTTTTCAAGCATGAAAATAAATACTACTGGTTCTATTTTTCCCCTAAATTAAGTGCACGATAATTTATCTGCTTGACTCTAC
The DNA here is from genome assembly GCA_950111635.1 of Agelastica alni. NCBI lineage: Eukaryota > Metazoa > Arthropoda > Insecta > Coleoptera > Chrysomelidae > Agelastica > Agelastica alni. Next base: position 46,633,752 of record OX467712.1, on the reverse strand, counting down.
ATTGACCTTACCCAGGCATTCGATAGGGTACGCTTAACAAATGTTACAACTCTAGTAATAAAAAGGAACATTCACTCCAATATAATAAAAGTTATCCAAAAGCTGAATATCGAAAATTATGCATATGTGGGAACGGCAAATAAATTAGGTAATAAAACACCTGTGGCAACTGGAATCAGACAAGGAGATAGCCTAAGCCCAATCTTATTTAACATCATAATTGATGAAATCATAAAGGAAGTAAAACAAGCTGTGAGAAGATACCGAATGGGAGAAAAATAATGTACTATGCTGATGACGCAGTGATCATCTCGGAAGACAGATAACCTACAGAGGCTCCTGTATAAATTCCAACAAATAGCAGAAACGTTCAACATGCAAATATCCATAAAGAAAACAAAATCCCTTACAGGTTTTACAGAACTGAGAAAATGTAAACTAGCGATTTAAGATCAGAGTGTAGAAATATCTATGGGCAAACATAACAAGAAATAGGAACCTAAAGTACGAAGTAACAGCCCAAACAACAAAGGAATCATTATTATCAGGATACTTAAGAGATTTAATTTGGCGAAATAAACATATGAGCACTAGGAGTAAAGTCAGAATATATAAAACTTGCGTAAGACTTGTCATGACATACGCGACAGAAACCAGAGTGAAGAACGCAACAACCAAACGACTTTTAGAACAACAGAAATGCGAACACTAAGATCAATAACAGGACATACGTTATTCGACTGAAAGAGAAATGAAGAAATAAGGAAAATATGTGAGATTCAAGATGTAGTAAGATGGACAAGAAACCGGAGAAGAGAATGAAGAGACAGAATTCCAAATGAGCGGTTAGCGAAAATTGCGAAAGAAAAAAAAAATACACCTAAAAAAAACTCCCGGCGTGTGTGGGCTATTTTAAATTGATTAGCTCGTCACTATTTTGACGCCACATAGAGTGATGTCATTTATGTGTATTCTTACGAAATTACTTTTTCTTGGGTTCGGTGATTTTAAACTCTCGATACAGAAACAAAACAATTTTAAAGAGAACCTCAAGCCGAAAAACTCTGCAGCTTAACAAAACTGTGACTTAAGCTAGATTAAAGATTGTAGATTGTAGGGGGGTTCATAAAGAATATGCTGCCTCTCAAGCACTTCGAGGCTCGGGATTCCGAAACTTCGTACAAAGTTTATTAGTTTCCTAGGAGCTAAGTTCCTGACATCGGAGAGCTTTAGAAAGGCCCTTTTTCAGAAACCCGAGTCTCTTGCAGAAAAGCGCTGGGCATTTACAAAGCAAATGTTCTATTCTCGCAGTAGCGGCAACTATCACTATCTGTTTTGTCCACCTTTCTCAGTTGATGTAATTTAAGCTAAGCTTGTATGTCAATTGACCAACTGTTCAACGAAAAATATAAATCTAAGGTTCACCTATGGTTAGGCTTCGCTTAACTTTTACTAAGTACACTCGTGCAAATGGCGCTTTAACATTGAATATAACCTATAATAAAAAAGATTAATGTCAATATTCCTTATGTATGCATTTCTAAAATTACTGCCTGAAACATTCGTTAAATGAAAAAGATCGAAACGTTGGCGATTTAAAAAGTTTATTTTCTTTCGTCCTAAACCCGCTACCCACCTTAAAAAAATATTTTTAATATGAATGGACGAAAGAATTTATATAGCCAGTGACATTAAGGTCGCAATAAAGGCTGTGGCTAACGTCACACAAAAATCCAAGATGTCAATTGCCACAGTTGCTGAAGCAATTAGCATGAAGCCTCATTTGGTCACCAGACATTTCAGATAAGGAAAAATCCAATGCATTGGCATAAAAAAGCAGAAACTAAGATATAAAAACAAGGACTAAAATCAACACACTGGTATAAATTAGAACAGGCCAAACAAGCCAAATGCAGACTGTACTGAAAATACTGTAGGAACAACAATATCTTACTTCTATATAGGAAAGACCTAACACTGAACATCTAAAAAGATGGGCAAGATGGAGAATGATTTCTGCAGATTTTTTGGCGATTACAAAGAATCTTCACACCACCTTCTGATAGAATGTGAAACACTTTTACAATAACTTGTAAGATCGTTTGACAAGGCAACTCCTACCTAAGAAGACCTTACAAATTGTACGCAAGATCACTGATCTCGTCCATCAAGAGGCTCAAATTGGATCCAGAATACACATAATAGATAACCCAAGCAAAAGCACAAAAGATTTTAAGGTAGAAATGCTCATAATAATAGGTAGGTACATGTATTAGTTATAAAATGTCGAATGAAAATTTTGCAAAATCAAAATCAATTTGTAAACATTAAAAAAATTGCAAATTAAACAATAAATAGCAGTGGAATTTCTACCAACAAATTTATAAATTTATATTTTACACGAACGGTTGAGAAAATCGTATAGGGAAAAATCACGGAGTGGGACACATCTATTATTGATCGTATGAATTTCTCGAGGTGTAAACAACAAACCAACCTCCATTTGTTTATATGGGTAAAAAGTGAACTTTATTTATTATTTTGAGCAATTTAAGCATCAAATGTGTTATATTTGAACGATATTTTGTAAAGAATTGGTGTTAATAAACCACAAAATCCGAAAATACAAAGGATTAAAAAAGATAATATGAAGATAAAATCGCAAATAATATGCTCTGTTCGACAATGCTCTACATATGGCAATTCAATTTTATCTTTGCATAAATTTCCTTCAAATTCTAAGGTAGCTCAGAAAATCTTAAAGATAGGAAAACCACTCTTAGAGACTATGTATGTTTGCAGCAAGCACTTTGTGAAAGATAATTTTTTCAGTAGTAAGTTTGATATCCTCCTAAACCTGCTTTACAGAAACATTCAAAAAAACCATGTCTCATCTAGCTTAATGGTGATTTTATAGGGGGATAGTAAACTTTTTGTAATTTTTTTATTGAGATCGTTAGTTCCACATAAAATGGCTAGCCTAAAAAACCTCTTCACCCTCCTTAATTGGTCAAACACGTTCACCCTAAAAAATTTCAAAAACAAACCTTCAATCCTGCTTCAATCCAATAGTTTCCACTTTAATCTCTGAGATAACTAAAATTCCCTTCAATAAAAACTTTGTTTTTACAAGTGATCAAATGACAGAATATTTGTTGTTCACACCTCGATCCGATATTTTGTCATTGACAGCGCCATCTCTTGTTACGTGATCATCCCTATTAAATGCCGCTCTACTGTAACACCCTCACTAGGTGGCGCAGCCAGTATGGGGACGATATGATAAGAATGATGTGGCACGGGCTAAAAACATTATATGATGCCTTTTACATTTAAGTAAAAAACTTAACCTCGATCAAGATTAGCCAGTAGGCTAGTTGGCTAAAGGCCAACTAGGCTAAAAGGTGGTGGTAGCGGAACAAAATAAGCTTAAATCTGCAATGTGGGCTTCTCTTACCCGACCGTTTCTTACCAAAAACAAATAAAATTTAATGTCGCTTAATTCAGATAAAGTTAAGGAAATCAAGTCGTATACACTTAATATTCTATACTTGTATACCAAAAATGAATCTAATTATTTTAAAATATACAGGATGTTTTAAAAAAAAGGTGACCCCGTCTCTAGGATAGGTAGAAAACTGAAAAAAAATTGAGGTTTGCTTTGTAAACTTACAACTAACATAAATGTAAAAACTATTTTAAATAGGTATTAATTGAATAAATACACCAAAGTAACAAAGTTTTTTAAGTTTTAGATATTTTCAACATACAGAGTGTTTAAAAAAAAGATGGTTCCGTCTCTAGGATAGGTATAAAACTGAAAAATACTTGGATTTTGCTTGGTAAAAAATTTTTGTAACGCCATCCGCATTCAAGATAAATGGCGTTGAAGAAAAAAATGTGTACACATTTATTACGATTTTGCCGAAACTTGTGGAAACATTGTAATGAAATTTTTTACGAATATGTTTTAGAAGCTGATACATCCTATGAATTTATTTTTATATCTGACTCTCATAGAGAACGCTAGTTACACGGTTCGTACCAATTAGTATTGAACATAACTTTTTTAAGTTTAGATTTATTAATCAAAATTTCAGGTAAACTTAAACAACATTTAATTTTACACCAAAAAGTAAATAGAATGCATTTTAAAAAATTTGGATTAAGGACTGTTTTTTCTTGGAATGTTTGACAAAAATCCACTCCAATCGGTAGATCGTCTGGCAAGAGCTCTTGGACTTGTCTGTAATGATAAGAATTTAGCTGCTCCTCTAAGTACTTGAAGAAGACGTATTTTTTTGTCTTGCCATGTTCCTAACGCTAACTGTTGGATCTTGATTAACTAAATTTAAAATAATATATTCTGTATTAATGGTTTTTGTTGTTTTTGGCCTACCATCATTTATTATTTTTTTGATCTCACATTCCCAACGACAAAATCGTTTATTGGCTCTAAATTTGGCTCTAAATTAAATAATAAATCTAAATTATTTCTAGGAATCTTTTCTGCATAACGCGTAACAGCTGCACTATAGTTTCCTAAACACTCGCCTAAGGTTAAAAACATGTCGGTGTATTCAACATGTGAATACATTTTGATTAACAATATATAATTTTACAAATAACAAGGTTTCAAAAATCTAATTATTGTTGACTTATCGTCATACCTATCAATAAATGTCAGTTTTCCATAGCAAACTTAGGGAAAATCAAGATATACCGATTAGAATGGATTTTTGTGAAATGTTACAAAAAAGGAAAGCCCTTAATCCCAATTTTTTAACATGTATCCGTTTTATTGATAATCATTTTTACATAATGCATACTAATAAATAATAATAATTAATAACTTTATCATTACTTTATACCAGCATCGGTTATTACTTTAAAATTTTCTAATCAAAATATTCCGAAAATGGTACACAGTATCGAGTTTTATCAAAGTACCTTTTTGGTGTAAAATTAAATGTTGTTTAAGTTTACCTGAAATTTTGATTTTTAAATCTAACCTTAAGCAAGTTATGTTTAATACTACTTGGTACGAACCGTCTAACTAGCACCCTCTATGAGAGTTAGATATAAAAACAAACTCATTGGACGTATTAGCATCTAAAAAATATTCGTATAAAATTTTATTATAATGTTTTCAGTAGTTTCGGCAAATTCATAATAAATGTATATAATTTTTTTTTTCAACGCCATTTATCTTGAATACTGATGGCGTTACGAAAATTTTTTAGAAAGCAAACCCCAATTATTTTTCAGTTTTTTACCTATCCTATAGAGGGGTCACCTTTTTTTGAAACACGCTGTATTATTAATAAAAACCTTGCCATATTTTACTTCTATTTTTTTACCATCTAATTGGTTTATCAGTCTTAAACGTTTGTGATATAGAAATCCAGATTTGTTTTTAGAAAAAAATGAAAAATATTTTTGATAACAGAAAAGAAGTTATTTAACATTTTTGTAAAAGCCTTACTTGAAATTTTGTCTTTACTTTTAAAAATAAAATAATGTTAAAACATTGCATTTGCAGAATCGAGCCAATACCACATATTTACTTTATATTTAGTCTTATTCGGCGGAGAGCATAGACTTTTTTAAAATGAATCAAATAATTTTTTAATGCAATGTTCACAAAGTAAACAAATAATTTATTATTTTAATTACAATATTGTAAAAAAATATTATAACTTACACAAAAAATCAAGTTAAATAGTATTTTTATTTTTAATTGTGTTAATTAAATTAATTTTAAAAAATTACAAACAAAATATTATGAAAACGTAAATAAGCTATTTACATTTTTGGTTAAAATTTATTAATTTAAAAAAAATTAAATTTTTTCTGTTTTTGTGTGTGAATTTAAAATCTATGCAATAAAATCTTTTTTTTTTTTCAAAGTAAGGTTCCATACTTGAAACACAAATCATTACTTCGCAACTTGTTCAACTTTTACTTCTATTTAAAATATATTTTTTGTCATCTTACGTTAAAATTAAATTTAAACTACTGTTAACATATATGGCTAAAGAAGAAAAATTTAACAAAAGAGATATAAACAGAACTGCTTATAAATAAAAATTACCACCACCGTCACTGTACAGTCAATACCCTTGGTGGACTTGACTTAGATTCAAAACCAGAACAGCTGATACTTCTGAAGGTATGATCCTGTCGCCTGAAATGATTGATGACTGTTTGCACCCTAATTCCTCTCAATTTGTTAGTCTGGGGGTGAAAATAGTCATGTAACATCACGAAATTGGTTTAATTTTGCTACGAATAAGAAATTGGATAGCTGAGTAACAGTTAGCCAACTAAATTAAGTTTATTTTTACGAAAAATATTTTCTTACCCATAACTTAGTGTTTATTTTATTAAAATTAATTTCATTTATTTAACAGAAGGGTCTTTTACCTTATTTTAAACAAAGTTTATTATACAAAGCTAAATTGATTACATTCAAATGTAAAATTTTAACAAAGATAATTATATATCCAAGCCAATATCGATGGAGAAGTCACTGAGCCAATCCCTGTAGAAAAGGGAATACGACAGGGCGACTCACTAAGCCCACTTCTTTTTAAAATAATTATTGACGAAATAATAAAGCAAGTGCGTGGGCTTAATGGATACAAAATGGGCGAACACAATATTACAATACTGTGCTATGCCGACGATGCTGTGCTAGTTGCAGAAAACGAAGACGACCTCTAAAGACAATATTAAAAACACCTATAAGATACAATCTTGTCGTCAAACACAAAAAAATACAACAAGAACTGAAATTCAAATATCTTGGCATAGAACTATTGGGATATGGCGATATCGACACAGAGGTGAGACAACAAACAACAAAGGCCCTAAGAGTGGCTGGATGTTTAAACGAAACTGTATGAACAAACAAAGACGCAGGCATCGAGGTCATGTCAAGAATATACAAAACTATGATTAGATCCATAATGACCTACACAGCGCAGAGAACCGACCGGACACAACAAAAACAAAAAGGCTCCTGGAAACAAGCGAGATAAGGTTCTACAACAAATTACTGAAAAAACGCTGCTGGACAGAGAACTGAGTGACTATATAGGCGAACATGCAAGGTGGGGAACATTAATGACTGGGTTTTGAGCAGAAAACGCGAATGGGATGAGCACATAAGTTGAATGAATGAAGGGAAAATAGTAACGATAGCTCGGGACAAATCACCACTGGTAAGAAAAAGTACAGGAAGATCACGGAAACGAAGGAGCGACAATCTTACCATTGATTAAAGTCGCAAGCACGCCGCGAAAAATGAACAGGCAATTTGCCCAAAATAGAGAAGGATTTTAACAAAAATAACCCTTTATAAAATGCCATGCGTTATTGGCTGTTAGTTTGTCTCACTACAACTCGAGAATGGCTGGGTCGATTTAGCTGAATTTGGTTTTGAAATGTTTGAAATGTTTGTCGTAGTCCAGAGATGGTTTAAACGGGTAGAAAATATGAAAAAATTGCGAGGAAGATAGTAAAAACAACAATTTAATTTTCCCATATCTCTCTGTCAGTCGTACTCTCAAAGCTGAGACGTCGTGATTCCATGAATTTCAATTTGTGTTGTTGATGATCTGCTTCCAAAGTGTTCTATTTTTTGTGTATCTAATGGTTGTTTGTAAGGGTCTTTTCGTAATTTTCTTTACTCGGTCTACCCATCTGGTAGAAGAGCGACCCCTTGTCCTCTGGCCTTCTATTTTTCCTTGTATCATCAATTTTTCCGTGTTGTCTCCTTGTCTTCTGTTTATATGCCCATAGTTGGAGAATTCGTCGTCGGCATATTGTTGACAGTCGATCTTTTATGCCTATTTCTTAAATAACTGATACATTTGTCCTCCGTGCTGTCCAAGGGATGCACAGTAGTCTTCTCCAGCACCAGAGCTCAAAGGAGTCAATTCTTTTCCTGTCTGCTTCTTTAATCGTCCAGCTTTTTACACCATACATAAATATATCGAATATTAGTATTTGTACAAGTTTTATCTTTGTGTTTCGCGATATTTGTCTGTCTTCCCATATTATTTTTAGATTGGTCATCGCTGTTCGTCCCATTTGTATGCGTCGTCTAATTTCAGGTTCGCAGTTTCCCTGGTTATTTATCAAGGCTCCTAAATATGTTAGGCTGTTGGTTCTTTTGATGTCTGCTAAGTATTAACTTGAAAAAAATGCAAAAAACGGTACGTCCACTATAAATTTTCGTAAGGCAAAAACATCATGAGAGATCTACACTTAGATATTATATAACTACAATTGACACAATACAGGCATTTCATTGGCTGCCGTTTGCTATACGTCATAGCCTCATAGTCAAATTGAAATATTGAACACGCTCTTTAGCTATTTTTGATAAACGTCAAAGTGTACGCCTGACAGTTTTTATCAGAACAGTACTTCCATTAGTTCCATTTGTAATTATGATGGTTAATCACATTTTTTAGAAGTTGGAATATTATTTTTAATTTATTTATTTATTTTAATAATTATAAACATGCCGAGGTATAGCGAAAAAGGGCAAGCGTTAGTATTAAAACTGCTTGGTTATTTCCAATTAGAAAAACAAGACGGTAAAACTCTATTGCCCGTAAATGCTGTACATGAGGTAAGCGTCACATCTTAAAACTTAGTAAAAATTCATTGATGATCAATTAGTTCCGGCCGCCTTAGGAATATCGCTATCGACTGTAGGACGATTGACAAATGAAGGTATTCAAACAGATCGCGAATACTCAGCTAAAATGTCCGATTCTGTGAGAGTTAGCCGTGGTCCCAATATTCGGGAGAAATATGAACATGGTATCAGGACTTGTTTATACAGAATATTTAGTCAAGGTTGGTATTAAGTAAATACATATTTTTCGAGTTAGATTGTATAAGTTTCTAAATATCTTCATCGATGTTATTATGTTTCCATATCACACACAAAGTTGTTAATTGGTTCATTATGAGTTTATTTTCAATGGTTAGTTTTAATAATTTTTTTTATCTTATTGTAGGTTAGCATGTGACTTTATACGTTGAAGAAAAAATTAGAAGATGTATACGGGATAAATACATCAGTTTCTTCACTCAGTAGGGCTTTAAAAGAATTAAAATTCAAGTGGATAAGCTGTAACATTTCTAACAGAAAATATCTCATGGAACAGTCACATGTTACACAAAAAAGATTATGTTTTTTACGAGATTTAAAAAAAAAATGAAAGTGATTCTCATCGTCTCAAGCCTGTATACCTTTTGATGAAACTTGGATATTCAGCACGGGAGGATTTCGCAAAATCTGGCAGTATGGTACCGATAAGGCAGTCAGAAAGAAGAGTGGTAAAAGTGTATTTGATTGGATGCTAAAATAAAGTCATATAAGTTTAGTTTACTTTTTACGAATATTCAACGTATTAAAGTAAAGTTAAAAAATAAGTACCCATGACTATACCCAAAAATAAAAAAAATATTTCTAAAATTTATTATTTCTCAAACTTTCAATTTTTTACAATCCCAGTTTTTTTAATTTTCGCCTTTAATATGAATTATCACTTTATTAAAGAATTAAAATAAGTATATTTATAAAGACAAAACTAGTTTGGCTAAGAAATAAATTATTTTGAAAACGTATTATTTCTTGAAATTAAAATTTTCAATATTCCGGTTTTTTTACTTTTATCATAACTAATTTGATAATTGTCCCAACAGGTTTTGAATACGTGATAGCCTTGGGCATATTTTTAAATGCTGGCGATAACATATAAATTATAACGTAGAAATACCAAAAATTTTAAGATTATTTAATAATTTTAGAAACAGGTTAACTACTACATAGATAAAAATATTTCGAGGATATTCTATTTTGAGCTGGAAATTTTCAATTAAATTAAGGTTTTGCAGTTGATAAATTAAAAGAATTTAAATATTGGTTATTCAAACCACAACCTAATTTTTATATTTTTTACAAAAACATAGAAAAGCTCAAATATGATCAAAAACAGTAAAATACAAAATCTAAATTTAATAATTCACTGGTCTGGGTGCGACCCGAGAGGTCCATACGACTAACTTCCCAGTGAAAAGAATGAAAAAATACCACATGTTTTGTTGTTATTATTATTAATAAAATTATTATAAAAAACGATTTCAAATGGTTAATAACAAAGTATAATTTTCATTAACAATATTCTGTTTATGTCAACCGTATTCTTTCAAACTTTTATTTATCATTTTATGACAGGTAGCTATTTTTAATTGTTTATAACAATTACAAATTTTTTTTTAATTATTATGATCAATAATCATTTGTAAGTAACAATATTCAATTGTTATAAACAATGCTTGATTATTATCAACAATAATTTTTCACTGTTAAAGCGTGTTCAATGCTATTTTCTCAATACTGACACAAGTTTAAAATTCTTCAATTCCTATTTTTGTTTTCTCAAAATAGTCTCAAATTTCATATCCTATCGATCACTCTCGGTGAATTTATTTATTTATTTATTTAGCGTATGGCTACACATGGTTTAAAACTAAGAAAATATAAAGATGTATTTATAAAACACGTACACAACGTAAAAACATAAAAGAAGAAAATTAATAAAATAAAACATTTATATCTATATTTATATCTCTATCGATAGATTTTCAATCCATTGAATCGCCGCATGTGGAAGTATGAGGAAATCAAAAATTACACCAGGGTAGGCCGTGGTCTCGCAGTCCCCCACAATATGCTGAATGGTCTGGTTATCCCTTCCGCAGTCACACAGTGGGTCCGAAATTTTATCCCATTTATGTAGTGAGTCCCTACAAAGACCGTGATTTGTCCGAATACGGTTAGCGATTTTCCAGATGCGTCGTGGAAGGTCAAAACCGGCTGGCTTATCATGCGTGTTCAAGTACTGGCTTACTTCAGGAGGGACAGCTCGGTTCCATGATGATTCCCATCTTTGCTCGATGGTCAAATTCTCGTCGAGCAGGGTTTTAGCTATTTTTATTACGGGTAGTCTGGATTTAAGCCTGGTGGATGTGGCTGCCGGGATGTAGTTATGGATTGGGAGCTGTTCGTTATGCAGTATTTTTCTATATTCTCGGATTAGAGCTCCTTGTCTTCTTATTTGAGGTGGTGGAATATGGCTGAGAGTGGGGAGCCAGTGGGTCGGGGTGCTCTTTATGCAGCCAGTGACTGTTCTCATGGTAGAGTTTAGTTGAACGTCTAATTTGCCAGTAAGACTACTATTAAGCCATATGGGAGCGGCATACTCAGCCGAGCTATACACAAGTCCAAGAGCAGCACTTCGCAGGGTTGAGGTTGTAGATCCCCACGTTGTACCGCATAGTTTCTGAATGATGTTGTTTCTTGTGCGAACTTTAGCTGCGGTTTTTTGCAAGTGGGAGTTGTATGTGAGTGACCTATCAAGAGTGATACCAAGGTACTTCGGGGTTGGGTTATGTTTCACAGGGTGTCCATCAAACTGGATGTTCAGTTGGCGTGTGGCTTCCTTGTTGTTGAGATGGAAACATATGCACTCTGTTTTGTTTGGATTTGGTGTCAGTCTCCATTTTTTGTAATATACTCCCAATATAGCCAGATCGTTTGTTAGGATTCTTTCTGTATCCTCCATGGTCTTGCGGCTTGTAGCAAGGGCCAGATCATCTGCGTAGGCGAATTTTAAACTAGTAGTATCCGGCATGTCCGCAATGTAGAGATTAAAAAGTATCGGAGCAAGAACAGAACCCTGGGGTAGCCCATTGTTTAGGATTTTTGTGTGGCTTTGTGTTTGACCCATAATCACCTGGAAAGACCTATTGCAGAGCATATTATTCAAGAGTAAGCCCAGTGTGTTGCAAGGAATCAATTTTAAAAACTTATATAAAAGTCCTTCTCTCCAAACTGTGTCGTAGGCGGCTGATAGGTCCACGAAGACCGTTAATGTTTTCTGTCGATTTTGGAACCCTGCCTCGACGTAGGTCGTAAGGCTGAAAACCTGGTCTACACAGCTACGGCCTTGTCTGAAGCCTGCCTGTTCGACGGGGATGTGTTCTGAAATCTTCTCAGCAATTCGGTTTAGAATAAGGCGTTCTAGAAATTTAAAACAGGCACTCAGTAATGCAATTGGTCGGTAACTGCTAGCCTGATCGGTAAATGATACAAATAGACTCAGGCAGAAACAGGTTGACTCTATCAATAGAGATCTTGAAGCAATCGTCGAGTGAGGAACCAACAATCTTGTTCAGTTTAACGCCCAGAAACCACAAAGCGCCACGTTTTCCATGAAAATGAATACTTCAAATCATTCCATCACAATGTCCGGAAATACCCTTAAATCAAGTCCCTCCATCTCGATTTTGGGAGTCACGGTGTCTAATAATATGTATTGACATGACCATGTTGCTAACATCGCAAAGTCGGCAAGCCAGAGGCTAGGTTTTCTGTGGAAAGCCAGAAAGTTTTTTACTCCTGATAACTGTTGACGACGTACAAGGCTTAAATCCGACCTCTACTGGAGTATTGCTCGCATATTTGGGTTTCAGTACCAAGGCATTCTCTTGGTCTTCTAGATTCCATTCAGAAAAGAGCCATTCGCTTGATAAACAGCTCAACTCTCACAGATACCCTTCACCCACTAGAACATAAAAGAAGAGTTGCAGACCAGACATTACTCTACAGATATTTCCATGGCAGATACTCCAGAGAAATAAAATCTCTTATACCACCACTGGCCACATTCGGCCAAACAACTCGGCAAGCTGATCAGTCCCACCCATTTACTCTCAAGATTGACCAACCTCCATCAAGAATCCTTCTTTTACAGTGCCGGAACAAACTTCTAAAATCAGTTTAATTCCTAAATTGCAAAATTCAGGTAGTTTACCATATTTTTTAGTTTTTTGATTCTCCATAACAAACAGCTTTACTGATTTTGCTGAAAATCTAATCAATTTTAAGTTGAGTAATTATGCGTCGAATGCAATTGGTCATACGTCGTTATAAATTTTTTTTTCGGGATAATCGAGACAAAATAGAATTCCGAACGCACATACGAACATACGTACATATACAGACGTCCACTTAAAAACTATTGTATTCGACTCTGGGGACCTTGAAATGTAAAGATATGTCAAAACTTGGGATTCGCAAAATCGGACCCATTACTATAACTTCCCACTGGGATCGATATGTCAAAATTCGAGACCCACTGGGAAGTAAAAATTAAATTCTATTTCAAAATAAAACAAATTTATAAAAGGGTGTCCTTCACTATTTATATCAGCTTTACGTTGTCTTTGCATGAATAAAATCGAGTTATCTACTCGTATTTCTTGTTCAGGTATTTGCTATTCATGCGCCCTGCATAGCCTTAAATATCTAATTAATGCAACTCTTTATTAAAGCATATCCCATACATGTTATATTTAATACTATTATCGTTAAGAAAGCCAACTACTGTTGCCGCAACAACATGTGATCGAACACAATGGCTGCAGCTTATCAAAGAACAATTGTGTATTTTAATTTACCCATGGACATTTAAAAATTCGGTCCTACCTAGGATGCTGTTTTCACTCTAAACCATTGCTATACTTCCTCTATAAATAAATAACCACCTGTAAATTATACACTCATGTTTTTTTGTACTGTTTTTTCCACATTCTTATACCTCTTAAGTCAGGATGTATTCCAAATTTTTACACATGTTCCTCGACCTAAGATAAACGAGCAGCGCGATTGTCTCTCGTAAAAACCTTGATTTTAAATGAGCTTCGTGCAAACAAATTATGAGGTTCCCAAAAAAACCTTTTTTTATATATGTTTGCAAGAGCTGCATTTGTAACGTTACAGAATGACTTCCTTTTGCAGCTAATTGCAAAAAATAATCTTTATTATGGGTTGTTAATCTTAATGTGTCTTGTGTGTCTCTCAGATACACGTCCAATTTCTACATAATTAAAATTTAGGCGAAAAAATTACGTTTTAAAATTTGCCAAATGTTTGCGTTGGATCAGTTTATGAAGCGCTATTTTAAGCATGCCAATGGTTCTTAGCATTTGTTTTCGGTTTAAATGGTATCTTTCAATGGTTAGTTTAAAATAGTGATGAACTCAAATAAATACTAATATATCTTCTTTAGTGTTTAGAACCGATAAAATATTGGCCAACAACAAAGACACCTTTCTTTAAATGTTATTGCTAAGCTTTCTTTGTACTAAATTAAAAACATTAAAAACTACTGCGATTAACAATGTTGGTTAAAAAAATAAGTTAGTATTCTTATATAATTTCCATAAGTTTACACAGTGCTTTCATTTCAAAACCAGCCAGTCCAAATAACTTTTGATTTTGCGTAAAAAAAACAAACTTCTAATTTTAAATCAAGTGGAAGAATTAAAAATGTCAATTTGCTGTTTCCAAATGGCACACCTTTAACATCCCCCCTCTTTTAAATGTCAAATATCATCCCCTAACTTGTGATACAACAAATGAAAATCCAAGAAAATGTAAATCAGCTATATAAACAACAATTTACTCTATCGATTTATATTCATGATAACAACAAATTTTGTGAAATAACATGAGACCATAACAAAAACGACCTATGCTTCTGTTGAATAGGTAGATGTCTAATTAGGGATCAATTAACTTACTTCTGAATACACGTCACCTTTTTTGACATTTTTTGTCATTTTGTTTCTGTGTTTGAAAAATTTTTAAATAATTTTTAAAATATATATATTTTTTTTTTTATGAAAATAGTCGCAAAAAGGGTAGACCCATCGTGTGGGCCGCCGACGGCCCGCACTGCGACTATTAGAAGGGGAAGGGATTATAGAAAGGAGATGATTGTGGACACGCTTTTTAAAAAGTTGCAGGTCATAGTTCTCTGGAAAAACTGATCTTGGAAACTTATTCCATTCCGTAGCAGCCCTGTAAAAGAAGGATTCTTAATGAAGCTTGGTCCTTGTAGTGTCAATCTTGATAGTAAATGGGTGAGACTGATCAGCGTGCCGTGTTCTTCGGCCGAATGTGGCCAATGGTGGTACAAAAGTTTTTATTTTATATTTTATTATGGCTCTTTTCTGAATGGAATCTAGAAGACGAAGAGAATGCCTTGGTGCTGAACCCCAAATGTGCGAGCAATACTCCAGTAGAGGTCGGATTTGAGCCTTGTACGTCGTCAACAGTTGATCAGGAGTAAAAAACTTTCTGGCTTTCCACAGAAAACCTAGCCTCTGGCTTGCCGACTTTGCGATGTTAGTAGTATATTTGGTTAGTTATTCGTTACGTTAAATTATCCATTATTTTTAGATCTAGAATCTTGGGTTATTTTGAAATGGTGTATTCTTTGCAAGAACTAATAATACTAATATTTATTTACGTCATCAAAACAAGTGCGCTTGAGGAACAGCTCGAGTTTTTAATGGAGGGCATATTGATAGAAATATAGCCCACCAGACCATCATAGAGTTAGTACCGAAATTTGCTGAAACTTGGTCCATTTTTATTAAAAAAAAATAATATTCCAGAGCTCTGGGCGAAGCTGCTGAAACTAAAGTACTGGATGATTTTGCTATAGATCCTACCTATTACATTCCAAAGTATCAAAACATACAGATATTTGTGATGGTTTCTTACACAAAGTGTTGAAATTGCATAGGTGTTTTTCTTATAAAATACAAATTTATTATCAGCTTAGTAAAGACGACTATGACCGCAGAATTAAATTTTGTGAAACAATGTCCCAAAAAATACAAGAAGACGAAAATTTGGTTAAAAAAATTTGTTTCAGCGGTGAATCAACGTTTTATTTTTATGGCTTTATTAATAAACATAATTGTAGGTACTGGTTTAAAAAAAATCCTTACGTGTTTCGACAGGATAATACTCAGTTTCCAGCGAAGATCAACGTAGGGTTGGTATTCTACGAAATAAAATAATTGGACCACTTTTTATTGACCAAAACCTAACGGGAGAATTGTACCTACAATTATTAGAAAATAAAATTGATCCACTTATTACTTGGTCACTAGAAAGACAAGTTAATGTACAGGAAAAATGTGCTAGATGAACAGAATATATACCTTCAACAAGACCGAGCTACAACACATTACGCGCTAGCTGTAAGACAATGGCTAGACGAACGATTTCCAAGACATTGGATTGGTAGAAGGGCGGGATTTCCAGATCTAGCACCAATTGACTTTTTTCTGTGGAGCTATTTAAAAACATTAAAAAACTAAAGCTTAGAATAACTGAAAAATGTAGACGAATTACTAGCGAAACTTTGCAAAGAATTCAAGATTGTTATTTCCTACAAAAAAAACGGAGCACACTTTAAACAGTTACTGTAAATACATTTAAGGGGCTGTTTGTAATTAACTGTAATTTTAGTTTCTGTTGTAATTTCGCTATGTTTACTGTTATCTGCAAAATAAACCGATAAAAAGTACCTGATGAAGAACTTTAAAAATTCGAGGACTAAGTAACGTGTATGTATTTGAGATAGTTTTCCGTGTAGCTCTAGGTAGGTGTCAAAAAACAATGATTATCCCTGCACATATTTTTCTAATATTTTTGAAAACTCTACACCCCGACAGAAAACAACTTACCACCACAGGAAATACAGCCTGACATTGGAAATGTTAACGAACAACAAGAAAAGACTATTCCCTTGGAGAAAATACGATACATGGTCCAAAAACTAAAAAACAGAAAAGCCTCGGGCATTGACGAAATTAAGAATAAGATGATCAAATATGGAGGTGAAAGCTTATTGGCCGAATTACAGATTTTCTTCAATAAAATACTTACTGTCAAGGTTGTTCCATCCGAATGGAAAGAGAGCATACTGATACCAGTTTTCAAAAAAGGAGAGAAAGCAGACCCTAAAAACTATCGAGGTATTAGCTTATTGAGTGCTGTACTAAAACTGTTTACAAAAATTCTAGCAGAAGAAATATCTCTAACCGGAATATGTGAAGAACAGCAAGGGTTTAGACAGAAGAGGTCTACTATAGATGCTATATTTATAATACGTCAAATTACTGAGAAAGCCATTGAGTTGAATAAAGTAGCCTTCACGTGTTTCATTGACCTAATCCAGGCATTCGATAGGGTACGGTTAACAGACGTCTTGGCCCTACTACAAAAGAGAAGAATTCATCCGAATGTAATAAAGACCATCGAAGAATTGAACAAGAACAACTACACATGTAAGAACTGCAAATAAGCTAAGCAATAAAATACCTATGACAACCGGAATCAGGCAAGGAGATAGCCTAAGCCCAATCCTATTTAATATCATCATGGATGAAATTATAAATGAAGTCAAAGTAACTGGGAGAGGATATCGACTGGGAGATAAAGAAATAAAAATCATATGCTACGCTGAAGATGCTGTAATCGTATCGGAAGACGAGGACAACCTACAGAGACTCTTACACAAGTTTCAAAAAACAGCTGAAGAATTCAATATGCAAATATCCGTCAAGAAAACCAAATCGCTAACAATATCCAAAGAACCAAGAAGATGTAAACTCGCAATCTATGAGCAGAGTGTAGAACAAGTGATGTCCTTTAAATATTTAGGAGCTAATATAACTAGCACTAGAAATATTAAGGAGGAAGTAAAAGCTCAAACAACAAAGGCATCTCTAATCTCAGGATTCTTGAGAGACATAATCTGGAGAAATAAACACATGAGTACCAGAAGTAAGGTCAGAATATATAAGACATGTGTAAGACCGATTATGACATACGCGATAGAGACCAGAGCGGAGAACACGACTACAAAGCGACTTCTTAGATCAACGGAAATGCGAATTCTTAGATCGATAACTGGCTATACCTTACTTGACCATAAAAGAAGCGAAGAGATAAGGGAAATATGTGAAGTCCAAGACATAGTAAGATGGGCAAGAAACCGAAGAAGAGAATGGAGAGACCATGTTAGCAGAATGCCAAACGACCGGCTGGCAAAAATTGTGAGAGAGAAGCGGCCCAACACACCACGCCCAACTGGACGCCCACCAAAAAGATGGTATGATAGCTGGTCTTCATCTTCCCAATTGTTTTTGGGCAACCTTTGAGGACGTAGTCCTAACGTAAGAAGAAGAAGATATTTTTCTATAAATAAAAGAGCCATTAAAAGATTCATGAACGCCCGTGGCGATTATCGGCTATGGCTGTCCAGGTGCGCGTGTAAGCCGTGGCGATTTTAGGATGTGAATTTATGGCATAGTAATTTTGATGAAGATTTTGGGAGGCACCGGAAAAATTATACCATAACTCTTTGAATACATTCCTAAGTAGGATCCAAGAAAGTCCAAAATAAACCAAAGAAGAGAAATAAAATTAAATGGAAGCCTACGTTTAACAGTGGACTATTTTATAATGACTTGATAAATGGTACCACAATATGGCGAAAATTTTTATATATTTTTATACTTCATATTTAATTTAATTTAATAAATTTAATCTTATGCATACTTTTATATTTATTATTAATTTTTTTTATTGTACTTCGCCTATAGCAATTTTTTTACATTTGCATTTGCATTGCAATTGCTTTTACTGACACATTTTTAAAGTAATTTATCATGCTCTTATTGTTTTCTGCTTGCTGGCAGATGACAAATTCATATTCAATATTAGTAATAAAAATACATATCCTCAGATTATTAGTTTTTCTAATAAATGTTTTTCTATACATTCAATTTATTTTAACAACTGTTTTTTTTAAATTGAGTAAATTATTTAAAATTTTCACGTAATTCGATCACTTCTAAGACTATACATATTAATTTAATCAATATTCAGTTGGATTTATTTCTTTTCAAAATATCCAAACAAATTCGTAGAAAAATTTAGCTTACCCCTTGTACAATACTACTACGTTCACACTGCGAACAATGAACTACAAAAAGGGCAATAGACTTTATAGGCTCATAAATTTTATTTTTGACAATTCGTCCCTTGATACAGGGCTTACTGCTACCACCAGTGTATAAGATGATCGTTCAGTTGATATTTCTGAGCTAGAAGAGAAGCATGGATTTATATTTTAGTTGAAACATAATAACAAAATTGTCTGTGTGTAAATAGTAAAGGTTTAAAAAATGTTTTTAATTTTTTTTCTGTTTTCAATTATTATTTATCAATAATATACAGTGTCATATTTAGGTCAAAATTGAATATTTATAGTTTCAACAAAGAATGTGAATGTTGTGAAATTTATTTAGCAAACCAAAATTAAAATGTGCGTCTTGAAATGAAATAATTTGGTAAGTTTTTAATATCCATTTATGTTGTATGTAGTTGTGTTACATTTCAAAGCATATTCATATTTGGTTTTTTTATAATAAAACCAATTTAATTTATACCCACTCGTAAAAAGCGAAAATATATTTACATTTGTCAGATACTTTTTTTTTGTTTAATTATTTGTGTTTTTTTATTATTGCTACGATAATTTGTGGTGCACTTTAGTTTTAAAAATACTAAATTTCTGATCGGTACTGTTGCTGCCATCTATTAAATATGTTGGAAACCAAGTTATAAAGTCGATAAAGAATCTTCAACTTATAAATGTATTGTAGATACCAACCAAACTAAGAAATGTTTAATGACGTAAATCGGGGAAGAGAGGTCTGTGCTATCTCTTCTTTGCCTAAAGTTTCTTTATTTTTTTGTACAATTTACCATTAAGTAGTAATTACATTATTTATTTTATTTGTAGACTGAAGTAAATACATAATAAAGTACCATTCTAATAATTTTTTTTTGCCAATTAAGTAAATTTAAATTCTAACTCAGTATGTGAAGTCGATATTAAGTCTGCATCTTTAGCTTTCCCACTCTAAATGAGTGCCCGAAGTCAAAGCTATGACAGTAGCGGTCATAGGGAAAACCACGAAGTGGGTGACATCTATTATTGATCGTATGAACATCTCGAGGTGTGAACAACAAACTAACCTCCAGTTTTTTTATGTGTAAAAAGTGAACTTTATATAGTATTTTGAGCAATTTAAGCATTTAAATTGTTATATTTGAACGATATTTTGTAAAGAATTGGTGTTAATAAACCAAAAAAAACCCGAAAATGTAAAGGATTAAAAAAGGTGATATGGAGATAAAATCGCGAAAAATATGCTATGATCCACAATGCTCTACATATGGCAATTCGATTATATCTTTGCATAAATTTTCTTCAAATCATAGGGCAGCTGAGAAATGGAAGATGATCTTAAAGATAGAAAAACCAATCTGAAAGTTTATGTTTGTTTGCAGCAAGCACTTTAATAATGATGATTTTTTCAATAATAAGTTTGAAATAGTTGTCCAATGATCTATCATTATGTTTGTGACTTTAACAATATAGAGAAAGCATTTGAAAGATGATTTTTTCATCTGCTCCATCAGCTTCACATAAAATGATATGGCCAGCCTTAAAAACACCTTTACCTTCCTTAATCGGTCGAACTCGTTCACCCACATAATACAATATGTCCGAAATTGATATTTCGACTTTCGTAGGCATTGCAACAAGAATTCCACGGACAACAGAACTAAAGAACTTCGAAAACAAACCAAAATTGATACCTGGACACACCTGGTCTTTACTGGCATTTAACGAGAATCCAGCGACAATAAAGCTGAAACGTCGAAAACAAACCTAAAATCCAGCTTTAATCCAATAGTTTAACATAAAAAATTAACTCAAATCTCTAAGATTCTCTTTCCTCATTAGATGAGATAGCCAAGCAGTACTTAAAGCTTTGGTGTTACGGAGAATAGACTCAATAATTGTCCGGAAATGTGCCGGAAACCTACGGACCTTAGCTAACCATAACAAAGTCACTTTGCTGTGGGTGCCAGGGCATAAAGGTATTTCTGGTAACGAAGAAGCGGACAAACTAGCTAGGAGGGGATTGGAACACCATTTATAGGATCAGAACCAATAACAGGGATACCAAAGGGTAGCGTTAAAGTAGCGATCAATGGCTAGGTCCACTCTCAGCATCAGCTTAAGTGGGCACAGCCACAGGGAGCTGGGCACAGCAAGTTAATGGTAAAAGAACCCTTACCTAAGCAGGCAGGGAAGCTGCTCTCGCTTAGTAGGGAAAAACTCAGAACAGTTGTAGGGCTTTGTACCGGACACTGGTTTTTGAGGAAACATCTGCACAATATAGGCGTGTCTGACACAGAACCTATATGCAGATTATGTAATGAGAAGTAGGAAACAGCCACTTTTATAATCTTTGAATGCGAAGCCACCGCCTAGTGAAGGCGCTACCTGAGGTGTATAAAAGACCAAAGGAGTGATCCACCTAGGGCAATAGCAGTACATGAGCTTCTACTACTTAACAGGAGAATTGAAGGAATGGGACTAAACTAAGGAGCTGGAAAGGTACAAAAAGCAGACAATGCTGCAGTGCTCAGGGTGAAATTAAAGCTCTTCCACAACTCCTCTTCATTCATTCAAAATTCTATTCAATAAAAATTTTGGTTTTACAAGTGATTAAATGACAGAATATTTGTTGTTCACACCTCGATCCGACATTTTATTATTGACAGCGCCATCTCGCGTTACGTGATTTTTTCTTGTTCGCCGTCAAGTTGCAACGACGAATCGTATCCACTCGTATCTTATCCCCCTCTCTACCTACAAACATACGGTCTTAATCCCGGCCGGACTATACTTGACAACATAGTATTCTACATTTTTAATAATAAATTGTTTATTTTAATTTATCATGTCAAATATTACAAATCTTATTTTTGGTGTACCTAATCAAATATCAAACTTTTCTACTATGATTTCTTGGATATTTACGAAAAATTTTATATTTTTATAAAATATTCTTACGTTTTTCTTAATTAATTGACTAAATTTAAATCAAACATTTTGGTTGCTTGGACCAAAACTTTAACTAATAAGGTAAAACAAATCTTTATCAAGCCATTTAAGACAGTTGCAGACATTCAACCTAAATTTCGTAGTATTGTTAAAGTTTACATAAATAGTATATTCTCTAAACTTTGCTATCGCAATACACCAAACCTTGTAATGTACCGTTACATTCGAGTTACAATATTAAGCAAAACATTCATTGAAAATTGCTTTAAAAGAGTAGCAGTGCAGCCCAATTAGAATCCATTATTTAAATAAACGGATGAGACTCGCAGACTTAAATGGGCCCGATTTCACCAACCTCTTTAAACTAGTTTTGTTCAAATTAAACTTAGATTAAGCTTTTTAGTCGTCAAATAAAATTTTACCAAAAACTATAAACCGGGTTTAGTTCTAAACGGCGCGGCGTTTCCGCTTAAAATCGGCGGTGGATCCATTTTTCGTTTTTGGATCTTGGAATCTGAGCAAGACATCGTCACCGAGCCCAACCCAGCCTGCAACGTTTATTCAAATGCAATTCACGACAGCTAGTATAACTATTTAATTTATTGGGATATTAAGTAAATATTTTTTAAAATAGTTTCCTTTTTATTTCTGGAGTTTTACTTAATAAAAGGCGGTACATAATTATTTACGTACAATATAAATCATAATATTGATAGAATTATACTTCAAACCATTAATAAGAAAATATGTTATTCGGTGAAATCATTTTAGAATAAAAATCATTAATTCTACCAAACGCGCAGATTTTTTTCATTTTTTTATATTTATTTTGGCAACCCACAACATCATGCATCAACTATATTTGCCCATTTGCATTTTATTGAAAACTGGCAGAATTGTAGTTCAATATTGTTTGTGGTCTGGGAATAAAATTTACATTTTCTTCTCGTTTCTCGTGATGCTTAATATATATGACAGTGAAAAATCTCGAATTGCAATATGTCGACATTAAATTAAAAAAAAATGCTGTATATTTTTTAAAATATTTTTTTTGTAAATGGTTACAAAAGTTCCTTTTAAAACATTTTTTTTGTAATCCTGCTACTATTATAAACGCGAAAGTTTGTGAGTATGTATGTATGTATGGATGTCGGAGAGGTAGACGTCGGAGAACATATCTCGATCAGATCAACATTGTTTTGGAGAAAGGCCAGGTCAAGAGTACCAACAACCGACAAGCATGTAAAAGAGCACTGATGAAAGTAGAGGAAGCAAAAGATATGTGTAAGAACCGTAGCAAGTGGAAGGAAGTAGTCTCTGCCTACCCCTATGGGAAAAAGGCGTGACTTTATGTATGTATGTTACTGTTTCACGCAAGCTCTACTGAATGAATTTTCAATGTGTTTGCCATGTTTGTGTCATCGTTAGTCGAGCTGCTGATTTTAAGTCTTGATGGAGTTGAATTTGCTCTACTGGCAAGTCGGAGGAATAAGCTTGTTTTGCTGCTTGATCTGCACATACTTTGCCTGTTATTTCTACATGGGAAGAGATCCAGATGATATTCACGTAGATACCTCTAGTGCGATGGTGGTGACAGGTTTCGAGGATATCTTGAACTAAGGTATGTTGTAAGTAATTGTTTTTAATGGAGTATATTAATGAAAGGGAGTCTGTAAATATGGCAAGTTTACTATTATTCTGTACTGGAGTCCTCAGAACTTGTAAAATTTCATATAGTTCAGCTGTGTGTATACTACATAGGTCGGAAAGTTTCTCTGAATCTTTGTATGAAAAGTATGTTAGGCGTTTCGCGCTTGTTGTAGTTGCTTAGGCATGTGTTCAATGGCGGCGGTTTTTTTGGTTCATAGAGGAGCTTTCGAATGTTTTATGGAAGATGTAGCTGTGAAGTTAGTGTTTCTCAAGATAGGATGTGGAGTTAAAAATAGCGTATAAAGATATTGTGTGAACCTACTACTATTATAAACGAGAAAGTTTGTAAGTATGTATGAATGGATGTTAAATAAATAACTGGTATTAGTCAATTTCTAATTGGTACTACACTAAATTAAATTGACACCTGTCAGTTTTTAAGTTTCTTTGTTAGTGTCAAGTGTGTGTCACGTGCCTATTTTTTTCCCATCTGCCGTTTCATTATTATGATAGTCTGGCGTTCGTAATTAGCTTTGCATACTGTATTTGGTTCGTTGTATATAATGTTGCCTATCTAGTAGTAATAGAATTCGATTATTAATAGCTGTGAAATTTTTGCTAATCGATGGGGATTAGGTGTTATTAGACTTCGCCTTGATTATTGGCCTCGATTGTCGTGTGTTGTCAGATATATTATTGTTGGTTTGCTTTTCTGTGTGAATGGGCTGGCAATTAATGCGGACGAACGCGATTATGAACTAGGAACTTAGACGTGCAAAGGTTGGCTGACGCGTGTCCCGGGTGATTTTCTGATATCCGGTCTGGGAGCGAGGAGTGATCATCATTCGTTTGGTGTCAGTGGTGGAAGTCGGTTGAGAGTTTTTGGAACGATTTGATATTAACACGTGAGCGGAACTTCTACGGGTTTTCTTTCATATCTGGCTGTATTTGGGGCCATCTTAACTGGATTAGGAAGATAAACCATTTAATTCTTAACTTGACCATTCTGTCGTGCCTATATGGTGAATATTTTTGGTTATTGGGGTCGAGTTAAGATCACCACGTGTGGGATTTGATGAAGTGAAGCCATCGTGAAGTACCACGTGCCGTTCCATCCACATCGACGATAAATTTCAGTGTTATAAAGACTTGCTTGGTGTTTTTAGCAGAAATTATTTTGATAATACTACTTGGTGTTTCGGTTCTTGGATCATCGATGTTACCGTGACGTCTCAGTGAAGTTTGAATTTAATTTTATCAACTTATCAGTTATTATGTGCTTGATCTAAATGTTTTCAATAATTTAAAAGTAACAAGTTATTTTCATTAAATTTGTACCTGCTCCCAGTGACGTCTCACTGAAGTTTTCAATAGTTTAAAAGTAACCAAATTATTTTTCGTTAAATTTGTACCGGCTCCAAGTTGAATCTGAATTTATATATTACTGAATATAATTTATGTGGTTATTGTGAGGGTTTTAAAATATTATTCTTGTTGCAAGTCCATTTATTTTGTATTTCTTTTTTTTTGTGTTAATCTTTTGCTATCAGGAATTCTATATAAAACCAATTATTTTCGAAATTTTAAATATTGTGAACATTTTCTTTTTGTTGTTTTTTTTATTTTAATTCTCTTTTGTACCTCATTAGGTTTTTATTACTGTCTGGAAGATTGTTATAATTAATTTAAATATTATTTTAAGAAAGTGTATTAAATTCATTTAAACCACTTTACGAAAATACAGAATTTATTGTAAAAAAAAAAAAATCAGAACATCATTTTTACTTAATTAATATATTGCAGTAATTGTAAATATAGTTTTATTTATCTAGTTCACCATAATTGTTTGTTGTTTTCGCGTGGCTCTGCTGGTGCCTACAAGACCTAGGGGTTTCCGGCTTGTACCGTTTTAAGTCGGTGGCGCGGCTCACTTTTAGATTTTTTTCTTCTACCCTCTACGGCTGAGCTCGGGCATAATTTGCCAGTAGGGAGACCACTAGCAGAGTACTCTTTAGAGAACTAAAAAAAAGACGTGGCATGTGTATTATGTTATTTTAAAAAAAATAGATTTTAGTTATTTACTATATAAATGGAATAAAGGCATCTGTTGGAAATCAGTATTTCCAACTGTAAAATTCCTCTTTTGTACTCAGTACGGCCCTGACGCCGAAAAAAATCATCTAAAAAACACGTGCAGTTTTTGTGATCTACTATGTTTTGATCACGCCCTTTTCACGTGGAAATTAGTAATCGGCCAGAAAGAAAGGGTCCCGTGCAATTTAAAAATCAGCTAAAAAACACGTGCAGTTATTATTCCAGAACATTCCAAAATCGTCGCGCGCAATTTTGGCAAGCAGTTATACGGTCACGTGACCATACAGTGACCAATCAAAAACGTTGAATTTAACGAGAGAAGAAGCCACGTTCGAAACGGTTTTCGGCTTCTCGTCCTCTTTCGTATTCCGAACGTCAAGCAATGCAGAGCACCGCTTCGCTCCCTTGTTAGCATAACATCAGACGAGGTATTACCACTTTAAAAACACCACGTGGTAAAATGCACATCAATATAATTAAATAAAATACATCAAATTCAAAGCTAACAACCAGTGAAATTATTCCGAAGATAAAGTAGGCTTTAAACTGTAAGCTCCATGTATTAAAGTTATACAATATATTCTCGATGACAAGTGTGTTGTTTCATTTACTGTGATAACAAAATTCACGGCGCTAAAAGGCAGTAAACCCTTTGGCCTATAGTAGTAAAAAACAGATCGAGCCAACTTTATCAAAGGATCAAACATCTACGCAGTGAAAGACGTCGTCGCAGAGCAAGTCAGTCGGCAGGCATCAGAGGTCCCGGTGGTGAAGCTGCCCTCACCTTAGAGCATTTCTACACCTTACCTCGCCCCGTCTTCTTCTCGTCGTCGGCGCCGGCGCGCAGCATCATTAGCATATAAGTGTGTAAATCATAAACGAGTGCATAGCAAGAGTTATGTATGCACACGAATGAGTATTGTATTTTGGTATAAAGATAGATAGATGAATTTCTTGGAGAAGAAAATGAGCTACACGAAGTACTAATCCAAGTCGCGGGTACGATCTAGGATAATAATGTTAATATAAGACAGATATCGTTACTATTTTGTAAAAAAAAAAATATTTAAAATTAATAAATATTTAAATTTATTTATTTCTACTTTATCATATTACGTAACTGAATACTATCGGTGCGAAGTATTCGCACGGGGCACCTCTAGTACTTAATAATACCGAGACTTAAAAAAATAATTTTTTTATGATAATTGAGCTTGTGACAAAATAGATTTGCGCATGAAATTCAAATTAATCACTATTTTTTTCAAATACCCGTACTTGTGTAAGTACATAAAACATATTGTCACGCCTTCAACCCGTAGGGCTAGGTAGAGACCACTTTCTTTCACTTGCTACGGTTCTTCACACATTTTTCGCTTCTACTACTTTCATCAGTGCTCTTATACATACTCGTTCGTTGTTGGTTCTCTTGACCCTACCTTTCTTTAAAACAATGTCGATCTAATCGACATATGTTCACCGAAGTCGACCTCTGCCGACTTGCCCATTCACACTCCTTATAAATCTGTTTTGTTAATCTTCTAATCTTCTTTTAACCACCCTTTCTACGTGTCCAAACTATTTAAGCATTCCTTGATTTTTTTTTTTCATGAAAATAGTCGTAAAAAGGGTAGACCTATCGTGTGGGCCGCGGACGGCCCGCACTGCGACTATTAGAAGGGGAAGGGATTATAGAAGGAAAATGATCGTGGACACGCTTTTTAAAAAGTTGCAGGTCATGGTTCTCTAAAAAAACTGTTTTTGGAAGCTTGTTCCATTCCGTAGCAGCCCTGTAAAAGAAGGATTCTTGATGAAGATTGGTCCTTGTAGTGTCAATCTTGAGAGTAAATGGGTGAGACTGATCAGCGTGCCGTGTTCTTCGGCCGAATGTGGCCAATGGTGGTACAAGAAATTTTATTTCTCTGGAGCATCTGCCATGGAAATATCTGTAGAACAATGACTGGTCTGCAACTCTTCTTCTAAGTTCTAGAGGGTGAAGGGTATCTGTGAGAGTTGAGCTGTTTATCAAGCGAATGGCTCTTTTCTGAATGGAATCTAGAAGACCAAGAGAATGCCTTGGTGCTGAACCCCAAATATGCGAGCAATACTCTAGTAGAGGTCGGATTTAAGCCTTGTACGTCGTCAACAGTTGATCAGGAGTAAAAAACTTTCTGGCTTTCCACAGAAAACCTAGCCTCTGGCTTGCCGACTTTGCGATGTTAGCAACATGGTCATGCCAAGACCTATTATTGGACACCGTGACTCCCAAAATCGAGATGGAGGGACTTGGTTCAAGGGTATTTCCGGACATTGCGATGGGATGATTTGAGGAATTTACTTTCTTGGAAAACGTGGCACTTTGTGTTTTCTGGGTGTTGAACTGAACAAGATTGTTGGTTCCCCACTCGACGATTGCTTTAAGATCTCTATTGATGGAATCAACCTGTTCCTGCCTGAGTCTATTTGTATCATTCACCGAAAGTGATCGATAGGATGTAAAAGTTGAGACAAGTGTGCTATCGTCTGCGAAACTGTAAATGGGGTTCGTGGTGGTTTTCAAGAGGTCGTTGATGTGTAAAAGAAATAAGGTGGAGGACAGGATGGAACCCTGGGGGACCCTGGCATTGGTTTTAAACCCATCAGAAGAAAAACCGTCAACTGCCACATGTAAGGAGCGATCTTGCATGAAGCTCAAGAGCCATTGGCGAAGTTTGGTTGGGAGACCGTAGGCAGATAATTTACTTAACAATGCCTGGTGCCAAACGCGGTCAAAGGCTTTAGATATATCCAAGGCTATTGCACGGGATTCACCAAACTTTTCAATAGTGTTTGTCCAGAGCTGAGTGACATAAGCCAGCAAATCTCCTGTAGACCTTAAAAGTTTAGGAACCCCTGATCTACTACAATACTATCTTGGTATATTTCTCCGAGACACTTTACTATCAAATGCGTACCCTTTCTTTCCTAAATACTCTTGCCTTAAATAATAGAAGTCCACCAAAGGAACTGGAACTTTAGCTAATGCCATTTTTTGATCCCTTTACTTCTGCCGTCCCAACAGAGGTTTTTCGTCACAATATAATAATTTTAGACCAAACGTTTACAAACGTTGACGAGACTGGTGTCTCCATTGTTTAGCACAAAACCTCCAAAGTAATCGGACTTTAAGGTAAAAGACTTATAGGAAGTAATTCTTCATTGGTGACTCTAGTGACATGCATGAATGCAGCGAGACACTATGTACCTCTTAAACTTGTGGTTTCGCGAAAAAAATATAAAGCAAGTGCTTATGGCTGGAGCACCTCCTGGCTCCATATCTGAGTGTCATGTATCAGGGTGGATTCTAGGTGACAGCTTCTTTAAATGGCTTCAACACTTTGTGCACCATGTCAAACCAACAATTCAAGATCCTGTCGTGTGGGTTCTTAATGGACATCTAGAGGACTGGTATAAACTAAAAAAACAACAAAAATAAACTATAAAAAAAAAGCAGAAAAATTCATTAAGTTTCTCGGAAGCTGAGTATTTTGTATCTGATGAAAAAGATGAAGTATTTGCTGATGAAAGAGACGCCAAATACATGATAAATGTTGGACTTTTCTTGGAAGATACTCGTGAGGAAGAGTGGTACCTGGTGCTCAAAATTTTTTAAGTGGGGTCATCAAAAATGTTCAAATGGCACTGTAGAAATCGGGTGTTTGTAAATTCCCCCTTCCTACATGGGAAAATTGTATACTCAAATTTAATATAAGTAGTAGACTGGAATAATTACAATTCGATGGTTTTCTTTAACGTTTTATTTAACACAAAATATAAAAATACCATGTTTTTCTTCAAACAAGACACATGGCACTACGAGCACTACAAACATTGAATCTTACTGTAATGTCTTGGAAAAAATAGGAACGAATAAAGCTTGGAACAAAGGAATGACTCGTCCTCTCGGCGGTTGGACGAATACTACTATAGGGAAAAATCAGTGGGTGACATCTACTATTGATCGTATGAACTTCTCGAGGTGTTTATATGGGTAAAAGTAAACTGTTATATGTTATATGTGTTATATTTAAACAATATTTTGCAACGAATTGGTGTTAATAAACCTCGAAATCCGAAAATGCAAAGGATTAAAATAGGTGATATGGAGATAAAATCGCGAAAAATATGCTCTGTTTAACAATGCCCTACATATGACAATTCGATTACTCTTTGCGTACATTTCCTTCAAATCCTAAGGCAGCTTAGAAATGGAGGATGATCTTAAAGATAGGCAAACCAATCTCAAAGTTTATGTTTGTTTACAGCAAGCACCTTGTGAAAGATGATGTTTTCAGTGGTAAGTTTGATATTGTTGTCCAATGATCTATTATTTGATTTGTGATTATTCATAGTCACTTCAACAACACTGAGAAAGAGTTTGAAAGATGGATATGTTCCTATCTAGAACCTTCCAGTGTATTACCATTCCATAATTAAGAAAGATAAAAGTAACCGAAGTTTGATGGATTATAATATGTAATCCTTTTAATTGGTTGAACAGGTTCACCCACATAATACAATATATCCAAAATTGATATTTTGACTTCTATAGGCATTGCAACAAGAATTCCAGGGACATCAGAACTGAAAAACTTCGAATTCAAACCAAAATTGATACCTGGACACACCTGATCTTTACTGGCATTTACCAAGAATCCAGCGACAATAAAACTGAAACGTCGAAAACAAACCTTAAATCCAGCTTCAATCTAATACTTTAACACAAATAATCAACTCAAATCTTTAAGATAACTAAAATTCCCTTCAATAAAAACTTTGGTTTTACAAGTGATCAAACAACAAAATACTTGTTCACACCTCGATCCGATATTCTGTCATTGACAGCGCCATCTCGCGTTACGTGATTTTTCCCTATTGCGTTGAAGCCGGCGCGTCAAGAGTGGATTGCTACTGCGCTGACTCGAGTCTGCGTATTGCCAAAAAAGGGAAAAGGAAGGCCGGCTGGCGTACCGGTCAGAGATATCGCTGGTAAGGTGAAGGGAAGCGGATTTTGCCTTGGGCAAAACGGCTTTAAGACATTGGCGTCGTATAGGATTAAAACTGAAAAAAATAAAATTTTAAAAAGGAAGTGTTGAGGTCTGTGATCAAAACAGGCACTGTATCACGGCAAATTTGTTGCATCTGTTTTGATGATAAAGTGTAGAATTCATGACATTATTCTAACTTAGTTTTCATTTATAATCTTAAATTTTTCAATGCAAATCCAAAGAAAAAAGTATTGGCTGATATTAATTATATGAAATTTTTTGTAATTATTTAATTTTTTAAAAAGAATAATAAATGATATAATATAATGATATAATAAATAATATAATAAATGATTATACTAGAAATAAATAATGTTTTAAACACTCCTTTTATAGCGTTAAAATAAATTAGTAAAGTGTCTTAAATGTGGCAAACCCCACTATCCGAAATTATGCTACCAGTTTTCGTATTTTAGAAATATTAGTTCTTTGGAAATAAAATCATAAAACTTAAGTTTTACTTTTAATTTTTGTGAGTGTTCTTTTTTAGCCATAGTAAAAGTAGATTTTTACATGAAAATCTTAACGTAAGTGATTTAAACGAAAAATCGATCCAACAAAAAGTATCCGAAATTTGGGCACTTTCCTCTAAAGCCTAAAGACACATCAATATCAAAATAACAATAGTTAGTGTAATATTTTATCTTTTGAAAACGTATGTCGTTGTACGTGACAAAACTGTCCCGATGCAACTTTTTACACAATCAAAAAAAAAAGCATGAAATCCTCCTGCATCAGATATTAACAATCCACATCAGTGCACCGAAAATCGTGGTATTGATCGCCAGATGATGGCGGAATATTTTACGACCAAAACAAGTTAGTCGCGCATATGGAGGGGAAACAAAAAAGGGTCGCGAGAATGACGACTCCACAGCTCTCTCCATTGATGAAAAGGGGCTTCGGCAAGTAAATTGTATTGGTATATAACTGGGTAATATGGGATGGACTCTGAATATGCTGCATTAATATTTGCTTCTATATTAAAACTAACAAAACAGTATTTTTTTAATATGATAAAATTGTTTTCATAGCAATGACAGTACAATGTAATTTTGTTGATAGTGGCATTTAAAAGTTATAAATAAATAAGGTATAAATTAGAGGAAAAGCCAGTGACCAATTTTTGTCCCTTCTAATTGTTGACAGAACGCTATAAATATTTACAGAAAACAATTTGATTCTAGTTATTTCATTAGTCTTTAAATTTTAACATATGGCAGAGAACATGTACGGAAAATTTATAACTTGCTTCCTATCTATTTCAGATATCTTGATATAATGTGATAGAAAGCACTGTTTTAAACAATTATAATTTAAATATGTTAGAGATTAAAGTACCAAAAGTTTGGTTAATTGCTGATGTAGATGTAGATGTTGATCATATTTTACAGATGTGTGGTTAAGTTAAACACACTCTAAATGTTAAAATAAATTTGTTGCCAGGATATTTATGATTATAGTAATAGTGTTTTAATACAGATTTTAACGAGATAAAGGTCAGCAAAAGGAGGAAAAATCTTCAATGGAAGGTGTAACAGCATAGTATACGGTCTTTACCAGCACACCAAAGAAGAGATTAGAGAAGACAGCTTCATACACGATTGTTTACAAAAGT
Source organism: Agelastica alni (assembly GCA_950111635.1). Lineage (NCBI taxonomy): Eukaryota > Metazoa > Arthropoda > Insecta > Coleoptera > Chrysomelidae > Agelastica > Agelastica alni. The sequence goes on along the minus strand of OX467712.1, from coordinate 46,601,419 downwards.
TTTTCATTTTAAGATGAACCAATGGAGAAATATTCTCTGTTAAAAATGGATGATCGATCATGCGGTTAGGTTAGTAACTTTCTGGAACACTACCCTAAATGTTTTTTAAAAAATGTAATTATTCAAAAAAACGGTATTGGTAAAAAAAAATAATTATTGTAGTACCTACTGAAAATGGTTTATTTTTACAGTAATAATTTTTGAAAGATTTAATTTAATCTGAAAAAAAAATGTTAATATTCACATTTATCTATGCATTTTATTATATTTATTTTTTTCTGTCATTGCTACAAGTACCGCAGTATTTTATACGGATGGCTCTAAACTAAAGGAAAGAGTAGTTTGCGGTATCTTCTCAGAAGACCCCTCACTTAGCCTTTCGTTTCGTTTGCCTGATCACTGTAGTGTGTATCAAACTGAAATGACAGCTATTATCGAGGCAGCTGTCTGGATACTCCGCAACAAACAAAAGTTCAGCGAGATATCCATTCTTTGCGACAGCCAGGCTGCTATCAAATCACTGAATTCAGTCTACTTGACCTCTAGGGCAGTGGTGCAATGCCGTGCCGCCCTGAATGAACTAGGAACTAAGTTTGGAGTTCACATTATCCGGGTACCTGGACACAGAGACATAACAGGCAACTGTAAGGCGGACGAGCTAGCAAGAGAGGGCACCACCCTCCCAGCTGTATCTGTCTCATCTCAGCAAGGAGTACCGATTGCAAATTGCCGGCTCCTCTTGCACAGCAAAGTAGTTCAAAAAGTCAACGCGAAGTGGCAAAATGAACCCGCATGCACGAATCATCGAAACAGATCTGGCCTAAACTAGATCTACGTCGAACTAAAGATGTTTTAACTCTATCCAGAGAGTCCATTGGAAATGCGATTGCGGCCATAACAGGATACTGGGCAGGTGGATCCCATGCACGGCGCATGAGAATCACAGAGCTACGACACGACTTCTGTAGAAGCTGTCACGATGAGGAGAGGAGGAAACAATGCTATATCTTTTCTGCCACTGCCTTGTCCTCAGCAAAAAACGGCTATATATATACTAGGGCAACCGAACTTAGATGATTTAACTGATCTCAGCTCAATTAGCATAAAAGACCTCACACTTTTTATAAAAAGTTCCACCTGGTTCTCACAGTAGAGGGGGAAGGCACCGTTGTTCATCACGTATTACAACGAGCCAAAATAATATGCCAAAATAATATGTCTTGGCATGACCATGTTGCTAACATCGCAAAGTTAGCAAGCCAGAGGCTAGGTTTTTTGTGGAAAGCCAGAAAGTTTTTTACTCCTGATCAACTGTTGACGACGTACAAGGCTTAAATCCGACCTCTACTGGAGTATTGCTCGCACATTTGGGGTTCAGCACCAAGGCATTCTCTTCGTCTCCTAGATTCCTTTCAAAAAAGAGCCATTCGCTTGATAAACAGCTCAACTCTCACAGATACCCTTCACCCTCTAGAACATAGAAGAAGAGTTGCAGACCAGTCATTGCTCTACAGATATTTCCATGGCAGATGCTCCAGAGAAATAAAAACTCTTGTACCACCATTGGCCACATTCGGCCGAAGAACTCGGCACGCTAATCAGTCTCACACATTTACTCTCAAGCTTGACACTACAAGGACCAATCTTCATCAAGAATCCTTTTTTTATAGGGCTGCTACGGAATGGAATAAGCTTCCAAAATCAGTTTTTCCAGAGAACTATGACCTGCAACTTTTTAAAAAGCGTGTCCACAATCATTTCCTTTCTATAATCCCTTCCCCCTTCTAATAGTCGCAGTGCGGGCCGTCCGCGGCCCACACGATAGGTCTACCCTTTTTGCAACTATTTTCATAAAAAAAAAAAAAAAAAACCATAGATTTCCTAATAAATTTCATTTATAATTTTAACATGAATTGTTATGTATTTATTATTTTATTATTGTTTAATTTTAACTTAACCGGAATATAAATTTTGGTAACATTTTTAATTGTGTACACCTCCTTCCTTTTAATATTTTACTATTTTGCATAAAGGGCGATATTACTTCAACAGGGATATTATTTTCATTAAAAGTTATGTTATGATTGTGGTGTATTTATACAAAATACATGACAATGTACTCAGCTAAAATTTATCCTTTTACGGCGGTATGTTTTTATGTTAACTAGCTTTTGTCTACACTGTTCTATATTAGTATACAATTTTATTTTTATTTATACAGCTGCATAAGCAACAAACTCGATGCTTCCACTAGATATCTCTATCCAAGATATTTTTTAATCGCAAAACCAACACTTATTATTGAAAATATATATGCCCAATATTGTTTATTTACTTATTTATTTAAACGGACAAGACAATTATAAAATCACACAGATAAATAAGATAAAACAAAGTTAATATACATGTGTACACTGAAATCATAATAACAAAAATATTACAACTTTTTTACAGCCATTCTAAAGGATGTTAAAGATGAACCGAACAGTTCAAGTTTGTTTTTCTGAGTGTTTGCTGATATCCTTGTTTTATCGAGGGACTCATTTTGACCATAATTTGTTCTGCAATATGAAACCTTGAAAATGTCACTATTTTTTGTCTTTTAACATTTACAGTGAATTCTTCTTCAACTGCCTATCCACTACTATTGGATGTTGGCGATCACATTTCCGTGCGCTTACCTGTCCTCTGTCCTCTCCCCAACAGTCCTGATACCTGTCCACTTTCTCAAATTTCTAAGCCAGGTCATCTATGTAACAGTAGATTAAGCTCAACAACTTGAGGACAGTCAATACTGCCATTGATAATTTTATGAAGGAATACCAGACTGATTTCCAGTCTTCTATGTGATAAAGTATTCAAATTTAGAGCCTTTAATATTTCTGGGTATTTGTATTTATCTCCATTTATTCCCAGGTTATAGCCATAGTAATTTAAGAATTTATTTTAAGAACTCTCCAAGAGTTCTATATCAACTTTGTAAAAGGGCGACCACCCAAGTAGCAAATTAAATTCTATAAGGTTTGTATAAACAGCTACAAGATATATCTTACAGGATACTAAAATTATTATAACGGTTTGCAAAACAATTAAATGATACTTATACAATCAAAAAGGGCCCATTTTTATGCAACAGTTTGGTAGTAAAAGAGTTCTATTAAAAGTTTATACCACTTTTATATGACTGTTTTATACACATTTATACAATTGTTTTATACTCATTTATACAGCTACTATAAAAAACCATTTTATTTTTTAGTGAAAAATATTAGAACCAAATTATATTGTAATTTAAAAGTGCATCATGCAATTTATTGTAAAAATGGAGACTCATTAAAACTACTTGGGCCGCTTTTGGTCGGGCATCGGTAGTAAAAATTATAAAATCATTTGGAAGGTTTGTGTAACTCAAATTTTGATTCGCCGCAAATTTTCCGATAGATTGTAGGTATCTGTTTGCCAAAAAATAAAGCGTTTTAATTTTGGTTAAGTTTCAAGTAGATACTTAAAAAAATAATAAAATAAAAAATCGTAAAATTACCTTTTTTTTAATGATTTTAATAGTTTATTACTTCATACGACAATTCTTTCACAATATAATTCTCTAAATAATAATACAGTCACATTTTTCAATTTAGTTTCATGTTTCCAACTCAATTGCTCATAATGGTGGCGAGAGCCGGTACAAGAATTCCTTATTTAAACATGGCGATTTATAATACAATTTTATCCCAAAGAAATGCCTTAAACAATATTTCATTTTAAAATTTAACGGTATACGATAAAACGAAGAATATTTAGGCACTATACAACTATTTTTGATTAGTAATAATTATATTGAGATTCGCGAAAGGTAGAGGTTGCCAGATCTTATAATATAGTAATAAGAATTTTTCCTACGACCATGTATGAAAACGCTATAAAGCACACTGTTTTGTTATTTGGAAAGTAGCTCATGACACCATGGCATTGTTATTTAAATAAAATATTTTAATGCAAAATCACTTTAGTCTTACAACGCAGATTTGGAAATTATTTTATCCTATAATGCATTTATAAAGAAGGCTTTTAGTATTGAATGTTTTTTTTTATGAAAATAGTCGCAAAAAGGGTAGACCTATCGTGTGGGCCGCGGACGGCCCGCACTGCGACTATTAGAAGTGGAAGGGATTATAGAAAGGAGATGATTGTGGACACGCCTTTTTATAAGTTGCAGGTCATAGTTCTCTAGAAAAACTGATTTTGGAAGATTATTCCTTTCCTTAGCAGCCCTGTAAAAGAAGGATTCTTGATGAAGATTGGTCCTTGTAGTGTCAATCTTGAGAGAAAATGGGTGAGACTGATCAGCGTGCCGAGTTCTTCGGCCGAATGTGGCCAATGGTGGTACAAGAGTTTTTATTTCTCTGGAGCATCTGCCATGGAAATATCTGTAGATCAATGACTGGTCTGCAACTCTTCTTCTATGTTCTAGAGGGTGAAGGGTATCTGTAAGAGTTGAGCTGTTTATCAAGCGAATGGCTCTTTTCTGAATGGAATCTAGAAGACGAATAGAATGCCTTGGTGCTGAACCCCAAATGTGCGAGCAATACTCCAGTAGAGGTCGGATTTGAGCCTTGTACGTCGTCAACAGTTGATCAGGAGTAAAAAACTTTCTGGCTTTCCACAGAAAACCTAGCCTCTGGCTTGCCGACTTTGCGATGTTAGCAACATGGTCATGCCAAGACATGTTATTGGACACCGTGACTCCCAAAATCGAGATGGAGGGACTTGGTTCAAGGGTATTTCCGGACATTGTGATGGGATGATTTGAGGAATTCACTTTCTTGGAAAACGTGGCACTTTGTGTTTTTTGGGCGTTAAACTGAACAAGATTGTTGGTTCCCCACTCGACGATTGCTTTAAGATCTCTATTGATGAAATCAACCTGTTCCTGCCTGAGTCTATTTGTATCATTCACCGAAAGTGATCGATAGGATGTGAAAGTTGAGACAAGTGTGCTATCGTCTGCGAAACTGTAAATGGGGTTCGTGGTGGTTTTCAAGAGGTCGTTGATGTGTAAAAGAAATAAGGTGGGGGACCCCGGCATTAGTTTTAAACGCATCCGAAGAAATACCTTCAACTGCCACATGTAAGGAGCGATCTTGCATGAAGCTCAAGAGCCATTGGCGCAGTTTGATTGGGAGACCGTAGGCAGATAATTTACTTAACAATGCCTGGTGTCAAACGCGGTTCACGTATAAAGGTGTTTTATAATGCAACGCAATTGAATGCTCTAAAATATTTTTTAGACAACATTATACAGCTTTTATAAGACAAGCTTATAATGTTTTAGCTACAACAATACAACAATTTTCTTTAAAAAACAAAATTATAACAACAAAAGGCTTAATAAAAACAAACAGTCCTTAAAACAACGCTATTCGACTGTTATACAATAATTCAGTTCTTTTATAATTTCATTTTGCTAGTTGGGCATATGATAGAGTTGTATTCATGTATAGATTTCACTTGTGCACAATAAATTTTATTTGTGAAAATGAAAACTCGCAAAATAAAGGTACAGCTTAAAAGTTGTAGGAAAAATACTATCGATAGTTTCCTTCTTGCGTGGTTCAGAAGGCAATAGGAGTTGTCTTTATATTTCAGGTACAAAATAATTATTTTTTTAATTTAACATTGTTGCCAACCGAAATTGTGTCTTAAATGAATTGTATCTTTATTTTATAAAAGGTTTAACTCATAAAAAATAGCCGATTAATAGTTCATAATAGCATTTGTGAATGTCACCATCTATAATTTTAAATTTCTTATTTAAAGCTTATCATGAGCTATGGAGTACATGTAAGTACACAAAAGACAATAAGGACTTCTTTTTAAACCCCTTAAACTTACTTTATAAAGAATTTCTTTTTAAAAATTAATAGCAAAAGTATCTGCACTTTTATTAAATTATTAACGTAATTCGTAAGTCAAACTATTACATTTATAAGAACAAAATTGAAATATAAAGTAACATTAATTTTGTACTTTTATGCAATAAAATGTTTTATCATGAGTTGGTTTTGATTGAAAAAGAAGCATTAGCATAGCGAACCCATTTTTTTGTAATATTTTTATTCATAAATTATTACTAGTAAACAACGTACAATAATATAAAAATGTATGGTGCCTGTTCACTGCAATGTATTTATAATGCCAGTGTCGTCTATAATGCAGGAACCTAACACAGGGCCCCAAAGTGGCAGAAGGCCCTGCGGCTCTGGAAAATGTTTTATTTAAATAAGAAGTATTATATTATACATACATATAGTCACGCCTTTTTTCCGTAGGGGTGGGCAGAGATCACTTCCTTTCACTTGCTACGGTTCTTGCACACATTTTTTGCTTCCTCTACTTTCATCAGTGCTCTCATACATGCTCGTCGGTTGTTGGTACTCTTGAACTGGCCTTTCTTTAAAACAATGTTGATCTTATCGAAATATGTTCGCCGAGGTCGACCTCTACCGACTTATCCATTCACACTCTCCTTATAAATTTGGTTCGTCAATTTTCCTTTATCCATCCTTTCTACGTGTCCAAACCATCTAAGCATTCCTTTATTTATCTTTGTAGCCACATCTTCTGTTACACCACAGCGTTCTCTTATCTCATTATTTTTTACTTTATCCAACCGAGTCACTCCAGCTATACTTCTTAGACTACTCATCTCTGCAGAATTAATCTTATTTTCATGCTTCTTCTGCCAAACCCAACATTTACTATCATACATAAGTGTAAGGACCAGCACTCCTCTATGCACAGCCAGACGTGCCTTTTTTGACATTTTCTGGCTGTTCATAAAGCTATAAAGTGCCCCATTTATTTGTTTTTTTGCCAACATCCTTGCCTTAATGCAGCTGCCATACTTTCCATTTCTCGTAAACTTTGAACCCTACTCATTTACTTTTATATTATACATATTATATAATTATACATATATGTAGGTAACGTATATTATTTACACTAATAAAATTATTATTGAACTCTCATATGAGGGGTGTCGAGAGATTTAAGGGGTTTGCGATTTAGTATATTGCACAATTAGTTAAAATTGAAAAATATTTACGTTAGTAATTTAAAATTTATAATCTTTTACATTTATTAGTTATCTTAGCACATAGCTTTCGCCGATGTAAAAGACGGCTCTGGATAATGCTACATTTTTATTGCAATAAATATATAAATAGAAAAAAAAAATAACCAATGAACTTGTGCAATAATTATTATACATTTAAGCAAGGGTTTCACATTATTTGAAAATGATGACATAATTAAACTAAAACTAAAAAACAGGTCCATTTCATTACAAATCGGCAGCGCATAAATTAGTAGTTTATTAATTTCACATGTAAATTAACAATTTGGTAGCATTTTATATTATTTATATTTTACAGGCAAAGACCATCCCGCTTTTTACCAGTGTAGGCCAGAGCAAGAATCATCCGCAACCCTCTTGTATCCCTTCTCGCAGAATCCAACGTTCATAGACGCTATTGGGGCGTCGGCGTCATCACTAGCGTCCCCTTCTTGCAATGTCATCATCATGTCAACCATAGTTACCAAATTCTTTGTGATAACACTTCCAGAACTTGTAAGTTAACTATTTTTGAATTTGTGAAATTGTGCATGATACTGAAGCTGCAGCGATCTTAATTAGAATGGGATTGATTTCTTTAATTATTGAATCAGATAAGTATTATTCCGTTTGCAAATGTACGCATGATTTTCATACAAATTTTTTCGCTTCGAACATTGATTTTTGTATTTTATGTAAGAATTATTTTAAAAATAACATATTTTTTACAACATATTAAGTGGTATTTGATTTGGTCAAACAAACAGTTTTTCTATTAGAATTAAAAGAAGTTTTTTAAAAAAAAGTGAAAATTACTTCGAAGGTATAAGTTAATTTGTCACCATTTATCATCCGTCAAAAAAAGATTTCTTGAACCCCAAACGACAAGTAAAGCTTTGTATTGTTAGCTTAAATCTTTATTAATACTTTCACACCTGCTTGGTATTTTTTTGAAATACTCTTTTAAAAAAAATTATTTTTTTGGGATATATGTCACCAATTTTTTATTTATTAAGGATTAGCTGATATCAAGGTTTGTATTTGGATATTTAAATGGAAAAGGAACTGGTGACATGCGCAAAAGTAACGATCAAAGATGGCACTGTACATTTTTAATTAAATTTGGTAATTTCAGCTAATCCGCAAACGCGGGGATTATTCAGATTACATTTTTTAACTCTAAATAGTTTAATTTTTACAATATTTTTTTATATCAGCCTAAAACTTATATTTATATATAAAAAATTTTTCTTCATTTCGAATTCTGCTTGAATGAAATTAAATTTTTTTTATTAAAAAGGACATTACTCGATAATTACAGTAGGCAGAGACCACTTCCTTCCACTTGCTATGGTTCTCACACACATCCCTCGCTTCCTCTCAGTGCTCTCATGCATGCTCGTCGGTTGTTGGTGCTCTTGACCTGGCCTTTCTTCAAAACAATTTTGATTTTGTTTCGTCAATTTTCCATTATCCATCCTTTCTACGTGTCCAAACCATCTAAGCATTCTTTATCTATCATTGTAACCACATCTTCTGTTACACCACAGCGTTCTCTTATCTCACTATTTTTTACTTTATCCAACCGAGTCACTCCAGCTATACTTCTCAGACTACTCATCTCCGCAGAATTAATCCTATTTTCATGCTTCTTCTGCCAAACCCATCATTCACTACCATGTATAAGTGTAGGAACTATTACACCTCTATGCACAGCCAGACGTGCATTTTTGACACTTTCTGGTTGTTCATAAAGCTATGCATTGTACCATTCATTTGTTTTCCAGCCAACACCCTACGCTCAATGTCACTGTCATACTTTCCTTCTCTCGTAAACTTTGTACCCAGGTACACAAATTCATTTACTTGTTTCACTCTTTTTCCCTCAATCGAAACTTCACAGTTTGTCATGCTTTCTTTTCTTTCAAAAACCATTACTATCGTTTTGCTTACATTTATTTTCTTCCTTTTGATTTTCAGGGCATCATGCATAACCAAGAAGTTAATAAAAATATCTCAGCTTCAACGTAGCTTTTACTTATGAGAAAAGCAACCAAGGCACATTCGTGATCTACCCTGTAGATCCGGGCTTTTGTAGTTATATATCAGAAGCTCGTCTCTACAGGTATCTTACGGATGGAAGACCGCTCTGCTTGCCCTTCCATAGTTGAAGAAACCTTTTCGAAATGGGAAAATTGTTTAATTTTGACAGGAAATAACGACCAAGTTAGTGCAAATAATTATTAATATATGTTCGTCACTGGACTAATTATATTTTATTAAACACACATCCGTAATGTCTAGGGGTATTTAAGTTTTATTAGTTTTTTTTTAATGTATTCAAGGGTCAATTATTTCCTATATTTATAAAAATACCTCTACTTTATCACAGCCGATAAAGCTGACCTTATTTTTTTACTTTATTCTTTCTCATGAGATAAACAAAACATTGCTTCGTCGATATATATATTTTTAATACAATAGAAACAATACTAGGTAAAGTGTTTGTTAAACATACAGTAAAGACATCTGACTGGAAAAAAAAAGATGTGTCACTATGTTCGCATATTAGAAGTGAAACTTACAACTAAATGTTCGTAGATACTCTACTCTGACGAAACCAAAACTACGAATCAAAGTCCTGTAAGTACATACTGTGGAACTGTGTAAATTCGTAGCCGTCAACGATAAATGGTTTAACAGTTATCTTAATGTAACCAAGGCGTTAGACTTTTGTGCGCAGAATAATATTCTTTATGGCCAAATTAAAACTGGGCGACTGCCCTTTTCACTCATGAATCCTGGTTTGTTATTTATCTCTAGTTGTAACGTTAATTTTTCCTTCTTGTAATTTTTAAGAGCCGGACTGGTCGCCCTTCCAAATACATTTGAGTGGTGGTGGATATTCGACCGTCTGTCGATGTTTGAAAACAGTTTTCAAGACTAGTTAAAGACTTGAAGTGATTTGGAAAGGTCGACTAGACTAAATTTGTTTTCCTTTGATGGGTATGCTGTTTGGAAATGGGGGGAAGGGAAATTTAATGGTGAGAGTTTAATTTTTTTTTTGTGTTTTAAACGGTTTATTATTATATAAGGTTATATATTAGGTTTATTATTTTAGTGGTTGGCCTTTCACCGTCGAGTTTCACCGTGGAGTTTGGTTCTAACAGCTTAGGTGAGAAGGAGGAAAACGTTGATTATATTTTAATTTGTATACTGGTTGAAGTGCACAAATTTAAATGAATGAGATCTTTTGACATGGGTAAAGCCCTTTTTACCTGAGGCCTTTATTGGATTGTTTTAATCAGGCCGGGTCCTTTTGATCAGGCTGGTTTTGTTTTTTCTGACGCTGCGTTTTATATGCTCCAATAGCCGTTTTTTTGTTATTGGTCATTGTATGGTTGGTTATTAATGGTGAGATTTTGTTCTTCAACTGGTGCAGTCCACCAACAATTATCTGACAGTCCAAAAAACACTCCTAATGAATTGTTTAATTGCGTTTTTCTCAAAAACGGATGAAATTATCTTGTTTAAACAAGAATACCAATATTACGTAAAAATAATGTCTGCATCATATTTTTATATTGAAATCACTAAAAAGTTTTGTCAAAAAAAGGTACCAATCGATTTCATCAACAGGAATCATTCACATGGCGCCCCCTATAACAAAATGTAAAATAATACTTCTTGCTTAAAGTTATGCCTCTATGCAGATTTTGATTACAATTGACAAATTTACGGTGAAATTTTTAGGAAAAATAAAAACAAAATTTCAAATTTATCGCCTTGCATCTTTTTCCACAGCAATATTTTATTAAGGAATATTTGGTCCTACCATCATATTTTGGTCCAAATCACCCGCCCTTAGCCTATGCCCCAATAGTTATGAATCACCCTGTATATTATCGGGTGTTTTTTACTTCTGAAAACTTTACTGCTTACCCCCAAATCCCAAATCCTACTTGTCCATCGCGTGCGTACTTCTTTGAAGCTGTTTTTGAAGTCGGATGTTGTTATTGTAACAAAGGAAAATTATTAAAGATTTCTTAAATTATTTGTCCTTGCCTTTTCGTAATTATATATATTATATTATTATGTATATTATATTGCTTACATATCTCCTCTCTAAGCTACGTCGTGAACACTTTAAAACACCATTTTTGATGTTCCAATTGCAACTAATGCTAGGTAACGTACAATTGGAATTTGAAATCCATGGTATGCCTCGTCTTCATAAATTTAATGACAATAGTTATTACCTTTTTTCTTTTTGTAGAGTAGTTCTCCATATAAACCTGTATGAAATTGCATCGAATCCCTGGAGTACCTTGGTGCGAACAAGAGCGACCCTGCTGTAGGTACCTGGGCACCAGGGGGTGGAGGCAAACGAAAAAACTGACACCCTTGCAAAACAGGGAGCCGTATCTGCGTTCACTGGTCCAGAACCGATTTCTGGAGTTACTACAAGTGCCGCCAAAACCACTATTTCGGACTGGGCGGAGAGAAAAAGAATAACGCACTGGTCTGATACACCAGGGTTGACTCACTCGAAGGCATTCTTACCTAAATCCTCGAGAAACACAAATAAGCAGATCCTAGAATGAAACAGGAATGACCTGCGAATTTTAATGGGACTGCTTACAGGACACTGTCGTCTAACATACCACCTCGAAAGGATAGGTCTGAATCAACTGTCGGTTTTGCTGCGTGGAAGACGAAACTGCTGAACATATACTATATTCATGTCCCAGCCTGGGAAGAATAAGGTTCAACATATTTGGAAACACCAATCTAGAACCTACCGATTTCAAGAAAATCTCACCCCACACAACCATAAATTCGTGAGAAGGGCTGGATTGTGCAGTGAATTGTAACCTCTAGGGGTGAGCCACAATAAACCTTCTAAGGGTCGCAGTGAAGGGGTGACCTACGCCCCACACACATGATACCTCACCTAACCCACTTAAATTTTACGCGAATCCTTTGTTTTATACTCACTTGTTTATTATTATTAATTAGAGTTTTATTTTATTATATTACTATTTTATATTTACTTTTTTTAAAATCACCTCTATATATTCCCTTTGCAATTTTCATATTCTTAAAACATGCCTGCCATTTGCAGATTTTTTATTATTAACTAAACAATTTTCATATTTTTTTTCAATAAATCTTCCAGAAACACCGTTTCTGCAATGTTTTAAAACATGTTACAATTATTATATACAAAATCAATTATAGTTTACAAATTTTTCTTTACCTTTGACTGAATTATTTGTTTTTAAGACCAGACTTATATTTTTGAATATATCTGTCATCCCTATACTTGTCTATCAAATTCGTCTTTTCATTTTAATATTCAAATTACTGTCACCGTTAATTTATTTTTTAATTACTATTATTTACAAATCTTATGAAATTTTACAAGTATTATTGTAAGCAAATTATCATATCATAACAATATATATAATTGTACAGAAAATATCTATATTTTTAAATAAGATTTAAAATTTTAATGAAAAACTGATAAATTTTCATTTGATATTAACATACAATGGCATTAGGTAATTAGCAGTAAAATTCAAACAATTTTATCAGTAAAAGTTAGATAACTATGAAAATGGTGTTTCTTTATTTTATTTAATTAAATCAATTTTAAACAAACCATTTCCAAAGAATATTTACTTTATTTAAATAATTTTTTTATGTTTAATTATTAAAATGTACACTTTTTAGTTTCAGGTTTTGAAAAACTAAAAATGAATGGATAGAGTTGTTGACGTTCCTGAAAAAAATGAAACACTGCGACGGAATATGAAGCTAACTGAAAACTTTATACCTCGTGTTTTATGGAATATGTATAAAGATAAACAAAAAAGAGAGCAATTTTTATTTAATACAATAATTGTAAAGTAAAACTAATAATTTACTTAAAATTTAGTATTCCAATACAGAGTACCTACTGTTTATTATTTTATGTATGTCCAAAGAAACGATTACTTTATTTTAAATAATAGAGGTTTAAAAACGGCTGCAATATTGTTGCACCGTATACAAATTGGGAAAATAGCTAATTTGTGAAAAAGATGAATTTTAAATTAAAGTTGTGAGTCATACAAGTAGAAATATACAAGTATAAGTCTATATTTTCCATTTAAAATACATAAAGTATGCATTATTAGTTTCGAAATTATCTGTCACCAACAAATTTTTAAAAAAGAATTTCTAATTAGATGCCTGTTGCGTATATTTAGACAGTAATAACATGATTCTGCGTGTAACTTTACCTACATACATAAATATAGTCACGCCGTTTTTCCGTAGGGGTAGGTAAAGACTTTTTTCCACATTTTTTGGTTCTTAAACACATCTTTCGCTTCTCCTACTTTAATCAGTGCTCTCATACATGCTCATCGGTTGTTGGTACTCTTGACCTGGCCTTTATTCAAAACAATGTTGATCTAATAGAGATATTTTCGTCGAGGTCGACCTCTACCGACTTGTCCATTCACACTCGCCCCATAAATTTGTTTCGTCATTTTTCCTTCATCCATCCTTTCTACGTGTCCAAAAAATCTAAGTATTCCTTTATCTATCTTTGTTACCACATCGTTTCCTTTTTACACTACTCTCCACTTTGTCCATCAGAGTCACTCCATAGCTACACCTACTTTTCAGACAAATCATCTGCACTGCATAGCTCTTACTTATATACTTCTTCTGCCAAACCCAACATTTACTACCATACCATACATAAGAGTAGAGACCAGCACTCCTCTTTGCACAGAAAGTCGAGCCTTTTTTTACGTTCTGGCTGCTCATTTATTTCCCAGCCAACACTCTTCGCTCAATGTCACAATCATACTTTCTGACCCTAGTAAACTTTGAACCCAAGTATATAAACTCATTCACTTGTTCCACTCTTTCTCTTTTAATTAGCACCTGGCAGTTTGTTACGCTTTCCTCTTTTTCAAAAACCATTACTTTCGTCTTGCTTTCATTTCTTCGCCTGCAACTCCTCCTCAGATCATGCTAATATGACCTGATCATCGCTGTAAAAGAGGCATTTGTTGATCAAATTATTTATTCTAAATCCATACACTTTCTCTTACAAATCTTTAATACAACCGTCTATGCATAAGTTAAACAGCCACAGCGAAGCCAGACATCCCTGTATAACACCTTTTTTGATGTCAAACCAGTCCGTGTAAACACTGACACAAGCACTAGAACATCCGTAGACACTGTCGACCACAATTCATTTTCCACTACTCTGTCATTGGCATTTACCAACTCAACGAAAGCGTAGACCTTTTGACAGTCAGCCAAGCATTTTTCGAGTATGCTTCGTAAGGCAGAGATCTGATCCATGCCTTGGTAGTTTTGCAGTCCTGCTGAGAACCTTTTCCTTTGTATAAACTACTTGGTTGGTATTAAGTACTTACATAATATGTATGTAATAGCTTTAATGATCCCGTGAAGTATGTTTTATGACGTTACTGTTAGGATTTCATTAAAACTTAAGCTGCTGGATTCGGTGCACAAGAGAGCTATTTGCCTCAATACCGACGAAGACCTAACAAAGAAACATCCATTATTGGCCGTTGGTCGAGAAGTCAAGGAGTGTTCTTTTCCTTTTTATACTGACTGTGCCAAAAAGACTAACCAAATGGTTTTATACCCTTTGCAACCCTAAATCAATATCTTTCGTATCTTTTTTGTTTGAACTTAAATAACTATAAATATATAAAGTAATCAGATTGTATTTTTTAAAAGTACTAATGATATAAATATCGATGTGTGTATTTATTTGGTAGGTTGGTATGACTGTTGTGAAAAACTGACACACATTTTTTTTACTTTTGACTTATTAGGTTAGACATTTCAGCGTTTTTTGTGTTTAAAGAAAATTGTTGTCAGTGATTCATCAAATGGAAAAATTTGTGAAGCAAAGAATTTAAGTTTTGTCAAAAAATTTCTTGTTCTGATCCATTGATAATCTTCCAAAATTGTAACGGCGATAAATGTTTATCAAATTTACGAGGGTTATAAACCCGTCAAAGACAAACTTCGTTCGAGAAGGGCATCGACTTCAACTACTGATGAAAACATCAACAAAATCGTGACTTTTTCCTATTTCCTCCATTGTTATATCTAATTAATTGAAATTCGTAGACGCATTCAATTTGGTAAAACAACTATGAGCCAACGCACTAGAGTATGGAAATATCGCAACATCACGATCCAAACAAAAAAAGGCTCTAGTAAAATCACTGGTATTCTCAGTTTTTTGGTACGCTTTGGAAACGTGGGTGATCAAGGCCGCCGATCGACGGAGAATCGATGCGTTTGAAATGTGGTGTTGGCGCAGAATGTTAAGAATCCCATGGACTCCTCTAAAAGCAAACTCAGTAAAAATAGAGCACCGTTTGTCGATCCAAACTTCAGTGCGGGCTCTAAGTAATTCGACACGATAATGTAGAGCGCCTCATTGTATAGGGAATGCCATTTAGTAAAAGACGACGAGACCCATCACCAACGAGATGGACCGACACCGTTCGCAACTTAACAGGCCTAATCTTAGAGACAGCAACAAGAGAGGCTAACAGAAGGCAACGATAGCAACAAATTAATAGTCACGTCCTTGACAGACTGGATAATGACAGAAATTAGCAACAACCACCACACATCATGTATGACGTAATGGACTAAGAAGAAGAATATCTAATTCGTGGACATCCTCTTGAGTCAATTGAAACCATAGAGAATACGCTGGCTGTTTTGAAGAGTGTACCGGAAACTGAGTTTCGAAAACTGGACAAAACGGTGGAAAAAGTGTATGCTAGTGGCAGAGGATTACTTTAAAGAACACACAATGAATTTGGATAAATAAAATATTTTCTGTGTGTTTTATTTAATTTTTTTTGTCTATAAAATATTTATCATCCAAACATTTCATTTTTAAAATTATCACTGGTTGTCCATAATATTTATAAATTGTTGCTGTTTTATTTTAGATTTATTATTAATATCCACATTGCAACACATGAAATAAAAAAATGATACAGCTTTTAGATATTATTTTTTGTTCTGTTATTATTTGAATAAAACAAGTATTTTTTGTACATATACCTACTTACAAATATTCTACTTTTAAACTTCCCAGTGGGAGATTATAGTAATGGGCCCGATTTTGCGAATCCCAAATTTTGACATATCTCTACATTTCAAGATCTCCAGAGTCAAATACAATAGTTTTTAAATGGACGTCTGTGTGTGTGTATGTAAGTATGTGCGAATGTTCGTATGTGCGTTCGGAATTATTTTTCGTCTCGATTATCTCGAGAACAAAAAATGATATCGACGTGGGACCAATTGCATACGACGCATAATTATGAAAATTAGATCTGATAAGATTTTCAGCAAAATCAGTCGAGCTGTTTTTTATGGAGAATTAAAAAACTGAAAAAATGTAAACTACCTAAATTTTGCAATTTATAAATTATACTATTTTTAATACATAATTTTAAAATCTTGAATTGAATTATATGATTATTGCATGTTATAAATATTTGTATGAAAAATATGATGACAATAAAGAGATAGTTTTAGAAAACAAAAATAGAAATTGAAAAATTTTAAACTTGTGTCTGTATTGAGAAAATAGCATTAAAGACGCAATAACAGTGAAAAATTATTGTTAGTAATATTCAAGCTTTGTTTATAACAATTGAATATTGTTACTAACAAATGATTATTGATCATAATAATTAAAAAAAATTTCAATTGTTATAAACAATTGAAAATAGCTTCCGCTTATGAAATGATAAGAAAAAGTTTGAAAGAATATGGTTGACATAAACAGAATATTGTCAATGACATTGCCACTGATATTTTTGAATTTTGTTTTATCCACATTCAGTTTTATTTTATATTTGCACTAATATTTTCATATTTATCATTTATTTTCTTCAACAAAATAAAATCAAAAAAATTATTTATTAAATATGAAATTAATTACTAAAATAAATAATTTTATTCAATAAGTTAAAAAACTAACCAATTTAATAAATATTTTATTGCACATATGACATTTACTTGTAAATATGTGTTTTATTTTGAATTTAATGGCCACCAAGAAATAAAATCAATTTAAATTTTCATCCAAATAATATGATAAATTAAAACTTTTATTAGTTTTTTAAGTAGTTATTTAAGTTATAAGTAGTTACCTAATAAGTAAACAAATAAAAGATGATGAAGAAATTATTTTATTAACTATATTTTAAGAATAATCTCAAAAATGTCTAAGAAAATCAAATTTAGGTGCTAATAATACTTACTTAAAATCCTTTATGTACAATTATTATATCATTGGTAGACAACTAAGACTATTTTTCAAACAATTATTTTCTTAAATAAATTTTTTTTATAAGTCTTATCATTCTTCTTATGAGTGACGTTAAGTTTTTGATCTGTCATTTGGAATCCATATTATAATCCCTACATAGAGCAGTTGAATTGTGTTCAAACAATTATTTTAAAATACATTAGCAAAAATTTTTAACTCGTTGAGAATACACTGCTCATCCTTATTATTCACTACTGAATATCTCTTGAAAATTGACGTTTATCGAGAGACACAAAATTCCTAGACCTATTACACATATACATTTAAATAAAATTATAAATACTTATATTTGTATTTAATATCCCATTAAATTATAGCAAAGACCAATTACATCTTTTTAAGGCCCTGTCTTCCTATAGAAGGTTGGTTACAACTTCTGCAAATAGCTTTCTCTTTTTCTCTTGTGCTCTTGTGCTCTTGTGCTTTTGTTAATAATGACTGCGAACTTAAACCAGTCCAACCCCTCACATTTATCAGCCATGAACATTGTCTCTTGCCCGGTGTCCTACATTTAACCTTGCCCTCCATTATTATTCTTAGGAACTGGTATCTGCCTCTGTATATTTATTCCAGATAACTTTTCTTTCTCCTTTTGACGATTGTAACAATTTCTTTGTCAGCATTTATTTTTTTAGTACCTACAGTTCCATTGGAGATATGTACTGTACATGATATTTTGAGGATTCTACACATTACCCATATTTTAAATGCCTCCTTAATGAGCATCGAGCAGGCTCATATCGTCCAGGATTCAGTTTCATATAAGAGGGTTGAGTATATATAAGCTTTCAAAAATCTATCTCTAATATTTAGCGATCAAGAGGGATTTACAAGAAAATTTTTAAATATAAGGAATGCACTTTTTGCATCTTTATGCGGCAGCGTATTTCTGTTTTTGTACTTAAATCCCTTGTTATCCAGCATTCTAGATATTTGAATTTGTCAGTCAGTACTATTTATTTGTTGTAAATATTTATATCGCTGTTCACATTTTTCTTCTTGTTTTTGTCTTTTCTGTATTTATCTTAAGGCCAAGTGTATCTCTCTTCTTTGTGAATTCCAGCAATTAGTTATTATAAAGGTGACGTCTGCTTACCGTACATTATTCTCAAATATTTCTGGAATATCTTTTCTAAATATGTGAATTCTTGAGCCGAAGCAACTAAAGAAGTTACCGATCGGCGGCATGCTTCTTTTTTGGAGGAAGACAGGTATGGCAGATCATCGCTAATTGGTTTCACGGTGAAACAAAATGGACGTTGTGGTATCAGGTAGAAACCGCCGTCCTAGTTTATTATTATTATATGTTAAACAAAGTTGGAGAGAATGTGCTACTATTTCATACTTCTTTTCTGATTAGAAAACTGGTATATAATTTCATTTCTTTCCTTATGAATACTGTTTGCTCACAGTACAAGTACTATTAAATGTATGCCAAAAATTCAACAAATTTCGGCACAAGTCAAGCTGCAGAAAGTGCAGCGACTAGCTTGTCTGGGAATCACAGGGGAACATTTACGTGCCCTACTGCAGCCGTAGAGGTAATGCTGAACCTTCCACCATTGCACTTATGTGTAATGAAAAAAGCAGCAATCAATGCCTTTAAACTGAGTCAGACAATAAAACAGATATTATGCCAGTTAGTTACGACTTCGAAATGCAGTTTGAAGTGGTTATAAACAACCACCAAGTTTGCACAAAGAACGGACCTCAATTAAGAAGGGATGCTGTAGTGTGGTACACTGATGGATCCAAGATGGATAAAAGGGTTGGAGTGGGCGTTATTGGGCCGAATTTTAGGCTCTCAAAACCCCTTGGTAACACCCTAACCATCTTTCAAGCAGAATTACATGCAATAGAGATATGTGTCCAGGAGTGCATCGAAAGAAACACCCGAAGGGCAGAAATCTATATTTTATCAGATAGCCAAGCAACACTAAAAACTCTGAAGTCATACACTTGTGAGTCTACGCTGACTTGGGACTGAAAACAGTCCATGAGACAACTGGCAGGAAACATTTAGGTTACTCTGATGTGAGATTCAGGTCACAAGGGAATTAAAGGCAACGAAGAAACAGATTGCCTTGCCAAAGAAGGGGCAAATACAAAATTTTCCGGCCCGGAACCCTTCTGTATAATTTCCAAAGCCCACTTGAAAGAAGAGGTTTGACGCTGGGAAACAAATGAAATGAAATCTCACTGGCATAAAGTGCTAGGACAAAGACAATCAAAAAGGCTAGTAAGCCTTTCGCCAAGGAAAGCTAAACAGCTTCTCGAGTTGGACAAGAAAGACTTGAAACTGGTGACAGGTCTCCTTACTGGACACTGAGGTATTACCTTAAAAAGATGGGCAAAACAGAGAGTGATAGTTGCCGCTACTGCGAGAACTTTACTGGAAATGCAGAACATTTGCTTAACATAGGCTTAAGTTTCTGGAAGGGGCCTTCCTAAAGCCTTCGATTTTAAAAACTAATATACTTTGCTGGAAGTCCCGGGCCTCGATTAGATTAAGAGTTATGCACAAAAGATAGATAGGTCGAGGTGCTTGAGAGGTTGCATAGCCTTCACAACCCCCCCTACAAATTACAATCCACAAATATATGCCACTTTGGTCTATTCTTTATTCATAGAACAATAACATACTGTTTGTTATTTATTAAAGTTGCTCCTACGGCTACCCATACTCCCCCTACTTAAAATCAGAGTGTAGTGTAGATCCTTAAATACATTTTTAAATATGTTATAGATCTCGTTTCTGATTTTTAATTTTTTTTAGGTTTTTTAAAAAAATGTTTAGGAGTAATATTGACTGGTGGCCTTAATCATTATCAGACTATATATACTTATTTTTTATTTAATTTTAAAACATAGGTATTCTAACCGTTATTTAGTTGTTTTTCAAAGCTACAAGTTCAAATTTTGCTAGGTGATTTGGTAAAATTTATTGGTTTTTTTTAATTAATCTCAGTTCCTTTTTTTGGTTGCTATTTTGACAAAGCCGAACTCTGTACTTAAAAATAATTTAAATAAGTATCCCAGTGGCGCCACCTATTATAAAAGGATGGAACAAGTTTGGAGTTCCGGTAACCTGTGTTTTTTAATTGTTAATTTAACTACCGCTAAATAGGTGGCGCCTAACTTTAATTTTCCTAATTTTATATCTCTAAATTTTAATAGACTTTTTTAAAAACATGTAGATTTAAAATAAAGATTCATTTAATTCCAAGTAATATAACTAAAGTTTTTTCTTTTTGTTAATACTTTTTTGTAATATTTATCCTAATATAAAATGAAATTGTTTATTAATATTTTGCATAGTTAGGTACATTGCAAATAGCTGTTTTGTCAATTAACATGTTTACACAGTATAGTTACTTTTTAAAATTATGCTTAACGTATTGTCAGTTGCATATGTTTTACGCCAATAATCAGGCTATATTATTAGTTATTTCCGAAGAGGAGTTGCACGCAACGGTTAATATTATGCATGAAGCCCTAAAAATCAAAGGGATAAAAGTAAATGTAAGCAAAACGAAAGTATTGGTTTTGAAAGAAAGAAAAGCATAACAAACTGCGAGGTGCTGATTAAGGAAAGAAAGAAAGGAACAATTAAATGAGTTTGAATACTCATGTTCAAAGTTTACGAGAAACGTAAGTATGAACTGTGACATTAAGCGAAGGGTTTTGGCTGGGAAACAAATAAATGGGGCCCTGTATAAGTTTATAAGCAGCAAGAATGTATCAAAAAAGGCTGTGCATAAAGGAGTGCTAAAAGATTTTGGCAGAAGAGGCATAAAAATAAAATCAATGCTGCAGAGACGAGTAGTCTGAGAAGTATAGCCGAAGTAACACTGTTGGATACAGTGAAGAATAGTGAGATAAAGAAACGCTGTGGTGTGAAAAAAGATGTGGTAACTAAGATAAATAAATAAATTTTAGATGGTTAGGAAACGTAGAGAGAATGGATGAAAGAAGATTGACGGAACAGATTTATAAGGCGAGTGTGAATGGAGGGCCACCTCGGCGAACATATTTCATTTAGATCGACATTGTTTTGAAGATAGTCCAATTCAAGAGCATGTGTGATAGCGCTAATAAAAGAGGAAGAAGCGAAGAATGTGTGTAAGAGCCGAGGCAAGCGGAAGGAAGTGGTCTCTGCTTATCCCTACGGGAAAAAGCGTGATTATATAGGGTGATTTTTCTCGATGGCACATTAGACGTTATGGCAAAACTAGTCAGAAAAGAAATCTGAAAATTTGTAACAAGGGGTTTTCGGCATTGTACAGGGTGAAAAAAAATATGTGTGCCATTCAAAAAAAATTAGTTAGCATTTTTTATAATCCAAAATTAACGTTGATTTTATTTCACCCTGTAAAACAAAATTTAAAATATTTTTCTGGAATAAAAATGAGCTGGCTATCAGTAATAGATGGAGATGGTAAAAATTGACCGATTATAATTTATCACGAATTAAATACAGTTTCTAAATAACATAGTAAAACGTCAACTTTTTCACTAAAATAATTATTATTTGGAAAAACAATAAATTTAGGTATAGTACCTTGTTATAAAAGATATTTATAATTAAGTAAGCAATTCAAAAGGTTAAAAATATTCGAGGTGTTTCATTTAAAGTAACGAAGTTGACGTCAAGATCCGGTACAATCGGAAGTCGAGCATATTTTCATTTGATAGACCAATGCATTCTTCTTCTAGGTGCCATGACCGTTTAACGATCGTTGGCGTTCATTCTGGCTATCATGTTTGCAATCATTATTTTGTTGGTAGCTGCTTGGAAAAGTTGTATAGTGGTGAGACCAAACCACTGTCTGAGATTTATGAGCCAGGAAGTTATTCGTCTGCCGGGGCGTCTCTTACTATTAATTTTAACCCTGTATTATAAGATGTAGAATGTGATACTTTTCTGGGTGTCTCATGATATGTCCGAAATATTCAAATTTTCGTTGTTTTACAATATTGACCAGGCAAGAGGATACATACAATAAGGAAATTTATTGGGAATTGTGAAGTACCAAGTATCCATATCCACAATTTTATTTTCAAATGGCACAATTAAATAAATTAACTTATCTAAAAGGCTATGGGTTGAGAAAACCATAGTTGTTGGTAATGTAACAGCGTATTTAAATTTAAATATAAAGCTAGTTTTAAACGCGATAAATAAAACAGAGTTGGGCTTATTATTTAAATGTAAAGTAAGAAACTTTTTTTAAAAAATACATACGCACATATGTCCATACAGGGTGATTTTTCTCGATGGCTTATTATACGCTTTGGAAAAACTAGTCAGAAAAGAAATCTGAAAATTTGTAATAAGGGGTTTTCGGCATTGGTCTTAGAAGAATGCATAAAGATACTGCCCCATCTTTTCTCTTGTTTTATATAAATGTTAGGTAATTTTTTTTACAATTAATACAATCTACAGTTTGTGGACCCTTCTCTAATTTTAATCTCCGAAACTTATAAACAGCTTTGTCGAAATGTCCAGACGCTTATCAAGTAGCAACTCCTTATCGCTAGATCTTTTCAAATGACTTCACTGGGAAACGAGTAATCTATTTAAATTTAATGTTATCTGTATTTAAAACGCTGTAACAAGGATTAATTAAAACCGCACATTTTGGTAAGACCAAATTGCAAATACAAATAATGTATCAAATTAAAACTTAAATTTTATTCGAAACTGAAAAAATGTTACTTTTAGGATTTTGCTTTATCGTTTGAATATCAAATTATTGTTTTCATAATAATTTGTTACCAAAATCTTGACAGAAAATTTTTACAGGAGAAACTTAATCCACTACTTAATAGAAGAACTTCAGGTAGTGGAAAAATTATGAGCATATCTTACCTTAGTAATAAGCAATTATAAAATTATATTCTGAAAAATTCAGGTATTATTTGAAATGATTTTTCATAACAAAAACTAATTTTTTTAATGAAAATTGTATTTTATTTAATTAACACTAGGACTGACAGAAATCAACCTCAAAATTTAAAAAAGCTAAATACTGAAATATTTTATTCGAATAATTATTTATTATTACTAACTTGAAGTTTTCATTAATGATTTGCTCTTTATTGAGACTTATTGTTAACAGTAAATATTTATTTATATAGTTGTTTATGCTTATAACAGTAAACTTTATACATAACACTCGGAAAATTGGTTAAAGTTTATCTGACGGCCAACTCTAACCGCGCGCTCATTCGTCAAATCAAACAGCGCGTGCTTCCGCGACTTCCTGTTACTGTTAAGTTTTTAAATAATATTATTTTCTTAACTTACATTTCTACTATTATAAATATTTAAGTGATATAATTATATCCCAATACACAATTTAAACACTGCCATCATAACTTCTTTGTATTTAATATTACAGTTTTTTTTTGTATAAATGGAACACGGAAAAATTGTTATCATTTCCTAATTATTTACCCTTTTCGTTTTTATTCTACACCCTCGGCGGTATCGTAATAACACCCATGAGTCAGCAATAGATGATGTGCTATGTGGGTGTGACTATTTGCCGGCAGCACGGTGCTCCGGAGACGGTGACGGTGTCGGAGCTCTAGCACCCAGGTGGCCGTGTCAGCTGCCGGGACAAGGCGACAAACATGCTCTTACCTGTGATCACCTCATTTCAATATTGATAATGTATGTCGTTATGCGTGGACCACACTCAGATCACGATAATAATATATACAGTCAAAATTATCGTAAAACTAGATCTTGACTTGGTAGTTGGGCAATTTTTATTAATTTTTATTGTTACTACTCTCCTTTGATTACGGAGCGATGTTTATTGTGTAAGATCGAAGATTTTTGGTTTGAACATTTACTAGACGAATTCCTGACACGATATGTTTAATAAAAGTAATTAATAAGTGGTGTGAGGAATCATGCGAATAAAACTTTTAATTAGAAATAACAAGATAAAGAAAAAATGTTGAATTATTTTAAATAATGAATACTTTTTTATATAGAAATCAACATTTTGAAATATCGTATTAGTTATCCAAAAAAAAAGGAAAAAATATAGAAACATTGAGTTGTTTTTTTTTATACCTTTGTTTTAACGTTAATAAAAATATGCAGTTTTAAAAATCATCAAAAATAAAACATAACATTAAAACGTTTTATTAACGAACACTTTTTGGGAAAACATTGGGTCTTTTCTAATACGTCGACGCATTTTTAATTCATTATTACTGAACGTAAGTCTAACTTATCTAATTGATTTGTCAAATTTACCAATAACGATAATTATTATTATGATTTATGGATTTTTATGGAGTTTTTTTTAAACTAAAATTGGATACAGAATACATTAACACGACCCCCGCGCAAGAATGACACGTTAACATTAAAATATATTGTACTTTTATTAGATGTTTTCATTTGAAAAAATTTGGGTCTTTTCTTGTAACGATATTTCTTATAAACTTTACCGATACAGAGAAGATTAGCAAGGCCCCTGCGTAAGGATGTTACGCAAAACTGTAAAATATTCAACAATTTTTTTCATATAAAAACACGTAATAAAAGGGTACAATATATTTTAATGTTAACGTATGTCATTCTTACGCAGCGGCCATGTTAACCTATTCTGTATCGTTCCAATTTTCGTATAAAAAAACCACAAATCATAATAATAATTATTATTGTTAAATTTATAAATCAATTAAATAAGTTCAGTAATAATGAATAAAAATTAACACTTGGTGGTTATAGAATGCGGGGTTGCTACCAAACTTCACACGATCATTCGGCGAGCTAATCATCGATCCCACCCCAGTCCGCAAAGTTTATTTAAATGCAATTCACGACAGCTAGTTTTACGAGTTTCAATTAGCTCCATGGCAGATGCTCCAGAGAAATAAAAACTCTTATACCAACACTGGCCACATTCGGCCGAAGAACTCGGTACGCTGATCAGTCTCACCCATTTACTCTCAAGATTGACACTACAAGGACCGATCTCCATCAAGAATCCTTCTTTTACAGGGCTGCTACGGAATGGAACAAGCTTCCAAAATCAGTTTTTTCAGAGAACTATGACCTGCAACTTTTCAAAAAGCGGGTTCACAATAATCTCCTTTCTATAATCCCTCCCAGTTCTAACAGTTGCAGTGCGGGCCGTCCGCGGCCCACACGATAGGTCAAACCTTTTTGCGACTAAAAAAAATTTGTAAATAAAAATCGGGTAATTTGAAATTTGGTCCATTCTAGGGGGTGGCCGTTTTTTACTTACACAGGTGGTCGCTAATAGGGGTTTTACTGAATTAATATCTGGTGAACCCAGAGGCTTTCTATTAACCAACAAAAAAAAGGTAATTTGTTTAATAATATTTTATTAAAACCCCAGATTTTAGAATTTACAAATATTGCTTTAATTGTTCTTCGTATCAGAAAGGAACATTTGCATCGTGAAGCTTTAGACAAATAGGTTTCTTAGATTGTGGACATGGTAATTTAAATCCTTAGGGCACGTCCAAAACGGCACACTTCACCTTGCATCGCACTTAGCATTGTACCATATTATGGACTCACAAAAAGCATTCCCGTCGAGCAACAAAGACAAAGACATTGTTTCTTTATCCATCAGGCACAACACGCCATATGCGATGGACGAAAAATACCAAGTTTGATTTCGGAGTACAATGCCCTGATACCAGGCTAGGTGCAAAGCGAGAGTCAGTGCGCCATTTGGCCAATCGCTTGGAATTTATTTTTGTGGATTACCCATCATAATTTTGCTGTAATATTATTCAAAAACATACCCCTAAAGAGCTACAAAGTGGACTTATCCTTTTAAATAACCCTCACAGAGAATTTGTAGTGAACAAGTGCCTGAGACAAGGATGCTGTGTCTCACCTACTATTTTTAAAATTTATATTGCCACAGCACTTAAAGACTGGAAAAGAAAATTTTATGGAATGGGCATCGAAATAAATAATAATTCTTTATACACTCTTCAATTTTCCAACGATCAGGTAAATACTAATAAAACAAAATATTTATGCATATGGAATTAACCCACCCATCTAGAACTTGAAGATGATCAGAAGATTTTGACCTGCCGGGAATATGTATACTTGGTTGTTACCTTTGATGATAGCGGTACTGATGTAATGGAAATCGAAAAATGGCTCATTCAAAAAAGAATTATCGGATACCTCAATGAAGTAAAGAAATAACAAAGAAAAGAAAAATTAAAATCTATGAAACCATGATAAAAAGTACTCTATTATATGGAGCAGAAACCTGGAGGATTACCGAGAAGAACAAAAATAAAGTTAAAGCTGTTTGCGCATCTCCCGAAGGGACAAAATAAGAAGTGACAATAGAAAACAACAAATAGGAATTGAAGTCATCATTACTAGTGATATCGAGCAAAAACAGCTTACCTGGTACGGCCACGTTCAACGAATGCCCGATATAACATTGCCCAAACAAGTCTTACAATGGCAACTAAGTGAAAGAAGGAAAAGGGAAAGACCCCAATTGAAATGGCAAACCGGTATTCAAAATACAATGAGCGGAAGAAACCTAACATCTGAGGATTGTGAAGACCGAGGGGGATGGAAATTAGGCGTCGGACAACAAAACATTTTTGACTTGTTTATCTATATTAATAATAAACAACAACACTAAAACAAAATATTAATTTATAACTGTATAACATATCTGCCATCCTAATTTCTAGCCGAAATTTTCTACTTTTTTTTATTAATGTACCAGAATATTCGGATCAACATTTCACTCATTTATTTTTTTATTTACTTAATTTTTTTTTAATTCACTACACCATCTCGCGTGTTAGGCTGCTCAACCATAGCTTAGAGGCCATGAGGAATGATTAACTGACAGTCGATATGAGATAGATACCGTAGAAGGGAGCATGACAAGTGCGTGGGTCCATGACATGTGTGTGAAGCGCACTTTTTAGACAGGTAAAAATAAGCTCCTGTCCATTGTGTGAGTTTTAATAAAAACACAAGACGTAGAAAGGCACAAGCCATTACAAGACTTACATCTAACGAAGACTACAGGTTTTGATGTACTCATATTTCATTTCGGTAGACAAGAATAAAATGTAAATAATTTATAAAAAAGAAAAACATGTTTTTCTGTTATTTATTTAAATATACGAGTACATACGTACAATTAAAAAAAGTTTTTATGTATGAATCGATCATTAAGATTTTATTGCTAAAATAAAAAAAATGATGTAGGTTGGTATCCAAAAACCATTTATTCACCTGGATTTTATTTTAACTTTAAAAATCCATGTTAACGGTACCTTTTTGTAAAAAAAGTATTATGCATTAATTATATTAAAACAGTAATTGGTATTTTAACTAATAAAAATTGCAGTATTAAAGATATGTATTAGTTTATTAACAAAACTGAACCTTTATAACTGAATATCAATTATATCTTATACTAGTAACCTTAATATACTTGGTCATTTTAACAAATGTATTAAAATGATATATTTTAAATTAATAAATTCTGGAAATTCTAGTCGTTTGCGAATTTTAAATGTATACGAGTATCTTATTTATGTATAAAATTCTGGTGTTCGTTTGTTCGTAATTCTTCTTCTAAACGGCTTGATCAATTTTCATAAATTTTTTATAGTCACCTGGATGGTTTTTAGCTATAGTAGGACCCGGTAGGTGGCGCTGTTGTCGAGATCCAGAAATTTTTAAATTTTTTGCCCAAATTTTTGTATATTTTTTATAGATTTTTCACATTAAAAAATATATAATCCAAAATTTATCTCTCAACATTTTTTAATTCAATAATTTTGATCTTCTTTATCTAATAACAGTTAATACAAAATAAAATTCGAGAGAACGATGTATATCTTATATACAGTATGTCTACATAAGTTGGCTACATATGGAAAACTTTTTTATAATTAATTTTAGGAAAAAAAGTTATTTTTTATAAAAAGTTCTGCATGTTATAAAACCAAAAATTTAACTATCAAATATTAGATTATATTAGTCGTATACGAGGTTTGTCAAAAACATGATTTTTGATCAAGAGTAAGAGCCTTCATATTTGACCATATCGAAAATTTGTATTAAGAAAATATGTTGAAGATTAAAAATAATTATCAAATAGTCAATATTGTTTATTTACAATAAAAATTTTTTTTTAACATTTTCTCTGCGACAACATTGAATCTTTAAGTTTAAACATTAATGCATTACATTTAATAATTTGTAAATTTGATAAAATAACTCTTAATACACCTTTATTTAGAAATCCACTATTATCAAAACAAACATATCCTTATTTTTATTGAACGCAGATAACCTTTAAACAAATAATACATTTTATAATTTATTGTTCTAATGAGTAGATACTACTAAAAAATCTTTACTCCCAATTCACCAATGCTTCCACATATCCTTCATTTTTATTTATACATTTAGTTGTTCTATTCTTCTCTAGGTGCCGTCTCCGCTTCGAAGATTGGCAATTATCATAGTAATTCTTATTTTTGAGACCGCAGCTCTAAATAGTCTATTATTGCTGCATCCAAACCAATCCCTAAGGTTCTTCAGCCATGAATTACGTTTTCTTTCTATAGATCTCTTGCCTTGGATTAATCCCTGTTTAATTATTTGTAGCATTTGA
The DNA here is from genome assembly GCA_950111635.1 of Agelastica alni. Classification (NCBI taxonomy): domain Eukaryota; kingdom Metazoa; phylum Arthropoda; class Insecta; order Coleoptera; family Chrysomelidae; genus Agelastica; species Agelastica alni. The sequence continues at coordinate 46,572,213 of OX467712.1, read as the reverse complement.
TATTTTTCTCCCCTCATGACATATCCCGAAGAGAATGCCTTGGTGCTGAACCCCAAATGTGCGAGCAATACTCCAGTAGAGGTCGGATTTGAGCCTTGTACGTCGTCAACAGTTGATCAGGAGTAAAAAACTTTCTAGCTTTCCACAGAAAACCGGACATTGTGATGGGATGATTTGAGGAATTCACTTTCTTGGAGAACGTGGCACTTTGTGTTTTTTGGGCGTTGAACTGAACAATATTGTTGGTTCCCCACTCGACGATTGCTTTAAGATCTCTATTGATGGAATCAACCTGTTCCTGCCTGAGTCTATTTGTATCATTCACCGAAAGTGATCGATAGGATGTAAAAGTTGAGACAAGTGTGCTATCGTCTGCGAAACTGTAAATGGGGTTCGTGGTGGTTTTCAAGAGGTCGTTGATGTGTAAAAGAAATAAGGTGGGGGACCCCGGCATTAGTTTTAAACGCATCAGAAGAAATACCGTCAACTGCCACATGTAAGGAGCGATCTTGCATGAAGCTCAAGAGCCATTGGCGCAGTTTGGTTGGGAGACCGTAGGCAGATAATTTACTTAACAATGCCCGGTGCCAAACGCGGTCAAAGGCTTTAGATATATCCAAGGCTATTGCACGAGATTCACCAAACTTTTCAATAGTGTTTGTCCAGAGATGAGTGACATAAGCCAGCAAATCTCCAGTAGACCGAAGTTGTCGAAATCCATATTGTCTGTCATGGATTATCTCAATATTCTCCAGATATTTGATAAGTTCTGTGTTAATCGCTTTTTCCATAACTTTGGATATGACTGAGAGCAATGCAATAGGGCGATAATTTGCAGGAATAGTCTTCTTTCCTTTTTTCGGAATCGGTTGGACTTTAGCGTTTTTCCACATGGACGGAAATACTCCTTTGCTGTATGATAACTTGAAGAGTCTACAGAGAACTGGGGTGAGCTCTTGAGCATAGGTCTTCAAGACAATTGTCGGAATTCCATCTGGTCCTACTACCTTATTAGAGTCAAGATTTCGTAGGATTTTCCTTATAGTGCGATGGTTCGAAACATGTTCTGTATATGAAGCCCAACTGCTGGTTAGCTTTGCTAGTTATATTACAAATATGCCGATCGAAAAGTAATTTAGAGTCTAAAAGAATACCAAGATCCTTAATCGTATCTACAGCGTGTAATACGCTATTAGAAATTTCGTATGTGTTGTAGTTCAAGTCTGAATTAAAACTAGAAAATTGTATATAATTACGCTTTGAGACATTTAAAAACAAATTATTTCTCACACAGTAGTCGGATAAATTGTCTTCTTGCAATCGAACTCTGTCGTAAGGCATATGCTGATGATATTGATATTATTGGGGGTGGTACAATTAACGTGAAAAACAATTTCGTGCGTATAGAAAAGGAAGCCCAAATAATTCGAGTTTGTGTAAATAAAGCGAAAACGAAACACATGTACATATCCAGAAATCCTACATGTGATCGTGTGCGTCAAAACGTGACAATAGACGAATTTCATTTCGAGCATGGACAAACATTTCAATACCTTGGGGCAATAAAAACAGCGGATAATAACATACATGAAGAAATCAAGCATCGCATATCCCCAAGAAAATAAATGCTACTTCGCCTTACAACCACTATTCAAGTCCAAACACCTCTCTAGAAGTTTAAAGATCATCTTGTGTAAGACCATCGTCAGGCCTGTAGTGACATATGCGTGCGAAACATGGACCATGACCATAAGTGATACCCAAATAATAAGGCGTTTTGAGCGGAAGATACTTACGGCCCCTGTCGCGACCCAAAAACAGGCCGTTACAGAATACGAACTAACGCTGAACTAGCCCAGCTGTATACCAGCCCAGATATAATACAAGGAATAAAGGCAAATAGGCTGAAATCGGCAGGCCACGTCCAAAGGAGTCAGGACACAGGACTAATTAAAGATTATCTTCTTCTTCTTCTTCTTTGTGTGCCATGCTGGTTTTCAAACGTTGGCTATCATCAAGCGTTCAGGCGTTGGCTATCATAGAGTTGACAATTTGTTGGAAAGCTTCTTGATCGGTAACTACATGAAACAATTCTTCGACTGTTCGACCCGTCCAATGTCTAATATTACGAAGCTAAGAAAGCTATATTCTGCCAAACCATCGCTTTCCTTCTATTTTACCCTGGATAATTAATCGGAGCATGTGATATTTATGCCCCCTCATCATATGTCCAAAGCATTCGACTTTTCTTATTGACTTTTCTTATTTTGATGGTGTTTGTCAATTCTCGCTCTTTATGTAGTGATTCTAACACATGTTCATTAGTTACATGTGCTTTCCACGGAATCTTTAGCATACGGCGATAGCACCATAACTCAAACGCTTCCAATTTATTTAGATGCTTTACTTTCAGTGTCCAGGTTTCAAATCCATAAAGCAAAACAGACCAAACGTAGCACTTTAATACTCTTAGACGGATGTTCATCGAAATGTTCTATCAGATTGCCAGATTATCATGGGAGTAAAATCCGCAAGAAAAGGATATAAACTGGACAAGAAAGAATTTAAAATAATTTTCTACGCTGACGACGCGGTGATAATATTGGAAGATGAGGACAATCTGCAGAAACTACTTTATAGATTCAAAAGAGTTGCAAAGGAATTAAGCATGGTGATCTATGTCCAGAAAACGAAGTCTCTGACAATATCAAGAGAACCGGGATGGTGTAAGTTGGCGATCTACAATAAAAGTGTAGAACAGATCATGTCTTTCAAATACCTGGACGTTAATATCACAAGTTATAAAAACCTTAAAGAACAAGTCTTAACACAAACAATAGCAGCAGCGAGGGTATCAGGATATCTTCGGGACATAATATGGAGAAACAAACATATAAGTATTGAAGGCAAAAAGCGAATTTACAAGACTTGTGTGAGACCTATTACGACCTAGGCCATAGAAACACAAGCAGAAACAACCGATACTAAACAACTGCTAAGAACAACCGAAATGAAGACGCCAATGTGACACTCCAGACATTGTAAGATGGTCCAGAATAAGAAGACGAGTATTGAGAGACCACGTCGACAGAATGGCTGATAATCTACTACCCAAAATTGCAAAAAAAGAGAAACCAACCAACCGTAGACCTCCAGGAAAACCCTTCAAACGATGGTTCGAAAGCTGGACATCGTAATTACAATTTAGACTACAGCTTTAAAAAAACAAGACAATGTCTTAAAATAGAAAGAAGAAGAAGACATTCTCTCTAGTCGATCTACGCTAATCACACCTTATCCTCAAATATACAGTCCATGATTAATCTCGGTGGTTATGTAGTTCTTGGATATATAACCCATAAGAATTATCTAACAATCCTTTACGCTACAGCGCTTACAACTACTAAATAGGAAGATTTTATGTGAATACAAAAACTTCCTGCTAATATTACATTAATATTTTAGTTGGCTTTATTTTTTAAAATATAAAGTTTATAAAATATTTTTCTTCATTTGAAAATTAAAAAGATTAATAGCTTTAATTTTGTCAAAAAAAAATAAATGAGCAAAAATCACGACGCGTATAATTTTTAATAGCACACACTCAAAAATTTCATCAATAAATTTGGTAGGAAAAAAATCTACATAAAATATGGGAAAAGTGCGTAATCATTGGACTCTTTTAATACCCCCAATGATCAAGTCTATCTGACAAGCAAAAGGCTGCTGAAGGAGGATGAAAAATGACAGTAATATTTTATCGAGAGATCAGATGGCGCCCTGCATACGAACTCAAGGATAATGAGACGGGTTGAGTTTGATACCCTTGCCTTCAGCTTTCGCTTCGTTTTAGGTTCTATCATGCCACAAACCTCGTTAAGCGCGCTGACATTCGGGGACAACTTTCGAAATTGGAAGTTTTAGACACTGCGGAATATTACTTTATAATAGGGTTTGCATATCTCATTTATTTAATCCGGAAAGTGATTGTCAACTGAATTGGTAAAAGGAAACAGTATCTTCTTTTCCGTTATTATCTTTTTTAATTTTTTTTCAAATTTGCTGGGTAAAGATTAAAAGTCTTGTCGTAATTACTGATGCTTTGGTTGAGTTATTGTTTATTATTTAGCAAAAAAAGTTTTTGTTCATTTGATTAAATAAATTACCACTATCATATTATACAAGGTGGGCCAGCTGTTAAAAATACAAATATATTATCAATAATTATATTAACCACAAATAAATATTAGTACAGTTTAATAAACCAACAAAAGATGCTCAAACTGTTTTTCATGCTGTTTTTCAAACGTGCAATTTTTTAAAAATTAATTTACAAAATTTGTTGCAAATTTGTAGGTTTTTAAATTTTTTTTGATTCGTGTCTTTAATTACTCAACATCACAAATCTTGACGTAATAAACCTCATTTTTTAGAATACCAATGACTGCAAAATCCATGAGTGTAATACCTGAAGATCGTAGAAGACATTTATTGCCCGAATTTTTATATTTTTTTGAAAAAAGGTTTTGTTCTTATCGAAAATTGGAATTATTTTGACAGCTAATTTCTAAAAACATTTTTTAAAAAATATATTAATTTAAAAAAAAACAATGTTACGCTAGGCACTTAAGTGATCAATACTGTAATAAAAAAAACCGTGTGGACACCCGATAGGAACAAAGTTTCTTACGCTATTTATAAATTTTGATTAAGGTTTTTGTAAAAAACAAATCACATGTACAATAAACGAATGTAAACAGTAAATACTTGTATCAAGTTATACAATTTTATCAACTTACTTTTCTAAATCTGTATTACACTCATTTGCCGCAGTTTACATTTTTCAAAAATTAATTGCAATTATAAAACAATATTCACGTATGATCTAAAACAATAAATTATGGTTTAAAAAAACTAAAAAACACGTTTTTATAGTTAATCAAACTAAAAAGTAAAAAATAATTCTTAATAAAATAATTCTTCGGTCTACTGGAGATTTGCTGGCTTATGTCACTCAGCTCTGGACAAACACTATTAAGAAGTTTGGTAAATCCCGTGCAATAGCCTTGGATATATCTAAAGCCTTTGACCGCGTTTGGCACCAGGCATTGTCAAGCAAATTATCTCCCAACCAAACTGCACCAATGGCTCTTGAGCATCATGCAAGATCGCTCCTTACATGTGGCAGTTAAAGGTATTTCTTCTGATGCGTTAAAAACCAATGCCTGGGTCCCCCAAGGTTCCATCCTGTCCCCCACCCTATTTCTTTTACACATCAACGACCTCTTGAAAACCACCACGAACCCCATTTACAGTTTCGCAGACGACAGCACACTTGTCTCAACTTTTACATCCTATCGATCACTTTCGGTTAATGATACAAATAGACTCAGACAGGAACAGGTTGTTTCCATCAATAGAGATCTTGAAGCAATCGTCGAGTGGGGAACCAACAATCTTGTTCAGTTCAACACCCAGAAAACACAAAGCACCACGTTTTCCAAGAAAGTAATTTTCCCAAATCATTTCGTCACAATGTCCGGTTCTCCCAAATATTTTTTCCAATATTGTGGGTAATTCCTACCGTACTCAGCAATCGACTTTTCATTCGAACTTCAAAACAAGAACCAGAGAACTCTGTACTGAACTTAACTCCCAAAGAACTTTAACCTTATTAGATTTTTCCAGTTTAAAAGTAAAAAGTCTGACCAATCTACCGATTGTCACAAGACAAGCAACTTTCAATTACGTAGAGTGTTGATGTGCTATCTTAATCTGCACATAAACATAAAACGTGATGTACCAAAGTCTCTGAAAAGGCAAATTGAAGGGGAGCGACTTGGGAATCACTCAGGGATACTGACTAAAAAAAAATCACCTTATTCTGACATGCTAGCCACAAAAATAAACGAAGACAGATAAGTGGGTGAGAAGATTAATCCACTTCCCAAAGACTAAATACGTAATGTGCACATGGCTCGAGAGCCCTAGAAGGAAATGAAGCCGGTGTTTTTAGCAGGAAACCAAAGATTGATACATCAATCGGTCTTGGTAGTTATGAGAGATAAGAGAGCTAATTAACAGACTTTTAGTAAACAAAAACATAAGTATCATTTTAGACAGCCTGGCTGCCTTGGTGCCTTGGTTCAAACAACAGAGTGGCTAGTTACGGGTGCATGGGTACCAAGGAGTAAAGAACAACGAATAAACCGACATCCTCGTAAAAAAGGTAAACCGAATCTGCGTTCATAGGACTAGAACCAGTCTTTGGAATCAACACAAGTGCTGCAAAAGCATTATTTTGAACAGGGAGAAGAGAAAAAAGTTTAATGCACATGTATGATTTAGCAGGGTTGACACGTTTATCTGTTTTTACCCAAACCATTGAAAAATTCTACTAAATAGATCTTGGAATGGAGTGTGAATGACCAACGAATTCTGACAGGATTGCTTATTGGACATTGTCGTCTATAATACCAACTCGCACGCATAGATCTGACAACAAACGGACTGTCGGTTTTGCTGTGTAGAAGGCGAAACAGCTGAACACATACTAAGTTCATGCTTTGCTTAGGAAAAATAAGGTTTAACGTATTACGCACTTGGAAGCAAAAGATGTGTGTAAGAACCGTAGCAAGTGGAAGGAAGTGGTCTCTGCCTACCCCTATGGGAAAAAGGCGTAACTTTATGTATGTATGTATGTACTTGGAGCCCACCGATTTCTCGATAATCTCACCTCATACAACCATGAACTTTGAGAGAAGAACTGGATTGTGTGGTGAAGTGTTACTTCTAGGGGTAAGCCGCAATAGGCTCATTTAAATTGGCAGTGGAGAGCTGGCCTTACTACAACCTACTCACATGAAACCTAACCTAAAGTTCAGGAAGATATCTAGGATATCCCTGTAGCCAGACTTAAGACGAAACAACAAGCCTGTAACAATCCTTCATCGTCAATTTTTTTAGTTTTATCTGAAAGTCATTTTTGATATACGTTAGTTAAACACTCACATTATAATTATCCCAAATAAAGTCGCGTAAAGATTATTATTTGACCATGATGCAACAATATTTGTAAGCATACTGTCAAGCCACCACAGTTTACGTTGCTGTTTAGGGAAAGGAATGATATTAGCGGTTTTTCTCAGTACAGAGCTGGGTAAGGAGGTTGTTGGCTGATTTGATTCTATTAAAACTTGCTTTTTGCAAAGCTGGGGTGTAAAGTTAGTTCGCCTTCTCGTGGTGCACCCTGGCAAGAAAAATCACAGGCGCATGCAATTGCTCGCGCCAGACAATCTCAGGATCTCCTGGCACAAAAATAACAGGCGCATGCAATTGTTTGCAATGTATTTTATCTACTTTGTTGTATTTTTTTATTGTATTTATAACTTGCCTGTTATGTAGCCATACGCTAAATAAAAAAAATAATTTGCAAAGCTTCTTTAAATATCCAACAAGATTTTAAAACAGCTACGTGCTTCAGTTCCTCTATAGTAAATCACATGCAAAGAGCTTTGATTTTACACCGAAAAAGTAAAATCGATCAAATTAACCTTATCAGTGGCAAAATTCTTTGACTAGAGACTTAACTGACTTGTTCATAAATGTATTCGTATCCATAATATTAATATATTCAGTTTCAAAAAAAAAAATTTGTAATATGGTCGATTCAAACTGTAATAATTAGTATTATGAGCTATTAAAATGTTACGCGGCATGGCGTCCACTCAGAATATATTTTTGTTATTAATCTGTTTGAAATAATATTAATAGCATTGGCATGTACAAATATAATTTTTATACAAGGCTGCCCACAACTATAAACTAAGAATGGCACATTTATTTTGATAAAAAGCAACCCACTAGTTTTAGTAATAAAAATATTATCTTTGGCCTTATTTCTTTCTAGTAATTATTTTCTCAGCAATAATTGACTACAAAAAAATTTGATTTTGATTGATACACCGATGTTTATGTAAGACCCCTGATCAACTGTTGACGACGTACAAGGCTCAAATCCGACCTCTACTGGAGTATTGCTCGCACATGTGGGGTTCAGCACCAAGGCATTCTCTTTGTGTTCTAGATTCCATTCAGAAAAGTGCCATTCGGTTGATAAACAGCTCAACTCTCACAGATACCCTTCACCAACTGGAACATAGAAGAGTTGCAGACCAGACATTATTCTACAGATATTTCCATGACAGATGCTCCAGAGAAATAAAAACTCTTATACCACCACTGGCCACATTCGGCCGAAGAACTCGGCTGATCAGTCTCACCCATTTACTCTTAATATTAACACTACAAAGACCAATCTTCTTCAAGAATCCTTTTTTTACAGTGCTGCTACGGAATGGAAAAGGCTTTCAAAATCAGTTTTTCCAGATAACTATGACCTACAACTTTTCAAAAAGCGGGTCCACAATCATCTCCTTTCTATAATCCATTCTCCTTCAAATAGTCGCAGTGCGGGCCGTCCGCGGCCCACACGATAGTTCTACCCTTTTTGCGACTCTTTTCGTTAAAAAAAAACTGATTGTTTACGTCAGATTTTATTAAATTTACGAATAAATATCTGTCCAGCATTTGGTTTTCTTAAAATTTTAAATTTATTTCACCTTTATTTAAGTTCAGCACCTCCGGCTCGTCACAGACTACGGACTCTTTATTCGAAATCCTTCAAGCCCAAAACGGCGATAATCAAAAACACAGTACCTTCGTCTTTTCTATTCGAATTTAAATATCGTGTGCAGCCGGTGCGGTATCTATGGGGCTCTACAATACAGTGTCGCAGGGTAAGGGGGATGCCGAGCAGGGCCCCAAAAGACACGTCTAAAGCCTCTACGGTTTGGACCGACTGAACTGACAAGGAATCATTAATCATGGCGGCTCGCAGTCGGCTACAGTTTCAACCTAAATTCGGATCGGTGGCCCTCTATAGGTAGGTGTGTATGTATACGGTATACGAGGGAAATATTTTGTTTTTGATTTAGTTTAAGAGTTAGAAATTTGGTAAACAGTTAAAGTGAAGTACCATTCTTAGGAATCTTTTAATAAGAGATGTCTGCGTGCGTTTAGTGAACAACTGAAGTATTCGGATGTTTTCACTAAATTTTAAAACACCTTGTAGTTACGCCCACATAAATAAGTCTAGAATTGTTAATAAAGAGTGGGTATAAAAGAAATGTCATTAAAAACATAACTTGTAAAAAACACCGAGTCTCGCAATTTAGTTCTTCTACCGTAAAAAGTTGTGAGATCCATGTAATACCAAGTCTGTTAATTTATTTAGTTCCTACTTAAGGGTTCTTCTGTTATTACGTAATTATCTAACCTAATAACATCTTGTGAGATAAGAGAACGATGTGGTGTAAAAGAAAATGTGGTTACAAAGATAGATAAAGGAATGCTTAGATGGTTTGGACACGTAGAAAGGATGGACGAAGGAAGATTGACGAAAGAAAATTATTAGGCGAGTGTGAATGGACAAGTCGGTAGAGGTCGACCTCGGCGAACATATCTCGATCAGATCAACATTGTTTTGAAGAAAGGCCAGGTCAAGAGTACCAACAACCGACGAGCATGCATGAGAGCACTGATGAAAGTAGAGGAAGCAAAAGATGTGTGTAAGAACCGTAGCAAGTAGAGGGAAGTTGTCTCTGCCTACCCCTACGAGAAAAAGGCGTGACTATATGTATGTAATAACATTTTGTAGATTGACTTGGCTATCGCATGAAAACACAAGTAATACATATTATATTAAATTAGATTGTTTAGTCAATCTATTTATTTAAAACATAAAAAAAATTTAATATTGACATGGTCACTGTAAGATGTTGTTAGGTTAGCTAATTACGTAATAACTTAAGACAGAAGTACCCTTAAGTAGAGACTGACTCACAACTTTTTACGATAGAAGAAGTGAGTTGCGAGACTTAGTGCTTTTTACAAGATATGTTTTTGATGTCATCTTATTTCTTTTTGTAGATTTATACATATACAGGTACACTGATTTATTCACTGCAAATGTAACTTTGTAATCCTATATATTTATATGGGATTATAAAGTTATTTATGCAGTTGCTTTATCTAGAAAACTGGACCGAAATTGCAAAATATTTTAGTTTTTCCTTGATTTATACACTAAACACTAATAGTATTTTAAATTTAAAGCTACTATGTCTGCTAAAAGTGCCCTAGAGTTTTAATGATCGGTCAGTCACTGAGTGAAAAAATTAAGAAACTTTAACTAGTTATAATTCTTAAACAACTGGTTTAAATTGAATGAAATTTGAAATATGACGTGTTTATAAAATGCCTGCTTGGTAACTAAAAATTTAGGCTTCTAGTTTTATTTACAACGAGGTTATAAGGTGGTCAAAAATTGCTTCGAGAAAAGAATGGTACGGCCTTGTCGCTTTTTTTCTCGACTTGGCGGGGGCACTGCCATGCCCGCAGATTTTTTCCTTTTTTAATGAATTATTTTAAATGGCAGTAAGTGCGATATTAATTGTCTTTCTGAAAATAGACCACACTCTACACCCTTAACAGTTTAACACGTAGGCACAATGAATATAATTACGTCCTAATATGACAACATTTCATGAATTGTTAAGATGTCACTACGGGCTTTTGAATACTAAAATCTGAAGAAAATCTTAAAGATGTGATTGGTATTGCTCATTGTACGAATCGAGCGTCGTAATTTCCTTTTTCGTACTCAGAAAAAATTATACCCAACTTCGATATAGTGGACTGGTTCAAAATCACAAATCGCTGGTTTTTAAATATAGTTATTTAACACAAAAATATTTCTCTCTTCAAATAGGCAATGCACTCGTACCGTTAATGAGTTGCTGCAAACATTGGATTAAAATTCGAATGCCGTGGAAAAATAGGAAAATATCGTTTCGATCGCTAAGTAAGAAGAATGTCGACCGTCAACTGTTGTCGTCAGTTAGAAGTGAACTTTGAATCAAAAAAATTGTGTGGTCAGCGGACCCCCGCAAGAAACGAAGTTCCTTTCGTTATTTGTTCAACTCCGAATGTAATTCGAAATGAAATCTGTGTATTTCAATTTTTATTTTATATTATTTTTTCAAGGCAAATAACCTAAAGGAACGAATTACATTAGTAAGTTGCTCACCACGTTGCTTTTTTGATTTTAATCTATTTAACAAACTGTTTTGTTAAAATGTCTTCAACTAAAAGTGAGAGAATTAAAATTTTAATGATGATTGGTGTTGGCGATAGGAAGCGGACTGAACAATAAGTGTGTACATTATTTCATAAAATGCACCCAGATCTTGAATGTATCTCTTAATCTACGATTAGCAGAATAGAAAGAAAATAAAGTAAATTGGGACACGTTAGGAATGTACTGAAGCAAGGCAGACCTACACTTAATGAAAATATTCAATAAGATGTAATTTTGTCGGCAGTAGATGATCCACACTATACAGTACGTAGATTATCTCGAGATTCGTATATTGGAAAGTCTTCATACATACTTACATAAAGTCACGCCTTTTTCCCATAGGGGTAGGCAGAGACTACTTCCTTCCACTTGCTACGGTTCGTACACACATCTTTTGCTTCCTCTACTTTCATCAGTGCTCTCATACATACTCTTCGGTTGTTAGTACTCTTGACCTGGCCTTTCTTCAAAACAATGTTGATCTGATCGAGATATGTTCTCCGAGGTCGACCTCTACCGATTTGCCCATTCACACTCGCCTTATAAATTTGTTTCGTCAATCTTCCTTCATCCATCCTTTCTACGTGTCCAAACCATCTAAGCATTCCTTTATCTATCTTTGTGACCACATCTTCTTTTACACCACAGCGTTTTCTTATCTCACTATTCTTAACTTTATCCAACCGAGTCACTCCGGCTATACTTCTCAGACTACTCATCTCCGCAGCATTAATCCTATTTTCATGCTTCTTCTGCCAAACCCAACATTAACTACCATACATAAGTGTAGGAACCAACACACCTCTATGCACCGCCAGACGTGCCTTTTTTGACACTTTCTGGCAAAAGGCAAAATACCATCCATGAACTAGCTGAAGATTACTGTGATCACAGAATTGAATTTTACGAGTACATGATAAATCAAAAATATAATAAATTAAAATACAATTTTATTAATAACGTTTTAAAATTTAAATGTAAATGTAAAATTCAACGTATAGGTTGGTATTGTAAGAAATAAAATTATTGGTTCATATTTTTTTATGAAAATTTAACAGGACAATTCTATCTGGATTTTTTGCAAAATACATTAGGTAATTTCTGATTTGACACAGTTTTTCCCTGATATCCAAATTGCCAACACTTTAGACCGCAGAGTATGGTTTCAACAGTATGGCGCCACATTTCGCTATATCTATGCACCAATTTTTAAACAGAACATTGCCAGACTGATGGATAGGAAGAAAGGGAAGAGTGGAATAGCCCGCTAGATCACCCGATCTTACCACATTGGACTTATTTTTATGTGATTATTTAAAATCTAAAGTCTACTCTAACAGACCTGACAATATCCGTGACCTAAAATACCTAATTAGGAAGGAAATGCCGAATGTAACAGCCGATATGCTACAAAATGTTAAAGACTTATTTGTTACCGGGTTAAGGCATTGTTTTGTGGTCAATAGAGAACAATTTAAACATTTACTGTAAATTTTCTTTGGTTTGTTTTTGTTAGAGTGTACGTTTAGGCTTCATCAATTATTTTGTAAATGATATATTGTCATAAACAACTTTTGCATTTTTGTTCACCATGTACCAATTTGAATGAACATGTGATACATTTTTGGAATCTGCTCAGCAAAGAAAAACCTTATTAAAAAAAAAAGAAATGTTTCCTAGAATATTCTTTTAAAAAATAGTAAATTAAAATCAAAAATCGACCTGTTTCGGGATTTTTTTATATTACTGTATATTTGGCTAGTAAGTAATTAATGCGTTACTGCAATAGCCTTGGATATATCTAAAGCCTTTGACCGCGTTTGGCACCAGGCATTATTAATCAAATTATCTGCCTACGGTCTCCCAACCAAAATGCGCCAATGACTCATAAGCTTCATGCAAGATCGCTCCTTACATGTGGCAGTTGACGGTATTACTTCTGATGCGTTAAAAACCAATGCCGAAGTCCCCCAGGGTTCCATCCTGTTCCCCACCCTATTTCTTTTACACATCAACGACCTCTTGAAAACCACTATGAACCCCATTTACAGTGTCGCAGACGACAGCACATTTTTCTCAACTTTCACATCCTATGTTTTTCAAGAAAGTGAATTCCTCAAATCATTCCATCACAATGTCCAGAAAAACCCTTAAATCAAGTCCTTTCATCTCGATTTTGGGAGTCACGGTGTCTAATAATATGTCTTGGCATGACCATGTTGCTAACATCGCAAAGTCAGCAAGCCAGAGCAAAGCTAAAAAGTTTTTTACCCCTATTCAACTATTGACGACGTACACATTTAGGGTTCAGCACCAAGGCATTCTCTTCGTCTTCTAGATTCCATTCAGAGAAGTGCCATTCAGTTGATAAATAGCTTAAATCTCACAGATACCCTTCACCCACTAGAACATAGAGGAAGAGTTGCAGACCAGACATTACTCAACAGATATTTCCATGGCAGATGCTCCAGAGAAATAAAAACTCTTATACCACCACTGGCTACATTCGGCCAAAGAACTCGGCACGCTGATCAGTCTCACCCATTTACTCTTAAGATTGACACTGCAAGGACCAATCTCCATCAAGAATTCTTCTTTTACATGGTTGCCACGGAATGGAGCAAGCTTTTAAAATCAGTTATTCCAGAGTACCATGATCTGCAATTTTTTAAAAATCAGGTCCACAATCATCCCCTTTCAATAATCCCTCCCTCTTTTAAAAGTCCCTGTGGGGGCCGTCCGCGGACTACACGATCGGTTTATTGTGACTATTTTCAGTAAAAAAAAGGAACTTTATGGACGCACTGTATATCGATGAGGACATACCATTTATAGATGTATTTTATTTTGCAATAAAATTGAGTACAAATTTGAATTTTATATTTTTCCAGTTTGGGCTATTTCCAAGTTTTTCTACATTTTTTTTGAAAAAAATTGCTTTAGGTTTTAATTAAATTTGTGAACATTTACTTGTACTAATTTATTAACCACAAAACCTTAAATAAGTAGAAAATCTCCAGCTCAAAATAAAATAAACTTGAATTATTTCCATATGTGTATTAAAGCAATCCTTCGGTTTTAATTTTTTTATGAAGTCATTAGTTTGTTTTGTACAATGCCTATGAAAATCTTGTTGTTTTAGCTAATTTGTATTTGTCTTGAAAAATAGTTAATAAAACTTTTGGCTAATTTTATGTGTTGTTTATAAAAAACTTTGTTGGTTTTGTCTGTGGAGGTTATTATGTAAATTTAAAATAACTTCCAGAAAATATGAGTAAAAGTCACAATATCATTAAGTAGTGTAGGTCCAATATAATTGACCTTAAAAACAATTAAAAAAGTTTTATTACATATTATCCCATTTTATACATTTTTAAAGTTATACTATTATTTTTATACTTCTAATTTTTAAATATGGATAGGCTAAAATTGTTTGTAGTATTAGTTTTATTTTAATAGGTACTGAAAGTTATCTTAACATAATATTTTTTTGTGAGTGATAAAGACATTATTGATTATTTACAAAATCCAATCTCTTTTTTTTACGTCTTTTCGAATATCCTACTGGATTCGGTTTCTATCATTCATGTATTTTGAATAAATCAATACGTTATCGCTGGGAAAAGAGAAGAACGATTTCTTTCTCGGTTCATATCAACAAAGAGTCGAGTCGAGTCTCGTATCAGCCCTTAGGGGTGGATTACCACCCTCTCATCTCATCATCGCGATGTTGTAGTCGAGAGGGGTTGTAACGTAAACGTCACCGACTACTCTCTTGTCACCCTGACAGACATTCGTATTACATTTTGCGCATTTACCGAAAATTCTCATATTCACTATCGTATTTTGTATTACACGACTACTGAAAAAACATATTTGGTCGCAAAGAAATTAGACAACACAAAGTAATTCAGAAAGAAATTAAAAAAGTTATAAAACTATTTTAAAGTACATTTAAAGAAAAATCTGGGAAGAATTTACTAAATAATATACATTATTAAATACGTAATTTAACACAAAAGTCACAACTCATTTCAAAATATTGTATACAATTGGAAGATCTTTTTTTCTTCAATTTCCCTGTCCTTTCAAAGTATTGACGATCAATTTCATGATTTGGATTTCCTAAACAGGAATCATTAGGGTGGATTTTCATTTTAAAGACGTGGTCGCTGTAAGTTGTCCAGGTTTTTGATCTATATTAATAAGTGCTAAAAATATTGCTTGTGTATTTTGTAGTAAGAATTACCTTTGTTTTTGTATAAAACTGCTTGATTGCTCTATTTGTTATCTAATGTTAGCTGACTTGTCTCAGTTCTCATATATTTAGTAGTCAAAATGACCAAAAAACTAACCCCATTTCCTCTTTTCAGACTTTCTTTTATGTTAGTTGGGGTTCTCATGACGAGAAACCATTTTGATTTATTTTCACGACGAGATTATAATATTGGAAACTACTGGCACGATATTATTAAAAATTTGTAACCATGGTTTACATAAAATCAGCAACACTGAATAAAACATCATTGAAAAAATTGGAAGCCTTCGAAATGTGTTTATACAGAAGAATACTCAGAATATCGTATGTATACCGAATCACTAACGAAGAAGTACAGTGAAACATACGTAACTTGGCGGGCGAGAGATCACAAAATTTGCGCATAACGAAAACATTCGAATAACGATCCGATCGGCGACGACATAAATTTTTAGTAATCGTGAGTCTCAAGTACAATCGGAGGAAGAAGTTTACGAATGTGAAGTATATTCATTGGTTATTTTAGAGGCTAGTCGCCCGCCAAGCTACTTCTTTTGCACTGTACTTAGACGACTAGAAAAAGAGACAGAGCTTTTGAATAAGACAAAAATCCGAAAACCATAATACCTTTGCCACGTTATAAGAGGAAATAATAAAAATAGTCAGGATAGTAGCCAACCTTTAAAAGAAGACGGCACCCTAAAAAGAAGAAACACAGGATTATCGTATGCGAGTAAACACAAGCAGAGACCACTTTATTCCACTTTCTACGGTTCTTACACACATCTTTTGCTTTCTCTACTTTCTTCAGTGCTCTTATATTTGCTCGTCGGTTGTTAGTACTATTAACCTGGCCATTCTTCAAAACAATGTTGATCCGATCGTGATATGTTCACCGAGGTCGACCTCCATCGAATTCCGTCCATTCACACTCGCCTTATAAATTTGTCTATTTATCAATCTTTGTAACCACATCTTCTTTTACACCACAGCGTTTTATCTCTTTACTTTATCCAACCGAGTCCCTCCGGCTATACTTCTCAGACTACTCATCTCCGCAGCAATAAACCTATTTACATGCTTCTTCTGCCAAACCCAACATTCACTACCATACATAAGTGTAGGAACCAACACTCCTCTATGCACAGCCAAATGTACCTTTATTTGACACTTTCTGTTTGTTCCTAAAGCCATGCAGTGCTTCATTCATTTGTTTTCCTACCAACACCCTTCGCTCAATGTCACTGTCATACTTCTCATCACTCGTAAACTTTAAATTAAGTATACAAACTTATTTACTTGTTCCACTTTTTCTCCCTAAATCAGAACTTCACAGATTGTCATGTTTTCTTCTCTTTCAAAAAACCATTACTTTCGTTTTGCTTACATTTATTTTCATTCCTTTGATTTTCAGGACATCATGAATAACATTAACCATCGCGTGCAACTCCTCTTCAGATGACGCTAATATGACTTGATCATCGGCGTAAAGAAGGCATTTGACGATCAAATCATTCATTATCAATCCATACGCACTTTATTTCGGATCTTTTAAACAATCGTCTATGTATAAGTTAAACAGCCATGGCGAAGCCACACATCCCTGACTCACACCTTTTTAGATGTTAAACCAGTCCGAGTAAGCTCTGTTTATCCTGACACAAGCAGTTGAATCTTCGTAAAGTGATTTCAGTGTTCGTGCAAACAACAATATTTTTTAAATATTTCTTATTCATTTTAATGATAAATTAGGTCTAACGCAAAACCTTTGATTTTTGTATCTGTTATTTAAAGTAGGTACCTAACTAGCAATAAATATTTACCATGTTTACAGCCTTAACTCAATTAATTATAAATTTAAAACATACTGGTCCTACAAAAAGATTCGGATAAAAACATGATCTCATATTATATGGTTTAAAAGTTACCATTGTTGGATTCTTTTATTTGCTAACGAAGCCTGCAATACTCAATGAATATATCTATCTATTTAAATTCAGTAGTTATTTTTGACCTAAATAAAATGCCTAACCCACATTGTGCGTCACTTTTAATGCGACATTGAAAAACTATCTTAACAAAAGGCCATTTGCAGAACTGGTATTCTCTAACCCTTACCTATTTAAAGAAGATCATGAAAAATGATCTGCTTCACAGAAACGTGGTTATTACAAAAGACCGCAAATGATTCTCCAAAAGCAGTTAAACTGGGTCATTGGTCGACATGTGAGGTTTACAATAACAAAAATTGTTGAATATGACATTATAACAAAATATTTTAAACTTTATTTAAATAGAAAAAAGGCGTAAATATTAAGATATTAATATTATAGCAATATATTTTGTTACTTTCGTGGTTATGAAAATATTTACAAATGGAATTAATAAATACAAATATTAAGTTTTCTGGTTTCAAAAAGTACTTTTTGGTAATACACTGGATGCGGAATTCGATGGTTAATTCCAGTAAATGTTTTTAGCTGTTATTCTAGATGAACTATGTTACTATTTATCAGGATCCAAGGAATTTTGAGCGTACTTCACTTTCATACCATAAATTCAAAACTTTCCCACAGAAAGAGCTATACCTTATTTTCTTTAATTTGATTAAAAAAGTTTTGTTATTTAATGCTAAGCAATATGCCAACTGACGAAATAAACTCGTATCAATATCACGTGATGAACAAGTGTGATTGCTTTGTGTTTATATACCCTGAAGCTCGCATTTTTGTGAAGATTATAGTTGTTTAATTTTTCTTCTTATCACGCCCTCTCCTGCCAAAGGTTGGCGATCCAAAGGATTTCTGCAGACGAGTGGTCGAACCATCTCCTTAAATCTTCCTACTGATCTTTTTTCCTGTATTTTGCATTTCATTATAAGGCGTAAGATTTCGTATTTAGGACTTCTCATTACATGACCCAGGTATTGCATTTTTCTTTTCTTAATGGTGTTCAGTATTTCTTTTTGTTTGTGCATGCGCTGGAGTACTTCATCGTTGGTGATCCTTTGTACCCATGAAATTCGCAGCATCAGTCTATACACATACATTTTGAAGGTTTCTATTCGCTTTTCAGTCTGTGAATTTAGTGTCCAGCTTTCACATCCATAGAGTAGGACAGAGAAGACGTAGCATCTGATCATTCGAGTTCTGAGTTCCAATAATAATAATAATAATAGTAATAGTAATAGTAATAGTGACTAATAATTTGTTAATAGTGAAAATGACCAGCAAAACAAACTGCTGTGTAGCTGAATGTAACTCAGTATGTAAAAAAACCCCAATTTGACTTTTTTATTATTTCCCAAATGAGGGTCCAAGAGTTGAGCATATTATAGAATCGGGAATAGTGACTATGGTTAATAAAAAGAAACTGTGGGAGATAAAACTGATAATATTTAAGTAAATATTTAGCTGTACTGCGAATTTTTACATGACAGTTCACCTTTTCAATGCTTCTTTAAATGAATATTATTTATTTTTATTGTAAACATGTTTTTAAATTTCTTTTTTCAGTAGGATTTAATATTATAAAAATTATATTTTTCTTTATTTAGTAGGTTAAATTTTTTATTAACATTTGAATAATTACGGTTACTTCCTCATTTAAAAATATAATTTTTTAATGTAACAAACATTTTTCGATTATAAATTATAAAAAAAAAAATTTATAATTTTGTTTTCTTTAACTATAGACTTTTTGTTAAGGATTGTCTGTCACGCGAGATTATAATACCGAAGCAAAATTGATGAAACTTGCCCAATTGATTTATAATGACATTTTAAGGAATAAGGAATTTTTTTTACCGATTACTTTTTTTAAAAAAAAACAAAGCAAAAATGTTGCAATGTAAGAAAATATTTCTTTTAGCAAAGCAAAAAATCTAATTTTTTTTAATGTTAGGCAGCGATATAAAGTTTTGAATTCTGAAATAGCGAAATAATTTACCGTACCGTTATGTAATAATAAATTCTCAAAGTTAAATTTTTATCATTATAATAACAATACAAAGCGGTTATTATGAAGAAGCGGCAACGTTGCAATCACAGATGAGGTTAAAAAGAATGCGCGGGCATTCATTACGTTTTGAAATCAAAAAATCATATAATACAGAGACAACCAAAATTTGATGCTAATAAAAAAAAGATTTGCACTGAAATAGAGTTTAAATATTATGTAAAAAAGAACTGTACAAAAATAAATAATCAAGGTTCCTTACAATTGTTTTTTTTTATTTTTTAAAATACTATTTTATTTCACAAATTCGCTACATTACACTCAATACTTATTACTATAACCAACACGATAGCGATAGGCGTCGCCACCTGTCATGTCATGCTTCTTGTGAGGGCGAAATGTGGACTGCGGACAGTCACTTTGCTACTTTGAATGTGAGGGGAGGATTAAATGATAAAATTGATGAAATTTACACGATGATAGAAGATAGACGGATTGATATTCTTTGTGTAAATGAAACCAAGCGGAAAGGATGTGAAACCACAACACATGGACCTTATACAGCCTACTGGTCAGGAGTTCCGGAAACCAGCAGAGGTTCTCGGGGCGTTGGTGTAATACTCTCTGCTAGAATGAATGAATGTGTGACTGACTTTCAATTTGTAAGCCCAAGACTCCTCTGGGTGAGGCTGAAGGTTGGTTTTACTCGTATCTTTTTGCTAGGGGTTTATGCCCCACAAGATGCGCAGTGGAACCAGTCTTTAAAAGCTCAGAAAGAGAGGCGGGAGTTTTGGGATAGTGTGACAGATATTTTAAATGGGTGTAACCAGAATGAAAGAATTGTAATTGTTGGGTGATTTTAATAGTTGGGTAGGAGTAAAGCGTGATGGATATGACAGTGTTCTGGGAATGTACGGTGACGGCAGAGTAAATGAAAACGGAGAAAATCTACTTGAAATATGTTTGGAGCGAAATCTTGTGGTAACAAACACAATGTTTAACCATAAAAGGATCCACTTGTACACAAGACAAGAAGGACACCAGAGAAGTATAATTGATTTTGTAATTGTGGATGAAAGATTGAAAAATAGAGTAATGGACACTCGGGCATACCGCGGTGCAGGTATTGACACAGACCACTTCTTAGTAATGAGCCGAATAAGAGGTCTCTTTAAGCGGTGGCGCCATCTTGTGCAGGAATCAAGTAGTGTACTAGAGCGTATAAAATTTGAGAATTTGCAAGAAGAAGGTATAAAAGAGGAGTTCGTTAGTAAATTGACCGAGAAATTTGACAGTTTAGATGAAGCATGTGAGGTTGAAGAATTGTGGAAGCCATTCAAGAAAGGAATCGTGGATATTGCTATAGAAGTATGCGGTGTAAGTAAAAGAAGAAAAGGATGCAAATTACAGAAAACGTGCGTAGAGGTTCAAAAAGCAGTGTCAGAAAAGAAGAAAGCCTGGCTGGATTGGCTAGCTACAAAAGCCAATCAAAGAACGCAAAATGCAACGATTGAGGATGTAAACAAGGCAAAGAATGAGTATAAAAGGTTAAAAGGTGTGGCAAAAGAGATTGTGGCAAAAAATAAGGAGAGTGATAAAGATGAATTTGATAGAAGGTTATCTGACGATTTCCAAAACAATATTAAACTCTTCTGGAAGTCCATAAGAACAGCCAGAGGTAAAAAAACTACCTCGCAATTGGAAAGAATCAGAAACCAAGATGGTAATATGGTAAAAGGAGAGGAATGCGTATTGAGGAGATGAAAGGAATACTTCGAAAGTTTATTTAAGAAAGAGGATACACAAGTACAGGCTCAATTCGAAGACATGAGTAAAAGTTGCAATGAAAGTGAAATTACTACGACAGAAATTGTGGAAGCGTTGAACAGTATGAAATTGGGTAAAGTTGCTGGGTACGACAGGATAACAGTTGAAATGCTGAAGGCTGGACAAAACGTGGTAGCTAGTCTACTGGACCGCCTTTTTAACCTTTGTTGGAGAAGTGGTAGTGTACCAGACGACTGGTGCAAGGCCATTATCGTGCCGTTTTACAGGGGAAAAGGTTCGCAGCAGGACTGTAAGAATTACCGAGGTATTAGTTTACTCAGCATAGTCGGCAAACTGTATGCAAAGATATTGATCAAAAGAGTAACGAATGAAACTGAGAAGATGATATGGGATGTGCAAGCAGGATTTAGAAGAGGAAGGAGATGTATGGATCAGGTCTTTTCCTTACGAGGTATAGTCGAAAAATTCTTGGCTAGAATTCAGAAGGTCTATTGCGCTTTTATAGACTTGGAAAAGGCCTATGACAGAGTGGTGAGGAGTGAATTGTGGTCTACATTGTCTATTTATGGGGTGAGTGGTAGTTTAATACGAGAACTGAAATCACTTTACGAGGATTCCACTGCTTGTGTCAGGATAAACGGAGCTTGCACGGACTGGTTTAACATCGAAAAAGGTGTGAGACAGATATGTGTGGCTTCGCCATGGCTGTTTAACTTATACATAGACAATTGTTTAAAAGATCTGAAAGAGAGTGCGTATGGATTAAAAATGAATGATTTGATCGTCAAATGCCTTCTTTACGCCGATGATCAAGTCATATTAGCGTTATCTGAAGAGGAGTTGCAGGCGATGGTTAATGTTATGCATGATTCCCTGAAAATCAAAGGGATAAAAATAAATGTGAGCAAAACGAAAGTAATGGTTTTTGAAAGAGAAGAAAGCATGACAAACTGTTAATGAATTTGTGTACTTGGGTTCAAAATTTACTAGAGATGGAAAGTATGACAGTGACATTGAGCGAATGGTGTTGGCAGGAAAACAAATGAATGGGGCACTGCATAGCTTTATGAATAGCCAGAAAGTGTCAAAAAAGGCCACGTCTGGCGGTGCATAGAGGTGTGTTGGTTCCTACACCTACACTTATGTATGGTAGTGAATGTTGGGTTTGGCAGAAGAAGCATGAAAATAGGATTAATGCTGCGGAGATGAGTAGTCTGAGAAGTATAGCCGGAGTGACTCGGTTGGATAAAGTTAAGAATAGTGAGATAAGAAAACGCTGTGGTGTAAAAGAAGATGTGGTTACAAAGATAGATAAAGGATGGTTTGGACACTTAGAAAGGATAGATGAAGAAAGATTGACGAAACAAATTTATAAGGCGAGTGTGAATGGGCAAATCGGTAGAGGTCGACCTCGGAGAACATATCTCGATCAGATTAACATTGTTTTGAAGAAAGGCCAGGTCAAGAGTACCAACAACCGAAGAGCATGTATGAGAGCACTGATGAAAGTAGAGGAAGCAAAAGATTTGTGTAAGAACCGTAGCAAGTGGGAGGAAGTGGTCTCTGCCTACCCCTATGGGAAAAAGGCGTGACTCTATGTATGTATGTTCCACACTGTATAAGCAAATACATATTTTTCAACATAGTCACCTGCAACGTTTATACACTTGGTATGTAGGTGTTGAAGTGTTTCAAACCCTATTGAAAAAATTTCAGAACTTTGAGTCTTCCACTATTCATCTACCGCTGACATCACTTCGTTATCATCAGCAAAGCGGATTTCACGAAGATGTTTTTTTTAATTTTGAAAATAGATGGTAGTCGCTGTGGCCAAAATCTGGAAAATAAGGCATTTGTTTAAAAATTTCAAATCCCGCATTGTGAATGGCGGCAATTGCAATACAACTTTTGGCGGCGGTAGCGTTGTACTGGTGAAAGAGCACTCTTCGACTCAATTTCCCTCCTTTTTCTCTGATCGCTTCGCGTACTTTTGGTATTAAATTCGCATAATATTCACCTGTTATGGTGCGCCCACGTGGTGAATAATCCACGAAAATAACTCCTGCAAAATACCAAAAAACTGTAGCCATGATCTTACCAGCTGACGGGACAACACTAAATTTTCGAGGAAGAGGAGAACCCCTATTCCGCTATTCCATGTTTTGATCAAAGTGAGGAATGTTTCGTCGACCGTAGGAAATTTATCGAGATTCCTGTTAATAATCTCCAAATCTGTGTCCATAAAAACCTGGTGAACATGCTTCTGGTCTGCCGTCAGCAATCGTCGAACCCAACGTGCAGAGAGTTTTTAAGTTCCAATTTCTGATGTAAAATTTTTTCAACGCTTCCAACAGAAAACCTACATGTCTTTGCTATAGCCTTGACTGTAATTCTTCTATTATTTAATACTATGTTATGGACTAAATTTACATTCTTTTGGTCACCACAGTTTTCTTTCTAGTTTGAAATCTCGTAGCCAGTTCTTGATTACCTGGTACGAAGAGGCAAAGTCACCCAATACTTCTATCATGTCCTTATAAATTTCTTTCAATGATAACCCCTTTTTACAAAGGTACTTTATCGCACCTCTTATCTCAATTTTTTTTCATTTTTATAAAATCACGCACATCTCAAAGGAAAGAAATTAATACACACACACTAACTGATGCGCTGATGCTAATTGGCACACACTAATGTCATACAATAAGCTTTTGCCTGACACTTTATTTGCATTTGTCATTCAACGCCAACTATGTTAGGGATAACAATTCGTGAACTATCCTCGTATACTAATCGTTAAGGCTTGAGAAAAGGTAAAATATAAACGATTTTAACAAACAATTGTAAGGAAACTTGAATATTTATTTTTAAAAAATTCTTTTTTATATAATATTTAAATTCTATGCACTGAAATAATCTCTTTTTTATTGTCATCATATTTTGGTTATTAAAAAATTAAAATATTTTAAAAAATGATATAATAAATAACAAATTATTATCTAAACAACACAATACAAAGGTACTTATTATTTTTTTAGTCTTTTCGTTTCTCAGCGTGTTTACGAGGTTAGGTTTTACACTACGGTATTATGCTGTCGGCAACCGGCAATCGGTGTTGCCAGATATTTTAAAAAAACTTCAGTAATATTTTTGGACATAACAATCATTTGGGGGGGGGGTTAATTAAGACAATAAATGAGAATATAATACTTTAAAATAAATTTTTAACATGATTTTATGAATAAATTTTTTGGGTTGTAGAGTTGCAATGCTGACAGCTTATACACTTCGTAAACGGGCGCATTACCTTTGCTCCCAGCAGCACTCGAGTGACTAAATTAACGCAACAAAATATTTAATCATACAAATTACATCAATAAATTAATTTAAATATTTTTTTATGTACCCTGGTTAAATTAAAAAAACGTAAGTAGATACTTGAAAGTGAATTAGCTTTAATATTGCTCCATAAGATTGTTATTAAAATTATTCTTAAGACTTAATAACAAAATTGTAATGTAGAATAAAATAAATTGTGGTGTAAACAGGACAATAATTTACTTTATTCTTTTATTATAATAATTATGTGCATAATATATAATTTTTAAATTTTGTTAAAAGGTATTCAAACAGTAAAAATAATAACATATATTGTAACAGGCTGTGGTCAGTGAGTAAGTCCTTGGGGCCATTATTCAGCCAGAGGCGACGGCGCAAGCAAATTGCTTACAAAAAGAAACCTTATGGTAGTATCAACCGCCCGACATACTCTTCTTTTTTCATGTGCTTTATCCGTTCTCCCGAACGTTGGCTATCACTCTGGCTAGAGCATTTCGATCTTCTGCTAAGTGTATGAGTTCTCCTACTGAACGTATATTTGTCCATTCACGAATGTTCTTCAACCATGACTGTTGCCTTCTTTCAGGTCCATGGCGTCCCTCTATTTTCCCCTTCATTATAATTTGGAGTAGTTGATATTTATCTCCTCTTAGTATGTGACCAAGGTATGGAATTTTGCGGCATTTTATGGTGGTCATTAATTGCCTGTCAGTTTTAGCCCTTCTGAGGACTTCCTCATTGGTTACATGAATGACCCAAGGTATGCGCAGCATCCTTCTGTGCAGCCACATCTCAAATGCCTCTAGTCGGCTCATTGTACTGATCTTAAGTGTCCACGTTACCGTACCGTACAACAGTATTGACCATATTTAACATTCAGTCATCCGTTGTCTTAGTTTAAGGTTCAAATCATCAAGTTTAAGGTTCAAATCATCATTGCAAAGAAGCGGTATCATTTTATTGAACGCTGCGCGCGCCATCTCTGTTTTGCTTTTAATTTCTGTATTAGGGTTCAATGTTTCCGTTATGATGCTTCAGAAATATTTAAACTTTGTGACACGTTCTAATGGGGTACCATCGTGGTTTAGATTGACGTTATTCTGTACCGTACGACTTACTACCATAAATTTTGTTTTATTAGCGTTGATATTCAAGCCGTATCTTTTTCCAACTGTGTTAATTCTGTCTAGCAATGTTTGCAGATTTTCTATTGTGTCTTATAGTATTACCTTTTCATCAGCATATCTAATTGTTGTTATAGGTAAGCCATTAATTTTAATTCCACAGTGTCCCAGTTCTTCAAGAGGTTTTTTAAATATTCGGTCGAAATAGAGGTTCAAAAGCAGTGGAGAAGATATACATCCCTGTCTTACTTCTTTTTGTATTGCAATATCATCTATATTACCTATTCTTGCACTTGCTATTTGTCCCCAATACAGATTCCTTATCAGCTGGATATACTGTCTATCTAATCCCTTTTCTTTTAACATTACCAGAAGTTTATCATGATTAATTCAGTCGAACGCTTTTTCATAATCCAGAAAGCATATGAACAAATCCCTACGTTGGTCTCGGCAATTTTGTAGCATCACTTTGATTCCGAACAGTGCCTCCCTTGTACCAAACGCATTTCTAATCTAGGCCTTCTTCGCATTTACTTCTAATACAGGCATGAATTATACGCAGGAATATTTTCAGCATGTGTGACATAAGACTTATTAATCTTTAGTTGCAACATTGTTTTGGATGTAGCTTCTTAGGTAAGGTAATAAATGTAGACTTTATCCAATCACGCGGGATGTCACCTGTTTCGTATATCTTGTTGAATAAACTTGTTCTTCTTAATTCCATATTGTCTTCATTGATTAACTTGATTGCTTCCATCGGTAATCCATCTGGCCCACATGCCTTCCTATTTTTGGCGATTGAGATGGCGTGCATGACTTAAATTTTAATATTTTTGGTCCTTCTTCGTTTTCTATGTTTAAGAACACCTCATCTCTTTTACTGGTGAATGACTCAGTAATGTGGTCCTTATATCTCTTTTGTCTAGAAATAACTCGACATATTAGTGGATGATTTAAAGCCGCGGGCGGCAATTGGAGACATGCGATGTTCAGAACATTCGTGATAATTTCCCGAAAGAACGCATCCTTTTTTGAACGACTCTTTCATACCTGTTTAAGAAACCACGGTATTTATTTAAGTTTTAAGTTGATGTATAGTTTTGTGTCTTGTTAAGTGCTTTATTAAATAACAGTTTATTGTATTACATATTAGGATAAATTTTTAAGTTTTTGTATTAAGTATTGGATCCAAAAATAATTATCCTAACAATAAATTACTATTAGAAATATTTCGTTCTCGTACGGAAGTTAATTGAGAACCAAGCATTCACCGGAAATTAAAGCTGGAAATCGAGTTGCTGATTTCCGACTTGGTCCCATCAGTCGAATCATCATTAAATGGGGGCTACTGTTTAATACATAAAGTTTATTTGCTGTCACAAAGCAAAGGATGATGTATTTCTGATTCACGCTATTCCACTTTGCTTAGAAATCATTTCACTATTCATAAAACAGTTAAAACATTAACAGCAACTTTGTTTAATAAAATGAAACTACTAATTTATAGTTTTAGAATAGTTTTTGCTACAATTTTATCACATTTACTCTGAATCTTACAGATTATTTTCATCATTATAATGGCATAATAGTAATTGGCTACAATACTTTAATAGTTATTATGATCGCGTTCTAGAAAGGCAATAAAATTTATCACTTTTAAAAATATTACTTATTATTTAAAAAAATAACAATAATGTTAAATGACTAAAGTTTGAAATACAACAAAATAGACAAACAGTTAATTAATCAAAGTGCTTCTTCAGGTAAGTTCGTGACTCATTGCACCTTTATAAAAGGTATCTGTAAATGAATGAGTCCTTTTTAGATGCTTTCGTGTACCTTAAAATTACGTAATAAAACCGACATGCAATTAATTAAAAGCACGCAAGAAACTTTTCTCAAACAATAACTAAAAATAGAAAAAATGTTATGTTGTGTTTAAATGGTCGTTTTTTTTATCTTATTGAAGGAAATATGTGAATATTGTTGTAATAATACGTGGGATAATGGAAGTGCATAGGAACATGTTCTGGAATTGCAATATATTACAATCATATTGCAATCATTCCAATAGGAACCATTAAACCTAACATTTTAAGAAGTCGTTTCGGTTTGTGCGAAGGTTAAAGCCAAGGTAAATTTAGAAATAGTGACACTAGTAAAGGGATATTTAAATGTGTCAACAGTGTTTTTATTGCATTTGCATGCATTTTTGCATCAATTTTTATAGAAATATTAAGTGCGAGTAGTAATTTTTCGTAGAAAGAGGTTACAACTCGCACAAACTTTTACATTTGTGTAAAAAGAGCATCTTTTTGTGGTCATTGCGTAATACATACATATACATGTGGTCACGCCTTTTTTCCTTAGAGGTAGGCAGATACCACATCATTTTACTTGCTACGGCTCTTACAGACGTCTTTCGTTTCTTTTACATTCATAAGTGCTTTTGTACATGTTCGTCGGTTTTTAGTACTCATGACCTGGCCTTTCTTCTAAAAAATTTTGATCTGATCAAGATACGTTCATTAAGGTCGACTTTAAACGACTTGCCCATTCACACTTATCAATCTTCTTTTATCCAACCTTTCTACGAGTCCAAACCATCTAAGAATCACTTTGTCTATCTTTGTTACCACATCTTCTTTCACACCACAGCGTTCCCTTATACACTCAGCTATATTTCTCAGACGAATTATCTTCGCAGCATTGATCTTACTTTTATGCTTCTTTTTCCAAACCCAAATTACCTTAAATAAGTGTAGTGACCAACATTTTTCTGAGCACAGCTAGTCGTTTTATTTTGATATGTTCTGACTGCTTATAAAGTTATGCAGGACCTCATACATTTGTTTCCGTGCCACCACTCTTCGTTTAATATATTGTACTGTCCGTCTCTTGAAAACTTTAAACCCATGTATACAAACTCATTTACTTTTTCCACTCTTTTACCTTCAATCAGCATCTCGCAGTATGTCATGCTTTATTCCTTTTCACAAACCATAACTTTCGTCTTGCTTACATTTTTTTTTTATGAAAATAGTCGCAAAAAGGGTAGACCTATCGTGTGGGCCGCGGACGGCCCGCACTGCGACTATTAGAAGGGGAAGGGATTATAGAAAGGAAATGATTGTGGACACGCTTTTTAAAAAGTTGCAGGTCATAGTTCTCTGGAAAAACTGATTTTGGAAGCTTATTACATTCCGTAGCAACCCTGTAAAAGAAGGATTCTTGATGAAGATTGGTCCTTGTAGTGTCAATCTTGAGAGTAAATGGGTGAGACTGATCAGCGTGCCGAGTTCTTCGGCCGAATGTGGCCAATGGTGGTACAAGAGTTTTTATTTCTCTGGAGCATCTGCCATGGAAATATCTGTAGAGCAATGACTGGTCTGCAACTCTTCTTCTATGTTCTAGAGGGTGAAGGGTATCTGTAAGAGTTAAGCTGTTTATCAAGCGAATGGCTCTTTTCTGAATGGAATCTAGAAGACGAAGAGAATGCCTTGGTGCTGAACCCCAAATGTGCGAGCAATACCCCTCAGTAGAGGTCGGATTTGAGCCTTGTACAGTTGATCAGACATATTATTGGACACCGTGACTCCCAAAATCGAGATGGAGAGACTTGGTTCAAGGGTATTTCCGGACATTGTGATGGGGTGATTTGAGGAATTCACTTTATTGGAAAACGTGGTTCTTTTTGTTTTTTGGGCGTTGAACTGAACAAGATTGTTGGTTCCCCACTCGACGATTGCTTTAAGATCTCCATTGATAGAATCAACCTGTTCCTGCCTGAGTCTATTTGTATCATTCACCGAAAGTGCTATCGTCTGCGAAACTGTAAATGGGGTTCGTGGTGGTTTTTAAGAGGTCGATGATGTGTAAAAGAAATAAGGTGGGTGACAGGATGGAACCCTGGGGAACCCCGGCATTGGTTTTAAACGCATCAGAAGAAATACCGTCAACTGCCACTTGTAAGGAGCGATCTTGCATGAAGTTACTTTTATCTCTTTGATTTTTAGGGCATCATGCATAATATTAATCATCGCCCGCACCTCCTCTTTCAAATCATTTAATCAACCGTCTATGTATAAGTTGAACAACTATGACAAAGCCACATATCCCTGGCTCCGTTTATCCAGACACAAGCAGTAGGATCTGCGTAAAGTGATTTCAGCGCTTGTACCAAACTACCGCTCAATCCATTGACAATGTCGACCAC
This sequence comes from Agelastica alni, assembly GCA_950111635.1. NCBI lineage: Eukaryota > Metazoa > Arthropoda > Insecta > Coleoptera > Chrysomelidae > Agelastica > Agelastica alni. Next base: position 46,542,328 of record OX467712.1, on the reverse strand, counting down.
AATTCATTCGATACCACTCTGTTATAGGCCTTTTTCAAGTCTACGAAAGTGCAGTAAACCTTTTGACTTTTAGCTTAGAATTTTTCGATCTGATCCTGCTTGCACCTTCTTCTGATCCTGCTTGCTTGCACATTCTATATCTTTTTATCAGATTCATTCGTTACTCTTTTGCATATAGCTTGCCGACAATGTTAAGAACTAATGCTTCGGTAGTTTTGCAGTCCTTCCAATAATTTTTTTTTTAAAGCAAAACGATTATGGCCTTACATGAGTCTACGCTGCCAGTCCTTCAGAAAGTGTTAAAAAGGCGGTACAGCAGACTAGCTACCACGCTTTGTCCAGCCTCAGCATTTCAACCGTAATCCTGTCAAACCCTGCAGTCTTACCCAATTTCATACTATTTAAGGCTTTTACAATTTCTTTCATGAGAATTTTACTTTTATTGCAACTGTCACTCATGTCCCAATATGGGGCCTGCGCTTGAGTATCCTCTTTCACACATAAACTTTTTAAGTATTTCTTTTATCTCTTCAGAACGCAATTTTCTCCTCTCACCATACTACCATTTTGGTTTTTGATTTTTTAAGTTACAAAGTTGTGTTTTTTATTTAATATTGTTCTGGAAGTCGTCAGATAACTTTTAATCTCCCATTAACAAATATTATAATTGATATAGGTTTAACACAAATATTAACGTTTGGCTGCGAATCATGGGTACTTACAGAGAGGCAGAAGAATAGCGGAAATGAAATATTTGAGGCAAGAACGAGAAGTTACCAAAATAAATAAATGTTCAAAAATAAGACAAGACCTAGAACTTCCTTCACTAATGGAACACATTGATTACATTTAATTGAGCTGATTTTCAAAGAATAGAAAAAACATGACCAGTTAAACGTATTTAAGAGGCATGAATATTAAAGAACCAAAAAATGGAAAGACCAAAAAAACATGGGTTAAGTAATTGAAGAAATATTAAAGCTAAGAAGTAGGTACTTCTTAAGAAGAAATTAATTAGTATCGTCTTCTACTACGGCGCAGAGATTTAACTAGTCCTCACAGAGAAGTCGAGGAATATAGTTCAAGTTCAACTACTCTCAAGTGACTACAATCGTTATTTTGGCCATTAGCCGCCATCTTATCCTCTAATCGGATCATCCATCGTGTATATTCTTACAAACTTTTATGTGGTGTGCTGACAGGGGTCCTCAACACCAAGAAAACTACGTGGATTTAACGTGGCAAGTCGTAGGAAGCAATTGTTTATTTTTTTACTTCATTATAAAAAATAGTTTAAAGTTACAGTTCATTTTTCGAACCACTTAAGAGCTTTCGTTCGAAACAATTACTATCAAAATTCTATATATTATTGCCATAATAATACAGCACAAGACGATCAGGAACGGCCCAATAGCGAAGCAACAATATGAATAATATCAGAATCAGAAAAAAAAATTTTAAAAAAAATTTATTTGGAATTTTGTCTCTTTCTAAGCAAAAATATTAAAATACTAACAAAAATAGAATTTCTTCTCACAATCTGAACCTTATTTAAATGGACTAGGATAAAAGAAATCCCTTTTAGGATTGTCGAAGGCACATCTCGATTATTCACAATTTGATTTAAACCTAATACCTGCTCATTGCTAATACTGCATGTAAATAAACAATTGTAAAATGATTTTTGTCGACTTAAAATTTTGTTAAATACCCAGACGACCATTGATCCTATTTAATGTCTTCGAACTTATAACCAAGTATTACACAATACCGATTGTCTCAAAATTTAATATTTATTCAGTATTAATTATTTGCCATTTTAGATATACTATTATTTTAATACAAATTGAAAAATATCTTAAATGGGGTGGTTAATAAAATTTTAAATTGTTTTTTAAAAGAATAAAAAAAAACTAAAAATAATATTTTTATTAAAGTAACTATTAGTTAAAGTAAATTGTTTGGCAAAGTTTGGCTTACAGAAAATTTTATAAGAGGTATTAAACATCTAATTCTACTAATAATATGCTGTGAGCAGAAGGTATAAGAAATTACTAACCGTGCGACAAGCTTGTTGCTGTTGTAGCAATCACGTATATAATTAATTATATTTTAATGATCTTGCCTGAAATTTAACGTTACTTTACGGTTTACAATCACGGCTACCAACAAAATTTCATTAACAGACTTGGTGTTTTAACCAATTTTTAAAATATATATATATATATATATATATATATATATATATATATATATATATATATATGGGAAGGAATTTAAAAGTCTAAATAGTTTTATTCGCCATTACACTTTGTTTAAGTCCTAAATTTTACATATTTAAAAAATGGTCGTTATTTTTTCTATTACAAAAATATACATTCACCCTACAAAGAAAAAACAATAATAAAGAACAATTATTAATACCAAAACATTAACCAATGATATTTTTTAAGCAAAATAATTAAGGGTTCATTGGCAAAAAGTTGCTAAATATTTATTATTTTTATGCTAATAAAGGTAGAGGCGTATCGAGGGGGCGGAAGGGGCAGTCTGCACCATGCCCCGCACCATCATAGGCTCCCAAATGGCCAAAAAATACAAATATATTAAAAAACAAAAAAAATAGGCCCCATGACGGCGAAGACCTTCATATGTTAGACTATTACTTTTTTTTTAATCGTGATTATTTTTATTTTGCATGGTTATTTACAAACTGAACAGAAACATTGTTCTGTCTGCTGATAACATGAAAACATTTTTAGAAGAGAGTCGGGAAGAATGAGTGAATAAAGCCTTAGAATATGCGACCACCACCTATGCTGAAATGGACATTGACGTTGAAAGCAGAAATCATAAGCAAGTCAAAATGATGATGCCAGGAGAAAAAGCTCAGGATGCAGGTTTGACTCCACAGCAAGAATGGAACCGTTCTATGTTAGAGTGTATTGACAACTTTCATATAGAACTAGACTAAAAACTAACATCGATGAACAATATATATAAACACTTTGCTGTTGTGTACTCAGAAAACTTTGTAAGATTAAATGATAAAACGATAATAACTCGTACATCAGTTCACAGCTACTTTCAATGATTTAGAGAAAGAAGAAATGTTGCCAGAAGTGAAGAGCCTCAGAAGGCATCTGAAGGCTTTTGGCATAAAAATTAATGATCCTGCCTCAAGGACATCACTTATTATTAAAATGTACTTACGTGAATCGTTGCCAAGCATAACAGAGACGTGGCTTCTTGTGAGAGAAGTTTTTCAAAACAGAAATTGATTAAAAGCTATGACCGTTCTACAATGAGCCAGTCTCGTTTGACAAGCTTAGCCATACTATCATTTGAAAATGACATTGCAAAATATGTGAATTTTGATGAATTAATCCAACAATTTTTAGAAGTCAACGCTCGTAAAAAAACATTTTATTGTTTTTCTTGTTTTTACTTTTCATTGAAATCTGTATGTCTTGTTTTCTCTCAATACTGTACAACATAGTATTATGTAATTTTAGAATAAAATATTATTATAAACATATTTATGTCTGTTGTCTGTTACCTTCATTGTTCTTGATGGTAATTTATATTTGTTATCGAAACTGTTGGAGTGACAGTAAAAAGTCTTATTAGTGTTACTATGTGGAGTGGACTATTCACGATGTATTAAAACCAACATTTCAAAACTTAAAATGGTAAAATTTTAAAAAAGTTTTGCATCAATCAATATATATAGCCGCCCAAGGCTCCCAACTATGTCAGTACGCCACTGAAGAAAGGTTTTTTAGACTTTTGTTTTAATAAATGGCGAAGGTACTATTCTCCCACCACAAAATAAAATCTTGTAACCTATTAAACAGTAAAAATGATGGTAATATTAGATAATTTATTTCAATGTAAAATATACAAAGTGCTTTATTTATAAGTCATTAGAACCGAGATTTCGTAAGGCAAGGTCCATGCTGAAGTAGGTACCCGCCACTAACTCTCGTAGCTGCTGCTGAGTAGGGCGTGGAGGCGGTTTACAAGAGTAATTTTTTTTTTGAATATTTTAAACTTTTGGTGCGCCGCTGATGTTCTTGCCGGTGAAAATTTGAACCCAACCTAATGAAAAGGACACCACTGCACTAAATAAATGAGACCACATAAATTTATATTTAGATTAGATTTTAATGGGAGGCTGTTTGTAAGTATGCACTCCGACCTGATGAGGTCTACTATGGCCTGCTGTAGTAGCTCATCTTTTCAGTTTTACCAACTTCCAGAGACTGTTGGGGGTCCTGATGTAGCTCTCTGGCTCAGGTTTTTCTTTGCTTGAGCACAGAAACCGGAAACTTGGCAGTCTCTCGCAGTGGCATAGGGCGTGTTCCTCTTTCTCTTTTTTTTATACAAAAACGGCAGTTACTGTTCTCAGCCCCTCCAAACCTACAAAGGTTTTTTAGGAGTCGAAAAGTTCTGTCAGCAGACCCATTGTTACTCTCGGTCTGGTATGGCTAAGGTTAAGCAGGTCTGCCGTGGTCTTTTTATGAACTTTTTCACGTGCCTCTGACCTGTGGATCGATTCCATTTAGCCAGAGGCTTCCAAATGCATATCCTGGAGCATTTTTTTCTAATGCTTTTTAAAATTTCAAAGTGGGGTTCAGGCCAAATGGTGGTGGAGTGCTACGCACTCGTTTATGACGTACAAACTTATATATTAATGATCCCTTGACACTGACTAAGAAACTTTAAACTGACAGGTGTCAATTTAATTTATTGCCAATTTGAAATTGACTTATGCCAGTTTGAAATTTATGTAGCTAATTTGATTTTAACTAATGTCATTTTGATTCTGATTGCTGCCAACATCCATATATACATACACAAATTTTATTCCTGTTTTAATAATTCTTTACCTACTTTTTTATTCTGTTTATAAATTTGTTTGTTTACAAGAAACATTTTTTGTAGGAAAAAAATTCTTTAAAATTGAACCAGAAGATTTATCGCCCACATTATATTGAGCTGTTTCAGAAAAACTGATAACATAGTATCTTGTATTTTGCCAGTGGCATCATAGCATAAGTATACTCAAGTTTTGATTTTAAAGCATATAACCTTATAAAACAATAAAAATGAAGTAGCCATTTTCCTGCCAAAGAAGATCTATAACTGTGTTATAGGATACAAGTCTTTAAGCGATGGTGTGCTGAGTATTAGGCTTAATGCGATACCGGCCAAGTTGAATATAAAACAGGTATATGCACCAACCAGTACTGCCAATGATACGGATATAAAGAACTTTTGTATAGAATAAGAGTCCACTTTGACCAAAATTCCGAAAAGATAGCTTCTGATCATAATGGGTCACCTTAATACAAAAGTTGAAGCAGACACCAACCAGCTTAGCGACTGCTTAGGAATGTTTAGACTTAGACAGCGCAATGAGAGAGGAGAGCGATTAATACAATTTGCTGCTGAACAAAATCTGATGATCTGCAATAGCTTCTTCCAAAACCACCCTAGAAGAATTTACACATGGACATCACCAGACGGCAGCTATCGAAACCAAATCGATTACATCATGATTGGTTCAAGATAGAAAACATCAGTAAGGAACGCGCACACCCTTCCTGGAGCTGACTGTGGATCAGACCACATAGGTTTTTAGCTGCACTGGAGCAAAATTGATATCAATGGATTACCTTAGACTTTCAATCAGATACAATCCATAGATTTTGGAAATTTTGGAATTTTGGAATCCTTACCACTGCAGTCGCTTCTTCGCGACTACCTCAAACGACAAAATTGGAGAGAAGTGAGAAGAGCAATGAAAGCATTGGGAGCTGATGTAAGAAGTCCAAACGCTTGCATACAATAGGCATGCAGGAGTGACCACTATACTCGGCTTTTCAATAACTACGCCGAAATCGAAGTCCATGCAAATAGCCATGAATCGAGAGACTTATAACAAAAAATAATGTTTACCACTAAAAGTCAATCCCTCAAGACATGGGCTATTAAAAACTTTTGTGGTGAAACGGTGATAGGCAAAATTTCCAAAACATGGAAGCAGTATTGTCAGTCATTATTCGAAGACCCCTCGTCACTTAATCATGGTTCCACGAAGCCTTAGTCGTTACGGACTAAATTCGAGCCGATATTGCACGTCTAAAGAGAAGAAAGGCGACAAGTAGAGATTCAGTACCGATTGAAACCATTTAAGTTTCGGAGAGTATGGTGTCGATATGTTACTCATTTTATGCAACAAGATCTGGCAAACAAAGATTGGGCTTTAGAAATGGTCCTACACTATATTTGTTCATTTTCTTAAAAAAAGGCTCCACAAAGTTATGTAGTAACTATCGCCTAATCGCTTTCATATCCCACGCAATCAAGATTTTATTATATATACTAAACGAGAGACTCCAAGGAAATCGCCCCCGAATAAGCTGGATTTGTAAAAGGGAAGACTACCTGTAAACAAATTCTAACTGTACGGCAAATTATAGAAAAGGCTCGAGAATTTAACAAACCTACTCACATCTGTTTTGTTCATTTCTTAAAGGCGTTTAAATATGTGAAATGGCCAAAGCTCTGGGAAACTTTTTTAGCAATGGGAGTACTTAAACACCTAGTCCACATTCTACGACAGCTTTACAAAGGTGAAACCACTTCTGTCAGGGCAGACGACGCCTTATTCAGTTCCTCCAATCCTAGTGTTAAAGTTCGCAAAGGGTGCACAATATTACCATTGTTATTTAACATCTACACTGAACTTACCATAAGAATCACCCTTGACAACTGGTTGGATAAAGTAAGCATCGGAGGCCTCAAAATTTCTAACCTACAATATGCCGATGATAACACATTGTTATATATTCGAATGTTACACAATAATTCAGTCCTTTTAGAATTCCATTTTGCTAGTTGGGTACGGTCTTAATCTAAAAATAGAAATTATTTGCTGAATTTGATTATGAAAGCTTTTGTATTCATCCTGTTTAAAGTTATTTAGTATCTAAATGACAATGTGTGGTGTGAAATTTTTTATTCCAAAACTTCTATAAGCTATTCTTAAAATGTTAGGTTTAATTTTCACATTTTATCTTTTGCATTGGAGTATTTTATGCCTTTAGAAACATTGTTATCTTTTATTGTTTTTACAATAAACAGTTATTTTTTTATCTGGAATGCAAAATGATACTTTTGCGTTTAAAAATGGGAGTTATTTTGCCGAACTTCAGCGAGGCAAAGTACCCATTCGATAACGCAAAAGCATTTCTCATTTGAGATGCAAACAATATTTTTTCAAAAACGGCATTAAAACTAATATGAAAATAAAAAAATATATATTTAAGTATTTGTCATTGTTAACTGACAGGCTTGAGCAGCATTTAAAAACATGAGTAGGGTCTTGTGCTGTAGAGATCTGAAGTTAACTCTAAAAATCAGACTTCTCAGATGTTATGTCTTCTCCACCCTGCTGTATGGTATGGAAGCCTGGAATATAAATAAGTACGAAGAAAGACGACTTGAAGCCTTTGAGTTGTTGGTTTATGGGAAAATATCAAAAGTTTCATGGACGGAAAATGTATCCAACTTGGTAATACTCCAACGTCTGAATAAATCCACCGAAATTCTTACCACTATCAAAAGAAAGAAACTGAATTATTTCGGGCATGTTATAAGAGGCGAAAAAAACCGATTACTGCAGAACATCATGCAGGGACAAATTTATGGTAAAAGAAAGCCGGGCCGCAGAAAAGCATCATGGCTCAAAAATCTACATGACTGGTAAAATTTCAACTCAAGCCCTCTGTTCAGACTTGCCGTCGACAGAGTAAGGATAGCCTTGTTGGTGACCAACGTTCTAGAAGGACATGGTACTTAAGAAGAAGATAGATAATCAACTGAATTTTCTTCATAATGACTGACAATCGTAAAAACACGGCTAATTCTCGTTTTTGAATCTGGAATTCGGACTATTAAAATAGAATCTTTATTTTCTATGTCACCGATCTCCATTTTTACCAGATCATCGTGTCTGCAGGCACCAGCAATACCCATAATTAGAATTAGAAGGACATGGTACTTAAGAAGAAGAACTGACATTTTGTGTTTGAACTAAGACGATCTAGTAGGTGGTATTGTTTGCATGACTTTCGTAACGTGTCACACTGTCAGAGCTATAAATTCATTGTTCTAGAGTGTTTAATTAGAAATGAGCTCTGAAAGTGATGATGACTATTTACCAGAAGAAGTATTGGAAGCAGCACAAAGTGCGATTTTACAATTAATCCCCCAAAAATCATCAAGACAGTACGAAGTTGCCTATACCCAATTCAAAGAGTGGTGCACTTCCAAAAGCATTCAAAAAGTGTCAGAATCTGTGTTATTGGCATACTTCGAACATAAAATAAAAAAAAGTAAAACTTTCAACTTTTTAAGGCTAAAGGAATGTTGTCATCTATTATCTGTGACATTAAAAAACATGTAAAAATTGAAAAGTGAAAAGGAAAACTGAAAACAAGCCTGAAAACTTTGGAGTTTGCGAATTACGTAAGTCTTGGATAATATTTTATTATTATTATGTATTAAAACTAATGTATTCGTATGTTGAGTATTCAATTAATAAATTCGTAAAAGTCTTTTACGTTCTAGAACATAAAAGTATTTATCAGCTGATTGACAGAAAAGAGACACATCGCTAACTAAGATTTTAACGAACAGGTCAACATTTGATGACAGTTTTCGAAAAAAAATATTTCCATTTCTTTTAAACCGTAAAAATAATATCTAATAATTTTCTTAACTTATGGGCACATAATTAAAATGATCACAGGCACCCAATTTAAACATCGACGATATTTTAAAAGTGCATTCAGAACCTTGAGAAACAATTATTTGTTGCAACTCTTTTAAGAGATTTCGACTTGATTAGTGAACAAAAATACCACTTGATTAAGTAGAAAAAGAGAAAAAGATTTTGAGAAGGGTGCCGTTCGAACGATTGACAGGCAATCACCTCGCAGGCTCTCACTGGGGGTTAGATACGGACACTCGTTGAATTCTAATTCCCAATAGAACACAACTCTACTGTTGGCCGAATCAGTTTCTTACGTATTTTTCACTTCGAAAATAACTGTAGTTTTGTTGCGAGGTAACATCAATAAAGCAGACTAGTTACCTAAAACATTTATAACGCTAATAAAATCGATATTGAAAATCGATGGGTATTTAAACCAAATAATGTTATCTGATAATAATTATTTAGCATAATTTGTTTTTCATTTTTCCATTTACGATATACAATTTTTAAATTAATTTTGATAAAAATTAAAGGTTTAAAATTTAAAAAAACCAATCTACACCTGTAGTGTAAGTCAACAGTTGCTTGAAGTGTAAGTTCTTGCATAGTAGATAAAAATTGTTTTATAAAAAATTGATATGGTCTCAAACTCCTTAGTTTAAAAAAAATTTAGAACAATGTAGGGTGACCCAAAAAAAGGAAGAGCAGCATAAGGTTGTATATAGCAAAAAGTTGTATTTTCATTGATAGAACATCCTGTAAAATTTTTTGGATTCTACATAAAAATAAAAAACGGATTTATTTTTGTCTTATATGCGCAGCTCTTGTCCTTTTTGAAATATCAAGGATCTAGCGTTAAAAAAATTCAGGCATGTTATTATTGGCAGATAACACACCAAATTTAACAAAACAAACAGCAATATCAGTTTTTGTAAAAGTAGAAGCCTAGATAAAAGTATCTCATATATACCTAACATAATACGTATACAAAATGGGGGATGTGCAAATTTGCATCTAAACTATTCTAAACCAAAGAAACATAAAATGATTAATAGTTGTTTTCTTCCAAAACGAAAAACTTTTATATCGCAAAACGACTAATGGTAAAATTTAAAGAATTATTTTGTTTGATCACTTGTTTAAAATAAATTTAAGTTTAAGTTAATATTTATAAAATACATACATACATACATAATAAAATAACAGAAACGGAAGATTTTAATGATTAAACAAAGATTTTAATAATACCAAATTAATTTGAAGTTGAAAAAGTTGAAGAACTTGTATTTTTTAAGAAAATGTTCAAATAAATGCAAATTAATGCATAGGTATGGATTGGGCCACACAAAACAGTCCACCCCGATATTTGGCAGTATTTACGGAAATCCTGAAACACGTCGATTTTTGTTTTAAGAGGGACATATTTTTACGACACAGATATCTGTCATTTGTTAACCCCCTCCCTTCCATTTCCCCAACCTATTAATTTAAAATAGGAATGTACCATGTGTGGCACATCATTAAAAAGGCATTTACATTAAGTATTCAGGCATATAATCATGCGTGATTTTTTTTTTAAAATTAACACCGCCTTTGCAAAAAAAGTCGATTCCATTAGTGCTCCGTTTTGTTTGTTTCATTATTGTTTTTATAAACATTGTGTATTTCTGACATTCTTGTAGTTTAGTTTTTTTAAGTTTTTTATTAAGATAATTTTAGTAGTCTCAAGTGCTTAAACAAATTTTAGACACAATAAAAATGTAAAAATAAAGGAAACGTTTCAGGAGTAACCCATTTTATGTAAGTATATGTAGTTTAAGTAAAACACTATTCAACGGTGGTGCTTACAATAAAATATATCTAAAATACCAAGATGATAACAATGAGTGTAAATAAAGGCTTACAAAATAGTTCAGCACCAAGGCATTCTCTTCGTCTTCTAGATTCCATTCAGAAAAGAGCCATTCGCTTGATAAACAGCTCAACTCTCACATATACACTTCACCCTCTAGCACATAGAAGAAAAGTTGCAGTCATTGCTCTACAGATATTTCCATGGCAGATGCTCCAGAGAAATAAAAACTCTTGTACCACCATTGGCCACATTCGGCCGAAGAACTCGGCACGCTGATCAGTCTCACCCATTTACTCTCAAGATTGACACTACAAGGACCAATCTTCATCAAGAATCCTTTTTTTACAGGGCTGCTACGGAATGGAATAAGCTTCCAAAATCAGTTTTCCAGAGAACTATGACCTGCAACTTTTCAAAAAGCGTGTCCACAATCATTTCCTTTCTATAATCCCTTCCCCTTCTAATAGTCGCAGTGCGGGCCGTCCGCGGCCCACACGATAGGTCTACCCTTTTTGCGACTATTTTCATAAAAAAAAAAATTACAAAACAAAATACCTACAGCAACTATTATAGTATTTTTTTACTCCATCCAATAAGATGTACAATTTTTCCCAAACTATTCTGTGAATTTTCTCTTTATAAAAAATGAAACTATTTTGTGGATTCAAATATGCTTAACATTGCCATTATCAAGAAGTCGGATTCAGTTTCTGTATACTTTATTAAAAGAAAACTCGTATTGTTATTGCAATTGTTGATATCGATAACTTATTCACGAATGAGAATTCAAAATTCAATTGTCCTGCCCTGGTGACACGTTTGAATATCCCGCTCAATATACTATTTATTGCGCAAACTCAGAGGTAGGTCAATCGCCCTATGAGGTGCCAAATTATACATCATTGACTGGCTTAGCAAGCTTTTTTGGAAAATATGTTTTACGTCAAGTGGACAAAAAATGAGATTCTAGGTTTTGCAATTTTTCTTTGAAGTCACTCTGGACACTTTGCATATTAGAACCTCTTTTTTGTTGTGCTTTATTTTCGTCGTCTGGACTATTTGGTCTTTAAAATTCCTTGAAATTTTTTTTAAATTTATTTTAGAAATCAAATTTTTTTTTTAAATTTTTATATAAATTAAAGTTTAGGTAAAAAAAATAGATAATGCTGCTAGTAACTATTACGATAATAAAATCTGTTAAAAAATAGGTTTTCAAAAATTTACTCATTAATTTTAAAGACAATCAAAACTGTTCAGTTATTGATCTATTATTTAACAACTGTTGTATTTCACCTATCAAAGAACCCTTTTGATTAACTGCCAAGGTCCTATAACGAATTTTCTTTTATTAATCCATCGCAGAGAAGTTGGACGTTTTTATGAAAATACTTCTATACACTTTCTGTATTATCCTCTTCATAGTATCCATCCAAAATTCAGTGAAGACCTTTAGAATTTTTACCTCTTTGCGCAGATACCTTCCTTCTAATTGTGGTTATTGTTACGCCTTATATATTCGAAAAATACTTTCGGATAAAGTTTTAATTTTATAAAATGCCTTGTAAATTTTTAATAGGTACATTCCTTAAGAAAACAAGAGTGCTTTTTCTATTTCAGCTGCCACTGTCGTAGCAAAGGTTGATACCATTAATACAGTGTGTCCCCGAAAATAGGGCGCTCCTTTAGACATAATACAGTATGCAGAGTAAAAAAATAATTTTTTTCTAAAGTCAACGGTTTGCAAATAAACAATTCAGTAATATTTATATCTTAATATTATTGTCACTGTCTGTTGAGAATAAAACCTGGCCCTTAAATGTAACTAAAAATTTACTTTTAATATCACTTTGTTAAGCAAAATGCTACTTAGTACAATTTTTAAAAATGGTTTTTAGTTGGATAAACCGAAACGTCAAATGAATTTAATTCTATGTTTAATTCTAAAGTTTTAATTAAACTATTTATTGAAATAAAAGTACGCCTTTATTGATCGTTGTTAAAGTTAATTATAAATTTTTACAGTAATATGTTAATAGTGAGTCATTTGGAATCGAAGCAAAAATCTAGTGCTCCTTGTAAACTTTTAACTTCAAAAAGTAGAATATTTACTCTAGTAGATATCTATTTAGAATATCTGTTATACGGGTTGGAAAAAAATTAAATAAATTGTATTACTTACGTATGCCTTGTAAATTAATAAGATTAGGGATTAGGACAATATCCATTATTTTGTCCTCTGCGTTTAGGATAACGTTCTGTATACAGCTGAACAGCTGCATTAAAATTACCGTGAGCCTTTTTGTATGTAAATAACATGTCGTTATTTTCGCGAATTAAAAACGCAGCCATTTTAAAAAAAATTAAATTGATCGGTGGTTTTTTTGTGTGAACTCTTTATATACTAGAATACAACGCATGGTTGTCAAACCTACATTTAAATAAAAAATTTTGTTCTCAATTTTTGGGAAAACCTCCTTTCAAGGTATGCACTATTTTCAGAGCACCCTGTATTTTTATAAAGAGCGTGAATTAAAATACTTTTTGTAGGTAAAACAAAATATGTCAGCAGGTTTTTTAATATTTTGTAAGAAATTTTAATATTGTTATTAAATGTATTTAAATTTGCTTTTTTTTTAAAATAGCCGAATTAGTTAATAAATTAAATATTACAAAAATAAAAATAACCTAAGAGCATTATTTATATTTAAATGTTACTAAGTTTTAGTTTATTCACTATATTGTATTCCACATCGTATGTCACTGTATTTTTTGAGATTATACTTTGTAAATGAGATGACTAAGAGGCATTAGCATGTTTGAAAATGGCACGCGACAAAAAAATGTAGCACGAACATTTGGCACATCTTAAAGATTAATTTCCTGCTTAAATGCCTGTGATGTAAAAGATAAAGATGTATCTGAAAGACACACAGGGCGTATGAAATCCATAATGAAGATCGTCTTTTGCATGTAGTACCTGAGTTACAAATGCAGCTGTTTTAAATGGATGTAGCACAAGTTTCGTTTGCACGAAACTCACTTAAGATCGAGAAGATCGCTGAGATGTCAGTCTGTAGCAAGAGGCAATTAAACTGCACGTTTAGCTTGGGCTAAGAAAAACGGATCATGGCACAATATCCAAAAGAATCCTATTTGTTTTTCAGAGAGTTAAGATTTGGGGCACATCCTGACTTAAGACGTGTACCTAATAGAGTGGTGATTAGAGGGCGATGGAGCACGATTGCAGAGTGTACAGAAGGTTCATCCTTCTAGAAGAGGTACAGTCATGGTTTTGGGCAGAATCAGCAATCTACGAGGGCAGTTTGATAAGTGACTTTTTGAATTTCCCGCGCAGTTACTCCAAATGCAACAGTGCTGCCGTCAACTATAATCTATCAATAGGCAACTTTCTAATTTTGAGCAAGCTACGTCGTGCAGTTGGTGTTTGATAGCCGTTCAAAGCAGACAACCTCGTGAATTTTTACGAAAATGGAAAAAAGTGAATTTCGTGTGCTGATTAAGCATTACTTTTTACGTAAAAAATCCATCACTGAAACTAAGGAAAGACTTGATAAATACTACGGGGACTCGGCACCATCAATTTCAATGGTTAAGAAGTGGTTTACAGAGTTCCGTTGTGGTCGTACCAGCACTAGTGACGCCGATCGTCCAGGTCGCCCAAAAGAACGCCGGAAATCGTCGATAAAATCCATGAAATGATATTGGATGATCGGAGAATGAAAGTGCGTGAGTTGGTTCATGCTGTAGGTATCTCAACTGAACGGGTACATCATATTTTACACGAATATTTGGACATGAAAAAACTCTCTGCGAGATGGGTGCCGCGATTGCTCACACTCAACCATAAGCGCAATCGTGTGACCACTTCAAAAGAGTGTTTAGCGATGTTCAGCCGTAATCCGGACGAATTTTTGCGCCGTTTTGTTACTGTAGATGAAACATGGATCCATCACAACACGCCAGAGACCAAAGAACAATCGAAACAGTGGGTTGCTCGGGGTGAACGTGGACCAAAGAAGGCGAAACAGAATCTGTCAGCCAACAAGGTCATGGCCACAGTTTTTTGGGATGTAGGCGGTGTCATTCACATCGATTACCTCAAGAAAGGTAAAACGATCACCGGCGAATATTATTTAAAGCTTTTGAACAGATTCGACGTTGATTTGAAGCAAAAACGGCCGCATTTGGCTAAGAAGAAGAAAGTGCTGTTCCATCAAGACAATGCACGTGTGCATACTTGTCTAGTCACGATGGCCAAAATCCACGAATTGGGATACGAACTGCTACCCCATCCAGCATATTCTCCAGATTTAGCCCCCTGTGACTATTTTCTGTTTCCAAACCTAAAGAAATGGCTGGGCGGTAAGAGATTTGAGTCGAATGAAGAAGTCATTACCGAAACAAACGCGTATTTTGAGAGCTTTGAAAAAACCTATTATTTGGAAGGAATAAAAAAATTAGAAAAATGCTGTACTAAATGTATCGAGCTAAAAGGTTATTATGTAGAAAAATAAAATGTTTATTTGCGGAAAAAAATTTGTTTTATTCAAAAAGTCACTGACTTATCAAACCGCCCTCGTATATATGCAAAAAAAATTTAATACCAAGGGGTACATTAATGAAAGAGTTTCATCAATTGTGTGTCATGGAGGTACATACAAATGCACAACTACTAACTACATGTTGTGGCAAGAGTGTCTAGCTTTCTTGACGATAATAGTATCAAAGTATTGCCGTGGCCTGCACAATCATCAGATTTAAATCCTATAGAGTATGCTAACCAAAAAAGTTTTGAAAAGTGGCAGGAATTTTTAAAATTGCCGACAGATATTTGGGTACCTAATGCAGGTAGGCATGGATAGCCAATATATAACTTGATTCAAGCAAAGACGATGTAAAGCTGCTAAAATAACGGAGGTGGACACACCACTTATTAAATTATTTATTTTGAAATAAAATGGGATATTAAATTTTATTTTTAAATTTTTCCATAGATATTAATATTAAAAATATTTTTTTTGGCAAAAAAAGAAGCTGTGGTTTCTCAAGATTAACATATTTTATTTTTTCAACAGCAAAATCTCAATTTCATTGAAAATTTCCAACTCAGAATAGAATATCCTAAGATAATTTCAATATGTGCATAATATTTTCCTGAACATTTATCCTTGAATATCAATTAGCTCATAACAATGTCTTTGTGTTATAAAAGAATATTATGTATATACAGGGTGGTAATACACAAATGCGACAAACTTCAGGGGGTGATTCTGCATGAAAAAAGTTTGCTTTATAAATGTATGTCCGCAAATGCTTCGTTTTCAGAGATACGGGATCTGTTTTGTAATAGGATAGTTCTTGATAATGTATCTATTAGAGAAATGAAAAGATGTTTTATTTTTTTGCATAAATACGGCGCCTTATACGAAAAAAAGGCAAGAAAGATTTTTTGCCACGAATTTACCGAGGAATTCAAACATGATTTTTAATTTGAAATATCTCAATGGCGTACTATTTTTTTCTTAAAAAAATTGGGATCATTACCCGTATGCGCGCCAATGATAAACATAAAATTCTTAATTGCATGTCAAAAAATCCGCAATGACTACCTCTTAAAACCCACCAAATTTCATTTGCATATCTTGACCGGTTTCAGAGCAATAAATAAATCGTCAGTTTTTAAAAAAAAATTTAAATCCCCGTTTCTCCGAAACGAAGTATTTGCGGACATACGTTTATATGGCATACTCTCATTATTTTTTTATGCAGAATCACCCTTTGAAGTTTGTCCCACTTATTTACCAACACCCTGTATACATCGATAAAGCGAGTTTTTAAATTGACCGGCCACCGCCGTCAGACCAGATTTTAATCCGTAGTTTCAATTTTGCGAAACCCCACTGTTTCGACCTGCTTTTTGGGATTGAGCGCATCGGTGAAATTCTTTGGTCAATCTTCGAATTCCGAACATCCAATCCCGAACCCCGTAAAATGGCTGACAAGGAACCTATTAGATGCTCTGTATAAAACACGCCATGCCTTGCCTGCCCCGCATGGCATATGTTACCGTACCCACGGCCGTTCGACATGAGAAAAATATCTCCGTATACCTGCACGTCAAATATTGAAGACGGATATTTCAGCGTTTTTCATCCGATTTCTGATTTAATTTTTTTTAAACTCTACTTCGTGACCACCAATACTACTTAAAACCGTAGAATTTCATTTTAGTCGTTTTGTTGTCTTCGATAACTTCTTCGAAAGATGTATTTATCATCGTTATAACTGGTAGGTAATTGGTATTCGAAGAATTATAAAGAACTCTAATTCTATAAATTAAGAAAGCCAACAAGCGATTTTCAGAAACAACTGACGTAAAAGAGTCAACAGTAGCCTTGCCTTGAGTTCTAAGGACTGGACCACCACCTCTTTCGGTAAAATGGTTCAAAAGCTACGTACTTTGGGTCTATTTAGAATTGCAAAATGCACACTTGTCAAACACATACTTTTGACAAATATTTAGTCATTTTTTGGAATTTACAGCAGCACATTTTAAAGATGAAATATATGTTTTAAGAAAATCTAATCATATATAACAATTCTTTTATAGCTAAATACCAAGAATTGTTTTTCACAAAAGTGATATTCGTTCGAGACCAAACGCTTGCGCTTTATCACAACATGCAAATAGTACAGGACATTCAATTGATTTTACTAATATTTCAATTTTAACTAAAGAAAATAATGTATTTAAAATACGTTTTTTAGAAATGGTCTGCATAAAAAATGAAAAAAATCAATGAATAAAAAAACTGATTTTCAAAATGTATGTAAATATATATATTTATTGATGCAAAACTTTTCTTAAACTTTTAACATTTTAAGTTTAAAAAGGTTAATTTTATTGCATCGTGAATACTCCACATAGTAACACTAATAAGACTTTTCACTGTCACTTTAACAGTTTCGATAACAAATATAAATTACTATCAAGAACAATGAAGGTAACAGACAACATACATAAATATGTTTATGATATTTTATTCTAAAATTACATATTACTATGTTGTACAGTATTGAGAGAAAACAAGACATACAGATTATTATATTAGTAAGTATATTTTTTGTAATTTAATTTTTTAAATATTATAGAAATATAATATAATAGAAAAGTCTTGAAAAAGAAAATAAACATTTTCGAAAGCTTGACTGAAAAAACGAAGAATTTTTATTGAATTGGTCACTCCTAACTGCTACCCAAATAAATTAATATATATAGTTTTTTACAGCATCGTTGGCCATCTCTCGCATCCTTTTCTCCATGCCTCTCTATCCTGCCAATCTTCCTCTTCTAATCCTCTCCTCTTCATGTCCTTTCTTGTTTGTTTTAACCACTCTTCTGGTGGTCTTCCGCGCTTTCGCCTGAATTTTGGTTGCCATTCTCTGCCCTATTTCATTGTTTGTGACTCTTTGCAAGCTTGATACCCTACAACTCCTTTATAGGAAGTCCATTTCAGCCGCTTCTAACCTTTGCCTATGTCTTTTTGTTACTTCCCATCTCTGAGCCATATAATAGTATACTTTGTACAATGTTTTCATATATTATTTTTTTATTCGTTTTTGAATATTATTTGACCACAGGAGGGAGTTCTCACGTACTGGTCCGACATACCAGGGCTAACCCACTCGAAGGCGTTTTTACCGTTACAACCCTCGAGAAACACAACTAAGCAGATCCTAGAATGGAGCAGAAATGACCTGCGTATTCTAACAGGACTGCTTACGGGACACTGTCGTCTGAGATATTACCTCAGAAAGATAGATCTGAACCAACAAACGGACTGTCGGTTCTGCTGCGTGGAAGACGAAACTGCTGAACATATACTATGTTCATGCCCCGGCCTGGGAAGAATAAGGTTCAACATATTGGGTTACACTAACCTAGAACCTACCGATTTTAAAAAAATCTCACCCTATACAACCATGAACTTCGTAAGAAGGGCTGGATTGTGCGGTGAACTGTAGCCTCTAGGGGTGAGCCACAATAGACCTACTAAGGGTCGCGGTGGAGGGGCGACCACGCCCCACTCACAAAAAACCTAACCTAACCTAACAGGAGAGAGTTTAGTTTATTTATTGCTTGTTTTCTCTGATAAATGCGATGGGCTATTTCTTTTTTGCTGGATCCTTGTTATTTTCACTCCTAAATAGGTGTAGTCTGGACAAGATTGAATCATATTTTCCTCTATTTTTAGATCAAGCTGTGGGAAATCAATTGACAAGTTTTAGAGAAGTTTATCTTTAAGCCTGCATCTTTATAGGTTCTATATATTTTTCGCATCACGTATTCTATATCATGTGTCGTTAGCTATTACGATTTGGTCATCTGCGAAAAGTAAAGTGTGCAGAAAACTTTTATTTATATCCAGTCCCTTGCCGAAACATTTGTTTTGCCATCCCTTAAGTATTTCGTTGACATACATTTTAAAGAGGGTTGGCGATAAGCAATAACCTTGCCTGAGGCTTTTTATTAATTTTAAAACTTTGGATAGCATCCTGCCAACCTTTATTCTCGTCTCTTACCCCTTGTACAACGATTTTATACGGAAACATATTTTCCATGTATGTTACTCTTTTCTAGAGCCTCGTAAAGTTTTTTTAGGGTAACCGTGTCATATGCCTTTTCTAGGTCAATAAATATTAGATGAGTTTATTGGTTCCGTACTTTTCTTTTTTCTATAGTCTGTCTAATGGTAAATATGTTGTCGACACATGATCGTCCAGCCTTGAATCCGCTTTGTCTTTCGCCTATTTCTACCCCATTTAGTCGTTCTTTGATTAACCGTCCATGCAGCCTTCTAATACTAATGCCTCGATAGTTTTTCGTTCTTAAAATAAAACATTTGTAAAATTAATAAAATTTCAATATGGATTGGGCATCCCAGAAAAAATAAAATAAAATAATGGGGTGTAGCAACGTACACCGGGTTCTGCTAGTACTCTATAAGAAGTTTTTCCACAATTAAAATCTGTTTAAGAAGATCAATAAGCTATGTTGTTCTACCCTTACTTATTTAGGGAGATAACTCTTAAAAACTAAGGTACTCACCAGATAACTTAAATTATTTAAAACAAAAAAGTAATGGCTATTCCTTTACTTACTTTTTCGTATCCGGAATAAGCTTTTCGGCCCAGTAATCGGCCGAATGACGCTAGAATGACGGACAACAGATGGACAAAACGAATATTAGAGTGGAGGCCGAGACAGGAAGCCTACCGAAACCGAGGCCGTCCACCAACAAGATGGACCGATGATCTGAAACGCTGTCACAGCAACTGGATGCAGGCAACACAGAACCGAGATGGATGGAGAAGAATGAGAGAGACCTACGTCCTGCAGTGGACACGAGATGATTGACTAATGATGATGATGATGAATGGGCCACGTTCAATGCTTCGGGTTTGCCTAGCCATAGGTCGTTGAGTAAACACCGTATGGGACAGTTTGGGCATGTCAGAAGGTGTTCCATTGTTTGTACTGCGCCACAGTCACACTTGTCGTCATTTGGCTCGGATAGTCTCCATCTAATCAGGTTTGTTTTTACAGGTGCGACACCAGTTCTAATGCGGTTTAGCATATTCCATGTTTTAAAACCACTTGAGATACCACTGGGCGGGTCCTCTAAGAGAAGATAGTTGGCAGGTTCATCCAACGGATCTTTGAGAAAACGGTGTCTATATTTTAATCTGTGAGATGATGTGCAGCTGGTGGCAAATAGGGGATGGCGATCATCGAAGGTTTTTTTAAACTTTTCCGAGTGTCCGTGGGCTGCTCTTCTTAATTTGGGATCGCTGGAACCTGCAACTCTGTAGAGGTTTTCCAGTTCTGTGTGCTCTATGCATTGGCATTGGCTATTGTTTTAAAACAATTGAATTGCAGTAAAAAAAATCATCCTATAATTGCATTGCATTGTCTATTTTCAAAAGTTTTCCATGATTGCATAGACGATTTAATAATTACGTTAAAATAATGTCTGTACGTCTTAATTTATTTACCGGTAGCAAGAAAGTATTTAAGTTCTGATTTGAAATTTTCAACGTCTTCGTTGTTGGTATCTATAATAGTCATTTGTAATGGTTACATAATTATGTTCTCAGTATCTTTTTTTGGTGAATGACTCTGCACAAAATGCTCCCGATGGAATCACTTTCGATTTGTAATATCTGCATAATTGTTTCAATGTCGGGGATACAATCTTTAATGATTAATACAATTTTAATGCTGTGAAAAAATGTTGTATTGGTGCTACCAGGCTTGTTAACTGTTTTTTATCATTGCTCGTTTGTTTTTAGTTCATTTCTAATATGCAAGTGACTTAATTTTTTAAAAATTGAAGTTTACTTTTTATTTGCTGACTATTTTACCAAATAAAACTTCCGTTTTATAAATTTTTATAGAATATTTTTTTACATAGATTATGTGACATTAAAAGACCTGTAAAGAAAAAAAAGATATTGTTATTGGAGGTATTCTTAAATAACATAAGGGGATTGTAAATAAAAAATTGAATTAACTGAAATTTCCACAACTTCATAGAGCTGTTAGTTACCTACAATCGTGTGTTAAAATGAAATTATTATCAAACTAGTGGACCCGGCAGACGTCTTGCCCGAACGTTGGCTTGTCTGCTTTGTAAATATCGCTATCAAACTCAGCGACCCCGAAAACTATAATGTCGACACATATATATATATATATATATATATATATATATATATATATATATATATATATATATATATATTACTCCCCTCTTGTATATGTGCTTACATAATTGGGAATGTCACTATTAAACTCAGCGATCCCAAAAACTATAAGTTCGACACTTATATCAGTCATTTGTGATATTTTATATTTCAACCCCCTCTTACCCCTTTCGTAGTGACTTATCGGGATAAAAACTATTCTATCTCCGAAGTTGGAGCAATAAATACACATTTACAAAATTTAATTAAAATCTGACTATAAATTCGACACTAATATCAGCCGTTTTTTATAGTTTTTATATTTCATCCCCTTCCCACCACTTTTGTAGATCCGATCGCTACCAAAATTCACAGGAACACCTTCAGGGCTAATCTGAAGATTGCCTAAAAATTTTATTAAAATCGGTAGAAAGTTACTTCAGTTTTTGCGAGACTAACGAACGGTGATTCATTTTATATTATAGATATTTTTTAGCTTTTCTTTAGGATTTTCCCTAATATTTTTCTTTTTAAACCACCACTGTGATTTAATGAAAGATAGGTTAACTTGACCTCTTTCAAAAATGTATACGTATACAGATACACACATGGGCTTTTATATATATTTTTTAGCTTTTTTTTAGGATTTTTAAAATTACTTTTTTTAATCAACCACCACTGTATTAAAGTGAACAAATCAAAAAAAAATCATTCAAATCGGTCAAGCCATTTTTGAGGCTTAGCGATTTCTTAAATAGAACTGTTTTTCATTTCAACAAAATAGATATTGTGTGTGTGTGTGTGAAATAGCACAATAAGGACTTTTATGTAGCTTAAAATCTCTTTTTAAGTTACTCTTTCAAATAAATTTCTTACCGAACCTATAAATATTTGTCAATGGTGACAGATGACAGATCAACTTTACAACCTTTCGTCTGGTACAGTGCAACAGAAGTAGCTTGGCGGTCGACTAGCCTCTAAAATAGCAAATATTCGGCTAAATATACTTCACGTTCGTAAACTTCTTCCTCCAATTGTACTTAAGACTCACGATTACTAAAAATTTCGTCGTCGCCGATCGGATCGTTATTCGAATGTTTTCGTTGTGCGCAGATTTTGTGATCTCTTGCCCGCCAAACTACTTCTGTTGCACTGTAATGTATTTCTGATTCGACAACCAATTGACACTATTTTGCATTTTTAAAATCTAAATACGCGATAATCTGAATGTTGTATATTCGAAACTCTTATTTAATACCATATTAAATATCTTTAATTTTAAGTGGCCCGAGTTTACCGTACTGACGGGACGAACATCAAATGTTTGACAGGTAGGAACAGTTTGTAGTTTGTTAGAATTAAATTGTCGTCTTTAGTATTTTCCTCGCAATTTTTACATATTTTCTCACCGTTTAAATCTTTTCTAAACTTTCATAAATATTTTTTAAGAGTGGAATGACATTATTGGTTTTAAAAATGTGCCTAACCTGTAAAATATATTTTTTTAAAACTTACTAAAAATTGTATACATTTAAAATTACATTGATTTAAGATACATTAAACAAATGGTCACTTACTTTAATTATTTATAATTTCCTGTGTGTAATAACCAATGAGTTTTAAAATTTTGTAAAAACCATTTATTCTGTATTTGTTGGGGATAGATTAGGTAAATAAAAAAAAGGGTCAATAAAAATACATGGCTTTATGAGCAGCCAGAAAGTGTCAAAAAAGGCACGTATGGCTGTGCATACAGGTGTGTTGGTTCCTACACTTATG
Source organism: Agelastica alni (assembly GCA_950111635.1). Classification (NCBI taxonomy): domain Eukaryota; kingdom Metazoa; phylum Arthropoda; class Insecta; order Coleoptera; family Chrysomelidae; genus Agelastica; species Agelastica alni. The sequence goes on along the minus strand of OX467712.1, from coordinate 46,519,139 downwards.
TGTAGGTAGTGAATGTTGGGTTTGGCAGAAGAAGCATAAAAATAGGATTAATTCTGCGGAGATGAGTAGTTTGAGAAGTATAGCCGGAGTGACTCGGTTGGATAAAGTAAAAAATAGTGAGATAAGAGAACGCTGTGGTGTAAAATAAGATGTGGCAACAAAGATAAATAAAGGAATGCTTGTATGGTTTGGATACGAAGAAAGGATGGATGAAGGAAGATTGAACGAAAAAAATTTATAAGGCGAGTGTGAATGGACAAGTCGGTAGTGGTCGATCTCGGCAAACATATCTCGATCAGATTAACATTGTTTTAAAGAAAGGCCAGGACAAGAGTACCAACAATCGACGAGCATGCATGAGATCCCTGATAAAAGTAGAGGAAGCAAAAGATGTGTGGAAGAACCGTAGCAAGTGGAAGGAAGTGGGTCTCTGCCTACCCCTAAGGAAAAAAAGGCATGACTATATGTATGTATGTATGTCAATAAAAAGAATAAGTTTTCTTAAAATAACAATTAATGAATTTCTTTACAATAGTGGTTTTTTTTTTGCCATTGTACGATTAAATCCAACTCTGCGGGGGGTTATATTGTATTGTTAATTGGTAAAAGTTTAATTTATTTTTTACATAAATATTGTTGTTCTGCTTTAAAACATCCGTATAGCTATGCCGTAATAAATTTTAATTTCGATGGCAAATGTGTTTCCTGTTATAACCAGAATATTCATTTATCAGATTAATTAATGGTAATTGTAAATGTTTTAAATTACAAAAAATTATACCAACATGTTCAAAAATTGATAGTACTGAATAGTATAAAATCCAAAGATTAAAATCGTAGGCTATATGTACCTATAGTCGCAGTTAGAAATAATTTTTCCTGACTCACAATTTCGGCACCTTGCGGAATTTAGCCGACGGCAGGTACAGGACCCGATGTCACGAACTACTTAAATTATTCTTTACTAATAAAAGCAAACAATACGGCACAAAAGAGTTTTCACCTATTTAGGAAATCATTCACGAAACATTTAGCTATCTAGCAGATTCAGGACTTCATCCTTTTTTCACAATATCAATATCATGAGTGACGTACCATGAACTTCATCTATTTTACTAAGGTATTCGTTACGTAAAATAATTATATTTATTAATTATAATTTGAGATTCCAGATTCCAGTTTCTTTTACTTTGTAGGTACGATATTACAAACTCAAAAAATAGAATAGGATTTTTATAGAAACCCGGTACCAACTCGATTTTATTTTTAATCATATGAAATGACGGAACAATGTATTAGAATAAAAATTATGCTTACACCTTTTTTTTTTATTACCTCCATCATACAGTGATCCACACTGACCAAAAATCTCAGATTCCGCTTATTTTTTGGAAGACGTTTCTATAGTTGTAATCACTTTTTTAATGAAGGGTCATTTTTGTTAAAACGTAAATCGTTTTCATCATCATCACAGCCATAACATCTTGTCAGATGTGTTGTGAACTTATTTTATTGTCAGTTGTTGCTGGTATTGGTCGAGGCATTACTGATATATAGTTTGTCGATTGCTTCTCTAACGGTGTTTCGCCATCTCATCCGATTAGAAGTCAGTTTGGAAGCCCCGCTGACGTTTGGATCAATACACATCTTTGTTAGATCCACCCAGCGTGTAGGATATCTGCCACGTCGTCGACCAGGTGGGGGGATGGCCCTGTACAACTAGTTTCTCTATTTTGTCATTCCTTTGAATGTGTCCAAAAAATTTCAGGGCATTCTCCAATACTATGGAGGACAGGCGCCTTGAATTACTAATCTCATTCAGAAGACGTTCGTTCTATGTGCCGTCCACGGAATCCGCAGCATTCTCCTCTAGCACCACATTTCGAAGGCATCTATACGATGGCGATCAGCCTGTTCGGTAGTCCACGTCTTCGACGCGTACAGAAAGATAGAAAAAACCAGTTGTGACTCCGATGTCCAGCTTTCGAACCATCCTTTAGGAGGTCTTCCTGGAGGTCTACGGTTGGATGGTTTCAACTCCTTTACAATTTTGGGTAGTCGATTATAAGCCATTTTGTCGACGTGGCCATTCTGTGGCGTAGGTCATAATAGGTTTTACACACGACTTGTAAATTTGCGTTTTGCCTTCAGTACTGATATGTTTGTTTCTCCATATTACATGTCCCTGAGATATCCTGATACTCTAGCTGCCTATATTGTTTGTGTTCGGACTTCCTCTTCAAGGTTTCTATTACTTGTGATATTAACGCCTAGGTCTTTGAAAGACATGATCTGTTCTACACTTTTATTGTAGATCGCCAACTTACACCTTCTCGGTTCTCTTGATATAGTCAGAGACTTCGTTTTCTGGACAGAGATCACCATGTTTAATTTCTTTGCAACTCTTTCGAATCTTTAAAGTAGTTCCTGCAGATTTTCCTCATTCTCCGATAATATCACCGCGTCGTCAGCGTAGAAAATTATTTTAAATTCTTTCTTGTCCAGTTTATATCCTTTCCCCGCGGATTTTACTTCCATGATGAATTTAACCTCGGCGAACATGTCTCGATCAGATCAACATTGTTTTAAAGAAAGGCCAGGTCAAGAGTAGGTACCAACAACCGACGAGCATGCATGAAAACACTGTTGAATGTAGAGGAAGCAAAAGATGTGTGTAAGAACTGTAGCAAATGGAAGGAAGTGGTCTCTGCCTACCCCTACGTGGCTATATGTACGTATGTATGTATGATGATCTTATCCATTAAGACATTTAAGAGTATTGGGCTAAGACTATTCCCTTGCCTGATTCCTGTTAAGATTGGTATGTTATTGGAAAGCTTATTGTTTGCTTTTATAAATGTACTATTTCCGATGTTCATTTTTTTAATAATACCAATTGTTTTGGGATTCAAATTCCTTTTAATAATTTTAGGACATCGCAAAGTCTAACCCTATCAAAGGCTTGCGTTAGGTCAGTAACAAAGATTAATCCTTTAGTAATAAATAAAAATTGTTTTATTAAAAGTATACATTTATTTCATTTGGCCCTTTTGATTAACCATTTTAAAAAGTACTCAAATGTATGTAGTTTGGTAAAATAATAATTTTTTTTAAAGTAAACAATTATGACACCTTTTATTTGTTAAAATTGTGGTTAGATAAAGATTTATTATAAGTTCAATATTTAAAAAAAAAAAATATTAAATGATTACCATAAATGAAATATTTCAATATTATCTTCCAAATAATAAATATACCTGATGTAAAAAATTGTTAGCCTCTTATTTCATATTTGTGTATCCTTTCCGCTTTCTATGCAATTTGACAAATTTCAATCATTTTACTAGTTCGCTACTAGTTTCTTTTTAAACTGTATGTCAAAGAAACCCCTCCTGACTTTATCTTAATCCCAAGAATAATCCTTTTAACTCAATACTATTTTCTTCACAATAACATTTTATTTGCGGTAAAATGTTCAAAAAGTCGAAAACTGGTAATTTGCTTACTTTACAGGACTTATCTACATGTACAAACCGTCAAAAGCTGACTTCTGAATGTAAGAATTTGAATGTCCCCAAGGGTTGTTTAAACCCTTTCAACGAAGCGGTCAGCCTGGTCACTCCCCGATAATTGTACAGACACAGTTGACTGCCGTGTGTTAATTGTTCTAAAGCCGTAGTAAGTCTCCCTAGTGGGTCCGATACTCGTCGTAAATTTGTCAATCCTTTATTTACAGTTAAGTAAAAGGATTTTGTTGTCCTCGGCAGGTTCATATTTTTCTTACATTTTTGATCTCACATATTTGTTGGTTTCTGTTAATACTCAGTAGAAAAAAATAACAAAAGTATTAAAATTAATGGATAAAAAAAATGTTATTGGTAAATATATTTAAAAAGAAAAGACAGCAATAATTAAAAATACACACATGGAAATAATTTAGGGTTCTATTTTAAGTTGGAATTTTTCAATTAAATTAAAGTTTTGCAGTTCATTAATTAAAAAAAGTTAATTTTGACAAAATTTATTTAAATCACAGCCCACTTTTTTCAAAAAAAATTGTTTAAGAAAATATAGAAAAACTTGATACCTTATATCTTCTTCTTCTTGTTTGGCTCTACAACACGTCGTGAGTCTATGCCGCATTCACTATTGCCCTCCATTCTTGGCGGTCTTGTGCCTCTAATTCCTACTGTCTGATGCCCATCTGGGGCGTCCTACTGGTGTTCTGCCAACCGGGATCTCCCAAAAAGCTGTGTTTATAAGGCACTGATCATCGCTCCTTATTACATGACCTGCCTATAAGCGTTTATATGCCTAGTAAAGCTCTCTTGCCCAAATAGTTGTTGGAGCTCATAATTATGTCGACGTCTCCATTTTTGCGTGTTAGCATCCTTACAGGGACCGTATGGCTCGCAGAATTTTACGTTCCCATACCAGCAGTTTATTTATTTCTCTTTGGTTCAGAGTCCACGTCTCGCTTCCATACGTAACCATAGGGCGGATTATGGTTTTGTAAGTTCGAATCTTAGTATTTCTGGAGAGAAGCTTGGATTTTAATAAGTGTTAAATGGAGTAAAAATCCCTGTTCGCCGCGACTATTCTGGCTGCCATGTCTTTCTCAACTCGGTTATTCTGGGTTATTATCGCTCCCAGGTACTTGAATTCCTTTACAACATCAAAGTTGTGGTCGTTAGTATAGACATTCTGCCTGACCCCATTTCTGGTATTTCTTGTCTTTATCATGTATTTAGTCTTCTATTTTTCTATTTTAGCCGTTTTCTATCCTTTGGATATAGGCCTCTTTCAAATTTGACCATTGGCTTCGGTTTTGCGCAACTCGATACCAATTTAAGCCTGTGACCTTCTTTATCTCGTCGTACCATCTTTGCTGGGTTCTTCCAACACTTCTCCTCTCTTCCCAAGGTCTCCATCTGGTGATATACCCGCTCCAGTTTTCTGTATGTCTGGCCACGTGTCCTGCCCATTGCCATTTTAGGGAACCAATTCTTTTTATTATGTCGGAGACTTTGGTTTTTTCCCTTATCCATGTATTTGTTTTGTGGTATCTCAGGGAAATTCCTAAAATTCGCCTTTCCATGGCTCTCTGATGTACTTCCAGTTTATGTTTGATTTTTCTGGTTATTACCCAGGTCTAGCAACCATACGTGACAACAGGCAGTATACACTCGTTATAGACTTTTGATTTTAAATTCATTGGGATATTCATGCTGAAGATGTACTTTAATTTGCCGTAAGCCACCCATCCCAGTCTAATTCTCCTATTAATCTCCATTTCTTGATTTTGTTTGCCCGGTGTTATAGCTTGGCCAATGTATGTTTCTGTCTTTTTTATTTTGCTGTCATGAATCGGTATTGTTTCGTCTGCATCTGGTGTATTTGTAACAAACTGTGTCTTTGTGTAGTTCATGTGTAATCCTACTTTTGCAGCCTCATCTTGTAGTTCTTCCAACATATCTATCAATTCCTGTTTGTCTTTTGCAAATAGTACAATATCGTCGGCAAATCTTAGATTGTGCAAGCGTTCACCATGTATGTTCAATCCTTTGTTTTCCCATTGTAGCTTTTTAAAAATATCCTCGAGCACCAAAGTAAATAGTTTTGGAGATATTACGTCCCCTTGCCGAATTCCTCTTTTGGCGTTTATTCTGTTAGATGATTCATGAAGTCTTATCGACATTGTCGAAGTCCTATAGATTTTTTCAATAAGGTTTATATAACGTTGATCCACTCTAGCATTTCTCAAGGATTTTATTATTGCCCAGATTTCTACTGTGTCGAAGTCTTTTCGGAAATCGACAAAAGCCATCCATAGGCTTATATTATATTCTGTAGCTTTCTCGATCATCTGCCTTACTGTGTGTAGATGTTCTGTCGTACTATAATGGCTTTGGAACCCTGCCTCTTCCTTTGGTTGGTAGACTTCGAGTTTTCGCTCTAATCTATTTGTGATTATTCTGGTGAATAATTTATATATCTGTGATAGTAAGCTTATCGGCCGGTAGTTTTCGAGATCAGTCGGGTCACCTTTCTTGTAGATCAGAACAACTACAGCATTGTCCCAATTTTTGGGTATATGTTCTTCTGTTAGGCACTTGAATAGTTTCACTAGTTCCTGTCTCGTCTTAGTATCACTTTTCTTGAGCATTTCAGGCAGAATATTGTCTTCTTCTGCCGCTTCGCCATTTTTCATCTGGGATAACCCTTTCTCCAGTTATTCCTTATCTATCTCAGGCATTTCTTCTGAGTTGGCATTTACTATTCGAATTTTGTCGTCTCTTGTCATTGTGTTTGTTATTTTGGATTTGTACAGATCTCTATAGAACGATTCCACAACTTTTAATATCCGTTGTCCGTCTTGTACTATGTTGTTTTTCGCATCTTTTATTTTTTATTTATTCTTATTTTATTTATTTTTTATTTAGTCTTATCGTCAGCAAATGCTCGAACAATCTTCGATCGTATTAAATATTATAAAGCTAGATTAAATAGCAAGGGGGATAGTGGATCTCCCTGTCTTAAGTCGGAATTAATACTAAATGTTTTCGAGCTGTGACATCCTACTCGTACTTGAGCGTAAGAGTTGCTATCGCACAACTTCGTCATTGTCACCAATTTCTTTGGGATACCCATTTTGGCCATTGCTGACCATAGCATTTTCCTGTTGGTGGAATCATAAGCCTGTTGAAAATCTTATAATATCTGTTTTTTGAAAATTAGGAAATCCATGACGAAAATTTAAAAACACATGTTAGCTGTGTTGTTTTACGCTCAAAAATAGAGATTTAAAAATGGTATAATAGAAAGCAGTTGTTCTGATTAACTACGATAAATTGTATTTCACAAAAACAAATTTTCAAAATCTAATAATTATTACAATAAGGTACGGGCAGGGACCTTAAGATCCATAAGCCCTAAATTGCACTATACAATGATAACAAAAATTAATTTAGAAAATTAAAAAATTAGAAAATTAATAATTACAAGAAAAGAATAATTAGAAAATAAAAAAGCATCCAGTCTGTTCTTAAAAATATTGACAGATGGTGCCGTTACAATATCCTCAGGTTGAGAAAACACGATTACAAAAAATGTTGCCTTGTCCTACAAGTGAATATTTCTTTTTTCAGTTTCCATTTGTGTCCTCGAAGCCGATTATCACTTTCTACAAAAAATATGCTTTTTAGGTTACCATAATTAAAATTTAAAATGCGGAAGGTGATTATCATGTCCCCACGAAGACGACGTTGTTCAAAAATCGGTAGATCCATAATGTTTAGTCTTTCTGTATAACTAGGCCTTCTACGCCCGAAGGATAGTCTGGTTGATCGACGCTGAACTTTTTCGAGAAGTTCTTTATCCCGCACTAGTTCCGGACACCATACAGTTCCACAATACTCCATAATTGGACGAATATAAGTTTTATATAAACGAGCGGAACTATGCAATGACACTTTTGCGAAATACCTGTTGAGGAGGTACAGCCTACTTTTTGCTTTGTTGGTAATATTTACAACATGTTCGGACCAGCTTAAATCTGTAGTAATTGTAACACCAAGACCATTATAAGAACTTACTTTATTTAAGACGTGACTGTTTAAGAAATATTTATGTCGCTGATTGTTTTTGCCGATGTAAATAACTACACACTTATCTGTATTATATACATTAAATTTATCTATAATAGAAAAGAATTGTACAAGAAAGTATTTAATTAATTCTTTTTTAATTTTGTAAAATTTAAATAATTAAATACATTTTTATTTAAATGTTTCAGGCGTTTTGTTCATTAAAATTATTATTATGTGGCATTATTTTATGTTTACCAGAAAGGCACGCAAAATAAATACTTAATTAACTTCTTAACTAGAAAGAATGTAAAATATATCTTGGTTTTGTACAGCAAAATATGTTCATCTAAATTCCAAAACATCCGCGGCAGGCAGTATTATTCATTAAGGTTTATTCATACCCTTTGAACAACTTCGTGTTTAGGCTAAGCAATTTTACCAGGACAGGATTTTCTATTTAATAATACTCTCAAATATTTGTTAATATTTTTTAGTTATGTACATATCATGATATAGGTACTTAGTTATATTCAAACATACATTTTAATGTTGTTTTTAATAAAACCATATTTGTGTAAAAATTTTTAAAAAATAAAATGGCATTTTTTTGTATTGATACTCAAGAATTTTAAGTTAAATTATGACAAACAATTTAAAATAAACTTATTTGAGGGAAGGATTTTTTGTTTGTAAAATGTTGTATATATAACTTAAAGGTAGTTTTAAAAAGTATCGTTTAATATGGATGGAATTAGGAATAAATTTATAAATGAAACATATTTTCCAATTTTGTAGGTATCTACATACTTATATTTTAAACACATAAAACCTTTATACTTATGCAGTGAAGCTCATTTTATAGAGAAATAAAATATCGATTTTACTAACCGTTAACCTTTATTCGGAATAATAAAAACTAATTAAAGTATAATATGCTTTTACTTAAAAGTACAGTGCACACAGAAGTAGCTTGGCGGGCGAGAGATCACAAAATCTGCGCACAGCGAAAACATTCGAATAACAATCCGATCGGCAACGACGAAATTTTCAGTAATCGTGAGTCTCAAGTACAATCGGAGGAAGAAATTTACGAATGTGAAGTATATTCAGCCGAATATTTGTTATTTTAGAGGCTAGTCGCCCGCCAAGCTACTTCTGTTGCAATGTAAAACCCATTTTATTGAATCAATCGTTAATAAATTTGATTAAAAAGATGAATGGCAAACTTGTTATCCAGTACATAACAAAAAGTTAAAATGAGTACTGGTAAAAATAAGAACACAAAATACTCAAAAAAATTGTTCATAAATCACAAATAATAAATATTTCAAAAACTTGTGTACTTTATAAAAAACATTTAATAAATTTATAATGAACCAAGTAGATGAGTAATTATAATAAAAATAATAATAATAATAGCTTTTGTGCCCAACAGTTTAACCCATTTACAGGACAATATAAGTTGAAATTAAGTATATACAGAAAAAAAACTATTTCAAGTTTAAGAACATAAGAAAATTAAATTTACCCTATTATCTTATCATTATATGTGTACTCTAGTTGATCTCACTATTTCAGCATTCAAATCAAAGTGAATATCGCAATAGCTCGGATTTTATAATAAAATTTTGGCACATTGCATAAATTGGTGCTTTGAATAATATATTATACATATGTTTCATCGACCTTACCAAAGCCTTCGACCGCGTCCAACTGAAAGATGTTTCACATCTTCTTTACAACAGAAAAATTCAACAAAACCTGATTAAAACTATAGAGAACATATATGCAGCAAACCAAATACAGGCAAAGTTAGAGAACTCACCAAACCAATACCAGTTGATAGAGGTATTCGGCAAGGGGATTCATTCAGCACACTTCTCTTCAACATCATCATGGACGAGTTTATACAAAAGGTTCGCTAATTGAGAGGATATAAAATGGAAGATGAAGAGGTAAGAATTTTGTGCTATGCCGACGACGCCTTGCTGATAGCAGAGTACTAAGACGATTTGAAGAGACTCCTACACTCATTTAACCGTACAGCTAAATCTCATAATATCTCCCACAAAAACAAAGTGTATGACATCAAACACACCATTGAAATGTAAACTGGAGGAAGATGGAGAAGTTATTCAGCAGAAAATAAAATTTAAGTATCTCAGCTTGGAACTCTCGGGCTTTGGCGATGTTGAGGCAGAATAAAGGGATTAAACAACGAAAGCAACAAAAATAGTAGGGTAGTTGAATAGTACAATATGGTGCAATAAAAACATAGGAATTGAGGCCAATAGTAGAATCTATAAAACAACTAGACCGGAAATATCGAAAACTTAACGACTATTAGAAACAACCGAAATGAAAGGACTTCGCAGAATAACTGGTAAAACCATTTTAAACAGGGAAAGAAGTGAAAGTATAAGAAGTAGATGTGGATTAGAAAACAATAATGGCTGGATATCAAACAGAAAAAAGAGTGGAATAAACACATAACTAGGATGGACGGCAGGAGAATAGAAAAAATTGCTCGTGATAAATCACCACGGGGCCACAGGAGCGCTTGCGCCCTCGAAAGAGAATGAGCGACAACCTAAATGCAGAACAAGTTAACGAAGAATAAACAGGCGATTCGCCTTAAGTCTAGAAGGAAGAAAAAGAAGAAGAATAATATATTGGTTCTGGCTATTAAAAACCTAAAAGTCTCAATATGTCTTGCAAGAAAAGTTGGCACATTGAAGTTTATTTGCTCAATTATTTTCGTACTATTGACTTTACTGTGTAATAATTTGTGCAAAAAAACATTGGATGTGCATTTTTTTCGTGATTCAAATAAAAGTAGGTTAGGTATCATGTGATTGGGGCGTGGTCGCCACTCCACTGCGACCTTTAGTAGGTCTTTTGTGGCTCACCCCTAGAGGTTATAGTTCACCGCATAATCCAGCCCTTCTCACGAAGCTCATGGTTGCATAGGGTGAGATTTTCTTAAAATCGGTAGGTTCTATGTTGAACTTTATTCTTCCAGGCAAAGGCATGAACTTAGTATATGTTCAGCAGTTTCGTGTTCCACGCAGCAAAACCGACAGTCCGTTTGTTGGTTCAGACCTATCCTTCCGAGGTGGTATCTTAGACGACAGTGTCCTGTAAGCAGTCCCGTTAGAATACGCAGGTCATTTCTGCTTCATTTTAGTTGTGTTTCTTAAAGGTTTAGGTACTCAATGTACCAAATCAGTGAATGTACTCGCAACATGTCATTATAAATTATTATAAATATTACTTAATGCTTACACGCTTTTGTGAAATAAAGGCAGATTGTAATAAAATTGGGATGTTGTAAAGAAATAAAAAAAATTATAATTAATAAGAATGTCTATTAATGACCAACGATTTTAATTTTGCTGTGATTTTGAGTCACAGTGTACAGTATTAATGTTTTTTTAAGTGATCCCATTGACAGTTGTGTTATGGCAACACTTAAGCGATTTTTGGATTTTCACAATGGGCTCTCAGAGCCTGTGCACATGCTGTTGTAGTCTCATTCTATTAAACAAAGTTAATTTAATATTTTCCAGTGACGGCCGGTGCATTTCTAGTGATCGAAGACGGGCTCTGCCTACACGGCCCCAAACGTAATTGGTCGGCATGCACAGACATATCAAAGAGAAAATATATTCTTCCCGACCCTAGCATGAAACCCGGCCACATCGAGCGGTCGGTCGATGGTTAAAAAAATAATATAAATTGCGTAGAAGTCGAATGATGAAAAGGTTTTTTATTTTTTTTTCTTTCTTGTGCTTAATCGAAAACATGGTTAGTTCAAAAGAATGGTTGTCCGCTTGCTTGGGGAGTCTATTACTAATTATAATCAAAATCAATCAAATTTAAACTGTACTTTCGAATGTGATTTGTTGTATTACAGAAAATGTCAAATAATTTATGACAACCCTTCTATGTTATGTCACTATGATTTAAAGATTTCTAATTTGTTACACTGACAAAAAAACAATGTATCTATAGTCAGATACCAGATATAAAATAAATTAAATAGGTAACGCACCGTATTTAAAAGATACAATGCAATACCATTGACATTTGTTGATAAAATTAAGAGGAAATAAACTGAAAAAAGGAATAAGAGAAGGTTTCAAAGTAAATAATAATTAGTTTTCTACTAAAAGTAAAAATATATACCTAATTTTTTACCCTCGCGGTCTTCTCGTTTTTTGGCTGTAGAAAATCGAAAAATCAACATTTTTAAGTGTTTTTTTTTATATCTTTGTTTTTACGGCGGATTTACGACAAAAATTACGGTGCTTATGTTTATGTACGCACTCATTCTAGTATAATTGTTGATAACTTTTTTACAAGTAATCGAATGAAGTTTTTAAATTTTTTTTAATCTACACAAAAAAACAAACATAAAAAAAAAATTTTTACAAAAATGTTGATTTTTCATATTTTTTACAGTTTAAAATATTAAGAATTCCTCATAAAATTGACCTTTTCTTACATATTGTTTGTACCTTTTTAACAAGTAATCACAAAAATGTATTGATACAATTGTACTAACTGTTCTTTACAATTTATTTAATAATATTTTAGGGTTCAAACATTTAACAGTCAAGCACACTTATAATTTATATATATATATATATATATATATATATATATATATATATATATATATATATATATATATATATATATATATATATATATATATATATATATATATATATATATATATATATATATATATATATATATATGCAAAATTTATAGAAAACTATAACATTATTATAGTAAACTATAAACATTTTTCGACAGCGTAAATGAATGTGAAAATTTTTTAACTGATTTTTTAAAAAAACAGCTAATTTCACTGTCTGTCACCTATATTATAGATTCATAAAAAGTATAGATGGCGTGACTGGCGCTTTTCGCGTAGCATTTCATGTATACTTGGTAGGAGTCGAAGCTGTCGATGTGTCCAGTCGAGGTAGACCTGCCCTATGCTGATGAGGGGCAACACACCCCGAAACCGGTCCATAGGTGGTTACTTCGGATGGATAAATCTAATAGTTCCTTCTCTTACTTAACAAGCATCTGCATATTGTTACATCAGAATTCTAGTCCGCTGGTTTGGCAAACAGCATAATTTCTGTTGGCACTGCCTCATTTGAATCACTTGGATCCATTATCATGCGGCCCCAGGTTTGGTACCTGTACAGCGCTAGCATAGGGCAGCAACACAGAATGTGTATGCTTCTCTCTACCTCTTTGCCGCATAATCGGCAGTTTTTCTCAGCCACCAGCTTAAGTTTAAAAAGGTGCGCCATTAGTGTGATGTGGCCAGTGAGCAGGCTAAGCGTGCTACTTAGTCTACTCCGGTCCATCGTCCAGAGTGCGTCTGCCCTCTTCTAGAGAGGTATTTTCATCAACTGTCTTGATGTTCTGCAGCCAGTATTTGCATTTCACTGAGCGATATGTTTTTGCTCAAGGATTAGTTTCAATTCATGTTTCGCTTCGGCAAGTGGCAATCCGACAAGCTGGCTTCTTGGTTCCACCAGGGTCCCATTTCTTGCCAGGATAACTATTATATTAACTAAATAAGACATCCTTGCATTGAATGTACCTACTATTTGTCAACAGTTAAACAGCAAATTGGGTACTTAAAATTTTAGTTAAAATTAAACATTAAATTAAACATTAAACATCCGGAAATACCCTTGAACCAAGACCCTCCATCTCGATTTTGGGAGTTACGGTGTCCAATAATATGTCTTGGCATGACCATGTTGCTAACATCGCAAAGTCGGCAAGCCAGAGGCTAGGTTTTCTGTGGAAAGCCAGAAAGTTTTTTACTACTGATCAACTGTTGACGACGTACAAGGCTCAAATCCGACCTCTACTGGAGTATTGCTCGCATATTTGGGGTTTAGCACCAAGGCATTCTCTTCGTCTTCTAGATTCCATTTAGAAAAGAGCCATTCGCTTGATAAACAGCTCAACTCTCACAGATACCCTTCACCCTCTAGAACATAGAAGAAGAGTTGCAGACCAGTCATTGCTCTACAGATATTTCCATGGCAGATGCTCCAGAGAAATAAAAACTCTTGTACCACCATTGGCCACATTCGGCCGAAGAACTCGGCACGCTGATCAGTCTTACACATTTACTCTCAAGCTTGACACTACAAGGACCAATCTTCATCAAGAATCCTTCTTTTACAGGGCTGCTACGGAATGGAATAAGCTTCAAAAATCAGTTTTTCCAGAGAACTATGACCTGCAACTTTTGAAAAAGCGTGTCCACAATCATTTCCTTTCTATAATCCCTTTCCCTTTTAATAGTCGCAGTGCGGGCCGTCCGCGGCCCACACGATAGGTCTACCCTTTTTGCGACTATTTTCATAAAAAAAAAAATTTACTAGTGATGGTCTTATAACAATGGAAGCATTAGAACATATTACCTATAGACACCATAAAGTTTATTCAAAATATCAAATTATACAACATACTTTTAGGAAACAAGTGTGTTTCAAAGATATACTTATTTTTCATTTTTGCTTTAAAAATCTTAAATAGTTTTTTAAACACAAACAAACTATAAGTATAGGTAGGTAGGTACTTAAACTTGTTTAAATAATTTTACAAAATAAAGGTTTTAAATTACACAGATGATAAGTAATTTATTTTAATTTTTAAAATATTTTGTGTGCTTTATTATACTCTACTATCATTGTCGACGTATTTTATTTCTTTGTCAACAAAACTTATTTATCCAATTTTCAATTAGGTACCTTCCAGCAGATATAATCATTATCTTGCATATTCAACAGCATTTTCGCTTAACTGTTTACCATTAATTTCGTTTAATGTCTTTTCTAACTGCATTTTCAATTTTAAGGTGGATTTAAATGTTACCATTAGGTAACATTTTAATGTTTTTCTAATGGAACTGGTAATGGATATAACTGTTTAGGAAGTATTTGGTTCGAAACAGCAGAAGTAATGAATATATTAAATTAAATTTGTGTGTAAATAAAAGAATACATAGGCATTTTCTTTTTGTATACAAAAGTCTATTAAAGTAATAATAATACCTTCCACAAAACCAACAAAAAGATATTATTGTTTGCATCAGGTATAGAGTTATTAGCAACAGCAAAATTATAAGAAAAAAAGTATATTTTAATTAAGATTTCTAACAATTTATTTTACTCTACTATTTTCTTGAGTAATAAATTATTTGCTATAAAATTCTATTTTCGCTATTCTTGTTTTCAATTTGTTACTGTTGAGAGCGATGAGACATAAACAAATATCAAGGAATGAAGTAATGCCAAAGGCAGAGTCTGTCTTAGTTTTATCTAAGTTACTTTTCTCGTAAATTGTTAAGACCCAGTTGTTTTATTTGGTGATTTTACAGAAAAAGTCAATTGTTAAAAATATCGTGTTGTGAATATTAATCTGTAAGTAATTTTTTTATTTTATATAGTATGATTTAAACGACACATAAATAACAACCTTCGATTTGATGTTGTGGATACTGAATTTGAAGTGGTATTTAGGAGCAACAATAACAGACGACAACAAAAATGAAAAAGACGTAGCCTTTTATGCTCTATCTTTATTCTTTAGATTCAAACTACTTACAAGGGGAACTAAGGTAAGGATGTATAAGATCTTAATAGGACCTGCTACAGCATATGGTAGCGAGACATGGATTCTAAACAAACGCGAAATCGATCAGCTGTTACTCTTCGAAAGAAAAATATTAAGAGCAATATTTGGACCATGCAGGGACAGTATAACAGGAGAGTGGAGACGCCGAAAAAATAACGAGCTGGAAGAACTATACGGCATGGAAAATATAGTAAGGTGGATCAAGTCCAGTCGACTTAGATGGGCGAGACATGTTTTAAGAATTGATAACCAAATGCTTTTGAACATCATATACTAGAGGGAAGAAGATCTGTTGGCCGGCCTAGGAGGAGATGGACGGACGCAGTTACGGAGGATCTAAGAAAAATGGGTATAGCACAATGGGAAATGGAAGCACAAGATAGACAGAGCTGGAGGGCAATAGTGAATGCGGCCAAGATTCACGCGGAGTTGTAGTGCCAGCGAGAGAGAGAGAAAAAGAGAAACTGGATTAATAATTTACACAGAAACATAAAATCAAAAATAATCTTTCACAAATTAATGTAGTACAGAAATTGATGCAGCACTATAGGAGGAAATAGAAAAAAAATCTTTTTGATTAGATAGGCTTTTGCACATGCCTTGTTTCGATCTATTTTCCCAAGTAAGTATACCAAGATCATTAACGACAAGAACCATTGATGCATCTTTATTAAAAAAGGTACGAAAGTGTAAGAATCTGTTTTTATTTTTTCCAGAGGAACATTTATAATAACAGATGGTATTGTGTAATGTGTTTTTCATAGAACTTTTTTAATTTATTTTTCTTTTGGTTTTTTAACCTAAAATTTAAAAGGTCGATCTTAAGTACAATCTTATTTCATCAGATACTCTATTCTGAGATATTTAAGGATCCTTCAACAATAATCTTATATTTGCAATTTGGTAACAAGGCACAATATTCTAACTTTAAAATTAGGGTCAAATAATAGTCTTTTAAGGTATATTTACACTTTTAATTACATTTTTACGAATTCGATATACTTAAAAATTTGTCTACACCAATCTTATTTCTGTAGTTTTACAACAACTTAATAAACAATCGTGACAGACACGGCACAATTTTCTTTGCTATGTTATCATGATTAGGTATTTACAAACTTGCTTTTTAAATTATTCGTCAAGTGGCGTCCAGACATTTGTAAAGGCGAATTAGGTTTGTGGTGTAATAGGAGTATGTTTTGAATAAGAGAAGGAGGCCAGGATAGTCTGCTACAGATTCCTATCTCTGGAAAATCAAATTAAAGAAAAGCAACAGAGTGACCCTGCTGTGGGTACCTGGGGAAAAATCCGACACTTTTGCAAAATAGGGAGCCAAATCTGCGTTCACTGGACCAGAACCGGTCTTTGGAATCACTACAATTGCCGTAAAAACAATTATTTTGGATTAGGCGGAGAGAAAAATACTCACGCACTGGTCCAAAACACCAGGGTTAACTTACTCGAATGCGTTTTTACCTAAACACTCGAGAAACACAACTATGCAGATCCTAAAATGGAGCAGGAACTACCTGCAAATTCTAACGGGGCTGCTTACTGGACACTGTCGTCCAAGGTACCACCGACGGACTATCGGTTTTGCTGCGTGGAAGACGAAACTGCTGAACCCATACTATGTTCATGCCCCTGCCTGGTAAGAATACGGTTCACCATATTTGGTTATACCAACAAACAGGCGTTGCATGACCAGGATTGCGGAGTTAAGATTAAAGGCGAACTGATCAATACCATTCGCTATGCCGATTACACCGCAATCTTATGTGATGATCTCCAGGACCTTCAACGACTTGGTCAACGTGATGGGACAAGAAATGGGTCGAAACATAAATGTCACTAAAACTAAGTTTATGGTTTTCAGCCGTCAGCCGTATAATGATGCTGCGCTTTAAATGAATGGTCAAAACATTGGAAGGGTTTTATGTTTCGAATATCTTGGTTGTTATATTACAGAGCATCTCGACCCGGATAAAGAAGTCAAGTGTAGGATCGAGTGAGCTCGCGCAACCTTTCAAAAAATGAGATCGCTCTTCTGCAATAATAATCTAAATTTAAAGCTCCGCCAGAAAATGATCAAGTGCTACATATGGTCTATACTGTTGTATGGGGCAGAGATTTGGACCTTAAAAGCAGCAACCATTAATCGTCTTGAAGCATTTAAAATGTGGCTACATAGACGTATGCTCCGAATCCCATGGGTAGCCAAGCAGAAAAATGAAGCGGTTTTAAATAGAGCAAACGCCGTCCGCGAACTACTAATATCAGTTTAATGCCGAAAGCTGTCCTATCTAGGTCACATACTCAGGGGTGATCGTTACCGTATTCTTCAACTTATAATGAAGGGCAAGATAGAAGGCCGTATAGGAGTCGGTAGAAGACAAGCCTCGTAGTTAAGAAATCTTGGAGAGTGGATTGAAATTCGAAGCGCAGAACAACTCTTTAGAATCTCCGAAGACAGAGCACAGCTCGCCATTTTGATTGCCAACATCAGGAGGACCTGATATGGCACCAAAAAAAGAAGAAAAAGAACCTAGAATCTACCGATTTCAAGAAAATATCACCACATACAACCATGAACTTCGTAAGAAGAGCTGGATTTTGCGGTAAATTGTCACCTCTAGGGGTGAGCCACATTAGACCTACTAAGGGTCGCAGTAGAGGGGCGACTCCCATGATACCTAACCTAACATGTGTTAAATGATTGCTTTGTATAGTTTATTACTGGCTGAAAAAGAAATAAAAAAAATTACCAAACAAGTATTCATAATGGTGAAGTTTAAGGTTTTAAAGCAAAATGCGGAAAAGGAAACTGTGTATTATGAATCTGTTTTATTAAATGTGTTTTCAGTTGAAATATTAATTGTTACTAAGAAATCTTGAAAGGACACACCGATCTCTGGTCAATTGAAAAATGACAATTAGTGAATATTATGTTGGTTATATTTAAAATTATCCCATTAACTGATGCTTATAATATTCCTGTAGACTTCTTATACAGTGCTTTCATTTCAAAACCAGCCAGTCCAAATAACTTTTGATTTTGCCTAAATGTAAGAAAAACCAAAAACACTTCAAATTTTAAATCAAGTGGGAGATTTAAAAGAAATGTTATTCTGCTGTTTCCAAGTGGCACCCTTTTAACACCTCCCACCCCTTTTTTTAAATGTCAAATAGCAACCCCCACCTTGTGATACATAAAATGAAAACCCAAAGTGTATTATTTTATTTTAGACCAACACTTTTTGTACAATATAAATAATGGAAATGTTTTTATTTAAGCGTAATGAATTTTGCATATTTTTCATATTTTCCCTGAATTGTGTAAATTTAAAAGAAGACGAAAAGTTATTAAAATTTAAAATTGTATGTATTCTTTAACTACCTACAACTTAATATTGCTTTAAAATATACAACCTAACTAAAGTTCAATGAAATTTTGAAATTAATACTTATAATTATATAAATAATGTTCTATTATGAACGTATTTATTAACAAAAAGTGCATTTTTATGCTTCAAATTTAAGGCCAAAATTGTTCAGCGATAAGAGAATATAATTCTGGTTCTAATAAAAATTATTCTTCATAACTGCTGCTTTAAATAACCCTGTATTGTAATGTTTATTTTCGTTTCTTCTCTTTAGGCTTAAGTTTTTTATGTAACTTTCATGTTTTATTGGTTGTCCTTATTTTTAGATTTGACCTTATAGGAAATCAATTTTGGTAGCATCTTTGTTTAAATAATATATTTTATTTGAGGAATATAATGTGGAATAATGTCGGCAATCTAAATTCCCCTATCCCGACGACCATGTTACCCGAGGGTTGTTATGTATGTGCATTTCAACTCAACAAAATAATTCACAATGGTTGCCGGCCCTTCCGCTTGCCTGATTTCCCGGTCCCCGTCCTTTCGGTCTGCCAGCCAGGCTATTTTCGAATCAGGGGGTTGTTCGAAGCTCTCTCACCCTACTCATACTGCCAATCTAGGGGAACATGCTTCACTGAACTATTTTTACACAACAAGGACGCAATCTAAAATGGCGGTATGACGTTAGGAACAAAGACGTTTTTTGTCGTCGACGGCAATTTCATAATATCCGAACCGAGAACGTACTAATAGGGCGCAGAAAAGGATCAATCGCCGAATGGCACAAATATTTCTTATTTTGTTACGTTACGTGAATTTTTTAATAATATTTTAATACGATGCAGCTGTTTTTTAGTCTTTAAGCGATCGACAAACATTTTAATAAAACAACATAAATTATTCACACACCCTGTGCTGGGGTACAGTGAAAGAAAACAGAATACAAAAATTAGTTCAACAATAGCTGATGAGAGCGAAATTAACATTGGTGTTCCCCAAGGAAGTATACTCTAGGGTCACTTTTATTTACTTTGTTCCCAGGGCACATGAACTTAATCTTTTTGCAGCTGATACATTATTTTATAATTCGAATATCGAACTGAATAATGCTGCAGATACTCCTAAATGTTTTATGTAAAATATTGGAATCTATTTATATAAATATAAATTAAAACTGAATGCGGATAAAACAAAATTTAAAATAATAACAAATGAATATAAACTAGACTCTAATAATTATAACGAAATAACATTTTAGATTGATAACACCGCATTGGAATGTGTGACAAATATATATAGGAAATAATTTGACTATTAACTTCAGAATATTGACATATAATTGTATAAATAAGCGTATTTGTCCAAATTTAATGCATTTAATAAACCAAAACAGAGTTTTCCAACTTCAAAAACTGCAAAAATTATGAAAATTATTTTAAGATGCAGTTTAGTTGTACTTTCATTAAACAAATGTTTTATATATAAGTATGCAGCAATCGTTGTCAATACCAAACTTTAAATAACCAAAACTTAAAATAACCAAAAATATTTAACCACGAATTTATTGTTTTCAGTAATCAAATGCATAAACACGAGTCAAGTTCACTTAGGTACTTATTTTCATATAGAACTCACACTGGTGATGGTATAAAAAATTTATTTTTTGAACTCTACAAAAATTTAACAATGTACCAAATGTCATTAAAAAGCCAAATACTGTAAAAGGGTTTAAACCTAAATTATTAAAATATCTTGATCATTATTAAGTTGGAAAATACACATAATTTCAAAACTTATGCATCACCCTTGTATTCAGGTCGTACACATTTTTATAAATCGGTTTCTTTATCACATATTTAGTAACTATTTTTCATGTAAAAGTAAACATTTTTTTTGTAAAAAAATTTAAATACCTATGTAGTCGTGCTTTAATCCTTTTGGTGTAAATTACACAAAATTTATTGCTTTTAAAATGTCAAAATACGTGTTTACCAATGAATCGCCATTTAATTTCTTAGGTCGTACGGAATAGGACTCGAGTAGTGAATGCGAAAAAGAACTCGTCGTTTGGAGTGGCCTGCGATATCACCAGACATAAACCCAATTAAACATGCCTGTGATATGCTCTTCTGAGCTATTCTGGCTTGAAGAAATCTTCCTAGAACGCAACAGGACTGAGTCTGCGACTAATATCTATATCGACGTGGATGATAACAGTGACAACGGTTGTGATTAATATTAAATGAAATAATTTGATCTTTTTACGAGTTTTGAATGTATTTCTGATTTTAAATAAAGTGTCTGTTATAGTACACTTTATTTTAAATTTTTAGTAGAAACTTACATCAAATCTGGTGTTTACATAGCATTCAAATATATCTTTAAATCTGTAAAAGACATTTAAGTTTACTTACGAAGTATATAAAGGTTTTTTTAATTTACCGAAAATAAAAAAAATTTGACGTTGCGTTAGTTGTTTTTGAAAAAAAAACCTTCAATTATTATTATTTTTATTTTAATATTAGGGTACATCCTTTAATAAAGAAATGTTTAATCACCAAATATAACAATCAACATTTACAGGACCAGTAAGTACAGCTTATTTCACCAATATACGACGGTATCGGATTAGTCACCGGCATCGACTTAACCGGCGCACTGTGTTAAGAGGTACATTAGTAAATTCCCCTAAGATTTAAACACGAATATTTTTTTTGTATTATTATGCTTTAGTTGGGAGGTTTTATTTTTATTTTTTGATTTATTGTGAACAGAAATCGTTGATGTAGCTCTCGATGAGCTTTTTGGTTAGAAATAGGCACATATTTAATTATGTTAAAAGGGAATGCAACAAAAATAAATTATCGGTACAAATTTAATAAATATGTTTAATTATGCAGTACTTACGGTATTATCAAGCATCAGATTTATAGTCATCATAATCGAAATCACTGTCGTCGCTATCCTCATTCGGATTGTAAATGATAACAAGATTAACTGCTTCGATGTGGTTTTCACGAACCTACCATTCCTCTATAAGATTTCCACATTTTTTCCAAATTTTAAGAGTGGCAGCATTAAGTGCTCGTTGCCAGATTTCCAAAATAGCTTTATTGCTGTATTCCATTCAATCCAATGTGATTTTCGTAATAAGTTTTGCATATTTCCCAAATATACTCAATGGGATTAAATTGGCAATGATAAGGCGGAAGTCTTAGCACAGGATGTCCATAACTGTGTATAATTTGATCCACTTTGTAAATTTGTTTTCTTTCGTGCCTTTTAGCTATCGATAATAATTCCGGCTTGAAGCAATACTTTGGAAATTAAATATTTTCGTTCGTTAACCATTCTTTCATTTTCTGTACCGTCCAGGGTTTGTCGGTTGCTTATTTAAAATTTCCGAATAGTACGGAGCGTTATCTAATACGATGGCTATAGTTTCTCTTTTAACCATCCAACAAACATTTCTGTATCCATATTGTCATGATAATCGGCGGATTTTGATTTTGACGAAAATTAAAAATCCGCCCCATCAATAAAATCAAGCTTTCCACCTGCATGCCCAATAATTTGTCTTTTTCCTTCACCGTCGGTTTGTTTTATAGACTTTATATTATCGGCCTGTCCAATTCTTTTTGTTCCACCTGTAGAAAAATCCAAGTTTCCTCCAGATTCTTGTTTACAGTGAGTATAATTTCTCAAAAATTCAATTATTTTATGCAAGACTCTAGCTTTTTCACACAAAGCCTTTTGGTTGTCCTCATATTTAAACTTAAACCCTATTGCCCCTTAATTTCCAAACAAGAAGTCCCTTATAAATTAAAATTCGTTACTTACGAAATTTTTTAAAAAATATTAGGGGAATTTACTTTCGTACTTCTTAAATGTACAGTTGAATACTGGTTATCAAGTTTCTAAAGATAATCCGAAACCACCGTATATTCGTGAAATGCTATAGACAGTAAAGTTTTCATTATAGACAATGCGTTTTAATAACACCAGACTAAGTTTGGTACATTTATAAATTAAGTAATATCAAAATTAAAGTAAAATATATAATACATAAACAGAAGTTGGAAAAATTTTGTAATTTTTTTTATTTACATGTCTATTTTATTTAAATTATTATTCGTTACCATAATTCTTGACGATTTCTCTAAATAGATATAAAATTTTCTAGTGATTCAACAAGTTTTTTTAATTATTTATTGTTATTTAGACAATAAATTGGTTTGCACGTATTTAATTTAAATAAGCATAGGTAATAGAATTTCCAAAATAATTGCAATCCCAGAACGCTATAAAGAATGTAAATACTATGCATTATTCAGTGCTTCTCTTTATATTTCTTTCTAGAAGGTATTTGCTGTTAATAAATATAAAAAATCCATCCCTTTAAAAAAATCTTTAGTCACGTTCGTGATCCTATCCATATCGTTCGACGAAAAAAGCATTAAAAAATGGAAATTTTTTTATCTTGGAATCTTTTATTAAAATTTTTACAAACTTAGCTAAATAGCAAATTCGTTTCTTCATTGAAAAGTTTAATATATTTTCGGGAACCGACAGACCGAATCTTTAAGCACTAAAAAATATTTTTGAGCGGTACGTTTACTAAAAATCTTTCACAATATGTAAAAATGTTAGCGAGTTATTTCAGGATGAAATAATTTTTAATAAAATATTTGTGTCCAAATGTACCACCACTATTTTAGTGATATAATCATTGTTCAATTACAAGAAAATCGTACAGTCACAAGTTAAGAATAAAAGATTGATGTTGTAATATGTTTTAATAATTTATCAACTCAGAAATCTGCCAAATTAGAGAATATTCATCAACGCCAACTAGGTATTGCGTTTTTAATTTTTTAAAATTAAACAAATTGATAATGAAAATTTTTAATTTCTTGGGACAAAATCTTACTAAGTATGTTTTACCTTCGGATATTTTGTGTCCTTTCACTGCATTAATTATTACTATTTTATTACTTTTCCAAACCGAAGGGTAAAAAAGAAAAAGTATCTATTGGTTTACCTCCAAAAATCAAAATTGCCAAAACCATGTGCGCTACACCTTTCATGGCCCCCACGTGTAGAATGGCACCATTTTCATCGTGACGGTTGTTTCAAATTTTGTTTGTGTATAGTGTGTGTGTTGGAAAATTTTGTGGGCACGATTTCTTGAGACAGAGAGGCGGTAGGTCACTAAAACTTACAGGGTAGAAGTTTTGCCCGAAGGACAAGACCGAGTTCGAAGATGGGCCATAACGGTACATTCCTTCAGGTAGCTGCCGTACAAGGTGATCCTCAATTTTACCGCATTTTGTACTTTTTGCACGATAACTTCAGAAGGAGAGCTATGGCGATGAAACTTTCAGTTATTTTTTTTACTTTTCCGAACCGAAGGGTAAACTAGAACTGTATTTAATAAAAAAGATTACTCGGTTAGGAAAAGTTAGTTTTGCTACGGCAATACCGTTTATTTTTATTTTATTTAGCTATTTTATGTATGGTACCTATTGCAGGATTTTCACAGGAAGGTGTGTGAATTTAAATTTGTTTCTTTAAAAGTTATTTTGTAATTGTCTACCTTTTAATAAGAGTGAATAAGAGTGAATTACAGAAAACCCTTTCTGCTGTTGTGTCTTATGTTTATGTGTGTGCACAATAAAGTGGCTATTTTGTTTATTTAGTTATTTAATTTACATTGCAATAGTTCTGTTGATATAAAGCATAAATCCTGTATTTTCTGGGAAACTTTTCCAAAGTAACATTACTTACAAAAATAAACTTTTTTAAACCTATAGGCTTGCGCATCTTTTAATTCAAGAAATTTTTACTAAATAGTAAACAGTCAAAAAGTTTTAGATTCATACTTTTTATACACTATAAATGATGGAAATATTCTAGCCCAGGAACATTATCCTGAATTTGATCCAAACCGGGAACAAATTTGGAATTGAAATTTTATAATGATATCGACTCAGAAAGTCTTGCTTTACAACATATCTTGAATACCAGAAAATCCCAGCGTAGACATTTTTTCCCGGTGCTGTCAAAGTGCAGTAATTGTATGAGTCACTTTCGTTGAAAACTCGCTGGGCCTGGAGGATTGAGGTAAACCTCCATTTGCTGATGCAGCGCATTGTCTGTTTACAATACGTTCAGGGTGGCGGACTTAATCAGTACCTCACGTATGAAAGTATGAACTAACGCCAAAAACCACCTGTACTCTTCGGAAGTATGACAATGCGCAAGACAGAGAAGTCAGCTCTTGCAACGACACTAGCAAGTATCTCTCCTCCGGAACCGACAACTTCTAAATCTACTCGGTACATAGATGACGCAGGACTTCCAGCTTAAATGCCTTCCACCGACCAGTGCAGCAGCTCGGCAACATTCCCTGCGCGTTTACCATAAGATTGGTGCCACAAAGTCAGACTCCACCATTAATTTTCAAAATCTATGTAAATAAAAAGGAAAAAATGTTTGTATGTATGTCCTTCAAAAACTCCCAAACGGCTAGACTGATTGGAATGAAATTTTCAGAAATTGTTTTTTACATAATATGGGTGGTTTTAGTGAAAAAAACACTTTTTTGTAATTTATTAAAAATGCCTATATTAGTGTCGAATTCATAGTTTTTGGAGTCGCTTAGTTTGATAGTGATATTCCCAAAGCAGGCAAGCCAACGTTCGGGCAGGACAACGTCTGTCGGGTCCGCTAGTCTTAAATAAAAGTGCACCAGAATATTTTAACGAATTTATTGTATTAAAATTTTAAATTTATTATTACCAGACCAGAGGTCATACTGTGCAACAATTCCACCTTCCCCAATGTAACTTATCGAATTTAATAAAATCAATATTTTATAAAGGCTTGGATAAGTACAAAAAATTACCATGTAGGGTCAAACAATCAAAAACTATTCGAAAATTCCAAATTCAAATGGTCAACCATATCAGATCCAACTCAACATGATTAAAACTAATTGACATCAATTTTAATTTTAAGTTTATGTACCTATTTGTAAACACTGTCTATCTCTAGAGGTATATAAGTGTTTTATGATAAATTATTGTATGTATATTAGGAATATTTCCTATTCAATAAAGATTCATTCATTCTTCATTTAACTTTTTGTTAAACAAACGCTATTTTTTTAAGTACAGGAGTGATATGGCAACAGCCTTCCACCTACTGACTTTGTCTGGTTCTTGAAGAACGAAGTTCTGATTCCAGGACCGTCTCACTCTTCCTTTCGGCATCAAACAGACTCATGAAGCTTATCCGCTGTAATTGTAAGAAAGGCTTTCAAGCGGGTGCTTCATGCCGAGCTTCGAGTCCATGCCTATCTTTTGGTTACTAAAATTTGGCAGCACTATACGTAAATGTCTATGCAGAGATGCTACAGGATGAAATAAACACTTCAGGAAATAAAACTGAATCTATATTATATAGCCAGTAACACCGATCGTAGCTGTTACAGACAAAAATATCGAAATAAGTAGGTAACTTATGCCTTTACTGCACTTTGACAGGACTACTTTTACGAAAATGCCCATGCGGGGCATTGCTACAACAGATTCTGGAGGGAAAGATAGAAGGTAAAAGGGGGAATTGGGAGAAAACAGATGTCATGGACAAGAAACATCAGACAGTGTACCGGACTAAGGACGATAAAAGAGATTGTCAGCGTAGCAAAAGACAGATATCAATTTCAACATGTAGTCGCCAACATCCATTGAGTGAATAGAAAGCTTGATTGATTGATAAGATATGTTGAGTTTTCAACAAAATGCGAAAAAAAGTGACTTATGCGGTCACTGAATTTTGACAGCTATGATTTTCGGGGATTTAAACTTTGTAGTAGAGCATGAAATTCTGAGTCGATAGCATCAATAAAATTTTACTTCCAAAATTGTTTCACCTTTAAACTAGGTTATTCTTACTTAAGCGTAAATCAATTTGCATCTTTATTACATTTTGATCCGAATTATTATGCAGGTTCAAATGGGACGAAAAAGGTTCAAAATGTATCTTAATTTCTTCTATATTTACTTGGACCGCAACTATATAGGTATTACTTTAAAATATAACTAAAGTAGGCACCAAATATAAATTTTTAAATTAATAACATTCTTTTATGATCAATCGCATTATCAGAAAACATTATCACTGCAACTGCTTAAAAATGCCAAAGAGTTTTTTAAAAAGTACATACATATGGTCACGCCTTTTTCCCGTAGAGGTAGGCAGAGACCACTTCCTTTCACTTGCTACGGTTCTTACATCTTTTGCTTCCTCTAATTTCATCAGGGCTCTCATGCATGCTCGTCGGTTGTTGGTACTCTTAAACTGGCCTTTCTCCAAAACAATGTTGTGATCGAGATCTGTTCGCCGAGGTCGACCTCTACCGACTTACGTCCATTCACACTCGCCTTATAAATTTGTTTCGTTAATCTTCCTTCATCCATCCTTTCTACGTGTCCAAACCATCTAAGCATTTATTTATCTTTGTAACCACATTTCTTTTACAGCGTTCTCTTATCTCACTATTTTTTACTTTATCCAACC
This sequence comes from Agelastica alni, assembly GCA_950111635.1. Classification (NCBI taxonomy): domain Eukaryota; kingdom Metazoa; phylum Arthropoda; class Insecta; order Coleoptera; family Chrysomelidae; genus Agelastica; species Agelastica alni. Next base: position 46,491,898 of record OX467712.1, on the reverse strand, counting down.
GAGCCACTCCGAATACACAAAAATAAGAACATTATATTTCTATTTCACCAGAAATAATTAAAATAATAAAAAAAAAATAGAAGAAAAATTATTTTTTTTTATATTGTAAACATTTATAATATATTTCTTTTTAATAAGTGTATACCTTATTGCTTCCACAGCATAAGTATCTTTTAAACATTCAAAGATGTTTTAATTTTTATTAATTACCTTTAATTTCCAAACTTCTTGAGACATATTTAAACAATTTCAACAAAAAATTACTAACCGTAAATAATATGGTTGGTGTGTAGGTACAAATTCAACATCAATCTTCATTGTAATCTGACAGATTGATAATTTAATATAATTTTAGCTTAATATTTTCCATCCCTCAGTTGGTCGCATCTGTGCAAATTCTCAATTTAAAATGAATCAGAATTATGATGAACAAACTTGATATTAACCTAATATTATCCTGCGTTGTAAAAGCGATTCATAATAATTGTTAAGGTACATCCAAAACAATCTGCTTTAGAGAGTAACATTTCTTATATTTGTAAGTTATAAATTTTTTCATTAGGATAAAAAAAAATAGTTAAAAATCAATCAAAAAAATTTGCATTCGTTTTTTAAAGTGGTTTTTGTAATTAATTTGTAAAACAGGTCATAATTTTTTGTTTTAAATTAATATACCTCTTAAATTAATAACGTTTTTCGAATATTCGGAAAATAAAATAAATCTTTTTTATTTATAATTAATAAATTTTACATTTTTCGTCTTAAAAACCCGTTTCACCTTGGATTTTTTTTTATTTGAAAGGTGTGGTATTGTCATTTTTTCTCTTTGTAGTGCTTTGTTTTGTATTTATATATAATTTAAATGTTCTTATTTTTGCTCTTTTACATCGTTTATATTTATTGTTGTTTATGGTTAGATATAAGAGTACTTAAGTTTATCATCGTGATGCTACAACTCTTGAAGAGCCTTGATATCATTGAAAATTATTGCCTATTATTTTTTATTGGCTGCTTTTGTTGTATAACTATTGTCAAACAGTTTCAGATCTTTCTCTACTTGCTCTTTTTATCTGGTTTCAGGTTCTCCTCTAGTTCTTGATCCTCTTTAGTTTCCTTCTAATAATCTTTAAGTAGTTTTTTTTCGTCCATCCTCATTACTTGTCAAAGCCTTTGGATTCTTTTTCCTTATAATTGTGACAATATCTATTTTATCATATTTGTCGTAAACTGTTTTCTTTGTCCACGTCGTCCATTGACGAATTTCACATAAAGCGCTGATAATTTTCCGTAGAATTTTCGGGACTTTTCTAATACATCCCCGCACTTTCAAAGTTCTTCACCAGGTACTGTTGGTATTAGATTCGGACGTTAGGTTATGTTAGGCTAATAATAATCGGTATTTATTGAGGCAGTACAAGTAATAAAAAATTGTTAAAGTTTGAGCTGTAAATAATAATATTAAGAGGTCGCTCATCGTGATTTTTGATTTCCCATTTAAATAACACAGGATTTTTTTTTGTTTTTTGGAAATTTATTGCACTCGAACGAATTATCGGCCAGTAGAATTGAATACATATACCATAGACCTATTATCCAGAGGAGACGCAACATTCCATTCATAAAACTCTGTTTGTTTTGTCGCAATAATTACACGAGAGTGGCCATGAGTATGACAAAGAATACCAATCGATTCTCTTTGTCCCGTCCTCGTGCTGGCAACGCTGTAACATTTTTATCGACTTATGGCCACGCTTGTTATCAGTGTCGTGCTGTTTGTTTAAAATACGAATATATCTATCGGGTAATATTAAGTTTTTTATGAGAATATATTTATGAATAGGTAATACTTAGTTTTTTATCAAATTAAAGTGTTATTGCCCATTAAAAGTATTTTTCTTAATCCCAAAAGCTGGGCGCCAAATTGTGTTACCCTAACTAAACTGTTTTTGTAAAGTTACAAAAGTGGGGTGCCCATTTTGTGTAACTTTAAAAAACTTACCAATTACCCAAAGTTGGGTGACAGTTTTGTGTTACGTTAAAGTTTCCTTTCTAAAGCCAATTGTGTGTAATGATATTAGTTACTTTATTGAAACTAAATTATTCCAACTCAAAGGGCTGCTAATTGTGTAGCAAACAGTTTTACTATTACCCGTTAAACTAAATTATTTTATGAAATTAAAGTACTGAAAAAGAATGATACATAATTTTACCCAACTGTCTGAAATGAAAAAAAAAACTTAAATAATTATCATTAATATTAATTGTACAAATAAAATGTAATGTATTTTAAATTTTAATTTTATTGTTCAAAGGGTTCCGTGACTCGTTGATTTCTCGATTGAATTAAATTTGGGGTGATGTATAGATTTTTTATAAAATACTACTATAAAATGGATCAGGAAGGTATATAGTTCTTCAAATAACAACAAAAGAAGGATAATACCCCTGAATAACAGGGAAATAATGACCCTTTTTGAGAATATCTCGAAAAGTATTGATTTCCGCATCGTTTGGTTTTTAGATTCGTGTTTTACGCCTCAAAATAATACCTGTTTATTTTAATATTGAAATCTTCATCTCTACACCACTGAATGAAAATATAGTAAACAATGAGAAAATAAGAAAAATACTTGTGAAAATAAACACTGGGGCTTAAATAGTCCGGTTTTTTACACACTTGGCAATGACGAATCATTTCTTTTATTAAATTTCACTGAATTTTACCAATAATATGCTGAATGTCACCGATAATATTCCAAAATCTCGTTGCAACACCTTCGGCAACAGCCTAAACTGTTAGATTTCGTAGTATGCACGGATCTCTACACGTGGAACCATTCAGACAAGCCGTGCGGCGTTGTCGCTTATTGAGCAACACATTTCTATGATCTAACGAAATCAAATAGTTTAATTGTTCAACTTGCCATTGAATGGGTTATATTATTCAGGTAGTTATAATTCATGAAAAATTAATAAGAGATAGCATTATGGTCACAATATTCTTGCAAATATAATCAACAAATACTACGGACGATTTAAAAACAAAAACAAATTTCTTGCCATAAATGAAGAGCAGGCAATATTACAGCACAACACATTCCAGTCGGCCGTATTAAAACAATACAGACGACCAGAAAGTGGGGATGTATGATCGTGTTTAAAAGTTAATAGTGACGTCTCCTTTGATAATAGGTCTATGACATATACCTACTTGTAGGAGAGTAAACGATCTACAAAAGAGATCTGACATGATTTTTTGCTTATTCGAATCGTTTAAACGTTATTCGAGGTTAAAGTTCAACCTCAAATTGTATCTGATGACTTTTACAATTTGTTATACTCTATCGCAAAGTAATAACTCAAAAACATAAAAGATCAAATCTACCGTGAAGTTTATCAAGTGTTTTTTGGTAAAACAATAAAATTTGTACGAAATATCAATAATCGTTGAAAAACAGATTTTTTCCTATACTTAATATTTGAAAAATTTCGAAATTTTTTCCGTGTTAGTTAAATGATAAATAAATTACGATAAGCGATTATAAGTATTACTATTAAGATCTTAAACTTTTTAATATAACCGTTAAGTTAGCTAATAATGAATTTATGCGTTACTTTACGGATGTACTGTATATGGATAAGGTCTTTTCATTACGAAGTATAGTCGAAATATTATTGACTAGAAGTCAGAAGGTCTATTGCGCTATTATTAACTTGGAAAAGGCCTATAACAGAGTGGTGAGGAGTGAATTGTGGTCGACATTGTCTATGATTGGGGTGAACGGTAGTTTAATACGAACACTGAAATCACTTTACAAGGATTCCTCTGCTTGTGTCATGATTAATAAGTGCACGGACTGGTTTAACATCGAAAAGGGTGTAAGACAGGGATGTGTGGCTTCGCCATGGCTATTTATCTTATACAAAGACGATTGTTTAAAAGATTTAAAAGAGAGTGCCTATAGATTGAAAATGAATGATTTGGTCGTCAAATTCCTTCCTTACGCCGATGATCAAGTCATATTAGCGTCATCTGAAGAGGAGTTGCAAGTGATGTTTAATGTTATGCATGATGCCCTGAAAATCAAAATAAATGCAAGCAAAACGAAAGTAATAGATTTTGAAAGAGAAGAAAGCATGACAAACTGTGAAGTTTCGATGAGAGAGAAAGAGTGGAACAAATAAAAAAATTTGTGTACTTGGGTTCAAAGTTTACGAGAGATGAAAAGTATGACAATGACATTGAGCGAAGGGCAGGAAAACAAATGAATGGGGTACTGCATAGCTTCAATAACAGCTAGAAAGTTTCAAAAAAGGCACGTCTGGCTGTGCATAGAAGTGTGTTGGTTCCTACACTTATGTATGGTAGTAAATGTTTGGTTTGGCAGAAAAAGCATGAAAATAGGATTAATGCTGCAGAGATGAGTAGTCTGAGAAGTATAGCCGGAGTGACTCGGTTGGATAAAGTAAAGAATAGTGAGATAAAAGAACGCTGTGGTGTAAAAGAAGATGCAGTTACACAGATAGATAAAGGAATGCTTAGGTGGTTTGGACACGTATAAAGGATGAATAAAGAAAAATTGACGAAACAAATTTATAAGGCGAGTGTGAATGGACAAGTCGGTAAAGGTCGACCTCGGCGAACATATCTCGATCAGATCAACATTGTTTTGAAGCAAGGCCAGGTCAAGAGTACCAACAACCGATGAGCATGTATGAGAGCACTGATGAAAGTAGAGAAAGCAAAAGATGTGTGTAAGGAAGTGGTCTCTGCCTACCCATACGGGAATAAGGCGTGACTATATGTATGTATGTATATTCTACAGCGTCATAAATACACTTCCAGCTACCGTGTCTCTTTAAATATGCGATATTTCCACCAACTATTTTAATTTATTTAGTTGCTATGGTAATAATCAATTGCATTCTTCCAAAGCATAGGTACTCACCTGTCTAGATTTTCATACTATTATTTGGTTATTAAATACAATGATAAAAATGATGTAATTCTTTTCGTCATAGTCTAGGAAATACGTACTTTCTGGAATAGGCCGAAAAAGTGCTATTTTCTCTAAGAAAAAACGTCCGGGAAGTGAGTACTTTCCGGACGATTGTCGAACAAATATTTTTGGCAAAAAAATTTGCATTCAAAATCTTATTAATGAAATTTCCGACAGATGCCTCAATTTAAAATTAATGATTTTGAAAATTTCTGATTTTTTAGGGTCCAATATACATATTTTTTTAACATTGTTACAGACGATTTAAAACAGTTTCTTGAAATTGTTCAAAAACTGTTAAAACTAAATTAATAATTTCAGAAAATAAAATACGGCGTTAGAAGTATACATATTTATTTCTAATATTCATATATACAATATCTATTTCTACATAACTTATATTTCATAGGATCACACTGGGTTTAAATAACCTCAAAAATACATGCACAATATCAAATGGGTAACATAAAAATTGTAACAGTACCACTAAAGAAAATGTTAAATAACCGATTTACTAAATTAAATATACCCTGAGAAATATATAATGCGAATGTGAATTACTTGTTCTAGTCAACATTGTGTGATTGTGAATCGGGACATGTATTTTAGGTCGAAAGTTTTAACAAAAATAGGTAACAATTAGATAAACAATAATAAGAAGTCAATATATAAATGGCACTCTACCATGTACTGGAAATCAAAATTTAATTACATTATAACAAGTAGATACTTACATTTATAATAAATTTAAAGAATATTACCAAAAGTGCACTAAGTACCCACATTTTTGGATAATAATAAAATAAATAGTTTCAATAAATTATAAATAAAGGTTTAAATATAATGTTGTTTTATCAATCTTGCCCTGTCAATAAATCTTGGCAGACGTTTCTATTCTATAGTTATTAAAATGGGAATATGTGCTGATATTTTTTGGAAAACATAAGCAATATTTTTCAACACAGACACTAAAAAAAAATTCAAATTGTTTTTGTAGTTTAATGATCACTTATTAGTAGTAATCTCACTAAGACCTTGATAATAGACGAGATAATTTTATGACCATCGAAAGCTCATTCCTACGAGCTTAAGAAATTTGTCATAAAATTATGAGGCATTTGTCCGTGTCCGAGGGATATTCGGCGGAAAATTTTTGACTAGAAGTCAGAAGGCCTATTGCGCTTTTATAGACTTGGAAAAGGCATATGACAGAGTGGCGAGGAGTAAATTGTGGTCTACATTGTCTATGTATGGGGTGAGTGGTAGTTTAATACGAGCACTGAAATCACTTTACGAGGATTCCACTGCTTGTGTCAGGATAAACGATGCCACGATGTTTTAAAATTTATTTTTGAATGCCGTCATTGCCTATAAAAACTGTTAAGATATTATCTCTGAATAAAAAAAATCAATGAATGAAATACTGTTATTTAAATAAATTGCAATCAAGTATTATCTTAAATTTTTTTTCTAGATGTCATTCAGAATGTATTCATACGTAAAATATAATTTGTCAGGGAAGCTAACAATCAAGTATCTCAAAATTACACTGTCAGAGTAATGCTACCACTAGTCAATCATGTTTTGATTTTATCAAATTAAAATATCACCTAACTTTTAAAAAACTATGCATCGTAATGTAGAATGAAATATTTAAATGAAATTAAACTAAAGTAGGGTATGTATTTAGTTTTCTAACAAACATATTAATAAAAATAAATATTTAAAATATTATTCCTGCAAATAATATTTATCAATTTATGTTTTAAAGAGGGTCACTCACAGAGTTTATAAATATAAATCGTTCATATGTTTTGACTGACTTGTTTATTGAAATTTTTTTTGTAATTTTGGTAAATAAAATTTTGATCTCCAGTACATTTTAACATATTTTTGTTTTATATTTACAGAAAAATAATACCCAATAATTACGGCAAAAAAAACGTAAAACAGTTATAAAAAAAATAACAGGAAAATAGGAGTTACTTTGTCTGAAATAAATTTAAATTATACCGCAATAGTTCCCACGCAATTAAACACTAAAAAGGTCCCCTCGGATTATTTAATTCTGTGTACGTTCTAAACCATCTAGTGTAATCATTTGCAAATGTGTAAACTAAACTTTTAAAAATAAATAATAATTTTATTAAACTATTTTTTTTCTATAGGTATTAAAAATAAATATTTCTTTGCAACGTAGTCGTGCAAAAATATAGTAGGTACTTACATTTAAATTACATTTATTATTATAACACTTAAATAATTCGTTATTAACATGATGAATGGGTACCTACTTGGTTTTTTGTATGACAATCAGAATGAAAATAAAATTACTAATTTCAATTTTTACTTTTTTCTAATCTATAGCCTTTGGTCATAATTAATTCTACATTTATTAATTTTTTACGTTTCTGGAATTTTTACAGCAGAATATTTTTATTTTACCTATTGTCAATATCTTTTTTTTAAATTTTGTTGTATTTACAAGAAAGAGAGAGGATGATAATTTAGAAAACATCCAGCAACGCGAACCTCCTATATTAAAATCCGAAATAGAAGCCGCTATGCGCTAACTTAACAGTCACAAATCTCCTGGATCTGATAACATCGTCGCTGAAATGTTGAAGAGCAGCGGCAACAAAGGCACAGAAAGTATGGAAAAACGGTAAATGGCCTGAAAGATGGACAGAATCAGTCTACATCCCTCTACATAAAAAGGGAGCTAATGATGAATGTGGTAATTACAGAACCATCGCTTTAATTAGCCATGCCAGTAAAGTTCTCTTGCAAGTCATACAGGAACGGTTAAAGAACTACCTTCTACCTTAGATCCCCCCAGAACAAGCAGGGTTTATGCCGGGTCGTAGAACGCGAGATCAACTTATGAACCTACGACAAATTATAGAAAAAGCATACGAGTACAACGTACCAGCTATGTTTTGTTTCCTTGACTACACCAAAGCCTTTGACACCGTACAATGGGGACGACTATGGAGTATCCTGAGTGAGATGGGGGTCCCAAAGCATCTCATATATACGAGGGCAGTTTGATAAGTCAGTGACTTTTTGAATTTTCCGCGCAGTTACACCAAATGCAACAGTGCTGCCGTCAACTATAATCTATCAGTGATCAACTTTCTAATTTTGAGCAAGCTACGTCGTGCAGTTGGTGTTTGATAGCCGTTCAAAGCAGACAACCTCGTAAATTTTTACGAAAATGGAAAAAAGTGAATTTCGTGTGCTGATTAAGCATTACTTTTTACGTAAAAAATCCATCACTGAAACTAAGGAAAGACTTGATAAATACTACGGGGACTCGGCACCATCAATTTCAATGGTCAAGAAGTGGTTTACAGAGTTCCGTTGTGGTCGTACCAGCACTAGTGACGCCGATCGTCCAGGTCGCCCAAAAGAACTGATCACGCCGGAAATCGTCGATAAAATCCATGAAATGATATTGGATTATCGGAGAATGAAAGTGAGTGAGTTGGCTCATGCTGTAGGTATCTTAACTGAACGGGTACATCATATTTTACACGAATATTTGGACATGAAAAAACTCTCTGCGAGATGGGTGCCGCGATTGCTCACACTCGACCATAAGCGCAATCGTGTGACCACTTCAAAAGAGTGTTTAAAAGCAATAAATATTTCCACCGGAAGTTTTACAAGCTGCCAGTTTAAGTACAATCAGCCTTTTGCCCGAAAAATCTAAAAAAGGTATAAAATGGTTTACCAGATATTCATGTATTGGCGAAAAGCAAACCAGAATTGTAAATGTACTAGTCAAAAAATTGAAATCAATTAATTCGGAGCAATGGTAAAGCAGATAGTACTTTTTCTGAAACTTTCGAACACAGAATTATATACAGGACATACATTTCAAAGATCATCTGCCACCATTTATCAGTAAAACGGCATGGAGGATGGAAATCATCATAGTTTGCAGAAGGATATATCGACGATTCCTTAAAAAACAAGATGGATAAATTTGTTTTTTTAATAAAATATTTTCTTAATATCTCGTCCGTTTGAATTGAATGGTGAACACTCAGTCATAGAAAAAGTATAGTATTCTACTTTCGTGTAATGGCTATTACTCATTCGAATGATTACGACGTGAGCCGCAGGCCATCATTACACGCTCGTTGAATAATATACTATTAAACAAAGTTTAGACGTGGATTAATAAATAAAGTAAATTTTAAAATTATGAATTTTGTTTTCTCTGAGAAAATTATAATTGTTAACTTATAAATAAATGAAGCCAAATATTAAGTTGATTAATTCTAAAAAGCTTAGAACGTTTTTAAAAAAAAATATTCCGAACAATATTTTTTGTGACACAGTTCATGATTCATGTTTATAGAGCGAATAATTTTTCATATTGTCAGTGAATTATTTTTAAATTAATTATTAAATAGGATTTTGCGTAACAAGGATACAAAGATTTTCCATTATTTAAATAGGTAATTAGACTGTTAAATATGAAAATCCTGCCGAATTAAAATATTGACATATCTAGGTACAGAATTTTTATTTCTTACTGGTGAATCCTATTAAAACCTTTGTAGCACTATTAAATTATAATAAACAATCTGGGCCATTTTGTTTATTGTTTATATTGTTTTCCAAGCTTGTAGAAAATTGAAAAAATTTGTTATAATTTTTTTAAAAAAATGACAAATTTAACTAGAAAGTGTTTATTTTAACAGAAAAAAAATTTTGAAATTACATTTTATAAATGTACTGGGTATAATCTTATATTTTTTGTTAAAATTTTGTTTAATGGTTTTTAATTTTTTTTAAATGAAATATTTAAAAACTGATTTTTTTTCTTGGGCAATAAATAACACGTACAATTAAAGACTTTATTAAATTCATTCTGATGAAAAAATTTGTACCAAACAAATTAAATATATTTTTAAAAATAATTTTATTGTCTGACTCGTACAGTTGTGCCAATCAATAATTATCAACATTTTTAGATTTCACACCATTTTTGTGGAAGAATTTTTAAAAAACTCGACAACAAAAAATAAAATCGTATTTAAAACTAAAAAACCTTCATTTACAATCCTCGTTACGCAAAATACTTTTAGGGGTCTACACATTGAGCTTTTCACTCACTTTTAGAGAGCTGTGAGTCCATAGTCAGATTTAATAACTACTGTTTCCGGTGTCCCAGGAATCCCACATCCCGGCGAGGATCCTAACGAACCAATATGCATACTAGGATCGCTGTGCAACATTCCATGGTGAAGACTGGGATGTCCGTGAGAAATCTGGTGCTGACCACTCAATGACATGTCCAGCATATTTTCTCTCAGCCCTTCCATATCCCTGAAAAAACAGAATAACAACGTGAAACACGAAAAAATATAAGTTCTTATTTAAACTATATTTACTTTGGTGAAGAATTTTGGTTGTAACTTTTAAAATATGAAATCATAATCTAATTTTAATACTGAGCTAACTATAAAACAAAAAATAAAAGAGAATGGAAAATAATGATGTAATTAAAGAAAGTCAAGGATTACTAATTATATTTAAGAGATTTATTTTAAGCTAATGCAGTTTGCAAAACTTACGAAGCATTTAAATTAATAAAAATTTAAAAAAAATATATTTTCAGTGCATCGCTCATTAAAGCGATATCACTAAAACAAACTTTTACGCTTTCTCTAAATAAAAAAATATTATTAAAAAAATAAAATATACCAAAACGTCAAATAAATTTTAAAAGTATTAAAGGTAACGGGAATCAAAAAATTTAACGTATACAAAATTAATAATAAAAAAGGCCCTGAATTTCTCTAAATTATTTAAATCTAGGCCATGATCATCATCGAGGAACAAACACTTAAGAAATGTCACCGTTAAAAAAATATTTATTTTTTATTTATAAATTTTTTTTTACCTACTAGATTTTAAGCCACTATAAGTGCAAGGCTTCAATAAAAGTCTGTAGACACAAACTTTGAAACTTCGTACGGTAGTAGAAAAAACCCAAAGCAATTTTTTATTTACACAAAAAAACTATTTTGTCTTAAAGACTTAACCTAAAATCAATTTAAAACTTTTGAGCTGAGAAGATGAACACTTATTTTCTCACGTAACTTTGACTGGGACGATATAAAGTGTAACAAAAGTATGGCAAGAATGCGAAAATTGTTCGACAACATTTTTGGATAGACTACCTACTGGCCTAAAAAACCTTTTAAATTTTGAAAAGGATTATAAATAAAGAATATTACTAATACCAACGGGTATGTGAAACGGTTTACTTGTATCGTTTAGTATTTTACTGTTTTGATCTCGTTCCTTTAGGATGTACAAAATACGACTCCAGGTAAAATAAGTGAACGACCCTTGTTAAAACTTTTTTTTTTCAAATAAATAGGAGGGAAAACATACGCAATACGCCCAGAGGTTGGCGTTATTTCGTAGATAAGTAATGTTTTTACAATCATTTACGCTGTGTTACAATTGTTTTAAGATTAGAAAACTAACTGACTGACATCGTAGAATATTTTGGAATATAATCTATCGAATAGTGTCAGCTTTTTAATATTCGATACGCCGGGAGTGGGGCTGTATTTTAGTTTTCTTATGATTGACTCTTGGACAGTTTAAAGATTTTGGTTAGTGTGTGTTTTTTCTAACATTTCAAAATTATGAGGAAAAAACTCCTTATTTATCGTCATGTTTTTTGGTTAATGGATTATTAAAAAGATGTGGTTACGGTATTCATCTTGTATGTGCTTTGCTCAAATTGTGAAGAAAATTATATACGTGAATTATGTCCATTCAACAGCATTAATTTATTGCTATAATTTAGTAGCCGTCATTAAAAAAGAATTTTGGTGTTGTTGAAACTTTTCCCTCGTTTGATTTTTAAAGGTAAGGATAAGAAATTCAAGGCTATCAAGATGAGTAAAATTTAATCCTGTGGCCCAAAATTTATTATTTTTCTTATTAATAAAGCAACCCAAAATTTGCAAAATTAAAACAATTGGAAAATCAATAAAAAAGAAGAAATTACATATATCTCTATAACTATTGTAAAAAACTTGAAATTTTCAGAGTTAATGGCTCAGATCATATTATAAAAAATCAAAAAAGTCTGTTTTAAAGGCCAATTAGCAAAAATATTTATAATTAATTTTATTTCTAATAAATACAATAAAAATGTTATACACATAAAATGAAGCAGAAAAGTATTTAATATGTTTTTCTAAACACAGACATACAGCCATTCATATAGTCACGCCATTTTTTTGTAGTTGTAGGTAGAGACTTCTTTTCACTTGCTACGGTTCTTACACACGTCTTTCGCTTCTTCTACTTTAATCAGCGCTTTCTTACATGTATGTCGGTTGTTAGCACTCATGACCTGGCTTTTCTTCAAAACAATTTTGATCTAATCGAGATACGACCTCTACCCTTTCACACTTGTCTTATAAATCTGTGTCATCCATCCTCTCTACATGTCTAAACCAACTAAGCATTCCTTTATCTATATTTTTTACCACATTTTTCACACACACCGTTCCCTTATCTCACTATTACTCATTTTATTCATCAGAATCACTCCTGCTATACTTTTAGACTACTTATCTCCACAGCGTTAATCCTACTTTTATGCTTCTTCTGCCAAATCCAACATTAACTAACATACATAAGTGTAGGACCAACACTTTTCTATGCACAGCCAGTCGTTCCCTTTTTGACACGTTCTGGCTGCTCATAAAGTTATACAGGACCCCCTTCATTTGCACCGTTTATCCTGACACCAAGTAGTGGCATCCTCGTAAAGTGATGTCTGTGCTCGTTCCTACTACCGCTCACAACATACATAAACAATGTCAAACACAATTCATTCCCTACTACTCTGTAAACTACTTAAAAAACTTTTATTTTTAGGTATTAACAAGAGTGAGAAAAGCTTAGTCTATTAGTATTGTGTATATACCGTTGGCTTGATTGTTTATAGTAAAAAAATAAAAAAAAAGTTGTAAAACGAACAATAAAGTCACATCTGAAAAAATCAAATACAGTACAAATCTAGTTGTCACTATAAGTTATTAAATTTTCTTTTGCCTAGCATAGTGGTACCTAATCATGTGAACTTTACTAGTGTGTGGTACTTATAAGTCAGTTGACACTAGCAGTATGAGGTTATTTACGTTGTTTGTTATTTGAGAACAATGAATAGAAAGTTAACTACGTAACAGCGTGTAGGTACTTGTTTTGCAAACATGGTGGAAACATGATCATAATTACAGTGATGATTGTGATTTGTTTGCAAAACGTTTTCTAAACATACAACCTTCATGTTTATAAGTTATTCGCAAATAAATTTTAAAATTTGAAGAGACTAGATCGGTAGCTAAACTTCGCCGTTCAAAAAGTCTAATGTCTGTTATAACAGAAGAGAATCTTAATATTGTCGTACAATATTTTGTTTAATCACCGACTAAATCTTACAAATAGCATCATCAAGGAGTATGATATAGCAAGAACAAGCCTACAACGGATTCATAAAAGTCTGCAAGTAAGACCATAAAGGCCTACTTTATTTAAAGGCCAAAATAAAAATGATATAGACAGACGTTTAGGATTCTGCGAGTTGTACATTTTTTTTCACTCGGATGGTGGTCCTATCGCCAGCTACACTTCAGCCTCAGGCTTTTTGTGTCTTGCGGTTTGTTGTGTCACACCACCCATTCCGTACTAATCTGTAGAGGTTCTTCACCGGTTGTATTCTTCAGGGGTTAACCTAGGTTGCATCAGTACGTGTTTGGCCGTACATGCGTACATGTGTACGAGTGCGAGCTGCGAGTTGTACATGATCCCAACTTTTACAAAACCATTTTTTAGAGTGACTTTTAAGGTGAATGACAGAGAGAACTGAAAAATCTGCGTCTGCTGTGATTCTACAAATCCCCCTGTATGTGGGCAGTGATTTAAGCGGTGAGCTAAACGAGACTTATTTTTTTAACGGCACTGTCAATTCTGTAAAGTAGCGAGAAATATTTAAAGGAATGTTGTTACATCTGGAAAATAGTCATTTTATAAACATCTGCAGCTGGTTGATAGAGCAACAAGATGAAGCACCTCCGCATTATGAAGTTATTTTGAGAGGCTTTCTTATTAAAAACTTTATTGAATGGTTTAGGAGTAGGAGTGACAATAAATGGCCTCCACGATCTCCAGTTATCATACCTTTGAATTTTGCATTCTGAGGTGTATACTAAAAAATTAAGTTTAAGTCAAGATTCGTAATGTCCCGGAAGATTTGTCTTATAAATCAGTGTTCAAAAAAAGATATATTTTCATCGTGTTAAAAAACACATTTAGATTCTTTTTTGGATTTTTTATAATTTCGGACAATGATAACTTTGTTATTTCAAATAGAACACCCTGTATTTTTTTAGTCTGATTAATACTAAATTCTATTATCTTTCATTTCATATTGGGGTGTCCTATACCTAACCTAAATAGTTTTTCAGATATTGGCTTTAACAAATAGTAGTTCTTATTTCAATGTATTCTTTGATTTAAGATAGCTTTAAAACGACATTTATTCAACTTATTGAAAGAATTTTTATTATCAGTTATTGTATTTTACGTTGTTTAAAACATTCACTGAATTATTACCGTCGAAAATGAAAACTTATTCCATTTAAGAGAGGATAGATATGATTTTAGCGATTGGTGAGTGTTTAGAGAATTGGCTTTTGGCGTCGAGGGTGTGTGCCCAAAAATATCCGGACCGGAATCATCCAAAAAAGTTGGTTCTCAAACGATTGCTACATGAATTTCGTAGGACTCAGCTTATGTAGCTTATGAAAAGGCAAATAGACAAAAATCTATTATGGGAAATGAGGAAAATGAAAATCTTATTATGGGATCAATCATAAAAAACCCTCAATAAGGACTGCTTTTTAAAGAGTGACGCCTCAAATATTATTGAGTGTTAAGCAGTCTTTCATAGAGAAAGTGGCTCTTTGTATTCAACAGAATGGTCGTCATTTTAAGCATCTACTTTGAATTAAATTCATTTGTGTCTCATATTTTGTTGTTGTTTCAGTTGAATAATAAATAAAAATTGTATAGTCTGTTTAATGAACTACTGTCAGAATATGAGAAGTAAATATTTTCGATAAAGTAAAGTATAACAATTGTCAATGAGAATTCTGTGAGCAAATCAAATGTCGTTTTAAGCTATCTTGATTCAAAGAATGCATTGAACTACTATTTGAAAAAGCCAATATCTTAAAAACTATTTAGGTTAGGTATAGAGAATCCCAATAAGAAATGAAAGATAATTGAATTTTATATTGTTCAGACCAAAAAAATACAGGGTGTTTTATTTGAAATAACAAAGTTATCTTTGTCCAAAATTATAAAAAAGTGACAATGATTTTTGAACATTCTGTATAATATTGAGAAACGGGTTCTATCGAAATCAATAGCCCAAAACCTCTTTTATGCTTGGTCAGAATTCGAAGGGATGATTTCTATACATTTCAATGTTATTTAGTTTCCAATTGTACCTAGCATTTTCACAAAACAATTAATAACTCGAGAACGGTTATAGTTAACTACATAGTACCTTTTATAAAATCGTTTTATTTTTTCCTGAACTATTTAAAAGTGTAACGAAATACAGGGTGTTTTATTTAAAAAAACACAACTTTGATATGTCACACTTTTTTGAGCCACCCTGTAGACTCCAAAATAATTTCCTTTTGCAGCCTTAATCAATATACATAAAATGAAATGGGGAAATTCCTGAAAAAATTATTGGTTTGGTTTACAGGGACCGTGTCGTATGGGGTGCCCCACCCTGTATATTAACAATAAATCTAATGAGGGAACAATATAATACTTCTTAGCTTCGTAAATTGCGCATACATTTTTTGCAAAATAATTCAAAAATTAAGTGTTTCAAATATATTTTTTAACTTTCGAAATTTTACTGCAATATTCATTAATGTAAGTTGGCATTGTTTAACTAATTCTTTCCTATTAAATTAAAGAGCATATTTATTTTTATTCCTAATATAATGGTGCTCACAGGAAAAACGCTTATAACGTTAAACAACTTTTTTTGTAGGAAAAGCAAAGCTGTCATATGAAGATGGGCATTATGGTTTATTACTGTGATGCACTGACCTGTTGTTGTTTTTTCGTTTATCATTGTTATTTCCCGGAGTGCTGTTCTGTGTTTTTCCTCGAACTTTGCCCCCGGTCTTGGCTCCGGACCCCGTTGTGGTAGTTGTCACCCCTGCAGGATTCGTTTTCCTTCTAACGTTTTTCGTGTTCGGTAATTTGTTATCCTTTTTCCATTTCATCCTGCGATTCTGAAACCAGATTTTAATTTGTCGTTCCGAGAGAACTAACGTGTGAGCTATTTCTATGCGTCTCCGCCTGGTAAGGTATCGGTTGTAGTGGAATTCTTTTTCTAATTCAAGGATTTGGTGACGGGTGTAGGCAGTTCGTTGACGTTTTGGTTCCATACCCGGAGCGAAGGCCCCCGTTGCTGTAACAATAAAAAATATATCAAAAATAAATTCTTAAATATATCATTAAACATTGAAAAATATATGTAAAACCATGGCTTCAAATGGAGCAATAAATAAACTTATTCTATAAAATACTTGCTATTATAACAATGAAAAGAATCAATAGACAGAGTAACCAACATTTTTATAATTTTCACCTGAAAGTTGTTATCCTTAAATTAAAAAACATTTTTAATTAGTCAAATATTAGATGCTAACTTTAAATCACATACATGTTAAGGAGAACACTTTCGATTGAAAATTACTTATTTTTTAAACAATATAACTAAAAGAAGTGATGGTCCCTACACGTATGTATGGTAGTGAACGTTAGGTTTGGCATAAATGCAGAGGATGGATAAAAGAAGATTGCCGAAACAGATTAATAAGGCAAGTGTGAATGGACAAGTCAGTAGAAGTCGACCTAGGCGAAAGTATCCATCCATGCATCTAACTATCCCAAGTAGCAAATTAAATTCTATAAGGTTTGTATAAACAGCTACAAGATATATCTTATAGAATACTAAAATTCTTAGAACGGTCTACAAAATAATTAAATGATCCTTAAACAACCAAAAAGGGTCCATTTTTATACAACAGTTTGGTAGTATAAGAGTTCTATTAAAAGTTTATACAACTCTTGTATGACTGTTTTATATACATTACAAAAATTATAAAATCATTTAGAACGTTTGTATAGCACAAATTTTGATGCGCCGCAAATTTTACTGATAGATTGTAGTTATATGTTTGGCAAAAAAGTAAAGCGCTTTAATTTTGGTTAAGTTTCAAGTAGATACTTAAAAAGTTAAAATAAATAATTGTAAAACTTTTTTTTAATGATTTTAATAGTTTATTACTTCATATGACAATTCTTTCATAATATAATTCTCTAAATAATAATAAAGCCACATTTTTCAATTTAGTTTCGTGTTTTCAACTCAATTGCTCATAATGGCGGCGATAGCCGGTACAAGAATTTCTTTTTTAAACATGGCGATTTATAATACAACAATTTTATCCCAAAGAAATGCATTAAACAATATTTCATTGTAAAATTGAACTATTTTTGACAAGTAATAATTATTTTGAGATTCGCGAAAAGTGGAGGTTGTCAGATCTTATAATATGGTAATAAGAATTTTTCCTACGACCACGTATGAAAACGCTATAAAGCACACTGTTTTTTTAATTGGAAAGTAGCTCATGTCACCATGGCATTGTTATTTGAATAAAATATTTTAATGCAAAAGTCACTTTAGTCTTTTAACACAGATTTTGGAACGAATTTATTCCATTCACAGTCATACACTGTTTTATCCTATAAGGCATTTATAAAGGAGAAAGGCTTATACTATTAAAGGTTCACGTATAAAAGTGTTTTATAATGCAACGCAAATGAATGCTATAAAATATTGATTATACATTATATAGCTTAAATAAGAGTAACTATTTTATAATGTTATAGCTACTAGTTATATAGTATATTATAGAACTCTTATACAATAGGTATAAAAGTATTATAAAATGATATTTTTGATATTGTATAAGTCACTATAAAATCAATTCAAGCAACAATTTTCTTTAAAAAACAAAATTATCGCAGTAAAAGGCTTAATAAAAACAAACAGTCCTTAAAACAACGCTATTTGACTGTTATACAATAATTCAGTCCTTTTAGAATTCCATTTTGCTATTTGGGATTGTTCTATAACCTGGGGTGCGTTTTGGCTGCCTAAAAAATTTTCCATTCTCTCCGATCCTGAGTGGCTTGTTCCCAGTTGAGTACCCTCAGGGTTTGAAGGTCCTTGCGGATATTATCCCGCCATCGAAGTTTTGTGCGCCCAAGTGGTCTTTTGTTGTTAGTGGTTTCATTCCAGACCATTTTAATTAGCCTTGAGTCCTTACTCTTTTGGACATGTCCCAGCTATCTTAATATGTTTGACTTGATTTCTTGTACTATACTTGGGCTATTATATAGTTCATATACCTCGTTGTCCGCGCTCATCCTACACCGCAACGTTTGTTGAACCCAGACTGTTTCAAATATTTTCCTAAGGATCTTTTTTTTAAAAAGATTGAATAGTAACGTGTCTTTTACGGCCATGGTCCATGTTTCGCTAGCATAAGTTATAACTGGTCTTATAATGGTTTTATATATATATATATATATATATATATATATATATATATATATATATATATATATATATATATTTATATATATATTTATTTTTGTTTGGCTGGTCAGGATTCTTGATCGTAATAATTGCTGGGTTGCATAGTAATATTTAGGCTAGGTTTTCTGTGGAAAGCCAGAAAGTTTTTTACTCCTGATCAACTGTTGACGACGTACAAGGCTCAAATCCGACCTCTACTGGAGTATTGCTCGCACATTTGGGGTATCAGCACCAAGGCATTCTCTTCGTCTTCTAGATTCCATTCAAAAAAGAGCCATTCGCTTGATAAACAGCTCAACTCTCACAGATACCCTTCACCCTCTAGAACATAGAAGAAGAGTTGCAGACCAGTCATTGCTCTACAGATATTTTCATGGCAGATGCTCCAGAGAAATAAAAACTCTTGTACCACCATTGGCCACATTCGGCCGAAGAACTCGGCACGCTGATCAGTCTCACCCATTTACTCTCAAGATTGACACTACAAGGACCAATCTTCATCAAGAATCCTTCTTTTACAGGGCTGCTAAGGAATGGAATAAGCTTCCAAAATCAGTTTTTTCAGAGAAATATGACCTGCAACTTTTTAAAAAGCGTGTCCACAATCATTTCCTTTCTATAATCCCTTCCCCTTCTAATAATCGCAGTGCGGGCCGTCCGCGGCCCACACAATAGGTCTACCCTTTTTGCGACTATTTTCATAAAAAAAAATTTCGTTATTATCTGATGTTATTAATGCCCCTAGGTATCGAAAAGACTGTACGTGCTCGAAATTGTACTCATCCATGGTAACATTTTGTCGTATTCGATCTCGTCCTGTGTTTCGTGTCATATGCATATACTTAGTTTTCTCCTCGTTGACTTTTAATCCCATCTTTTTGTCTCTTCTTCGCTAATTTTATTTCTTCCACAACATCTAAATCATTTGCATACGCTAGAATCAGTGTGGGTCCGCTATTGTCGAGGATGCTCATACTTAGTTCGGTTCGTGTTAACACCTTCTCTAAGGCTAGGTTAAATAAAGCTGGTGACAGTGCATCCCCTTGTTTAAGGCCAGTTGTTACATCAAATCTTTCGCTGTATTGACCCTCTATTTTAATTGTACCATATGATCCTTCAACGCATACTTTAATCATTCTTATGAGTTACGAACGTATCTCGATCAGATCAAAATTGTTTTAAAGAAAGGTCAGAGTAAAAAAAGAGTACCAGCAACCAAAGGGTATGTATGAAACCACAGATGAAAGTAGAAGAAACGAAAAACGTCTGTAAGAACCGTAGCAAGTGGAAAGAAGTGGTCTCTGCCTACCCCTACGGAAAAATGGCTTGACCATATGTATGTATGAATCACTAAAAGAAGTATTATTTTAAGATAACGTTCTACCTGGTAAAAAGCTTGATAAGAATACCGTCCCCATTTAATGAGTACCGACAGTGCTGAATTTTTTTTAACTTACAGTGTCTTAAAGTTGAACTTTGGCACACGTGTGTTAATTACTATTACTTTTTTTTTGCAGAGGTAGAGAAAATCTTTTACGAAGAAGTTATGAGTCTGTAAGCTCAAGGTCTATTGTAAGACTCCCTGACTGATGTCAGGTCTACTCACTAAAAACTTCACCCCTATTTAAGTCCGTCTGGCTATTGCCTTCGGTGACACTTAGGCCTGTTGGCCCATTGTATCTTGCCTATGTTTTATATCATTGTACCCAATCCAGTACTTTCGTACCTTGTACAAGTTCTGTACTGGGTGTGAGCAATATAGTTCTGGGTCGCCGGATAACTGCCCAAAAATTTCCTGTCTTTTGCGGTCCAGTGCCCCGCAGCAGCACAGTATATGTTTTACTGTTTCTGGATCTTTGCCGCACAATCTGCATATTAGGTCTCCATCATACAGTCCCATTTTGTTGGAGTGCTTCTTTACTGGTGCGTGACCGGTCAAGAGCCCCCTAGTAATTATTAGCTGATTATTATTATTATTATTATTATTTATTGCTAATAGTTCTGCCATCCTTTTAAGACACGATCCTTTGATGTATTTTTTCCCGTGTTTGTTTCCTGGTCTACTTTCCCAGTAATTTTTGTGTTTTTCCCCAATCCAGTCTTTTACAGACACTCTTACTGTGCGCTTCGGTACTCCTAGCATCTGCCCTCGGTTTGGGGGAGTTTCCGAACCTCTTTTTGCCAGTTCGTCTGCTTTTTCATTACCTGCAATTCCCTGGTGTCCTGGAACCCATATCAGTTTGACGTGATTACGGCCTGCCAGCATTCTCAGTTCTTTGCAGTCCCATACAAGCTTGGACGTCACTTCCTTGTTGTACAAGGCCTTAAGAGCCGCTTGACTGTCTGACAGGTTGTTGACAGATTTTTTAAGAAAAACTATTTATTTAAGTTATTTTAAATGAAAAAAATTATCAGTGATTATTGGTAAAAGTAACTTTTACTTTTACTGTAAAAATAACCGTTCAATATTTCCAAAATACTTTTTAAAATTAAAATTTTAATTTCTTAGTTAAAATGTGTATAAACATTATTAATTCCTTTTGAACGCAATGGCACAATTTAAAATGCAGTATAAAACAAAAATAAAAACTCGAAAGCATAACGAATATTTTGATGACAATACAACGTTGATATCAATATCAAAATAACGTTTGTTATAAATAATGATATATACTTTCATTAAAAACAAATTGGATGTATTAACTTAATGCCTTGATAAAATAATAATTGGTAAAGTATATTTAGGAAGAAACTAAAGTTCCTTTTTGAAGCCCCCGATGCTAATTATTAATGAAGGTTGAAATGGTAAGGGGAAATACGTTCTAATTAGATACTGGAAATCATTTTAGACTCAATGTAAATAACCATTATATAATCTACAAAAACACAATAAAATGATCTAAAACTTTTACCCGTCTACCTTTACGGATCATCGCACATTGAAACGGAATAGAAAAAAATAAGATGAAAAAATATTGCTTTTAGGAAAAAGTTAATAATTTATTATTTATTGCTCCTCTACATACAATTTTTGTTCACGTGAACTTAGGTTCTTTTTTATAGATTCTTAGGTAATTGGGTTTAATGATTGATCGCGTAGGATTAAAAAAAACACTAATGGCCGGTTGCATAAAAGCCAATTAAGTTTATACCCAAATCGGTGATTTTGAGTCAGGGACATCAAAATACTTTATCGTATGTATATCTTTAAAGTACAGACACTTGTGATACAGTTTTATAAAACTGTCTTACAAAATTAGTTCAATTATAGTCAGTAAAAATAAAAGCAAACTAAAATTCCTTTAATTTAATTATAAACCAATGGTCAAAATTCAATAAACCTTGTAGTTTCGTAGTATATGTACATAATTTTTACTAATTTTAGTTTTAAAAGGTGATATGTGCTACTCCTGTAAATTCCCTAAAAAACTAACAATACCGCTTTTTAAACTACCTTAAGCGCCACCTATCGGCATAGTTAAAAAAAACGCGCTACAATACTTACAATACTGTACTGAAACGATGGGCCCACTGGTGCTTAAACCTCTAACAATTGTCACTTTTATTTAAATGAATAAAATTTATTTGTAAAATAGGAAATCCTAACACACAACGAAAAGCTTTAGGTAAAAATCAATTAAACTTGTAACTTAAAAAGTAAACTAAGTAGTATGAAAAATAGGTACACTAACGAAAACAAATAAGTTTGTACAAATCAGTCTGAGTGGCAAAGTATAAAGAATAGAATATAGTTGAAATGATTTGACATAACATTGACGCTTAATTTTGGTAATATGTAATGATATGTTTAAAGGTTTGTAAATAATGTTATCTACAAAAAGAAAAGTAATTTAAGTAGAACAATACAGTTCGCTCGTACCGTTAAGGTAGACAAAATGTTTCAAGCATAAATTTATCTGCGAACAAATTTCGTAGCATTTCAACAAACAGGCACCAAATGTACTGAAAATTATAGCCAAATTTAAAACTGAAAGTTTGCTACACCAAGGAAAAGGTAAAGCAGGTCTAAAAAAACATACATACATATAGTCCCAGTTGAAATGATTTGACATAACATTGACGCTTAATTTTGGTAATATGTAATGATATGTTTAAAGGTTTGTAAATAATGTTATCTACAAAAAGAAAAGTAATTTAAGTAGAACAATACAGTTCGCTCGTACCGTTAAGGTAGACAAAATGTTTCAAGCATAAATTTATCTGCGAACAAATTTCGTAGCATTTCAACAAACAGGCACCAAATGTACTGAAAATTATAGCCAAATTTAAAACTGAAAGTTTGCTACACCAAGGAAAAGGTAAAGCAGGTCTAAAAAAACATACATACATATAGTCCCGCCTTTTTCCCGTAGTGCTAGACAAAGACCACTTTCTTCCATTTGCTACGGTTCTTACACACACCTTTTGCTTCTTCTACTTTTATCAGTCCTCTCAGTGCTCTTAGTGCTAGTAGGTAGTTGGTACTCTTAACCTGGCCTTTCTTCAAAACAATGTTGATCTGATTGAGGTATGATCGCTGAGGTCGACCTCTACCGACTTGTCTATTCACACTCGCCTTATAAATCTGTTCCGTCAATCTTTCTTTATCCATCCTCTCTACGTGTCCAAAGCATCTAAGCATTTCTTTATTTATTTTTTTATCCACATCTTTTTTTACACCACAGCGTTTACTTATTTCACTATTCTTTACTTAATTTATTTAACCGAGTCACTCCGGCTATACTTCACAGACTACTTATCTCCGCAACATTAATCTTATTTTTCTGCTTCTTTTGCCAAACCACTTTCACTACCATGTATAAGTGTATAGACCAGCACTCCTCTAAGCACAGCCAGACGTGCCTTTTTTGACATTTTTTGGCTGCTCATAAAGTTATGCAGGGCCCCATTTATTTTCCTGCCAACACCTTTCGCACAATGTCATAGTTATACTTTCCGTCTCTCGTAAACTTTAAACCTAAGTATACAAACTCATTTCCTTGTTCCAGCTTTTCTCCTTTAATCAGCAACACGCAGTTTATCATGCTTTCTTCTCTTTCAAAAAACCATTACTCACTTCTTGCTAACATTTATTTTCATCCCTTTGATTTTCAGGGCACCATGCATAATAATAACCATCGCCTGCAACTTCTCTTCAAATGACGCTAATATGGCCTGATCATCGGCGTAAAGGAGTCATTTGACAATCAAATCATTTATTTTCAATCCATACGGACTCTTTTTCAAATCTTTTAAACAATTGTTTATCTAAAACTTAAAACATTATTGTTTTTGGTTATATCTCCAAAATTTCATTAAAGCAAAATAAATATAAACCAGTTTTTAAGGCTAATCATAATCTATTAAACACAGAAAGAAATATAAATTCTCCCAATAACATTAAAATATTTAAGTATGTAAGTATTAAAAGTTTAATAAATACTTTTTTTTTTAGCTGCTTACTTTACTAAAAATAATCAAATAAGGACAACTAATTATTGTCATGTGAGCAGATAAAAAACATAATAATCTGAAGAGAACGAAAACTTTTACGAGTAAATTATTGGCAGGTATACTAAATATATTTGGACATTTGCCTCATTGTAAATTAAAATAAATATTTTATTTGATAGCTTAAAAATTTTTTCAGGCATTTCAGGTTAGTTTAACTTTAGCACAGGTAAAACATTTTCAGGACTATAGCAAAGTAACTCAGATTTGTTTAAAGGTGACCTATCCCTGGAAATTCCATCCAGAGAAGATTAGGCCGAGAATCTAGTTAAACCTCAGGGAACAGTATTATATACGGACAGCTCTTAACAAGAAGGGAGAGTAGGTTGCGGTGTATTCTCAGGAGAACCCCCACTTAGCCTGTTGTTTCTTTTTCCTGATTACTGTAGTGTGTATCAAGCCGAAATGACAACCATTACCAAGGTAGCTATATGGACACTCTGCAACGAACAACGGTTCAGCAAGATATCCATTCTTTGCGACAGCCAGGCTGCTATCAAATCACTGAACTCAGTATACTTGAACTCTAAGGTAGCGGTGCAATACCGAGCCGCCCTGGATAAGCTAGCAGCTAAGTTTAGAGTTAACATTGTCTTGGTACCTGGACACAGGGACATACCAGGCAACTGTAAGGCGATTGAACTAGCAAGTGAGGGAACCACCCTCCCAGCTGTATCTGTCTCATCTCAGCAAGGAGTACCGATTGCAAATTGCCAGGTTCACCTGCACAGCAAAGTAGTTTAAAAGCCAACTTGAGGTGGCAAAATGAACCTACATGCACATCATCGAAACAGATTTGGCCTAAACTAGATGTTCGTCGAACTAATGATGTTTTAACTCTATCCACGGGTCCATTGAAAATGCGATTGCGGCCATAACAGGACACTGAGCAGGTGTATCCCATGCACGACGCATGGGAATCGCAGAGCTACGACACGACTTCTGTAGGAGCTTTCACGATGAGGAAAAGTAGGAATAATGTTACATCTTTTCTGCCTCTGCCATGCCATAGGCAGAAAACGGCTTTCTATACTAGGGCAACTGAACTTTGATGACTTATCTGATCGCAGCTCAGTTAGCACTAAAGAACTCATACTTTTATTAAAAGTTCCAACTGGTTCTCACGGTAGAGGGGGAAAGCACCACCGTCCATCACAGTATCACAACGGGCCATAAGGCCCAAGTGGGTTTCCTTCGAACCGCCGTTTTAACCTTACCTAACCTAACTTGGTATTTTAACTGTAATACAGCAAAAATCTTTCTGTTCCGGGAAATATGCAAAAAATAGAAAACCCAGTACTAAATACCTACATATATGTTTGTAATAAGCACTTTATTAACTCCGCCTGGGGTGACTGCAGGGTGGATTGAGTAGCTCAGCAGTTATCCTTGCCGGTCCCAAGCCCGGATAAAGGAGGAGGGTTATAGCGACAGGCCAGCTCCCCGTCATATGTAAAAAACCTATCTGCTAAAAAACCTAACCAAAAGCCTCGGATTGGACAGAAAATTTTACGACGAACCAAGCTACGGAAAAGGACTACGAATTGTGGTACATGGAATGTTCAAGGCCTCTCAAAGAAAATCAATGAAGTGATGAATGAAATGACAAATTTAAATATTGATATTGCAATTTTAACAGAAACCAAGAAAAAGGGCAGAGGATCAGAAAGTTGGGGAAAATACGACCACTTCTTCAGCGGAGTATCCAAAGAAAATCGAGCCAAACAAGGAGTATCAATCATTATAAACAGAAGATTTAGGAAATACATAATAACTTGGGAACCGATAAGTGAGAGAATTATAAAAATGAATTTGTCAATCCAAGGATACAGAGTAACAATACTTGGAGTATATGGTGTAAATGAGGATGAATTAATATACAACAAAGAGGTATTCTTCGAGCAGCTAAATGAAGAAATAGGAAAGACTGGCACTACAAGAGAAATCATTTTATGCGGCGACTTTAACAGCAGAATCGGAAAAAAACGAAACGACAAGGTAGTGGAAAAATATGGAGAAGATACCCTAAATGACAACGGTCAAAGACTAATAGATATATGCGAACAGAATCATTTAACCATCTTGAATGGATTCTTTAAACATCGTGACATACACAAATACACATGGACGCAGCCAACAAAAAACCAGAAAAGCATTATAGATCTTATGATAAGCAGACAAAACTCACATATAAAGTTCCAAGATGTTAGAGTACATAGGGGACCATCATGCGGTAGCGATCATTATTTTCTGAAAACTAAAATAACGGCACCAATAAATAGAAAACAGAAAACAGAAATCGCTAAAGAGCAAGACGTAAAAGAAGAACTAACGGAAATTAGATACAACATAGAAAATCTAGACCAGGAAAGCATTAGAAAATTATATCAGAACAGATTGGACATGAAAATAGAGACAACAAAATTTAGCAGTATAGAAGAACAATATAAACATATTAAAAAATGTATGCATTCGGCAGCAGAAGAAGCACTAGGTCAAAAGGCAAATATAAAAGACAAAAGAAAACCGTATTGGTGG
The DNA here is from genome assembly GCA_950111635.1 of Agelastica alni. Lineage (NCBI taxonomy): Eukaryota > Metazoa > Arthropoda > Insecta > Coleoptera > Chrysomelidae > Agelastica > Agelastica alni. The sequence continues at coordinate 46,465,096 of OX467712.1, read as the reverse complement.
GACCAAGAAATAGAAATAGAAATAAACGAAAAAAGAAAGAAATACCAAAAATACCTAAGCTCAAAAACTATAGAAGACAAAATAAAATTTAAAGAAGCACAAGCGAGAGTTAGAAAATTAGTTTGCAGAAAAAAGAATGAGAAATGGGAAAGAACATGTTCTAGAATAAATACGTATCTGGGAGGTAGAAGAAGTACAGAAAGCTGGAGAATACTAAAAAACATGAGGAAAGATAATACCAAGGACATAATCTCACCAATAACAGCACAAAATTGGCAACAATACTTCGAAAAAATGTTAACTGAAGACAGAGAAGAATTTAAGAACACAGAATATATGAATGATAGAATTAATACGCAAGGATCCCCTATTAGAATTAATACAAAAAAAGTGAAGGAAGTATGTAAATCTTTAAAAAATAACAAAGACACGGGTCCAGGAAATATTGTAGGAGAATTATTTAAATACGGAACAGATAAATTATATAAAATGCTGCAAGATCTATTTCAAAGGTGTATTAATCAGTCCGAAGTCCCAGAAGAATGGAAAATATCACATATGTCAACAATACACAAAAAGGGGGACAAAAGCAAATGCGACAATTATCGAGGAATTGCCGTAACAAACACAATCAGTAGAATATATGGCAAGATCTTAAAAAACAGAATCGAAAGGGAATACACGGAAATGGAAGCAGAAGAGCAAGCCGGATTTAGAGCGGGAAGATCAACGATTGACCATCTGTTCTCACTAACACAAATTATAGAAAAAAAACTAGCATTCAATCAAGAGATCCATATACTGTACGTTGACCTAAAGAAAGCATACGACAGCGTACCCTTAATTAAACTTTGGGAAACTCTGGAAACTTCCAACATTAATATTGAACTGATAAAAGGAGTAAAGTCATTATACAATAAAACCAAATCAAGAATTAAAGTTGGACAAAACCTAACAACAGGGTTTAATATCACAAAAGGGCTGAAACAAGGGTGTTGCTTGTCACCAACATTATTTAAAATATATTTGGAACGGGCACTAGCGAATTGGAAACGGAAATGCCAAAACATGGGCATACCTTTAGATGAGGACACAACATTATACACACTCTCATTCGCAGACGATCAAATTATAGTCGGCCAAGACATAGACGACACAGAGTATATGACACGAAAACTTATAGAAGAAATTTGGGGACTAGAGGTTAATGTAGAAAAAACGGAATATATGTGTATAGGGGGAGTGCAACAGGACTTACAATTATCAAATGGACATAAATCAAACACACGTCAGCTTACAATTACTTAGGAATGAGAATATCAAAGGATGAGACACTCGAAGAAGCAATATTGGACAGAAATATGAAAGGAAGAAGAGCAATATCAATGTTAAACGGAGTACTGTGGGATAGAACAATAAGCAACAACAACAAAAAAAGAATTTACGACACGATAGTGAAGAGCATAATAATGTACGGTTGCGAAGTATGGCCTTTGAAAGAAAAGATCGAAAGAAAAATTAGAGCCACAGAAATGGATTACTGGAGACGAGCAGCGGGGAAATCAAGACTAGAAAGAGTTACAAATGAGAGGATAAAACAAATAATGGGAGTACAGCACGACATCACAGACGAAATAAGAACTAAACAGTTGATATGGTACGGGCATGTTCAAAGATTGCCACCAGACAGAATCCCAAAGAAAATATTACAGTGGAACCCCAGAGGAAGAAGAAGAGGAAGACCACGAAAGAGCTGGAGAGAAGGCATACAAAAAGAGATGGAAGAGAGAGATCTGAGAGAGGACATGTGGACGAATAGAGAGGAATGGAGATTAGGAATCGCAAGACGCCGACGCACGTTTTAACGCGATATATATATATATATATATATATATATATATATATATATATATATATATAATAAGCACTTTATTGCTGAAGATTCTTTAAATAACAAAATGGAATTTCGGGTAAGAATTTTTTAGTTTCCAGAAGCATATCGTTTTGATTTCGGGTCTATCAAAAGGTAAACCACCAAAACTTTCAAAAAAACCAACTACCCATGTACATCATTAGTTAAAATTCCAAAATCATTACATATAACAGAAGGAGTGAAGGCAGAGAGTTCATGATTAATGATATTCCCATAAATCAATAAATAATAGTAGGTACTTATTGCGATTTCTCAGGTAAATATATTTTAAGATTAATGCAACATGATAATATGGATAAGATGCAAAAATAATATCAGTGTGAAAAATTCATAATAATAGTGAATTAATAAGCAACAAGACCAAATTAAGATAAAATAAAACATCTGGGATCGGTAGTTATCTTAATCTTGGCATTTTCTTCTTTATGCTAAAACAGTAAAAAGTAATAATAAGCAGATAAAGGCAATGGAAATTCTTATGAACCGTACAACATGGCGAATGCCGCAAACGAAATTTATACAGTCAAGTTGCGTATTTTTGTTTTAGTTCTATATACTGTAAAATTCTTGTTAGCTGATGCTTGTGGAGTATCAGTACGGTAAAAAATAAAGAAACATTCAACTTTCAAAAAAGCAGTTAATGAATAAAAGGAAGAAATCAATAGAGAAATTATTTATCCGTATGCAGCTATTTATAAAAGAAGGCCTACATTATTTGAAGCAGTTAAAAGTGAATAAAAATAATATTCATTTACAGGATGTTCCAATCAAAAGTGCTACGTATTCTCGTGAACGCTCCTTAGTATATTCCAAATTACGGTATAATACAGGACCTTCAAATTAAGAGAGTGAAATCATAAATAAAAATATACTCCATAAACTACTCTAAAAGACCATCCAAATAGTCTTGCACAAAATCTCATGGCGCTACTAACCACACTGCTAAGACTCAAGTGCTACACAAATAATAGATTTTAAGCTTTGCACTGTATAATATTTGTGTCTTTAGTTTGTATTTAAATTATTTGTTTATTGTATAATGTATCGCAAATAAATGGGCACATGCATACAAATAGTCACGCCTTTTTCCCGTAAAGGAAGGCAGAGATCACTTGTTTTCACTTGCTACGGTTCTTACACACGTTTCGCTTCTTTTATTTTTATCAGCGCTTTCATTCATTTCAATTCATTTGATTTCAATCTTCTTTCATTTATCCTCTCTACGTGTCCGAACCATTTATCCCTATCTTTCAGACCACAGCATTCTATTACACTATTCCTCATTTTATCCATCAGAGTCACTTCACCTATCCTTCTTAGACTATTCAGCATTCTACTGCCAAACCGAACATTCACTACCATACATAAGTTTAGTGACCAGCACTGTCGTGCATTTTTTGACACGATCTGGCTGCTCACAAAGTTATGCAGGGCTCCATTTATTTGTTTTCCTGACAATACCCTTTGCTTGATATAATATTTATACTTTTCGTTTCTCGTAAACTTTAAACCCAAGCATATAAATACTTTCATTTGATCCACTCTTTCTCCTTTAGTCCAAACCTCGCAGTTTGCCATGCTTTTTTCCCTTTCAAAAACCATTACTTTTGTCTTTTATTCGTTTGGTTTTTAAGGCATCATGTATAATATTAACCATCGCCTGCAACTCCTCCTCAGATGATGCTAATATGACCTGATCATCGGCATAAAGAAGGCATTTGACGATCAAATAATTCATTCTTAATTCACATCCACTCTCTTATAATTCACACATCCCTGTCTAACACCTTTTTCGCTGTTAAACCAGTCTGTGTAAGCTTCGTTTAACGAAGCGGCACTTAAAGCTTTGGCATCGCGGAGAATAGACTCAAAAATTGTCCTGGAATGTGCCAGAAACCTAGGAACCTTGGCTAATTATAACAAAGTCACTTTGTTGTAGGTGCCAGGGCATAAAGGTATTTCTGGTAACAAAGAAGCGGACCGATAATAGGGATACCCAGGGCCAGCGTTAAAGCAGCGATCAATGGTTGGGTCCACTCTCATCAGCTGAAGTGGTCACAACCAGAGGGAGCTAGGCACAGCAAGTTATTGATGAAAGAACCCTCATCTAAGCAGGCAGGAAAGCTGCTAATAGGGGAAAACAGTTGTAAAGCTTTGTACCGAATACTGGTTTTTAAAGAAACATTTGCACAATATAGGCGTTTCTGACACAGATTATGTAATGAGGAGAAAGAAACAGCCACTCATATAATCTTTGAATGCCAAGCCACCGCCCAGTGGAGGCACTACCTGGGGTTTATATAAGACCAAGGGAGTGATACACCTGGGGCAATAGCAGTACTTGAGCTTCTACTCCTTAGCAGGAAAATTGAAGAAATGGGACTAAACTAAGGAGCTGGAAAGGTACAAAAAGCAGGCAATGCTGCAGGGCCTAGGAAAAAATCAGACCACTTCCACAACTCCTATTCATACATTCAAGCTTTATTTATTTTGACACAAGCACTAGAACCCTAAAGTGATTTCAGCGCTCGTATCAAACACACTTCATATATAGACATTGTCGACCACAATGTATCACTTTGCCATTGGCCTTTTCCAAGTCTAGAAAGTGCAGTAGATAGTTCGTTAATAGGGATACTGTTTTGGGTTAAATGATTTTTATTATGGGTCAGTTAGTATTTATTTTTATTAGGTATCCTAGCTTTTAATTACCTACTTTTTAAAACTATTACAAATGGAATTTTTGTTTTAGTGTTTTACTTATTGTTGATGGCAAAATTAAGTAGATTGTAAATTATAGAAGGGGGGTCGTGAAGGCTATGCAGCCTCTTAAGCACCTCGACCTATGAGATCTTTTGTCCATAACCCTTAATCTATTTTAGGCCTGGGATTAAAAGAGTTCATACAAAGTTTATCAGTTTCCTGGGTGCTAAGTTCCTAACATCGAATGGCTTTAGGAAGGCACTTTCCAGAAACTTGAGCCTCTTGCAGAAAAGCGCTGGGCATTCGCAAATTTTCTGTAGGCATGTACAGATAAATCTTCGATACGACGTTTCGTGTTTTCACGAGGCCATCATTTTTTTGTAAAGGAATGTCCATTTTGTTATGGCATATTTTATACCGAAACACCAAGGTCCACAGTACGGCTTTCGGTACATTTGTTTGACCAAATCAAAACAAGTTTACAAAAGTACTACGACAGTACTGTACTTAAAAATTGTTTTCAATAATTTATTTATTTATTTATCGTATGATTCTCTAAAAATTCACTTATAAATATAGATAAAGTATGTACATATATATTTATGAAACTGACGCTTCTACAGATTGACTAACAATTAAGATAAATATATTATACGAATACATTTGAAACATAGGTCATGGGTTATAAATCGATATCCAGGGTGGTCAACCAATTCACGGCAGCAGGAGTGGCATTCAGAATCTCGTTCTCTTCTCCTTCAAATCTTCTTATTGGAGACTCGTGGGCTATATGAGCTACAGTTTGATCTGGCGCACCACAGTCGCATTCCTGGGTGTCTGAGAGCCCCCACTTGTACAACATGGACATGCATCTGGCGTGGCCGGTTCTTATGCGGTTAAGGCTTCACCATGCTTTTCTAGAAATTTGCATTTCTGGGAAAGAGTGTAACTAGCGACCTTTATGAGAGTCAGTTTCGTTTAAAATTTCATTACAATGATTCTAGTAGTTTCGGAAAAATCGAATGATGTTTAAGTTTACTTGAAATTTTGATTAATAAACTTAACCTTAAAAAGTTATATTCAATACTAGTTGGTACGAACTGTGTAACTGGCGCCCTCTATGAGAGTCACATATAAAAACAAATTCATGGGATGTATCAGTTTCTAAAACATATTCGTATAAAATTTTATTACAATGTTTCCAGTACTTTCGGCAAAATCGTAATAAATGTGTATACACCTTTTATCTTGAACACAGATGGAGTTACGAAAATTTTTTAATAAGCAAACCCCAATTATTTTTTAGTTTTCTACCTATCCTAAAGACGGGGTAACCTTTTTTTGCAACACCCTGTACAAGCCTTTATATTTGTATTGTAAAAACCATCTACTAATTCTATAATATTCGTGTAAATTAGGTTTTTTCTTTTAAAGACGTTGATCAGTCGATATAACTAAAAAATCTTTTAAAACGATTATTATTTTCTTTAAATATATATTTTTTACACAGAAAATGTTTACCTAATTTTTTATAAACTGATAGGTACTATTGGTACTTGATACTAGCGAATATCGTGTAGTTTAAATGCAACCTGTAAAAATAGCGTTTATCCGTCGCTGGTCGGAAAAAAATATCTCAAAAGAACCCACAACATTTTTATTGCCCAAACGATGATTGTGCACATTGTTGATGTAAACAACAATTGCATCGACATCCTCAGTCTAGGTTAAACCAAGGTCAGTAACGATATTTAGTGTGGTCTGGGTTCTTCTGGCTTCATGTTGACCGCTGAATTGAATAAAAAAAACGTCAAGATTATGTGGTTCACTTGGCGGTGTTGGTTATACTTTATACTCGATTATATTATAAGGCGGTGCATTTCTAAAAAGGTCAAATAAATTGATGATGCAAATCGTGATTTAATCTTGAAATATTAGGGTCAAGTATGATTATTATTGTTTACCGCATGTCACTGTCACTTGAGCGGAAAAAATGTCAATTTGTTTTCTATTATTTTAAAAAATTGTAATTAAAATGAACACAATGATGGTTTCTCCAGATGGTAAAGGACGTGGTTATTATATTTTCGTATTTTTTAATAAACTTTCTAATTGTTATACAATGGACAATAATAAAGTTAAGCAGTAATTATTAATGGAAATTATGATTGTAATTATGCAGGGTGTCCAACCGAAAAAGAGCCATTTGCAGGAACCTCGTCAACATTTTAGAAAAACGCTCAGACCCGTCGACTATTGATTAAAGGGGGACACTCCTTTCCGGTATTTTTGACTCCACTACTTTCAACCCCAAGCGAAGATAAGAATTACCGCAAAATTTTTAAATGGCATTGGAGGTCGAATAAGTTGTCTTTCAAAATCTCTTACAATTCTCCATACAATGGTCTTTAAATTTTAAAATTTCGCCCATTACTTGAGAAATTAGATTTTAAATGTGAAACTTATCTGCAAACAATCACGAACGGTAAAAATATCATTTATTCGAGTTAAGTACGCCAATGGTATAAATTTAGTTCCCAGTTTTTGCTTTGCATTGCTTTGTGATGATTTGTTATCACTTCTTAAAAACACAAATGGATACGATCAGGAAATTGCTGATCCGGGCCTGAATTAAGCACACGTCAAAGAAGTGAATGTCAAGTTATAGTGTGTTGGTTGGTAGTTTATTTAACGTAGTTTTGAAAATTGAATACTATTGTATATTCCATTGCGGAAAGGGTGAATATTATTTCGCTATATTTTTTAACAATGAATGTGCGAATAGAACAGTTCAGCTTTTCATTGCAAAGTATTTACTAGAGTTGGTAAAAAAATTTCAAGAGACAGTAAATAAAGCTAAAGCATTGGTTTGGGAGAAGAGGCAGCAATTGAATGGCCTCCACGATCGCCAGATTTATCGCCCCTTGATTTATTTTAGTGGGGACATCTGAAAAGTTAAATCTATAAAAATTCTTCGGAATGTGCGTGTACGTTTTGAACAAAATCTTTATTACTGTATGGAAGCGGACGGTCATCATTTTAAACATTAAATCAATTCAGTAGTATGTAGCAACTAAAATAATTGGAATAATAATAATAATAATTGTAATTTTTTTTAGTATTGGGAGGAAAGGTAAAATTTAAACACTATTGTAAAGCGAAATTTCAGAGCTTTCAAAAGATGCCAATGCCATATACAAATTTTGGGGTTGAAAGTAGTGGAGTCAAAAATACCGGAAAAAAGTGTCCCCCTTTAATAAAAAAATGGCCGGGTCTGAGCGTTTTTCTAAAATGTTGACAGGTTCCTGCAATTTGGTCTGTTTCGTTTCTCAAAACATCATTAGTGTATTTTTTATAAGTAAGTAAACATGTTTTTTCCTCCTCAATAAACTTTTCGGTTGTGCCTTTTCATTTTACCTACAAAAATACATTCTAAACACGATTAGTGCCTTTTACAGCAAGTCAGCCAATGCGACCTTTGTATTCCTCTTATGCTCCTGTTAAAATCAGTATTTTTTTTGACGGAGTTGGCTATAAGTTTCTTTCGAAGAGTAGAAGTGCGCTCCGAGGAATGAGAATCTCTGATACATTTCTTGAGCACTCGAAAAGTACACAAAAAGGTTTTTTTCATCATACCCTTTACAGTTATGACTCGGTGTCAAACCTATAATATAAAGGTGTCGATTGGGTCATCAGTAACCTGTCATTGTCCAACATTGGTTCTTACTCAGTAAGAGGATTTCTTTGCTAATGTTGGTAAAGGCTCCTTAATAATGGTCTTTAATTGCAGCATCCTCGTTGTGGTGCACCCATGACCCCACAACTAAATTTTCAGTCTTTTACGAAGTCCCATGTAGCTCTAAATGGACTCCGGTCCAATGGCACCATCAAGATGTTTTTCGTTAAACAATCAACTTTTTTTTACCTCTTATTTCCGCGATAGAGATAACAATTTTCGATGTCAAATCATAATAAAATCCCTTAATTTTTGAAGTTTCTATGCTTAATTTTTCGGGCAGAAGCTGTATAGATCTCCGCCTGGAAGACCGTAGGGTATGTACCTAGTGAGCAATATTAATGCCCCTGGTTTTGGATCTTTTTAAAGAAGCCATATAGGTACCAGTTACTCAGTACGATTTTAATCATCCAAAACACCTACTCTCTTAGTTTTAAAAAAACCCTATTAACTTTTGGATAATTATAAGCGATCAAGCCTCTCTCAATAGTAAAGTTTTTAATTTGATTTAATTTGTTTTACATGTTAATTTTGTTGGCATTAACATATTGGAGACATTACTAGCAAATGTTAAAATATTAAGATATCTGTCTACAGCCAAAAAGCAATTCTTGTATGCTTATTTACCAATAAGTACTAAAAATTTTGAAAAAAATGCTTCTGTTCATAAGATCACAGATTAGTATCGCCAGACATTTCTCTGTTTTATAGATACTTTTGTTGACTGTGGAGGAGCTGTCTTTCATGCTTCATTTTCTGTCTCACCTAGAGACCACAAGGAGCTCTGACCGTAAGCATTCGAACTTGTTGTAGCCTCAGATACAAAAGAATTCCCAGCTGAATCGGAAAATAGTACAATAACTCATAAGACAGTGCAATGAAATCTTTCCTTTCTTTTCTTCAACTCTTTAATTTCCATTTTTCTAAACAAACACAAACACATCTATTTAAACACCTACTTTATGTTTATTAAAGTTTGTCTTCATGAGTTTAGTTCAAAAGTTTTTAGTTTTAAATACTTATTCTTATAGTAGGTGGGTTAAAAAAATATAGATAGTTAACAAAATCAGTCTTGTTTTTATTGAATTTGGAGCACTTTTTGAGCATATTTTTTTTGCACGATTAACAACGAACAATCTGTTTCAGAAATGTGGTTTTGATGTCAGACATGATTTTTGCAGCGTAATTATTTACGCATTAAAGAAATTTAGATATATTTTATGACCTTTCCTATGTTATAATGCATAATGATAGTAATTATAATCAGATTAGGTTTTTGTCTTGTTAAAACAATAAAAAGTGGGTTATTGAAACATAAATATTATAACTGACCAATTTGGGTACGACCTAATTAAATAATTAAAATAAGCAAGTAATAAGATACTGTTTTTTATTGGTAATAATATTTGGTTTTTATTAACGAACTTAACTTTTAAAATGTAGTAAAAAACTGTATATTTATAATTCATCTGCTGTCAATAATATTGGGTGTTGATTATCACGTAACAATTTCGCCTTCAGTGTATGTATTTTTAATCAATTTTTTAACATTCTTAATAGTTCTACATCCATTAGGGTGTTTTATTTTAAGACGATATATTTTTTTTTCGGTCTTACCCTGAAATCTGATTATTTATAAAAAAAAAATATTCCCGTTGGAACAAAAATTTTTAGTCGGAGGCTTTGCTCATTCAAAATTCGATTTCTCATATAAATTACACTTTTTTCGGTTTCAACTCGATTTTTCAGTATTAAATTTTTTTTTTTTGTTAAAAAATATAAGTATAAAGCTTTTTTAGAAAATAAAATTTGCTGCAAAAAAGTTCCTTTGAGCAAACACTCTCCGATCAACAGTTTTTGAGCTGTAGAGTTGGAAAGGTAAATGTTAATAATCCGTGATACCAAATTTTATTTAAATTAACATTTTTTGATCTTGCATTAAATATTATTTACAATAAACGCTACAACTTATTAAATTGTTAATTTTAAAAACGACATTTGGTATTTAGTAAATAAAGATAAATTTTAATTCATAGGTACTACAAAATCATAATATCCATGAACTAAAATTTAAATTTTCGTGCAAATTTTAATTTTCAAACTTCTAGTTTTATTTAATGGCACGGTGGCGTTCATGAAATCATCTATACTTTCACTGTAGTAGGTAAACATAAGTTTTTAATACCGAAAAATCGAGTTGAAACCGAAAAAAAAAATTCCCGTGTTATTTACATGGGAAATCGAATTTTCTAATTTTAACAAAGATATTTTTTTTCTATAAATTATCAGATTTTTAGGTGGGACCAAAAAAATCTCGCCTAAAAATGGAACACCCTAACATACTTGCTATGGTTTTTACACACATCTTTCGCTTTTTCTACTTTAATCAGTGCTTTCATACAAGCTCGCCGGTTGTTGCTACTTTTGACCCAGCCTTTTTTCAAAACAAGTCGAAGTCGACCTCTACAGACTTGCCCATTCACACTTGCCTTATAAATCTGTTTCGTCAATCTTCCTTTATTCATCCTCTTTACGTGTCCAAACAATCTAAGCAGTTCTTCATCTATATTTGTAACTACTTCCTCTTTCACACTATATCGTTTCCTTATCTCACTAATAGTTTCTGCTTGTTCTGAGTTTCGTTTTAGAATAAAATTTAATTTTTTTCTCTTGTTAAGATGCAAGATTCTTTTAAATTTTATGTATCCAGAAATGTATTGTTATAAATCCGGTCCTGTCAGCAACCGAAAGGTCGACGGCGTCGAAGGTCCGTGTTCGCCCGCTCTCCTTTGTAGCTGTCGACGGGGCCTAGGAAAGTCGCGCAATGTCTCGAATCTGCGTCGAATAATGGGGAAACAGGTAGAAAGATCTGGAACTATGATATCGGGAATATAAAAGGGGAAACGATTATAACGATTATCAGTATTAACTTATGTGTTTACGAATTATTAAATGTAAATAGTTATATAGAGTTGTAAAAGTTGTATTTCTATGTGAATATCTAAGTGGTTAATGAAAATAGAAGTTATTGTATGGAAATAAACATTGTTTTGCTATTGGATCGAGAGTTTTAATCGCCGAACCCAAAATAGAACTAAAAATCGTATCAGTATGTTAAGGTATTGCAATTAAATATCGTTGAGGATTTCTTGTCTCCTTAAAAGATGATTGTGGTAAGTGTTTTCTGTGATGGAAATTTGAAACTGACAAATTTTTCGTTCCAACTTTTTACCAAATTCTATAACATGTTGACCTATTATAAGGTCTTTGAATTTAAAACTTGATTTAATTTTAGTCACAAGGCCATTAAAATGTTTAGGACTGGTGTTGTTTGGTTTGCATTGTACATACATATAGTAACGCCTTTTTGCCGTAGGGGTAGGCAACCACATCTGTATATACTTTTCAGATCACTCATCTTCGCAGCATTAATCTTATTTTTATGCTTCTTCTGCCAAACCCAACATTCACTACCATACATAATTGTAGAAACCAGCACTCCTCTATGCACAGCCAGACGTGCCTTTTTTGACACTTTCTGGCTGTTCATAAAGCTATGCAGTGCCCCATTCATTTGTTTTTCTGCCAACACCCTTCGTTCAATGACACTGTCATAATTTCCATCTCTCGTAAACTTTGAACTTTGTAATAAATAATCTTTCTTTTTCTAAAGTTGGCCATTTTTCTGGATCATTTGCCGAATTTTCAATAAAAAGTCAATAAAAAAGCTTTCATTTTTTAAATACATGTACATGTATACATTCACAAAAATTTATTATTTCATTTGCCTTCTCTTCCGTCAGAGTTAATGAAATACAAAATCATAGCACAAACTAATAAAATGTATTCAATTTAAAAAACGCCTGAAATAATTTAAATCTTTTTAAAAAGTATTGGGTTTATTTTATTTTTACTCCCTCACTGTATGTTCTTAAACATGAAAGGTCAATTGAATCATTGGCAAGGCTACAAAATTGTTCAAGTATATATTTTCTACAATTATAAAATTATGTAGGCGTTAAATAAACAATAATTCTCAAAGCAGTACAAATTTATAAGTTTTTATGGGGAAATATAAACGAAATCTATTATAATCTAACAGGAACTTGTGTTCATTCATTTACGTACAACATAAAGAGAAGATTTAAATAAGAAAAACAGGAGTTTACATAATTACCTACATTAAAATGTATTACTTTTTATTATTATTACTAAAGTTTGTTACTATTTTTTAATTTTATAATATCCATTTAAATAAATGCCCCTTAAATAATTATTAATCGTTGAATTACCAATAAGCAGTTTGGATTTTCAACAGTATATTTTTGTCTGATGAAATCAAAAATATACACATTTCTAATGGTTAACTGCCATTAACTACAAATTATACCTCCCACCACAATGTTACACTTATATATAAAATTTTATACAGTGTGTACAATTAAGTCGGCATCGTTGGCATCATATGGGAAACTTTTTTATTCTTAGTTTTATGAATTTTACTCAGGAATAAAGAACATTTATTTTTGACAGTAGCGACAATTGTTATTAAGAAAGGTTGATCATAATTAAAAACTATTGTCAGATATCCAACATTACCCGTCTTCCATAAGAAAATAGATTTTGTTGTATTTATATACTTTTTTTGTGGTAGCATTTACTTTTTATAAAGAATAATATTTTTTTATAATACTAAGCATAAAAAAGTTTCCCATATGATGCCGACTTAATTGCACACAATGTATATTGTTTAAATATTGTTTGTTATGGAAAAAACTGCGTTTCTGTCCAGAAGTTATTCTAACTTTAATACAGTTTTTTTGTCGTCTTTGACAATTCGTTATTCAGCAAGACAGCAAGACACAATTAGTGTATGGGATAAAATTTAATGTAAGCAGGACTAAAGCAATGTTTTTTTAAATGAAAGAAAGTATAACAAACTGCGAAGTGCTGATTAAAGGAGAAAGAATGAAACAATTGAATAAGTTTGTTAAGGAAGCAAATGAATGGGGCACTGCATAACTTTGGTGTCAAAGAAAACACGACTGTCATAAAGGAGTGTACTTATGTATGGTAGTGAATGTAGGGTTTGGCAGAAGAAGCATGAAAATAGGATTAATGCTGCGGAGATGAGTAGACTGAGAAGTATAGCCGGATTGTCTCGGTTGGATAAAGTAAAGAATAGTGAGATAAGAGAAAGCTGAGGTGTAAAAGAATATGTGGTTACAAAGTTAAAATAAGTAATGCTAAGATGGTTTGCACACGTAGAGAGGTTGGATAAAAGAAGTTTGACGAAATAGATTTATAAGGGAAATGTGAATAGGTAAGTCAGTAGAGGTTGATTACGGCGAGCGTGTTTTAAAGGAGAAGTCAAAAGTATCAACCACCGAAAGTGTGGAAAAAAGTGATCTGTGCCTACCCTTACGGAAAAAGGCGCAACAATATGTATACATGTATGTAGAACAGAAATAAACAAGTACATACGTGTCACCTTTAAGGGTCCGTTAGGACGACTTTTTAAATGCAATTTTAATATAGAGCTATAATATACTAGGACATAATAAACAAAATACTTATGTATAAATAAATATTCAATATTAAAATCAACCATAAATATGGAAGAAAAAGAAAAGATCTAGTGGGTAGCAGCATTTGGAGAGATAGCTCATAATTAAAAAGGTGATTTACAATGTAAATTTTACATGAAAGATATAAAGGACTAAATTATTTTATCTTTACAGATGTATGGAGATATTACGCAAATGTTAACGCAGAATATGGTCAATGCAGGGTGTGACTCTTAAAGATCATATGAATCGCGAAAAAAGTAATTTTTCAATTTCATAATATTTTTTTTTGATACATTACATTACATTACAATCTTGCGGTTGGGCCATTGGTATCGGCACCTATGTCACCTAGATCTTTTGATCATCTGTGACTACCGCTGTGTCTTCAGGGCATCAGAATTCCAGTCCGCTAGTTTTGGCGAATCGCAGAATTTCTGTTGGCCGTTTCATTTAGATCGCTTGGATCCAATATCATGCGACCCCAGGTTTAATACCTGCACACCGTTAGCATCGGGCACCGGGCTTTCGCATAGTCGACAGTTTTTTTCAGCTGCCAGCTCAAGTCCTCAAAACCTCAGCACTCGCCCTCTGTCACTCTGCCGGCGAGTATGCATGCCCGGTCTGGTATAGATCAACGCATGCAAAACAGGTTGATGTCGCACTCAATGAGACAAGCAGAATCATCACCGGATGCTTAAAGCCGCACTCAAAGAACGATCCAAAGCAGCAACATCTGAACGCCACCCCCTCTATGGTCTCCAACCGGCGCATCAGCGATTAAAATCAAGGCTAATCTTCCTCAGATCGACAGAAGACTAAGAGGAACCTAAAACCAGAGTGGACCTTTGGGAAAAGACCTTAAACCAACACTGGATGATACCGACGGAAGAACTTGCACCAGGAAGCGACGAAAACTGGGAGACCTGGAAGGCGCTAAATAGACTGCGTACGTGCACAGCGAGGTCGAGAGACACCCTTAATAAGTGGGGCTACCGAGTGGACTCTACTCTTTGCGACTGCGGTGTATTACAAACCACGCAACATATGTTTACTTGCCCACTGTGCCCCGCCAAATGTACCATAGAGGACTTTGTGGCAGCGAAGCCAAATGCAATCGACGTCGCCCGCTTCTGGGCAAAAAATGTTTAAGTTTTTATATTGACAATTTATGTTGTACTCTTGCGTCTCTGCTATAGTGAACGTGTTTACGTCTAATTTTATTGTATTGTGTACTATTTTGTGTATATTTGGTGCTTATTGTGTTTTATTTTGTGATGCTTCTGACACGAATAATAAGTATGGCATAGACCTCAGCCTGGAAGACCAAGGCGTATTTCCCCTGGGGTATGCTTTCCTTGTAGTTGCAGGATGCTCCAAACACACCTGTCCCGTAACAACTCTGGTACCCTATTTTTTTTCATAAATGTTTCATAAATTTTAAGAAAAATTACAATAAATTGGCTTGAGAAAGTTTCTGAACGAAATAAAGATTTACTTTTTTTGAATGGTGTATTAAATTTTTTTTTATGCTAAGTAGTGCAGGTTCGCACGTAACTATTTTTGTTTCTAGATGACATTAATAAGAAAATTTAAATAATAATTTATGCTTGTAGGAAATTTTAACTTTTAAAAGTAATGCCACCAATAATATTTTATGTATAAAAATATCTTTTTAAATCCCTTTTTATTTCGTCGAAAAATGACTTTATCAAATATCAACTGCACAGGCGTCAATATCTGTTTCTCTTTATTAAATCTTTTTTGCTACTTTCAGCAATACGGACATTGGTAATCTACTATTTTATCAATAACACCATGACAACCTAATCACAATACAATTTGTGCTTCTTCCCAAACAAATCAATAAACGCCAAACATGGATTTATATTCGGTGGGCACCCCTGAACATATTTCAACAAAAAAATCCTTTTAGTAGAAAATTCCGGAAAAAAAATACTTGGCTCTTGCCCTAAAATTCCTGGATTTCTTCTTCTTTTTCTTTTTTTTCAGTATAGTTTTCCACACGGTAGGCGAATGCCTGTCTATTCCAATAGAGCCTCTCCTGATGACGATGTCCGACACTCCCTACATCTCTTTAGTGGTCTTTCTTGTGATCTTCTTCCATCTAGTATGTTGGTTTTAGTGTTTTTCATCATTTCATCATTTGTTAGTAACAATATTCAATTGTTATAAACAATGCTTGATTATTACTAACAATAATTATAGCGTCTTCAATGATATTCTCTCAATACTGACACAAGTTTTAAATTCTCCAATTCCCATTTTTGTTTTCTAAAACTATTTTTTTTTATGAAATATTGTCATCATATTTTTCATACAAATATTTCCTAACATGTAATAATCATATTATTCAAAAGATCTTAAAATTATGTATTTAAAATAATTATATATAATTTATAAATAAAAATATAATTTATAAATTGCAAAATTCAGTTAATTTACCATTTTTTTCAGTTTTTTGATTTTCCATAAAAAACAGCTCGACCGATTTTGCAGAAAATCTAATCGGTTCTAAGTTGCGTAATTATGCGTCGAATGCAATTGGTCCTACGTCGAGATAATCGAGACGAAAAATAATTCCGAACGCTCATACGAACATACGTACATACACACACAGACGTCCTCTTTAAAACTATTGTATTCGACTCTGGGGACCTTGAAATGTGGAGAAATGTCAAAATTCGGGATTTGCAAAATCGAGCCCATTAGTATAACTTCCCACTGGGAAGTTAATAAGTTTGTAAAATCATCCGTCCAAATTAAACAAAAACTAAACAATTTAAAGAAGATAACGAAAAAACCTTTTTTATACGAGAAATTATTAGCTAAAAAAAGTATAATGTAAGACTGAATAATTGCAAAAATAAATTTCAAAACATTTTTTAAATTGTACCTACCTAAATGATTAAGCAACATAATGTAATTTAAATCAATTGAGAACCACAATAGATTTGATAAGGTCGTAATGAAACTGGCCTGTATAGAATTTCAAGTTAATTCCTTTAAAATTATTAAAAGAAAGTCTTGAGAATCAAACAAATACTAGTAAACAGACTTAAAAAGGTTATTTACGTTTAATTTAATAAGAGTGATAAATGATAATTTAATTTTTTTTATTAATTAAATAAAATAAATTGTCTCTTGGTTGTCTTAGAGTTTTTACACCAAGCATAAGTTCTACAGAAAATGATTTTGGCATTAATCAATTTTCAACTATTTATTATATTTTGTATGTGATTAATTAAGTATGTAGGCATTTGTCAGCTTCTACAATCTAATTAAGTTACTTATCGTTGTTGTTAAAAGCATTCTGTCCTGCCACCTTAAACATCTCGCAATGAGGGAAATTGTATTACAAGCAAAAATTCAAACCTGCATGGGAATAGCCGATATAAAGGCAAACTGCAGCTGTAAAATCCGCTTGGTCACTCCAAGCTAATGAATTTTAAAAATTGACTCGGCATTCGGCACCTCGTCTGGTAAAGGAATTAAAGTAATACTTCGCATTATAATGGAATCATCAATAGTAGCGGATAAATAAACGTTACTGAATAAACATCTAATTAGGGAGTTAACAAATAAAATGAAATCATTGTTGAAGTAGTATTCTGTTGGAGTGTTGGTGAAGGAAATAAATGGGCACAAATGAATGCGTATGAACAGGCCGCGGCATCAATCAGTGGCGTCTCTCGTACTTATTAGTTATGAATATAAATTATTTCTGGTCACAACAACAAATTTGATTAAAAAAAGGTTCCAATTATTGTACAGTCTCATTTTGTGTAGATGTCCTCTCAATGAACTGTTCCAGTAAGGAGTCTTGTACTTGTCTGATCCAGTTCCCGATGCACCTTGGAAGGTTTGATTTTGCCATATCAAGTGTAGGTTCTGGGATAATATATGAAGCTGATTAAAGCAACATATTTATTTAAAAAAAATAATCGAGAACGATAAAACATCCTTCCGATCACTAGTAAAAACAGTTAAAAACAATTATCTTTGAATTTCTAATAAAAATTATTATTAAAAATTCCCTCATTTACTTTTAACTACACGGGCTAAATACAGCACACTAAGTGATCTTTATTTTTGCCAAGTAATTTTCTGATGGAGCAGACTCAGTCTCGCTGCTGTTTTCTTCAACTTTTATCACTAGATATATCGCCTACATATTGCGCTCCCCTATATTCATTTTTAAATTTTTGACTGCATGGGTACAAATATTTTTCCAGTAGTCAGTTATATCTTCAAATAAGCCTTCTGTTAATTTCCACTTACGAGTATTGTCCAGTTAAAAGTGGTATTACTGGCAACCACTTCATTCCTCACCATTGCCCATATTTTGGAGTTTACTCCTTAAGAATCGATTTTCATGTAAAAGGCCGGGGATATGTAAATTTATAAGCAGTAAAATCAAACTAAGCGTTACACGAAAAACGTTTTGTCCATCTCAATCTATGCGCATTCCCCACCAGCATTATCTATCACCAGAATAGAGTTTCATGGCACGTTTTATGAAACGTTCAAGCATTTTATGAAATTTTTGTTGTTCCTTTTATGGTGATTGTCTCCGGTTTTGTTTTCTAATTTGAATATTTTTAATGCTTCTTATACGAATTCCGATGCACCTCTTTTTATTTTAAACTGCTTTATGTGCTAACTTTATGCAAGTCTTGCTTTTTTTAAATAGCTAGGTATATCCGAATAAATTATTTTTTTAATGATTAATAAAGCTTTTTTAATATTTTCCTTGGTGACTTAAAGTGACTAAGTACCAGATGATATTCTATTCGCCTCATTAACGACGTTTTTATGTTATGGACGTGATTGTAAGACTTGTTTTTTCTCGATTTTATTAAATTACTAGACGTTTTACCCGTTTTTTCGCAGGGTTTCTGAAAGGTTTTTAAACGCTGGAATGCCGGCTTCGGCATCAGACTTAAATTTAAATGTCTCTATCAAACCCAGCGACCTCGAAGACTATAAACTTGACACTAATATCAACCGTTTTTAAAAGTTTTTATATTTCATCCCCTTCTCACTCCTTTCGTAGGGGTGCTGGGATGGGTCATCCCTTAGGAAACTTCGCAGGCGTACGTAGAAAAACTTTCCAAAATTTCATTACAATCAGATAAATAGTTTAGAAACGCGTAAAGAACATACAAAGAAATTTTCCTTTTTATTTATTTTCAAAGTGGCCCAAAGGCAGATTACAGTTACCTATACATAATTAATTATGTTCTTTCTTTTGTTTCTAGAATAAAATGTTACCCACAGGTAACTGAAATTGTAACCAATCGTAACTATATACGTAATTAAATATAATTATATGAAGAACTGTATACCTACTTTTTGACCACTTTGTAGATAGATAGATAATATACATTATAAATCATTTCTAGTTCTTGACCATAAACTACTACTCATGTTTACAGATGTTATAATAAATTTTTTAATTAATTCATCTTCTCCTAACTCACTTAATATTAACAATTTCTCAGCAAATAATAATATTTAACTACTTAATTAACTAAATAACAATAATCTGCATAACTACGATAAACCAAATTAAAAAAAGTTACCACCAATTTTAGAGTTTGTAAAACTAATACAGAAAAAAAATGTAACTTTATCTTCTGCTACACAATTAAATGTAGAATAAAGAGATCAACCATAAATGTGTGATTTTTTATGGCGTTGGCGGTGTTGCACGGTTAGTAAGTAGTTCCATTGCCTTTATCTGCTAATCATTACTTTCTACTCTTTTAGCACATGGACAAAAATGCCGAAGATTAAGATATTTATCCATAAATTGGTTTGATTAGTTATTAATTCCCTATTATTTTAAACTATTTGATCCTTTGAGTTTTCACACTGAGTTATGTTATATATCTTATCCATATTATTATGTTACATCAATCTTAAAATATATTTACTGATAAGGAATCGCAGTAAGTAACCAAAAAATTTATAGACAAGCGCAGGCCCCATTCGGAGACATTGAAAATTAAAAGCTGCCATGAAAGTGAAATTGGTACGATAGATATTGTGGAAGCGTTGAACAGTATGAAATTGGATAAGACTGCAGGGTACGACAGGAGCGGTAGCGTACCAGAAGACTGGTGCAATGCCGTTATCGTTACCCTCCACAAAAAAAAAGGTTCGCAGCAGGACTGTAAGAACTATCGAGGCATTAGTTTACTCAGTATAGTCGGCAAACTGTATGCAAAGGTATTGATCAAGTCTTTTCATTACAAGGCATAGTAGAAAAATTCTTGGCTAGTCAAAACTTCTACTGCGCTTGAGGAATAAATTGTGGTAGACATTATCTGGATGTTGGCAGGCCTTGCATAACTTTATGAGGAGCCAGAACGTGTTAACAAAGGCACCACTGGCTGTTTCCTACGGTTATGTATGGTAGTGAATGTTAGGTTCGGCAGTAGTAGCAAAGTTTAATGCTACAGAGATGAGTAGTCTGAGAAGTATAGCCAGAGTGACTCTGATATATAAAGTGAAGATAAGTGAGATAATAGACCGCTTCGGATCAAAAGAAAATGTGGTTACAAAGATAGATAAAGAAATGCTTGGATAGTTTGGAGAGGTAGATAGGATGAATCAAAGAAGATTAATAAAATATATTTATAATGCGAGTGTAAATTGGTATTGTTTTAAAGAAAGACCAGGTCAAGAGTACCAACAACCGACGAGCATGTATAAGAACGCTGATAAAAGTAGAAGAAGCAAAAGATTTGTGTAAGAACCTTATCAAGAGGAAGGAAGTGGTCTCTGCCTACCGCTAGGTAAAAAAGGCGTGACCATATGTATGTATGTATTTAAAATATATTGATTCATTTAATAAAAAATAGTTTATTGAATAGAAACATTCTAATATTTACAATACATTTTTAAAGAGAAAATACAAGATTTGAGAAAACACAATAAATAAAATCACAATACAATTATCGTTTAATTTTAGATATTGCATGATGTAACTGTTATAAATAAACTAAAGTAGGTATAGCCAATTAGGACCAGAACACCAGAACAAACAAATAATTTCACAAACATTAATTTAACGTGCAGGCACCTGATATTCAAAAATCTAATTATTAAAATATGTACTAAAAGATTTCAAACATCATTATTAATAACTAAGACTAAAATAAAGAAATCAGCTCTTAATGTGTGATTTTTGTTTGCGGCTTAGGCTCTGTTGCATAGTTTATAAGAATTTTCATTATTTCTACCAATGAATATTCGGCGAACTTAATCAATGAAATTGGTGGTGACTGCTTCCAGTTTATTGATGGTTTTTTAAATGCCAAGGAAACAATTAACAGTGGTTCACTAAAGTCCAAACGACAATCAGGTACACGCAAACTGTAAATGAAGTATTGATATAAACAGAAGGTAGGTATACGTTACTGCTATAATTAGTTGTGTACATTGTGGGGTATATTTGTATACTATGCGACTAGCAACATTTAACACGATTTTAGAAACCTGTGTTAGAAGAGTTTAAAGAATAAACAGAAATATGACATAAAAATAATATGTTGCAACACTTAAAATATTGACAAAATAAAATGATTATATTTTCACCTAGATAACACTACAACATTTAAAGATATGTACGTATAATTCATAGATACCTTGACATGCATCAACCTGGCAAAAACCAATATTTATGAAACAAACCCAAGTTTCTATTTTGCAAAACTAAGTCAACAAAGTCAATTTGGACCGTATGCTTACACATAAAGCTTTGGAGCACATCGAAAAATGAGAACAATAACATTTTCAAAAAGTTTCAAAGTAAGGCCTTCGAGTTATGGGTAAATACTCCTCTCCACATCACCAACAGAAGTGTAGAGGTAACAAGAACAATTGAGCACCTTCAGAGAAAACAATAAGTAGACAAACAGGTAACAAGTATGGTGATATTGGTACAGTACCTATAATTTTAACTTCATTACTTGAAATATTTGTGCACATCATCTCAGAAAATTAAACGATTTAATTAATAGTTTACTCATATTTTTTAGTCTTATTAAAAGTATTTCTTTTGGGTAGGCTCTTTGAAAAAGACAAAAAAGGTATGGTTTGTTGAATGTTAGCGTAGCGCGATGCAACGCCACTGAGGGCCCCGATTGTGTTTAAAAACATCGATAAATTCATGTCCAGGCGGTGATTCATTAAAAACCCTACAAAAACTCTCGGAGATGAGATATGTGTGGTAGAATGACTGCGTGCCTGGTATTAATCGGTCGTTGTTTTCAAGTTATAAATAAAGCTATCATTGAATATACCTACATTGTAAGAAAATTAAAATTAAAGTAATATATTTGTAAGTGAAAGCAATTGGAAGAACTGTTTTAAGCAAGTTAAAAAAATATTACAAGATTGCAAGAAAACCAGTTCCTTTAAACGTGAAAAATATATAACTGCTAAAAGTGCACAATAATTTTGATAAAACTATATTTAAATTTAAAATTTTATTACGCTAATACTGCATTTCTAAGTAGAAATATGTAAATATGTATTAAAAATTTTCATTTTAAAAAAAACTGGTTTCACTGGTAGCAAGAATCTCTAGGTTCTATTATAAAACTGTAACAGAGATGTGTCTGAATATTACATATTTATAAAAAAAAGGTCCAGTGTTTAGCTGATACATCACCAATTTTTGGATTTTTTTTCTTTGTTTTTGTGTTTACATGCTTATGATTAGACTTATCAATTGGTACATACTTTACTTTGTTATGATGACGAGAGCCTGAGATATATCAATAAAACTATATTTTTTCACAATCGGATACAAACAATTTAAGTACATTTATATCATGTGGTGTGTAGTTGTTTATACAACACATTCATTACTTTCATAAAGGTATGTAGAGGTCGACGAAAAAATGTAATAAGCAGACTCGACTATAATATAGGTACAGTTTTTCGTCCTTGGTACATAATAGTATATTATTCAACGAGCGTCTACGACCATCGCAGACTATCACTATCACTCGTTAAATTCTTCATCTTATTGTCGTAATCAAATAGTCGAATAGTCATCAGAATGAACACGACATTCGCGATACCGAGTTAGAGGAGCAGAGTCCTCTTATGAAAAAGCTGTTCTATTGCAGCTTCCTCATTGATATCAGCCTGTTGGATCCTGAATATTACAATTGGTGATTGCTTGTCAGCTGTTGAATAATGTATCAGTATCCAACATATCTAAGAAATCATATCCATTCATCAATAGATAACGCATATGTAATTGTTTTAGAATCCAATGTCTTAGAGAAATAACTATTATCTACTCCCGAATTATAATATGCGAATTGAATAACTGTCACCGATTCATTAATAAGGTCCATTTTAACACGAATTTTCATTATGTTACAAATTTTGGCCAATAAAAACACGTACTTTTCATTATAAAACGAATTTTTGGCCTATAGAAACATGCACTTGGTACTAATCAAGTAGGTAGGATGTTTCCACATATTTGACATTCAATTTCTATCGACATTCACTCACAAAGCGTCAAAGTATTAAAGTGTAAACATGTCAAGTAGTGATGAAGAATTATCAGTAGTAATAACCCAAGGATATTTATAATTGTCGAAACAATTTTATAACAGATTTCGAAAGCTTGTTGCTTGGAAACAGACCGACGCCGTAGGCGGAGGTCTGTTGCCTATAAGCAACAAGCTTGAGATAGATGTTATAAAATTTTTGAGCATTCATCAATGTTCGAGGGTTATTCGGATAGAAATTTTTTTGCTGATTATGGAAATAAAATATTTTCTTACATCACAAAAGTCCATGAACGCTTTCCACACAAAATTTTTATTGTGAACAGTATTCTTCGGTGTATTCGATGCTATAATTTCATCAATATTATCTTGAGTATCACAACCAAATCGTGACATATTGTAATATTTGAATTGTCAAAATCGAATTGAAAGGAAATGTAGGTATGTATCCATAGCAACATGACATGATTTAGTGAAAAGAACCCATGGGCTCTTTTCAGTATAATTTTGTTTTGATTGGTTGTGTTCGATCAGATGACCACAAATTGACTGATTTTATTGGATATCAACTTGAGCAAAAAATTTTCACCACAAATTTCTCAAAAAGCTACAACTGTCTGTGAAAATGTATTGCCAACGAAGTAAAAAAAAATGTTTTAAAGTGGAGGTCTGTGTGTGTTTGTACGTATGTGCGTTTGTTCGTATGAGCGTTCGAAATTATTTTTCGTCTCGATTATCTCGAAAACAAAAAATGATATCGACGTGGGACCAATTGCATTCGACGCATAATTACGCAACTTAGAACTAATTAGATTTTCAGCAAAATCGGTCAAGCTGTTTTTTATGGAGAATAAAAAAACTGAAAAAAATGGTAAACTACCTGAATTTTGCAATTTATAAATTATACTTTTAATACAGAATTTTAGGGTCTTTTGAATAATATGATTATTGCATAATAGAAATATTTGTATGAAAAATATAATGACAATATTTCACAAAAAGAGATATTTTTAGAAAACGAAAATAGGAATTGGAGAATTTTAAACTTGTGTCAGTATTGAGAGAATAGCATTGAAGACGCTATAACTTTGAAAATGAAAAATTATTGTTAGTAATAATCAAGCATTGTTTATAACAATTGAATATTGTTACTAACAAATAATGTTTTATCATAATAATTAAAAAAAAATTAAAATAGCTCCCTCCCACTTATGTAATGATAAGAACATTTTTGAAATAATACGGTTGACATAAACAGAATATTGTTAATGACAATTATAATTTGTTACAAACAATTTAAATTCGTTTTTTATAATAATTGTAATAATAATAATTATAGCAACAAAACATATGGTACTTTTTCATTCTTTCTTCTGGGAAGTTAGTCGTGTGGACCTCTCGGGTCGCACCCAGACCACTGATATATTTTTTTGTTTCCTGGAATTGGTGTTCTTAAATTTCTGAATGTTGTATGCCTCGGGGCGGCACACCACTCTGGGCAATGTTTTCCGAAGCTTCGATGTTCGTTGGATGAACGAGTCTTTGGAAAAAGATGTTCTGCAGGTCTCCAAAGTGACCACGAAGGGGTGTGAAGACTGAACTTGACGGGTTAATCTCAAAGTAACTGCTAAGGAAAGAACGATTGTTGATATTTCAGAAGGGCATCGCCCATAAAAATAAATATAAAATAGAGACAACTTTTCTACGGTGTTCCAGAGAAGTAAGTGAGTTTGTAAGCGAGGCATCATCGACCAGACAAATTGCCCTGTTTTGGACGGAATCTAATAGTTTCACGATATGTTTTGGTGCCGTACTCCATATATGGGAACAGTATTCCAGGAAAAATTGGATCTGTGCCTTATAGATCTTAAGCAGCTGACTGAAAGTAAAATAGCTCTTGGAACGAAACAGAAAGCCAAGTTTTTGGGATGCACATTTGACAATGGACCTCACGTGATTTTCCCAAAAAATGTTGTTGTTGATAGTAATACAAAGCATCGAGATGGTTGACTTCAATGGTATGGTTATTCCTGACAATATTATGTTGGGCACAGTGAGATCGGCTTTTCTAGAGAAAAGACATGCTTGTGTTTTATTTGCATTAAATTCTACCAAGTTATTGGATCCCCATTCGAGAATTGTTGCTAAGTCTATATTTATGTTTTTGACATTTGTTGTCCCAATGTTGTAATATTTTCAAATTTATTCAATCTTTTTTATTTACGAATATATCTTAAACTAGTCCGATAAGGGCGATAAGTTACATGTTCTCTAGCTTTCACCACACAATATGTATTTTTTTGTGATGAATAAATGATTTGGAAGTGTACTTACTGTTAACAACTAAATTGTTATTAAATTTAATAAATTATGTATAAACGTATATTGTATGATACAGCTATGGCTTAATTTATAAGTATTGGTAAAATGAAAAGTAATATTTTTCCCTTTTCTTTTCCATTTTGTCTCCATGTGATGATTTACAATCAAAGACGAAGACGAAATCGCGGTCAATAGCTTGTTTGACGGTTAAGCAATTTTTATTATTTTATAAAAAAAGAGTTTTAAAAATCAGTGCCAGAGAAAAAGAAAGCCTGGCTGGATTGGCTGGCTACAAAAGCCAATCAAAGAACGCAAAAGGCAACAATTGAGAATTTAAACAAGGCAAAGAATGAGTATAAAATGTTAAAAGGTGTGGCAAAAGAGGTTGTGGCTGGAAAGAAGAGAAGTAATAAAGATGAATTTAATAGAAGGTTATCTGACGATTTCCAAAACAATATGAGAAATTGTGGAAGACTTAAACAGTATGAAATTGGGTACGACAGGATAACAGTTGAAATGCTGAAGGCTGGACAAAGCGTGGTAACTGGTCTGCTGTACCGCCTTTTTAACCTTTGTTGGAGGAACATCGCCATGGCTGTTTAACTTATACATAGACGATTGTTAAAAAGATTTAAAAAAAGTGCGTATGGATTAAAAATGAATGATTTGATCGTCAAATGCCTTCTTTACGCCGATCAAGTCATATAAGCGTCACTTGAAGAGGAGTTGCAGGCGATAGTTAATGTTATGCATGATGCCCTAAAAATCAAAGGGATGATAATAAATGTAATCAAAACGAAAGTAATGGTTTTTGAAGAAAGCATGACAAACTACGAAGTTTTGATTAAGGGGGAAAGAGTGGAACAAGTAAATGAATTTGTGTATTTGGGTTCAAAGTTTACGAGAGATGGAAAGTATGACAGTGACATTTAGCAAAGGGTGTTGGCAGAAAAACAAATAAATGGGGCACTGCATAGTTTTATAAATAGCGAGAAAGTGTCAAAAAGGCACGTTTGGCTGTGCATAGAGTTGTGTTAGTTCCTACACTTATGTATGGTAGTGAATTTGGCAAAAAAAGCATGAAAATAGGATTAATGCTGCGGAGATGAGTAGTCTGAGAAATTTAGCCGGAGTAACTCGGTTGAATAAAGTAAAGAAAAGTGAGATAAGAGAACGCTGTGGTGTAAAAGAAGGTGTCGTTACAAAGATAGATAACGGAATGCTAGATGGTTTGGACCCATAGAAAGGTTTGATGAAGGAAGATTGACGAAACAAATTTATAAGTCGGTAGAGGTCGACCTCGGCGAACATATCTCGATCAGGTCAACATTGTTTTGAAGAAAGGCCAGGTCAAGAGTACCAACATCCGACGAGCATGTATAAGAGCACTGATGAAAGTAGAGGAAGCAAAAGATGTGTTTAAGAACCGTAGCAAGTGGAAGGAAGTGGTCTCTGCCTACCAGGAAAAAGGCTTGACTATATGTATGTATAAAAAAAATGTTAATGAAAATGTAAAAACATTAAATCGTAATCTACTACCTAGAGATTTATGTGGTAAGAGTAGTTAAAATGTAAGGAAATAATCGCTTATGACGAAGGTAAATTTTCAAAACAAAACTACAATGAACATTAAGAGATGAACAATACGATTTACTAGTTGGGAACTCTTTAAAAATGCAAATGTGTAGTAGGATTTATTAAAAATAAACATTCAAATGTTTACAGCTGCATTTTTAATAACTCAATTAAAAAAGTAAAGATTTGTATAACTGTTGGTAAAAAAGCAATATTCATGAATTAACTTTGTCGATATGGAGAAACTCGGTTTGGGAGAGTATGCTGGTAAATTTTGGCGATAATGTGTTAAAATCGTATTTTATGTCAATAATTTTTTCGTGTAATTATAACACAAAAAGGTGACGATAAAAAGATCGAATCAATACCAATTACGTACATTTACATTGAATGCAATTAGCGCGTCTAATTTAATTGTATACCACGAAAAAAGAATGACATAAACCGACAAAACGATCGAAGGTTACTGAATGTATAAAATGAACTTACTTCTATTGGATGCTAATTCTCTTGAATTTGCAACTGTAAAAATGAAAATAATAATTATTTATGTATAAATAATTTTTTCATTGTTACGTACTAGGTATGCTCACTTATTCAAGGCGTATTATAAATGATAAATGAAAATGCTAGACATGCCAAGCGAACGAGCATATTTTCAAATAGGTTATGCATACGAATAACTTTAAACGAATGCTTACCATCACATTTTATTAAAAATATCTTCTGTAAGAAGTAAAAATGAAATACAAGAAACGCATTCATGGCGCTGATAATGTAATAAGAATTTTTAAATATTTATTTAGGTCATACCTGCACATATTTTATCAAGAATTTTTTTTTAAATATGGTGATAAAATTCCATGAATAAAATTTAGTCTTCCTAATTACTTTTTTACTTTTTTCCTTCCGCAATCCAGGGACAAGTTTTTTTTAACTTAGTTCTCAGTTGAGTTCAATACACAAGAAACTTGGGTGACCTACCAAAGAATTGTCGTATTCGTGAAATTTCATCTCCATGTTTAGATTCTGCTGATGTTTCGTTTTAATCTCCATTCAACTGTTTTTTTAATCGCACATTAGTTCCTAAAGGCAGTAATAATTTTTTTGTCATCGAGTATAAGAATAAATTCTTTTTAGCATGCTTATATCAGTTTCACATGTATGTTTGTTTGTGACTGACACTTTGGCCTCGATTTTGCCCTAATTTGAGCGATCAGAATTAATTTAAACTTCGCACACTTGTCAAAGACCGACGACAATGCAATAATTCGATCAAAATATCCGATTATCCTGATTAGTTTCGCCAGGATTCATAAATTTATTTAGGGATTCTTTGCATGAGAGTAAAAGAGATAGAGCTAGTGCGTGAACTACGCATGCATGCAGTTCCAATGTCATATTATAACTCACCCAATCCAATATACTGGTGAGAAACGTGCCGAGGGATGAATGGCAAGAGGGTGAGTAAAACAAATTGAACTAAACAAAAAATAAATTGTATTTTAAAAAAACTAAAAACACGCTTTTAGAGTTAATCAAACTAAAAAGTAAAAAAAATTCTTAGCATAAGAATATAATTACTGACGAGAAAATTTTATCACTGTTCTAAAAGCGTGGGGTGCTTTGTATGACATTTTTAAACTAACTCTGCGTTTCGGAATAAAAGCACCCCACACCTTTAGAACAGTGACAATAGTTTTTTTGTCAGTAATTTTATTCTTATGTTTAGAATTAATTTTTACTTTTTAATTTGATTAACTCTAAAAGCGTGTTTTTTAGTTTTTTTTTAACTTTAATTTATTTATTTTTAACTTAAGTTTTTCCGAGCTTTTATGCGCCATCAGTTTTATCTAGCAATATCATAATAGCCATAAAATGTACCATTTCTTCTTCATTTCCTAATTTACATGTAGTTTTGAATGCACCTGAGTTTGTTTAAATCTACATATATTAAATTGAAAACCAGTAAAATAGTTTATTTCTTCTTATTTATGTAGGAAGAAATATTCTAATACACGAAAGGCGGTAACAAATGATCATTCTTTTCCTGGCACGTCCCTGAGATGATATATAGCGTAAAATACAGGTTATTATTATTTAAATTACACTGCATGCATAGTACGATGTGTTTGAACGCATGTCGGAAATAAGATATCAACGTTTTTATAATATAATACATGTGAATGTTGCGTGTATTTTATTTTTTGCAACGATAATTTTATTCATAATTTCTAACCTCTAGCTATTACACATTAGAGAAAATGAGAAACCTTGATTACTCGATAACATCTCGTATAAATTTGTTACTGTTATACTAATTTAATGAAATTAAAATCACTTGTGACTAGTAATAATTTTGAATTTTGACACATTTTTTCCATAAAATTATTGTCCTCATGATGGATTCAAAAAATTCAAAATTTTTTTATCATTTTTAGTTAGTATCTTACAGTCCACAGAAGACTATACAGATTATGTGAAGAGCAGATATCTGAAACCCAATTCGGGATCTCTGATGCCCTGGAAACCAGAGATTTGCCATACAAGTTTTAATCCAACGGTGCAGAGATGTTAACTGTGATGTATACATATTAGAAAGCATTTGATAGAGCCCAACATCACAAATTGATAGGAATATTAGAACAATTAGGCCTAGATGAGAAGTACCAGAGAATAATCACCAACTTGTATTGGCAACAAACGGCATTTGCTAGGGTGGAAGAAGAACGTACAGATACCATATCAATACAACGGAGTGTTAGACAAGGGTGTATTCTTTTCCCCCTACTGTTCAATATATACTCCGAATAAATCTTTAAAGAAGCACCGAAGGATATTGAAGCAGGAATACTCGTTAATGGGAAGAGAGTGAATTACATTAGATATGCCGACGACTCTGTAGTTCTCGCAGATAATCTAGAAGACTTTCAATATCTCATGATCCGAATAACTAAAACTAGCCACCAATATGGGCTTGATCTTAACATCAATAAAACTAAATATATGGTCATTAGCAAATCCCCTATCAATATTGTACAACTGACAGTTAATAATGAAAACATCAAAAGAACGCAACAATATGAATACCTAGGGACCATGATTAATGAGCAGTGGAAGAGTATAGCTGCAGTATAGAGAGAAAGCGAGAACAATATTTCTAAAAATGGCATCACTCTTCAAAAATAATATTTAAAAATGAACAGCAAAATAAGGCTTCTTTGATGCTACGTCTTCTCTGTGTTGCTGTATGGAGTAGAATCATGAACTTTGACGGAGGCTACCACAAAAAAACTACAATCCTTTGAAATGTGGCTGTATAGCAGAATTCTGAAGGTTCCATGGACAGACCATGTGACCAACCAATCAGTGCTAACAAAAATGAACAAGAAGTTAGAAGTCATGGATATTGTAAAGACCAGAAAACTAAAATATGTTGTGCACATTATCCGTAAAAAACGTCGATACGGAATTCTACAACGAATTCTCAAAGGCAAGATATTGGGAAAGAGAGGACCGGAAAAAAGACGTATCTCGTGGCTGAAGAACCTGACAACGTGGTTCTCTACTACCACGACCGGGCTATTCCGTGCCGCAGCAATCAAGATAATGATAGCCAGAATGATTGCCAACATTCGGACCAAATAGGCACTTTAAAAAGTCTTACAGCTTACTAAGGTATTTAAATTTTTGTTTTTATTCAAAAAGTATATTATTGAAAATATGTTTTTAAAGTCGAAAATGTTTTGTTATGTAGGTACCCGACGCGGCTTTGCTATAAGGTCATTTGGTATATGACTTACATTTTTTTTTAATGTAATACATAAATAATTATTAAAAACGTATTCTAATTGTTTATAAAAAATTATAATTGTCATTAACAATATTCTGTTTATGTCAACCGTATTCTTTCAACGTTTTTCTTATCATTTCATAAGCGGGAGCTATTTTCATTGTTTATATAAATTGAAATTTTTTTTTATTATGATAGATAATCATTTGTTGGTAACAATATTTAATTGTTATAAACAATGCTTGATTACTTCTACCAATAATTTTTTATTTTCAAAGTTATAGCGTCTTCAATGTATTCTCTCAATACTGACACAAGTTTAAAAAATTCTTTAATTCCTATTTTTGTTTTCTAAAACTATCTCTTTTTATAAAATATTGTCATGTTATTTTTTATACAAATATTTTTAACATGCAATAATCATATTCTATAAAAGATCTTAAAATTCTGTATTAAAAATAGCATAATTTATAAATTGCAAAATTTTGGTAGTCTACCATTTTTTTCAGTTTTTTTATTCTCCATTAAAAAGAGCTTGGCTGATTTTGCTAAAAGTCTAATCAGTTCTAAGTTGCGTAATTATGCGTCAAATTTAATTGGTCTTACGTCGATATCATTTTTTGTTCTCGAGATAATCGGGACGAAAAATAATTTCGCAAGTTTACCTACCATTTTTTTTAGTTTTTTTTATTCTTCATAAAAACAGTTTAACCAATTTTTTTTAAAATCTAATCATTTTTAAGTTGCGTAATTATGCGTCGAATGCAATTGGTGCCACGTCGATATCATTTTTTGTTCTCGAGATAATCGAGACAAAACATAATTCCGGACGCACATACGAACACACACACACACACACACACACACACACACACACACACACACACACACACACACACACACACACACACGCACGCACACACACACACACACACAGACGGCCACTTAAAAACTATTGTATTCGAATCTGGGGATCTTAAAATGTGGAGATATGTCAAATTTTGGGATTCGCAAAATCAGATTCATTACTATAACTTCCTTCTGTGAAGTTAATAATAATAACTTATTCCTGTCCGCTACGCGCCTGGCCGGGCCGTATTTTAAATTGACCTCACGTGTTATTAGGACAATCTACAAGGATACATGCATTGCAAGTGAGACAGAGACAACAGCATACGCGCCCGCTCCGAAGCTGAAAAAAGACAAGTAGATGTCGAAATTGTCGACGGCCGACCAGTCAAATGCATACTTTCGGTCACGCATCATGCCAGGCCGCATCAGCTGATGGCTGTTAATTACTATTTTTTATTGTTTCGCCTTGTATTTCGACAAAGTTTACACCATGTTAACTTCGGTTTCGGTGTATGGATTTTCGAAATGTTCTTTTTTTGTATGTAATGTAATTTTTTTTTCGAAAGTGTACATGTGTAGAAAAATAATAAAAATGATTATTTCCTCTTGAATTAATAGGGGTGGTGTAGAAAAAGCAAAAGTTAAAATGGTTAGTGATAAATAATTTTACATGTTTTTGGAAACAAGAAATCGATTTTTATTGTTGTTTTTTTTTTTTAATTGAAATAGTATTGTTACGATTTTCGTGGGTAGAAGTGAACGACGACTGGGTTTAATCTGATTTATTTTAACGAACACTAACTTTATGAGAGACTAATTTATAACAACTATTTATTTATTTTTTTGAGGTTATGAACGTAACGCAACTTCGTATTCGACTGACTGCTGCCATTAGCTGGCCCTGTATATATATCGTATTTGGGTTGTTCGAGAACTTTCTGGAACTGTCATTCTCCTGTCATCTCTTTCCATCAGATAGCATTCAGGATATTCCATCTTTCTCTGCTCATGATCATTCACGAACAATCTAGAACTAACTGGAATGTCCAATACAGGATATTTTGATATCGGCGATACTTCTTCATGACTGCCGAATTCCATTACAGTATTAAAATTTAATATAAGAACGATGTGAAAGTACTGACTTCATTGGCAGCGTTTTTTTTTACAATAGATATTTCAAGGAATATATCTTTTAGTTGCTCTATTTAAAGTCAAAAACATAAAATAAAATAATAAAAGATTGTGCGTGGCACTTCAAAAAATTTCATTTTTGGTCCAGTGCTTGTGGTACTATCCTACACAATTTGACCCACCTCTACAGCCGCACTCGAGAGACAAGGGGTTTTAAGAAAAATTATCTACACAAAAAAGTTTTGTTTAACCAGTTAGGGAAATTTTTTATAACAGTATTAAAAGATATTTATTAAAATAAAATAATAAAATAATAGTAAGTAAATGTGTTTGTGAGAAAAAGGCTTATGCTCTTCAGCTATTAAGAATTTTAAACCATTTGTTACCATTAAGGCATAGAATCGTACTTGGTACCTCACATAATTTAAAAAATACTTACTTCATATTTTTTTCGGTGTGTAAATAAGTATTGTTACTCAATTAAGTTAAAGTTATTTTGCAACTGGACCTTTGTACAAGACCAATGATAAAAATAATTTCGTAACAACGTCATATAATGAAAAACAGGTAAATAAAACTGTTATTGGTGACATTAAATTGATTAATTACATGAATTTTCAATACTAATTATTTTATTTGATCACTCATGGACGTAAAGTGGTTATTGCGAATGTCATTAGAATTCATTAAAAGTAAATTTGACCAATTTCTACTTACCAATATGTTTTTCTACAATGCTTGGGTAACTTATTTCAAAACAGGTTTGTTCGAAATTTATTAAATTTTTACGGCCATTTGTTTTTTAGATGACATTACATATAGCCCGTAGGGGTAGGCAGAGACCACTTCCTTCCACTTGCATAGGTTTTTACACACATCTTTTGCTTTTTCTACTTTCTTTAGAGCTCTCATACATGCCCGTTGGTTATTAGTGCTCTTGTCCTAGGCTTTTTTTATTTTTGTTAAAGGTGGAACAAAAAGAATTTGGCAGGACATAAAGTCTATAAAACACACCGAAGGTGAAGGAAAAAGACATATTATTGTACATGCAGGTGGAAAGCATGATTTTGTTGATAACGGCGGATCTTTTATTTTCGTCAAAATTGGCCGATTTTCATGACAATATCTATACAGAGATGTTTGTAAAATGGTTAAAAGAGAAACTATTACCATCGATACATAAACTATCTGTCATTGTATTAGACAATGCTCCGCACCATTCGTAAATTTTAAAAAAGCGACCAAAAAACTCCTGGACGGTACAGAAAATAAAAGAATGGTTAACGAACGAAAATATTTCATTTCCACAGTATTGTTTTAGGCCGGAATTATTATCGAGAGCTAGAAGGCTATCAAATTATACTCAGTTATGAACATCGCTGCTATGTGTACTCCATATTGTACTATGGCATGGAATCCTTGACATTGACCGAAGCAACACAAAAGAAACTCGAAGCCTTCGAGATTTGGCTATACAGAAGGATCCTTAGAATATCATGGGTAGATAGAGTGACCAACAAAACAATACTGGAAAGAATGGGGAAGGAAAAAGAGGTGATGTAAACGATTAAGAGAAGGAAACTGGAATATCTCGGACATATAATGAAAAATGACAACAAATACAAACTCTTAAAATCCATCCTCCAAGAAAAAGTGTTTGGAAAGAGAGGGCCCGAAAGAAGAAGGATATCATGGCTAAAGAACCTAAGGAGATGGTATTCAAAAACAACCACAGGACTGTTTAAAGCAGCAGTCAACAAGGTCATCATAGCCAGGATGGTCGCCAATTTTCGAAAGGAATAGACACTAGAAGAATAAGAATGAACATCGTGTGCTAAGACTACCACCTTATCATTGCCAATTTAATCCCATTAAGTTTATTTGGGGAATATGCAAAACGTATTATGACAATGAAATTGGATCTAATGGTAACAGGAAAAGGCTGTTTTGTAAATCTGGCAATAAGCCTAAAATTTGGGAAAAATGTGTCGCATATTGTGAAAATTTAATAGAGAAAAGGTGGGTTCGTGAAAACCTGTTATCATACTGTTATCATTTACAATCCGAGTGAGAATAACGACGACAGTGGTTCCGATTATAATGACTATAAATCTGATGCTTGATAATACCGTAAGTTCTGCATGATTAAACATATTTATTAAATTTGTACCGATAATTTATTTTTGTTGCATTTCCTTTTAAAATAATGAAATATGTGCCTATTTCTAACCAAAAAACTCATCGAGAGCTACATCAACGATTTCTGTTTACAATAAAGCAAAAAATAAAAATAAAACAAAAGCATAATTATAAGCAATAAATCTTGGGGGAATTTACTTATATGCTTCTCGACACAGTGCGCCCGTTAAGTTGATGCCTCGGTGTATAAGTATTGGTAAAATGAGCTATACGTAATTGTTGTTTTAAAAAAATTTAAATTTAAATAACGATGTCACAAAAGTATCAAACTTTAAATGCAAGCTGTAGTTTTACATTACCGTTCAAGTTAATGAGGATATGTCAAATAAAATGAGTTTTGGACGCGTGTTTTACTAATAGATCTGACTAAAAAATATTACGTACCATCACAAACAATAGAGTAAGCTATAAATAAAAAAAATAAAGATAAAACTTAATTAGTTACCAAAATAATATTAAATTTTTATTGCGTCGGGTGGTACCCAAAGAACAAATATGAAATGTAACGTATGAAAGAATTTGATAAATAATTTATTTCATCTCATGGTGTTAACCATTAATAAAAATACTAAAACTGACATACTTATCAACTAGAAAGGTGTTTTTACATACCATTATAATTAATTAACGTAATACTTGCTATTAACAACAAACTAAATATAAACTGAACTTGAATAATAGATAATAGATAACTATTAAAGAATACTAAACAGTAAACATTTTGATCGATATTTCCTTTATGCAAATAAGGATTGAAACGAAACTGGTTCCTACATTTTATAAAGTTAATTTATAAAAGACCACGTTGATACAATTACAAACAAAACGAAAATATTTTATTGGGTACCATAGTTTTATAAAATTTATTAAAACTTGTGCCACGATTTATTTTCATAGTTTTATCGTAATTCTTAATCTATGAATTGACAAATTTTACAACATATTTACATCGCACCGTAGATTCAATAACAAACCAACTCATCAAGAAACTATATATATATATATATATATATATATATATATATATATATATATATATATATATATATATATATATATATATCGCGTTAAAACGTGCGTCGGCGTCTTGCGATTCCTAATCTCCATTCCTCTCTATTCGTCCACATCGTCCATCTCTTTTTGTATGCCTTCTCTCCAGCTCTTTCGTGGTCTTCCTCTTCTTCTTCTTCCTCTGGGGTTCCACTGTAATATTTTCTTTGGGATTCTGTCTGGTGGCAATCTTTGAACATGCCCGTACCATATCAACTGTTTAGTTCTTATTTCGTCTGTGATGTCGTGCTGTACTCCCATTATTTGTTTTATCCTCTCATTTGTAACTCTTTCTAGTCTTGATTTCCCCGCTGCTCGTCTCCAGTAATCCATTTCTGTGGCTCTAATTTTTCTTTTGATCTTTTCTTTCAAAGGCCATACTTCGCAACCGTACATTATTATGCTCTTCACTATCGTGTCGTAAATTCTTTTTTTGTTGTTGTTGCTTATTGTTCTATCCCACAGTACTCCGTTTAACATTGATATTGCTCTTCTTCCTTTCATTTAGTTAGTTAGTTTCAAGAAACTAACGGGAAGCAAATGGGGAGCTAACCATCACGTGATCAGTTCTACAGCGGAAGCACTGCGTTTCTCAATTGCGGAGTCCGGTATGGAATAGATCCTCACATACGAAACATATAAACGTTGCACTTAACGAAACATGTTGTCTTATAACTGACTGTAAGATGAATACACCACTAGGATACCATAACAAGCTAGCTGGAAGCGAGGATCCCGCGCCTCGCCGACTAGCGATAGAACATACTAAGAGATTCAAACAAACTTTCGATAACCACCACCCGTTGTACAATGCTCCGGAACCAATAAGACGACTGAGATCACGAAAGAGTTTCCTGGGTGCAGTCCCTATGGAGCTACCGGATATATATCCTCTATGCCAGGAACCTCCACCAGGCTATTATCTGGAATGGAAAAATTGGAAAACTTTGAACCGCCTTAGAACAGGAGTCGCCCCTACAAAGACGAACCTAGCAAAATGGGGGATTATTAAAGAAATAGACACAAGGTGCGACTGCGGGGTGGTGCAGACTTCTTCTTCTTAGGGTGCCGTGATCGCTTGTCGATCGTAGCATATTAACAATCATAGTCTTATTCACAGTTGCGCGGAATAATTCACTGGTAGTTTTTCCAAACCACTGGCGTAGATTTTTAAGCCGGGAAGTGGTACAGCGGCCAACACTTATTTTTTCCATGATTTTGCCTTATATAACAAGGTGTAGTATGTTGTACTTTTCTAAAGGACCTTTTCTTATATGACCGAAGTATTCCAATTTACGTCGTTTAACCGTGTTCACGACTTCGTAACTTTTATTTAAACGTTGCAATACCTTTTAGTTTGTGACTCTATCTACCCAACTGATCTTCAGAATACGGCGATATACCCCACATCTCGAATGCTTCTAGTTTCTTCAAATACGATTCAGTCAAGGTACATGCCTCAACCCCGTAAAGCAATAATGGGAATTATAACAGCGAACCATTCTCATGCGAAGTTCCAAATTGAGATCATGAGATCAAGTATTTTTCTAAATTTCATAAAATTTATTCGTGCTTTAGCCATTCTAATTTTGATTTCTGTACTAGGGTTCCAGTTTTCGTTAATATTAGTACCCAGATATACCAGCTGACTTACGCGTTCAATTGAATCGTGTTCAATTGACCCTGTCACTAACAAGGTGTCATCTGTGTACCTAATATTATTCATAAGCACGCCATTAATGAGTATGCCTTCTTTAGCATGTTCTAACACATCCTCAAAGATTGTTTCAGCATACAAATTAAACAAAAGTGGTGACAATATACAGCCCTGTCGAACTCCACGCTTGATCTCTACTTCTTCGGAGTATTGATTTCCAACCCTGACACAGGCAGCCTGACCTCAATACAAATTTGCGATGAGTCATTACCATCTAGAATGGAGGTCTTGAGAATTTTCAGCATTTTTTTGTGACGAACTCTATCAAAATCGATGGCGCACATAAAAACGTCTTGGTTTATATCTCTACACCTTTGGACTAAGTCTTGAGGTGTAAATAGTGCTTCGCGAGTGCCAAGGCTGCAACGAAAACCAAATTGGGTTCCTGAGATTCTTTCATCGATTTTTTTATAAATTCTTTGATGAATTATTCCGAGATAGCGAGATAGCGATGATGATTGCCAACCTTCGCCGCGGGGATGGCACTTGGAGAAGAAGAAATCCCTGTTGTGGGAACATCACACGTTAATCTGTTAGCTATGCATTCAGCCGAGAAAACAGAAGAATATACTTTTCTATGATACTTCTTGAGAAGATTCTAATGTGTTATATAAATTGCGAGTATATATTAGAAAAAATATATTTACTACGAAACTCACCAGTTTTTGCAATTTGCAACAATTATAATTCAAACTGTAGCAGCAATTTTGACATTTTTGGGACGTCTCACAGTTAAATTTAATCAGTG
Source organism: Agelastica alni (assembly GCA_950111635.1). NCBI lineage: Eukaryota > Metazoa > Arthropoda > Insecta > Coleoptera > Chrysomelidae > Agelastica > Agelastica alni. The sequence goes on along the minus strand of OX467712.1, from coordinate 46,426,204 downwards.
TTTCTAGGTTAATCATTTTCTTGTTTTAAGTCAATTGTCATGATTATTTAATTGTGTTGATGCTAATGGTTTAATCTGTAATGTATTGTTACTTTTTTCTTCTTTAATTAGTTATTGGATTCTTGTTAATTGGAGAAAATAAATAAATAAAATAAATATCTTAAAAGAAAGTTGCGTATTTATTATTAAAATTATAAACTATTGTTTTGTGAAATATATTTTTTAATTTTTTTTTAACCAAACGGCTAAATAGTTTCGTTGCTAATTGAGATTAAATTTTATTAATTTGGAATTGGTTCCTTCAGTTAAATACCAAAAAAGAGATTCACGCATTTTGTTTTGAATTTCAATTTCTTCGCCATGAACACTTCAATCAAATAAACGTTAGAATAACCTGGATTTTTAAGCATCAATCAGAAAATTTTCAATTGGTTATCTTAAGTGATCAATAATACCTGTTCTTGTAATAAATGAGTGCATTTTATTAATGAAAAATATTAATAAATAAATACTTTGTAGTATTTGTCATTAGTCCACCTATCAGCAAAAAAGAAGTAGAAAAAGCTCTAAAAATGGCAAAGAATGGCAAAGCACCGGCCCTGATTGACTGCGAAGTGAGATAGTAAAATTGCTAGGCGATATGGGAATAACAATGATAACAAAACTTTTCAACACAATATACAATACGGGCATTATTCCAACCGGCTGGCTTAGGTCAACTTTTGTTACAATCCCTAAGAAAAACAGAGCTACAAAATGTAGTGACTACCGTACCATCAGCTTGATGAGCCACCTCCTTAAAGTATATATAAAAAAGAAAGAATATATCAAAAATTAAAAGCGAGCATCGGCAGAACTCAGTTTGCATTTCGATCAGGATTGGGAACGCGTGAAGCGCTCTTTGGAGTTCAAGTACTAATACAGCGCTGCCAAGACGTTGACTCTGACGTGTTCGTGTGCCTGGTGGATTTTGAAAAAGCCTTTGACAAAGTGCGACATGACAAACTTATGATACTCAAAACAACTGGTATTGACAAAGATATCCGCTTGATAGGTAATTTATGTTGGCACCAGTCTGCCAAAGTCAGAATTAACGGGCACCTGACGGAAGATGTTGAAGTAAAGAAAGGTGTGAGAAAGGGATGTATATCTCCACTCCTTTTTAATTTATACTCTGAAGAGTTATTTGGGCAGGCCCTAGGAGACATGGATTTGGGAGTTGTGATAAATGGACAAATTCTCAACAACATAAGATACGCGGATGACACCGTAATACTCGCGCAGTCCATCGATGACCTACAGAGACTTATTAATAGGATGACTGAAGCTTGCGAAGTATTTGGTTTAAAAATACATACACAAAAACATATAGTCACGCTAATAAGCAAAGAAGTTCATATTCAAGTTGCTAGTGTCTACGTCAATGTGCGAGCTATCTTGGTTGCAGGATAAACGAGGACTGGGATCCATCAGTTGAAATCAAAACACGTATTGAGTGTGCCCGGGCAACATTTATTTGCATGAAAAAACTTTTTACCAGTCACGATCTATCGATTGCCCTGCGAATGAGGATGATTAGAGCATATGTCTTTCCAGTTTTTTTGTATGGAGTCAAGAGCTGGACACTAACAGAAGCCACGCTCAAACGTCTACAAGTTTTCGAGATGTGGTTGTACAGGAGGATGCTAAGAGTAAGTTGGGTGAAAAAGATCACAAACGAGGAGGTGCTTAAAAGAATGCATAAAAATACAGAAGTGGTCAATATTGTTAAACAACGAAAACTTGAATATTTTGGACATATCATGAGACACCCAGAAAGGTATGACATTCTACATCTTATAATATGGGGTAAGATTGATAGTAAGAGACGCCCTGGCAGACGAAGAACTTCCTGGCTCAAAAATCTCGGACAGTGGTTTGGTCTCACCACTATACAATTTTTCCGAGCGGCTACCAACAAAATAATGATTGCAAACATGATAGCCAGAATTATCGCCAACGATCATTAAACGGTCACGGCACCTAGAAGAAGAAAGAAGTATTTGATCATTTTCAATTTTTTTAAAATTTAATTTTTAAGTACCCACGTAAAATATTTATAATTATTTTATTATGAATATTATTCGTTTAAGTTTATATTCACAACTCTTAGAACTGTTAAAATTAATTATAAACACGACCTATTGCTCATTTCTTGTGAACTATAATAAGAATGCAGATTTGATTTTAAAATCGCGAAAGTATTGTTCAATTAATCTATGATCGAAAAAAATGTACACACTGATCATTGATCAATGCTGTATTTTCATAGCAGATACACGAAAAAAATATTATTGTATAACTTGAAATATAAACTCTTACTTACATACTTTGCTTATTATTTATCCTGGTTATCTTCCCTTCATCAAAATCGTGATAGGCTGTTATAAGTTTGCAATTTCATTGCATTGAGTTTAAATAGTCGTGTCAGAATAATTTGTATATGTTTTGTTGATTTTATTCGTCATAAATTTATAGTTTTTGGGTCAACTACAAAAATGGAAAACAAAGTAATTAACATTAAAACTTGTAATATCGTATTTATGGCATTAATCTTAAAAAAAGGTTGGTTTATTTTTGGAATATTTTAATTCAAATGTATTACTTTTTAAATAATAATAACATTGTGATATTTAAAAACTTGTACAGAAAAATGTAATTTGTAAAGATCAAATAATATAGGTAAACATTATTTAATTTTTGAAGGTTTAAGTACGATAACAGATTATATCAAGGCCACCTACAATTTAAACAAATAAGATGTGATAGCTGAGAAAAATGTAATGCATTTTACTAAAATGTTACATAATAAACATCAAAATTATGAAAAATTAATAACTTTTAGGATAATCGGGATAAAATTTTTTTTAAAATGTAAATTATTGAATAAGGTTTACCAGAACTAAAATTTTTAACTGACGAAGAGAGTTTTTTTTTTATTTTTAGTACCCTAATTACTTTTTAATTCACAGTAAATTGCTGTTATTATTTATAAGCAGTATTTTAATTGTTATACAATTACGTTTTTACTGTATCAATAGTCTTTGATACTGGGTCAATATTTTGTATCAATTATTACTTTTTATGAGCTTTGATTTTGTGGGTAATATAAATCAGTTATTGCACAAGTTTAATGACACATAAGCTTTCTTTGTCGCGACAATGATTTATTCTCGTCGAAGGACGTATTGTTTAATTGAATTATTCGGTTGTTTACAAATTCTTTTAAACTAATGTCTGGGCTTGTAATACCCAATCAGACAATTTTAGCCTTTCTAAACTGACCCCCATTTTTAACTCTATTCGTGTCCTATCTAATTCAAATAACTATTGTTTGTAGAAATTGTATTCAAAACAAAATTTAGTAGTTCTTGTTTCTACTACTATGACATTGTGATATGCGGTTTTGAAAGCGTGACCAGTATTTGCCCTACAAAAGATATATAAAATATATATACATGAAATAAAAATAATGGAAATAACACTATTTTGTTTTAATAACAAAGAAAGTTTGATAACAAAAGGAGATAATTTTTTAATCCATAAGTTAAGCACAAAAAAATTAACTTTAGAATTCATTTTGTCTGTTTTTATGTTGAAAAGAGTCCTACAAGTGTTTAAATTAAAGTGGGAATTAATTTGTAAATACAAGTTGACGGTTACGAACAGAAGGTCCTGTTTACAAAGGACGGGTCTAGTTGAGAATGCTTTGGAGTTTGGAACTGTAATACAGGGTGGCCAACCGAAAACGAAACAGAGCCATTTGCAGGAACCTTATCAACATTTTAGAAAAACGCTCAGAACCGTCGATTTTTTATTAAAGGGAGACACTCTTTTCCGGTATTTTTGACTTCACTACTTTCAACTCCAAGCGAGGGTAAGAATTACCCCAAAATTTTTAAATGCCATTGGGGGTTAAATAAGATGTATTTTGAAAGCTCTGACAATTCTCTTTACATTTCCTCCCAATACTTTAGAAAAAATTACTTGTTAAAATTTCAACTATTTTAGTTCCTTACTTACTAATTAATTAGGCAAGCGAAAAGGCTAGTAAGTCTTTCGCCAAGGAACGCTTAACGAGTTGGACAAGAAAGACTTGAAACTGGTGACGGGACTTCCCTCTGGACACTGCCCTCTAAGGTACCACCTATAAAAGATGGGCAAAACAAAGAGTGATAGTTGCCGCTACTGCGAGAACTTCGCTGAAACTGCAGAACATTTGATTTGCGAATGCCCAGCGCTTTTCTGCAAGAGGCTCAAGTTTCTGGAAGGGGCCTTCCTAAAGCCCTTCGATATCAGAAAGTTAGCCCCCAGGAAACTGATAAACTTTTCCCGAAGTCTCGGAATCCCGGGCCTTGAATAGATTAAGGGTTATGCACAAAAGATCTGATAGGTCGAAGTGCTTGAGAGGCAGCATGGCCTTCACGACCCACCCTACAATTTACAATCTACTAATTAATGTTCAAACTAATGACCGCCCGCTTCCATACAATAATATAATATTTATAAAAAGTTTAACAGAACTGTTAAATACTGTGTGTGTCTATTTTTATTATATAACAATTGTATAAAACCATACCTACACATTTTTTCACTTAATCTATTTAAAAAATGTACTTAAATGCTAACAAAGTGACTATAATAGATTATCAATAAACATTCATTAAATTAACAAAAAAGTTTAACAGGTTTGTTGAATACTAATGATTGTAACGACGTGTTTATTTTTCTATTGAATTAATGACAAATTATTTATGAGCCTTAAAAGATTACGGTTATTGAACCTAAACGAATACGCAGTAACAGATACCTTCTGGATTAAATGTGCCAAAACGATAAAGCAACGTTGTCGCTTGATTTGGCCACATTACAAACAAAACTTTAATTATTTTTCAATTGCGAAAAATTTTTTTTATTAAAAAAATTTACTCAAAAAAATAAAAAATGTTTTCTTCATTAATATATTAATAAGAACTATCTTATACAAGAACATTAAACCAGAACCCGTATCTCTGAAACAAAGTAGGTATTTGTGGACATATGTTTATATAGCAAACTGTCATTATTTTTTCATGCAGAATCACCCCCTGAAGTTTAACGCACTTAATTACTACCACCCTGTATATATAGTAGGATTTTTTTCTGTATTTATTTATTTTAAACTTTTAATATTTTGCTTAAACTGAAAAGAATCGCCAATTCACCATTGTTTACTGTTGATGTTATTGGACAACACTTATTTGGCAAGAAAAATGTTGAAATTTAAGTATCGGTAACTACGTTTTTTGCTTTAGTTAAAAAACGACTCTTATAGGCGACTCTTGTATTTTCTATAGGTAGCCAACGGCTGGACCGATTTTGATGAAATTTTAAGCCAATCTTTAGATTAGCCCGGCGAATGATCGTGTGAAGTTTGGTAGCACCCCCGCATTTTCATTCTTAACGTAAATCTAACTTATTTAATTAATTTGTCAAATTTAACAATAATGATAATTATTATTATTATGATTTAGGTTTTTGGTGGTTTTTTTTATACTAAAAAAATCATTTTTAATCTTTACCAGGTACTGTTGGTGTTAGGTTAGGTTAGGCTAATTTTTTTACTTTTACTGCCTCAATTAATACCGATTATTATTAGCCTAACCTAACACCAACAGTACCTACCTGGTAAAGAACTTTGAAAAAACTCAAAAATTAAAAATGCAGGGTTGCAACCAAACTTCACACGATCACCCGCCGGGCTATTCTAAAGATTGGGTAAAAAATTCATCAAAATCAGTCCAGCCGTTATATTTTAATGTTAACGTGTCATTCTTGCGTAGGAGCCATGTTAATCTATTCTGTATCGTTCCAATTTTAGTATGAAAAACACAACAAAAAATCATAAATCATAATAATTATAATTATTATTATTGTTAAATTTGACAAATCAATTAAATAAGTTAGACTTGCGTTCAGTAATAATGAATTAAAAACGTTCAATGATAATAAATAAAAATTAACACTTGGTGGAGAATTACGAATCAATCTCTCGTAAGCAACAGACAATCCTAACCCGTCTCAGGATTGGCCACACTAGGTACACACATCAGCATCTACTGAAGAAAGAAAATCCTAATAGATGTGTCTTCTGCTATGAAGAACTGAGTGTAAAACATTTCATATCGGAGTGTCCCGACTATAGAGAGAAAAGGTTAACACCAGGACTGTCCGAAGAACTTAGTGATGCCTTGAACCCGATTAATATTTACTCGTTACTGAAGTTTCTGAAATCCACCAACATTTTACAACGTATATGAAATTTATTGTACCATACCCGCTAATAACCTTCGCGGTTGATGCGGTTTCTTTAAATAAAAAAACACTTGGTGGCTAAAGAAAAAAAAATGAAAATGCGGGTTTGCCACCAAACTTTACACAATCATTCGCCGGACTTATCTAAAGATTGGCTGAAAATTTCATCAAAATCGGTCCAACCGTTGACTATAGAAAAGAAATTTTCCAAAAAATGTTCCGAATGGTGTAAAACCTAAAATACAACCATAAACAAAATTTAAAATAAAAAAGTTTTCCATATGCTGCTAACTTAAGTAGACAAAGTATACGTATAATATGTATATCCATTAATTAATTACAGACAAAATTTATTCTGGCTCGTGTTAGACAAAAGGCAGGCCCTTTCCAGAATAAATACCCTATTTCATTTCAAGCAAAAAAATAAAGAATTTTAAAAACATGGTTTTAAAAAAAACTGTTTACTTAGATATAAAAATTTAAAAATTTGTAATAGTTTGCGACAATCAAAGTTAGCTGTATCCAAATGTAGATAAGTAAGAGTGAAAAATAAAACTATGTGAAAGTAAAACACCTATTAAAGCTCGACAAAGAAATAATGCTGCTTTTGTAGGATTTCGGTTTGCTGTCAAGGCAATTTATATTTTTAAAGATTAAAGATTTGGATCTTCCCAAATGGGAAAACAATACTTAAAAACTTTAATTTTTTTTGTATAGACTAGTAGAACACTAAAGAAATTGAGGCTCCACATAAATTTTTTTTAGCTAGATTCTTGAAGGTGGGATATTACCTTAAAGCTTAATTTTGTTGGCTCTGAATAAAATTTACAAAAAAAATATTAAAAATTATAATATATTATAGTTGTACCAATACTTACATTTAAAACATTTGAATTGTTAGTACAAGTATAAAATTAACAACATTTTTACCTTAAATTTAGTATTAACATTTATAAGATAGTACCTTTTGCTTGTGGACAAAGAAGAAAAAAAATAAGTTTGATTACTCTGTTACTAAAAATTTCTTGTAATTTTTTTATTATTAATTACTGGTGTTTTGGCATAAAAACCATATCATAGATAAATTTTTAAATTTTAAGAAAACACTCAATAATTTTTGGTGCATAAAACTTTTATAAATATTGTTGCAAAGATGTTTCAAATCATTCTACAACATTTTTTATAAATTCACCGATTATTGGATAAAAAGTTGTGCTACGAATATAAGAGATTTGTTGAAGTAAACTTGAACAGTTACCCTCTATTATATTGCGTTTACATTCCTTTCACACGTCTTTGGATTTCCGCAAAATTGATAGCCAGCCATTTGTCTCATGGTCCCTTTCAATTGATTCTTCGGTTATAACAGTCAAGTAGTCTTATTTTTAACACTACTAAAACGTTCTTCGGCATATTTAACAGCCACTTAAAGAGATCCCTTCCTTCATTTGTGACAATAGGATGCTTATTTGATAGATGTAAACAGTGTCACGAAGGTCACAGAGTATACTGAGTTACAAATCGCAGCCATTAAGTAAATAAAAGGTTATAAATTGGTGATACTCGAGGCATTGTGATGAACAAGAGTTTGCGTTTAGAATAATCGATTGCGGTACGAAACGTTTGGATTTTTTGGGAAGAAAAATTTTGTTCTGAAGATATTTTGACTGCGGTTTAGTGATACTGATATATTGAGGATATCCATCATTCTTTTTGTATCGTCTTGTGAGGTTTTATGCATTCTTTTAAAAAAGAAATATACATTTATACTTATAATGCAATTTAAAATATTAACAGCAATAAAAGATATACCACAGCGTTACTAATATACTTAAATAAGTAAAATTGTCAGAATATTATAGCAAATAATATATAAACATTCTTAAATTTTTGTCACCTACACAGTTTCATATTTAGGCAGCTGCATTTTTTTAGTCTCGTTAACGAGAAAAAAGCATGGTGTCAACTATTGGGACATACAGTAAGCATAGTTATTCAGACCAACACATGAGAATTAGACTTAGTATTCTTTAATACAATGTGGCCAACCGAAAACGAAACCTCGTGAACATTTTAGAAAAACGCTCGGATTCGTCGATTTTTGATTAAAGGTAGACACTCTTTTCCGGTATTTTTGACTTCACTACTTTCAACCCCAAGCGAGGATGAGAATTAGCCCAACATTTTTAAATGACATTGGGGGTCGAATAAGATGTCTTTTGAAAGCTCTGACAATTTTCTTTACAGTGGTCTTTAAATTTTGCATTTCCTTTCAATACTAAGAAAAAAATTACAAGTTAAAATTCCAATTATTTTAGTTGCTTACTTACTACTTAATTGATTAAATGTTTAAACTGATGACCGCCCGCTTCTATACAATAATAAAGATTTTGTTTAAAACGTTCACGCACATTCCGAAGAATTTCCGGAGTTATTCGACGGCACTCGTCAACGATTCTTTGACGCAAATCTTCCAACGACGCTGGTTGTATTTTATAGATTTTACTTGTCAGATGTCCCTACAAAAAAATATTTAGCGTCAATAAATCTGGCGGTCTTGGAGGTCATTCAATGCTGCCTCTCCTCCTAATACAATGCTAATGCCTAATACAAACGTTGGTCAAAATACTGACGATCAATCGCCGCATAATGCAAAATACTATTTGAAAATATATATGACAAAGATTATTGTTATAACAGGACGGTGCTCCTCCGCATTATGCGGCGATTGTTCGTTAGTATTTAGACCAATGTTTTTTACGGCATTCGATTGGACGAAGAGGCACCATTGAATGGCATCCACGATCGCCAGATTTATCGCGATTTGATTTCTTTTTGTAGGGACATTTAAAAAGTAAAATCTATTAGACACAACCAGCGCCGTTGGTAGATTTGCGTCAAAGAATCGTTGACGAGTGGCGTCGAATTACTCTAGAAATTATTCGGAATGTGCGTGAACTTTTTGAACAAAATCTTTATTATTCTCTGGAAGCGGGCGGTCATCAGTTTGGACATTTAATCAATTAAGTAGTAAGTAAGCAACTAAAATAATTGGAATTTTAACAAGTAATTTTTTCCAAAGTATTGGGAGAAAAAGTAAAATTTAAAAACTTATGTAAGGAGAATTGTCAGAGCTTTTAAAAGACATCTTATTCGACCCCCAATGCCATTTAAAATTTAATTCTTACCCACGCTTGAGGTTGAAAGTAGTGGAGTCAAAAATAACGGAAAAGAGTATCCCCTTTTATTAAAAATTGACGGGTCTGAGCGTTTTTCTGAAGTGTTGACGAGGTTCCTGCAAATGGCTTCGTTTCGTTTTCGGTTGGCCACCCTGTATAATGTTATACCTATAATTAAGCAAAAGTTTAGGTACAGAGTGTGAAAGCGGAAATTTGTTCTTTTCGTTTTTTGGTTATAATTTCACGATATATTTATAAATTATTATGTATAAAAATTGGTACAGACGCATAACTTTTATTTAAGAAAATTATTTTATTTATTATCTTGTCACGGAAAACGCCGCATGAGCGATTCCTGCTGATGAAATTGAGTCCACCATATTTGACGTAAACATTATTTTTGTGTATTTTTGTTATACTTGGTTAAGAATGATAATTTTAACCATTATTGAGAAAAACTTAAAAAAAATAAATAATCATATTATTCAAAAGATCTTAAAATTCTGTATTAAAAAAAGTATAATTTATAAATTGCAAAATTTAGGTAATTTACCAGTTTTTTTTATTCTCCATAACAGTTTGACCAATTTTGCTGAAAATCTAATCAGTTTATAGTTGCGTAATTATGCGTCGAATGCAATTGGTCCCACGTCCATATAATTTTTTGTTCTACACACACAGACGTCAAATTAAAAACTATTGTATTCGACTCTGGGACCTTGAAATATGAAGATATGTCAAAATTCGGGATTCGCAAAATCAGACCTATTACTATAACTTCCACTGGGAAGTTAACAATAGACAAACTTGAAAGCGTTTTTATTTGGTCAATAAATTGGGATACCTAAAAGACTAAACAACTTAAAGAAACAAACTAAAATTAAATGTTCTACGTAGGCTCTTCTTACTAGTACCTACCTATGGCTTTTCTAATTCTTTAAATGAAGAAATTTCTGAAAAAAAAAATATTCTTTTCTCTTGTGAAGGCTGCATTTTGTTTTTTTCTACAAAACTCGTCTCTCGAATGAATTTTATTGGTATAAGCTAGATTCCCCAAAATAAAATACTCAGAACTTTTTGGTGGCCATTTAAAATCCACTTTATCTACCAATCCATCTTTGACAAAATATGCTACTAAGATGACTTGTAATTGTTTATGGAAAATGAGGTGGAGTTTCATCCTGCATAAACCACATTAATATTCTTAGATCTAGTAAGAGGTCATTCAAAACGTTATTAAGAATATTTTGTAAAAGATAAATAAGAATCTTCATTTAAATTTTTAGGAGGTACATAATATGATCCCAGTATTTGTTCGCCAATAAAAATCATGCTGAAAATATTTTTCTTTAGGTATCTATAAGCATGTAGATTTTTTACTTTCCGGTAATGACTGTTTCTCCAATCAAACACCCCTCGTCTGGTAAAAGTTGCTTTATCGGTAAATAAAATCTCATTACAAATTCCGTCAGCATTATGTTTGTTCAGAATACGTCGACAGAACTGAGTGAAGTAATAAGGATAGAAGTCCCCATTTATTAAAATCCTAATGGATAATAGATGTCTGACTTGCTCCTGTTATTGCTGACAGATGGTGTACATTTATTTCAGGATTTTTATCCACCAAAAACCAAAATTTCATCTACTTATTAGGTGTTATTTGTTTCGGTTGACCTTCCTGATTTTTAGAGCGAACGACAATACAACGAAACAGGTTTGAAATGATTTTATGGGTAATAGATGACTGACTGGCTCCTGTTACTGCTGACAAATGGTGTACATTTATTTCAGGATTTTTATCTACTAAAAACCAAAATTTTATCTTCTTATTAGGTTTTAAATGTTTCGGTTGACCTTCCTGATTTTTAGAGCGAACGAGAATACAGGTTTGCAAGGGTTTTATTATTCAGTTGCCTTCCATCTGCATACCCATAACAATCTATTTACAATAAATGACAGCCCTTAGTCCAAATCACACTTTTTATAAATGATAAAGGTATTATTTGAAATACCTTTTTAAGACTCTAAACTGTTCCATTGAGGATGAAATTATCATGTTTAAACTATGTGATGCAACTTGTAACAAAGAATATAAAATAATATTCGCTGTCTAAACTTTTGACTCTGTATAAATTTGTATAACAGCTTATTACCTATATTTTGAAATTCATACCAAAAAAAAAAAATTCAGCTTTTACACCCTGTAGGTATCAATTTCCGCAACAACATTTTATTGAGCCAAACTTGGTTCGATTCTTCATATTTTGGTTCCAACAACCTGCGCTTACTCTATGTCCCAATAGTTATGACTCACCTTGTATTCTTCCATACCTAATTAATTCTTAATAAATAAAATTAAAAGTTAGCCAGAAGTTTTTATACTCCTATTTTTTGTGTGAAAGTTTTCATTATTTATTTAATCTAAATATCTATACCTAAGTAGGTACATAAAAATCAAATATTTTGTTTCTTTTTTAAATGAAAATTTAGAAAGCACGCGAAATTATTGATATACCTATTTATTACTTTATTAGAAGTCAATGTCGACAAAAATAAGTATTGTCAGTTAATTGCTGTAATCAATAACTATTTCAATTAATTAAATGCATTGTGTGTTTATTTGAGAACGATCCCAAACGTTTTTTACAAAATCATTGTCAAAAAAATACCAATATTTATAAAATATTCAGTAAATAGAAAGATGTATTTTTCAAAATTAATCCAAAATTTGAAAAATCATAGGTTTAATTTTTTAAAGCGGGATATCGTCATTTTGTTCCAATAATGCCTAATAAAAATATATATTTTGTGTAATAAATTTCTAAAATATTGAAATGAAAAAAAATTAATTAGATATCTAATGATTAAATTTTTAGCAATAAAATAAATAATGAAAAATAATAAAATATCTACCGAAAATTGCATACAGAATGGTCCAAAATTTCCATCCATTTTAATTAAAAACAATTTTTGATTGGCACCAAATTAGTTTATAAATGATTGTGGGTATAACAGTTATTTGATTTTCATTATATCATATAAATTAATGCAAAAAGTTATTTTGATGACGAATAGACGATGTTTATATCATTTAAGTATGTCAATTTATATAAAAAATTAGGGTCTTTTTTAATACGTCCCCGCATTTTTAATATCTTTTCTATAGCCAACGGCTGGACCGATTTTAGTGAAATTTTCAGCCAATCTTTAGATTAGCCCGGTGGGTGATCGTGTCTTCTTCTTAGAATCCGTCTTCTTTAGAAGTTTGGCTACCATCATAACTCTTTTAACTCTATCCACCTCTGACCTAAAAAGTTAGACTGACGAACAGTTGCGCAGCCATGACATTCGTTTTCGACCTATGCTGCGTTTACCAACAATTTTACACTGCATAAATAATCACTTGTAACAGAGCATATCTTTCCTCTGTCCCTTTTCCTAGTCGTCTGAGTACTTTTTCGTTAGTGATTCGGTCTACATACGATATTCTAAATAATCTTCTGTATAACCACATTTCGAAGGCTTTCAATTTGTTTAACCATGTTTTATTCAGTGTTGCAGCTTCCTTGCCATAGAGGAGAATAGAGAATATGTAACATTTTATTATTCGTATTTTCAGTCTTTGATTCAACGATCGGTTACAAAAGAACTGCTTCATCCTTAGAAACGCGTTACGTGCTATTTCGATCCTTGATCCTAATTCTTTTAAAGAGTCGTTGTTGGAGTCTACTATACTTCCTAGATATTTATACGTAAAAACTCTTTCTATAACTTGGTTTTTTATGGTCACCTGGACGTTTGTATTTACCGTTTTAGAAAATACCAAAAATTTTTGTTTTATTCAGGTTCATTTTTAGGGCATACTTGGAACATGTTGTAAACACCCTATGAACAACCCTTTGTAAGTTATCAATGTTCTCTGTAAGCAGGACTGTGTCATCCGCATATCTTATGTTGTTTATAGGCTTCCCATTTACGATCACACCGGCTGTTTCTTGGTCTAGCTCTTCTCTCATAATAGCTTCCGAATACAGGTTGAAAAGTAGCAGCGATAAGATACAACCTTGTCGTGTGAAGTGGTTTAATGTTTTTTTTGTTCTTCACCAGGTACTGTTGGTGTTAGGTTGGATCAGGCTATTTTTTTACTTTTACTGCCTCAATTAATAGCGAGTTTTATTAGCCTAACCTAACCTTACGTCCTAACCTAACACCAACAGTTCCTGGTAAAGAACTTTAAAAATGCGGAAACGTATTAGAAAAGATTTTAATGTTAACATGTGTTATTCTTGTGCAGGGATCATGTTAATCTATTCTCTATCGTTCCAATTTTAGTAAAAAAAAACACAAAAAAACATAAATTATAATAATAATAATTGTTTAATTTGACCAATCAATTAAATAAGTTGGACTCACGTTTCGGGGTTAAGAGATCACATGATCATTTGCCGGGTTAATCTAAATATTGGCTGAAAATTTCATTAAAATCGGTCCAACCGTTATGTGTTATTAGTTAAATAAAATACTTTGCCACATGAACTTTAAACCGATATGTCTTTAACGTTAAAAACATTTAATACTTAATCATATTATAAATACAACATGCACATTATTACCACACAATAATAATAGATTGCGTCTTTTAAGATAAAGATCTTTTATGTAATAACTGTGGACACTTGAAGTGAATAATTACCAATCTATTAATTATATTCCGTTTTAAAAATAAGCATAGTTAGGTATCTATTTGTAAGAAAATGAGAAAAAATAATAGTTTAACAAATTTATTTATAGAAATGTATGGATTAGAAAGTTTTTGTGTACTTTTGAGTAGAACTTTTTTTCATTAAACTCATTTTTCCTGCATCGTATAATAAAAAAAGTTTAAATATAGCTACAACAACTATTTACTAACACACACTTAAATCTTCAACTACGTCTGAGAATGGTTAAATGTTATGTAATCCCAGTGCTTTTATATGGACTAGAATCATGGACGATCAACAAAGCCACAATGAAAAAGCTCCAGGCATTTGAAATGTGGATCTTCCGCCGTGTACTTAAAATATCGTGGATAAAAAATATTACCAATGAAGAGGTTCTACGCCGAGTAGAAAGAGAAAAAGAATTGGAGAACTTGATTAAAGCCAGAAAACTGGAATATCTCGGTCACATTATGCGTGGAGAGAGTATACTACAGTATACTACGACTGATAATGGAGGGCAAGATTGCAGGAAAGAGATCGGTGGAAAGAAGACGTATATCCAGACTGAAAAATCTAAGAGAACGGTTTGAATGCAAATCCCTCCAGCTTTTCAGAGTCGCGGCGTCGAAAGTAAAAATAGCCATAATGATAGCCAACATCCGTGTACAGACGGCACCATAAGAAGAAGAATAGCTACAATAAACAAATTTTTTACAAACCAGATCGGTTAGTATACCTACTATATAGGTATTGACAGCAAGTGTTTACCATTTTTTTGTTAGTGACACAAGAAAACAAAACGTTTCTTTGTTCGTTTTAGTTTCTTGAAATTAATATAATTAATTGTTTGTCATTATTGTTGGTCATTTAAGATTTGCAGACGACATCGTCCTCATAGCCGATCGTATGGATGATGCAATAGCAATGTTGGAAAAACTCTATCACGCTTCCTTCGAGATCGGACTGAGAATCAACATGACCAAGACACAAATAATGACGAACCTGGTGCTAAACCGTAATGTTTCTATCGCTGGAAAAGATATTGAGCAGACTGTGTCATATAAATATTTGGGACACGAAATTATACTAGGCAGGGATAACCAAACATGTGAGCTCCCCCGTCGAATGGGATTAACCTGTGCAGCCTTTGGAAAATTAAATTACATACTTGCCAGTAAGCCTCAAAAGGAAAACCTTTAATCAATGTGTGCTGCCCGTTCTTACTTACGGCGCGGAAACATTGACACTTACAAGAAAGGTCGTAGACAAGATCCGAGTAACACAGAGGGCTATGGAGCGCCGGATGTTGGGCGTCTCTCTTAGAGACCGGATCCCAAACGAAGAAATCCGTCATAGAACAGGGACAATCGACGCTATAGAAAGAATTGCTGCATTAAAATGGAACTGGGCAGGACACGTTGCCAGATTATCTGACTACCGATGGACAAGACGTATCGTCGAGTGGAGGCCAAGGCAATAAGCGTTCCGCTGTAGAGGCCGCCCACGTACCAGATGGACTGACGACCTGAAACGTATTAGTAGCAATTGGATGAACGGAATAGCGACAGATGGAAAAGACTGACGTCCAGCAGTGGACGCGTATGGGTTGACGATGATGAATTGTTTGTAAACAATAAAATTAAACATTAAAAAGTATCTCCCTATACCTGCTTGTTTAAAAATCAATAGGTATAACAAAACAGATGATAGCAATTCGATTTAAACTAGATTTTAGTTAATTTTAGGTACTTACATGCTCCCGCAACGTGAACTTTCTTCATCCATGGGTATATCGGCCGATCGCCGTCTCCATCATCGTCGTCGTCTTCGTCGTTATTTGTCGAACTACCCTGATCGTCAATATCGTCGGGTTCGTCCGACACATTATCCTCTAATCTAAGTCCTAATTCCTGCAACGAATGTCCAGTGGGCGAGCCCCTCGATTCTTGTCCGTGTCCCACCGAGGCAGGACTACACACACTAGATTTCACATCACTAGGTTGCGTAACATTCGTCGAAATGTCCGAGATGTTTTGTAAAATGTTCGTAGAATTACATACCGGAGGTTGATTGTGATTATTCGGTATCGAACCGCAATTGACGAGATTCTGTTGATTTTCGTGAAGTTGTAACGGCGATCGAATCTGATGAGAATGTAAAGGAGGCGCATGATGTAATTGGTGATGATAATAATTACCGTAACTACCATATCCCGTACCAGACAGAGACATTCCGCCGGAACCGTAAGAAGTCGTTTGGTGGTGATTTTGGTAGCCATATTGCAGATGGTGCTGGGGCTGGTTCAAGTGGTGATTACCGAAAAAATTGTCTGTCGGCGAAGGTATGTAACTATTTTGACTGTATTCTTCACTAGGCGGAAATTTTGGATCGACTACAACACCGCCAGATATATGCTGAGCCTGCTGATAACTCGACGGTAAAGCTCCAGAAACGGGGTTCATTAAAAACGAACTCATGATCATTAATTTTTCTAAAGCTCTACAGTAAAAGCTCTATAAGTTTCGCCAGAGTTTACGGTGGGGACTTATAACGTACTAGGTATTACATTGGAGTTCTTTTTTCCAATCCCCTATTATATGTTCGTCTCTCTTACTCCGAGCTCTGTAAACGCCCACAGAAAGGAATTAACTAACCACGTGACGCAAGGAAGGCCAATAGCAATGCGTGACGTCACTCTTCATGATGGATGACGGCTGGCTGGCGCCCGAGTGGGAAAGGCCACAACACGCGGCACAACGTTTTTTACTGTATGCACTTGTCCCACGTTATCACCGTTTTATATATTTATAACAATACCGAAATATTTATTTAAAATATTTAGATTCTGAAATTCTCCACTAAATGTTCGATATTTGTTACATTCAGTTCCCCGAATATTTGCAATAACGATTACAGCACAAGTAAGCACAATTTTAATGTCTTTAAGAAGACGTTTATATTAAACCACAATTAACATAAACTTTTTGTAGTGTTTCGTAAGAGTAACACCGCACTCGTCGACTGTTCGAATTGAACTGAAGCAGAGGTAGAGGAATGAAGAAGGATTGGATTTAGAAATACTTAACTCCTCCCTTTTTATTTTGTTGGCACTTATCGAAGCAGTTTTACCTTTCTCTTACGCATCCTTCTTTTTGGTCTCGCGGGGAGAAAGAGACGAAAAAAAAAGCTCTGGTCTCACGAGAGTTTTTGATCTTTTGATGAAAAAGTAGCCGATTCGGTAAAGTATTACACACGATTAATTAAAAATAAGGACATCGTCGGAAAAATTTAAAAAATTAAATTTTGTTTACCCATTTTAAATTTGGAAACTGAGGGTTAGGAAATATGTTTAGTAATTAAGCCAACAATAGGTGCATCATCGGGCAATGGGTAGGAAGTTATACTAGGATGATAAACATTTTTATTGAACGATTTTATAGTTGTAAGCACTGCGAGACATTCATAATGCTTCTTAAACTATAAACGAAGATTTCTTCAATATTTTTTTGTTTTGCAATAAAAAAATATAAAAGTGGCAGCAAAAACGTCTAAATTTTTTGCCAAAAAAGCTTTTCTGTCACTACTTAAGAGACAGGTTATGCGATAGGTATAAAAAGATTAATCAATGTTTCTTAATTCCATATTTTTATTTATTTATTCCTGTTTTCTTTTATTTGGTAGGGTAGACCTTAATTAATTACCTAAATGTACCTACCATATGTCGGTGTTCGTAATGGGTCCGATTTTGCAAATCCCGAATTTTGACATATTTCCACATTTCAAGTTCCCCAGAGTTCAATACAATAGTTTTTAAGTAGACGTCTGTGTGTGTGTATGTACGGTGTGTGCGTATGTTCGTAAGTGCGTTCGGAATTATTTCTCGTATCTCGAGAACAAAAAATGATATCAACCTGGGACGCATAATTACGCAACTTAAAACCAATTAGATTATCAGCAAAATCGATCGAGCTGGTTTTATGGAAAATCAAAAAACTGAAAAAAATGGTTAACTATCTGAATTTTGCAATTCATTAATTACTTATACTATTTTTAATACAGAATTTTAAGATCTTTTAAAAAATATTATTATTGCATGTTAGGAATGTTTCTATGAAAAATATGATGACAATATTACATAAAAAAAATAATTTTAGAAAACAAAAAAAGGAATTGGAGAATTTTAAACTTGTGTCAGTGTCAGTGAGAGAATAGCATTGAAGACGCTATAACAGCGAAAAATTATTGTTAGTAATAATCAAGCATTGTTTTTAACAATTAAACATTGTTACTAACAAATGATTACTGATCATAATAATTAAAAAAAAAATTTCAATTGTTACAAACAAAGATTACGAAGAAGCAGCAAGAAATCTATATGGTATAAAACGTTAAATCACTAAAATAGTTACTGTAAATATAAAGGTATATCTACCTATTTTTAAATTTTTCAAATAAACTTTTTTTCCCGATTTCAAAAATATATCAATGGTATATAGGCCCAACTTATACTGTTTTTCACTTGCTACGATTATTATAGACATCTTCAGCTTCTTTTACTTTTATCAGCGCTCTCATACATACTCGTCGGTTTAATTAAAACCAGGTGTGACAGAAATCAACCTCAAAATTTAAAAAAGCTAAACACTGAAATATTTTATTCGAATAATTATTTATTATTACTCAGTTGAATTTTTTTGTTAATGATCTGCACTTTATTAAGACTTATTATTAACAGTAAATATTTATTTATATAGTTTACGCATATAACATCAAACTTAAATCACAACACACTTGGAAAATGGGGTGACGTCTATCTGATGGCAACTCTAACCGCGTGCTCATTTGTCAAATCAACTCTCGGAAAATTGGTTGACGTCTATCTGACGGCTAACTCTAACTACGCAATTATTAGTCAAATAAACTCTCGGAAAATTGGTTGACATCTATCTGACGGCCAACTCTAACCGCGCGCTCATTCGTCAAATCAAATGTTACTTTTACACATTTTCCGAAATGACTTCCACAAAATGCGAGTAAGCGAAAGGAAAGATGTTACACATGCAAGAAAGCGAGAGCAAAGATGTTACACATCAAAACCTTGAAGTTTGCATACATGAAAACAAAATTATGTAATGATTGTGAAAGTAAGTAAGGAAAATGTATTAATGATATATTTTTTCAGCAACGTTGTTATTTTAATGGAATAAATTACCTAACAGAAAAAAACTCTTAATTTAAATTGCTTTCATCGCTAGTTTTAAGTTTGTGAAATATCGTCCATCTACCTTTGAATTTATACTTCTATATAAATGAAATGTTTAAAAAATGCAAGACAACCTGAATAACATCAGATATTGTGTGGAAAAAACAAAAATCAGCAGGCCATTTTGGTTAATTAGTTTCTTTAAGCTCCTGTCGAAGCCGATATATTCAATATAGCAAAATCGAAACGAGGCATAAATATATGTTATCAATATATCTGTGATGTGCTGCGTCAGTGGTGTCAGGAACCTTTCATAATTTCGCTCACCTGCATGACTAAACACATTTCGTCGTGGAACATATACATTTCAGTTGCAAGAAAGTGACTTGCACGACTCTCTGGGGATCCATAACGTTTTTCG
Source organism: Agelastica alni (assembly GCA_950111635.1). NCBI lineage: Eukaryota > Metazoa > Arthropoda > Insecta > Coleoptera > Chrysomelidae > Agelastica > Agelastica alni. Next base: position 46,406,365 of record OX467712.1, on the reverse strand, counting down.
AAGAGAAGTCTCTCACCGGATCAATATCGATGGTCGGAGAAAAAAAATTTGTTTGAAAATATTTTATTGTGGATTGTTTGCGCAGAGGTGTGTGATCGATCATTTGTGTCAAAATATTTTAAATATATTTAAATCGATTATCAACAGTTTCTTTTAATTATGATGTATCCTCATTGGAGAAAGGGGTATTTTCTCAGGTCGTGTCAAAACTTTGTGATCGATTTCTACATTTTTTCTTACTTAATACCATATTTATAAACACCTTTGTACAAGATAGTCTTTTGTAAATTTATGAATTATTTGGTTGCGAAACAGCAATAACTAAACAAAGTCATGGGCTTTTTGTAAAAACGGTTGATCAAGACATTTTCTTATAATTTATTGAATCTTCATTAAATTTTTCTTTACTGCAGGTACTTCTCTTATACTTTTATGGCGGTAGACAAAAATCGCAACTAACCCCTTGTAAATTTTGGGTTAAATTTTTGACCTGAAAAGGGTATATCCTAAAATGGCCACCACTCTTGTAATGGCGATTATAATTAGCCTAACCCAGTGGTCGGCAAAGTGCGGCTCCGGAGCCACATGCGGCTCTTTGGTCCACGAGCAGAACTAACAGACAATCAGAGGATACAAAGATTTTACTTCATGGTAGACGTTACGTCTCATCTAAACCAGCTTAATCATAAACTACAAGGCAAAGGAAACACAGTTTTTTTGATGTAAGAAGACGTCATTTCATTCGAAAGTAAATAATCCCTTTTTGCTCATAATTTGGAAGGGAAACGCTGTTTCCCTTTTCGAGCCAGCTAAATCAATATTAAGAAAATAATTCCTCTATCGACAAACACTACTTAATAACAACCATTTTAAATATGAAGGAAGCATTTCTCAGCAGATTTCAGGAATTTAAAAACAGCAACGTGAACTAAGCTTTCGTCAAAAATCCCCTTAATGCTACGAAAACAGATATAAATTTTTCTCCGTTTGGAATCGACATTGGTAACTTTGAAATTCAATTACTGGGTTTAAAAAACAAGGAAATATGGAGCTCTAAATTTGAACGTCTTTGCTTTGATTTAGAAATACTGGGGAAGAACAAATGTTTTTTTTGTTTTACTGAAAATAGCCGCAAAAAGGGTAAACCTATCGTGTGGGCCGCGGACGGCCCGCACTGCGACTATTAGAAGGGGAAGGGATTATAGAAAGGAAATGATTGTGGACCCGCTTTTTGAAAAGTTGCAGGTCATAGTTCTCTGGAAAAACTGATTTTGGAAGCTTGTTCCATTCCGTAGCAGCCCTGTAAAAGAAGAAATGTGAACTTAGTTTACAACACCAGAGCTCTGCTTTGAAAGACCTGGAGAAGGAAGACATGATTATGTTCAACAACTATAATAGTATTCCTGACTCTTATGATCAGCTGAAAAAACTCGGTTTTGTTGTTCTTTCCCCTTTCAATTCTACATATTCATGCGAACAATTTTGGTTTCATATAATTTTTTATCAATAAATACAATCTTTATTAATTATAAAATCGAGCCTTTTTTAGTGTAGGTACCCGTAATAATGAAGGTCTAAAATAATAATACATAAAAGTTTACTTTATTATTAAACAGGAAAAAAATTTATCGTTGTAATATACAAATATGGCTCTTTGGCGAAAAAGTTTGCCGATCACTGGCCTAACCTAACCTAACGTCTTTATACCAACAGTACCTGGTGAAAATGTGGGGACGTGTCAGAAAAGAATTTTCAATACATACGTAGATCTGTAAAATGTGTTGGGTTTCATTTCAACCAACGAATTCCTCCTCTTGCAGAGGTACACTTAGGAGACTACCAAGCAGACGATTAACCACAGATCAAATTTTTACCATCCGACAAATACTAGAAAAATGAGAGTATAATATTAGCGTCTTCCAACTATACATTGACTTTAAATCGGCCTATGACAGCATTAAACATAACACCATTTGGAGCACACTGAGAGATTTTGGGATCCCAGCAAAGTTAATCAGGCTAGTTAAAACGACACTCATAGGAACTAAATTCAGGTGCAGGATCGGGCAAAACGTCTCGAAAGATTTCAATATACCCAGAGGCGTGAAACAAGGAGGCACACCCATACTGTTTAAACTTGTATTAAAAGGCATCATTGGAAAAATTAATATCAACCCCGGTGGTACACTGTTTAACAGAAGCTCGCAACTGCTAGCATACGCACACGACGTGGTGATACTGGTAAGGAGAGACAGGGACATAGTAGAAATACTGAGTCAGATGGAACAGGCAGGCAAACAAACTGGACTTAGAGTGAATGACAAGAAAACATAAGTACTAACGACCTGTCGTGGAGAGAGAATGACACCTTGGAGATACAGAATCGCTAACTACGTAAAACGAAAACTTTCAAATATTTAGGCACTACAATTAACCATAATAATGACTTGTCTAGCGAAATAAAGCAGCGAATAATAGCTGGTAACAGGTGTATGCTCGCGCTTGACAGCATACTGAAATCAAGAGCAGTATCGAGATTCTGCAAGCTCCGCTTAGGTATACGAAACTGTAATAAAACCTGTGTTTGTTATGGAAGCGAGTCGTGGACCCCTACTCAAAGAAATGAGGAGTTACTAAATCGATTTAAAATAACGGTTTCAAGGTAAATATCTGGACCTGTGTATGACGAAGCGGAAAATGGATAGAGAATGCGGATGAACTTTGAATTAAATGGATTATTACAAGAACAAGACATTGTTGGTTGGATTAAAAGACAACGTATTAGATGAGTGGGCCACGTCTGGAGAATGCCAAACACAAGAACAGCTAGAGCTGTGTTTACAAATACGCCAGAGGGCAGGCGACCTAGAAGACGGCCTCAGTCAAGATGGAAAGATAATGTGCTAGAAGACCTGAAAGACCCGAGAGTACATAACTGGACTATAACAGCTGAAAATTGAGACATATAGAAGGCAGTTGTCGAAGAAACCAGGGCTCTACATAAGCCGTAGTGTTGTGCGTGTATGTGTGTGTTTTCATTTTTGCGTTTTTTATTATAAGTTCCCCAATAGTGACCTGTTATTAAAATTAGCTCTAGATAGGTGTCAAAATTATCCCTGAACATATTTTCCTATTTATAAAAGAGCCATTAAAAGATCCAAGAACGCCCGTTGCGCTTCTCGGCTATGGGTGTCCAGGTACCCGTGTAACTCGAGGCGATTTTGGAAAACACCGTACTTTCATTCTTCATTCTTTCATAGTTTTCTCTATCTGTTCCAATAATAGGTTTTACCTCTATAGGTGACTAAGTGACTATATTTTTTTGAAAAAATAAAAAAAAAACACCTAATAAAATTCATATTTATTACGAAAATAGTACATACGAGTACAACAATGCAAACAATCTTAAATATTACACATACACGCACATTGTAAAAATTTAAATACCTTACGTTTCAGTAGAACTAATTTTTTTAATAACGCTGGCTCATACATTAAAAAAATCGTAAAATTTTATGCAGTTCATTAATGATTGTATTTAAAGAAAATACCTTTCGTCAAGCTTCTAATGTTGCTTACTTTTAACTGAGGTTTTGCATTCGTCCATATATTATTCACCACTAAAAATATTTGTTCGACGGGTGCATTAAAACCAAGAAGACAAAGAAAATTCTATGATTTAATAAATGTTTTAAAGAGCAATTTTTTTAGCTTTAAATTGTTCAAAAATCTCAACCAATTTTTACTGACAGGACTTGTTATTCTGTCGCCATTTGTCGATATTTTCGTTTGTTGTTTACGCATGAAATTTCATCAAATAATTCTTCGTCGAGTATATTTACGGACCAATGATTCGAAATAAAAATTTAGCTTTACTCTACCTCTGCCCACAAAGAGATTTCGAGTAATGTGACTCATTCAAACAAATGTCTTAAATGTTTAGATAATCTTTGCTGCACGTTTGATAAAATGTGTATACAGCATCACTGAATTTTTTGGGCTTAGATATTTTCTGATTTTTCTAACGCTAAATTCACTTTTCTAATAAGAATGGAAAGAAACCTCGCATTTTTTCTTTCAACCAGCTTTAGCTTTAATTCTTTTAGAAGTTTGGATATTTCGCACATTGAAATTTCTTGTGATTTCCTTGGGGGAAGACAGAGACCACTTTTTTTTACTTGCTACGGTTCTTACACACGGTTTTAGCTTATTTTACTCTTATCAGCGCTTTTATACATGCTCGTGGGTTGCTGGTACTCTTAACCTGGCCTTTCCTCAAAACAATTTTGATCTGATCGAGATAAGTCGATCTTTACTAACTTGCCCATTCATACCCGCCTCATAAATATTTTCTTTCATGCATTTTCGAGCCGTCTAAGCATTCCTGTATCTATCTTTGTTACTACATTTTATTTCACAGCACATTGTTTCGTTACTACATACACTATTCCTTACTTTATCAGAGTCACTAGCTTCTTTTGCCAAATCCAAAATTCATTACCATACATAAGTGTAGAGACCAATCACTCCTTATGTAGTCTTGCCTTTTTTGACACGTTTTAGTAGCTTTCAAACTTTTTATTCATGTAATAAGGCCTTGTAGGCCTGTTTAAATAATAACTTAATAAATAAATATGTATGTATACATTTCAAAGGCTTCTAAATGTTGGTCGTACTCGTTGTATAAGATCAAAGCTTTAACCCAGTATATAAGGACTGGGAAAATGTCTTTCCATACTCAATTTAAATATTCATGTGTTGAACTCTAATCCATAATTAAAAATTGTCTTTAGTGTTTTGAAACCAATAAAATACATAAAAATAACAAAAATATGTTTTAAATGTTTTTGTTAAGCTTTTGTTTTTGCTAAGATAAAAGCATCAGAAGCATCAGTGACATATTATAATGAGTTTTAAAAATACAATACAAAGTGGCACAAAAGTAGGTTTACAGTTATACATATATAAGTACATAATTAATTGTGCCTTATTTTTTACAGGGTTAAATGTTAATGTTAGATATTTGAGTGCCAATGGATATAAACAGTTAAAATTCAGTAAATAAAGACAATTATATTTTATATATATTTAACTATAGTTTCACAAATTTTTAAAGACAAATTACTACTAATCAATTATGAAAAGGGTTTAACAACATACTTCTAAATTGATGTATTAGAATATTTTTCTTCAACACTCCCTCTTAATACAGCAATTTTCTAAGTTAACAAAATTATGATAAACCCATAGCTTCAACACAGAACTTCAATTTTGGTTTCGGTAATGGCTTTGACAAATATCAGCTATCATCTTACTGGTTGGTAAATATGCTGACTTAACTTCACCATTGGCTATCTTTTCTCTTATAAAGTGAAATCGAATATCAATGTGCTTGGTTCTCCTATTCAGAATGGGATTATTGACAATCTTTTGTGCACTTTGGTTGTCGTTGTAATGCTTTTGTAGCCTTTAAAAAATTTACGAGTTCTGATAGTAATTCTCTTAAATGAACGGCTGTTTTAGCAGATTCGTTGAGTGCCTAGTATTCTGCTTTACATGAAGACATTGCAATAGTGATCTGTTTGCGAGATTCCCAAGAAACAACTGCATTTGCATATATGAAACAATAACCTGTATGCTATTTTCGGTTAGTTGCATCACTACCATAATCTGCGAAAGTATAGCCAGTTATTTCTTCATTCAAATTTTGATAAACTAAAGTTTTGTCTTCAGTTCCTTTAAAATATCTAAGAACACGTTTAACAGCTTGTTTTAAGCAGTTTAGGCTTTCTGAAGAAGGCATACTTTATTTTTCTCCCCCTTAACGAAAAAACCTTCTGCTTGATACATGTAGATTGCTTTATCCAGATTTCCATTCAGGTGAGCAGTAACAACATTCAGTTGTTCAATTTCAAGATTATATTGAACAGACAGTGCAAAAAGTAAACGTATTGATGATGTCTAATAAGTGGGGAAAAAGTGTCGAATTAGGCTGTACCATATACTTGAGTGAAACCTTTTGCTACCAATGTGGCTTTGTAGCGGACAGTGTTTCCATCAGCATCCCGCCTTACTTTCAAAATTCATTTAGACTTGACAATTTTGAGATGAGCTGACTTTTCCACTAATGCCCAAGTACCAGTTTCATAAAGAGAGTCAATTTCATCTTGCATAGCAGATTTCCATTCTAAAGAAAAATTCTGTAACGTAATCTAGTAAATCTTGATTTGGTAGGGTTTCTTGTTGTGATGTGTCTTCTTCAGATAGAATTTATTCTTCAAAATTATCTTCTATATCTATTGCTTTATCATTGGTAATTCAATTCCTTTTTGTTTATGAGTTTCTAACTAATTTTTAGACTCGTACAATGAAAATATTGGGGCAAACACTTTCGAAAAAGATTGATCGTTTTTGTTTTTCATTTCATCTGCCAAAAACTCTCCTTTCAAAATATATTGCATCCCTAGCTCTGGATATTTCGTATGTTTTGGAATTGAAAAATCTGTTTCCCATGGCCTCTTCAGAATAGCCAACAACAACCATTTTCTGGCTTCTGGATTCTTTCGCCGTATTTGCTTCGGTATATGGACATATGCTATCTTAGGTGGTTGAGATTTTTTTCTTTACCGGACCAATTTTTTTCAGTTGTCAAGTCCTTGAATAACTACGTTGGTGAACGGTTAATAAAATATTCTAAAGTCCAAAAATGATGATCGCAGCGTGATTCTTGCATCATTGATCTAGTTTTATCCATAATGGTTCTATTCATTCGTTCCACTACATCGTTTTCTTCAGGTGTGTAGGGAACCGTAAGCTGAAACTTTATGCCACTAATTTTTAGGAAATTTGGGCCACTTTGTATATTTAAACCAATATATTAATTTAAACTGACAAGGTGGAGCAAAAATATACAAGAACTTTTCAACTATAATCGGATAGAACTGATGAACACAGACATGGAGTATACTGGCCCAGAAATATTAAGGGAACAACCCGAACATGCAATTAAAAACTGTAAATCCGGAAAGGTAGTAGGATCTGACGAGGTGCCTGTTGACCTACTATAACTTATCGAAGAATACTTCATAGATATATTATTAAAACTGTTTAACAACATTTATGAGAATTCCCAGTGATTGGCTAGCCTCAACATTCGTGACACTGCCAAAAAAAATGAAGCCAGAGAATGTTAGGACCACAGAATCATTGCCCTAATGAGTTACACCTTGACAATATTTTTAAAGCTCATACATAACCTAATTTATAAGAAGTTAGAACAAGACCTCCATGAAGAATAAAAAAGCTAGTGGACCAGAGAACATACCTGCAGAGCTATTGAAAAATGGAACACGGACGTAAATTCTATTCCTCAAAAAACTCTTTACACGATATTTAAATGGGGAACCAATTCCGTTAAGCTGGAAAGAAGCCTGGATAACACCAATCCACAAAAAAGGCAGAAAGGATGACTGTTCTAAATACAGATGTATCTCGGTAACAAGCACCCTAAGCCGACTATATGGGAGAATCTTAAAAAACTTACTAGAACAAGAATACGAAGCAAACGAAATCGAACAACAAGCAGGGTTTCGGGCCGGCCGCTCATGCATGGACCATATTTTTAGCATTGTTCAAATGAGTGAGAAAAGAGTGGCAACTAATAGGGAAGTCCATTTACTTTTTGTAGACCTTACAAAAGCGTATGATACTGTCCCGATAACAAAACTGTTGCAAGTCTTAGAGAAATCAACGATCAATAACACTGTAATAATAGCTATTAAACAGTTATATCAGCAATTAACATCCAAAATTAAGTTAGGAAATAATCTATCTGAAAGTTTCACCGTCACTAAGGGTCTAAGACAAGGTTGTAGTTTATCCCCCACACTATTTAAAATATATTTAAACGAAGTGTTAAAGAAGTGGAGACGAGCGTGCCATGGAATGGGGATAAAGTTAAATGATGACACTACTCTGTATAATCTGCACTTCGCGGATGATCAGGTCGTCGCGGCCCAAGATAAAGAAGACCTGGAGTTTATGGGAAAACGACTTCTTAGTGAATACGAAGAATGGGGATTAACGGTTAATATGAGCAAGACGAAATATTTGTGTATTGGGGCAGAAACAACAGATCTGGATCTGGACAATGTAAAAATAGGAATATGTAAGGAATACACCTATTTGGGTACAAAAATCACATGTAAAGGTCGTACTGAGGAGGAAATAGAACAACGGATATTAAAAGGAAAGAAAGTTATAGGATGCCTAAACTCGCTGTTGTGGGCAAAAAATATATCTAGGGAAAAAAAACATATGATATATAATACTATCTTTCAAAGTACTGTTCTATATGGCTGTGAAACGTGGCAACTTAATAAAACATTAGAACGCCGATTGCTAGCCCTGGAGATGGATTTCTGGCGAAGATCTGCTGGCATATCACGTCTCGATAGGGTTACAAACGACCGAATCCGACAAATTGTAAAGACCGACACAACTATAATAGATGAAATCCAAAGAAGACAACTTATATGGTACGGCCATGTTGAACGTATGACAGATGAAAGGCTACGCAAACTAGTGCTTAAATGGACCCCAAAAGAACGAAGGAAAAGAGGTAGACCAAAACCAACATGGATAGGGGGCATTCAGAAAGCGATGTCCGAAAGAAATCTAGCCCCAGGAGATTGGACTGACCGAAGAGGCTGGCAACTGGGAACCGGAAGGCGAAAGACGCTATAAACCGGATTAATAATAATAATAATAATAATAATAATAATAATAGAACAAGACAACAGTGACACTCAAATGGGTTTTAGGAAGGGCGTGGGAACAAGAGAAGCGCTCTTCGGACTAAACGTACTGAGACAAAGGTGCCTAGATATGAATCATGATATGTGCATCTGCTTTATCGACTTTCAAAATGCATTTGATAAAGTCCAACACCCAAAACTCCTAGAGATACTAAAAAGAAAAACATTGATAGCAAAAACATAAGAATAATATCCAATCTCTCTTGGCACCAAACAGCACGAGTCAAAGTCGGAGAAGATCTGAGTGAGGAGATTAAGATATGTCGAGGTGTTAGATAGGGATGTGTATTGTCGCCTCTTTTGTTCAATGTTTAGAGTGAAGGCATCTTTGAAGAAGCGCTGTTAGAGGAAACCGGTGGTATTGTCATAAACGGGGAAATAATTAACAACTTGCGATACGCAGACGATACCGTTATCTTCACCGACAGTCTGGAAGACCTACAACATCTGGTTGAGTTAACAAGCATTTTCTGCAAGAGATATGGCCTAGATATGAACCTAAAGAAAACCAAACTCATGGCAACTTTAAAAAACCAAAACACAAATCACAATAGACCATTTATAAATATTAATAACGACAACCTGAAATGGTTATCCTCCTACAAATATCTTGGCACGTGGGTAACTAAAACAGCAGAATACACAAAAGAAATCAAGTGTCGAATTAAAGTAACTCGCAGTGCTTTCAAAAAAAGGAATAAAATACTCTGCAGCCGAGATATAACATAGAATTGAGAACCAGCATGCTAAAATGTTATATATTCTTCATTCTATTGTATGGAATGGAGACTTGAGCACTCAAATCAGAAAAAATCAAGAACATAGAAGCATTTAAAATGTGGTGTTATAGGAGGATGCTAAGAATACCATGGGTTGACAAGGTTTCAAATGAGGAAGTACTACGCCGAATAAATAAAGCCAAAGAAATTAGTAACACCATAAAAAAAAGAAAATTAGAATATCTAGGACATGTTCTGAGAGAAGATAGATCTTCAAGCTAATTATTTAAGGCAAAATAAAAGGCAAAAGAACGATTGGCAGAAGAAAAATCTCTTGGCTCGCAACTTGAGGGAGTGGTTTGGTTGCACGTCCGCAGAACTCTTCAGGCGGACGATTGATAAGGTCCAAATAGTGGTGATGATTTCCAATCTCCGATAGGAGCGTAATGTCAAGAAGAAGAATTTATTCTATGTGTGCACTAATTTTTGGTGTATTTTTTTAATGTTTTTAATAGTTAGTTTTTTTTTTAAACCTGAATAAGAAATGTTTACCTGACAAGAGCGTATGTTTAAATAAAAAAAAACAGCAATAAAAAACTAAATTTCTAACTTTAAAGATTTCTTTAACAGAAATCCAATGGTGGTCTGCAGATGACAAGCTTTATTTAACTTTAAACTTAACAGACACATTTAAAACTCTGTGATGTGACTAATTAATTTAAGAAAAATTCCTCTGGAAGAAATCCAGAATAGTCGTCAACAATACTCAGTCTAAACGTCAACTTTTAGGAAGGATCATTAATAATAAAAGAACTATATTTTCGAAAACATACGGTGTCTTTTCATTCAATGCCGGTGCTGTCTTATTAAAATTCGTACCCCAAAATAAATGGAAAAAAGATAACACACCTAACTATTTCTTGAAAGTTATTAATGGTCGGTACTATTGGCAGTAATCTTGCTCAATTCGGAGCCTATGCAAACACGTGGATTGTAAGTTGAAACATTTGGAAATACTGAAATTCGTAAAATGAGAGGGATGTGCCATATTGTAAAGTATTTGTATAAACCACTCCCTTCAGTAAAATATCTAAGCTGTACTTAAATAAACATGTGACGATGCTTAAAAATAATAGATTTTTCTTACACATAAAATGGGAGAAGCTATAATAACAATGACGCACATAAGCTTTTAAATGACATCTTATTTATTTATTCAAAAAAAATCACTATTTGAAAATTTTTATTTTAATACCTTTATGTTAATTTTATGAGCAAAGTTTTTACAAATTAATTCAAATATGCTATTCAGTGGCAACGTAGTCGTATCATTTTGTGGGTTATAAGGATAAAAAAGTGAATAATATTATTTGTTCGTTATTAAGATAAAAAAAAATTAAAATGTTGCATTTTCACAAATAATTAACATGCATACATATAGTTACGCCTTTTTCCCGTAGGGGTAGGTATGTGTGTGTGTGTGTGTGTGTGTGTGTGTTTCATCTCTCTTTTTTATTACCCAACATTTCGAAAATGTTTATTTTCTTTATCAAGGGATCTAATTAAAAATATTGTTTTATTTCCAATGGAAGCCAGTTTGTCGTTTGTACTTACCAAAATTTTAGATCTCTTGTCATGCGATGGGAAATCAAAACCATACATAGGAAAATAAGGACTGGGAGAAAGGAACGAAAGAGGCGAGAAATTTCTTAACTACTTTTAACAACACAACGTCTATGCCATAAACACCTTTTTCAAAAAACCGCCACAAAGAAATTGGACCTGGGCCAGCACCGATGGATATACTAGAAATAAGATTGTTTATATCTTGAGCAATAAAAAACATATTGTAGAGGATAGGTCAGTTATAAGTCAATTCTCTATAGACAGCGACCATAGATAAGTTAGAGCTAAAGTTACCCCGTAGGGGTAGGCAGAGACCAGTTACTTTCACTTGCTACGAGATATGTTCGCTGAGGTCGACCTCTACCGACTTCCGTCCATTCACACTCGCCTTATAAATTTGTTTCGTCAATCTTCCTTCATTCATCCTTTCTACGTGTCCAAACCATCTAATCTACCATTCATTATATTCCTTGTTGTTTACCTTTGTGTACCTTCATTTTCAGTGTTGTCCAGCAGTTCCAAACTTTTTTGAGACATCTTTTTATAAATTTTTCCATGGAGCCCTATCCTCAGTAAAAGTATGACTAATCGTAAGTGTAAGATAAAAATAAAAAAACACTCGTGTATCTTTATTATTTTACTTTTTTTTACTTTATTAACATTAAATTAATAAATAATGTGATGGATGTGCCTGCAAATCACTGTAAATTTACTCAAATCGTGAAATTAAATTAGACACGGCCACCCTTATTTTTCCACGTTGAGTTTTTCTGTATACTTGCTTTTTATTACAAAGTCCGACAAAACCTAACTTTGCACAAATACAACGTCGAAAATGGAATTAAAATTCGCGAGCCTTATCATTTAAAAGAGGATATTAATCTTTTACTGAAATCTAAAATTCTGTCAATTCCATACTGTCAAATTTTGCGTTTAAACTGTTGTCGTAAGATACTCCAAAAGGTTCACTTCCGCTAAAGTAAATTCAGACTGAGCACTATGGTTAAACTAATATTCAATTTTAAAAATATTTCTAAAACAAGATAATTAGCTGTTTAAAGTATTTTTATATGTTTAGAGAGACCAAGTTCATTTTACTTCAAGCTGGTATACCTATTAAAAAACAATTTTGGTCTCTTTTCAATTTTTTGCTCCATAGTTTAAGTATTAGATTTTTTTACTTTGTTATTTGTTAAGTTAGGCAAAATTTCTTGGTTCTATAATTTATGAAGTTTTTACAATATTTTTCGGCGCCGCTTGAAAGACATTGGCACCGCGGTGCATATTTTGAAAAGCAATAGTTTAGTAATTTATTTGCTTGAATTATATTATATTTTTTATTACATTGAATTATAAATGTACATAGCTTCGTATAAATCTTAGAAACCCTTATATTTTGAGTCTTTATGTGATTTACTGTAGCATATCTTTTAAATATTTTTGATACACCATTTCGAAAATTTCTGGTAAAACGTTTAAATTCTATAATCTTATACATATTTTCCTCATTTATTCCTAATAAACCCATGTTTAACGTAGAAACAGACTATGTCCTTCTGCAAAAATAATCAATTTATTGAGATTTCTTAGATTACTTAAATATTTTACATTTTTTTAAAAACATTGCATTAAAATAAATTGTTCTTGTTGTTGTTTGTTGTAACAAAGCTAAAGGTTGTTCTTACTTACATCTTTTTACGAGGGGTTTATATTTCACAAGATGCACAGTGGAACTGGTCTTCGAAAGCCCAAAAAGAGAGGCAGGAGTTTTGTGATGGTGTGACAGATATTTTGAATAAGTGTAACTAGAATGATAGAATAGTACCTACTGCTAGGTGATTTTAATAGTTGGGTAGGAGTGAAGCGTGATGGATAGGACAGTGTTCTGGGAATGTACGGTGATGACAGAAAGAATGAAAACGGAGAAAGTCCGCTTGAAGTATGTTTATGGTAACAAACACCATGCAAAAGCATAAAAAAATCCACTTGAACATAAGACAAGAAGGATGCCTGAAAAGTAAGATAGCACGGTGCCGACATTAACACAGACCAGAAAAGATAAATTTGATAGAAAATTATCTAAAGACTTCCAACATTAAATTTCTAAAAGTCTATAAGAACAGCTAGAGGTAACTGGAAAAAATTAGAAACCAAGATGGTAGTATGGTAAGACAAGAGGAATGCGTTCTAAAAAGATGGAAGTTTATTTGAGACAGAGAATACACAAGCGCAAGCCCAATCCGGAGGCATAAGTAAAAGTTGTAATAAAAATGAAATTAGTTTGATAGAGTTTATGAAAGCGTTAAACAATAGGAAATTGGGGAAATCTGCAGGCTGAATGCTGAAGGCTGGACAGGGCTTAGTATATATTCTGCTGTACCGCCTTTTTCACCAATGCACGAGTTTACTTAGCATCGTCGGCAAACTGTATGAAAATGAATTAATTAAAAGAGTGACGAATGAAACTGGTGAAAAAATATGGGATGTGCAAGCAGAATTAATAAGAGAAAAAAGATGCATGAATCAGGTCTTTTCATTACGAGGCATAGTTAAGAAAAATTCTTGGTTAGAAGTCAAAAGATATACTGCGCTTTCGTGGACTTGAAAAAAGCCTATGACAAAGTGGTTAGAAATTAATTGTGGTCGACATTGTCTATGTATGCAGAAAGCGCTAAAATCACTTAACGAGGATTCCACTGCTTGTGTCAGGATAAACGGAGTTTACACGGACTGGTTTAACATCGAAAAAGGTGTTAGACTAGGATATAAAGCTTCGCGATGGCTGTTTAACTTATACGTAGACGATTGTTTAAAAGAATTGAAATTAAGTGGATATGGATTGAAGATGAATGATTTGATCGTCAAATGCCCCCTTTAAGCCGATAATCAGGTCATATTAGCGTTATCTGATGAGGAGTTGTAGGCGATGGTTAATATTATGCATGATGCGAGGTGCTGATTAAAGAAGAAAGAGTGGAACAAGTGAATAAGTTTGTATACTTCGGTTCAAAGTATTCGAGAAACGGAAAGTATGACTGTGATATTAAGCGAAGAGTGTTGACAGGGAAACAAATAAAAGTGGCTCTGTATAGCTCTATGAGCAGCCAGAACGTGTCATAAAAGGCACGACTGGCTGTGAATAAAGGTGAATAAAGGCAGATCCTTACAATTAGATAGGGTAGTGAATGTTGGGTTTGGCAAAAAAAGAATGAAAGTAAGATCAATGCTGTGGATATAAGTAGGTAGTCTTAGAAGTATAGTCGGAGTGACTCTCATGAATAAAGTGGAAAGCTGTGATGTAAAAGAAGATGTAGTAACAAAAATAGATAAGGAATGCTTAGATGGTTTGTACACATAGAGATCATGTATGAATGCGCTAATGAAAATAGAAGAAGCGAGCGACGTGTGTAAGAACCGTAGCAAGTGGAAAGAAGTGGGGACTATATGTAATAACTAAGTAGGGATTTAAAAACACAGTAGGTAAAACAAAATTTAAGCTAACAATATTAGTAACGATTTCCATAATTTAGCTGCTGCCCAACATCTAATGTCAATATTTAGTAAGTAAATAATTTACATTTAATAAAAAAAATGAAGAAATTAATAATTTAATAATCCGCGTTTATAAATATTTTTTCATTATATAGATACCTATTAGTAATATGGTAAAAAGGTATCTAGTATTTATGAAAGTAAGTTAAATATTAATATGTATTTGTTCTACCAATCTCGGTAGCGGTCGACCTCGGAGAACATATCTCGATCAGATCAACATTGTTTTGAAGAAAGGCCAGGTCAAGAGTACCAACAACCGAAGAGCATGTATGAGAGCACTGATGAAAGTGGAGGAAGCAAAAGATGTGTGTAAGAACCGTAGCAAGTGGAAGGAAGTGGTCTCTGCCTACCCCTATGGGAAAAAGGCGTGACTTTATGTATGTATGCATGTCTACCAATTTTGTATCTCTCTTAATTTGTAACATTTTACATTTAGTATTGTAGTTGTATAGAAAAAACTATAAATATGGGTGTATATTAGAGTTTTTATAAATTTGAATGTACTAAAAATAATTACTATTAATAATTGATGTAGGCAGAAAAAATATTTAAATAATGTAAATTTTATTGATATGTCATCAATAAACCAATAATTTCTCTTTAACGATGGACGCGTCACTTGTCAATATTCGCAATATAGAATTGACATAATAAATTACAATTCGATTCAGTTGTAAGAAAAACCCTGACCAATATTCATCTAAACCCGGAACTAATAAGATAATAAATCATCATAGAAATGCAATATAACCCTTTGACTCCTGTAACCAGTGTTTGCAACAAAAGTGATTGCTTCTTGCGGTTCGGCAGTCTTCTTTTTATATTCACGAACATCATAAATTATTTATTTAAAACCATCTTTACCTGGCGGCGTAGAACAAAATACTTACACTCACTTTACAGTGAATAGCCAGAATTGCAATATTTATTTTATGGAATATTAAGCAGATATTTTTCTATCAGTTGGTTTATTATATTTTATTCGTTTATGAACGAGCTAATTTTATTTACAGGGCAAGCTAAAAGCCTTATTACTATTTTGGTGATAAAATTTTATTGGCCGTTTAAGTTAATTATAATAATAGTACATTAATATTTATTTGGTAATTTATGTATTTCAGAAAAAAATTGTTTTTTTTTATGTTTTTTAATTATATAATTATTTAAAAGAAAAAAACATTTTTTAAATAATTTAATAAAATAAATCGTAGGTATCAATCAACCAATCAAGCTGCCTATCCACTCCCTGTCTCTGGCTGCGCTGACAAGTTCTTCTATCGTTTTTAATTCGGTCCACTGGCTAATATTTCTTGCCCATGACATCTTGCTTTCTTCCAATTCCTCTTCTGCCGTCTATTTTTTCTTCCAAAATTAGTCGCAGCAACTGGTATCTGCCGTGTCTTAAAATGTGACCATGGTAATCCGTTTTTCGTCGTTTAAAAGTTGTTAATAATTCTCGGTTTGTATGGACTCTTCTTAATATTTCTTCGTTGGTTACCCTGTCTGTCCAAGGTACTCTTAATAGACGTCGGAAAGTCCACATTTCGAAAGCCTCTACTTTATTGATTATATTTGCCTTCATAGTCCACGACTCCACTCCGTACAAAAGTACTGACCAGACATAGCACTTCGCATATCGAATTCGAAGGGATATATTTAGATCCCGATTTCTAAGAATTTTCTCATATCTCATGAACGCCGTACGTGCCATCTCAATTCTACATCAATCATAGGTATAATATAGAGGTATTATACAGGGTGATTCATAACTATTGGGACATAGCTAATGGCAGGTGATTTGAAACAAAATATTACGATAGGACCAAATATGCCTACATAAAATATTGCTGTGGAACAAGATACAAGGCGCTAAATTTTAAATTTCATTTTCAGCTTTTGCTAATAATTTCACTGTGAGTTTATCAATTTTTATCAAAATCGGCAGAGAGGCATAACTTTAGACAAGGAATATTATTTTATGTGTTATTTTACATTTTGTTCCAAGGGGCGCCATGTGAATGATTCCTAAAGATGAAATCGATTGGTAAATTTTTTTGACGAAATTAGCTGGTTCTAAAAAAATCAGTTTTATACATTTTTATTTCTATTTTTATTTGCTGTCAAGAATTTTGTTATAGTTTTCTATAATAGCATTATAGTTTTCTTTAATTTTTATAATTTATAAAATAATAATAAGTTATGCCTCTCTGCCGATTTTAATAACAATTGATAAATTTACAGTAAAATTATTAGCAAGAAATAAAAACAAAAGTATAACGCACTGTATCTTTTTCACAGCAATATTTTATTAACACATTTTTGGCCCAAATCACCCGCCCTTAGCCTACGTCCCATTAGTTATGAATCACCCAGTACATGTATATTTATTGTAACAAAACTTATTTGCTGACAGCATAGATTCTATGCTATGATTAATTGCTAAAAAAGCAAATAAATCAAAAATTGTAACTATAATATTAAGTAATCATACTTATATTTGAAATAAAACCAAATTATTTAGTTTTTACCACTTCCCTAATATCTCCAAATAAATGTTTAGTCTGCTACTACACATGATTAGATGTCGCAAAAGACCCCCATTTATAATCTTCTAGATTATTAAATATATAGTAAAACGTAAATAAAAAATACAAATTTAATCTGAATAAGGATATTTTGTTATTAGTAATCTATCTACACAGGGCAATTCATTAAGAATGTCCAATCTCTGAATTGTAGATTGGAGACCTGAAAATATGGTGATTCTGTCCAATATGCCTTACACAAATAGTTTCTGAGATACCGGCTAAAGTTTAAACATGGATTTTGATTTTCGCAATAATTTTTCATGTTTTCACAATTTCTATTTGAAAATTGGCAAATCCTTACAACCGTCTAGGTGAGATCATAGGCGTTTTAGTTGTTTTGTATTTTAGATCTGAATTTCTCCTATTCAATTTTACAGCACATCTCCGTTGATTTTATAACAAATAAAATAAACCACATTGGGCGATGAACAACAAGGATTCAGGAGGAAGTAGTACACCTTCTATACAACAGGCAAATCCCATACAACATCATAAAAACCATCGAAAATATTTACCAGAGATACAAAATACAAGCCAAAATTAATGGCACAACTACCGAAGAAATTCCTGTAAATAGTGGTATTCGACAAGGAGATTCCCTTAGCCCCTTATTATTTAATTTCGTTATGGACAAAATAATAAAAAGCACTCGTAACCTGAAAGGGTATAAAATGGGGAACAAAGTCGTCAAAATCCTATGCTATGCCGATGATGCTGTTTTGATTGCAGAAAACGAAGATGACCTACAGAGATTACTATTCAAATTCAGCACAACGGCAAAAAGTCTAAAAATGAAGATATCTGCAGAAAAGACGAAATGCATGACCACTTCAAAACTGGTTGTGGATGATAAAATTATACAACAGGAGATGAAATTTAAATACCTAGGCATAGAAATATCAGGATACGGTGACATTGAGGCGGAGGTAAAAAAGCAAGCGGCAAAAACAGCACGAACCTCAGCTTACCTGAACGATACAATCCTCCGAAACAAATATATCGGAATCGAGACCAAATCCCGAATCTACAAGGCGGTCATCCGACCTATATTAACATACACAGCGGAAAACTAGACCAGAAACATCGAACAAAAAGAGAATATTAGAAACCACCGAAATAAAAATAGTGCGCAGGATCGCTGAAAAAACACTTTTTGACAAGGAGAGAAGTGAGCACATTAGAAGAACATGTAAAATAGACAATGTAAATGATTGGATACTAGGAAGAAAGAGAGAGTGGAACGAATACATAGACCGGATGAATGACGACAGAATGGTCAAAATAACTAGAGACAAGTCGCCCTTAGGGCGCCGAAGCGTTGGAAGTCACCGCAAAAGATGGAGCGACAACCTTTCTAACAATTGAACGGCAGAGGACACGAAGAAAAACAAGCAAATTGCTTACATTAAAGAAGGAAGAAGAAGAAGATCTCCGTTGACTACGATCTCCATACAACCGTTCGTGATTTTCTTTGGTATGCACTGTTTTTTCGTCCAGCCCTTTTCTTGTTGTAGCACACTTCTTTTAAATTTGGTTGTAATGTTCACTACAACAGCCTTACTTGGTGCCTGTTTATTAAAATACTCCGAAAATTGTTCGCGGACGAATTTAATGCTTGAACCATTTTGTCTACCTAAAGCGATAAACGAAAATAGTACTCAACTAAAAGTACTTTTTTTCAGTAGATAACATTATTTACGAACTTGCAAACATATCAGTTATCTCATCAAAACTAAACATCAATGTTTATTTCAAATAACAGTGTCAATTTTTAGAGGTTTAAGCATAAGTAGGTCTACAGTTTCGAGTTACATTGTACTATATATTTTTAAATACCAAGTCACACATTTGCGCGACACTGATTAAATAACTTTTCCAAGCGAAGTATATTTGATATCATTACCTACCAACTTTCTAAATATGGGCAATCCCATTTATTTGTCTATAATTACGGTTTAAATAAACGTCATAAAAGATTTTTATCAAAGTCACGTCAAATTCCACGAAAAAGGAATTTATCCAACTTTTCGTATCCTGAATTGCTACATGTAAGTCGGTATAAAAAGGACGAACGACCGAACCTCTGGTTGAATAACAGGGCCTACTGGATGCATAAAGCCGCATCAGAGCATTGTTGAAAGTAAAAGAACACAATTATTATTCATTTGTAAATGTCAGTTGTGCCCGATATTCAATATGGTGGGAGTCACCGGACCACACGACATTTTTGATAAATGATGTTTGATTCTTAGGAGGAGAAGTTCTGTTTTTGAACAGTTTTGCGATGCGTTCTTGAATATTTTAAGGCTTGTTGTGTAGAACGTGCTTCCGCTTTTTAACTTGTAATAGCACTGCAATTAACATAAGTGGCCATGCACATTTCACATTTGCGGGAATAATTTAAAATTTCCATTAAAGAGGGTTGAAAGAAATTACATTTTTTTATGGCAAACAACTTGAAATTAAATCAATGAAATAATCTAAACTACCATTTTTTTTAAACTGCTTTTAATGATAAATTATTAAGTTATTAACTTGATTAAATAATATCATAACAAATAATATATTAGGAAAATAATAGTTAAAAACCTTTTAAGTAATAATTTGTGTGTCTCAACCATTTACGGTGAGGTGCTAAAGAGAATCAAATATTTTTTTTAATGCAGAAATTAAAATGTGATTTCACCAAAAGGACTTTTTTCAAGCGATGTAAAATTATAAAAATATTTATTTAGTTAAAATTATTAAGCAGATAATGTTAGAAAACTATGTGGCAATAGCTGGGGATTTAATTTAAAAATATCTATACATGTAAGTTGTAAGACCGATAATAACATATGGGTCAGTGATATGGTGGACGAAATTTTGCCTATGTTTTATATCATTGTACCCAATCCAGTACTTTTGTACCTTGTACAAGTTTGTACAAGTTCTGTATTGGGTGGGAGCAATATAGTTCTGGGTCGCCGGATGACCGCCCAAAAATTTCCTGTCTTTTGCGGACCATTGCCTCGCAGCAGCACAGTGTGTTTAACTGTTTCCGGATCCTTGCCGCACAATCTGCAAGTCAGGTTGACACGTCTTTTTCGTTCTCTAAAGAGTACTCCGCTAGTGGTCTCTCTACTGGCAAATTATACCCGAGCTCAGCCGTAGAGGGTAGGAGAAAAAAATATAAAAGTGAGCCGCGCCACCGACTTAGACGGTATAAGCCGGAAACCTCTAGGTCTAGTAAGCACTAGCAGAGCCACACGATAAACAACAAACAATTATGGTGAACTAGATAAATAAAATTATAGCAAAAATATATTGAATACTTTACTCACACAATAAATTAAAATACACAGCTCAATAACAAAATTATAACACATATAATCAAAATTAACAGCCAACAATAGATCGAAACTTCAAAATTTACAACTTTATGAAACTACAATAAATCAAAAATCCAAAGTTTACGATTCCATTAAAATAATTAAAACAAAGGTAAGAATGACAAACCTTATCAGGTTACAAAAAAAAAAAAACATATACAAGTCAACTTTTTACCAATACTTCATCAACGTTCACGAACGGCTGATAATTTAATCACATTTTTTTCTTTTTCATTTATATAAAGATTTACACTGTTAAAACAATCGATCTTATTTTAAAAATAATTCTTTTTACGATGGCTGTCCTTCAAAATAGCAATATTGTAGGATATTTACAAATAAGTATGAATAAACGTTTTTTTTTACTTGGACACAAAGAACTATTGAGAATATTACTTTAATCAAAGTTTAGACTCGGCATAATATCCAATGCAATAAATAGTTTTCAACAGTGTACCATATTAATAAATTAAAACAAAACTTAATCGTGGTGTCAAAAATAAGTCACGTCGTTTAAATATACTAAAATAAATCACTTGTAACCTTTGGATACACGAATTCACGAATCCTGTGGCCTACTCCTGGCCCGGTTTGAATTATGGAACAGCACCTGTTACTTAACAATGACTTCACTCCATCAGATCCCGCACGCGGTCATTGTAACTCGATCCCAATATCCAAAATATCCACCACAAAGGCACGACAGAATGGTCAAGTTAAAAATTAAATGGTTTTTCTTCAAAATCCAATTAAGATGGCCCAAATACAGCCGGATATGAAAGAAAAAACCGTAGAAGTTCTGCTCACGTGTTAATATCAAATCGTTCCAAAAACTCTCACCTGACTTCCACCACTGACACCAAACGACTGATATCCACTTCTCACTCCCAGGCCGGATATCAGAAAAATGACACGGGACCCACGTCAGCCAACCATTGCAAATCTATGTCCCTAACTCATAATCGCGCTAGTCCGTGTTGATAGCCAGCCCATCCACACAGAGAAGCAAACCAAACAATAATATAGCTGACAACACACGACAATCGAGGCCAAAAATCAAGGCGAAATCTTATACAAAGACTCCCACTCCAATTAACAAACACGTCACAGCCATTAATAATTAAATCCTATCCCTACTAGTATGCAACACTATTTACAACGAACAAAATACGGTATGCAAAACTATTTACGAACACCAGACTATCAGAGACACAATTAATAATGAAACGGTAGATGGGAAAAAATAGGCACGTGACAAGGTCTCCATTATACAGTCCCATTTTGTTAAGGTGCTTCTTTACTGGTGCGTGATATGTCAAGAGCCCCGTAGTGATTTTTAGCTGATTCCTGTTCATTGCTAACAGTTCTGCCGTCCTTTTGTGACAAGGTCCTTTGATGTATTCTTTCCCGTGTTTGTTTTCTGGTCTATTTTCCCAGTAATTTTGTGTTTTTTTCTCAATCCAGTCTTTTACAGACACTCTCACTGTACGCTTCGGTACCCCTAGCATCTGCCCCCGGTTTGGGGGAGTTTCCAAACCTCTTCTTGCAAGTTCGTCCATTGCACATACACTGTGTTCATTTGAAAAGGACCCACCCTTAATATTTCAGAAATGCGACATATTAGAATGAAATGCCGAAACAGTCAACTTTTAACTTGAGGAGGACACTTTTTAGTGCTAATGTCATAAACATCAGATTCATCCCTTCCCTACTAAAGATCCCCTTAAATTTTTTTAAATGGCTTTAGGTATCAAATTATTCGTTTAAAAGTCTGGTAAATCTTTATTCAATATTGTTTTGCCTTTGATACCAGCCTTCCATTGTTATTTAATCGTTGTAGTAGTCTTCAGATTTTCAAATGGGAAGTATATTTATTCTTTATTTTAGCAGAAATTAGACAAAACGACGAAAAAAATGAAACCCGAAAGAACCCTCAACGACAATTTTTTTAAGGACAAATTTTGCATGAAAAAACGTCTTTTTTTCAGAAAAACGCTATGTCACATTATTTTCAACCTGATGCAAAAAAAATGGAGAATATTTGGAACATAAAAATATATATTTTTACCAAACTTCATGCAATTTGAATAATTTTTTAAAAAAATGACAGATAAGAAACGAAAAATTCGAAAACAAAACGGTTTTTTGCATTTTTCAATGTATCTAAAACTTTACCATTTAATGTTTTTCGATATAACGTAAGGTTTGGCCGAAAAATGGCACTTTTCAACGGTAAGACCCCCATTTTTACCTCTTTTTCACATTCCAAAACTACCCTCCAACTTTACAGCTGATGAATTTTTTATTTTTTGGCTTATTACAACCCCCTTTACCTTTTCCAGCTGTTAAACTCTGGATAACAATTTTTTTTCTTAAAAATTTGTACAATTCGACTGCACTAATAGTTATAAATTAAACATTGTTTTTTAATAGCGAGTTCGACTTCTCTGAGAGGGGTTGTGCAAATAAATGATTAGTAATTGATCAATGTCATAACATTCTTACTTGTAATTGAAACTCACATGTTGAAAAAAATTCACTGCATGCTGACATGAAAATGATATAAACTTTAATGCATTATCTCTCAATAAATTATCTTCGCGTCTATATTTCAAGTTTATTTTTCTAATGGGCAAGAAGTAATCAGTAAATAGATTAACATTTTTTGTTTACCTGCTGCGTACCAAAAAAATCCAAATTCATAATTTAATTAATTTGCTTTAAATATTTTGTTCCCTACCAATTCCTTTAATTGTATTCTCCCACAGGAATGGATACAAAACACGGATGGTTTTTTTATCTTGTTAGCAACAAAATGTTTCGCTTCGCATTTGAAACTAAGGACAACAGAACAGCACACGTTTATTTGGTACGATATTTACTTAAAACTAAACGGTTACAGGTACAGTTTTTATTTCTAAATTAAAAGAAAACTTCTAGAATTTAGAATTCGTAAGAAAGAAATTCAGACAAGACCAAGCTAATGATCATTGATAGGAGTAACACCATCATACAGTTAAGAAATCTGCAAAATAGAATTGAAGTAGTAGAGGAATTCATTTATTTAGGATCGCTAATAAACAGCAAGGGAGGGTGCTTTCCCCTTTGCTGTTCAACATCTACTCAGAAGCGATCATGAAAGAAGCATTAGCTGAAGAAGAAGCTGGAGTGCGAGTTAATGGGATACCTATTTCAAATATAAGGTATGCGGACGACACTATGTTGTTAGCCGAGAATGCCATCGACCTACAAAGAATGGTACAAAAGGTACATAATGTCAGTATACGATACGGGCTAAACATGAATCTCAGCAAAACAAAATTCCTTGTATTCACAAAGACCCGAAACAACAACACACAGCTGATAGTAAACAACCAGATAATAGAACGGGTATATAAATATAAATATCTGGGAACATGGATTAACAGCAACAATAATTATGCTAGCGAACTGAAAGCAAGAATTGAAATCGCACGCAGAGCCTTCATAAATATGAAACAGTTTTTCTGTAACAGAAATTTAAATAACGATCTCAAAATACGTATGCTGAGATGCTACATATTCACCATTTTACTATACGGCATAGAAGCGGCCACATTGACAAAAGTCATGATGAGAAAAATAGAAGCATTCGAGATGTGGCTATACAGGAGAATACTGAGAATATCTTATATGGACAGAATTACAAACGAAGAAGTACTAAAAAGACTCTCAAAAGAAACAGAAATTAATAACGAAATAAAAATCAGAAAATTACAATATCTGGGCCACACTATGAGAGGAGAGAGATACCGAATGCTACAAGTGGTGATGCAGGGAAAGATTGCAGGGAAGCGCAGCGTGGGAAGAAGACGAATGTCGTGGCTCCGCAACCTGAGAGAATGGTTCAACTGTTCATCAAATCATCTTTTCAGATCAGCAGTCAACAAAATGCAAATAATCATGATGATCGCCAACCTTCGACGGAAGACGGCACCATAAGAAGAAGAAGATGGTGCGAAACAGAAATAAGAAGACGGATAGTATTAGCGAGGACAGCAATGTCAAACTTATCCAAGATATGGAAAGACGGTTGCATAACCAGAAACACTAAAAAACCACTGGTTAATACCTTTAGTGTTTTCGATAATTTCATATGGTTCCAAATCCTGGACAATAAAGTCGAGCGACAGGCAACGAATAGATGCATTTGAAGTGTGGTGCTTCACATACCCTGGACTGCACACCGTCAGTATTAAGGGAATTAGGAACCAACGATCGATTATCCATCAGTTGCCGACGTCGCATTCTGGGTTACTTCGGACACATCACCAAACGAGATCAAGACAATCTAGAAAGACTTATCGTGCAGGGCAAAGTGGAAGGTAAAAGGTCAAAAGGAAGATCTCCATCACGATGGATAGACCAAATTAAAGAGATTACAGGGCAAACCTTGCAGACAAATTTAAGAGTAGCGAAAGAACGACAGCAGGTAAGACAATCGACCAATCAATGCTCATAGACACGATGTCACAACTCTTCAGCAATGAAGATATGACTAAGAAGATGAAGTAGGAACCTTCATATGTTGTTGTGAATATTGATAAACAATTTTATTAAATTTATTTATTTGTTATAACAAAAGAACGAATTTTAATTTTCAATGGTTATGTTTTTTTTAATAATTTTTAAAATGTAAACAATAATTTCTTTATACGATTAACGTACACAAAAATAAAAATATATTTAGTAGCAGTTCGAATCGTTAAAATTCATTTCCTTGTTATTGTTATTTATCACTATTTGTATCAAAACTAATTTTTAAATTGAATTTTCCATGGTGTCAAAATTAGAACATGTTTTATTCTTAATAATCAGAGTATGTGTGTTCTTGAACTGGTGCATCTTTAACATAATTAATCATTTGCGTCAAATGACTCGTCAGGTTTTAAATATAAATTATTATAACGGTGTACTAACGTTGTACATTATGTTACACAATTTTGTTGTAAAAAATAAAATATCAATCTTTAGATATAGGTTGCTACCTGAATAAAGGTAAATTGAGTATACAACAAAATCATGGAAACCTTTAGTAATTCACCTTCTACAACCACCAATTTACGCAGGACAAAGCATACTATTGAAATAATTACTACTTTTATTAATGATTCATAATTTTAATATATATGGAAGTCCATAAAAACAGACAGACAAATACTACCTTGCAAAAATCAGAAACCAAGATGGTAGTTTGGTGAAAGGAGAGGAATACGTATTAAAGAGAAGGAAGAAATACTTCAAAAGTTTATTTGAGAAAGAGGATACACGAGTACAGGCCCCATTCGGAAACATAAGTGAAAGTTGCAATGAAAGTGAAATTGGTATGACTAAAATTGTGGAAGCGTTGAACAGTATAAAATTAGGTAAAGCTGCTGGGTACGACAGGATAACAGTTGAAATGCTGAAGGCTGGACAAAGCGTGGTAACTAGTCTGCTGTACCGCCTTTTTAACCTTTGTTGGAGGAGTAGTAGCAACTAGTGCATGGCCGTTATCGTGCCGCTTTACAAGGAAAAAGGTTCGCGGCAGGACTGTAAGAGCTACCGAGGTATTAGTTTACTCAGCATAGTCGGAAAACTGTATGCAAAAATATTGATTGAGAGAGTAACGAATGAAACTGAGAAAATGATATGGGATGTGCATTATTACAAGGTATAGTCGAAAAATTCTTTCTTTTATAGACTTGGAAAAGGTCTATGACAAAGTGGTGAGGAGTGAATTGTGGTCGACATTGCCTATGTATTGGGTATGCGGTAGTTTAATACGAGCACTGAAATCACTTTACGAGGATTCCACTGCTTGTGTCATGATTAATAAAGCGTGCACGGACTGGTTTAACATCGAAAAGGGTGTGAGACAGGGTTGTATGGCTTCGCTATAGCTGTTTAACTTATACATACACGATTGTTTAAAAGATTTGAAAGAGAGTACATATGGATTGAAAATGAATGCCTTCTTTACGCCGATGATCAAGTCATATTAGCGTTATCTGAAGAGGAGTTGCAGACGATAGTTAATGTTATGTATAATGCCCTGAAAATCAAAGGGATGAAAATAAATGTAACCAAAAAGAAAGTAATGGTTTTTTAAAGAGGAGAAAGCATGACAAACTGTGAATTTCTAATTAAGGGAGAAGGAGTAAAACAAGTAAATGAATTTGTGTACTTGGGTTTAAAGTATGACAGAGTCATTGAGCGAAGGGGGTTGGCAGAAAAACAAATGAATAGGTCACTGTATAGCGTTATAAACACCCAGAAAGTGTCAAAAAAGGTACGTCTGGCTGTGCATGGAGGTGTGTGATTTCCCACACTTATGTATGGTAGCGAGTGTTTGGTTTGGCAGAAGAAGCATAAACATAGAAATAATGCTGCAGAGATGAGTAATCTGAGAAGTACAGCCGGAGTGACTCAGTTGGATAAAGTAAAGAATAGTGAGATAAGATAACGCTGTGGTGTAAAAGAAGATTTGGTTACAAAGATAGATAAAGAAATGCTTAGCTGGTTTGGACACGTAGAAAGGATGGATAATTAGCTAACCTAACAACATCTTATAGTGACCATATCAATATTAAAAATCTTTTATGGTTTAGATAAATAGATTGTCTTGGTCATCGCATGAAAACACAATGTATCTTACATTTATATATATTTATATTTATTTATTTAAAACATAAAAGATTTTAAATATTGATATGGTCACTATAAGATGTTGTTAGATTAGCCAATTACGTAATAACTTCAGACAGAAGGACTCTTAAGTGAGGACTGAATAAATTAACCGACTTGGAATTACATGGATCTCACAACTTTTTACGGTAGAACTGAGTTGCGAGACTTGGTTTTTTTTTACATAAAAATATACAATTTTATCATAAGAAAATAAAACTTATATAACATATTCAATAGGATAATACTTTATTATTTATATTTCTATACCACTAACTACATGTCTCGTATTATTTATTAAACTCTAAAACTTAATCATTTCTATCTTATAAAACATATTTTATTATTTAAATATTTTTTTTTCTTTCTATTTTATTAAAATGTATTTTTAAAATGTTGGGATCAAAGTGCAAGAAACCATAATGACCATGATTTAAAGTGTCCCTAATTGTGAAACACTGTTTATAATTTGAATTACCTAAAAAATACCAGCACACCGTCACAGCTCTAAACGGCGTTATTAATGAACATTTTCATAAAACATATTTTCGAAAAAATCACAATGCAATTTCATATCAAACTCTCCTCGGTTCCACGTTATTGATATTCAGCTGGGTAAAAAAACCTTATTCAAATATGGCTGTAATCTGTTTAAAATTGAAAATTGAAAGCTGAATGCAAGCTGGTTTTATTAGGCTTTTACAATATGTTGTATCAAAACAATTTTAAATATTTTATCAATTTGATTTTAGTAGAAACAAATTTTAACATAAATATAATAATTTTTTTTTATAATTAATAGCTCAGAAACAAATTGGTTATTTACATTTACTTAATAGTGAAATCTATTTTTTTCAACTTTTTTTTTTGGCAATGCTCTTATTACCAACATTTTTTAACTCTTTCATTTTCAAACTCTTCGCAACTAATCTCTACTTTGGAACGACCATACCTTACAAAAATTATTTTCTCATTTCCATTTGCTTACAGCGATTTACATTTTAGAAAAAATTTCATTGAGAATCTATCAATCACTGTAAAAGCACAAGTTATAAGAAAAGGGACGGCACAAGAGTTGGATGATTATTTTTTTAAAAATAACTTTTATAAATTGTAATGCGTATTAAATTTGCTATACATGTTTATTTGCTTATTTTTTACAATTATTATCTTTAATTTAAATTGGAATATTGGAATATTTTAAAACATCTACATATAGTCAAAACTTTACCATAGCGGTAAGCAGTGATCACTTTTATCCACTTGCTACAATTATTACACACGTCTTTCGCTCTTCCTAATTTCATCAGCGCTTTTATACATGCTCGTTGGTTGCTGTTCGAGTAAGTTTCACACTCGTCCTATAAATCTGTTTCGTCAATCTTTGTTTATCCATCCTCTTAACGTGTCCGAACCATCTGTGAATTATTTTATCTATTTAAGCTACATCTTCTTTCACACCAAAGCGTTTCCTCATCACACTATTCCTCAATTTATCCATAAAAGTCACTCCTACTATACTTCTCAGACTACTAATCTTTGCAGCATTGATCTTACTTTCATGCTTCTTTTTTAAAACCCAACATTCACTATCATACATAAGCGCAGGGACTAGAACTCCCCCATGCACTTTCAATGAGCATCTTTTAAATATGATTTATCTATTATCTATTATATCTTTAGTTTTGCTGGCACATTGTAAATTAAAGTTTTCATGTAAAAGTAACGTGTTGTATATTATTTTTTATTATGAAGATTACTTTTTTAAAACGCTCATATTAGTTTCACCTATATTTATGTTTGTTTGTAACTGACTCTTTGGCCTCGATTTTGCCCTACTTTAAGCGATCAGATTTAATTTAAACTTTACACACTTATCAAGTACCGACGACAATG
Source organism: Agelastica alni (assembly GCA_950111635.1). NCBI lineage: Eukaryota > Metazoa > Arthropoda > Insecta > Coleoptera > Chrysomelidae > Agelastica > Agelastica alni. The sequence goes on along the minus strand of OX467712.1, from coordinate 46,377,089 downwards.
GAATAACTTTATCAAAATATACGATTTTCCTGATTAGTTTCGCCAGAATTCATAAATTTCCTCAGGGATCCTTTGCATGAGAGTAAGAGAGATAGAACTAGTGCGTGAACTACGCATGTGCGCAGTTCCAATAGTGTTGCAGGAATGCTTAAAAATACGCGACAGTTTTCTACTTTTCAAAATAAGTAGTTTGTCTATTATCTAGTAGATGGCGCCACTTGCAATTTGCAGTAAAACAAATCGTAGTTTGTATTTTGTGTTGCATAAAAGTATAGTGTTAATTTATTTAAAACACTCATTATATAAATTATAGTTAAAAAAAATTAAGAGACACGCTTTTAGAGTTAATCAAAGTAAAAAATAAATTATAGTTTAAAAAAACTAAAAAACACGCTTTCAGAGTTATTCAAATTAAAAAATAATTTTTAACGTAGGAATAAAATTACTGACAAGAAAATTAATGTCACTGTTCTAAAAGCGTGGGGTGCTGTCATTTCGAAAAGCAGAGGTAGTTTAAAAATGTCATGCAAAGCGCCTCACGCTTTTAGAATAGTGACATTAGTTTTTTGGCAGTAATTTTATTTTTATGTTAGGAATTATTTTTCACTTTTTAGTTTGATTAACTCTAAAAGCGGAAGTTTTTAATTTTCTTAAACTATAATTTATTATTCATACAAATGTCAGTCTAATCGAGAGGACGGTGTCAGAATCTAGACGTTAAATAGGGTTATGCAACACTGTAGTTTCAATTAGCCCAAAGGTACTTTTAAGGAGCATTAAAAAAATGGTTTACCATTTTTTTGTTACAAGCAAAAAAAAATTCCTTGCCATATCCTTGTCACGCATGTTTGTTTAATTATGCGGCCCAGTTGGATTTCATTTTTATAATGGTTATGCAGACGAAGAGTCCTTATTATTTAAAGAGTATTTTAAATGTTAACTTATTTAAGCTTTCCAGAGGATCATCAAATTGGTTGACGATAAATAATTTCTGGTCCAACTATCCCAAGTAGCTGCCTCGAAGTGTCAGTTTTATGCTAACGTGTAAATTAATCCTGGTTTTAAGAAACAACAAAATCAAGAATCTCTTTGACGCCATTAGTATAGTGCCTCGAATTGCGTTTGTGCGCTGACTTCATTAGCCACCTCTTAACCTTGAAGATTTGCCAAATAAAAATGCCAGACAATGTGTGTTTAGAAGTTGCTGGCTTAAAAGCAGGAAAACTGGCTTATCTGGGTCACGTTATGCAAGGAGAAAGGTACCACATGCTACAGCTAATAATACAAGGAAAAATACAGGTGGGAAGAAGACACACTTCATGGCTGAAGAACATAAAAGAGTGATGTCACTGTACTTTAATAGAATTATTTTGAGCAGCCGAATCCAAAGCAAGAATCGCCCTGATAATATCCAACCTTTTAAGAGGAGACGGCACGTGAAAAAAAAAGAAGAATAGGCCCGTTTGAAACAAAGTGATAAAAAATAAAGCACTGACAAAAAAATAAGCTAGCGTCCAGAGATCGATAAATTTAAGGATCTGTAGTGCCTACAACACTGCATCGTCAGGTGCACTAGGGGTAATCGCAGAAATACCACTATTGGTGTCTGAAAGAGCCGAAAAATACAAAGGGATTACTAAAGCAGCCGCAAGAAAAGACATCATCACAAAGTGGCAGGCAAAATGGTATAATAGCGGAAAATAAAGATGGACGTTCGAGCTGATTTTAAACATCAAGAAATAGATAACCAGACCACACGGGGAAACAGACTACTTTCTAACACAAGCTCTGACAGGCTACTGAAAGCCTTCAGAAGAGTGTATATGAACCAATCTGGCGTATCTTTTAACAAATAGATGTTGAAATGAAAACTGGTAGAATCGGAATTAAGCTGAAAATTGTCGTACAACACCGTAAAAGAAATTATACAAACAAAGGAGCTAAAATAACAGCAAATAAAATAGCCAATAGAAGTCATAATATAGAGTGAGAAAAAAAAAGAAGACAGCCATCTCTGTGTAGTAATACGAGAGCGGTGCCGGGAATGCTGGCAAAGACCAGAAGATGGAGGTGAAAAGTTTGGCTTAGCCAAAGCAATCTCGGAAGGCTAGCGAACAAAAAGCTCCTTACCGCGACCAGCTGGTTTGGTTCTCTATGGGACAAAATCGAATTTTTTTTTTAAAAGAAGGGCCTTATTTTTTATCCAATTATACAAAATTGTATTCTAGCGTTATCCTAATTTAATTTATTTTGTCATGAATATCGGGAATCAAGACAAGCCCTGCACATCTTATTTCACATTCAAACACTACACGATAAAGTAATGTAATTAGAACAACTGCTACTGATTACTTCTTCTTTTACCTGGCCCTTTCCCATTTTATTTGGGGTCGGCCCTCCGTATCATGTGTCTCCAGGCAGCTCGGTCCTGGGTCGTCTATTTGTGGACTTGTGCTTCTTTGAGGTTGTTAGTTACTACGGACATCCATGTGATTCAGGGTCTTTTAATTTTAATATCTAGCACTTTTCTGGTCGTGTGATCAGATGGTCGCCTCATAACGTGTCCGTACCACCGCAGACGGCTCTCCTGTAGTTTATCTGGAATAGGTCTTACTTTGAAGGTGCCTCTTATGTGTGTGTTTCTGACATGATCCAGCCTAGTTACACCACCTGCCGAACCGAGCATCTTTATCTCTGCGCAGTGTAATTGATTCTCGTGCTGATTTTTGAGTGGCTAGCATTCGGCTCCGTTTCTCATGGCCGGTCGAACGGCTGCTCTGTATTCTTCTTCTTAAGTACCATGTCCTTCTAGAACGTTGGTCACCAAAAAGGCTATCCTTACTCTGTCGACGGCAAATCTGAACAGAGAGCTTGAGTTGAGTTTATACCAGTCACGTAGATTCTTGAGCCAACATGCTTTTCTGCGGCCCGGCTTTCTTTTACCATAAATTTTCCCTGCATGTTGTTCTGCAATAATCGGTATTTTTCGCCTCTCATAACATGCCCGAAATATTGCAGTTTCCTTCTTTTGATGGTGGTAAGAATTTCGGTGGATTTATTCAGACGTTGGAGTATTACCAAGTTGGATACTTTTTTCGTCCATTTAACTTTTAATATTTTCCTGTAAGCCCACATCTTAAAGGAATCAAGTCGTCTTTCTTCGTACTTGTTTATAGTCCAGGCTTCCATACCGTACAGCAGGGTGGAGAAGACATAACATCTGAGAAGTCGGATTCTTAGAGTTAACTTTAGATCTCTACAGCACAAGACCCTACTCATGTTTTTAAATGCTGCTCGAGCCTGCTCTGTATACTACTACTACTGGTTACATGAAATTTAAATGATGGGGGACTATGTTTGAGGGCTTCTTGAAGAAAGCAACTTGCATTATCGCTGAAAATCTAGTAACTACTCATTTCTGAAACATTTTAATCGGTTTTGACCGTCTTTGTGTAATTGCAGTGCATGTATAGTTTCTTTATCTAAATGACTAAAAAAATAAAAATTCGCCTGTTTTGTCACGTTTTGTCTCTGTAAAAACAAATTTTTCGTAGGCTGTGTTTACAAAATCAAAGTTTGTGATGAATATAACCATTTTCCTTTGCACTTTATATTCAAGGAATTAAAATATAACATTTATAAATAATGCTAAAAAATTCTTATATATTTACGAGATATGCTTTAATTATGGGGAATGGATTTATCCTTTTTCTTTAATTTTCATCTTAATTTTTTTTAATATTTATTAATAAAAAATACCTGTTGACGACTTTAGATTGTCTTAAAAAAATAACAATTTGTAATTTTTCCATCTCTACTAAAGCACTAGCAATCAGGACTCCGAGACATGAATGAGATGTTCCGATACCAGAATAGAAACTCCCTTCCTGCAGATAAAACTTTCCGCAACTCTTGAAGCAATTTAACCAAGAAATTCGCTTCATTGACTTGATTATGATTGATAAGAAAATTAGCCGATCAATTTATATTTAACAACTTCATTTCGAAAGACAATTCTTCAGTTTGATAATTTTTTTCTGTTCTTTAAGGCCTTAGATTTATATAATTTTGAGTGAATTGAAATAAATTCATCGAATACATCGATATTACGGAAAATTAAGATGATGGGAGTGAACAGGCGTCATAGGAAAAATGCAGCGAAGATGCCATTTGGACATACAGGGTGTTTCTAAATTCATGCAAAAAAATTTAGGAGGTGATTGCCCGTATAAAATTATGATAGATCTTTCCTACAACAAAATATCCTCACCAAAGCCCCTATCCGAGATATCACCCGTAAAAGGAGGTGAGAAAAACAAAGCTTTTTTTTTAATTTAAATAAAGATAGAAATTTAAAATTTTGTAATTTCCTTGCACTCGCAAAGAAAAAACCGCCGGTTATTTACATTTTAAGGGGGTGAAATTAGCATTCCTTACCATATTTAAAATCAATTTTTTTTTTAAAATTAGTTTTTTAAAATAAAAATTATCAACATTTAAAAGCTGATACATCCCATGAATTTTTTTTATATCTGATTGTCATAGAGGGCGCTAATACACGGTTTGTATCAAGTAGTATTGAACATAACTTTTTTAAAGTTAAATTTATTAATCAAAATTTTAAGTGAACTTAAACATTATTTAATTTTACACCAAAAAGATACTTGTGGTAAAAGTCGATACTGTGTACCATTTTCGGAATATTTTGATTTGAAATTTATGAAGTAATAACCAAATTTTTCTTTTCAACGCCCTTTATCTTGAATACGGATGGCGTTACGAAAATTCTTTAATTAGCAAACCCCAATTATTTTTCAATTTGTCTACCTATCCTAGGGATGGGGTCACCTTTTTTTGAAAAATTATTACTTTATACCAGCATCGGTTATTACTTGATAATTTTCAAATTAAAATATTCCATGGTTTTTTTTACATAGCTGTGTAGGTAAAATGTAAACATAAAATGTAAATCTTCAGTAGCCTTAATGTAGCACGATAATTTTATGTTAAAATATTTCATTGCAAAGCAATTATAATAATATCACCTAATAAAAAAGTTACCACAGTGCAATTAAGTAGTACTTTACTCATTTTTTTTTGTTTTAAAATGTGTTACCGTAATATCAAGTCGCCATAAAAATATTGTATAATAGATACATCAATGTCTAACGTCGCACAAGTCTGTCCTCACTCGCAGACTGTGTGTGTCTTCCTACGTACGTTGAGATAATGCATTGAATGTCTGGTATATTTGTGAAATATGAATCAAAATGTCAAAATGTGTATTTCTTGAAGTCGCAGGGTGCCAAAAGAATTTTAACGTAGTTCAGAAAGAGGGTCCGGATGCTGAATAGTTATACAAAGTCTTATCCTCGAACCATTTCTCATTTCGTGTTTGTGTTCTGTTACATTCGACCTGAATTTATTTTTGAAATGTGATGTTGGAAGGATTTTCACCCCACATTTTTTTTTCAACGTTTGAATACATTTGTAAGGGAAAAGTCCTGTTTAACTATATGTTAAGTGAAATTTTGTGAAAAGGACCATCATATAAAATAACATATTGCCACGAAAATTGTATTTACACACAATTTTTATAAATAAACATCAACACTGATTGTTTTTTTTTAATTTTATTGAACTTAAATTTCTTTAAAACACATTTATAAAAAAGGACACTAAAGTATTCGTACTTTGACCAAGGTCAATATCCAATAAAATTTTAGCCAAGTCATTGTTTATCACGTACGTATTTACCAATACATGCAACTAAATATCTTAATTATGTAATTAATTATTCCACTTATTATTTTAAAATGCTATTGGAACTACTAATAATATTTCTTTATTTTTATATTATATATAATTAATTTTAATTTCAAACACAAATCTTCTCGTTCTAGATTCTAGTGCTTGTGTGCAACTCATCAGATTGAGGTTCCATGTTATTGTCATTGTTATATTTTCATGAAGAGAAAAAAAAAGGTAGAGTGTGACACAATAAAACACTTTATCGTAAAATCTGTGCATATTAATATTTGCCAGTCATTTCTGACCGTGAACGAAATCAACAGTGATTATTTCACTTGTCATCGTTACTAAGCTAATTTCTGATATTGCTTTTTTGTGTTGTTGTTTTGTTGTAAAATTTTGTCCGCCAATATTAGATTTAATTTCTATTATGACTGGCACTCGTCTATTGTTTTTCCCACGGGACGCTTTTGGTTACTAAATTTGAATATTATCCTAAAATTGATAAACTTTCAGAAGCAACTCACCAAATACATTTTGAAATGAGTTTTGTACAAAAAAAAAGAAGTCTGATTGTTATAGTAAAATTACTATTTTTTCTTTTTGGAAGTAATCTAAGCAAAAATGGATCAAATGGATAAGTAGGCTAATCGCGTTTTCAATTTCCGTTGAAGGCTCTGCGAGATGTAAACAAATATGAAGGACTGTACGTAATGTCAAAGTAGAGTTTGTTTTAGTTTTAAGTTACTTTTTTTTGTGTTCTTTACGGCTCATTCTCATGTGGAAAGTTACTTAAAGGCAAGTAACTCGTTCAATATGCAAATAGAAGTAAAACTCCTTTTAACTTTTACTGGATTTTAATCTAACTGGAACGCTACTTGAAGGACTTAAGTGATTTTGCAGGAAAAGTGGATTGTTTAAAGTGTTGTGTTGTAAATATTATACTGCAAGTCAATGTCCCATTTTTTGAAGTACGATTACAACAATAAAAAAAATCTACAGCTTCTTGGAAATTTCTGCAAGTAAAAATTAGGCTGGATAAGAAATATAGTTTCCATGGCCACGTGCAGTTAGGTTTGGCCTTGTTGAATTTGGCAGACTAATATTTAAATTTATATTCAGCTCATTACGCATCTTTTTTAAATATACAGAGTGATTCTCTGGGAGTTTTAACTAGACGTTTTAAAAAATCTTGACATAATTAAAATCTAAAAATTTGAGGTGAAAGGTTTTTGGATATGCCGAATTGATCTAAAATATTTAGAACCTCTAACTACTTCCGGTTATTCCGAAAGTTGACTATAACTTGCTTATTTTAAATAGAACACACTGTAAATTATTACGTATTTCGATAAAGCTACTATTGGGAATTCTTCCAATACAGGGTTTTGCAACCTTACACTGAGTATTTTACGAGATACGACCATTTTTATCACGAAAAGTGTCTGGTTTAACACCCTGTATCATTATAAATAATGTAAATTTAAACATGTGCATTATGTATTTCTAGTATTGTGTATTTTTACTAAACTTGGTCATTTTGTTAATAAAATTATAACTATTGTACAGGGTGATTCAAAACGCATATTTAAAGATTTCTTAACTTTCTTAAATGGATCGCCCTGTATTTTATGATTGTGTTAGGCAGAACTTTTACTGCTCTTTCAGTTTAGTTGACATTTCCCTATACCTAAATCAAACTGTTATTGAGATATTGAACTTTAAACCTATGGATTATAAGTTTGTATTATGTTATTGTAGAGTGCTATGGACAACAAAAATATTGCTATAATTTTGGTTGACAGTTGACAGCATCAACAGGGATAAGTTTTTAAGTATTTACTTTAAAGTGTTAAATTTTTAAATTTTAATTCAATATTTTTTAATGTGTTTTTTTTTAAATAACCGCAAATAAAATACTAACTCACAATTCATAATTTAAGAGCTAACGGTTTGATTTAGGTATAGGAAGTTGTTAACGAAACTAAAAGAGCAGTAAAAGTTTTATCTAACAACGTTATAACATACAGGGTGATCCATTTTAGTTGAGAAATCTTTAAATATGCGTTTTGAATCACCCTGTAGAAAAATAATCATTTTATTAATAAAATGACCAAGTTTAGTAAAAATACACGATACCAGAAAAACATAACGCAAAAAAAATGTTTAAATTTACATTAATTATAATGATACATGATGTCAAACGGGACACTTTTTCGTGATAAAAATGGTCACTTCTCGTAAAACACTTGGTGTAAGTTAGCAACACCCTATTTTGAAAGAATCCCTAAGAATAGCTTTATCGAAATACATTAAAATAAGCAAGTCATAGTCAACTTTAGGTATAACCGGAAGTAGTTGGAACTCTCACAAAATCATCCTCTATATGTGCTGTTTGATAAAGATGTCGAGAAACAATTTTTTGACACAATCACTATTGCATAGAAATAGAAAAAATCTTCTTGTTAGTTATGCTTTTTATCCATTTTGTTAAGTATGCAAAAAGTATTAATCATAAGAACCATTGGTGCATCTTTGTTAGGAAAGATATAAACGTGTAAAATAATGCTATTATTTATTTTAGAGGAACATTTGAAAAAACAGCAGTAAGTATTATGTCCCGAAATCTCCCTCCCCTAATTAGACTCTTAGAGAGGGAGGCCAAGATAGTTTTACAGTTTTTATGGTAAGGCAAATTGGCTCGGGGATCATTTCGGAATACTAAGTGAAATAAAAAACTACCAAATCCTTGGGAATAGATTATTGATCAATATGCATTAATCAATACGTATTGAAACACTGTATTGATCAATATTAACCGTCTAAGAGGTTGCTTACCGGTTAAAAAATTTTTTAACTAAAATAAAAATATTACAGAACGCAAAAAAGGTAGTTACCATTACTTAAAAAAATAATAAAAAATAATTTTCAACATTTTTTTTGCCAAAAAGTCCAATAGCATCAACGGTAAACGATGGCCAAAATACTTTGTTTCAGAGATACGGGGTGTTAAAGTTTTTCTTAAAAACTGATGATTTATTTATTGTTCGGAAACCGGTCGAGATATGCATTCAAAATGACAGTTTGCTATATAAACATATGTTCGCAAATGCTTCGCTTTCAGAGATACGGGTTCTGGTTTAATGTTATTGTATTAGATAGTTCTTGATAATGTATTAAAGAAATGAAAAATACGCATTAAGATGTTTAATTTTTGTGCATAAAAACGGCGCCCTATACGAAAAAAAGGCAGGAGAGATTTATTGTCACAAATTTACCGAGAAATTTAAACATAACTTTATTTTAAAATATCTCAGTGGTGTACCATTTTTTTCTTTAAAAAATTGTCAAAAAATGCGAAATTACTACCTTTTCAAACTCACCAAATTTTATTTGCATATCTTGACCTGTTTCAGAGCAATAAGTAATTCGTTTTAATAAAAAATTTAACACCCCATATCTCTGAAATGAAGTATTTGCGGACATACGTTTATGTAGCAAACTGTCTTTATTTTTTCATCCAGAATCATCTCCTAAAGTATGTCACATTTATTTACTAACATCCTGTATATTGATTAAACTTCGCAAAAGTTTTACAACGATTTTAATTGAGAGAAGTTTTAAGACAGTCAATCAGCTCACCCTTCAGAATGCTGTGAATAAATAGGTGACTGTACAAAACGGGGTTAGTTAATTGAGACTTCTTTATCTAAATGAGAAGAGTTAAATAAATCTTAAAGTATTGCTTGCTTTTCTTGCTATAAAAAGTATAGGTTGTTCATGTTTCATAAAATAAAAATATTTTACTTCTGAAAATAAGCATGAGCGAAAGTACAAATCATTTGCCAACATTTTTACACACTTGCATGCATTCGAACCAATTCTAAAAACATTTTCTTAAGGCGATAAAAAATTCCGTCTATGCATTTTTGATTTGGCATTTAGTAATACATAGAAGTAGTTAGAAAATAAATGTGAGCAATTATAATTAATTGATTTCCTCTTCAAACATTTAAGTATTTGTTTAAGGTGCTTTGTGAAGATAACAAACTCAATGGTTTAGACTTATTTTCCGATTTTCTTTGTAAGTCCTAGCCTACAAATAGCTGTATGAATATCATTCGATGTTTTTTTTTTTATGTTCTGGTTCCCACTAAAAGGGATATACTGTAATGTTCAGAGAACATCGTGGGAACCATGGGAAAGAAGGTAGGAGTTGGTGTTCTTCTTAAATTTCTGGAGGTTGTATGCCTCTGGGAACACCTCCCTAGGCAATGAATTCCAAAGCCTCGCAATTCGTTGGATGAATGAGTCTTTGGAAAGTGATGTTCTGCAGGTCTCCAAAGTGACCACGAAGGGGTGTAAAGACTGAACTTGACGGGTTAATCTCAAAGAGACTGCCAAAGGAGGAACGATTGTTGATATTTCAGAAGAGCATCGCCCATGAAAATATCTATAAAATAGAGACAAATCGCCAACTTTTCTACGGTGTTCCAGACAAGTGAGCGAGTTTGTAAGCGAGGCATCACCGAAGAGACGAATTGCCCTTTTTTGGACAGAATCCAATAGTTTCAGGATATGTTTAGGTACCGCACTCCAAATATGGGAACAGTATTCCAGTACAGGTCGGATCTGTGCCTTATAGATCATAAGCAGCCGACTGGAGGTGAAATAGCTCTTGGCACGAAACAAAAAACCAAGTTTTTGGGATGCACTTTTGGCAATGGACCTCACGTGATTTTCTCAGGAAAGGTTATTGCTGATAGTAATACCAAGCATCGATATGGATGACTTCAGTGGTATGGTTACTCCTGACAAAGTTATGTTAGGCACAGTGAGATCGGCTTTTCTAGAGAAAAGACATGCTTGTGTTTTGTTTGCAGTGAATTCTACCAAGTTATTGGATCCCTATTCGAGAATTGTTGCTAAGTCCATATTTATATTGTTAACATTTCTTCCTCGTTCATTTCTGGTTTCACGGACTGATATAGGGGCCCTGGAAGAGAAAGCGGTATGGAGGGTACTATCATCGGCAAAGCTGTGTACGGGACATGAAGTTGCTTTCAACAGGTCGTTGATATGAAGTAAAAATAGTGTTGGTGCTAGAATGGATCCTTGCGGAACACCAGCATTTATGAGTAGAGTGTCAGATGAAACTCCATCGACCACTACATGGAGAGACCTGTTTGAGAGAAAACTAGCAAGCAGAGAACACAGCTGAGGGGGCAAGCCATAAGATGGAAGCATGGCGAGGAGTCCATGGTGCCAAACTCGATCGAACGCCTTGGAGATATCTAATGCCACAGCTAAAGTTTCTCCATACTTTTCAATAGATAGCTACCATATATGTAAGACGTATGCGAGCAGGTCACCAGTTGATCTCTGATGGCGGAAGCCATATTGCCTATCATTGATAATTCCTGAGTCTTCCAGATATTTCATGAGCTCGATGTTGATGGCTTTTTCCATGACCTTTGAAATTATAGATAGCAGTGCGATAGGTCTGTAGTTGCTAGGTAGGGTCTTTTTGCCTTTTTTAGGGACTGGCTGTACTCTTGCAATTTTCCGATTGGACGGAAATACTCCCAAATTGTAAGAGTGGTTGAACAACTTGCAAAGAACAGGTGTTAGTTCGGGGGCACATTTCTTGAGAACAATCGGCGGGATTCCGTCAGATCCACAGGCTTACAGGCTTTGTTGGTGTTGAGACCCAGCAAAATCTTTCTGATAGTACGTTGGCGAAAGGTGATCTCGGGCATGTGACTGTCAATAGGTGTAATGTTCGAGGGTTGTTTTCCCGAAGAATCCAGAGTGGAATTTCCAGCAAATAGGTGCGCAAAGATATTGGCTTTTTCCTGAGCAGTCATTGCTAGTGTTCCATCTTCATTGGTTATGGGAGGAAAAGAGCTGGAAGTGAAGTTTCTTCCTACAGCTTTGGCGAAAGACCAAAATTAACGGGATCCGTTGGGACATTCAACAAGTTTTGTTCTTATTTTGGCATTATGAGCATCTTTTGAACATTCTATTGTCTCTTTGCATATGCCTCTAGCCTCAACATATGCTGCTCTGGTCTCAGGTCCCGGATTTTTTTGCCATCGTTGGTATGCTGCCTGTTTGGAAGCCACAGCTCTAGAGCAGTTTCTGTTAAACCAGGTCTTATCGGATGATGTTCTTCTTTCGGTATTCGGTATGTAAGTTTGCATCCCCAACATGATGATTTCAGAAATTGTCTCAGCACATCGTGTTGGATCTACTGAGGAGAAACAAACTCTCTTCCATGGAAACGCTGAGAAAAACATACGAAGACCTTCCCAGTCGGCGGAATTGTAATGCCACATGAGACGGGGTGGTATTGTGCTGCTCGATGGTAAATGGAAAGGGCATGTTGTGGAAATGAGGGTGTGATCAGAGTTTCCAAGTGGGGCACAAACTTCTATTCTATACGGGTCAGGATTGGTGGTGAGGAAAAGATCTAGTGTATTGGCAGACTGGTTGTTGACATCAGGGATGCGGGTTGGTAGCTCGACCAGTTGTTCTAGACCATGAGTAATGGCAAAGGACTCAGCTTGACGACCTGCATCATCTGTTTTGTTAGAGAATTTGAGCCAGGCAGCGTTATGTACATTAAAATCCCCCATGATTATGGTTTCAGCTGTTGGATGGTTCTCCTGAATGTAGTCCAGTGTGAGTGATAAAAACTCAAAGAGGTTGTTATATGAAGGTTCATTGGTTGATAGGTAAAGGCCGCAGAGGAACTTAGTCACTTTGGTATCAGATAGCTTAAACCACATCACTCTCTTCACGCTGGCATGACAGGTTAGCCTTAGCGTAAAGGCAGACTCCACCTTTGAACTTGAGTCGAGAATGGTCCACCTTGTTGGTGGACGAGTTTACTTGTGTTTCTGTTAGAGCCAGAATATCCGGTTTTTTCGTCTGTAGGTGATGGTGGACGTCATTGACGTTCTTGTTGAGTCCACGGATGTTGCAAAAATTAATCTTTAATGTTGAGTCCCCTAGAGTACCTTTCGCCTGGAAATCCGAATGGAGAGGTATTTTGCTTCCGGAGTGTTTTACTCTAGGAGACTTCATCATTATTACTATTAGAATGCACCTGAAAATAAAGAAGGAATTGGGAAAAAGGAAAGAGGGAGACCGGAAAGTATCGACCGAACACTGAAACATGGAATGATCCATTTCACAGCACACAAAGTCGATATGGTGGTATTTCACCGGGCGATGAGACCATCTTCCACCTACGGTTATCCTTTTAGTCGCCTCTTACGACAGGCAGGATTTACAAACAAAAATATAGCAAACAATATAGCTTCTCGGAGAGAGTGATTTTAATAGATCTAAGGGTAAACTTAATAGAATCTGGCATAACTCTAACAACACCAAAACAACTAAAATATCTCTGGTCCGATCCCTGATTTTTTCCATCTTTCTGTGCGTTTCAGAGACAAGGACTACCAAACAGGCTGATCGCCATCGTATAGATGCCTTTAAAATGTGATGCTGGAGGAGAATGCTGTAGATTCCGTGGACGGCACATAGAACGAACGTCTCAGTTCTAAATGAGATTGGTAATCCAAGGCGCCTATATTCCATAGTATTGAAGCGTGCACTGACATTTTTTGGACACATTCACAGGAATGACAAAATGGAGAAACAAGTTGTGCAGGGCCATCCCCCCACTGGTCGACTTTGTGGTAGATCTTCCACACGCTGGGTGAATCTAACGAAGATGTGTCTTGATCCCTCCATCTCGATTTTGGGAGTCACGGTGTCCAATAATATGTCTTGGCATGACCATGTTGCTAACATCGCAAAGTCGGCAAGCCAGGGGCTAGGTTTTCTGTGGAAAGCCAGCAGGTTTTTTACTTCTGATCAACTGTTGACGACGTACAAGGCTCAAATCCGACCTCTACTGGAGTATTGCTCGCACATTTGGGGTTCAACACCAAGGCAATCTCTTCGTCTTCTAGATTCCATTCAGAAAAGAGCCATTCGCTTGATAAACAGCTCAACTCTCACAGATACCCTTCACCCTCTAGAACATAGAAGAAGAGTTGCAGACCAGTCATTGCTCTACAGATATTTCCATGGCAGATGTTTCAGAGAAATAAAAACTCTTGTACCACCATTGGCCACATTCGGCCGAAGAACTCGGCACGCTGATCAGTCTCACCCATTTACTTTCAAGATTGACACTACAAGGACAAATCTTCATCAAGAATCCTTCTTTTACAGGGCTGCTACGGAATGGAATAAGCTTCCAAAATCAGTTTTTCCAGAGAACTATGACCTGCAACTTTTTTAAAAGCGTGTCCACAATCATTTCCTTTCTATAATCCCTTCCCCTTCTAATAGTCGCAGTGCGGGCCGTCCGCGGCCCACACGATAGGTCTACCCTTTTTGCGACTATTTTCGTAAAAAAAAAATCTAAACTGACTTCTAAACGGTTGAGATGGCAAATCACCGTTAGGAGACCAATCGACAAATTATATATTAGTAATGCCTCGGCCAATACCAGCAACAACTGACAATAAAATGAGTTCACAATACATCTGACAAGATATTATGACTATGATGATGAAGGATTATCAACAGATACGTTTGCAAAATTATACAGGTATACGCCCCAAACACAGACCACGAGGATCAGGAAGTCGAGGAATTTTGTGAAGAAATCAATAAAGCTCTAAATTGTGGTAGGGCACATTACGTCCTTTTAATGAAAGACTTTAATGCGAAAGTCGGCAAGAGACTAGATCCGGAAGAAAAAGGAGTGGGTGCATTTGGAACAAGAAACGAGAGAGGCGACATGCTGCTAAACTACATTAAGAAAAACAAATTCCATGATTACCTACTTCAAGAAAAGAGAAGTTTGGCGTTGGACTTGAAAACTTCCAAACGGAATAAGCAAAAATGAGATAGACTTTATAATAATCAATAATAGAAACATTGTCTTAGATACTAGTGTCATTAACTCTGTCAAAATGGGGAGCGACCACCGAATGATCAGATCTAAGATATATTTCAACACACAAATAAAACGACAAAAAGTGATAACAAAATTGTCTAGAGGTATTAAAATTGAGGAACTCAAACTGAAATAGAAGCAATACCAGCACCAACTGAAAAACTGCATTGACAGAAGTATATTACAGACTAACAACTTCTTCTTTACCACCACTCGAGAGGTCCGACGGCACGACAGCCGTATCTTCCAAAGAAAAAGCGGATCTGCTGGCCGAAATGTTCACCTCTAACTCAACCCTCGATACCAATGGAAAATAACCCCCAACGATACCTAGAATAAACGCATCAATGCCTGAGGTCACTATCCGCCATCGCACTATCAGGAAAATCCTACGAAATCTTTACTCCAATAAGGCAGTAGGACCAGATGGAATTCCGACAATTGTCCTGAAGACCTGTGCTCAAGAGCTCACCCCAGTTCTCTGTAGACTCTTCAAGTTATCATACAGCAAAGGAGTATTTCCGTCCATGTGGAAAAACTTTAAGGTCCAACCAATTCCGAAAAAAGGAAAGAAGACTATTCCTGCAAATTATCGCCCTATTGCATTGCTCTCAGTCATATCCAAAGTTATGGAAAAAGCGATTAACACAGAACTTATCAAATATCTGGAGAAATTTGAGATAATCCATGACAGACAATATGGATTTCGACAACTTCGGTCTACTGGAGATTTGCTGGCTTTTGTCACTCAGCTCTGGACAAACACTATTGAAAAGTTTGGTGAATCTCGTGCAATAGCCTTAGATATATCTAAAGCCTTTGACCGCGTTTGGCACCAGGCATTGTTAAGTAAATTATCTGCTTACGGTCTCCCAACCAAACTGCGCCAATGGCTCTTGAGCTTCATGCAAGATCGCTCCTTACATGTGGCAGTTGACGGTATTTTTCTGATGCGTTTAAAACTAATGCCGGTGTCCCCCAGGGTTCCATCCTGTCCCCCACCTTATTTCTTTTACACATCAACGACCTCTTGAAAACCACCACGAACCCTATTTACAGTTTCGCAGACGATAGCACACTGGTCTCAACTTTCACATCCTATCGATCACTTTCGGTGAATGATACAAATAGACTTGGGCAGAAACAGGTTGATTTCATCAATAGAGATCTTGAAGCAATCGTCGAGTGGGGAACCAACAATCTTGTTCAGTTCAACGCCCAAAAAACACAAAGTGCCACGTTTTCCAAGAAAGTGAATTCCTCAAATCATCCCATCACAATGTCCGGAAATACCCTTGAACCAAGTCCCTCCATCTCGATTTTGGGAGTCACGATGTCCAATAATATGTCTTGGCATGACCATGTTGCTAACATCGCAAAGTTGGCAAGCCAGAGGCTAGGTTTTCTGTGGAAAGCTAGAAATTTTTTTACTCCTGATCAACTGTTGACGACGTACAAGGCTAAAATCCGACCTCTACTGGAGTATTGCTCGCACATTTGGGGTTCAGCACCAAGGCATTCTCTTCGTCTTCTAGATTCCATTCAGAAAAGAGCCATTCGTTTGATAAACAGCTCAACTCTCACAGATACCCTTCACCATCTAAAACATAGAAGAAGAGTTGCAGACCAGTCATTGCTCTACAGATATTTCCATGGCAGATGCTCCAGAGAAATAAAAACTCTTGTACCACCATTGGCCACATTCGGCCGAAGAACTCGGCACGCTGATCAGTCTCACCCATTTTCTCTCAAGATTGACACTACAAGAATCCTTCTTTTACAGAGCTGCTACGGAATGGAATAAGCTTCCAAAATCAGTTTTTCCAGAGAACTATGACCTGCAACTTTTTAAAAAGCTTGTCCACAATCATTTCCTTTCTATAATCCCTTCCCCTTCTAATAGTCACAGTGCGGGCCGTCCGCGGCCCACACGATAGGTCTACCCTTTTTGCGACTATTTTCATAAAAAAAAAAATAAATAATAAAGAGATGTCACAGCAAATTCCAGAAATAGCACAAAAAGTGGCAGGTAAAAAGAAAAAAAGAAACATACTTTTGAAAGAAACTATAGATCTTATTCAGAAACGCAAGACAGTAGATCCAGACGCAAAAAGTCGCATGGAAATTACTGAGATAAATAAAACTATAAGAAAGAAAATAAGACATGAAACAAGAAAATACAAAAATCAACAAACTAAAAAGACGATACAAGATGGAAACAGGCTAGAAAGAGAATTTCCGCAGTCGAGCCCACATTACAAATCTTGTAAACGAGAATATCATCAAAGTCACAAGAACGGAAGAAATAAAAAGAATAACAGAAGACTTCTATCGATTACTATATGAAAGCAAAGTCGCTTCACCGAGAGGTGAATCAAACGAAAAAAAAATACTTAAGTTTCATTGAAGGACTGTACAAACAAAATTAAACTCGAAAGAGGAATCAGACAGGGCAAATCCATCTCACCCAAATTTTTTATGCTTGCGTTAGAAGATATGTTTAAGGAAATTGATTGGGACACCAAAGGGATGCAGATAAATGGGGAATACTTGAGCCACCTTCGTTTCGTAGACGATATCTTTCTGTTCGCACAGTATCAGCAGGATCTGCAGGAAATAATAACAGAGCTAAATTGGAATTCAAAGAACGTAGGTCTTAAAATAAACACCAAAAAAACTAAATACATGACAAACGAAAATAACACACAGAATATAGACATCGAAATCAATAACAAAAGTCTAGAACGAACAGATTCATATATCTACTTAGGTCAAAGAATGGAATTATCAAAAGGTATTTTAAAAGCAGATTTATCTCGAAGGATATTGTTGGCATGGTCAACTTTTGGAAGGCTTGGAGATGTCTTTTATTCAAATACAAACTGCATAACGAGCAATGGAAAGGAGAATGATAGGTGTAACTCTTTTAGACCGAATAAACAATGAAGAAATTTGGCGTAGATCTAAAGTGACGGATGTCGTCGAACGCCTATGTAAATTGCGATGAAGTTGGGCAGGCCATATAGCTAGGATGGAGGACTCTCTTTGGACACCTGGAGTAATAGAGTGGAGACCGTGGACTAGTAAGAGAAACAGATGACGACCCCAGACCAGATGGACAGAAGATGTCAAGAGACTGATTGGAAATAGCTGGATGAGTCGAGCGCAAGACCGAGAGGAGTGACAACGATTAGGGGAGGCGTATGTCCGACGATGGACGACTAGCTGACAGTGATGATATTATTCAACATAAAAAATGTTATTCAATGCAATGATTTTGATATTTTTAATAAAATCAAAGGACGAGCTTCATTACATTGGAATTAGTGAACTAAAAACTTCTGTTGTAAAACCTGCAATGCCCAAATTGTACGAATTTATTAAAGTTTTGTTACCTTTTACGAAGTTGAATACGAGTATTTTAGCTTAATCTTGCACAAATTGACGCAAGAATGTTTTAAAACTTTCATAAAATTATGCAAAATCTTTTGTAAGCACAAATCTTTGTATTCGTCGATAGGTATACCTAAACAAGCCTTTATCTCACAAAAACACAAATTCTTAAATTATAAATAATATTTTTGATTGTGCTTTTTCAACAGTATTAAAAAAAAAGATATTTAAGACACTTTTGTTAAGAGATTTCAATAAAAACAAAACAAAATTCTATTTCCTTAATTTTTTTTATTGTTTAGACACTGTAAACTAATGACTTAACAGAGTTGTCACTGTTTCATCAAAGCCTAATGTTAAATTTAAAGAAAGTAGTTGTATAAAAAAGGCCGTTTAGGGGTCGTAGGTTTTGATTTGTTTTTTATTGTATAAAATTTAGAAAGCAGTAACAAATATACCTTTAAAATTTTTAAAACTAACCTCGTTCGTGTCTTTGCATGCAGGTTATGAAATTGATATCGGCAATTTTAATATGTGCAGTACAAATACTTCGGAGCGGACATTTTTTTTCATAAGTTACCCTACTTCTATCTAAGAACCGTCGTTATAATAAGAAAATCTAATTTTGGAAAAGAATGTGTCTCTTCCAACCATTAAGAACCCTAGAACCAAACTATTTTTGACCCACCCTCGAAATATCCTCCCCTCGGCCAATGGAAACTATTTATACAATTTTTACGCTTCATTAGAAATTCTTTTGTATTCTTTGTTGTTCCAGAAATTGTAAACTATGCGTCATTTTGCAATTCGTTACAAGAAGAACCGAAAAAAGATGTCCTAGGAAATTTGATACACGGTAAAATGATTAATTACTAAAAATTCCGAACAATAAAGTAGAAACTGACGATTGACGTTGGATTTTTTTATGTTGTTTAGTTTAGATATGTATTTTTATTTGCAGTTAAAGGTTTTGCTGCGAATGGTAAATGCATACATGCTGATTCGAGCGTATTGGTGACAATGAGAGAATCATAAAAAAGTGTGACGACTATAGATAATATTGTCAATTGCTTATGGATGGTGCATTCAAGTAATGGTGTTTGGGACATCTGCTACTATATCGCAGTAAGGACCATTTTTAAATAAGTTGAGTCGTCAAGATGTATTATTTGGCTACTATATAACATACTAGCAGAACCCGGTGTACGTTGCTACACCCCATTATTTTATTTTCTTTTTTTAGGGTGCCCAATCCATATTGAAATTTTATTTATTTAACAAATGTTATATTTTAATGCCAGCTGATAAACAATATTTACGGTTTTTTCGGTAGGTGTGAACACGTACAGATTTTTTGGTGATTCAACTATGGAGCAGGCAACATAAGATTGACCGTGCGAAAAACAGGAACTTTGTAAGATCAAACCAGTTATACTTGTTGATGGTTATAGCGAAAGTCAGACGTACTGGAAACTGTAATCGCTTGAAATTAAATGGCAATTCTATTGAAATCATTGGGATTCGTGGTATCAGCACATCTTCTCCTTGAAATTTTCCGCTGATGATTGTGGCTTCGATTTAATTCGGCGATAATTTTTTAACAGCAAGTCTTGTTCCGTTGCACAATTTCGGATTATTTAAAATGCAAATGGGCATCATTGGTGAACCAACTTTTAAATGTAAGATGTGTGGTGGCCTTCCAGATGGTTCCAAAGAGTTAAGAAACTCTATTGAATAGTAAACAGCTTGTTCCCCATCTATAACTGTGTCGATCGATTTATACTTGACAACTTCACCTGGAAGCTTTTATTGAATTTGATGGTTAATATTGTTTACATCATCATTTTTGGGAGTTAAAATTGCTCGTTCGCAAAGCCAATCATAATTTTTGTAATTTTTTTCAATTAATATTATTATCCAAATCGTAGTCAAAGTCAAATCCAAAATTAAAACCAGCCAATCCAGTCAATATCAAAATTCTTATCCAACAGTCCAAAATCAAAACCAAGCCAATCCAAATCGTAGTCAATCAAAATCGCGGTAGTTCTTGTATCACATTGATTTATATTTTCACAAAGATTTTGCTCAAATTGAAATAACTCAAATACATAAATTTTTGACAGCTTCAATATTTTCGAATAAAAATTTAAAACGACAGGTGTTTGGCTACGAATATTTCATTTGCGTTGTATGGGAGGTACCATTACCAATTCCTACACAAAAGGTTTTTTTTCATTAAAACCACCTCTTACTTACTTAATTACTCGCGCTATAGCCCCTGATGGGCTGTGGCTAAAGCCACCTCTGGTATGTATAAAACAACTTCTGAAAATTTCATCTCAATCGGTCAAGCCGTTTGGTAGTTTTTGAAGGACATACATACAAACATTTTTTCATTTATATATATATATATATATATATATATATATATATATATATATATATATATATATATATATATATATATATAAACAGCTCAACTCTCACAGATACCCTTCACCCACTAGAACATAGAAGAAGAGTTGCAGACCAGTCATTGCTCTACAGATATTTCCATGGCAGATGCTCCAGAGAAATAAAAACTCTTGTACCACCATTGGCCACATTCGACCGAAGAACTCGGCACGCTGATCAGTATCACCCATTTACTCTCAAGATTGACACTACAAGGACCAATCTTCATCAAGAATCCTTCTTTTACAGGGCTGCTACGGAATGAAATAAGCTTTCAAAATCAGTTTTTCCAGAGAACTATGACCTGCAACTTTTAAAAAAGCGTGTCCACAATCATTTCCTTTCTATAATCCCTTCCCCTTCTAATAGTCGCAGTGCGGGCCGTCCGCGGCCCACACGATAGGTCTACCCTTTTTGCGACTATTTTCATAAAATATATATATATATATATATATATATATATATATATATATATATAATATATGTAAAAATTATAGAATATAAAACTGTAATGTCATTACAGTAAACTATAAAGGTTTTTAAGTTTCGACAACGTGAATAGGTCTAACAATGTGTAACTGATTTTTTACCCTCGCTTGGGGGGTTAAAAGTAGTGGAGTCAAAAATACCGGAAAAGAGTGTCCTCCTTTAATCAAAAATCGACGGGTCTTGGCGTTTTTTTTAAAATGTTGAAGAGGTTCCTGCAAATGGCTCTGTTTAGTTTTCGGTTGGCCACCCTGTATATCGATAAATAACCACCACTTAAAACAAACTGTCAACTTTTTAGATAAAACACCAAGTGAAAAGAAATTGATTGACGAAACATATACGATTTCAATCATCAGCAAAAAACCATCGGAAGCAATCAATTACTTCTGTTCCTGCGGGTCCCGATCCAGGTCTGGGATCGTCGACAAACAATTTAATTAGACTAAAACAAATATCTTATTGTGAAAACGTATTGCCGCGTCATCGAATCGAAGAATCCCTTTTATTTAAGAGTTCATCGCGGGATCATTCGAGATGTTGCAGTTTGAACAGTGTTGTCAAATGTATCGTAGGATATTTTTATTTTTAAATATTTTTTTTTGTAATTTTTTTATTTTAATGTTTAGCTACAGCGCAAGACCAAACTAAACCAAACAATGTAATAAAGAATAAATTAAAAAAATAAAATACCTACCAATGAAAATCCTCATAAAGCACTTCTAATTAAGAGATGTTTGGATATACAGTTAGAAAAAAAGGGTTAATTCATTAGGAAATAATTTAAAAGAATCCCTTAAATTGCTCAAAGGTTTCAATATAGGGGTACAGAATCTAATATAACTATTCAGCGTCTTTACCGTTTAATCTCTTCTTCTTCAGGTGCCGTCTTCGTTGCGAAGGTAGGCAATCATCAATGCTCTGCGTATTCTTGAAACAGCAGATCTATACAACTGATTTGTTGTACATCCGTACCAGTCATGCAGGTTCTTCAACCATGAGTGGCGTCTTCTTCCGACACTTCTTCTTCTTTGAATCTTTTCCTGTGTTATAAGTTGTAACAAGTTGTATTTTGACCCCCTCATAAAATGTCCCAGATACTGTAATTTTCGTTTCTTTAATGTCATAATTATTTCTTTTTCTTTGTTCGTCTTAGCACTTAAATATTTGTTATTCTTTCTATTCAGCTAATTTTTAGTATTCTCCGGTATGTCCTGTGTTAGAAAGCCTTCTTCTTATATCTTCTTTCTTCAGGATCCATGCCTCCATGCCATAAAGCAGCACAGACAGCTCATAGAATCTCAGCAATCTGATTTTAAAAGACGATATCTCTTGTGCAGAATATTTTTTCATTTTCATAAACACTGATCTTGCCTTTTCTATTCTAATTCTTATTTCCTGGAAGCAGTCGTTGTCTTTGTTAATAATGGACCAAGGTATTTGTATTTTTCTACCTATTGTACTGGCTGGTTGATTGATCATTAGTAAATATTTTTTAACCTCTCCAGTTATACAATATGTCCTTTAATAGGACAATAAATATTTGGTGTGCCTGTACAATGTACATATAGTTAAAAAATTGCTCCAATGAGCAATATGGGTTCACGGCAGTGCCCCCTCCAAGTCGAGCAAAAAAGCGGCTCGGCTGTAACATCCTTTTCTCAAAGCAGTTCAGGCCATTTTCGACCCCCCTATAACTGTTGCAGATAAGACTAGAAGCCCAAATTTTTAGTAACCAAGCAGGCATTGTATAAACACTTCATGCAATTGAATCTAGTAGTTTAAGAATTATAACTAGTCAAAGTTTCTTAATTTTGTCACTAATTCACTGACTGACCGATCATCAAAAGGCACTTCTAGCAGACATAGAGTCTTCAAAATTAGAATACAATTAGTGTTTAGTGTATAAATCAAGGAAAAACTAAGATATTTTGCAATTTCGGTCCAGTTTTCTGGATACACCAACTGCATAAATAACTTTGTAATCCCATAAAAATATATAGGATTACAAAGATACATTTGCAGTGAATGAATAAGTGTACCTGTATATGTATAATAAAGGAAGAAAAAGTAGGACTATCTACAAAAAGAAATGAGATGCCATTAAAAACATAACTTGTAAAAAACAACTTAGTACTTTTACCGTAAAAAGTTGTGAGATCCATGTAATACTAAGCCGGTTAATTTATTCAGTCCCTACTTAAGGGCCCTGCTGTTTTAAGTTATTACGTAATTAGCTAATCTAACAACATCTTATAGTAACCATATCAATATTAAAAATCTTTTATGTTTTAAATAAATAGATTAACGTCATCGCATGAAAACACAATGTATCTCACAAGTAATACATATTATATCAAATTATATTGTTTAGTGCGATTGACAAGTCAATCTATTTATTTAAAACATAAAAGATTTTTAATATTAATATGGTCACTATAAGATGTTGTTAGATTTGCTAATTACGTAATAACTTACGACAGAAAGACCCTTAAGTAGGGACTGAATAAATTAACCGACTCGGTATTACAGAAATCTTAAACTGAGTTGCGAGGCTGTGTTGATTTATGTTTGTAATATACATTTGAATCTGTCTCGCAAGTCTGTTGGCATAAAACGTTTTAAATGTCTCTCTTCTGGACTTGATTCTAGAAGTCGTTTGGCTAGCATATTGGGATGCACTTGAACAGGTTCACTATATTTCTCACTGTGTTGTTGAATTTTCTTATTAACTTTCTTAACTTAACATTTAAGTCATTAGCGATTATGTTATTTATAACATACCACAGTGCGTTTACAACCATCCAAAGCAGTTTATTTTGGAATTTCTCCAATACTGCTGTATTCGATTTGCTTGCAGTACACACAGCTAAATTATGTGTGTCTAAATATGTTTAATCATTGCTTTATATCGAGTAAGACTTTGTTAGCCTAGACAGTTGTTAATTTTTTTTCTATCATCCAGTATAACTTTTGAAGTTGCAAGCCAATTCGTTTTCTTTGTGTAAATATGTTTTTGACAATTAAATTTACTGTCTAAATCCATACAAAGGTACTTTACAGTGGCACTGTGTTTTAGTTGCTTGTTGTTAAATTTGATAGGGGGACAGTTTTTTTTTTGTAGAAGTTATATGAATCGATTTGCCTTCATTTGTTCTTATTCTCCATGTTCTTTGACAGTGCTGAATTTTATCGACTGCAATCTGTAGCTCTTGTTGGATGAACGTGAAATGATAATATAGTGGTATCATCAGCGTATGTTGCAACGGTAGTTAGTCGTGTTCCTTGCGGGACACCTGCTAAAATTGGTTGTATTTTTGAACATTTATTCTAATGTTCAACCTTAAAATTTTTGTTCTGCAGGTAGGATTTTAATACTTCGTTTATGTCATAGGGCAGTTGTTTTTTCAGCTTAAATAAAAATTTTACGTTCCAGACCTTAACGAAACCCTGTGATATGTCTAAGAACACTGCTGAGCAGTATCTTTTTGCCAGTGTACATTTAAACACATGTAATGTTTAGAAAAAAGTATATTATTTAAATTAAATTTAAATCCATTTTTAAATTTGTACCATATTATATTGAATTAAATACTTTAATTCTAATCTGGCAGGTTTTTAATTATTAATTTTTGTTTTTTCATAAAAGCGCTATCGTCTAGTTTTAAAATTATTTAAAAAAATTACGTACAGTATTAAATTAAATTATTTATTATATCTTTAAAAGACGACATAATGAGTATACCAAATAGTTTGAAACTCGCAGATGGTCTTTGTTTTAATTTGACAGTAGGTAAATATATTTAGTTAACATTATTCACAGTTACTTTCAGTATACTAAAATATTTGTAAAAAGCTGTTTAGTAAAAAAATAGACCCTTAAAAGTAACCGAGCCGATCTTTCACGCACAATTTATAGAACGTGTTCTAGATTTGCATTCCAAAAAACTTCAGGTATGTATCAGTTGCTGATACGAGGGCAGTTTAATAAGTCAGTGACTTTTTGAATTTCCCGCGCAGTTACTCCAAATGTAACAGTGCTGCCGTCAACTATAATCTATCAGTGGGCAACTTTCTAATTTTGAGCAAGCTACGTCGTGCAGTTGGTGTTTGATAGCCGTTCAAAGCAGACAACCTCGGGAATTTTTACGAAAATGGAAAAAAGTGAATTTCGTGTGCTGATTAAGCATTACTTTTTACGTAAAAAATCCATCACTGAAACTAAGGAAAGACTTGATAAATACTACGGGGACTCGACACCATCAATTTCAATGGTTAAGAAGTGGTTTACAGAGTTACATTGTGGTCGTACCAGCACTACTGACGCCGAACGTGCAGGTCGCCCAAAAGAAGTGATCACGCCGGAAATCGTCGATAAAATGGAAATCGTCGATAAAATCCATGAAAATGATATTGGATGATCGGAGAATGAAAGTGCGTGAGTTGGCTCATGCTGTAGGTATCTTAACTGAACGGGTAAATCATATTTTACACGAATATTTGGACATGAAAAAACTCTCTGTGAGAGGGGTGCCGCGATTTCTCACACTCGACCATAAGCGCAATCGTGTGACCACTTCAAAAGAGTGTTTAGCGATGTTCAGCCGTAATCCGGACAAATTTTTGCACCGTTTTGTTACTGTGCATGAAACATGGATCCATCACAACACGCCAGAGACCAAGGAACAATCGAAACAGTGGGTTGCTCGGGGTGAACGTGGACCAAAAAAGGCGAAACAGAGTCTGTCAGCCAACAAGGTCATGGCCACAGTTTTTTGGGATGTAGGCGGTGTCATTCACATCGATTACCTCAAGAAAGGTAAAACGATCACCGGCGAATATTATTCAAAGCTTTTGAACAGATTCGACGTTGATTTGAAGCAAAAACGGCCGCATTTGGCGAAGAAGAAAGTGCTGTTCCATCAAGACAATGCACGTGTGCACACTTGTCTAGTCACGATGGCCAAAATACACGAATTGGGATACGAACTGCTACCCCATCCAGCATATTCTCCAGATTTAGCCCCCTGCGACTAGTTTCTGTTGCCAAACCTAAAGAAATGGCTGGGCGGTAAGAGATTTGAGTCGAATGAAGAAGTCATTACCGAAACAAACGCGTATTTTGAGAGCTTTGAAAAAACCTATTATTTGGAGGGAATAAAAAAATTAGAAAAACGCTGGACTAAATGTATCAAGCTAAAAGGTGATTATGTAGAAAAATAAAATGTTTATTTGCGAAAAAAAATTTGTTTTATTCAAAAAGTCACTGACTTATCAAACCACCCTCGTAAATTGGAATGAAATAATTACCCCAAAAATTGCATGTAACAACTCATACTGAAAAAGTTTCTTTGATTGTTGTAGTTACATTTGTTCAAAAAGCACAAACATTACCTATATTTTTTTTAAATTTATGTAATTTATTTCTTTCCTTTAAAAAAATTTAATATTTGGCAAGAGCGCACTTTCTAAAGACGCTGCAATTCTCTAAAAGCTCTCCGGAGTTCTAAATTCTGGGAGAGAGAAAGAAACCAAGAATTAAAGAGAAAAGGAGACGCACTGAATCAGTGCTGTAGGCTTAATAAATTTATTTCCCTGTCATATTTATTGAAAGGCCACGTTAAAATAAATTTTACATACTTAACAATTAATTTGCTAAGTTTGGTATAATAAAAATATGAAGGTAAGCAAGAGTAGCTGTTAAATATTATTATTTTTATATAAAATATTCTTAAGAATAATGTTTAGTTTTTAAGTTCTAAAATATGAGCAGCCTCTAAAATTTTTGTGTATTTCTGATGAGATGTTACAACAATTTCTCGTTCCATGTAGATTTTTTACCGGTTGGCCGTTATATTATTCGGGGCACAAAGTCTAGATACCAGGAAACTTGGGTCCTATTCAAAATTCAATTTGTGATGGAACGATATACATACGAGCGCCACCTAGGTTCGTTGTTAGCGTAAAGAACTTAAATGCGCCAGCGCATTTTTACATCGATTCTTTCACAGATCTACGCGGTACGACCTAGTTGGTTTATGTTGCTTCAAAAAGGTAGCTAGGAAGGGGGACTCGAATTATTTGACTGAGCAGTACTGCATTTTGCAGGTCAACTTCAGTAGTTAGTCTTTTGGGTTCCAGATTTCATGTTCGGGAAATAGTAAAGTCTGCCCAAATATTGCCTACCTTCTGAAGTCCAAAGCTTTACATTCTGGTAGGATGTTGCTAGCTGAATCTGATCCTTTACCGAAAAAAAGTTTTTCGTTGTACTGCCCTATTTTGGGTACTCGGGTATCCCCACATGTTTAGGTAGTTTTTTTTTTTATGAAAATAGTCGCAAAAAGGGTAGACCTATCGTGTGGGCCGCGGACGGCCCGCACTGCGACTATTAGAAGGGGAAGGGATTATAGAAAGGAAATGATTGTGGACACGCTTTTTAAAAAGTTGCAGGTCATAGTTCTCTGGAAAAACTGATTTTGGAAGCTTATTCCATTCCGTAGCAGCCCTGTAAAAGAAGGATTCTTGATGAAGATTGGTCCTTGTAGTGTCAATCTTGAGAGTAAATGGGTGAGACTGATCAGCGTGCCGAGTTCTTCGGCCGAATGTGGCCAATGGTGGTACAAGAGTTTTTATTTCTCTGGAGCATCTGCCATGGAAATATCTGTAGAGCAATGACTGGTCTGCAACTCTTCTTCTATGTTCTAGAGGGTGAAGGGTATCTGTGAGAGTTGAGCTGTTTATCAAACGAATGGCTCTTTTCTGAATGGAATCTAGAAGACGAAGAGAATGCCTTGGTGCTAAACCCCAAATGTGCGAGCAATACTTCAGTAGAGGTCGGATTTGAGCCTTGTATGTCGTTAACAGTTGATCAGGAGTAAAAAACTTTCTAGCTTTCCACAGAAAACCTAGCCTCTGGCTTGCCGACTGTGCGATGTTAGCAACATGGTCATGCCAAGACATATTATTGGACACCGTGACTCCCAAAATCGAGATGGAGGGACTTGGTTCAAGGATATTTCCGGACATTGTGATGGGATGATTTGAGGAATTCACTTTCGTGGAAAACGTGGCACTTTGTGTTTTTTAGGCATTGAACTGAACAAGATTGTTGGTTTCCCACTCGACGATTGCTTCAAGATCTCTATTGATGGAATCAACCTGTTTCTGCCTGAGTCTATTTGTATCATTCACCGAAAGTGATCGATAGGATATGAAAGTTGAGACAAGTGTGCTATCCTCTGCGAAACTGTAAATGGGGTTCGTGGTGGTTTTCAAGAGGTCGTTGATGTGTAAAATAAATAAGGTGGGGGACAGGATGGAACCCTGGGGGACCCCGGCATTAGTTTTAAACGCATCAGAAGAAATACCGTCAACTGCCACATGTAAGGAGCGATCTTGCATGAAGCTCAAGAGCCATTGGCGCAGTTTGGTTGGGAGACCGTAAACAGATAATTTACTTAACTATTCTTCATTGTTTGCTGTATATTTAGTTAATGTTTTGGCTTTTTCTTCAATGAACATGCTTCGATTATGCATCTGAAATAAAGAGGATGGTGGCTCAGGGCACCGCAGCACCAGACCTCATTGAATGCGGCTCCCTTTTACATATTTCCTGGAGTAAAATTTTTTTAGGCAGCTTATTTTTTTAAAACAGTTAAAAATGTTTTATCCACTAAGACAAGAAGATAGCTTAGAAATTTGTGTACATTTTTGGCTGACTATCTTCAATTTTATTAACAACACTTAAAACTAGTAGAGTTCAATGAACCTGCAAAGGATGATTAAAGTGTTTTTTATGCTGTGTGATATCTGTGAATCGTGGAAACCATTCAATAGTATCTCTTCTTCCAATACTTTTCTTAAAAATTTTGTTGAGAAAGTCTCACACAGTAACTTTTTCATGCGGGAGTGCTTTATCTTGTTGCTCTCATCATTTTCTTAACTGACTGCAGATGTTCATAAAGTGGACTATTTTTTAGCTCTAACTCTACCTGCGTTCTTTACAAAATTAATATTATCATTAAAAAAAGCCACCACTACCGACCCAGTCTCATATAATATTAAATAAAATTTGCGAATACATTGTCGAAATTAGGGTTGTATAATTAGAAATACGTTGTCGAATAGAGAGGGCTCGTGCCGCATTCCTTAAAATGTCGAAATTGTTTAAATTCCACTTTCTGAACTTAACAACTAAAATACGACTTCTCCGATGCTATGTGTTTCCTGTGCTCCTATATGGAGTTGAGACATGGACTGTAACAGATTCAGCCAGTAAAAGGTTGGTCGCATTTGAGATGTGGCTGTATCGACGTATACTAAGAATCCCTTGGACAAGCCCATGTTACAAACAAAAGAGTACTCGACATTTTAAACAAGGAAATGGAGATCATGAGTGCAGTCAAAAGTCGGAAATTGGAATACTTAAGACACATCATGAGAAACAGCGAAAGATACGGTCTGTTGCAGCTTATTCTACAGGGAAAGGTGTTTGGAAAGAGGGGACCAGGCAGAAGAAGGATCTGATGGCTTAGAAACCTGCAACCTTCACCACGGTTCTATTTAGGGCAGCAGTTGATAAAATAATTATTGCCAGAATGATCGCCAACGTCCGGTAACGGACAGGCACTGGAAGAAGAAGAATTAGAAAACATTTAGCAAACAAATCGCAAACATCATTGCAATTATGTTTTCACCATGTTTGCAAAAAAAATACATGCTGTTTTGTAACGTTTCATTTATTATTTTCAGAAAACAACAAACAACGTAACCTCAGACTGCTAGTGTCAGCTGACTTCTGGATACTACACACTATAGTCATGTTTACAACTGACTTATGACCCACCCTAAATTTGGGAATAAGAAAGCAGTAAAAAAAAATATATGTATTTACTGATAAAAGTAAGTATGTATGTTAATAAAAAAAACTAAAAAGGTTCATCGCTAGTAATTGGCGATGGTTGTAATAGCCCAAAATTCCCAGTTGAGACTCCGCCAATGTAAGGGGGCCGTGTGCGGCGCGGACTGTTCTCTCAGAGCCGTCACTCACTCTCCCAAACTTACCCATGATTAATGATCGCTTAGCGGCGCACAGCTTCAAACAACAAACTTTTCCCAGAGAAAAAAATATTGTATATAAGAAACGAACGTTCGAAAAGAGTCTTTCTGTATCTACCCTTCAAGATTTCCTTCATTTTGCCCCCGGGCGCTCTAGAACGGTTCCGAAGAGCCGCTTGACACTTCTCCAAGTTTATTTTGTGTTGTGTCTGTTCTAATTCATTATTTTCATTTATTCCAATATGAGAATGAACTTCCTTCCCAATCATATTTTTCATAAATTAGCAATGAAGTTTAATTTATATGCAGTAATCTAATATGGAAATATCTTGGTTAACTTATATTAATGTTTAAAATACTGCATTTTTTTAAAATAAAATTACAACAAAACTTTTGCGCAATTCGCGTTTGCAAAAAAGTCTGGACGCCTCCTGACGGATAATTTATAAATCTAGTTTGTACGTTATCATAGACAAAATCGTAGAAATCAAAGAAAATCGTAACCTGTTTTGTTTTTTGTTTTTTGTTTTGTTTTGTTTTTGACGAATAATATCTCGAACTCGTAAAAAGGTATGTAATTGACGGTATGAACAAATAGTTTTAAAACTTATACATCACCGTTGTATTCACGTTGTATATATCGGTTTCTTTATCACGTATTTCAAGTAAGAGTAATCATTTTTTTTGTAAATAAATTTGAATACCCATTTAGTCATGCTGTTTTTACTTTGGTGTCAATTACACATAATTTATTGTGAGTTGTGAGTGAGTTGTGGCAGACAGAGTAGGTGTTTCTCAGAATGACGTGTCCCGAATATGGAATAGGTTTTTGGAGACCAATTCAGTACAAAATAGGCATCGCTGTGGTAGACCACGAGTAACTTATGAACAACAGAATAGATTTATAGGAATTTCCATCAATAGGAATCCCTCTATGTCTGTACCAGCCCTCCAAAGAGAGTTCAGACATCCCGCAGGAGTCAGAATACCGTTGGCTGCAATAAGACAAATTGTTTAGTCAGGTTTGAGGTGTCGTAGTCCAATTAGATTTTTACAGCTACAACAAAGGCATGATTTGCAGAGCCTTCAATGGGCTCAAATTGCTCCCTGTGCAATTGAAATTGGAATTGGAATTCTGTACTTTGTTCAGTTGAGACCTGAATGTGTAAATGGTGATACGCCGGCTATATTCATGTTTGGCGAGAGCCTACTACAGCTACACAAATAGCTCATGCCCGTCCCAGACATCCTTTCTCTGGTGGCAGTGCTATATTTTGGGTAGGCATTATGGCAGGTGGTTGTACGGAATTGGTGCTCATTGACGAGACTATGACAGGACAAAGGTACATCACACTGGTTTTAGAACCTCGTGTG
Source organism: Agelastica alni (assembly GCA_950111635.1). Lineage (NCBI taxonomy): Eukaryota > Metazoa > Arthropoda > Insecta > Coleoptera > Chrysomelidae > Agelastica > Agelastica alni. Next base: position 46,345,591 of record OX467712.1, on the reverse strand, counting down.
AGACTGTGGCGAGGGGCAGTAGCTGAGAATTTTGTGTTTATGGACGACAACTTCTTTTTCTTTTAGTGCCTATCTTCTGTGAATGCTGGCAATCACATTGGTCCATATGACTTTATTGACAGCTGTTCTGGATAAATGTACGGTCGTTATTCCTGTTCACTGTCTAATATTCTTCAGCTATGATGTTCGTCGGCCTCCCTGAGTTCTTTTACCCACTATCTTTCCTTGCAGAATCAGCTGGATTAGTTGGTTTTATTCATTGCGCATCACATGCCCTAAGTTAATAACTTACTGGTTTTTACAGTACACATAATTTCCGGGTCTTTTTGTTGAATCACGGTGTTATTTGTGACATGATAGATGTATGAAATTCTGAGCATGCGGCTGTAACACCACATTTCAAAGGCTTTTAGTCATTTAGATGTTGCCTCCGTCAAAGTCCAGGCTTCCACTCCATCTAGAAGGGTGGAAAATACAAAGCATCTCAAGACTCGTGTTCTTATATCAATGTTTAGGTTTATATTACATAGGATCTTTCTGAGGCGATTAAAGGCAGCTCTCTCCTTGTTTAGGTTGCATCCTAGATACATAACTTTCTCAACTGTTTCGAGAGTTTCATTATTCGCTCTAAATTGGTGGTATATTTCGTTACTTTTGTTTACTATAGAGAAGATTTTTGTCTTTCTACAGTTCAGTTTCATACCGTAATTTTTACAGGCTTCCACTACATGGTCTATCAGTGTCTATAGATCCTTCCCATTATCGGCTATCAGAACTGTGTCATCCGCATATCTTAAGTTGTTAATGCTTTCACCAATGATTTTTATGCCCTCTTCTATTCCACTGATAGCTTCCCTGAATAGTATTTTCGAGTACATATTGAATAACGTCGGCGATAAAAGGCATCCCTGCCATAACGCACGCCCACATAGGACTCAAACAGTGAATGACTATCTTGAGACACAAGAAATTCATCGTTTGTTGTGGCCTGCGATATCTCCAGGCATGAACCCAATAAAACAAGCCTGGGATATGCTCTCCAGAGCTATTCTGGCTCAAAGAAATCCTCCCAGAACCCACCAGGAACTAGCATTTGCTACAAGAGAAGAATGGGAGAATTTGCTACAGGAAGGTATTGATCGCCTTGTTACCAGTATCAGAGCTCATGTACATGCTTGCATTGACGCGCATGGTAGAAATACGATGTATTAAAACAGTAAAAATTATTTATACAGAAATAAAATGTTAATTTCTTTTTTTACTAAAAAAAACTACATCTGTTTTTAAACAAAAAGCCACCGAAATAATTTTTATTGTAGAATTAATCTATAAATGTAGTTTGGTACAATATTTAAAAATAACGGAGATTTTAGGTGGTGCATAACTTTTAAAACTATGTGTAATATTACACAACCTTAAATTTAAAGTTAGAAATAGGATTGTTGTTGGATGATTCTTGATTATATCAGTTTAGTATGCTTGAGAAAATGGACCGAAAAAAGCATCGGCAAAAACCTTACTAATGAGTATTTTATATTTCTTTTCATGCATACATATAGTCATGTCTTTTACGGTAGGGGTCGGCAGAGAGCACTTTCTTTCACTTGCTACGGTTCTTTCATACGTCTTTCGCTTCTTTTACTTTCATCAGCGCTTTCATACATATACTATATACTTATCCATTTGCTAATCACCAGATTTTTATCCAAATTTAAATATCAAAAGATAATTGTTTATAAATCCCATTTCTTCACCGGACTGTAAAAACTACCGAGGTATTAGTTTACTCAGAATAGTCGGCCAACTGTATGCAAAGATATTCATTAAAATAGTGACGAATGAAACTGAAAAGATAATATGGGATGTGCAAGCAGGATTTAAAAGAGGAAGGAGATCTATGGATCAGGTCTTTTCATTAAGCGGTATAGTCGAAAAATTCTTTGCTAGAAGTCACAAGGTCTATTGTGCTTTTATAGACTTAAAAAAGGCCTATGACAAAGTAGTGAGGAGTGAATTGTGGTCGACATTGTCTATGTATGGGGTGAGCGATAGTTTAATACGAGCACTGAAATCACTTTACAAGGATTCCACTGAAAGATAATGCGTATGGATTGAAAATGAATGATTTGATTGTCAAATGCCTTCTTAACGCCAATGATCAAGTCATATTAGCGTCATCTGAAAAGAAGTGCGGTTGATTAATATTATGCATGATGCCCTAAAAATCAAGGGGATGAAAATAAATGTAAGCAAAACGAAAGTAATGGTATTTGAAAGCGTGGCAAACTGTGAGGTTCTAATTAAGGAAGAAAGAGTGGAACAAGTAAATGAGCTTGTATACTTGGGTTCAAAGTTTACGAGAGATGGAAAGTATGACAATGACATTGAGCGAAGGTTATTGGCAGGAAAACAAATGAATGGGGCACTGCATAGCTTTATGAACAGCCAGAAAGTATCAAAAAAGGCACGTCTGGCTGTCCATAGAGGAGTGTTGGTTCCTACACTTATGTATGGTACTGAATGTTGGGTTTAGGTCAAGAGTATCAACAACCGACGAGTATGTATGAGAGCACTGATGAAAGTAGAAGAAGAGAAAGATGTGTGTAAAAAACACAGCAAGTGAAAGAAAGTGGTCTCTGCCTACCCCCACTTATTTATTTTACCATTCGGTCTTCTCATTTTAAATTTGTTTTTTTAAATAAAAAAAAACAAGTGCTGCAAGAAATACTTACACAAGTACTTTAAATTTTAACCTAATCCAACCGTTTTAAGTTTTCGGCACGTAACTTTGTCAAACGTCAAGACGGATTATGCATTTTTGGCAATCGAAGTTTCAATCCAATTTTGTCAAATTTGGCCCCTTTACATTTTAATCTAATTCTAACCTTTTAAAAGCGTTTCGATTGAAACCAATTAAATCCGTTGTGGCACATTTAGCAATTTCATCTTTTTCTATTAGAAATTTTTTCAAATTACGAGGTACAAAGTAATGAAAAAAAATCTATAGCTATTTTGAACTTTCTGAGAGAGTAATTTTGTATGCAAATTCTAGTACGGTAAATGCGATATTACTTACTTACTTTTGATATAGATTAATTATGAACATTAATATACACATCACGGTCTTATTCACATGTAAAATCTAGCGGAATTCGTAAGTAATTGATTTGAAAACAGCAAATGTCAGTTATTGTCACAGGCGCCTATGTTTTTATTAAATCGTGGATTTACGAAAATGACCCAATCGCCGCTCTCGCACCGTACATGGCGACAACAGCGGACGAAAAATACTTGCTTTCAAGAATAGTCGATTTTTCGTCCGGAAATTAGTACGTAAAATGTCATTTTTTGTAGAGGTCGACGAAAAAATATATATTTTTATTATTATTCCGGAGGTGTACATAGCAACTTACCTAAAATCATTTTTAAAATAGGTAACATTTTACCTTCGCATACAGAGTGGACAAAAAGTCTGGAAACGTACAATTATCTCATAAATTGCTAGGAAATTCTAGATTTGACATTTGCAATGTTATCAGATTCTCTGATATTATTAGTCACTTTGGTTTTTCAAACACATCACCCTCTATATTCAGTCATTATTTAAATATCATCTGCAATACGAGTTCAGCCATATATAACACTTATGATTCTGTGTAGTCTAGATCTTAAATTAATAAAACAGAAGTGTGGCAAAGCCTAATTGTCTCAATAATATTTTTAATACAAAATATTTTTAACTTTATTTAAACGTAACAATTGAAAGAACATAATGATTACTTAATCTAGTGTTCGACATGTGCTCTATTTGTAATTTGACAGTACCCTAATCGATGGTAGAATGCGTCTACCACATTTCTCCATGATTGTTTAGACTCTGACTAGACCTTTAAGAGTACATAAAATCATAAGTGTTACATATGGCCAAACTCGTATTGAAAGGGAGATTCCAATAATGACTGAATATACAGGGTTATGTATTAAAAAAACCAAAGTGACTAATAATATCAGAGAAACGGCAAATCTGACAACATTGCAAATGAAAAATCTGGAATCTCCGTATCTCAAAATAGGCTTATCCTAAAATTTGTACAATTTGGACCAGCAAGTTACGAGATAATTGTCCGTTTCCAGACTTTTGGTTCACTCTGTATTATTATATAGCTAAATTGCGACAGAATTGCTATTCGTTTTACAGAATTGCTATTCGTTTTAAATAAGATTACAAATCTAGTTTAAAAATTAAGAATGCCGTTAAAAATTTAATAGTAGATTTATTTAATTTTTTTACCTACACTACGTAAAAGGGTGTAAATGTAAAGACTCACCTCAAACAAAACCTTGTAAGGATACAGTTGGGACTAGTATCCGTGGCAGAGACTGAGATTTTCGTGTCACTTTTGAATCTTTAAGGCCCGACAATCATTAATCTTACGTCCCCGAAGAATAGTTACCGTCGGTTCCTTATCTCGAAGAACCCCCTTACTACGGTAGATCCAACAAGCTGCCTCTTTAATGCACTTAATTAATAAAAAAGATATGTTGGACCGCACGTCTGCAACTTCTTATTTGACACCATTAGCACAACGAGTAATTATTTATCAGAAAAAGAAAAATGTTTGCAGTGGACAAACGATACTTATTCCGTCTACTATAGTTTACTATCCAGTGACGTAGAATCCGAAAAAGGCTTTAAAAGTAACGATTAATTTATTGTTACTTTCCGTTAAAAATTGAAAATTATCCTCCGCTTACCCTTCTTTATACAGGGTGTTGGTAAATAAGTGCGACAAACTTTAGGGGGTGATTCTGCATGAAAAAATAATGACAGTTTGCTATATAAATATATGTCCGCAAATGCTTCGTTTTCAGAGATACGGGTTCTGGTTTTATGTAATTATATTAGTTCTTGATAATATATGAAAAAAATGACAAATACGCGTTAAGATTTTTTAGCATAAAAACGGCGCCCTATACGAAAAAAAGGCAAGAAAGATGTTTTGTCACAAATTTACCGAGGAATTCACCATTTTTTTCTTTAAAAAAATTGGGATCATTACCCGTATGCGCGCCAATAATAAACATAAAATTCTTATTTGCATGTCAAATAATGCGTAATAACTACCTCTTGAAACCCACCAAATTACATTTGCATATCTCAACCGCCCAAGTAGCAAATTAAATTCTATAAGGTTTGTCTAAACAGCTACAAGATATATCTTATAGGATACTAAAATTATTATAACGGTCTACAAAATAATTAAATGATCCTTATACGACCAAAAAGGGCCCATTTTTTTTTGGTAGTATAAGAGTTCTATTTAAAGTTTATACAATTTTTTTATGACTGTTTTATACTCATTTATACAGCTATTATAAATAAGCATTTTGATTTTTAGTGAAGAATATTAGAACCAAATTATATTTTAATTTAAAAGTGCATCATGCATTTTATTGTAAAAATGGAGACTTATTAAAACGACTTGGGACGCTTGGGCGGACATTGGTAGTAAAAATTATAAAATCATTTGGAAGGTTTGTGTAGCACAAATTTTGATGCGCCGCAAATTTTACTAATAGATTGTAGGTATGTGTTTGGCAAAAAAATAAAGCGCTATAATTTTGTTTAAGTTTCAAGTAGATATTTAAAAAAATAATAAAATAAAAAATCGTAAAATTACCTTTTTTTTTAATGATTTTAATAGTTTATTACTTCATATCACATTTCTTTTACAATATAATTTTCTAAATAATAATAAAGTCACGTATTTTAAATTAATTTTTGTTTCCAACTCAATTACTCATAATGGCAATAGCCGGTACAAGAATTCTATATTTAAACATGGCGATTTATAATATAACAATTTTATCCCAAAGAAACGCTTTTAATAATATTTCATTGTAAAATAAAACAGTAAACGATAAAACTGTTTTATAACGAATAATATTTAGGCACCATACAACTTTTTTTGACAAGTAATAATTATATTGAGATTCGCGAAAAGTAGAGGTTGCCAGATCTTATAATATGGTAATAGGAATTTTTCCTACGACCACGTATGAAAACGCCATAAAGCACACAGTTTTGTTACTTAGAAAGTAGCTCATGTCACCATGGCATTGTTATTTGAATAAAATATTTTAATACAAAATTCTAATAGCGCAGATTTTGGAACGAATTTATTTTGTCATACACTGTTTTATACTATAAGGCATTTATAAAGGAGAAAGGCTTATAGTATTAAAAGTTCACGTATAATAGTGTTTTATAATGCAACGCAATTGAATGCTATAAAATATTTATTATACAACATTATACAACATTAATAAGACAAGCTTGAGTAACTTTTTTATAATGTATCTACTAGTTACATAGTATATTATAGAACTCTTATACAATAGTTATAAAAGTCTTATAAAATGATATTAGATATTGTATAAACTTACTTATAAAGTATTATATCATTATAAAAGAAATGATCGTATAATGCGTTATAGCATATATTGTAAAAGTCACTATAAAATCATTTAATACAACAATTTTCTTTAAAAAACAAAAGTATCGCAACAAAGGGCTTAATAAAAACAAACAGTCCTTAAAACAACACTATTCAACTGTTATACAATAATTAAGTCCTATTAGAATTCCATTTTGCTAGTTGGGCGGATTCAGAGCAATAAATAAATCGTCAAAAACTTGAACACTCCTTATCTCTAAAGCGAAGTATTGCAGACATACATTTATATAGGAAACTGTCATTATTTTTTCATGCAAAATCACCCCCTAAAAATGTCTCACTTATTTAATAACACCCTATATATCACAAAAAATCAAAAACCTTTGAAAATTAATTCTTAAGAAAAAAAATACGACAATGTTTCTTTTACGGACGCTGACAGAATTTGTTTTATTTTTCTACTTTGTTTTAAATAATAGATATTGTTAAAAATAGTTACATTTTTGCTTTTTTATATATTGGGATGCGGTAGAAGTAATTAAATTTTATTTTAATAGGAAAGTTTGTACAATAAAGTGAATGATTTTTAGTTTTTCTTTCAAAGATCACCAAAATATTCATAAAAATGACGGATAATACGGTGAGCTTGCAACAATACCTAAAAAAAAACAAATGCTTTAAAAGATTTAAAAAATTTAGTACCGTTTCTTTAGCAACTCTTGTTTAATCGTGTATCACGACTAGACCAAATTTTAAAATTACCTTAAAATGCTACAGAAGAGGAGAACTTTGTCTCATTACAACTCTTTTTTTTTTTTTTACAAACATTTAACGTTGCAATAACGTCATTATTGTATAAACATTTTGCAAAATTGTATATAATCCCAAATAGTTTTTTTAGGACTCTTCAGGGGTCCCATCATTTTTTTATCATTCACCCTTGCATTATAAATATGTTAATAGTTCTTGATCGATAACAACTTACTATTTAAACATGTCTAAACAATTTAAATACCTGTTTGTCATTTCGTTGGCATATTATTTATTATGATACATGAGACAAAAAACGTTTCTCTCATCTACATACTCTCCTTAAATCATCCAACATTATTTACTTTTCTTAAACATGTTTTAAAACAAACCATTTTTTTTATAATACTAGAAGTACTTATATCAATTATGAGGGCTGTTAATTGTTGCCTACTTTTTGGTTAAAACAATCACAAACAAATTTCGTCAACTGTAGTGTTATTGTATAAGGATTTTAAAATTCACATGTAATTTTTATTAAATTTTATTACAATTATTTACAGTTACTTTGGTTAAATAAAGCGTAACAGATTTTTTTACACCTAAATGTTTGTATAAAATTAAATCTACTGCTGTCTCTACCTCATGGTTGCTCATAATCTTTTTAGCTTTTTTAGCCGGCCATTTACGATCACTATGTACGACCAAATAAAGCGGTGTCGATCCATAAACTGACCGTGAGTAGAAAAAAACCAATGGATGATGTAGAGTGACAGGATGAGTTAGATATTCAATCGGTCCAAAATCTAGTTAGCGTCATCCAACTGATCGTCATCCGATCATCATCTGATGATGAAGGGAAATGTAAAACGATACCGATACTTTTTTTTGGCTTCCTCATTTTGCAATGCAAGTCAACAGCAGCATAGAGAAGTAAATCTTTATCTATTAATGACAATTTAGCCTGATTTTAAATCAAAATAATATAAATATAAAGTAACCTTCTTTTTGGTGGGTGAAAAATTGTAGTGATTCCGGAATCATGTGAAAACAATCTTTTCTGCTGATACTTTATTGTTTAAATTTAAACGAAGCAATTGGAGATATTGTTGTTTATTCAAACATTTATTAAATTTTTTTGTATCTCACTAACAAACTACGACCATGGTATAATACCTTTAGATTTCATCCAGAGCAAAATTATAACCCTTCACAAATGTGGTAATTATGGGACAATCTCTTATGCATTCAAAATACAGTAAAGAATGGATAAAACACAAAATAGAAAACGAAAATTAAAAAAAAATATGCAGGAACGTTACTACATATTGCGATAAAACCTACATTCACAGTTCCCATACGGTACCAGAGACGTGGGACGATGGCAAAAATAAATGTTTTAAATCTTAAGTGGTCAAAGGAAGACGTCTCATCATCTTATATGCTGCAGGTGCTTCAGGATTCGTACCTAATGCGTTAAACATATTTACATCGAGAAGTAAAACAGGCGACTACCACGACGAATTGAACTCCAAAAATTTTCTTCAATGGTTAAAAGGCACATTTATCCCTAATACTCTACAAAAAAGGAATTTTAGTGTTAAATAATGCCTTCTACCACAATTTACAGGTTGATCCTCTTCGAAAGCAATGGCTAACGTAACGAGGTATTTCATATAAAGCTAAAGCTTTAAAAGCTAAATTATATGCATTAATTAATACGTATAAACCAGCTTAAAAAATATATATTGTTAACACGTTTCTATCGACATGACATTTTAACGCTGCGTTTACCATTATACCATCCGGAGTTGAACCCCATTGAAAAAACATGGGCACTAGTAAAGAATGAAGTCGAAGCCTGTAATGTCTCATACAAACTAGCTGATGTGCGGCAGCTTACAGAAGAAAAATGTCAGCAAGTGACAAATCAACACTAGAAAACATTTGGGCCCACGTAAAAAAGATTGAAGAGGAATATATTGTAAGAGAGCACATCATAGATGAGGTGCCACAATTAATAATAAATATTGGAGAAGAGACCATTGAGAGTGAATCAGAACTGTCTGACAATGAAACAGAAAAGGATCGTTTATATTGCCAAACATTACATTACATTTATTTTTTACGACTGTCACAAAATACCTTCATTGTATAATCAATGATGATTTCTAAATGTAGTACATTGTAAAACTCCTTTTCATTATGCACTAGTTGCTATTGTCAGCAATGACCGAAATGGGTATCCCAAAGAAATTGGTGACAATGACGAAGATGTGCGTCAGCAACTCTTACGCTCAAGTAGGAGTAAGATGTCACAGCTTAGAAACATTTAGTATTAATTCCGGCTTAAGACAGGGAAATCCACTATTCTCCTGCTATTTAACCTAGCTTTATAATATTCAATACGAAAAGTTGAAACAGACTTGATCTCAAGCATTTCGGCACGAAGATCGAAGATTGTCGATACCACAGCTCAGACAACACGAGATGTGTGTGGAATTTTCAGCCGTTATGAGGATGCTGTACTGCAAATGGGCCTTAAAGTAAACGAGGACAAGACTAAATATATAGTAATATCAAGAAATACCTACCAGAAATAGGGTCAGGAAGAACGTCTATACTAAGGACCACAACTTTGAAGTTGTAAAGAAATTGAAGTACCTGAGAGTGATAATAACCCAGGATAACCGAGTTGAGAAAGACGTGGCAGCCAAATAGTCGCGGCGAACAGGGCTTCTATTCCATTCAAATCAATTACAAAAATCTAAGCTTCTCTCCAGAAATACTAAGCTTCGAATTTACAAAACCATAATCCTCCATGTGGTGACGTATGAAAGCGAGACGTGGACTCTGAACCAAAGAGAAATAAACAAACTGCTGGTATGGGAACGTAAGATCCTGCGAACCATTTACGGTCCCTGTAAGGATGCTAACACGCAAGAATGGAGACGTTGACATAATCATGAGCTCCAACAACTATTTGGGAAAGAGAGCCTTACTAGGCATATAAAGGCTAATAGGCTTGGATGGGCAGGTTGTCACGTGCCTATTTTTTTTCCCTTCTACAGTTCCATTATTAATTGGATCTGTGATAGTTTTGTATTTCTCAGGTGCTCGTAAATAGTTTCGCCAACCGTATTTTGTTGTAATTTAGATTTATCACTCGTTGTAAATAGTGTTGCATACCTTGTAGTGTTAGGATTTAATTATTAATGGCTGTGACATTTTTGTTAATCGATGGAGATGGAGTGGGGGTTTTTGTTATTAGATTTTTGCTTTGATTTTTGGCCTCGATTGTCGTGTGTTGTCAGCTATATTATTGTTTGGTTTGCATTTCTGTGTGGATGGGCTGGCTATCAACACGGACGAGTGCGATTATGAGTTTGGAACATAGATTTGCGAAGATTGTTGGCTGACGCGTGTCCCGTGTCATTTCTGATATCCGGCCTGGGAGTGAGTAGTTGAGTGAGTCGCTTGGTGTCAGTCGTCGAAGTCGGGTGAGAGTTTTTGGAACGATTTGATATTAACACGTGAGCAGAACCTCTACGGTTTTTTCTTTCATATCTGGCTGTATTTGGGCCATCTTAATTGGATTTTGAAGAAAAACCATTTAATTTTTAACTTGACCATTCTATCTTACCTTTGTTGTTGATATTTTGGATTTTGGTGTCGAGTTAAAATATCCGCATGCGGGATCTGATGGAGGGAAGCCATTGTTAAGTAGCAGGTACAGTTCCATAATCAATCCGGCCACAGGAGTAGGCCCCAGGAGTAGGCCACAGGATTAGTGAATTCGTATACCCAAAGGTTACAAGTGATTTATTTTAGAATATTTAAACGACGTGATTTGTTTTTGACACCGCGATTAAGTTTTGTTTTAATTTATTAATATGGTACACTGTTGAAAACTATTTATTGCATTGGATAATATGCCAAGGCTGAACTTTGATCAAAGTAATATTCTCAATAGTTCTTTGTGTCCAAGTAAAAACGTTTTTTTCATACTTATTTGTAAATATCCTACAATATTGCTATTTTGAAGGACAGTCATCGTAAAAAGGAATATTTTTAAATCAGCTCGATTGTTTTAACAGTGTAAATCTTTATGTAAATGGAAAAAGAAAAAAAACATGATTAAATTAGCAGCCGTACGTGAACGTTGATGAAGTATTGTTAAAAAATTGACTTGTATACGTTTTTTTTTTTGGTAACCTGATAAGGTTTGTCATTCTTACCTTTGTTTTAATTATTTTATGGAATCGTAAACTTTGTATTTTTGATTTAATGTTGTCTCATAAAGTTGTAAATTTTGAAGTTTCGATTTATTGTTGGCTGTTAATTTTGATTATATGTGTTATAATTTTGTTACTGAGCTGTGTATTTTAATTTATTGTGTGAGTAAAGTATCCAATATATTTTTGCTATAATTTTATTTATTTGGTTCACCATAATCTTAGTTGTTTATCGTGTGGCTCTGCTAGTGCCTATAAGACCTAGGGGTTTACGGCTTGAACCGTCTAAGTCGGTGGTGCGGCTCACTTTTATATATTTTTTTTCTACCCTCTACGGCTGAGCTCGGGCATAATTTGCCAGTAGAGAGACCACTGGCAGAGTACTCTTTAGAGAACGAAAAAGACGTGGCAAGGTCATGTAATAAGGAGCGACGATCAGCGCCTTATAAACACAGCTTTATGGGAGAGACCGGTTGGCAAAAGACCAGTAGGACGTCCCAGAAACCGATGGAAGGACGCTGTAACGGCAAACCTTGGGAAGATAGGCATCAGACAGTGGAAATTAGAGGCACAAGACCGCCAAGGATAGAGGGCAATAGTGAATGCGGCCAAGACTCGCGACGAGTTGTAGAGCCAATAAGAAGAAGAAGACATTTTTAAAAAATTTACTATTTTAGAGCTATTTATTTATTTATTATAGTTACCAAAAACCAATGTACCCAGACCAATTTTTTGTTAATATGATTCATATGAATATTAAAATAGGAATTGAGAAAATTATTAGTTTCATCGTTCTTTAAAAATGTATTTAACATACTGAAATATCATTAAAATTCATTGCAAGTATTAATGGATATTTACTGTTTATTTTTATATTTGGTTTTCCTTGACTAATGTAAAAATTATTTTAATGTTATATTAATTGTAATACTGCCAAAACATTTTATTAGCAATATAAAAAAAAATCATAGTTATTTATAAAAGATATTTTTCCTTAGCATACCATTGCTATTATTATGATTTTATACCGGGTGTTCCATTGGGAAACGGAAAAACGTCAACTGTGAATAGAATACATCAATGTGGTTCTGAATATACCATTTTTGTTGAGCCTCACGAGCTTTATAATCAAGATATAAATGATTTTATCAATTTTGCTCATTCCTTTGTGGGATCATAACTTACGAACTACTTATTATATTTTTTTAATATTTGGTACACGCGTTCTCCTACTTCTACCTAAGTGACTTGCCTATCAGTTATTTGAAAAATCCAGGTCTGGATTAACAAAAATTGAACACATTTTGCGGTCCTCAAAAAAATACCCTGTATTTTTGAATTTACAAACTCTGCTTAAATATTTTAAAAAAGCACAAAAACTGAAACAAACTTTCTGAATTTGAATTTGAGGTTTTATGCATTTGAATATTTAAAAATGAAATGTTTTCAATTTTCCACATGAGATTTTATCCTATTGAACACCCATTGTCTGCATTCGTAAGCCTGAAGAATTACCAGTGTTTCTTCACTTTCTTCAATTGTGCCTTATTATATTTTTTCGACAACTACACAACTGTAATGATCATTTCAGTACAGGCAGTTATACTTATATAAAGGCTGATTCTTTGGTAGTTCCAATTAGACGTTTTAGAGAAACTTGCAATGACCATCGAACAATTAGTCTAATGAGCCATGTTTTAAAAATATTTTTGCGATTAATGCATGACAAGATATAATAATAAGCTCAAAGAAAAAATTGAATACAGTCATTTCGGTTTTCGAAGCGGCATAGAAACTAGGGAGGCGTTGCTCGGTGTTAATGTTCTGATCCAAAGATGTCGTGATGTTAACCATAATATTTTCCTTTGTTCAATTGACGTTGAAAAATCTTTTGACAAAGTACGCAATGATAAAATGCTAAAAATTCTAAAAACGACAGGGATAGATGACAAGGATATTCGTATAATTGCCAATTTCTGGCAATTACTGGCATCAGCCAGCTGCAGTACGAGTGGAACACCAACTATTGGATGAAATTAACACTAAGCGAGGAGTACGACAAAGCTGCATTCTATCACCCTTGCTTTTCAACCTCTATTCAGAAGAAATATTCAATAAGGCTCTTACTGATGCCACTGAAGGAATTAACATTCTAACAAGCGTGGTCCAGGGAGAAGGAGAACATCGTGGTTAAAGTATTTGAGGCAGTGGTACGGAAAATCTACAGTTCTCAATAACGGTTTGATTTAGTATAAGAAGTTGTTGACGAAACTCAAAGAGCAGTTCTGTCTAACAACATTATAAAATGCAGGGTGATCCATTTAAGAAAGTTAAGAAATCTTTAAATATGCGTTTTGAATCACCCTGTACAATAATATTTATTTTAATAACAAAATGACCAAGTTAAGCAGAAATACACAATACCAGAAAAACACAATGTACAAATTTTTTTTAAATTTACATTTATTATAATGATACTCCTACGAGGTGTAAGACAGGGATGCATACTGTCTCCATTGATCTTTAACTTGTATGCCGAGGCTCTGGAAGATGCTGACGTGGGAGTTCTATAAAAAGGAGAAAGGTTAAATAACATCCGATGTGCAGATGACACTGTCCCGGAAGGTTTGCAGTTTTTGGTAGATTTTTTTTTTTATGAAAATAGTCGCAAAAAGGGTAGACCTATCGTGTGGGCCGCGGACGGCCCGAACTGCGACTATTAGAAGGGGAAGGGATTATAGAAAGGAAATGATTGTGGACACGCTTTTTAAAAAGTTGCAGGTCATAGTTCTCTGGAAAAACTGATTTTGGAAGCTTATTCCATTCCGTAGCAGCCCTGTAAAAGAAGGATTCTTGATGAAGATTGGTCCTTGTAGTGTCAATCTTGAGAGTAAATGGGTGAGACTGATTAGCGTGCCGAGTTCTCCGGCCGAATGTGGCCAATGGTGGTACAGGAGTTTTTATTTCTCTGGAGCATCTGCCATGGAAATATCTGTAGAGCAATGACTGGTCTGCAACTCTTCTTCTGTGTTCTAGAGGGTGAAGGGTATCTGTGAGACTTGAGCTGTTTATCAAGCGAATGGCTCTTTTCTGAATGGAATCTAGAAGACGAAGATAATGCCTTGGTGCTGAACCCCAAATGTGCGAGCAATACTCCAGTAGAGGTAGGATTTGAGCCTTGTACGTCGTCAACAGTTGATCAGGAGTAAAAAACTTTTTGGCTTTTCACAGAAAACCTAGCCTCTGGCTTGCCGACTTTGCGATGTTAGCAACATGGTCATGCCAAGACATATTATTGGACACCGTGACTCCCAAAATCGAGATGGAGGGACTTGGTTCAAGTGCATTTCCGGACATTGTAATGGGATGATTTGAGGAATTCACTTTCTTGGAAAACGTGGCACTTTGTGTTTTTTGGGCGTTGAATTGATAGATAGCGACGATGAGTAGCAACAAGTATGGACTTGACATTAATACAAACAAAACAAAAATTATGGTTATAAGTAAGGCCAATGTGCCCAATTGTAACATCGGGAGAAACGGTAATCCTATTAAACGAGTGAGTAGATACACGTATCTTGTCACCAATATCATTGACCAATAAGACCACGCGCAAGAGATAAAGATTCGTATTGAGAAAGCCAGAGCAGTGTTCGGAAATATGAGCAAAATATTTAAGAACCACCACTTAACGTTAGCAAAAAAGGTAAGATTTCTGCTATATGCTATATATGTTTTCAGTCCTGTTGTACGGGGTGGAGTCGTGAACACTTACTGAGGCAACAAGCAAAAGATTGGAAGCGTTTGAGATGTGGCTCTATCGTCGGATACTGAGGGAGTCGTGGACGGACCGTGTTAAAAATGAGACGGTTTTACAGAGAATTAATAAACAGAAAGAAATTCTAAACACCATTAAAATACGAAAACTCCAAAGTCATGTGATGAGAAACATAGATAGATATCGATTACTTCAAAATATCTTACAGGGCGAAGTGAATGGAAAAATAAGTGTAGGAAAAAGGAGAATCTCTTGGTTAAAGAACCTCAAAACCTGGTTTGCAGTGACCATCACACAGTTGTTCAGAGCTGCAGTTAATAAAGCGATGATAGCTAATTTGGTTGCCAACATCCGGAATGGATAGGACCTCATTTCTCATAAAACACTAGGTGTAAGGTAGCAAAACATTATATCGGGGGAATCTCCAAGAGTAGTTTTATTATAATATGTAATAATATACAGGGTGTTTTATTTAAAATAAGCAAGTTATAGTCAACTTTCAGTATAACCGAAAGTATTTGGAGGCTCTACATATGTTAGATCAATTTGGCATATCCGAAAACCTCACCTCTCAAAATTTCAGATTTTAATTAATTAAGTCAAGTTTCTCTAAAACGTCCAATTGGAACTCATAAAGAATCAGCCTGTATAACTCACCAAACTTTCAATGCAAATTCATAAATTTAGTAAAGAAAGAGTATGCGGGAAAATAAAAAAAAAATTTGATTCTGCTTTTTATGCACTTCTTAAATATGTAAACGGATTTTGAAAATTAGAAATACAGGGTGTTTTTTTAAGAACCCAAAAATATGTTCAATTATTGTTAATCTGGACCTGACTGATAGGCAAGTCGCTTGTACAGAAGAAGAAAAACATGGGTGGTTCGTAAGTTATGACCCCACAAAAAATGAGTAAAATTAAAAAAACACCCTATATCTCGATTAAAAAACTCGTGAGACCCAACAAATATGGTATATTCAGAACTATCTTAGTGCCCTCTATCCATCGTTGATGTTTTTCCGTTTCCCAAAGGAACACCCTGTATACCAAGTACATAAACAAATAATAAAAATAAAAAATAATACATTAACAATATTAAATATTTAGGAAATTTTTATTAAAACGTTTTATTACATCAAATTTTTTTTATTTCAGGTTCAAAATTAGGAAATATTGATTAAGTAATCGTAGTGTAAAATGGAAAATGGCATTTTAAAATGTTTAATAATTTTGTCTAAATATTTTGAAAATCCGCTTTGTGCTGTTATTCACGACGATAGATGATTAATAACATCTACTTTAAAAAGTTTACAAACAAAGAAATTTCAGCTGTAATTCATTATCCACTCTATCATCGCTCGTGTAAAGTTTTTTTATAAAAAATGAAACCAGATATATACTACGATAACATACATATGTAATTTGTGGCAGTAATAAGTTTACCATCATTAATCATGGACAGTTTTAAACTCTCCATATCTATAATATTCTTTTACTCTTCGTGGGCTTGCTGTGCAAAGAATAAAGTTTATTGTTACGTAAAAGATTTTTTTATTGTGTTGCTAAAGCGAGTAAAGGTTCAGTTAAAAGTGATTATTTTTTGAAGAAATTAAATTATTTAAATTAAAACAAAAAAGTAAACGTAGGTGTCACGATAAAAACCCAAGTTTTATTCTCTATCTTCTTCTCTAGGTGCCGTCTCCGCTTCGAAGGTTGGCAATCATCATAGCAATTCTTATTTTTGAGACCGCAGCTCTAAATAATTTATTATTACTGCATCCAAACCTAGGGATTGGTTCAGCCATGAATTTCGTCTTCTTCCTATAGATTTCTTGTCTTGAATTTTTCCCTGCATAATTATTTGTAGCATTTGATATTTTTCTCCCCTCATGACATGTCCTATGTACAGCAGTTTTCTTCTCTTAATTGTCGGAATCACTTTTCTCTCCTTATGCATACGTCTTATCATTTCCACGTTGGTTATTCTCTCTACCTATGAGTTCCTTAATATTCTTCGGTATATCCACATCTCAAATGCCTCCAGTCTTCTCATGTCGGTTACCTTTAGTGTCCAGGCCTCCATTACATAGTATAGTATAAACAGCACATAGCATCTCACCAATCGTTTATTTAAATCAAGGTTTAAATCTCGGCAGCAGAAAAGCCTCTTCATTCTTGTAAAGGTGCTTCTCGCCTGTTCTATTCTGACTCGTATTTCTTGAGAACTGTCATTGTTCTCATTAATGAATAATCCTATGGGATTCTTTAAATTACTTATGAATCAATATATTTTTATGTAGGATTTTAAAAAGAAAATTAATAGTTAGGTTCCTACACGTTTTTTTAAAGGTCATCAATAAAAAAAGTGCAGAGATATGAATGTAGACCTGTACGCCTGCTTCATTGATTATCGAAAGGCTTTCGACTGTGTTTCGCATCAGATACTTGTCGAAATCCTAAAGTCCACGGGTGTCGATGCGAAGGATCTACGCATAATCACTCAGCTATACCGGAACCAAACTGCACAAGTCAGAGTAGAAAACACCACATCGGATGAGTTAGAAATACGAAAAGGTGTCAGACAGTGATGTGTCCTATCACCCCCTCCTCTTTAATATATATTCTGAGGCAGTTTTCTGAGAAACACTGGAAAATACGAAAGAGGGTAGGTACTAAGATCAATGGCACCCTCATAAATAATGTATGATTCGCTGACGATGCTGTGGTACTCGCCGACAACCTATCGGGTCCCCAAAACATGATAAATCTGATCGTTGAGCACAGGAAACAATACAGTCTTCAGATAAATGTCGCAAATACTAAAATTGTTGTATTCTCAAAAACACTGAGACGCCTAGTCCTTAGAATCAAGAATGAAGCCGTAAAACAAGTATCATCCATTAAATATCTGGGAGCTCTTGTCAACAAGTCCAATGATCCTAAAAAAGAAATCGTGTCTAGGATCGAACAGGCCAGAAAAATCTTTACATTTATAAAAACTCTCCTCACTAGTCAAGACTTAAACCTGCAAATTTGTATGCGCATACTACGCTGCTACATATTCCCAGTCTTTCTCTATGGTTCTGAGAGCTGGACTTTCCACCAATCAATGTAGAACCGAATCAACGCCTTTGAGATGTACCTTTACCGTCCAGTTATGCGCGTGTTCTGGGTTGATATGGTCACTAATAAGGAGATATTTAGACGAATGGATAAAGACAGAGAGCTTATGTTAGTTATCAAAGAGCGTTAGCTACAATACAAAGGACACAAAATGGGAGGAGAGCGTTAGGGGATCCTTAGACTCATCATTATGGAAAAAATCAAGTGCAAAAGATCGGTAGGAAGGCGACAAAATTCATGGCTCAGAGACTTACGTCAATGGTTCGGAAGAACATCAATAAAAATATTTAGAGGTGCAGTCTCGCACACCATTATTTCCAGTTGGACCGCCAACCTCCGGAGGGATACGGCGTCCTAAGAAGAAGAAGAATACAAATAGGTTCTGTCTAGTTGTTGAAATGGATGTGATTATTAGTTTTTCTTAAAGAGACTCGGGAAACAGAAGTAAGTTTCACAAATAAGATGTTCTCTTTAAAAACAGGGCCTCTAATTTGGGAAGTAGTAGCTGGGTGAAGTTACGCATGGATACATATGTTTGAATTCCCCAATTGTTTTTCATTGGCATATTAACTTAAAGAACTATAGTAGTTATAGTAGTCATCTTTTCGGAACATGGGTAAATTTTTAAAAAAGAAAGGTAAATCAACGCTCTACGAACAGTTAGTAAAGGAAGTATCTTAAAAGTTATTAAGAAAAAATTAGTTTTATACGGAGCGCTAAAATAAATGTTATCGCTCTCCCTCCTTAATTCTCTATTTTTATAAATTAAGAAAAAAGCTCGGGCAGGTCGATTTTAATAATAATCATAACATGCTACTATAAACCAGTTTTTAATCGTACTTTATGGTTGACGATCTTTTGTTTTTATTTTATTAAATGGTAAATTTAACAACTTAATTTAATGAGTTAAGAAAATAATAAGTTACGAGTAAAAGCTAATGGTGTACTAAAAACTAAATAAATTGCAAAATCTAATACTAACTAATAGCTAAACATTTTATTAATGTACTAAAACTCTTTCAGGCATGACTCAAATTCGTAAATTTTGGAACCAAAGTGTACTTTTTAAACGCGGTATGGCATGATGTACTTTCTCATTTACAAAAATTGAAGCGATGAGTCCCATGAAAAGGGATCAAATACGGTTTGAAACTGGTATATCGTAGCATTTTATAAAAATTGACCAGTCCGAGCTTTTTTTTTCATATATAAAAATATAGAAGTTAAGAAGGGTGGGGGGGTAACAGTTGTCTATCTCACTGGGAATTGGTTTTTCTGTTAAGGAACGAAGATGGAATGTTGGAAATAAGAAATATCTAATGAGGGTGCCAACAAGCATGTTTGTGCATTAATACACCGGAATTCTAAGAGTTTGATAAAAAAACAACTATAGTTTATGTATTACTTTTATTGTTTTCTCAGGAAAACAAAAATAGGCACAAAATATGAAAAATATTCATTTCATTAAATTTTACTCTACAGTTTTGGTTGTTGATTAATATATACCATTAAAATAAACGAATTATTGCTATTATTGGACCTACATGAAATTTTACTAGGTACCTATATAACTTAATGATAGTATTTTTTTTTTCATTTTCAACAAGTACCCAAATAAGAAAAATAAATTTATTGAAAAAATGTAACTTTATAAATATTTTTGTAGGTGCAGAAAAGAGATTTTGAAAAAATTTAGTTATTTCATAGTAGCTTTCTGATGTGTACCAACTAAATATTTACCAGTTCAAGAGATTTTTTTATTAAAGGCAGCTCTGGGTAAACGCATTCCAAATACACAATCTTAAGGAGAATACTGGTCATTTTTACACGTACCATGAAGACCAAGGTTACATAGGACCAAATGAAGTGTGCACATTTTTTAATGACTACAAAATGAATCATATCTTCTAAAATCACCGAATTACACTTATTTTAGAAAACATGATTGGATCTATACTCCAGAAGAATATGAAGGCTTGATATTAGGTTGACAAACATTATTTACTGTAGAAAACTTTAAAAACTGGTGGCCTGAGAACGTGTAGTACTTTGACTCCAGCTGCTGGTAACCAAGAATAAAATGTTTGCTGTATCCAATGACAGGTAGTTCCTATATGAAAGTTCAAATTCTGGATATGTGAAGACGTGGCAATTTATAAATGGTTTACAGTCCAGTACTTTTAAATTACTAAAAGAACAAAAGAAAAGTCCACCTCTGCCCAACAGTAAGGCATATAAAGATTATATTCCAATTAACGAGATGAAATCGCAGACATCAAAAAGCTGATGCCTTATATGCATGGTGAAGTATTGGAATTTTATTATCATATTACATTATGGAAGACGACAAATACAGAAGATAATGATTAGATGATTGACCCCCAACAGTTTAGATCTTGTATTTATCCTCTATGACTCAAATAAATATTTAATAAATCGAAAAAGATTCAATTGGTTTTTCTTGTACAGTGTAAAAACCGTTAACTGTTTTTATCTTGTATCTGGTAAATCATCGTATTTTCTGGAAAAATATTTAAAACAATACAAAGCAAACCACAAGATCTAAAAGTTTTGTTGGCATTCCAATTGTTTACATCAAATAGTATTAACGTTAAAAGGATTTTACTGATATTCTCTAATCGATAATTTTGGACAGGTACGGTTTTCGAACTTATCGAATTAATAAATTTTTAATTATGACATGGAAAAAATAGGTAGTTCCATTAAAAATTAAAGATATTTAACATTTTTTAAGTTGTACAGACAACCACATACTTATTTGGTCTAGGGAATGTTCAAGCAGAATTTTTAATAAAAAGGTCTGCATGTGGTAATTTTTTAAAAAAAAATACAAAGTGTATCTTAAAGCGCATCCACATCTACAAATATTTACGTTGCGAGTTGTATTCGATATAAATTTGCAAGCGTTTGCTAAAAATTATGCAGATCTGGGCGGTTCGCCGCATAGAAATGCGCGCAAATATTTTCGTGGCATACAACGCCAGCTTTTCGTCACCGGTTGTTTTTTGGTCGGACCTCAAAGAGATTTGTGGCGAATAATAGTACTAATGTAGGCTTTATGTCGTCAGTTATTCTCTTTCATTGTTACCTTTATTTTGAAAATAGATAACTAACCGCGACGCTGTCAACCACTCACACAAATAAATTACAACATATAACGCACGTCTAAAACATTTGCGTGGAAAATTCCAACGGAAAAATTAAATTTACGCCGCAAATATTTTCGCTGTATTTCAAAAGACAACGCACGACGTAAATATTTACAGATATGGACCCGCCTTAACATTTCATGTAGAATCCAAAAATGTTATAATACAGAATGTTCTATTTAAAATAACAAAGTTGCTGTCCACTTTCGAAAGTTACTGTTAAAATATTTTTGTTCAATTCGGTATAATTTGTAAACGAACTCAACAAATTTTCATAAGTGGTGAGTAGTTTCTATTACACAAATAGTTTAATCTCGTTGTAACACACAATATATGAATGAATTTTTAAGTAATGAAATAATTTAAATTGTTTTACAAAAAACCCATTTACTCAAATTAAATTGATAGTCAGTCCATTGAATACTAAAATTTTAAAAAAATACATTATTTTTTAACTCACTTACATAGTATTATAGAATTTTAATCCTAGGTACTCCAAATTTACCATGTCGTTTTTTAAAACGGCTTTTATTTTCAGGAAGATTCTTATTTTTTCAAATGTTTATTCATAGGACGAAATTATTAGGTAGGTACCTTATTTAATGACAAAATACGACAAATTTCGGCACAAGTCAAGCTAAGTCAAGTCAAGTCAAGCGGCACAAGTGCAGCGGCTAGCTTGTCTGGGAATCACATGGGCAATATTTACGTGCCCTACAGCAGGCTTAGAAGCAACCTTCAACCATTGCACTTATATGTAATGAAAGAAGCAGTAATCAGTTCCTTTAGACTGAGCCAGACAATAAATTTTAAAGCAGGAAATCGCATTGGACATTTGAAAATTTTGGAAAATATTTCCCTAGAAGCCATGTCCAAGCCAACAGATATTATACCAGTTAGGAACGCATTTGAAATGCCGTTTAAAGTGGTCATAAACAACCACCAAGTTTGCATAGAGAACGGACCTCAACTAAGAAGTGATGCTTTAGTGTGGTACACTGATAGATCCAAGATGGATGAAAGGGTTGAAGTGGGCGTTACAGGGCCGAATTTTAGGCTCTTAAAACCTCTTGTTATTACCTCATTCCTTTTTTAAGCAGAATTACATGCCATAGAAATATGTGCCCAGGAGTGCATCGAAAGGGACACTCTATATTTTATCAGATAGCCAAGCAGCACTAAAAGCTCTGAAGTCATACATTTGTTAGTCCAAGCTGACTTGGGACTGTTAACAATCTCTGAGACAACTGGCAGCAAACAACTAGCTCACAAGGGAGTTAGAGGCAACGAGGAATCAGACTGCCTTGCCAAGGAAGGGCCAAATAACAATTTTCCAGCCCAGAACCCTTCTGTGGACTCTCCAAGGCCCACTTGAAAAAAGAGGTTCGACGCTGGGAAACAGATAAAATGAAATGTCTCTGGAATAATGTGCCAGGACAACGAAGCAAAAAGGCTAGTAAGTTTTTTGCAAGAGGCTCAAGTTTTTTAAAAGGGACCTTCTTAATGCCCTCCGATGTCAGGAACTTAGCTCCCAGGAAATTTATAAGATTAAGGGTTATGCACAAAAGATATGAGAGTTCGAGGTGCTTAGGAGGCTGCATAGCCTTCATGACTCCCCCTACAATCTACGTTCTTCAATCTTATTTAAAGACAAGATTTTACTAAATTTAAGTATACTTTTAATTTAATAATTATAAAACATTAAAAGTTAGTGATCAAAAAATAAAAAATATTGATGAATTGAAGGTTTTTTGTGGATTCTAGCATTGTGTAAAAAAATAAGTTATTTTTTGTTATAGTTATTTAAAAGTTTAATTAATGAACTTTTTATTATATTTTTACAGAATTATAAAATACTTAATTCATTTAATAAAACTAAAATCATAAATATTATGGTATCAAATAAATATTTAAAAAAAAAATAGTGATCACTTTGTTTCCGATGACGATGTTTGTCTCTAACACTGCTGTGCATGAAATCGAGTATTTACATTGACATTTTCTAGAAATAAACTACCTAACGTAATACAAGCTCATTTAATTTCTTAAAACTTTAAATTAAGGATAAGTAGTAAATAATTCAAGTCAAATATATGAGGCTATAGTTCTGCAGTAGAAAACAGATGGATCCAATTACATCTACAAAAAAGTAGAAATCGTAGCAATTTGCAGTGACAGTATTGGAGGTGACAGTAATATGTATTAAAATATTATTGACAAGTTTAAAGGCGTAACTTTTATAACATAGTGTATTCACCAATATTAAGGCTTGTAAAGAATGCATAAAGAATCAATACTAATACGAGTATTGCCATTATAGGTACATTGTATAAAATATTTGCTAACATACTAAAAAGAATCAATAACTACTCAGGGAGAAGAGAACTTTAATAACATTTATTTGTTTCAAACACTAGTGGTTTACAAGAATATTTTCTCAAGCGTTTTTCATAAATAAAAAACATTGTTGGGACGATTATTTTTTTAAAACATTGAACTTAACATAATAAATAAACAAAAATTAAATGCTTTTATGTATGCAATAACTTTGTTCATTAAACTAACCGGGATTAGTTGATTTTGTTTTTCAAAGATAAATACAAATCTTAAATAATTAAAATAAAATAATAATCTGATGTACCTAAGGTCATTAAGTACTAACAAACGACTATCTTTAAACTATGGTGAGGAAATCATATGTAATATAATATTTTATAAAACGGGTACTAACTTAGCTTATATACAGATTAGTTATACAGTTATACAAATACAGATAAGTATCTATTTTTATAATGTGAAGTTTATTAATTAACAAAAAATTGGTCACATTAATATTATTCTTAGCAACTATAGTAGTAAAAGTGAATTTTTTTAAGTGAAATATGGCATTGTCCTATTTCTATTTTCTTTGTTTAGGATTTTGTAAGAAAATATATTTACTATGATGTTGGTAATTTTTTTATTAAATTTTTAAAAAACAGTAAAATATATTTATCTTAACAAGCAAATTTTAATTCCTATAACTATTTTTATGTTATCAAATAACTTAATTGTAATGTACATTATTTCATTTAACTTTTTATTTTAATTGCAGCTTTTGATTGGAGAATAAATTTGTAGTTTTCCTCTGGAAATATCAATCTGTGTGTATCGCGAAACTTGGTATTTCTCTAATGTTGCTTCGTCATCTTTTTTTATCAAAACTCGTGTCACGTTGCTTTGTATGCACCACACAAACCTCTCTAGAACCGAATTTGTCGCCTAATATCAAACAAATTCGGATCTACAGGGTAGATGTAGAGCATTAACGTGAAGCGATGAGAATTCCCTTACTAAAACATAAAGAAATTTAAAAAAAACAGCACGGTAACAAAAATATAGATCACAGGGGCACGAAACATTAAAAATAAATATTATCCATAGAGTCTGTTGCTTCTTTGGACAATTTATCTCAAAGGGACTGAATAATTTTATGTTATAGACTTTAGACTATAAATACGTATGAATACCTATGTTGGTTTTAAATTTAACCACTATTGATCTGATTATTAATTAATAGTTATTATTAATAGTTACTGTGTTTGGACCAGTATAGGTACTCTGCCAATTAAAAACTGAACCTTAAATAGTATTTTTTTTACGTTTAGAGGTGTTACCGAGGGGGAATATATTTTTTTGCTGCATATTATTTATTTATGATACCCAGATGAAAGTTGACTACATCTTTTGTACTCGATAAAACAAACAAGAAAAATGCTAGCCGTGTATTTTTTTTTAAATATTTAAATTTCACTCCTGGTTATGTTTTTACATAAAATATATGACCACCCAGTATTTTATCCGCTATAAATTGCCGTTGCCTACTGACACGCGTGACTTCTCTTGCGTGACATGGCCAAAGTTAATTCGATTAGGTCATTTAATTAATCCAAATTGAGACCTAACAGCCAATGTTTGCTATACCGAATTTGTTAAATTGGTCAGAATAGGCCATTTAACTGCGTTTCATCTATTTAGTGTGATGAACTTATGTTCCAGGGCAACATTTTACGATTCAAATATGTGTGTGGTTAAATTTAATTTACTTTGTTTAAAAGAATAAAAATGGTTAGGTTAGTTTATAACTTATAAAAAATTGTTTAAAAGATCTGAAAGAGAGTGCGTATGGATTAAAAATGAATGATTTGATCGTCAAATGCCTTCTTTACGCCGATTATCAAGTCATATTAGCGTTACCTGAAGAGGAGTTGCAGGCGATGGTTAATGTTATGCATGATTCCCTGAAAATCAAAGGGAACTTGGAACTTGGAAGCACTTGCTCCAGAAAAAACCTACGACGCTTCTGAATCATGGACATCCGCATGGAATAACAGCAATGTCAATAAACACAACATAGAAGATCCTAATAAACAGCTCCCAGGGATGCAACTACCTCGTAAAACATGGTCCCTATTAAACAGAGTTAGAACTGGACATGCAAAAACGAGATCAGCGATGCACAAATGGGGAATTGCCGACAATCCAGCATGTGACTGTGGAGCTGAGGATCAAACATTAACACATATAGTCCAAGACTGCCCACTGAGAAGATTTACTGGCCAATGGAAAGACTACTGATGCAAGCCCCGCCGATATTACATGGTTATCTGAACTGGATTTGGACCTGTAGATTTGGTTTCCCCATACCACTAGGCTTTTTTTTTTTATGTTCTGGTTCCCACGAAAAGGGATATCCTGTAATGTTCAGAGAACATCGTGGGAACCAAGGGAAAGAAGGTAGGAGTTGGTGTTCTTCTTAAATTTTTGGAGGTTGTATGCCTCGGGGAACACCTCCCTAGGCAATGAGTTCCAAAGCCTCGCAATTCGTTGGATGAATGAGTCTTTGGAAAGTGATGTTCTGCAGGTCTCCAAAGTGACCACGAAGGGGTGTGAAGACTGAACTTGACGGGTTAATTTTGAAGAGACTGCCAAAGGAGGAACGATTGTTGATATTTCAGAAGAGCATCTCCCATAAAAATATCTATAAAATAGAGACAAATCGCCAACGTTTCTACGGTGTTCCAGACAAGTGAGCGAGTTTGTAAGCGAGGCATCACCGACGAGACGAATTGCCCTTTTTTGGACAGAATCCAGTAGCTTCAGGATATGTTTAGGTGCTGCACTCCAAATATGGGAACAGTACTCCAGTACAGATCGGATCTGTGCCTTATAGATCATAAGCAGCTGACTGGAGGTGAAATAGCTCTTGGCACGAAACAAAAAACCAAGTTTTTGGGATGCACTTTTGGCAATGGACCTCACGTGATTTTCCCAGGAAAGGTTATTGCTGATAGTAATACCAAGCATCGATATGGATGACTTCAGTGGTATGGTTACTCCTGACAAAGTTATGTTAGGCACAGTGAGATCGGCTTTTCTAGAGAAAAGACATGCTTGTGTTTTGTTTGCATTGAATTGCTGCTCACATGCACCTGTTATATGTACTGTTTGTGTCATATTTAATGTGTACTAATGTGTTTTACATTACTTTTATTAATCGTCATTTATACCTACCTCTTATAAGAATTTTGTTTGTAACTTATTATATAGCACTTGTAAAGCCATACGATAAATAAATAAAGGGATGAAAATAAATGTGAGCAAAACGAAAGTAATGGTTTTTGAAAGAGAAGAAAGCATGACAAACTGTGGGGTTTCGATTGAGGGAGAAAGAGTGGAACAAGTTAATGAATTTGTGTACTTGGGTTCAAAATTTACTAGAGATGGAAAGTATGACAGTGACATTGAGCGAAGGGTGTTGGCAGGAAAACAAATGAATGGGGCACTGCATAGCTTTATGAATAGCCAGAAAGTGTCAAAAAAGATACGTCTGGCGGTGCATAGAGGTGTGTTGGTTCCTACACTTATGTATGGTAGTGAATGTTGGGTTTGGCAGAAGAAGCATGAAAATAGGATTAATGCGCTGCGGAGAGTAGTCTGAGAAGTATAGCCGGAGTGACTCGGTTGGATAAAGTTAAGAATAGTGAGATAAGAAAACGCTGTGGTGTAAAAGAAGATGTGGTCACAAAGATAGATAAAGGAATGCTTAGATGGTTTGGACACGTAGAAAGGATGGATGAAGGAAGATTGACGAAACAAATTTATAAGGCGAGTGTGAATGGGCAAATCGGTAGAGGTTGACCTCGGAGAACATATCTCGAACAGATCAACATTGTTTTGAAGAAAGGCCAGGTCAAGAGTACCAACAACCGAAGAGCATGTATGAGAGCACTGATGAAAGTAGAGGAAGCAAAAGATGTGTGTACGAACTGTAGCAAGTGGAAGGAAGTGGTCTCTGCCTACCCCTATGGCAAAAAGGCGTGACTTTATGTATGTAATTTGTATGATGGTATTGTAACTGCATCGTAAAAAAAAACACATTTTTGTTCAACATTTTATAAAAACATAAAAATATTTTTGTAGGTACGTAACAACAGGAGTTAATAAATTAAGGCATAATTTATTTTGGTGCAAGGCCGTTATCGGGCCGCTTTACAAGTGAAAAGGTTCACAGCAGGACTGTAAGACCTACCGAGGTATTAGTTTACTCAGCATAGTCGGCAAACTGTTTGCAAAGATATTGATTAAAAGAGTAAATAATGAAACTGAGAAAATGATATGGGATGTGCAAGCAAAATTTAGAAGAGGTATGTATCAGGTCTTTTCATTACGAGGTTC
This sequence comes from Agelastica alni, assembly GCA_950111635.1. NCBI lineage: Eukaryota > Metazoa > Arthropoda > Insecta > Coleoptera > Chrysomelidae > Agelastica > Agelastica alni. The sequence goes on along the minus strand of OX467712.1, from coordinate 46,317,360 downwards.
AGTAAAAAAATTCTTGGCTAGAAGTCAGAAGATCTATTGCGCTTTTATAGACTTGGAAAAGGCCTATGACAGAGCGGTAAAGAGTGAAATGTAGTCAACATTGTCATTATCGCTAAAATCTTCAGATATTCAATTACTTTAATTTAATTCACATTGCTATTATCGGTTGTCTATACACAAGATCTTGATTTCGATATTTCTTTTATTCAGTCGGAGTAGGATGAAACGTCAAAAAAACACGACGGTTGCCAAATAATCCTGTTTAATATAAACAAAGAAGTTCGCGCGTATATTCTTAAGCGGGAATATGTAATCATGTTAAAGAAGTAAATGTATAGTTCGGCACTCTACAGCCGCTTCGTTGGAAATAAAGTGGGGTTCTTTGGCTGGTCTCTTTTTTTAATAAATCATGTCTACGCAATTTGATTCATTTGACCATTTAAAATAATAGCAAATTTTAAACGCACGGGGTGCGTTTATGCAAGCTTTTGAGTTGATTTTAGATGGTTTTTGATGCATGCATACTAAAAAAGTATTATTAAACTATAAAATGTTTTATAGTATAATATATTTAGCGCAAACAAATTTATTTTAATGTGAAAATAATTAACTAAAATATTTTTATAAATTACCAAAAGTTTATTAAAATTTAAAATATTATTAAATTTAAATTTTTAAGTATATTTGTCTTATTTAATATATGTTGTACCTCAATATTTAGGCAAGAAACTGTGTTGTGACGTTTTCTTTTGATTTTCTAATCTAATAAAGATATGTAACTTTACTTGGAATAAGTTGTTATTGTGGTCTTAAATGACCATAACCATCTAATGATCAAGTTAATTGGTAATTAACAAAAAATGATTATGCGATGGTCTTTGTTTATCTCTCCAAGGTAATAGATTTATAGAATGTATAGGGGTAGTGCTGTTAAATATTTTTATGAGTAGTGCGTAGACTTTATTTGGAATGTAAATGTGATAATCATAAAACATAATTTTAAGCTACTGTCAATTATTTTAAATAATCAACATTATTGTTATTTACACTTTATTGAAGCGTACGTAAATTTCAAGGGGAATTTTTTTTTGTTGAATTGGTTTTTAATAGATTTACAATTATTAAATTATAATTTTTCAAACGTAATTGGTAGGTAAAAAAAATTTATTTACCTGATGGTTTTAATGAAGAACTCTAAGAACTTATTAATTAAAATATTATAACCAAACTTAAAGGATTCCTATTTTTAAAATTAAGTAATTTAACAGTTTTCCAAAAGTAAAAAGTTGCTACTCTCTATAATTAAACAAAATTTCACTATAAATAATAATATCACAAGGTCTTTTTATATGTCAAGTACATTTATGTTTTTATATTTTATTTAACAATTAACATAATGTATAATTTAGCTTCTTTAATAGTGGAAATTATACATTGTTATTTGGACATAATTTTTACAAAAATATACTCATAAATTTATTTGTGCTCTCATTCTGGGAGACACAGTATACAATGATTATAAATAAATGCAATTAATTGTTATTATTTACTCTTCCGAACTTCTTTTATATTACTTACCAATAGATAACAACAATTGGCCATCAATTTTAATGTTATTGTGAAAAATGATTTAATTCCACTATTCCATTTAATACCACTACTCGTACATCTACAAACAAAATTAATGTAATTATTTACTGTAGTTACAATTTAATAAACAAACTTAAATAGTGTTGTAACTTTATAATTTATTTTTTTAGATAGATACATTGTGTGCAATATAATTAACAGATTTACCCAAAATAGAAAAAAAAATTTTAATAACTTAAATATGTTTCCTATTTTATTTTCCAATTCCTAACATTCTATTTTCATTATAATTAAATTTTAAATTTTTTTACAAAACTACAACACTAACAATTAATGTGCAATTACTTTTATATTAATTTAATTTAAACTATTTTATTTTAAGTGATACAAGTACCTATAATTAGGATATGTTTAATACATAAGCACCAGTAAAAATAATGTGAAGTAAAAGTATAAAAACAATTTATTGTTAAAAAAAATTCAAGAATTTAGCAGTAAAAATTATAAACCTGCTACAAACCTATAGGAATATGTACTGTGTTCATTTGAAATGAAACCACCCTTAATATTTTAAACACATATTAGAATAAAATGCTAAGTGTGATCACGTATGGAGCAGAAATATGGGATATAACAGAAACATACATACATACAAATAGTCACGCTTTTTTACCGTAGGGGTAGGCAGAGACCACTTCCTTCCACTTGCTACGGTTCTTACGCACATCTTTTGCTTCCTCTACTTTCATTAGGGCTCTCATGCATGCTCGTCGGTTGTTGGTACTCTTGAACTGGCCTTTCTTCAAAACAATGATGATATGATCTAGATATGTTCGCCGAGGACGATCTCTACCGACTTGTCCATTTACACTCGCATTATAAATTTGTTTCGTCAATCTTCCTTCATCCATCCTTTCTACGTGTCCAAACCATCCAAGCATTCCTTTCTCTATCTTTGTAACCACATCTTTTTTTACACCACAGCGTTCTATTATCTCACTATTTTTTACTTTATCCAACCGAGTCACTCCGGCTATACTTCTCAAACTACTCATCTCCGCAGCATTAATCCTATTTTCATGCTTCTTTTGCCAAACCCAACATTCACTACCATACATAAGTGCAGGAACCAACACATCTCTATGCACAGCCAGACGTGCCTTTTTTGACACTTTCTGGCTGTTCGTAAAGCTATGCAGTGCCCTATCCATCTGTTTTCCTGCCAACACCCTTCGCTCAATGTCACTGTCATACAAATTCATTTACTTGTTCCACTCTTTCTCCCCCAATCGAAACTTTACAGTTTGTCATGCTTTCTTCTCTTTCAAAAACCATTACTTCTGTTTTGCTTGCATTTATTTTAATCCATTTGATTTTTAGGGCATCATGCATAATATTAACGATCGCCTGCAACTCCTCTTCAGATGACGCTAATATGACTTGATTATCGGCGTAAAGAAGGCATTTTACAATCAAATCATTCATTTTCAATCCATACGCACTCTCTTTCAAATCTTTTAAACAATCTTCTACAGCTATGGCGAAGCAACACATCCCTCTCACACCTTTTTCGATGTTAAACAGAAACACTGAAGATAAAAATAGTTGCAACTGAAATGGATTTTTTAAGAAGCTGTTGAGTGTCAAGAAGGGAGAGAGTGAGAAACGAGGAGATCCGAAATAGAATGGGCATGGAAAAGAATATTTCAGACGACGTTGAGAAAAAACAACTGACTTGGTTCGGTCACACGAAAACGTCGTTTTAATTTAATAATTTTTTAAAATCGAAAAAAAAATGTATAAAAAGTTAACTTAAAACCTAATGTTAGCCATAAGTTTAAAAGTTGTTAAGTCATAACTCACCTTAAGAACTGAATTTGTTAATTATAACAGTGAATTTTTCAAAATTATATTTTAGCCTTTGATAAAGAAAATAAACATTTTCGAAACGTTGTAGTGAAAAAGAGTTTTAATAGCCACCTTTAGATGGAATCCCTAAAAGCGTAAAAAAAAATATATTATTAAAATGGAATTATACCTTAAATTTTTTCTGGCAGGACAATTCGATCCTCTGCTAGTTAATGTTTGTGTTGTTATTTGTAAGTTTCCAAGAATCTTTTTAATGATTTAGCCCATGCCACTCTAATAATGTCCATTGTCAATATTTTTCCTACAAAGTATAAACATATTTAGCAAAATAAATATTGTTAACCACTAAACAAATTAAACTGTGCCAAAAAATTACCATAAAAATAGTAAAATGAAAATTTTCATATTATTTAGCTATAAAATTTAGTTATAAATTCGTAGGTCACTGGTGTGTGCTTCATGTCGGTGTTGTAGTCTGTCAAGTTTGTTAATAAAAGGTGTAACGTAATCTTTGAATCTCAACCCGAATATGAACCTTACACATCAGTTCTGGACTTTTTGGATTTTTCCTGATTGTATCCCATCGAGACATGGGCCATATAGGATGTCACAGTAAATGAAGATTGACATAATTAAGGAGTCACATAGGGTAATTCTTAAATTTCTTCCCATAAAATGTCTATTAGAATAGAGTCCCTCTTTTGGCACCTCGACATAAGGTCATTTGTACCATCAGTGATCTCGTTTTACAATTTTTAGATCTTTGTAGGTAGAAAAAAGATTCTTTCTCCTCGCCACAGAATCTATAGGAACCATTCTCCACCTTGCTTCTTCTTCTTCTTTAGGTGCCCTGTCCTCCTCGGACGTTGGCAATCATCAGCGCTATCTGAACCTTGTCTACAGCTCGGCGGAACAATGTGGTAGTGCTCACTCCATACCATTGTCTTAAGTTTTTTAGCCAGGATATCTTTCTTCTACCCGGGCCTCTTTGTCCTTCGATCTTCCCTCCTATAATAAGCTTTAAAAGTCGATACTTGTCATTTCTTAAGATGTGACCAAAATACTCCAGTTTGCGCTTTTTTAGTGTAAACAGAACTTCCAGCTGCTTGTCGAGGCGTTGAAGTACCTCGGTGTTACGCACTCTTTCTACCCAGGAGATTCTTAATAGCCTTCTGTACGTCCACATTTCAAAGGCCTTCAATTTTTTGCACATCGCATCTGTCAAAGTCCAAGCTTCCATTCCATAAAACAGTATGCTAAACACGTAACAGCGAAGCACTCGGACGCGCAGAGGCAAGCTTAAATTTCTGCTGCAAAGTACTTTACGCATTTTCAGGAACGAAGCACGAGCTTGTTCTATTCTGGCACGAATCTCCTGCATGCTGTCCCACTTCTCATTTAGTTGACACCCAAGATATTTAAAAGTTTCTACTCGCTCAATTCGTTGACCGTTAATTGTCAGGTGTCCGTCCACGTTGTTTGATTTGCTAACTGCTAGCCACTTTGTCTTTCTCACGTTCAGGCTAAGTCCGGCCTCTGAGCTTGCAGCCGTCACGCGGCTTACCAGCTCCTGCAGTCCTTCCAGTGAGTCGACAACAAGAACCGTGTCATCCGCATACCTCAGATTGTTGATATTAATCCCATTGACAGATATCCCCTCGTCACATTCATCCAACGCCTCTTGAAATATCTTGTCGGAATACAAATTAAATAACAGTGGTGATAAAATGCATCCTTGACGAACGCCTCTCAGGATTTTGATCTCGTCGCCACCTTGCTTAGAATTGTTAAATGTTCATTAACTGGGTGGTAACCTTTAGGGATATCAACTAGCAGTCTAGCAGTTTTAGGCCTGTTCTATTTAGGAGTAGAAGATTGTTCAATAGTATTGCCAGTCCAGTAGGCATTTGGCCTAATCTAAGTTATTCCAGTGTGTTGATTTCAGTCCTTGCTCCCATCTTTTAGTTTATGCTTTAATGTATTGTTTTGTATATCCACAGAATGGTTCTGAACCTACTAGTAGTTCCTTTGAACCTATTTTTTCCCAATTCATCGGCTTTTTCAATACCCGAAATGCCTAAATGTCCTTGTGACCAAATTAAGCAAATTTTGTGCCTCTTACCAGTTACTCCAGGTTACTGTGGCATTTCTTGACCAGCTTATATTGGCTTACGTTGGCAATACCCTTAATTGCGGCATAACCTAATAAAAAATTTGGTAAACTATAAGTTTTTTACTATCCTTACTTTAAGTCTTAATTTTAAAGTAAAACTGAAAAAGCAAATAAAATTTTTATTTACAAAAATATCTCAACTTTTAAAAAAATCAATTGCATAACTATCATAACATAACAAATAAAAAGTAATTATAAATTATATTAATTTAGTTCTTAATTATCATTATAAAATTTGCAAAAAACCGTATCCAGAGTTTCATTATTTAAAACTAGAAAAATATTAAATAAAAATATTATAATTACCTTTGCAAGTTTTAAACATTGATTAACCCACCAGTCCTAACTAAGAATTTCCCTAAAAGCAGCTTTAGTTATTCCTAATTTTAACTTCTCCAAAATTGTTTTTGTTGCATAAAATCGTCTGCATACCTAAAATTTAAGATATTAAGGAATTAATAAAAACCGTAACAAAGTTTACTATAAGGTCAATACAAAATATATTTTACAGTCGATAAAAATGTAAACCAGTTTTATTTTTTATTTACCAAATGCACTTAATAATAAAGTTAAAAGTAATTTATTGTCGGGTATTTTTGGATAGTTTTACACAAGAACTTTTAATAAAATAAACCAGTAAACAATTACATTTTTAATGGAAAAATTGTTTGAACTGTACAAAGCTATGAGACAAAGCATGAAGGATTGGAGATGTAGGATTGGAGAGTTGCACCTTTATAATCTCTAGAGCCTTTATGAAACTAACTTTTTAGTGATATTTTTTCTTTTTTCAAATGACTTTTAACTCCTTTATATCCTTGAAACAAAGTTAAATTCACATCCATTTAAACATTAACAGTATATTTTTTAAATATTATTTTACCTTCGTATCAGGGTGGGTGGAGAAGCAACAGGATTGGTCACACCAAGATCGAGGCCCCCAAAAAACACCTATTCACAGTAAAATCGAACAAGATTCCGAAAAAGACCTTTGTAGGAAAAATCTATAAAACAAAAATACCAACCAGAAAAGACTGGTTGAAGAAAACACCATGGACCAGACCAGGCGTGAAACGATGGTACAGGGGCAGGTGTGTTAGGAACATTCTGCAAGAATACCCCTGGAGAAATACGCCTCCCTCTTTAAGGCTGAGGTCTACACCATACTCAGGTGTGCTACGCACCCGACAGAAGACAGAGTGGCCAACAGTGAGATTGATATTCTCACTGACAGTCGCACGGCCATTGGGGCCCTAGTGAGTTTCACCACAAAATCGATAGTGTGGGACTGCATGGAGGCCCTCACTGAGTTAGTGACTGCAAATAAGGTCACTCTTACATGGGCACACAAGGATAAATGGCAATGAAATAGCCGATGAACTGGCAAGAAATGGGACCCTGGTAAAACCAAGGAGCCAGTTGGTCGGATTGCCAATTGCCGAGGCGAAACTCCTTGAGCAAGAACATATCGCTCAGTGGAATGCAAATACTGGCTGCAGAATATCAAGACAGCTGATGAAAACACCTCTCCAGAAGAGGGCAGACACACTATGGACGATGAACCCGAGTAAGCTAAGCAGCACGCTAGGCCTGCTCACTGGCCACGTCGTACTAAGGGCGCATATCTTCAAACTGGCGGCTGAGAAAAACTGCCGACTATGAGGCGAAGAGGAAGATAGCAGCATACATATTCTGTGTTGCTGCCCGATACTAGCGGTGTACAGGTATCAAACCTGGGACCGCATGATAATGGATCCAAGTGATCTAAATGAGACAGGGCGAACCTAAATCCTTCGGTTTGCCAAAACCAGCGGACTGGAATTCTGATGCCCTGAAGACACAGCGGTAGTCACAGAGGATCAAAAGATCTAGGTGACATGGGTGCCTATACCAATGGCCCAATGTAATGTAATGTAATGTTACCTTCGTAGATTGTTCAGCACAAAAATAAATATTCAAGGGTTTTTAATTTATACAAAAAGTAGAATCAACCCTCATTATCTAACATATCATGAAATAATGAAGGATCACACACATTAATTTTAATTTATGCTTCTTTTAAATCTGAAATTTAACAAAAAAATTTAATAAAAAAGTTTAATGACTTTATTTAATAAATTTTTATAATTTTACAAGGGGGGAGTTAAAAAACATGGCTTTATAGATAAAATCACATTTCCCAATATTAAACTTTATTTGGGGTACATTCTTTTGCGTAAGTTTAAAATTTAGAGATGTTTTCTAAATATTGCTAATTAAGTACAAAAAAAATTAAGTTTCAATATTTATATCTTGTCTTATTTGTTAGTATTTGAATATTTCAAAAAAAATTGTCGGAGAAATAAATGTTAACATATTTAATGATAACAAAAAAGTGTCGTTTGGGAGTGTGTACCGACCCTCTCGAAAATTAACCTCATTTTTTCATCAACTCGCTATCCGGTTTTAACCAAATGACTAAAGCTAACGATACACGTGAGCTTGTGATAAAGAGAGACAGGCGATGTGTGATTCCATTTGAAAAGGGAACAATGAATTGATGTTGACGAGTAAGCTTTTCACTACTACCAACGCCATTTCAACGGCGACCGAAAATTGGCAATGTGAGTGACAGGGGCCCTCATTCAAATATGCTCTTTCCAATTTGAACCCTACCCCAAAATAGGGCGCATCTCTGTCGCTTCGAGAACGTTGAACGTTGATATTTTATGAAAATCAGTGCCGGACTTGCCAGTGGAAATATGTCACAATACGAATTAGTATCATGAAAATGTACCCCAACGATTATATACACCTTTCATTTACGTTTTAGGCAATCCAGCGACCTGTCAAATCGAATCCAATATGGCGGCTGAGATTAGATTTTGACATATACGACCATAGTAAACAATTGTTTCTTTTAGTGATTTTTAGTGCGTTTTTAATTTGTTTTTTTGATTATACACGATTATTTGTGCTTTGTTAAAAAAAATATGCCTATTACATGCATTGTTGTGGGCTGTGGATCTCGTAGCAACAGGAATAAAGTCGCAGTGTACTCAGTTTCTTAGGTTACTAATCACAGATTTTTAACACATATTTTTGATTACTCACAATCAATTAAATTCATTGATATTTACAAATTATCATGTTATAACTTATTTTAAATTCATGGAGTAAATACAGCATCTAGTAGGATATAGATCAGTTTACATTTATATATTTTTATTTTGAGGTACATCAGGTACAACATACCTAGAAATCAAAATCAAGTATAAAAACAAATAGGTAAAAAATAATATAAAAATAGACTGAAAATTCTAACTATCACAGTTATTACAATACCAAGCACAATTTGGAGTTTGTGCTAACCCAACACATTTAAAATGAAACCATTTTGTGTCACAGTCATATCCATCGCATCTTATTTTAAGCATACCGTAGACTTACGTCTTTGCTATTCAACATCAATGTCTTCAAATTTCACTCTCCATCTCCATATCGTTTCCGAATACCACAAAATAAACAACATTCTTGCGACTGAACCATTTGGTATCTTAAAGGGTGTTCGGCAGGGATGAATTTTGTCACCTCTACTTTTCAACACATACGTGCAAAAGATATTCCAGTTAGCAAGTACGGTCAAAGAGCTGCAAATTCTTATTGACAGAATAAATGTCCATGGAAAAGGTTACAGGTTAGACATTAATATAGCATAAACAAGTCATGAGGATTGATAGACACACCGTGGTTCCCCACATCTTTATTGACGGAGAGACGATCGAGGAGGTTTCCAGGTATCTGGGCTGAAACGTGGTCCGTTAAAGAAAGATCAATAAATCGCATAGCAGCTTTGGAAATATGGATCCTTCACAGGCTGTTAAGGATATCGTGGACCGAACACACCTCAAAAAGTACTCAGAAGAGCAGGTACTGAAAGGCAACTCATGAATATCGTGAAACTTGGGAAAATGTCCTATTTGGGTCAACGTACTATCAGAAAGATTTTGCTGGGTCTCAACACCAACAAAGCCTGTGGATCTGACGGAATCCCGCCGATTGTTCTCACGAAATGTGCCCCCAAACTAACACCTGTTCTTTGCAAGTTGTTCAACCACTCTTACAATTTGGGAGTATTTCCGTCCAATTGGAAAATTGCAAGAGTACAGCCAGTCCCTAAAAAAGGCAAAAAGACCCTACCTAGCAACTACAGACCTATCGCACTGCTATCTATTATTTCAAAGGTCATGGAAAAAGCCATCAACATGTTCTCTGCTTGCTAGTTTTCTCTCAAACAGGTCTCTCCATGTAGTAGTCGATGGAGTTTCATCTGACACTCTACTCATAAATGCTGGTGTTCTGCAAGGATCCATTCTAGCACCAACACTATTTTTACTTCACATCAACGACCTGTTGAAAGCAACTTCATCTCCCGTACACAGCTTTGCCGATGATAGTACCCTCCATACCGCTTTCTCTTCCAGGGCCCCTATATCAGTCCGTGAAACCAGAAATGAATGAGGAAGAAATGTTAACAATATAAATATGGACTTAGCAACAATTCTCGAATGGGGATCCAATAACTTGGTAGAATTCAATGCAAACAAAACACAAGCATGTCTTTTCTCTAGAAAAGCCGATCTCACTGTGCCTAACATAACTTTGTCAGGAGTAACCATACCACTGAAGTCATCCATATCGATGCTTGGTATTACTATCAGCAATAACCTTTCCTGAGAAAATCACGTGAGGTCCATTGCCAAAAGTGCATCCCAAAAACTTGGTTTTTTGTTTCGTGCCAAGAGCTATTTCACCTCCAGTCAGCTGCTTATGATCTATAAGGCACAGATCCGACCTGTACTGAAATACTGTTCCCATATTTGGAGTGCGGCACCTAAACATATCCTGAAGCTATTGGATTCTGTCCAAAAAAGGGCAATTCCTCTCGTCGGTGATGCCTCGCTTACAAACTCGCTCACTTGTCTGGAACACCGTAGAAAAGTTGGCGATTTGTCTCTATTTTATAGATATTTTCATGGGCGATGCTCTTCTGAAATATCAACAAACGTTCCTCCTTTGGCAGTCTCTTCGAGATTAACCCGTCAAGTTCAGTCTTCACACCCCTTCGTGGTCACTTTGGAGACCTGCAGAACATCACTTTCCAAAGACTCATTCATCCAACGAATTGCGAGGCTTTGGAACTCATTGCCTAGGGAGGTGTTCCCCGAGGCATACAACCTCCAGAAATTTAAGAAGAACACCAACTCCTACCTTCTTTCCCTTGGTTCCCACGATGTTCTCTGAACATTACAGGATATCCCTTTTCGTGGGAACCAGAACATAAAAAAAATATATACTTTGTAGTGAACGGTATGCTTTTCTGAAACTAATACTCCAGGGAAAAATTGAAGGACGCCGTGGATCTGGTAAGAAGCAGCACTTCTGGTTGCGTAACATCAGAGACTGGAGTGGAATAGCAGACGCAGCATCACTGTTTCGTCAAGCTGAGAAAAACACCCTGTTGATATAAGGAGATTGGTCAGGTGACCACAATGTGCGCGAAGCATACGAGACTAGGAGAACAAGAAGAAGAAACACATCACTTGTTAAGTACAAAGAATAGTCCTATTAAATCGTAATACGTGGGTAATAAACAAAAAAATATGGCTACAAAAATAAATAATAACAAAAGACATTAAAAAGTTTTAAAATTAACCTAAATAGGCTAGAAGAAGTAATCAGTTATTAGGTGTATTTTATGCATTAAATATTTATAAAATGACGTTAACATGCTTAATACCATTTTGGTTTTGTTGATTCGTACAAATTCAATACTTATTGATATCAAATTGAAATTATTTCAGATAACTTTATGCTACAAAAGTAAATTTTTATTCCCAAATGATGTGGCAGAAATCCTAATTTTTAAGTTGTATGTCTAGTTTAAAATAGAAAAAAACTCGTTTAGTAATGTTAAAACAGTTTTGCGACATGAACAATTAATATGTATATAAATGTTTCTCATTCCTTAAATGCCGCAAAATAAAGCACATTAACTTTTTTTCTAGTACGTAAGCATATAAAGTACTTTTCGAACATAATCTTATGGATGCAGCATTTGAAGCAAAAACGGCCGTCTTCGTTGATTTATTTGCTGAAATAAAAAAGTAACATAATGACAGGAAAGAACGTTCTTCTGCTACTAAACGTTCTTGCATACAATTTTTTTTTTCGATTTTAGTACCTGATATGAGTAAGAATCGATATTAACGGTGGATGGTTCTATGTCTGGTGTATGATTATCATCAGTATGCTTGTTGAATATTAAAAACATAGATATTTATAGCTGCAAATATTTATAAGGCGGTGTACCTACATTAAGAACAGTGAAAGTATGTTTTAATAATCACAAAATTAGTTGATCATTAATGTGATGGGATTGTGCAATTATTTGCTTAATTAGGTAACTCAATTTAGATTTGATTAATAAGCTGACGATATCTTTAAAATGTATTTTTGATGTGTAACATCTTTGCTCTCGCTTTTTGGTATTATTTGTGGGAGTGATTTCGTGAAATATGTAACAGCGTAACAGTGTATCACGAAGTCGCAGAAGCGCGCGCTATTTAATTTGACGAATGAGTGCGCGGGTAAGAGTTGGCCGTCAGATAGCCGTCAACCAATTTTCTGAGATGTCGGTACTGTCAGCCATCAGCTGTGCACTTAAGTTACAATTTTGTGTATAGAGTTTGCTGTTATATGCTTAAACTATATAAATAAATATTTACTGTACTCTATAAAGTGCAGATCATTGATGAAAAATTCAAGTAAGTAATAATAAATAATTAATAACTTCCCAGTGAGTTATAGTAATAGGTCAGATTTTTCGAATCCCGAAATTTTGACATATCTCCAAATTTTAAGGTTCCCAGAGTCAAATAAAAATAGTTTTTAAGTGGACGTCTGTGTGTTCGGAATTATTTTTCGTCCCCATTATCTCGAAAACAAAAAATGATATCGACGTGGGACCAATTACATTCGACGCATAATTACGCAACTTAGAACTGATTAGATTTTCAGCAAAATTAGTCAAGCTGTTGTTATACATACATACATATAGTCACGCTTTTTTCCCGTAGGGGTAGGCAGAGACCAGTTCCTTCCACTTGCTACGGTTCTTACACACATCTTTTGCTTCCTACACTTTCATTATGGCTCTCATGCATGCTTGTCGGTTGTTGGTACTCTTGACCTGGCCTTTCTTTAAAACAATGTTGATCTGATCGAGATATGTTCGCCAAGGTCGACCTCTACCGACTTGTCCAATCACACTCGCCCTATAAATTTTTTTCGTCAATCTTCCTTCATCTATCCTTTCTACGAGTCCAAACCATCTAAGCATTCCTTTATCTATCTTTGTAACCACATCTTCTTTTACACCACAGCGTTCTCTTATCTCACTTTTTTTACTTTATCCAACTGATTCCCTCCTGCTATACTTCTCAGACTACTTTTTTATAAGGAATCTAAATACTGAAAAAATGGTAAACTACCTAAATTTTGCAATTTATAAATTATACTATTTTTAATACAGAATTTTAAGATCTTTCGAATAATATATATATATATATATATATATATATATATATATATATATATATATATATATATATATATATTATTATTGCATATTAGGAATATTTGTATAAAAAATATGATGACAATATTTTATAGAAAGAGATAGTTTTAGAAAACAAAAATAGGAATTGAAGAATTTTAAACTTGTGTCAGTATTGCGAGAATAACATTGAAAACGCTATAACTGTGAAAAATTATTGTTAGTAAAAATCAAGCATTGCTTATAACAAATGAATATTGTTACTAACAAATAATTATTGATCATAATAAATAAAAAAAAATCAATTGTTATAAACAATTTAAAAGCGTTTTTTATAATAATTTTAATAATTATAACAACAAAACATACGGTATTTTTTTATTTTTTTTCCATTGGAAAGTTAGTCGTGTGGACCTCTCGGGTCGCACCCAGGCCACTGATATGTTAAATAAAATATTTCAGTATTTAGTTTTTCTGAATTTTGAAGTTGATTTCTGTCACTCCTAGTGTCAATTAAATAAAATACAATTTTCATAAAGAAGAATTATTGTTTGTTATGAAAAATTATTTGAAATAACCATTTTTTTTAGAATATAATTTTAAAATTGCTTATTACTAAGGTGAGATGTCAAATGTTAAACATGATATGCGACTACTGTAAGGCTTGCTGGTTTTTTATTTTATTACGAACAATTTAGATTAAATGTACTTCAAGATATATAGGCATAGTGGGTATCATAATGTGAGATTTACTTTGCCAATACTGATCTAGACAAGTTAACGTTTACGTGTTGTGTTTTGAAATTTTAGTAATGCTATTTATAAATTATCACAATGCATCTAAATCTACATATACTCGTGCTTAATAAATATTATGGGTGCAGAAGATTGGAACATGTTGTAACTTTAATATGCAAAATAATAAAAATTTATAGAAGTTTGGAAGAAACCGGATATTTTAAAATTATTACATTTATTTTAAACTTCAATTTTATTTTATTTTTAATTAATAATAAAAATGGGAAAACGAAAAAGTCATAATCGTGAACGACAAAGTAGTAGTAGTTTGAGTTTAAGTACTACCTCAAGTTCTTCGAGTTCGGACAGTAGTGGATCGTCGTCCATAAACTTGAAACGTAAGAGGAACGTTTAAAAAAAAAACCAAGTGACATTAAAAATAATACTGTTTGTAAAGTGCCCGCTAGTGATGTGTGTTTGGTGCCAATTTTGACCTTGTGCGTAATGACATTACGGCCGAAGAGTGGGCCCAGAAGGTTGAAACTTTGGCTAGTCGATACAAATGGGACGATCACTCTGTTGTTCAACTGATTTCAAAACGTCTTGCATGACGATTGCATTCAAGTAAAAACCAGTTGGACTGAAATCAGGAATAGTGTGCTGGACCAGTTTCGTAAGTGTGTCCCATTTGCAAATTTATTAAGAGACGCAGCTAATTACGAAACAAAGGTAGGTCAGGAATTGAGTGATTACTGCTTTAAAAAACATTGTATTGTTACGTTATTGTATGTTTCAGAATGGAGTTGTTACGCTCACATTCGATTTTTTTAGGGACAGATATTGTCACAATGGAGTTATTACGCTCACACTCGATTTCTTACGGACAGGTATTGTCACATATAGTAGTTATTGTTTAGGACTGTAATTTAAAAATGAAGTTGTTTCGCTCACACTCGATTTCTTACGGACAGGTATTGTCACATATAGTAATTATTATTTAAGACTGTAATGTAAAATGAAGTTGTTACGCTCACATTCGATTTCCTACGGATAGGTATTGTCACATATAGTAGTTATTGTTTAGGACTGTAATTTAAAAATGAAGTTGTTTCGCTCACACTCGATTTCTTACGGACAGGTATTGTCACATATAGTAATTATTATTTAAGACTGTAATGTAAAATGAAGTTTTTACGCTCACATTCGATTTCCTACGGACAGGTATTGTCACATATAGTAGTTATTGTTTAGGACTGTAATGTAAAATAAAGTTGTTACGCTCACATTCGATTTCTTACTGACAGATATTGTCACATATAGTAATTTTATTCAAGACTGTAATGCTAAAGTGAGTTGTTACGCTAACATTCGATTTCTTACGGACAGAAATTGTCATGTGTAAATTATTTGTAGGTATAATATATTTCTTTAGGAGCAGATAATGCTATTTTCAGCAGCGATTGGTCTGAGGACAGACCTCTAATGCAGGATGGCCGAGTGTAAAATATATTTGGATCCACCCTGTATACAAGGTACATTGGTGGAGTCATAAACGAGGGTTACTTGATATAACTATAACACAAAGATCTGTTTTGTTGGGTACCTAAAATAGGAAGACGAGGAGGGGTGCAGGATATAGTAGGTAGTTTGGCAGTCTTTGGTACGAGACTAAAGGGTTGATACGTATTTTTTTAATAGATTGATAGTTTTGACTACGTTTTACGATAAATGTATTTTTGAAATAAAATAGGATATTGGTATTTCTTACAAACCCGAATGCTTCTTACTAAAAACAAAAAAAAAACGCAAAATATGATTGGGTTTGTTGTGAAGAAATCAAATGTTGTAGGTATCAAAACCACAAACTTGACACTATTTACTCATTTGATAGCTAAAGCAAAGATCTGTATACTTTCATACACGCCTTTTCCCGTTAGGGTAGGTAGACATGACTTTTTTCCACTTGGAACGGTTTTTACACACGTCTTTTGCTTCTTCTAATTTTATCAGCGGTTTCATACTTTCTCGTCGGTTGCTGGTTTTGAAGATATATTTTTTGTTTTTTCAGCAAAATAATTATCTCTTAACGTACGACTCTGGCTAGATCTAGTCTAACTTATTTAAAAAAAAATAGTTGAACTGAAATATACACACTACTACCTACAATCTTGAACTATTTTACGTATATGTTATAGTTGTTACTACCTACTGGCAATTTCTTTAACAAACGCGTTGTATTATTTTCTGAACTAATGGGGACAAACAAGGTAAACTGAAACACTTAACAAGAGACAAGTAACTCCGTAAAGGTAAACGTTATAACTGCCTACAAATTTTAGTTTATGACTTCTTTATGGCCTTATTTATGGTTTGTTAATAAAGCTTTTAATAGCTTTGTAACAGATGTTTAGGGTAATCGTAAAAACTGGTTTAAATTTGTTGAAAGGATTTGTTTAGGCAATATTTAAAAGTTTACCTGACTTTTTCAAATCCTTACCTATTCAAAGGAACTTTTTCATAACCAAGAAAGACAACTTTTTATTCAAGAATTATGAATGAGAAAAATTATAATGTACAAAACTCACGAAAATAATGTTCTTCATAATTTTCAATTTTTGGTAATTTCCTTTATCATTAATTTTTTAATATTTAAAATGTTTTATAACTTTTTAATCTGCAGTGATTGATGTAATAATAATGGGACAGTAACCGTTACGAAATAATATAACAAATATGTTTAAGTTATTCGATAGCTCTTAAAAATAACATGAACATTTAATGATGTTATTCCATTACCATAATTGAAATTTACTGATTAAGAAATTATTTAGTATCTAATAGTGCTAATTTACATACTGCTATTAAATGTATAAACTAATCAAGTATGATATCCTTTTTAAATTTATTTTATTTTGATTAAGTATGTTAGAGATATTGATAAAATTAATTTATAAAATCAGTATAAAAAAATTGTAAATGTAGGAAACATGTTCAATACTCAGTATATTTCAATAACTTGTTATTATTTTACATTGTTGTAGCTTTGCTTCCCAAATAAGTAGTTAATTTTATGATATTTCTTTTAGTTTTCCAATAAGAATCCAATAAAAAATAAATTTTATGCATGTTCTGTACTATGTTTATAAAGAAAAGTAATGTTGCTTGATGTTTTATCTCAATATATTTGAAGTAATAAGTGATAAAATGTATGGAGTGGACAAATGAAGGAGTTGTGATGTTTTTGAAGTGTAAATGTGCCTTTGGGGCTCCCAGTATCCTGACCACAGGAACAGAAATAAAGTTGCCAGTTGCCTGGCAAAGGTTACATCAAAATTTAAATTTTACTTGCATTATTATTATTATTATTACATAATAAGGGCAATGGATCAAGTCCTGTTTTGCCCTTAATAAGTTACAGAATATAAATAAAACAATGATTGACACTAAGCCTAAAAAAACTAAAGATTAAAAATAAAGGTGTCTATTTGATTTTTGAAACTATTAACATTTTCCGAATTAATTATTTGCTGAGGTAGACCATTTCAAATATTAAAAATTCTGCTACTTATACAGTTTTGCCTGTAACGAGTTCTAAAGAGCTCTTTCTTCAGCTTTAAGAGGGGGAAAGCTGCTTGAAGGTCGCCGAAGTTGAATTTCAAAATTCGAAAGGAAAGTATAAGGTCACCTCGGAGACGTTTTTCTTCGAATGTTGTAAGATTTGCCATGGATAATCTCTCTTCGTACGTAGGTTTAACATGGCCGAAAGACAATCTGGATACCACGAAGGCCCGGTCATTTAGGATGTTATTTAACAAGAAAAAAAAAGCAAAATCTGACTAATTAATAATATGAAGAGGGTGTATTGAGTATAAAAACAAATTAACAACATAATACCTCTAAATTTTAATGTACTGACTATATATTAAGGAGTAATAGCAGCTACAAAGTGGTACTTGGACAGAAAAGATCTCTAATGATCTCTAAGATCTCTAAGTCCTAAATCGGATGAATAAAGAATGTGAAGTCATTAACACCATAAAAAAAAGCTTCAATATCTAGGTCATATACTGAGAGGACCCAAATACGCACTTCTCCAGCTGATAGTTCAGGGAAAGTTTGGTGAAAGGAGGAATATTGGAAGACGCCGTGTGTCTTGGATTAAAAACATAAGGGACTGGTTTAATTGTAGCAATGTTGAACTATTCCGAGCTGCACAGTCAATAAGGTCCGGATTGCTGTGATGATAGCAAACCTCCGATAGGAGATGCACTTTAAGAAGAAGAAGACCTTACCAATGGCCATAAAATAATTGACACATTATTTCTCACGTTTTGAGCATTTTGCGGTGGTTTACGTGGACATTTCTGTAGCGGCGGCAGTGAAGTGATATTCTTGGAGTCGTTTCTTCATGAGTCTGTTTGGTATTCATTATCTTCCGAAAATGAAGCAAAAAAGTCTTGCGACGTGTACATAGGTCGTGAAGTTTTACATTAACGTAAAAAATTATGAAGATAAACATATGTCAAAGTTATTAAAGTTGCTCTTTTTGGTTGCAATAGCATCGGTTTTATAAGAATTCTGAATTTAGGAGCCAATATATCAAACAATTATGCAAGCTTGGAAGAGGCGATAAATAAAAATCTATTGAATGTATTCCACAAATTAAAAATTAGGAAACTGCAGCTATTGAATAATCATCCATTATGGAAGGAGAAGTAAAATAGGCGAATGCATAAAGCAAATATTTTTATCTTTATACAAATATTTGGTTTCAGAAATACTTAATATGTGTGGATGGTGTACATAGCAAACATTCGTATATACATGATTATTTGTTTCCAAGCATGTATTCAGATTATTTCCGAATACTTGTATACGCAAGTGTTGAGCCGGGGTTAGAAGAGTGTAGAATTGTAAAAAAAAGTAACTTGAAGCCAACTTTATACTGCAATATCGCAATACCTGACAATAAATGGGGTCTTTTCTAATACGCATTTTTAATTCATTTTTACCAACAAACAAACAACAAAATTAACAACAAATTTGACAATAATGATAATTATTATGATTTATGGTTTTTTGTGGTGTTTTTTTTATTCTAAAATTGGAACTATAAAAAATAGATTAACATGGCCACTGCGCAAGAATGACATTTTAACATTTTAATATTAACATGTGTCATTCTTGCGCAGGGGCCATGTTAATCTATTCTGTATCGTTCCAATTTTAGTATAGACAAAAAAACACCACAAAAAATCATTATTGTTAAATTTGACAAAATAATTAAATAATTACGCTCAGTAATAATGAATAAAAATTAACACTAAAAAATTCATATAGAAAACGAGAGCTGAAGGTGAGAATAATCGAATAACAAAACGTGCCATTAGTCATAAGAAGAGGCTCCTCATAAGCATGCAAACGTTGAAATTATTCAATTTCTATGCGAGTTAAAAGATAGGTTGGAAGTTGGAAATATTCAGACTTAACTCTAATACCTTTTTAAGCTAAATTTAAAATGCCTACTAAACTGAAGATTATTACACAATTTATTTAGATAGAAGCACATAAAAATTTAAAAAAAAGCTGTATTTTTGCTAAAATATACATTGAAAATAATTTTTTATTATCTTACTTGAATATTATTATTAAAAAATAAAGTGGAATGATTTTAAATTTTGTTTAAAATAATTAAATTGTCAATAAACGAAAATATTTTGGCTCCAAAGTAAAAAAAGCAATATTACAGTTCAAAAGTATGGACAATCTGGTGATATTAGATTTTCTGTGAAAGTAACTACATCTACATGGAAATCTTCATCGATGCAATTAAACTAAAATAATTTATCAATTACAAATTTTTTTACTCAAGTAAAATTTGTCATTTTTTGTTTTAAAGTAACGTCCCAATTTAGTTAGTCATAATTAGAATATTAATCAGTACTTTCTTATTAACAAAATCGTTGGTGTAATACACCAATAAACAAAAATATTAAAGGCACAGTTAGTGGTATTTTAATTACCTGCCAGTTATAAGTAAAAATCTCCATAATGCTTATTAATATACGTTACAAAGATTACTTAATTGATTGTAAATCATTAGCGGTATTTTGTTTTTACTTTTTTTAGTTTGGTATCAGTACCTATAACACGCGCTAGTAGACGCTTCTGGAACGAGCACATATCCAGTATGGAGAACCACATGCATACATACATATAGTCACGCCTATGGATAGGCAGAGACCACTTCCTTCCACTTGCTACGGTTCTTACACACATCTTTTTCTTCCTCTACTTTCATCAGGGCTCTCATGCATGCTCGTCGGTTGTTGGTACAGACTAGCAAAAATCACCAGAAACGGAAAAACAGCATCCGGCAGACCACCAGGACGGTCTTCCAAGAGGTGGAAGGACAGCTGGTCGTCGGGATCCCAGGAGGGGCAAATAAATGGGCAAAACAAGCCTTAAGGCTTCCGCAAAGTAGAAGAAGAAGAAGAAGACTTATAAATTTACCATTTATTAACAAATACTAATTTATTTGGGTACTTTACATAAAGTCACATTGCACATAAAAGTGTACATAAATTTAGTATATAAAATGTTTAAATGTTAAAAGACTGACGAAGGAAACTGATGAGAAGAAAAATTCTTGTCTAGAAGTCAAAAGGTCTACTGCGCTTTCGTAGACTTGGAAAAGGCCTGTGATAGAGTGGTGAGGAATGAATTGTTGTCGACATTGTCTATGTATGGAGTGAGCGGTAGTTTGATACGATCGCTGAAATCACTATACGAGGATTCCACTGCTCGTGTCAGGAGCTTACACGGACTGGTTTAACATAAAAAAAGCTGTTAGACACAGATGTGTGGCTTCGCCATAGCTGTTCAACTTATACATAGACGATTGTTTAAAAAGATTTGAATAAGAATGATTATGGATTGAAAATAAATGATTCGATGACATTTTATTTAAAATTACACAACCTTAAAGTATAAGTTAAAATTACTTCTCATTTTGATGGAAAATTTGTTAACTAAAGGGTGTTGGTAAATAAGTGCGGCAAACTTCAGGTTGTGATTCTGCATGAAAAAATAATGACAATTTGCGATATAAACGTATGTCGCAAATACTTCGTTTTAGAAATGTGGGGTGTTATTTTTTTAAAAACTGACGATTTATTTATGCTCTGAAACCGGTCGGGATATGCAAATAAAATTTGGTGCGTTTTAGCAAGTAGTTATTGCGTATTTTTTGACATTTTATGTTTATTATTGGCTTGCATACGGTAAATGATCCCAATTTTTTAAAGAAAAAAATAGTACGTCACTGAGATATTTCAAATTAAAAATCATGTCTTAATTCCTCGGTAAATTTGTGACAAAAAATCTTTCTTGAGTTTTTTTCATATAGAGTGCCGTTTTTATGCTAAAAAATCTTAACGCGTATTTTCCATTTTTTTCATACATTATCAAGAACTAATATAATAACATTAAACCAGAACCCGTATCTCTGAAAACGAAGCATTTGCGGACATACGTTTATATAGCAAACTGTCATTATTTTTTCAGGCAAAATCACCCCCTAAAATGTGTCGCACTTATTTACTAACACCCTGTATATTATAATGTAGATTTATTTATAAAAAAAAGCTTTTTTTATAGTCCATTTGGCGTGTATAGTTCGTTACCTAAACGATAGTGATAAAAGTTGAATTCTTAGAAACCATTTCTGTCCCATTGAATAACGAATTAAAATATTTCTTGCAATATTGAAATTTACACTTGTACTAAATATTGTAATATATTTTTTCAACAACTAATTTAGTGGATAGTAAAAAAGTACAATACTAAACTTTTGAATTTTTGGGAGAGGAATGTTGAAATCCTTGTTTACAAAAATAAATCTATTGAAAAAATGATGAGTGGTCTGATGATCTTGTCCAGAAGATAGAACCAAAAGAGTAATAAAATTTGCAAACAAAATTTTTGTTGTTGCTTTAACAGAGTAATAAAATACCTAAAGATGAAAAAAAGTTGACCAATAATTAAGAAAACAAAATTATGAAAAATTTTGCACGAACTAATTTTCTTTTGAGAGAAGCAGGATAGAAGATCAGCATGTATAGAAAAAAACGATAAGGTTTTTTGAAGACAGTATTTAAGGGAAATACGAAAATTGAGAGCAGATGGAAAACGTATTTTATATTTAGATGAAAAATGGTTGAATATTAGGATAATTGAAGATTTATATTGGAACCAAACTTCAATAATCAGAATAGATGGTGATGATACACTGGAAATAAAGATCAAACGTGGAATAAGGTAAGGTTGCATTTTATCGCCCTTGCTCTTTAATGTATACTCTGAAAGAATATTTAGGGAAGCACTAACTGATATACAAGCCCGCATTATTATAAATGGCGAAATCATAAACAACCTTCGCTACGCAGACGATACGGTACTGTTGGCCTCCAGTCAGGAAGATTTACAACGGATACTGGATGCAGTCATCGAAAAATGCGCAATGGCCGGACTCAGATTAAATGCAAAAAAGACCAAAGTATTAGTAATTAGCAAGCAACCTAATATCATAGCTAACATAACAGTTAGGGGTGAACTATTGAAGCAAGTAAACCAAATAAAATATCTAGGCAGCATAATAACTAACAGCGCGGATAGTCAAACTGAAGTGAAATCAAGTATTGAGCACGCTCAAGCAGCATTTAAAAACATGATTAGGGTCTTGTGCTGTAAAGATTTGAAGTTAACTCTAAGAATCCGACTTCTAAGATGTTATTTCTTCTTCACCCTGCTGTACGATATGGAAGCCTGTACTATAAACAAGTACGAAGAAAGACGACTTGAAGCCTTTGAGATGTGGGCTTACAGGAAAGTATTAATAGTTTCATGGACGGAAAAAGTATCCAACTTGGTAATACCCTAACGTCTAAATAAATCCACCGAAATTCTTACCACCGTCAAAAGAAAGAAACTGCAATATTACGGGCATGTTATGAGAGGATTACTGCAGAACATCGTGCAGGGAAAAATTTATGGTAAAACTCAACTCAAGCTCTCTGTTCAGACTTGCCGTCGACAGAGTAAGGATAGCCTTGTTGGTGACCAATGTTTTAGAAGGACATGGTACTTAAGAAGAATGGTTGAATAAAGGACACCCTGTAACAAAATAATGGACAAGATAAATCGATTCAAAATCTTAGGTACGCGTTTTTAAAAGGTTTGTCAACGACTTTCAGGACTCCAATTGGAAAAGGTCACCGTTGAATAATAACACATATTGGGAGTGATGAAGGTCTTGTACGTGGTAAATTTGTATTAAAGATAACCACGAAGAAATGACGAAGATTTTAAAGAGTATTTTCTTATTAATTTGGTCGTTATTTTGGATAATTTAATTCGTCGATTTTTATAAACCTCTCTATTTTGTGCATGGGTAAAATATTTAAATTTTTAGCTTCATTTACAATAATAAATTATTTTATTCTCCACCCTTGACAAAAGTTTTAAAATTTCATCCTCATTTATTTGTTTTGGTTGTGTTGTTAAAATGCCCAAAAAATGACATAAACAAAACATAAACAAAAGTTAATCTAAAATAAGATAAAACTGTGTAAACGAATGCGTATATGCGAATATACATTAACTTAACATAGCACCGCTCTGTTAAAAATGTTTTTGCTATACACGCCAAGCGAACAGAGTATAAATAATTTAAAATTTTACATAAAATGTGTTATAATTTATTTTTTAACAAAAATAACATAACGTTTTATTTATAAATTACTTTTTTCTTTAAATTTTATCTACGATTGAATATGGAAAATGATCGCGTCAACTTTAATGGTAAAAACCTGTGATAAATAAAAAAAAAATTTGATTCTCGTTTAGACTTTACCAGCTGATGATCTATAATTAATGTTACTCTTAGCAACATATTCGGAATAGCTCGGATTCTATAGTCTTTGTTGAATGAAAATTGAAATCGAAAAATGAAAAAGTAATTTAAAAAAAAGCTGTAATTTATTTTATAACTCGGTAAAAATAGATATGACTGAGTTATAAATACAAAAGTACCCATAAGCCGAGCTAAAAAATGTTAAAAAAATATAAAAGCGTAGCGCAAGAATTGTCAAATACTAATAGAACAAATAAAAAAATCTCACCTATCCAAAGTAGGAGACGACGAAGATATTTGAAGAAATCACAGAATCAGAAATGGTTAGAACACTTTTCGCGCATCTTGTTGACAGAGGACGAGGCTTGTGCCATATCGGAACGAGGCGCTGAGGTTGAGCCAACGACGGGATGTGTTCGTATACAGGGGGAGGAGGGTTGGCAACCCCTTGATGCTCGATCGATCCTCTCTCACGCCCTGTTTTCTGGATGGTGCGCCGCGTCGCTGTTTTTAACGTTTAAGGCACGTTATATATCCGAGTCCTTGGAGTCTGTAATCTGAGAGCCCCTCCGAGACTACTCCATCCTGAATTTTGCCGTTTTCCCCTTTTGCTGGTCGAGCGTCGCCTTTTGCTTCCTTATTCTATACTGATTAAAAGGAGGGATCTGAAACTATTTCATTTTCTTGTTTATATCAACAGTCTTTTTATTTAATTAAAAAAATCGAGATTTTCATTTACGATGACTAAAATGCAAACCATCAAGTTTTATGGCATTATTCAATATCTACTCCCTACTAAAATTTACTCGGAGATAGAACAATAAAAAAAGCTCACCAGTGCTTCAAAATAAACTGTCCACAAAAGTAAAGGAAGTTCACACAATAAATATTGGAATTATGTTAAAAATTATTAACTGTTTTATTCGCCAGGATTTTGTCTGTAATATATTGAATGTTTACTTGCTTATCTGACTAGTTTTTTTGTTTCCAAGTGGATAAGTTTTTAAGTTTAAGCCAAGTAATTTTCTTTTGTATTTTTAAGAATTTTACATCAGTTATTGTTTTCACTTTATTCATTCAACTGTGATGGAAAATTAAAAATTTTGATTTAAATAATCTTCTTCTTCTTCTTAGGGTACCGAAGAGTTACGAATGTTGGCGATCATCATAGCGATCCGGACTTTGTCTGCAGCAATCCGGAACAGTTGTGTAGATGTTTTATTGAACCAGGTCCTGAGATTCTTGAGCTACGTTGTCCTCCGTCTTCCTGGTCCTCTTCGTCCTAAAATTTTTCCTTGTAAGATTGTCTGCAGCAGACCGTATCTTTCTTTGTTTCGCATGATATGACCTAGGTATTCTAATTTACGTGCTTTAATTATGTTCATCAGTTCCAGGTCTTTTTTCATTGTCCTTAGAACTTCGATGTTTGTCATTTTTGCCGTCCAAGGGATTGTCAGCATTCTCCTGTATAGCCACATCTCGAAAGCGATGAGTTTTTTTATTGTGTTTTCATTAAGCGTCCAGGATTCTGCATCATAAAGGAGAACGGAGAAGACATAGCATCTCAGGAGCCTCACTTAAGTGTCCAGGGTGATTTTATGACTTTTAAAGAAGGCGCTCATGCGGTTAAAAGTTGCTCTGGCTTTTCCTATGCGTGCTCTTATTTCCTGTACGTGGCTCCAGTCCTCATTTGTAATGGTTCCCAAATAATTATAATCATCAACTCTCTCGATAGTCGCTTGGTTTACGAAAAGTTGGCTTCCCGTGATGTTCTGTTTGCTGATTATCATAAGTTTGGTCTTATGTACATTGACTTCAAGGCCGTACTGACTACTGTGATGGGTAATTTTGTCCACCAGGGCTTGTAGGTCTTCGAGATTGTCAGCAAAGACGATGGTATCATCGGCGTACCTGATGTTATTCAGTTAATAAGAATTCCCTTGTTCATGCCGTCTAGGGCTTCATTGTAGATGCGCTCCGAGTAAAGGTTAAAGATAAGAGGCGAAAGTATGCAACCCTGTCCTTGCCTAGTCATGCGGATGCAACTATTACGGCTATTAGTCTGGTAAAACTTTTTTCTCCGGCTCCTAAAAATATGAACGAGGTGTCATTCGATTCTGAATAGCGTGTCGATGATTTTTTTAAAAATTCAAGTGCCGGTTGCATAAATTGCAAAAGTTATAATCAATTAACTAAAAGGTTTGCTTTTTTGCAAATATCTCAAAAACTATTTGACATTTTTCAAATCAAAATCAAGCTTTTTAATTTTAAACACAAGTAAATTGTTGATAATAAATTGAAAAATAACAATTTTTTTATTTTTCCAACGGGAATCTATTCTCGAGACCTTTTAAAAATACCCCAAAAAAAAATCTTAGATCAGTTTTTTAAAAATTATCGCACTTGCAATATTTCTGTTAAGTAGGAAAAAAATTGTTAATTAACTAATTAATAATTAATTGAAAAATCACGAAAAAAATTTTGTGACCTTGGATTATTGTTCATTTATTAATCCAGTAGGTTCCTGAATTTTTTAAATTTTAAATTTTGATATTAAATAAGTTTAAATAATATTTATTCATTAAAGTGGGCGTGTCTTGCGCAAGCCAGAGTACCCGTTTTAGGACGAATTTTGAACCCCCTATGAAAATTATAAATATTGGTCCTACAGTTCCGAAAGGTGGGACTTTTTTCGAAAAATTTTCTCTTCTTTTTAAATCTTTTTTCAAATTTGAAAAATGTCAAATAGTTTTTAGGATATTTGCAAAAAACCAAACCCCATTTTATTTTCAGTTAATTTTTTATAACTTTTGCAATTTATGCAAGCGGCACTTGAATTTTTAAAAAAATCATTGTCACGCTATTTCGAACCGAATGACATCTCGTTAATATTTTTTGGAGACGGAGAAAAAAGTTTGACCTGAAAGGCACTTGTTGACCAGACTATATTGGTATGATTGAGGCAGGTCGTCTTCAGAGTTGAGTTGCGGACTTTTTACCAAGTCAGTAATAGTGTTATTTCGCGGCCTCTCCATTGATATCAAGCAACTGGAAACGTGATAGAAAGACCTAGATATGGACGAACAAGGGTTACCACCCCCGCACAAGATCGTTATCTGACTGTGTTAACTCGTAGAGAATCTCTGAGTACTTGTCGGATCATACAACAGCGTCTTTTGAATGCTGCTGGTGTTTCGGTTTTAATTAAAACAGTATGTCGAAGATTACACCAGGTTAACTTACGTTCACAAAAGCTTTTGAGAGGAGTTCCATTAACACAAATTCATATTCGTGCTCGATTGGCATGGACTAATGAACATGTGAATTGGGAGGATGAATGGAGGTCAGCATTGTTCACAGATGAGTCGAGGTATGGATGGTTTTCTGATGGTCACAGTCGGCGTATTTGTGCATATACTCTTCCTTTAGCGCCCAGAAATCAAAGAGCAGTGCTGGAAATTCATCCATCCGTTCAGAGGTGGTACAGTTGCTGTTTGGGGAGGCATTTGTTTTAACATGACTGCGCATATTTACGTACAATAAGTTATTAACAATGTTATGTTTGTTTTATGCTGCTATTGGACCAACTTTCCTCTTTTTAGACGATAATGCTCGACCACATCGTGCAAGAGTAGTCGAAGACGCTTTGGACTTCCATGGTATCCCGCATTTGGCACTGCCCCCTCGATCGACCGACCTCAATCCCATCGAGCATGTTTGGGACCAGCTATAAAGAGCCTTTAATTTTTATCAACAACCCCTACAGACACTCCAAAAGCTAAGACAGATTTTACCTCAACTTTGGGGATAAATCGATCAAAGTATACAGAGACGTTTTTGGCTGTAATTGATATTAGAGGAAAGCATAATCGTTATTAATGTATATACTTTAATTTTTAATAAAATTTAAATGCTTCACAACCTCAAATTGTTGTTTTTGTTGTTTAATACTGCAAATGTATTGCGCAAAGGGACAAACAAACGCTTACATAAAAGAAAAAACATTCAATTTATAACACCTAAACACTTGGTGGCCAAAACTCGTAATTTGTTAAAACGCAATCTCCGAATTCATGAACTTCCTTCATTTTTGTTAGTTTATTACGTGCCCACAAAAATATTTTTGACTAGGAAATTTAAAATAAAAAAACATTTAACAAAATTAATTAATTTGATACATGTCGACACCGTGACTGCTATTTTTTGCCATTTTTTCTGGTATGCACCATTAGGGTAACTATGCGATTAATAATCCATTAGTCTACCTATATGTTTTATAATTCCGCCAAAATTGTATCAAACTTATCCGAGAACACAAAACAAACGAGAAGCGACTGTTTTGTCGACACGTTTGATATTTGCGGGGTCGATTTTCGGTGACCGACCTTCGAATAACTTATAATACTCTGAAAAAATAGGAATCGGGTCAGAGTGTAATGTGAAAATACACTGCTTAACTATGGATACCTATTAGTGCGGGGACGGGTTCAAATTTAGAATTCATATTAGGTATAGTTATCACAAAATCCGAAGCACAACTCACAAATTGTTATTATTATGGGTATATCTAGAAATTGTAGAGAATTATAAGTAAGGTTTTTACTTGAAAATGTTGCCTTTTTAAATATGAACCCACTTTCGTTTTTTAAAAATATAATGCCTACACAAAATTAAAAGTAATTGCATTGGATTTTGTTTTGTAAAAACTTTATAACAATTTTGGTATTGTTTGTGTTGATAATATTTTATTTAAATACACCACAGGTTTGAGATATTAAGAACAAATACTATAAAAAATCGGGAATTGTGATATAATAATGGTCTATTAGCAATGCTTATGTTTATAGCTATTTAGTAAACAAAAGGGTGATTATATATAATAATGTTGCGATATTTACTCTTGGGTACAAAGATTTTAAACACTCAGTACAAAAAACTAAACAATTTATTCTTATCTTTTTAAACAATAATTTTTTAATTTTTTTAAACAAATCACATAGATATTTACAAACTCTATGCAATCTCTTTATAATACTATATAATTAATTAACTTCATACTTTATCTCAAAGCTAAACTAAAAACTTTTATGTAGGCGAATTAATTATTTTAGATATTGACTAGATAAAACGATTTCTTTCTGGTGATAAATCATCCGCTAAAATTTGGGGCGTTCTGATGCTGCAAAAAAAATAACCGTCTTTGTGTGGACGATACACCGCCTTGGCCAGATATTAGAACAGAGACGTATTTATCGTAACAATAATGTATAATATTACCTAGGTGTAAAAAATATAACGTGTTATTTATTAATTTATTATTATGTGGTACAAAATACAAATAGTTACTTTATTTAAAAAAATTAAGATAATAAAAAGGTTGGCGCAAAACTATAAAAATTCAACTTTTTTTTTTTTATGAAAATAGTCGCAAAAAGGGTAGACCTATTGTGTGGGCCGCGGACGACCCGCACTGCGACTATTAGAAGGGGAAGGGATTATAGAAAGAAAATGATCGTGGACATGCTTTTTAAAAAGTTGCAGGTCATAGTTCTCTGGAAAAACTGATTTTGGAAGCTTATTCCATTCCGTAGCAGCCCTGTAAAAGATGGATTCTTGATGAAGATTGGTCCTTGTAGTATCAATCTTGAGAGTAAATGGGTGAGACTGATCAGCATGCCGAGTTCTTCGGCCGAATGTGGCCAATGGTGGTACAAAAGTTCTTATTTCTCTGGAGCATCTGCCATGGAAATATCTGTAGAGCAATGACTGGTCTGCAACTCTTCTTCTATGTTCTAGAGGGTGAAGAGTATCTGTGAGAGTTGAGCTGTTTATTAAGCGAATGGCTCTTTTCTGAATGAAATCTAGAAGACGAAGAGAATGCCTTGGTGCTGAACCCCAAATGTGCGAGCAATACTCCAGTAGAGGTCGGATTTGAGCCTTGTACGTCATCAACAGTTGATCAGGAGTAAAAAACTTTCTAGCTTTCCACAGAAAACCCAGCCTCTGGCTTGCTGACTTTGCGATGTTAGTAACATCAAGACATATTATTGGACACCGTGACTCCCAAAATCGAGATGGAAGGACTAGGTTTAAGGGTATTTCCGGACATTGTGATGGGATAATTTAAGGAATTCACTTTCTTGGAAAACGTGGCACTTTGTGTTTTTTGGGCGTTGAATTAAACAAGATTGTTGGTTCCCCACTCGACGATTGCTTTAAGATCTCTATTGATGGAATCAACCTGTTTCTGCCTGAGTCTATTTATATCATTCACCGAAAGTGATCGATATGATGTGAAAGTTGAGACAAGTGTGCTATCGTCTGCGAAACTATAAATGGGGTTCGTGGTGGTTTTCAAGAGGTCGTTGATGTGTAAAAGAAATAAGGTGGGGGACAGGATGGAACCCTGGGGGACCCCGGCATTGGTTTTAAACGCATCAAAAGAAATACCGTCAACTGCCACATGTAAGGAGCGATCTTGCATGAAGCTCAAGATCCATTGGCGAAGTTTGGTTGGGAGACCGTAGGCAGATAATTTACTTAACAATGCCTGGTGCCAAACGCGGTCAAAGGCTTTAGATATTGAATAATATTGTAAATCTTATTTTTTTATCATTTTTTATGTTCCTATTGGTGCAAATTAAAGAAAGTTATAAATGTAGGGTCGGAAGAAATCCCCGAAATAACAGAGGAGGAAATACATGCTCTTAAAACAGCAAAAAATAACAATGCCTCTGGAAGCGACGGCATAGTAATAGAAATGATCAAGGAGGCAGAAGATACAATCAACCCCAAGCTAAAGACAATTTTCAACTAGCTTTTGAAACCGAAGAAATACCTAAAACCTGCAACGAATCCATAATCATCCAGCTCTACAAGAAAGGAGACCCTATACTCCTTCCCAATTATAGACCAATCTGTTTGACAGAATACAACATGCCATTATACACAGCCTTCATAGATTATGAAAAACCTTCGATTCTATCGAAAATTGGTCAATTCTAAGTGAGCTAAGGCTGGCCCGTTTCGACCATAGATATACAAACATACCGAAAAACATTCACGAAAACGCGAAAGCGGCAGTGAGAATACACGAAACAGATTCCTTTACTGTGCAAAGAGCTTTATGAATAGCCAGAAAGTGTCAAAATGGCACGTCTAGCTGTGCATAGAGGATTGTTGGTTCCAACACTTATGTATGGTAGTGAATGTTGGGTTTAGCAGAAGAAGCATGAAAGTAGGATTAATGCTGCGGAGATGAGTAGTCTGAGAAGTATAGCTGGAGTGACTCGGTTGGATAAAGTGAAGAATAGTGAGATAAGGGAACGCTGTGGTGTAAAAAAAGATGTGTTACAAAGATAGATAAAGGAATGCTAAGATGGTTTGGACACGTAGAAAGAATGGATAAAGAAATATTAACGAAACAAATTTATAAGGCGAGTGTAAATGGACAAGTCGGTAGAGGTCGACCTCGGAGAACATATCTTGATCAGATCAACATTGTTTTGAAGAAAGGCCAGGTCAAGAGTACCAACAACCGACGAGCATGTATGAGAGCACTGATGAAAGTAGAGGAAGCAAAAGATGTATGTAAGAACCGTAGCAAGTGGAAGGAAGTGGTCTCTGCCTACCCCTATGGGAAAAAGGCGTGACTTTATGTATGTATGTATGTATGCAAAGAGGAATTAGACAGGGCGACACAATCTCACCCAAACTGTTTACGCTGGCCCTTAAAGAAGTTTGC
This sequence comes from Agelastica alni, assembly GCA_950111635.1. Taxonomy (NCBI): domain Eukaryota; kingdom Metazoa; phylum Arthropoda; class Insecta; order Coleoptera; family Chrysomelidae; genus Agelastica; species Agelastica alni. The sequence goes on along the minus strand of OX467712.1, from coordinate 46,285,736 downwards.
AAGAAGTAAGATCGGTCAGAAGAGGGAGGCATTATCGACGGCGAGAGATTAACACATCTTAGATACGCAAACGAAAAAAATCCGTTCGCCAATGTCGCTGAATACCTGGAAATAATGATTACTGATCCGAACCAAAAATCAAGGGATATAGGCCTCAAAATCAATATCAATAAAGCCAAAACTATGTGTCCGGTCGATCCCAATATCATAATAAACAACAACAAAATAGAGAATGTGTAGGATTATACATACTTAGGCCAACGAATAACTCTTGGAAAGGAAAACAAATATATCGAAATCTAAAGGAGAATAAGATTAGGATGGGCGGCTTTTGCAAAACTAAAAAATATACTTACCAACAAAAAAATACCCCTGTATCTGCGATCAAAGCTTAACGAGCAATGCGTATTGCCAGTAACCACCTACGGCGCTCAAACATGGACCTTCACAAGGAAAATGGTGAACAAGCTTAGAGTATCCCAAAGAAATATAGAAAGAAGAATATTAGGCGTTTCTTTGAGTGACAAAAAACGAAATGACTTAATTAGAAGCAAGTCTAAAATAACATATATAATAGACCGGGTAGCACAGCTTAAGTGGGACTACGCGGGACATATCGCCCGTATAAAAGACAGTAGGTGGAATGGAAGAGTGTTGCGATGAAGGCCAACGAACTAAGGGAGGCCTATGTCCAATGCTGGACGCTAAAATGCTAGCAAAAGAATTGGTGCATTTTATGGTATATTTTTTTTTAATCTTACAAAAAGTACTAATACATATTCTTTTGAAAACCGACATGGTTTACATATCTATAGTAGTTAAATACATTTATTTCCTGCACTATCCCAGTTGTTTTTTGTTTTAGAGAGTTGAATAAAATAAGTTATGCTTATAGTATTTTAAAAACCAGTTTTTTCCAAAAATGTTGGGCAAATTATTTAAACTACGTGAAAATAACAACATAATTAAAGGTTATTTTTCTCATTTCTCTTAGGATATGTAATATGACTAATTCTAAAAATTTTTTTTTTAAATTTATCCCTTTTTAGTCTTTAGATATAATTTAAAAATATTTCCGAAGGTGATTGATTGTAAATGACTAAAGTTAGTTTCTGCACTGAATGCATTAAAATGAATTAATAATATAATGTTACGAAATTACTTCTTCCGTCATTGGAGACAAAACCAAAGTAGAAGGCGTGATCTCGGGCATAAGTAAGCTAAAATGGAGCTGGGCGGGACACGTAGCCAGACAAGAAAATAAAAGGTGGACAAAACAACTGTTGCAATGGAGACCTAGAGAAAACAAAAGAAATGTGATGCCACCGCAACAAAGATGGATTGATGACATCAAGAAAAAAGCAGGAAAGAGATGATATTAAGTGGCACAGAATAGAGATGAATGGCACAAATAGGAAATGCCTACGCCCAGCAGTGAATGGAAAAAGGATGACGAAGAGAGGGAGAGAGAAATCATAATTCGTCTTTTTTTGCGAAAGCGACAAAACCATCTGAAAGCTGCGAGAATTTACTAGACGGAGGCCGACAAAGCGCTTCATTAATATGCACCCTAGTTGTGGTCGACACTCGGATGCCGACAAATAACAAGGCCGGCTTGTAAAAATAGCAAGGTCTAAATTTTTTACATTGATGCCAAAAGCCTGGCAAGTTTCACAACCATTATACATTTTTAGAACAGTTTTTATTAAAAATCCACATAGCTAAATGGATTGTAAACATCCTTTTTGTAACTATGATTCGGAAGACAATTGCTTTTTTGGTTTTTTTGTTCTTTATTGCCATTAAAATACAACTATATTTGAGGACTTTATTTAATAGCAACTGATCTAAGCTATCTTTGCAATTCATATTTTTTGAGGCAGAAATATTGGAAAGAATAATTTCCGAAAGGCTTTCTGAAATTTTACTGGTGTCGGATTATAGTATAATTCATTAGGAGTCGAGAAAATAGGCTTTTTCCGTGCGCGCGCACGGAAAGTCGTGCAAGCATGGAAAAAGCGTTTATGGACGTGTAATGAACAATACTTTTTATTATATCTACCTGAAAACCACAAATTGTTAAGATAATCACTAAAAAAAAATTGTCAAAATCAAGCGTTATTTATCCCGAAAAAGCCCACATTCGGTGCGTTAAATAGACATGTACATATAGTGTTTTCAGGTAGGTATTATGAAATATTATATTTCATTAGAAATCGAGAAAATAGGCTTTTTCCGTGCGAGCGCACGGAAAGTCGTGCAAACACGGAAAAAGCGTTTCTACCTGAAAACCACAAATTGTTAAGATTATCACTAAAAATATCAAAAAATTGCCAAAAAACAAACGTTATTGACCCCGTTGCTAAGAAAATAAATAAAAAAATTTGCAATTTCTAAAGAACTGTTAATAACATATTATTTTATTTCGACATGCAGGTAGGCAGCTGATGACACTATCGCACCGTAAAATTTTCCGTGCGGACGCACGGAAAAAGCCCACTTTCGGTGCGCAAAATAGGCATGTAAATATAGTGTTTTCAGGTAGGTATAATGAAAATATTATTTCCACCCTGTCTACTTCTATCGCTTAAAAAAAAATTAAGGCAATAGAAGTAATGAGAAAAATATAATAGAAGCAAATTAAAGGTTTCATGTACAAAAAAAGGGAGTTCAATTTTTTCCAGAAGTCTTACTCGACTATATTATTTAAAAAAAAATATGAGTAATACTTATGATGTTTAAAATTGTTTCAAAGGGGGAAATCAAAGGAGCCGGCATTTTTTCAATAGGCGTACTTACTTTGAACACCATATTTTTGGTCATGCGCATTCAGCAAACGTCACTTAAAACAGGTTTTTATCGCTTGTAGTTGTTTTTTTATTCACAGCCTAATAATTTTGCCATTTTTTAAGATTTTTATGATGGTATTTTAGTTCGGGTCTTTGAACGGTTTGTCCTCCGATATGAACCATATTGGCAAAACCAACCGTAAAACCTCTATTAACCTTGAAGTACATCGTGCAAATATTATTTTAGTTGATAAACAGGTGCTTTTTCGTGCTATAATCAGCAGTAAAATGTATAAGTAGCATCGTAAATATTTGTTGCTTCCCTCTGGTTAATTTATTAAGTAATTTCAAACCATTTAAGCAGTGTTTAATAAGCCATTTTATTTTTTTTGATGCCCTCAGTACAACATTAAGGATTGAATTCCAAAATTATAAAGTACCTCTAAATACTATAATAATAATAAACTTTAATTAATCTATTTCTATTCTTGTATCTGCATGACATGAATGTATTAAATTGTTGTCCTTGAACCTTAACAAATCCAAAACCAAATAAAAAAATTTTATTCTGATTTCCAGAAAATTATTTCCCTGTACAAATAATAGATAGTCACATTTAACCTGGTGGTAGTAAAAAATGTTCTGAAATCCTTTTTAAATTTGTGAAGTATCATTTTTTATTGCAATAAATTTTAACGTGTAAAAAGTGTTCTTCTTTATTTAAAATTTAATAACATAACGGTATTTATTTTTGCTTATTGCATGTCATTTTCTTTAAGGTATGTAAGAATATCAACAACCTTATAGTTTAAAATTTTAGAGAGCAAAATACCAATATAACGTCAAATTGATATTCGAAATTGCAAGAAGTAGAAAAGAAAAATAAGAAGTCATTAAAGGAATATTGTTATTTAAAGTTCTTTGGGAACGAACAAAAAATAATAATTAAAAATATCATTAGTAACTTATTAGTACTAAATATTTTCGGGTTAATATTTGTTGTGAATAATTAAAAATATTTAAAAACACTAACGTGACTTATTTATTTAAATATATTTAAAGTAAAAAAATAATAATAATTTTCGTGTTATGTTTTCCAATTTAATAAACTACCAGTTTAACATATTGACAATAAATTTAACAATAGTAATTCATGAAATCCATTTAATGTTAAAAGCTCCCCAACCTATCTAATAATCAGATAAAAGCAAAGATCGTCGTAGCGATCAAATTTTCCATTTAAAGTCCATTGCCTTGTCCTCCTAGTTCTTTAGACGTCCTTGAGGAAAAGTCTCATTTCCCATTTCCAGTCGAACAGACGCCTTTTGATGTTTCCTTATCCCATCACTTTAATTAAACGAAGCCCGATGATACTATTTAATTTTCTACTACCGCGTTTATTTTGAAAATGTTATTTCTTTCTGACAGCTCTAGCCGTAACGTGAATTTTAAGTAAAAATTAAAAATGTGTACAAAAATTGTATGGACGCTGTAAATAAATACAATTACAGGATAAGTCATGGGTCAGTTGCCGAAAATACAAATTTATTACATACAGTTTTTTTTATAAACACACAAGGTACTAGAAAAGTTAAACGAACCTACAAAACATGCTCTAAGTCAGGGATGGGCGATTAGGACTGCTAGAAGTCAGCAGGACTTCGTATCTGTGATGCATTTATTTAATTTTTGGTGGGGACAATAGAACCGATCCTTTTAATCCTTCAAACAATAGGGACTTCTAAAAGTCCCATCCAATTTTATAATATGCAATAAATTGTTAACAAAGGATACTTTGAGTCTAAAAACTTAGCCCATGCCTTCTTTAAGTGTTTTCCATTGTTTTCTAAGTAAACATTGCAACTTTTGAACGCTGATTTACAAATTTTATAGCAAATCTTCCGGGACTGCACGTTTTTAAACTTTAATTAAACTTGTGTCTTTAAACACTAATCTTAACGATCCTCTCCTAATCTATTCACTTAAGTTTTCATTTAGAAGGTCTCTTACAATAACTGCACTTAAAGTAAACTAGGTCTATATGGTTTCAATTGCAGACTTTTCAGAATCATCGAAAAAAAGTGTCTGTCGCTTAGATATGACTTTATTAGGTTGTAGAAGTTTATAGGAAGGTCTTTTTTTATTTTGAAAAGAAGTCCGTCATGCCACACTCGATCAAATGCCCGAGATATATCCAGGAACGCTGCGACACTGTATTGTTTTGATTTAATAGCTTTGTTGTACACTAGTCTGTGTACTTGTTCAATAGTACCATGCTTTCGACGAAAACCAAACTGATGGTCAGGAAGTAATTTGTTTGCGGTAATAATTGGGAATAATCTAAGCAAAATAACTATCTTTATGATTTTTGAGGGTATAGGTAACAGGCTAATAGGTCTATATAATTGCGCCTCAACCGGATTTTTTCCAGGCTTAAAAACCATTAGAAATTGGGCTATTGAATTATAAGAATTAAAAACAAATTTGATATTAATTAAAAAGTAAACGTTTGGCTATGTGTTCTAAAAACGAGTTTTAACCAAAAGAATTATAGCAAAGCGTTTTTTCATTATGTTTTATCTTCTACCTCGTCTTCACTAAAAGCCGAGATTCTGTAAAAGCTTTTACAAAATTAGTAGAATGAATATAAAGCTGCTGGCTGCCTAATACAAAGAGCAATTTAGAGATCAACGACATACAGTGGTTAAATGGAATTTTTTTTGTTTAATCTAGGGAGAAGAGAAAATATCAACTGTTGTAAAACATAGAGATACATGTATTACACGTACAAAAAACCTAAGGTGTATATTTAAATTTATAATGAAAAATTTATTTACTGCAGAATCTTGATTAATTTGATTAGTAAAGAATTGTGAAACTTATAATATAATAAATTAGATTGTAAATTTTTGCTTAATTGAAAAGAAAATTCAAATTTCCTCAGGGCCGGATTTAGAGGTCTAGAGGCCCTGGGGCAACAAAGGAGTGGAGGCCCCCTGGCCCCAAATTATTTTCCGAATAAAATGAACAATTTTTTCATTTGAGTTTTTCAATAAATATTTTATTTGAAATTAAATTTTAGTGTTAACGAACGGAACCTTTCGAGCTTTTTTCGCCGAAAAATCATTAATGATTTCGCTAAAATCCAGTTCCCGAAGTAAATCGCTTTTAATGCTCAGAAGAGAAAGGTTTGATAAACGGTTCTGTCCCATCGTAGTTCGAAGCCTATTTTTGATAATTTTCATTTTTGAAAATGAGCGCTCTCCAGTGCAATTTGATACCATCAAGACCAAATACATTCTTAATGCAATTTCAAGGTTTGGGAATGTAGCTCTGAAATTTTGATCTTCGAGAATTTGGTAGTAAAATAGTTCCGGAGATTGGCCTTTCTCATAGTTTTGTTTGTATGACTCGATCAAAGACACAAATTGAACCAACTCATTACCAAGACTAGGTTCTAAATCATCCATATAAACTTTCACCAATGCCTCTGCTGCAGCGTGCAAATTTTCAGCATCCATCTTCTCGATGTGATTAAGAAATCCAAATCTCGAACGTACAGCTTCATAGGCATGCAATCTTTCAGTAAGAGAAACACATAGCTGGTCAACCACTGGGATGAAGGCGGACACTTTGTATTTCTCCTTGGGTGATAGATTTGCATCTTGTGCTTTCCCGTAATCGAGCGGATTCAACCTCACATTTCTCGTTCCGGTGCGGGATTGTACGTATTGGTCAGTATGAGATATTTTTTTTGCTGCTTCCTCGTATTTATCAAAATCGTTTCTTTTGGATTCTACGAATGATTTCAATGATTCTAGTGCACGCATTGCTGATTCCAGAATCATTTTCGGGTCTTGCAACATCTTGTTTGTAGCGTTGAATCGCTCCAAGATGTCGTTCCAAAAGGTTGCTAACAAAGCGGTTTCGAGACTACTCATCTTCTTTAGAAGGTGCGTTGCTCCATTCCTCACAATGTCTTTTTGCTCTTTATCGGAAGATATGCTGGTTAGAGCTTCTTCGATTTCCGAATAGCCGTCGACTATGGCTTTCGTAGCTTCAATAATATTAGCGTTTGACTCCTCGTCACCATGATGTGGGTTTTGTATGAAAATTGATATTCTTCAATAATTATAGAAATAAATTATTATTGATCAACTATGATTTTTTCAAATTTTTTGCATGAAGTAAAGTTCGTGAATAATTGATGGCATTTAATTGTGTCACAATAATAATTATTTGCCTATCAAAATTCAAACTACATACCTTGCTGCATAAAGAAATATGGAAAAAATTACCAATTAGTCAATAATAACTGATTTGTTTAAAAATTGAATAATACTAATTGTTCACATATTGCAATTAGTTTATACATATAAAATTAAAAAAAAAATTGTCGAGGCACGGAATCGAATATCTAATCTCCTAGGCTGTGGGCAAGTACCATCCCACTCAGCCATTGAGCCAGTGGGATACTTTCTCAAGACCAGTAGTGAATTGCTAGTGCTCATGAGGACCATTTGAGATTTTGAAATTTTACTGATTGCCTGACTGAGGTAAACAAAGATGGAACAATGATGTTACTGTTAATTTTCGAAAATAATATAATCATGTTTGTACAAAGTACTGTAGATAAAGGTAAAACACCAAAAAAAAAATATCAAAGGAAAAGATATATTTTTTTTTACTAGTGTTTACTAGTCGGAATTAAAAAAAAAATTCCGACGTCTCTATTGTGGGGGCCCCTCTTTTGTGGAGGCCCCGGGGCTGCCGCCCCGGTTGCCCTCCCTTAAATCCGGTCCTGAATTTCCTACATAAATTTGAAATAATATCCGACTGTACAGGATACTTGTAAAACCAGTGCTTACCTATGCCTTTGAAACATGGGCACTCAGCAAAAATGATACAATCCTAATTCAAATATTCGAAAGGAAAGTACCAAGAAGTATATTTGGCGGAATTCGTGAAAATGGTGTGTGGAGGCGTCGGTACAACTTCGAGCAGTACAATCTATGAGTGCTTCGGAGGAAAAGATGTTGTTTCGGTCATCAAGATTGGTCGACTAAGGTGGACAGGACATGTCATCAGAATTGACGGAGACAGAATGCCAAAAAAAAATACTGTCTACAAAGCCGGAGGGTCGCAGAAGACGAGAACGGCCGAAGCTCAGATGAGAGGACAGCGTCAAGAACGATGAAACTAGTATTGGTCTACCTAATTGGAAGGATGCTGCCACGGATAGGACCAGATGGAGGCTCAAAATTGCGACAGCCAAGGCCCAGAAAGGGCTGTTGAGCTAATGTTGATGATCTACTAATTACTGTAATACTTTTTGATAATTCCTTCATAAGCGTTTTTATTATTCCCTCTAAAAGTAACACATAGGTATTAATTTAAAATGTAAAATCCTCCAAAAAATTGAAACGTTGACAAGGAATACGAAAACTATTTGTTGCATGGGCGTACATAATTGGGTTGGTTAAAAAGTAGAAAATGTATGATTCCAATATTGGAATATTATGTGACATTTTTCGTAACTGCTACGGGAGACGAAAGAAGTGTCTTTTCCTAACTAGTTAAAAAATGAATTCCTTTTTTAAAGTAGTTAAGAAATGAAACGAAAAATGTCACTCAATGTTTATTGTCCAGTACCCAGTTGGAAGGGTGATCTCAAATGGTAGGAAGATGAAATACGCACGCACTTTGTATCTTTGATTTAATACCCGTGTAAATACACCCATACCTCGCTATACTGCCGCTCTTTATACGGCCTTCTTCAATTAAGGCACGTTTTCGATTTACGGCATAAAATGTTTCGCTATAACGGCAAAAAAAACTTTTTTTCGATATCGATATATCTACATGTTGCCAATCTTGCGCAAGCGCAATCTCGATGCACATTCTTTTCTATTTTCTCTTGTATACTAGCCGTTATTCAGTGCGTGCTCATTCAGTTAATTGCCTTTCTGAAATTAGGCAAAACATTTTGGATCTAGCACACGATCTCGGCTTTGAAGGTTGCCACGTCTTTTTTGTTCTCTAAAGAGAACTCTGCCAGCGGTCTCTCTACTGGCAAATTATGCCCGAGCTCAGCCGTAGAGGGTAGAAGAAAAAAATATATAAAAGTGAGCCGCGCCACCGACTTAGACGGTTCAAGCCGGAAACCCCTAGGTCTTATAGGCACTAGCAGAGCCACACGATAAACAACAAGATTATGGTGAACCAAATAAATAAAATTATAGCTGAAATATATTGAATACTTTACTCACACAATAAATCGAAGTACACAGTTCAATAATAAAATTATAACACATATAGTCAAAAATTAACAGCTTTGATAAATTTTCTTGCTAAAACAAACCAAAAATTTAGAATTTACAACTTTATAAAATAACCATAACAGAAGAGTAACAGACTTTTCCAAGTTACCAAAAAAAAAAAGTAAAACATATATATAAATCAACTCATTAATAACACTAAAGCAACGTTTACATAAGGCTGCTAACTAACTCATGTTTTAACCATTTACATAAAGATTTCCACTGCCAAAACAATCGAGTTTATTTAAAAATATTTTTTACAATGGTTGTCCTTTAAAATATCAAGATTGTAGGATATTTACAAATAAGTAGGAAGAAAATATATTTTTACTTGAACATAAAGAATTATTGAGAAGGTTATTTTAATCCAAGTTTAGTTTTGGCATATTATCTAATGCAACAAATAGTTTCCAACAATGTACTATATTAATAAACTAAAACAAAACGTAATCGTGGTGTCAAAATGAGTCACGGCGTTATATATTTAAAAATAATTCACTGATAACCTTTGGGTATACGAATTTACATGTACTATATTAATAAACTAAAAAAAAACTTAATCGTGGTGTCAAAATAAGTCACGGCGTTATATATTTAAAAATAAATCACTTATAACCTTTGGGTATACGACTTCACTACTTCTGTGGCCTACTCTTGTGGCCGGGTTGATTATGAGACGGCACCTGCTAATTAACAATGGCTTCCCTCAAATAAATCCCGCTAGCGGACATTTTAACTCGACACCAAAATATCCACAACAAAGGCAAGACAAAATGGTCAAGTTAAAAATTAAATGGTTTTTCTTCAAAATCCAATTAAGATGGCCCAAATACAGCCAGATATGAAAGAAATCCCATAAAGGTTCTGCACACGTGCTAATATCACAACGTCCCAAAAACTCTCACCAACACCCGACTTCGAAGAATATCACCCAACGACTGACACTCCTAGGCCGGAAATCAAGAAATGACACGGAATAAACGTCAACCCAGAATCGCACTCGTCCGTGTGGATATCCAGCCCCATCCACACAGAAATGCAAACCAAACAAAAATCCTATCCCTACAAGATATGCAACACTATTTACAACGAATGATATAATTTTTAAGTTGCAACAAAGTACGGTATGCAACCTTACTTACGAGTAACTAAGGAATACGAAACTATCTGACACAATTATAATGAACTGTAGAAGGGAAAAAATAGGCACGTGACAAGGTTTGAACGAACGTGATGTGCTTGAACTACTTGAAGCTAATAGGGAACCCCTTTCATATGAGGAACTCATTCAATTGCAAGCAGAACCGGCATTTGATAAAGAGACAAAGCCTGTTGTATCCAAACAGCTAACATAAAAAAATTTGTCGAAAGATTTTTCCTATTTCGAACAAGGAATAAACATCCTCCTTGAAAACGATCCTGACGTCGAACGTAGCGCTAACGTTTCTCCAGGAATTAACTCAGCCATTAGCTGTTATAAATTATTTAAGAACGAAATAGAAAATAAAGCAAGACAAACAACGTTGGACAATTTTTTTAAGCCAGGCCCATCCTTACCAGTGAAAAATGATGACGACAGTGATCTGCGGGTTACTATTTCTTCATCGTCTTCCGATTAAGGCCATTTTAAAAAATATTATGTGTGTATACATACAGATATTTTATGTAAAATGAAGTTGTTTCATTTTTGTTCAAAGATTATTGTTGGTTTTTGGAGTCTGTTATTATTTTATGTACAAATGTATGTACTTGTTATGTATGTATTTTTGATTTAAATGAAATAAAAAGATAAAATGAATTTTGAATGATAAACCATGTTACATATTTGACAAATTTGGAACCGATCCCATTAAATTTGTATTAGAAAAATTGATTCCTTATACGGCTTTTCGGTTTGCGGTCAAGTTTCGTGGAACGTATCTAGGCCGTAAAGCGAGGTATGGGTGTACACCCAATATAATTAAGGTCAAAGCCTGTATACCTCGTGCTGAGTGTTGTGTCGTCACTTACACCTAGGGTGACAATTAAAATGGCTACTTCAGTTTTCGTTCCAGTGAAATGAGTGAGCAAATGTCCTTTGTGCTTTAACGACGGGAGTTTCAAAATAATCAGTATATAAATTAAGTGAAGGAAAAAGTGGGGCTCCTTAACCACCTAAGCATCCTCAGAATAAAAAATGTGCAAATCGATGAAGACTACAAACTTAGAAGAACAGTGCATTTGTTTTATTTCAAGAAAGAAGAATAGAAATATTTATTTTTTGGACAAAACTTGGCTTAATGAAGGATATACTGTTGGAAAGATGTGGCAAGACAAAAATATTTCAAGAACTTGTCAAGCATTCTTAGAAGGTTGGTCCACCGGACTAAAGCCGCTATCTGAAAAAGCAAAGCGACTGATCGACCACTTTGGAAGTTTTAACGGTTTTGTTGAGGGCAGATAGTTAATATTTCAGTCATATCATACTGGCGATTACCATAAATTTATGAACGGCGATGTGTTTAAAGAATATTTTCAACAAATGTTAAACCTCATTCAACCTAATTCTGTGATAGTGATGGAAATGCGAGTTATCATTCCAAAAAAGTTGACAAAATACAGACTAGTTCATGGAGAAAAGCAAACATTACTCAATGGCTTAGACAGAAAAGCGTAATATTTGACGAAAGTATAGTAAAAAAGGAACTTTTGTTTATATAGTCTTTAAATAAAGCTTGCTCGTTGACAAAATTGCACAAAAACGAAATGTTTACTATTCTTCGTCTGCCCCCGTATCACTGCGAACTAAATCTCTGTGAACTCGTTTGGGCTCAAGTAAAAAGGTTTGTAGCAAGGATAAACACGACTTTAAAATAAAAGATTTAAAAATTTTCTATTAGGAATCTTCAAAAAAATATCGATTAAAAAAATGGCGTGTGTTGAGCGTGTAATAACAGTGGTCTGGGTGCGACCCGAGAGGTCCACACGACTAACTTCCCAGTGGAAAGAATAAAAAAATAGCATATGATTTGTTGTTATAATTATTATTATTAAAATTATTATAAAAAATAATTTCAAATTGTTTATAATAAATTATACTTGTCATTAACAATATTCTGTTTATGTCAACCGTATTCTTTCAAACTTTTTCTTATTATTTCATATGCGGGATCTAGAAATTTTTTTTCAATTATTATGATCAATAATCATTTGTTAGTAACAATATTCAATTGTTATAAACAAGGCTTGATTATTACTAACAATAATTTGTCACTATTATAACGTCTTCAATGCTATTCTCTCAATACTGACAATTTTAAAATTCTCCAATTCCTAATTTTGTTTTCTAAAACTATCTCTTTTTATAAAATATTGTCATCATATTTTTTATACAAATATTTCCAATAATCATATTATTCAACATATCTTAAAATTCTGCATTAAAAATAGTATACCCCACGTCAATATTATTTTTTTTCTCGAGATAATCGAGACGAAAAATAACTCCGAACGCACATACGAACATACGCACAAACGAACATACGCACATACACACACACACAGATGTCCACTTAAAAACTATTGTACTCTGGGACCTTGAAATATGGAGATATGTCAAAATTCGGGATTCGCCAAATCGTACCCATTACTATAAGTATAAGTACATAAATAAAAATACGTTTCAGTTAATTCTTTCATTTAACCCTTCATTACCCAGGTAAACAATTATTTTACCATAACCCAGGTGGAGTGTGAGACACCGTATACTAAAAAAATAATAAATTTATAATTGCATAAATCCTGATAAATTGATAATATTATTGTTAAATTTAAATGATAATAGCCATAGTTACACCACTGCAGGTAGGAAATGACCCTTTCGCTGATGCAGGGTGGCTCAAGTAAAATATATGGCACTTATAGGTACGATTTATTACTCCTTACCATTAAAATAGAGTGTAGAAGGAAGGTAAAACTAGTGTCACTAGATATTAATCATATTTAAACTATTCAAGAAAGCAGCAAAGAACATCATAAAGAGAAGTGGCCAATGTATCATAACGAAAAGAGAAAAGGTCTTCTCGGTAAAGAAACCTTATCAAGACAAAGTGGGGACTTTTTTCATGTAGTTTCCAAGCCACCTATAGAATATATAATCTGATTGCTGTTGAAAAAAAAATGTATAACTTTGCTAAACACAATGAAAAATATTGTTTGCACGTTTAAGAGTATTAGCGACATAATTGTTATATTGTAGTATAAGATATTACATTGTAAGTAACATATATCCTGTTCGTGTTCCGTAATGCTCAATTACTATAAAATACAATATTTGTTTGCAGCTGAAAGTGAAAAGTGGCAACACTATGAATCAGCACAACTGTAATGGCCGTGACTTAAAAGGCATATTTATATTTACACGACCGACCGTTGGGTCCTTCGAACTTACCGGGAAGTTAACCATGCCAGACGGTCGAAAACTGGTTTAAGAATCTGATCCGAGTATCGAGAATTGAAAATTCATCGCATAACACATCCCACCTATGTGCTAAAATTGCTGAATCGACCTAATCAAAAAGAGGTTTGGCGAACACAATTCGTGGTCGATCTGGTCAATCTACGTAAATACATCTAATAAAAAGTTTACCTGCGTTTATACGGGGCGAAGCAAATAATATAAGGATGCTTCGTACATATAAAATAAATACACTAAATATAACTACCAAGCAATTATCATTTATAAAAACTGGCTGTCATCGAGATAAATTCGAAGATAGGGGGGATACAAAATAAACTACAGAACATATTAAAATTATAAATGAACCGCTCAAGATAAATATAAAATTATTATAAAAACTAATATAATACGAGATTAAATTATGAAATACTAAATAGAAAAATTGTAGGAAAAAAAGATTTTTTAGTATGCATGCATCATCAATTATGCATAATAAACGCAAAAGCGTGCATTACGGCTCTTTATCATCACACACCGTGCGTATAAAGGTTGCTAGGTAACGGCTTCATTAGAAAAGATTTTCGTATTATAAATTTCCAAAATAATCAAAATGTGTAAAATTTGATAATTTATCTAAAACAACTAAAACGAAAGAATTATTTTAAAACATAATTATTGAATGAATACACTAAAGTGAAGAAAACTAACGCTAATATCGATATCGATTTCAAGTTTGCGTCACGCCTTTTTCACGTAGGGGTAGGCAAATACTACTTCCTTCCACTTGCTACGGTTCTAACACACATCTTTGGCTTCCTCTACTTTCATCAGTGCTTTCATACATGCTCGTCGGTTGTTGGTACTCTTGACCTGACCTTTCTTCAAAACAATGTAGATCTGATCGAGATATGTTCGCCGAGGTCGACTTCTACCGACTTGTCCGTTCACACTCGCCTTATCCTTTCTACGTGTCCAAACCATCTAAGCATTCCTTTATCTATCTTTGTAGCCACATATTCTTTTACACCACAGTGTTATCTTCTTTCACTATTCTTTACTTTATCCAACCGAGTCACTTCGGCTATACTACTCATATCCACAGCATTACTCCTATTTCCATGCTTCTTCTGCCAAACTCAACATTTACTACCATACATAAGTGTAGGAACCAACACTCCTCTGTGCACAGCTAGACGTGCCTTTTTTGACACTTTCTGGCTGTTATTAAAGCTATGAATATATACGGTGCATGTATATATCTTTAAAAAAGAATTTAAATAAGCTGAATATAAAATTTAAATAAAGTCCATTAAGTTTAACAAGACCATTTCTAACTGCACCTGGTCATAGAAACAATTTCTTCTTCTGCCTTATTTTACTTGGAGACGCAAGAAGCTAAATTCATGTACAAAATTAACGTAGCTTCTATATTTTATAAAAATTTACAGTAACAGTTTTCTCTTTAAAAAACTATACCATCAGGTTAATACCATAGCCATGGATATTACTGACAAATTATGAATCCAGTATCCACAACATCATCTTCTGTCTGTAGATCTATTTACATAAATAAGTCATAAATGTTTCTTTGTAGGTTTCTTCTCCATGTGTTCCCAAACCATTCATCCCATTGTGATGAAACTTTTGGGGAGTTGCGAAGGTTCAGGGTTGCTCTGAGTTCGATAGCGACATTCTCAATTAAGTTCGACGCCGACGACGGAATTCTAGAATGTTTTACCAGGGATCTTCTTTATAAAATGATGCATTGATCTACAGATTAATATTCACAACACGACTCTTTTGACAATTCACTTAACCGTTAAAATCACCGAACAATACTAATGAATCACAACAAATCACAAGGAAATTAATTTGTAGATGAAACTTAAGTACTCTGCCTCACATACAGCTTTTTATATTTGATAACGTTTGGAAACTGTTATAGAAAACGAAAATACTTTTAAACTAACCGTTTACTTATATATAAAATATATCTAAAAATTTCTTCTTATTTAAATAGTATTTTTCTATTGTTACGACGTTCTTCCCTAAATTATAGTACTGAATTTAGAGTCGCACGAAAGCTTATATCTAACAATAAATCCTGCAAATTATCAAAGAACCTTTAGCAGGTTGTCTTAACATGCTAAGTGTTTTCTACGTTCTTAAATGTTTTAAGATTTATTAAGTTTTGTTTTTATTTCAAATTTACTAGACTTTAATTATTATAAGTATGATAATAATTAATGGCATAGACAAAAAATTTTCGCTGAAATTCTTATTTAAAAAAAAAAAGCTGGGCAGTCATTAGGACTGCCAACAGAAGTGAAAACTAAAACTTACGATATAACTCCAAGCAGCAATTATATTCATGTCCATATGGTTTATTCATTTATTTTTTTATAAGCTATATACAGGTGATGTCATCTCTCCCAAATTATTTACTAACCTTTTGAAGTAAATGTTTAAGCGTACTTTGGTACATCAATGGCATCAATGGCGAGAAGCTGAGCCATCTTCGCTTCGCCGATGACCTGGTATTAATTGCAGACAAATTCAATTAAGCAAGAGATGCTAAAGAAACTGCAACTAGCATCCAAAGAAGTTGGGCTGAATATCAACATCAGCAAGACCAAGTTCATGACAAATTTAGTCACCAGTAAAAATCTAAAATTAAACGGCTTGAAGTATGGTCCTATAACTACCTGTGCCACGAAATTTTATTGCGAAGAGACAATCAAACTTGTGAAATCGGCAAAAGAATAGGTCCCACCTGGACAGCCTTTGAAAAACTGAGCTACATCTTAAGATCTAATATTCCCATAGGTCAAAAGAGAAGGACCTATAACCAGTGTATTCTACCTGTATTAACGTATGGAGCCGAAACACTGACTTTAACAGAGCAAACGGCAAACAAAATAAGAGTGACACAGTAAAGCATGAAAAGAGCTACGTTGGGTCTCTCTCTCTCTCTTTCTCTGAGAGATAGGATTCCGAATGCGGAGGTGAGAAGAAAAAGTGAAGTTACGGATGCCATCATATGAATATCGAATCTCAAATAGAACTGGGCAGGCTACGTGGCTAGAATAAACGATGGCAGATGGACGATAAAAATAACCGAATGGAGACCTAGAGATCTTCACTTCGCAGCAGAGGCAGACCGCCCACTAGATCGCAGACGATCATAAGCGCATCCGCACGAACTGAATGAATGCAGCACGGGATAGAGATACATGGAAATATTTACGGGAGGCTTATGTCCAGCAGTGGACGATTATATAGCTGTTTGATGATGATGATGATGATGATGATGATAAACAAAGTATCTGTATTTAATTCCATTTCATCTCTGCATCATTATCACTTACTTTAACAAGATTGGAGCTGTTTGTACCGTCAATTATTTGATTATATTCAAAAAAGATACAATGGGCTTATGGTAACTAAATTAAGAAACAAAAATGTGTCTATACAATATTTCACAGACCATTCACGAAAAACTCTCTTAATAAAAAATATGTTAGCTTGTCATTAAAAAAAGTATACACTTTTTCGCGTACAAAATTTACATTGTCTCTTAAAATTCTCGAAAATATACAAATACAATGACAATAAATGTTTCTTAAACGAGCCGCCAATCTACAAAATAGTACGAGGGCAGTTTGATAAGTCAGTGACTTTTTGAATTTCCCGCGCAGTTACTCCAAATGCAACAGTGCTGCCGTCAACTATAATCTATCAGTGGGCAACTTTCTAATTTTGAGCAAGCTACGTCGTGCAGTCGGTGTTTGATAGCCGTTCAAAGCAGACAACCTCGTGAATTTTTACGAAAATGGAAAAAAGTGAATTTCGTGTGCTGATTAAGCATTACTTTTTACGTAAAAAATCCATCACTGAAACTAAGGAAAGACTTGATAAATACTACGGGGACTCGGCACCATCAATTTCAATGGTTAAGAAGTGGTTTACAGAGTTCCGTTGTGGTCGCGTACCAGCACTAGTGACGCCGAACGTCCAGGGCGCCCAAAAGAAGTGATCACGCCGGAAATCGTCGATAAAATCCATGAAATGATACTGGATGATCGGAGAATGAAAGTGCGCGAGTTGGCTCATGCTGTAGGTGTCTCAACTGAACGGGTACATCATATTTTACACGAATATTTGGACATGAAAAAACTCTCTGCGAGATGGGTGCCGCGATTGCTCACACTCGACCATAAGCACAATCGTGTGACCACTTCAAAAGAGTGTTTAGCGATGTTCAGCCGTAATCCGGACGAATTTTTGCGCCGTTTTGTTACTGTGGATGAAACATGGATCCATGATAATACACCAGAGACCAAAGAACAATCGAAACAGTGGGTTGCTCGGGGTGAACGTGGACCAAAGAAGGCGAAACAGAGTCTGTCAGCCAACAAGGTCATGGCCACAGTTTTTTGGGATGTAGGCGGTGTCATTCACATCGATTACCTCAAGAAAGGTAAAACGATCACCGGCGAATTTTATTCAAAGCTTTTGAACAGATTCGACGTTGATTTGAAGCAAAAACGGCTGCATTTGGTGAAGAAGAAAGTACTGTTCCATCAAGAAAATGCACGTGTGCACACTTGTCTAGTCACGATGGCCAAAATCCACGAATTGGGATACGAACTGCTACCCCATCCAGCATATTCTCCAGATTTAGCCCCCTGCGACTATTTTCTGTTTCCAAACATAAATAAATGGCTGGGCGGTAAGAGATTTGAGTCGAATGAAGAAGTCATTACCGAAACAAACGCGTATTTTGAAAGCTTTGAAAAAACCTATTATTTGGAGGGAATAAAAAAATTAGAAAAACGCTGGACTAAATGTATCGAGCTAAAAGGTGATTATGTAGAAAAATAAAATGTTTATTTGCGGAAAAAAATTTGTTTTATTTAAAAAGTCACTGACTTATCAAACCACTCTCGTAGATTGTAACTTATTTATTTTATTTTAATATTATTTTGCATTTTGACCTTTGCTGACAGCCGCTGTAACCTTCTACATCGAAAGTACCCATCTGCTTTAAAATTAGCCCCATCCAACCTGCCTGAAAAAAATTTCACTTCAAATACCTGACAGAGAAAAGTAATTTTGGGACAATACATTCCTTTTGCGTAAATTCATTAAAGACAATGTATTTACACTCTCAATAAGGTGCGCTCATTGCAGTTAACTAAAAATAAAAATCCTTTATTAATTTGCATGAACTTAACCAATCATTCATTAATAATCACACGGTATACATTATAGTCAGTTATTTATTTAATAGTCGACGACCCGTTACAAGATTCCTGCCACTAACCACCGATGGTGTTGACAAATTCGTGACAAGAACTAAAAGAAACAAACAAAGTACGCGGTCGTCACGGCTTCCATTTTTTATAAAAATAAATTTCATGCAATTTATCATTCATCGACTTGTTAATGTCGTACATAAAATCTACTATTAATAACAAAATTTGCATTTTTATTATCTTAACTTTAACAGATTGTAAAAGATTTAGATCTACTGGTTTCTAAAGACATTTATTATTTATGAGGAAAGTAAATTAAAAACTAATAAACAAGACTTGTAACTACATAAACATTTTTAATCTTCAAATATGTTGTACCTACGTTGTGTACCAGCTATAAATTACGTTTTAGGAGGTTAGATTTACATACACCAAACACAAGGATAAGGAAGAACGTTGTGAATAAAATAAAAAATAAATTAAATTAAATTTTTTTTGCATTTAACATTAAAAGGCAAATAAATATATTTTATTAGTTTTACATTTACATATTACCAATAATGTAAAACATATTCAATTATTTATGAAACAATCGAATTAGTGTAATACATATATTGGGCAAATAATATAACTAACGTGGCAACGTTGCTAAATAAACGAAATTTTTTAATTAATTGATGACTGTATGGTAAATTCATATACTTACCCAATATGCGAACATTAGTAATGCAGATAAAGTTACTACATTGCAGTCATGAAATAGTGGGTGAAAGAAAACCTGTAATGAAAATGTAAGAAATGAATTAAGTACCTATTTTATTTTTGGAGCAGTGCAAGCGTAGGTTCTTATGAGCAAATGCATTTTCTCTTGCATTCAGTATCGTTTTAAATTGCTATATTGCCATATCTTTAAAATTATTTTTGTTGTACATATACGAACCCTAACCACTGTATGTTCGGACAGTATTAAAACAAAAAATTTATAAAATCTTTTAAGATTTTTGTCAATTTTGTATGTTTAGTACATTTTAAACATTTAATCATTTTATATAGAGCAGGTCACAAAATTTAAGTATCTGGGAAGTTGGATCAGCGAGGACCTGGATCCTGAGTTAGAAATAAGATCCCGCATAGAGCAAGCGAGAGCTAACTTACGTACAAGAGTTTTTATTTCTCTATTTCTCTATCTGTAGAGCAATGACTGGTCTGCAACTCTTCTTCTATGTTATAGAGGGTAAAGGGTATCTGTGAGAGTTAAGCTGTTTATCAAGCGAATGGCTCTTTTCTGAATGGAATCTAGAACACGAAGAGAATGCCTTGGTGCTGAACCCCAAATGTGCGAGCAATACTCCAGTAGAGGTCGGATTTGAGCCTTGTACGTCGTCAACAGTTAAACAGGAGTAAAAAACTTTCTGGCTTTCCACAGAAAACCTAGCCTCTGGCTTGCCGACTTTGCAATGTTAGCAACATAGTCATGGCAAGACATATTATTGGACACCGTGACTCCAAAAATCGAGATGGAGGGACTTGGTTTAAGGGTTTTTCCGGACATTGTGATGGGATGATTTGAGGAATTCACTTTCTTGGAAAACGTGGCACTTTGTGTTTTTTGTGCGTTAAACTGAACAAGATTGTTGGTTCCCCACTCGACGATTGCTTTAAGATCTCTATTGATGGAATCAACCTGTTCCTGCCTGAGTCTATTTGTATCATTCACCGAAAGTGATCGATAGGATGTGAAAGTTGAGACAAGTGTGCTATCGTCTGCGAAACTGTAAATGGGGTTCGTGGTGGTTTTCAAGAGGTCGTTAATGTGTAAGAGAAATAAGGTGGGGGACAGGATGGAACCCTGGGGGACCCCGGCATTAGTTTTAAACGCATCAGAAGAAATACCGTCAACTGCCACATGTAAGGAGCGATCTTGCATGAAGCTCAAGAGCCATTGGCGCAGTTTGGTTGGGAGACCGTAGGCAGATAATTTACTTAACAATACCTGGTGCCAAACGCGGTCAAAGGCTTTAGATATATCCAAGGCTATTGCACGGGATTTACCAAACTTTTCAATAGTGTTTGTCCAGAGCTGAGTGACATAAGCCAGCAAATGTCCTGTAGACCGAAGTTGTCGAAATCCATATTGTCTGTCATGGATTATCTCCAGATATTTGATAAGTTCTGTGTTAATCGCTTTTTCCATAACTTTGGATATGACTGAGAGCAATGCAATAGGGCGATAATTTGCAGGAATAGTCTTCTTTCCTTTTTTCGGAATCGGTTGGACTTAAGCGTTTTTCCACATGGACGGAAATACTCCTTTGCTGTTTGATAACTTGAAGAGTCTACAGAGAACTGGGGTGAGCTCTTGAGCACAGGTCTTCAGGACAATTGCCGGAATTACATCTGGTCCTGCTGCCTTATTAGCCTTATACTGATACCACAGAAATAATACCGATAACGTGAATAATTTGTTATCACTTATAAACGTTGTATTGGGATTTTAGCTTTTTGTTGATCTTTTTAAATATGGTAAAAATTATGTAGTTCCAGAAAGTTTTTATTAAATTTATAAATTATAATGACCCATTTTTTAAATGAATACGTATACAATGTGTACATAAAGTAACTTACTAATATTTTTATTTCTGTTGGGTTTACAAAAAAAAAAATGTTGACTTAGAGTTTTTAATTAATTCAGGCCATCTGGGTGTACTATTTACAAAAAATATGTCATTAAGTTATTTCGGAGTAACGGTGCACTGTATATATTTCTAATCGACGTATACAGATAGCCTGAATTATTTGAAAAAACTTTTATTCAACCTTTTTTTAAACCTAACAGAAATCGGAATATTAGTAAGTTACGTTACTTTATGTGCACTATGTATAAGTGCAGGTTTCATAGTTGCAGTCTCTTTTAAGAGTAAAGAAAAATTGCAGGAGAAGGAGGATGTGCAATAAAAATTAGTTATTTTTAGGTGGATGTTAAAAATATGTACCGCCGACTAAAATTAGAAAATAATGGATCTAATCAGGGTGTAGTGAAATGGATTCACGTTTTGGAAAAACATTTTAAAAACCCTCAATTAGAAAGAAAATAAAAACGAGGAATGTCTTTTAAGCAATAAGCGGAATCAGAGATTTTTTGGTCAGTGTAGATCACAATATGATGGAAAATATTAGAAAAATGGTTTATAATTTTTATTATAATAACATTGTTCCGTTTTTTCATATGATTAAAAATAAAATCAAATTGGTACCGGATTTCCCATAAAAATTCCAATAATACTATTCAAAAAGTGCCAACGAAGAAGCAGACTTCCTTACCAAGGAAGGGTCAAATACGTAATTTTCCGGCCCAAAATCATTCTGTGGACTCTCTAAAGCCCACTTGAAAGAAAAGGTTCGACGCTCGGGAACACATAAAATGAAATCTCACTGGCATAAAGTGCCAGGACAAAGACAAGCGATAAGGCTAGTGAGCCTTTCGCCAAGGAAAGCTAAAGAGCTTCTCGAGTTGGACAAGAAAGACTTGAAACTGGTGACGGGACTAATTTTTTTTTATTTTAATAAAAATAATTAAATTATAAGTTATAATTATAATATGAAAGTATTACATTTTCGGAGCAGATGTTCAAAATGTGCACCTCTAGCTAAAATGAAAGCTACCGATCGACATATTATAACGGATTGCCGAATCCGTTCGAAATAGCCAGGAGTGTTGCAAATAATATTACAACCTTTTACGATGCGATTTTTGTAGATCTTATTTACACGCGGATTTGTGTAAACGAGTGATTCAACAAAAAATAATGAAATCGAAAAATGTAACCCGCCGTACGAAAGTAACAATTTATCATGCAATTATAAGACCTATAATGACATATGCATGTAAAATATGGACGATGACAAAACAAAATGAGAACCGACTAAAAATCGCAGAATGAAGAATTCTTAGAAGGATATATGGATCAATCAAGGACAACGACACACAACAATACAGAATTAGAACTAACAGGGAAGTGCAAGTACTATATAACCAGCCAGATATAGTAAAAATAATAAAGGCAGAGAGATTGAGATGGGCCGGACATGTGAAGAGACAAGACCAACGTGTCATAAAACTGATGTGAGAAGGGACCCCGCTAGGAAAGCTGCCGTTGGGAAGGCGAAGGATACGGTGGAAAGATAATATTGCAACGGACTTACGAACCCTAAATGATGGACCGCAGCAAGTGGAGGCAAATTGTAATGTCAGCGAAGACCCACCCCGGGTTGTGAGCTACAGAGAGAGAGAGAGAGAGATTCTAAATACCCCCAGGCATTAAAATCCAGATTGTCATCAGGTGGCCTTAGGGGCCATGCATGTGGAGATCCCTGTTCAATTCAACGTTCTAAAAAAACGCTATTTAAAATTTCCAAACTATTACTGCAAAATGTGGGGGAGCTCCTCCGTCACCTAACTAATTCTAATTATGGGAGATATCTACGTCTTGTAAAAGATTATTTTTTAGCAAATGAAGATATATACTGCGCGTCAGAGAAAACGGGCCACCCCAAAAACTTGTGAAATTAGCAATTTTTACTTCTTATTTTTTAATTAAGTGAAATGGGTTAGTATGTATACTGAGAAGGTCAACCGACCCTGTACAGAGGATAAACAAATTTTCGGAACCTTGGAAACGATACAACAGTCAATTACTTATCAAGCACCGATCGCCTGATTGAAAATTTCGACAACTGCATGTACGTTTATAGTGATTTAAAAAGTTTTCTTTGTAACATTTGTGGTGGTTTAAAGTTTGAGACGTAACTTTGTAATAAAGTAGCCTTCACAGAGTTAAGTTTAAATCTTAACAATGGATGAACATTATCGGAGAGCTGTTGAGATTAAAACATTGCTGGCAATTGGAACAAGTCAACGGGTTGCTTTATAGTTGGACGTATTTTTCTTACACCAGAGAATTTTTTATAAATCTGAATAATGCCAACCATGCTGCAAAATCCAAATCTCCTTAATTAGCAGAGGATGAGATGCATTTGAGGATAACTTTTAGTTAACGAGTATAGTGACTTAACTAATGTTTCAACGAGTAGGTTCATTTTTCACAATTAAGAACGTTTAAGAGCAAAGCCGTGTTGAAAACTAAAACGGCCTTTTGAAATTAAATACCTTCGCTATAACACTAAGCATTCGCGCTCTTCTTTATCCATTAGAGTAAATTGTAAAAAAATGTTTAAAAACCTTGACCTAATGCAAGTACAAGTGTGCAATGTCGATAGAAACTAACAGAATAACACAAAACATGGATTGTGCATGTCATGACACTGCTCAATATAAACTCTTGACCTACGTTAACTACAACAAAGATTAATGACATTGCGTTTCAGAAACGTATTCTACAACCGAGTGTTTTGTTTGTCTTCTTGCTTGTCTTGCTGATGCTTATGAACACGACAAAAATAGATACAATCTTCGAGTAATTCACACTTTTTAAAAGTTTTAATTTTTTTTGGACAGCAATAACGCAATATCCTTTACAATTATTATCTATATTGTTTAAAATTTAAAGAAGAAGGAGATGTATGATTCAGTTCTTTTTATTACGAGGTATAGTCGAAAAATTCTTAGCTAGAAGTCAGAAGGTCTATTGCGCTTTTATAGACTTGGAAAAGGCCTGTGATAAAGTGGTGAGGAGTGAATTGTGGTCGACATAGTCTATGTATGGGGTGACCGGTAGTTTATTACGAGCACTGAAATCACTTTACGAGGATTTCACTGCTTGTGTCAGGATAAACGGAGCAAACACGGAATGGTTTAACATCGAAAAAGGTGTGGGACAAAGATGTGTGGCTTTGCCAAGGCTGTTTAACTGATACATAGAAGATTGTTTAAAATATTTGAAAGAGAGTGCGTATGGATTAAAAATGAATGATTTGATCGTCAAATGCCTTCTTTACGCCGGTGATCAAGCCGTATAAGAGTCATCTAAAGAGGAGTTGCAGGCAATGGTTAATGTTATGCATGGTGCCCTGAAAATAAAGTGATCAAAATAAATGTAAGCAAAAGGAAAGTAGTGGTTTTTGAAAAATAAGAAAGCATGACAAACTATGAAGTTCTGAATAAGGCAAAAAGAGTGGAACAAGTAAATGTGTTTGTGTACTTGGGTTCAAAGTTTACGAGAGATGGAAAGTATGACAGTGACATTGAGCAAAGGGTGTTGGAAGGAAAAAAATGAATAAGGAACTGCATAGCTTTATGAACAGCCAGAAAGTGTCAAAAAGGACACGTCTGGCTGGTCTTGCTGTGCATACAACAACAACACCAACAAAGCCTGTGGATCTGACGGAATCCCGCCGATTGTTCTCAAGAAATGTGCCCCCGAACTAACACCTGTTCTTTGCAAGTTGTTTAACCACTCTTACAATTTGGGAGTATTTCCGTCCAATTGGAAAATTGCAAGACTACAGCCAGTCCCTAAAAAAGGCAAAAAGACCCTACCTAGCAACTACAGACCTATCGCACTGCTATCTATTATTTCAAAGGTCATGGAAAAAGCCATCAACATCGAGCTCATGAAATATCTGGAAGACTCAGGAATTATCAATGATAGGCAATATGGCTTCCGCCATCAGAGATCAACTGGTGACCTGCTCGCATACGTCTCACATATATGGCAGCTATCTATTGAAAAGTATGGAGAAACTTTAGCTGTGGCATTAGATATCTCCAAGGCGTTCGATCGAGTTTGGCACCAGGGACTCCTCGCCAAACTTCCATCTTATGGCTTGCCCCCTCAGCTGTGTTCTCTGCTTGCTAGTTTTCTCTCAAACAGGTCTCTCCATGTAGTGGTCGATGGAGTTTCATCTGACACTCTACTCATAAATGCTGGTGTTCCGCAAGGATCCATTCTAGCACCAACACTATTTTTACTTCACATCAACGACCTATTGAAAGCAACTTCATGTCCCGTACACAGCTTTGCCGATGATAGTACCCTCCATACCGCTTTCTCTTCCAGGGCCCCTATATCAGCCCGTGAAACCAGAAATGAACGAGGAAGAAATGTTAACAATATAAATATGGACTTAGCAACAATTCTTGAATGGGGAACCAATAACTTGGTAGAATTCAATGCAAACAAAACACAAGCATGTCTTTTCTCTAGAAAAGCCGATCTCACTGTGCCTAACATAACTTTGTCAGGAGTAACCATACCACTGAAGTCATCCATATCGATGCTTGGTATTACTATCAGCAATACCCTTTCCTGGGAAAATCACGTGAGGTCCATTGCCAAAAGTGCATCCCAAAAACTTGGTTTTTTGTTTCGTGCCAAGAGCTATTTCACCTCCAGTCAGCTGCTTATGATCTATAAGGCACAGATCCGACCTGTACTAGAGTACTGTTCCCATATTTGGAGTGCAGCACCTAAACATATCCTGAAGCTACTGGATTCTGTCCAAAAAAGGGCAATTCGTCTCGTCGATGATGCCTCGCTTACAAACTCGCTCACTTGTCTGGAACACCGTAGAAAAGTTGGCGATTTGTCTCTATTTTATAGATATTTTCATGGGCGATGCTCTTCTGAAATATCAACAATCGTTCCTCCTTTGGCAGACTCTTCGAGATTAACCCGTCAAGTTCAGTCTTCACACCCCTTCGTGGTCACTTTGGAGACCTGCAGAACATCACTTTCCAAAGACTCATTCATCCAACGAATTGCGAGGCTTTGGAACTCATTGCCTAGGGAGGTGTTCCCCGAGGCATACAACCTCCAGAAATTTAAGAAGAACACCAACTCCTACCTTCTTTCCCTTGGTTCCCACGATGTTCTCTGAACATTACAAGATATCCCTTTTCGTGGGAACCAGAACATAAAAAAAAAAAAAATAGATGTGTATTGGTTCCTATACTTATGTATGTTAGTGAATGTTGGGTTTGGCAGAAGAATCATGAAAATAGGATTAATGCTGCGGGGATGAGTGGTCTGAGAAGTACACCCGGAGTGACTCGGTTGGATAAAGTAAAGAATAGTGAGATAAGAGAACGCTGTGGTGTAAAAGAAAATGTGGTTAAAAAGATAGATAAAGGAATGCTTAGATAGTTTGGACACGTAGAAATGATGGATGAAGGAAGATTAACGAAACAAATTTATAGAGTGTGAATGGACGTAAGTCGGTAGAGGTCGACCTCGGCAAACATATCTCGATCAGATCAACATTGTTTTGAAGAAAGGCCAGGTCAAGAGTACCAACAACCGACGAGCATGAATGAGAGCTTTGATGAAAGTAGAGTAAGCAAAAGATATGTGTAAGACCCGTAGCAAGTGAAAGGGAGGGGTCTTTGCCTACCCCTACGGGAAAAGGGCGTGATTATATGTACGTATGTATGTTCAAAATTATTAAATTTTATTGACCTGATTTTCAAGATTAATTTTTTTCTTAGTTTTCCTTTGGTTATTGGCAAATTTGGCTTTTTAAATTTGCTGAATGCAGTAATAATTTGTCTTAATCATATTAATCCCTTTTTTTATACTTTTATAATCTTTGAATATTTAGCTAATAATGAATAATTTATGTGTAACTTTATGTTTTTAAATTGTAGCTAATCTTAAAAAGCTTTTAACAATAAAATTTAAAATTAGTTCACTTTAAAGTAATAGCAGATATTTTAACATATTATTTGCTTTGCACATTTAAAATTAATATTTTAATCGCTTAAAACTATTGACCAAAAACATTATGAGATCAATTTATGGACCTTTTTCCACTTTTTTTTCTTCCATGTTTAAATCATTAAAACCACGTTAACTCCATTGGTATTTATTCACCTACTACACTCAAAGAGCATAGATTTTTATCTTGAAAGAATAATAATTTCATATTGTTTATTACTGCCAAAAATATTACCAGCACAAGATGCATATCTAATGCGTAAATATTGGTTTAAAGAAAAAAGTAAGAAGAAAAGTAAGAACCAGTCCTTAAATAATCAATACGAATAACACGAACACAATAAGACACTATAATTGCAATGCATTGATGTGTGAATTTAAAGAACTAATAAATAAAAGAATCAAATGCAGCACCAATATTTAAATACGTACTTAACGGCAAATATCATTAAATATAGGAAAAATACATTTTCTACAACTGCTTAGCAAAGTAGCTTTTGACATTTTCCGACAAACGTCATTTTGTGACAGCATTGCCGCTCTAGCGCGGAAATATTTCAAAAAAGCTTGCATCTCTTACTCATTCTTTTATCACCTACCTCCTGATGTAGCAAAAAATGTAACTTTAAATCTCCTACCAGAGAAATCGACAGCAAAATATGAATTTCAATAGAATAGATTTATAACCTGGTGTCAATCGAAGAAGATCAATAAGTATTCAGAAAATGTGTAACTGGCTTATTTTGGAGAAAAATCAAAGACTTCGAAGTCATCAACTCTTTGGTCTATATATTCGATGATACGAACATGCTTGAATGTTAAAAATAACATCGAAATCAATAAGTATCCTAAACCCATCGCATTTTTAAAAAAATAATCCGTTGGATACAAAGCGACAAAATCCAAAACATTTACCACTGAAGATATTCACAAATTTCTACGAGAAGCTACCGATAAAGAATATCTACTAAAAAAGGTAAATTTCAATTATACCTTACACTCTCTGTAGTTTGATAAGCAGTTAGAATAGTTTCTTAGTTGAATAATACCATGAAACTCTTGATTACTTGAGCAGTTATATTAGCCTGAAGTGCAGGCATTTCAAACTGTTCGCTTGGGTTCAATTTCGGCCGTGGCCACATTTTTTTAATTTACGAGTTATTTTCCCTTCTATTTCGTTAGAAATATGAATTATTGGATTATTTGGATAGCTTATACATTTTGGATAGCTCTTGACTGTTAGTTTTTTTATAGGTAATTCTAATTATGGGTATTGCTGGTGCCTGCAGACGCAATGAATTGGTGAAAATGGAGATCGGTGACATAGAAGATAAAGATTCTATTATAATAGTCCGAAATTCCAGATTCGAAAACGAGAATTAGCCGTGTTTTTACGATTGTTAGTCATAATGAAGAAAATTCAGTTGATTATCTATCAATTTGTAAAAAATACATTGCAATTAGACAACTTTGTCAAAATAACAATAATACTCCCCAACGCCTATTTTTACGTTATCAAAATTGTAGATGTACGAAAAAAGTTGTGGGTATAAATGCAATCGGAAAAATTCCCAGTGAAATTGCTAAATATTTGGAATTACCTGAGCATACTTTATATACAGGACACTGTTTTCGACGAACATATGCTACTTTATTGGTGAATGATAGAGGAGATCTAATAAAACTAAAGAAACATGGTGGATGGAAAAGTAGTAATGTCGCAGGTTATATAGACGAATCAATCAAAAATAAGATTGAAACCACCAAAAAGATATTTTCAAAACCGCATGTATCCACGTATCTCGTTCTATAGATTTCAAATCTTCGGAAGAATTTATGTTGGAGAAATATCCTAAGGACCATCAGGTTCGGAAATAAATATCAAAGATTGTCATAATTGCACATTCAATTTCAATATAGTGAATGATAAACTGATATTATCAAGAATATTATAATTAAAATACAAGTAATATTATGTACTTACTTATTTTGAATAAAGTATTTAGTGTTTTTTTTCTGTCCAAAAACTGCATTTGTAGAAAAAATCTTGTGTGATTTCGAGCCAAAGTATGAAAATTTACCGGATTGATATCAATTTGGATAGCTTATACATTTTGGATAGCTATTGACGCTTCGCGTCGCGCGGTAACTCTCTTTGTCGAGCGGCAATATATCACTTTTCGCTCTTAATACACAAATAGCTATTTTGTATTTAAATTTAAACTGTATTAAAAAAATAAAGCTTACCTAGTTTTGCACAAATTAACAAGGAAACATTGTTATTCGAATTTCTTAAAGAATTCCAGTATATTGGGTACTAATAAGCCACTTACTGTTAGCACGAACCGTATTCGTTTAAGTACTGTATTCTCGGAGAACTTGAAACCAAATAAACGGTTGAAATCGCGTAGACTCTACTGCCCTTCCCAATATCACACATACATATTAATTTAAATTTTAATGTTATTAAAGCGTGCAGCTTAAAATATACACACAAAGATGACAAAAGTAACAGCTGTTGGCCCAATTAATTCTTTTAATATATTCGAGACATATACCGGAAATACGGATTAACGCCAGCGCTATACGATTCGAATGAAACGAATTTAATATCGTACCGTTAAAATACTAAGACGTGTTAAACGGATTTATTATTGTAGGTACGTGCTGTCTAAATGATCTAATGATTACGAAAAATGTCGCAGTCAGGATAATAGAATTCACACATTCTAATACAAGAAATCGTTAGCTTTAACTTGGTTAGTAGGGTTAGTAGATTTTAAATAAAAAAAATCACGTAAGTCAAAGTTAGTCTCCATACCAGTGGTTCCTAAACTTTAAGGTTATGGAACACTTACCAAATGCCTTTTACTTTATGGAACCCCACATCAAATGATACTCATTGAAAAAGCAAATGAATATAACATCCAACTTCACCTAGCCTTTGTAGACTTTAGAAAGGCCTTCGACTGTTTAGAAATATGGGCCTTTCTCTTATCAATGGATGATGCTAGAATAAACTCCAGGTACTCGCAGCTTATAAAAAACATATACGAAAATGCCACCTTCTCCGTCCAATAGAGATCTTGAAGCAATCGACGAGTAGGGAAACCAACAATCTTGTTCAGTTCAACGCCCAGAAAACACAAAGTGCCACGTTTTCCAAGAAAGTTATTTACTCAAATCATTCCATCACAATTTCCGGAAATAACCTTGAATCAAGTCTCTCCATCTCGATTTTGGGAGTCACAGTCTCCAATAATATGTCTTGGCATGACCATGTTGCTAACATCGCAAAGTCAGCAAGCCAGAGGCTAAGTTTTCTGTGGAAAGCTAGAAAGTTTTTTACTCCTGATCAACTGTTGACGACGTACAAGGCTTAAATCCGACCTCTACTGGAGTATTGCTCGCACATTTGGGGTTCAGCACCAAGGCATTCTCTTCGTCTTCTAGATTCCATTCAGAAAACGGGCCATTCGGTTGATAGACAGCTCAACTCTCACAGATACCCTGCACCCTCTAGAACATAGAAGAAGAGTTGCAGACCAGTCATTACTCTACAGATATTTCCATGGCAGATGCTCCGGAGAAATAAAAACTCTTGTACCACTATTGGCCACATTCGGTCGAAGAACTCAGCACACTGATCAGTCTCACCCATTTACTCTCAAGATTGACACTACAAGGACCAATCTCCATCAAGAATCCTTCTTTTACAGGGCTGCTACGGATACGACAACAGATGGACGAAAAAGTTAATTCAGAGGAGACCCAGAGAAACAAGGAGCAGAGGTAGACCTCCAAAAAGATGGCTAGATGATGTGGAAAGAACAGCAGGCACCCATTGGCAGCAAACAGCTCAAGACAGAAATGCATGGAAGAGATAACAAGAGGCCTATGTTCTGCAATGGACAAAAATTGGCTTGAGAAGAAGAAGACATCAAATGATTACAAATGAAAGACGCTACAATTTAAATAAAAACAACACTTTTATTATAAAAATTTAAAAGTAAAACACTTTCATTCTTCACTTTTAATGTAAATAATGAAATTGTTTCAGTGTTTCATTAATAATTGCTGCATGGTTCAACATGTATAGTACGCATGTCTGGGATAGCATCCAATTTGGACCTGATTTTGTTTTATGTAAGTATAAGTGTTGGCAGATACGTCACAATGATACGTTGTGAAAAAAAGGAGGAAAGTTAAGATAGCCTTTTTAGCTACTCCAGGGTATTCAATACTAACACCAACCCAAAACTTTTTTAGAGGCACAGACTTAAATGTGAATGAACTCTGAAGATCTATAAAAGCTTCGTAATTCAGAACGGTTAGCATCTCAGGTTAACTTCTGATGATAGGTAATTGCCAAAATTAAAAAAAAAATCGTAGAACCCTAGTGACTTCTCCACGGAACCCTTAGGTTCCGTGAAACCCACTTTAGGAATCGCTGTTTCATGCAATCAGGTGAAAAATGTTAAATAAATTTAAAAATATGTTTTTTAATTGTACTAATTGTACAAATTTATACTTTCGATTTTACATTTTATAATGATAAATGATGTTGGTAGACCACTGCGCAAAATGTTTTTCTAAACTTTGGAGCTAAAATTTCAATTAATTTTTAATGTATATCTAAAAAAATAAACCAATTTTCGTTTATTCCATAAGTGCACATAAGGCATAAGTCCAGGGCCCCCGGCTTAATGAGGGCCTCAAAATGCCAAGGTCGTCGTTCACACGGAAAGATATAAGTTAAATTTTATGGTAATTTTGCTAAGAATCGCAGTAAACACTTCTTAATCTAAATATACATAAATCTAAAACGAGATTTCTAAAGCAGTAAACAAAATCTTACCAAATCCTACTACTATCAAAAACGTGAAAGTTTGTGAGTATGTATGTATGTATGTATGTCTGGATGTTTGTTACTTTTTTACGCAAAAACTACTGAATGGATTTTAATGAAACTTTACAATAATGTAGCTTGTACATCAGAATAACACATAGGCTATAATATATAAAGATATTGTGTGAACCTAATACTATTATAAACGCGAGTATGTATCTATGGATGTTGGCAGCAATCAGAATCAAAATAATATCAGTTAAAATAAAATTAGCTACATTAAGTTCTAACTGGCATTAGTCAATTTCAAATTGGCAATAAACTAAATTAAATTTACACCTGTCAGTTTCTTTGTCAGTGTCAAGTATGTATTATGTTATTTTAAAAAAAAAATACATATTAGTTATTTACTATATAAATGGGATAAAGGCACCATAAATATATAAGTAAGTTATTAACGAATGCGTAGCACGAGTTATGTAAGCACACGAATGAGTATTAAATTTTCGTATAAAGATAGACATATGAATTCCTTGAAAAAGAAAATGAGCTACACAAAGTACTAATCTTACGCAGACTAAGTCGCCGGTACCATCTAGGATAATAATATAAGAATGATTTCATTACTATTTTGTAAATTATGATATTTAAAATTAGTATATATGTACATTTATTTATTTTCACTTTATTATATTACTTAACCTATAGTCTAAACATAATTCAAAAAAGTAAAAAAATATTTAGTAAACCATTTTACTTTTAAAATGTTTCGTTTACTAAAAATAATGTTTTGCAGGTAAATTCCTGTAATGTAATCCATTTTTGCCGAATACATAATTTTGTTATAGACGTTACAATATATTTTAAAAGTTTTATGTACTGGAAGATTCGGTTAGATTCTATGATTGCTATATTTAGTTACATTAAAAAGGATGTGAAATAGTATATGACACAGAGTCAAATTAAAGCCTAATAAATGGATCAGTCAGTACCTTGGTTTACGATATATTGTACTTAAGAAAATGTGCATAAAGGTTCAAAAAGCAGTGTGGCTGGATTGGCTGGCTACAAAAGCCAATCAAAGAATAGCAACGATTGAGGATGTAAACAAGGCAAGGAATGAGTATAAAAGGTTAAAAGGTGCGAGAAAAAAGAATGTGGAAAAAAAGCATGAAAATAATAAATTTTATAGAGGGGGTTATCTGACGATTTTCAGAACATCATAAAATTCTTTTGGAAGTCCATAAGAACAGCCAGAGGTAAAAATAATACCTCGCAACTGGAAAAAAATCAGGAACCAAGATGGTAGTATGGTAAAAGTAGAGTGTGTTTTAAAAAAATGGAATAAATACTTTAAAAGTTTATTTTAGAAATTTGAGAAAGAGGATACACAATCGCAGGCCCCATTCGAGATTGTGGAAAAGTTGAAGTACTGGTCTCTATACTTCTGTATGGAAGTAAATGTTGGGTTTGACAAAAGAAGCATGAAAATATGATAAATGCTAAAGAGATAATATTTCTAAGAAGTGACTGTAATGAATAAAGTGAAGAATATTGAGATAATGAAACGCAGCAGTGTGAAAGAAGATATAATTACATAGTTAGATAAAGGAATGCTTAGATGGTTTGGACACGTAGAAAAAATGGATGAAAGAAGATTAACGAAACAAATTTATAGGGCGGGTGTTAATGGGCAAGTCGATAGAGGTCGACGTCGGTGAACACATCTCGATCATATCGACATTGTTTTGAAAAAAAGGCCAGCTTAAGAGTACTAACAACCGACGAGTATGTATAAGAGCACTGATAAAAGCTGAAAAAGCAAAAGATGCGTGTATGAACGGTAGCAGAAGTAGAAAGGAAGTGGTCTCTCCCTACCCCTACAGGAAAAAAGCGTGACTATATGTATGTAAATAAAGTTTTAGCAATAAAAAAACGTAGATAACTGTATTATGCAAAAATTAACAGAAATATTTTGGAAACAAAACAGGCAGTTGTTATTTTAATATAAATTAAAATCGTTACGTATTTTTAAATTATTTTGTCTGATTTTACGTATCGTTTAAATTATTTAAGCATCCGATTGATGAAAATTCTAATTTTGACGTAACTAGAAAAAATAAACATGTTTTTGATCATTTTTTACATTTTTTTAGGTACTAAGTTTGCAACGATTGTGGGTGTATTAAATCCTTAAATTTTATTTATTTTAAATTTATAGGCAGGCATATAAAGTAGTTAATTAACAAAACAAACTTTGCCACAATAAAAAATATTACTTTATTTGCATAATAAAGATATTGAGGACACTATAAATTATCCATTTTAATTTTATGTAGATTTAAAATATTTATTGCCATTACTAAAACAGCAAGTGATTAAAATATTTTTAAAATTTGACCACATCAAGTATTCTATAATGTTTCTAATTTAAATATGTTGCACGTTAAAATAACCTATTAATGAATTACTAAATATTTGTTAATAGCGACATTTACTTTTAAAATAATTATCAAATCGTTACTAATTAGCACTTGACAATCGATTTAGTACTGTAAAATAATTACATTTTCTCTTTGATGGCTGCTTCCTAAACTAGTCTATAATAATTAATTAATAAATTCTCTTAAAATTAGTCACTCTTTTTTTGTTTTATGGAAATAAGTAACATTTAAAATTACAAAGCAGAATCATTTAAATTAAATCATCGCTACATTGTCTCTACAGGGTGTTCAAAAAAAAGGTGATGACACCCTTCTCTAGGATAGGTAGAAAACTGAAAAATAATCCAAACGCCATCCGTATTTAAGATAAAGGGCGTTGAAGAAAAAAATGGTTATTACTTCATAATTTTCAAATCAAAATATTCCGAAAACGGTACACAGTATCGAGTTATATCAAGAGTCCCTAATTGGTGTAAAATTGAATAATGTTTAAGTTCACTTGGAATTTTGATTAATAAATCTAACCGTAAAAAAGTTATGTTCAATACTACTTGTTACGAACCGTGTAACTAGCGCCCTCTATGAGAGTCAGATATAAAAACAAATTCATAGGATGTATCAGCTTTTAAAACATATTCGTATAAGATTTCATTACAATGTTTCCAGTAGTTTCGGCAAAATCGTAATAAATGTGTAAAAATTTATGATTTTTGAATTTTTAATAATTTACGGTTAAGATTTATGTCTATTACTCAGTACAGTGTAACAGAAGTAGCTTGGCGGGCAGAAGATCACAAAATCTGCGCACAACGAAAACATTCGAATAACGCTCCGATCGGCGACGACGAAATTTTCAGTAATCGTGAGTCTCTAGTACTATCGGAGGAAGAAGTTTACGAATGTGAAGTATATTCAGCCTAATATTAGTTATTTTTAAGGCTAGTCGCCCGCCAAGCTACTTCTATTGCACTGTACCTCTTAATAATAATAATACCCTATACACCCTATGTTTCGCA
Organism: Agelastica alni; assembly: GCA_950111635.1. Classification (NCBI taxonomy): domain Eukaryota; kingdom Metazoa; phylum Arthropoda; class Insecta; order Coleoptera; family Chrysomelidae; genus Agelastica; species Agelastica alni. Next base: position 46,249,950 of record OX467712.1, on the reverse strand, counting down.
GACGACCAAATCGTAATAGCACAGGATCATGATGATTTAAGCTATATGATTTTAAAACTTATAGAAGACTACAAGAAATGAGGCCTCCAAGTCAACATAAAAAAACAGAGTGCATGTGCATTGGTGGTCTAGCACAAGACATTGACTTGGATGATGGAACAAAGATTAAACACTGCGAGGAATATAAATACTTGGGAATGAAGATAACACACGATGGGCTACTCGCCACAGCAATTAAAGAACGAAACACACAAGGCAGAAAAGTTATCTCTATGATGAACGGAATCTTTTGGGATTAAACTATATCGAAAGCCAATAAACAAAGAATATATAATACCATCCTTAAAAGCATTATAACCTACGGTAGTGAAACATGGCAAATAAAACAGTCTACAAAAAAAATGCTAATAACAACTGAGATGGACTTCTGGAGGAGATCTGCGGGTAAATCAAGAAGAGACAGGATACACAACGACAGAATAAGAGATATAATGGGTGCCAGACACACGATTGTTGATGATATAAGAACAAAACAGTTAATATGGTATGGGCACGTCCAAAGAATGTCAAACGATAGGTTAAAACAAATTTTGACATGGACACCCCAAAGGAAGAGAGGAAGAGGAACACCAAGAAGAAGCTGAAGAGAGGGCATTGACAAAGAGATGAAAGAAAGAGACTTGCCGGTGAACTTATGGCAAGATAGAGATGAATGGCGGTTAGGAGTCGGAAGGCGTCGTAGAGCACTATGAGCCGATACATATATATATATATATATATATATATATATATATATATATATATATATATATATATATATATATATATATATATACTATTGTTATGATATATTTTAATAAAAATAATTATTTAAATAAAAATTTCATAAATCTGTAAAGAATAAAAATTCAAAAATAATTGACACCTGAATATTAATTTGGTTATAAAAACATTAAAAAGAATTTGATGGATAACTATAAAGAATGACGGATGTGTTCAGGATAAAACAGAGAGTTCAGTTAGAAAAACTTATAAATTATTTTTATCTAAGAGTGTATAAAAATTTAAAACAGTGTAGAAACGAGTTTCTAAGGTTTTTTGTTGATTATAAAAAAAAAATTGTTAGTATGTAAAGAATATTAAAGTAGAGCAGACGTGTTTTTTGAAGATAGTAAGAAATCAGTTTTAAAAAAGAGAGTAGATATTTTATTTGATAAAATATATTGTATTGTAAAAGTTGTTAAAAGTGTAAAGAAGATAATAATTTAAAATAGCAGTAAAAAATAAAAGTGAAGGGCAGTATCCCGAAAACAGTCAACAAGTTTGGAGTTCCTGGTGAGATCATCTGAGCTGGAGGAAGGGTGTCGACCGATAGAGAAATAAGCAGTGAGTTTGTTTAAAAAAAAAAAACATTATTTGGAAGGGAAAAACATTTATTTAAATATTTTGGTCATAAAGTTGATAAATTTAAATTTTGTAATAATATTTGGTGTATATATTTAGTAATTATATATTTTTCAATTTGTATAAATAAAAAAAAAAATTTGTAAAGTTTTTTTAACTGAACCACTCTGAGAGCAAGAGAAATTTAAATATATATATATATATATATATTTATATATATTATATACTCAGTACCTACTGGCAATATTTTACGTTTGTGAAAGTTTAATAACTTTTTTAGTTTTGTTATTGTTACAATATCATACGGTAAATTAATATCACTCTAAATGTTCCCAAATTACAAACATTTTAAGGCCCATTAAATCAAACATAAAAACCATTTAAACTATCATCTCTTACTGTGTGTCGCCTGGCTTATTTAAAACAATAAAAGTGAACATCAGTACACATGAGATAAATAAATAAATCTATCCCACTTGTACCACGCGAAATATAAAACTGACCTCATGGTCTAGGTATTTGGCAACAGAATAAATAACAATTTAAGTCTTTTTCAACTGTGTCACCACCTACAACATTAATTGTTGATGTTCCGTAATAACTATACTAAAGAGGAATATATTTTAATGAGGAAAAGTGTGACAGAATTATTAATTAGAAGTATGAGGCTATTGCGGCGGCATTGTGCGATGTGAAAATTTTTTATTTTTAGAATTACTTGGTTCAGTAAGTGCTTCCAGCATCGTCTCCAGTGGATTTTTCTTTGCATTTTATTTCGTTAAAAGCATTTTCGTGTTTCGTTTTCAAATTAGGTACTTTTAATTTTTATTGCATAAAAATAAACTTAAATTTTTTTAGTGGGTCATATCTTTTTATGCTGAAAAAAAATATAAAATTTATCGAGCAAATATAAATAAATTACGTCACAATAACAAAATAAAAAAAATCTCTTGATTTCTTTTGTCAATTTTATTAGACATTTTTAGAAATTTTGAAACGACAAAACTTTGGCTTGGTGGGGTCGTAGGGCTGCAATTCCATTTCTGTTAAAAAAACTGAACACAATTTGGATTATTATCACAAGGTGCTATTCTAGAAAGAAAGGAAAGACAAATCTATCACCAAAACAACGAAACTCCGTCTAGTTGATGCACTCATCTTCCCCATTGCAGCGGAAACATGGACTTTAAAAAAAAGCAGATAAAAACCGAATAGAGGCATCCGAAAGGGAAAGTAGAAGGCAAACGCCCAAGAGGCAGATATTGAACCAAATATAAATGGTGTAACTACATCCTTTGGAGGATAATGGAAAGAGGAGGAGCTATTTTAGAAAACGTAACTTTTTTATTGACTCTTGCCGCTAAAATTTTCAAATTTAGGGAATTGCGTTTTATTGCGTATAAATATCCATGGAGAATTATTTGTTCACATTGCTTGTAGTTTTACTGATTTGGGGAATAAGTGTAGAAAGTTGCATTGTCATAATTAGTCAGTTGGACTTTGTTTACGGGATCGAAAATGAGTAGAAGAAGTAAAATAATAATAATAATTCTGTTGAACTGGTCATCCTGATAATAGGCCCCCTCGTGGTACACGACAAACACTGCTTTCCGAACTCAAGAAAATACCAGCTTGTCAACAAAAGGCACACGTTTTAGCTCGGGCAATGCAGAAGGCCGTCATCCTGGAATCATTGCGTCTGCTCAGGTCACACGATATTTTAATTGGGCATATGATTTCTGAAGAATACAAGATACATGTTTACCGAATATCAGTTTATTATTTAATATTATGCCTAGGTTTTTTACTTTTTCATTTGATGGCAGTATTTCATTTCAAATTTTTACATTGAAGCCATCTGGAGGCACAAATCTAAAAAACATAGCTGATGATTTTGATGTGTTAATCAATAAGTCATGATTTTGTGAGAGCGTCACTAATGTATTGAGATCCTCATTAATATCTGCCTGTGACTCAACTGAATTATTTGGGTCAAAGAAGTGGTAAAGCTGGGTAACATCTGCATACATGTGTATCTTACACTTTTTCATAGCTGACTGAAAGTTTGAGGAATATATTGTTATCAGAAGAGGTCCAAGAATGAAGCCTTGTGCTACTCCCCGTTTTATGCTTCCGCTTTAAGGCAGAAAACCATTAAGAGCAACTTTTTGAGTTCCATCATGTAAGTCGTTTTTAAAAAAATCTATGCAAGGCTGACCAAGCCCTATAAAATGCATTATGGCTATAAGTAACTTATGATTCAGCATGTCAAAGGCTTTACTGTAATCCAGTAAGACTAGCACACCAATATCCTTTATGCGTGTACAGCATCTTGTGATTAAAAAAAAGGTTTATTGAACAGTGCAGAAAAAAAGAAATGGTTCATACTTTTAGTAACGAAAACGAGTTCATGTTCAATAGGTACGACTTTTTGTTATAGTTATTCTCATAACTTGTGTTAATTTTTTGTAAAAAAATGTCAATCTTGTTTAAATCTCGTTGACAACATTTAAGTACACTTTTATGTCATTTCCGCAATAAACTACTTTTATGTGTCAAAAATAAAAATGATAGTGGGCAAAAGAAAATAATAAATATCATGTGATCAGTGGTGTACCGAGGGGGGAAGGGGTGGCGATTGTCGGAAAGGCGGACCCCGTCCCGGGCGCCACCATTAGGAGGGCGGCAAAATTGCCCCTTTTGGTACTTTTTAAGTGTAACAGTATTTTGCAGTTTTGTTTCCCGCCACGCTGCCGTTTCAATAGTAAGTAAGTTTTAGTTTGTTTTTTATTACAAGTCTCACGGAAAATATGAAGAAAACGAACGCGACTGCCCCAAAATGAATTACTAAATATGACAGTTTATTATTTTTACACCAAAAGAATTTTATACTTCAAGAAACAATATAAGAACGCATTCGCAAATTAGTTACTGAACCCAAAATACAAGTGTAAGTTCAGAGAAGAGAACCGTAATATCGATGTGGATGAGATGGAAATCAAAAGGGAGAGGTTACGCAATTTCGGTGCTTTGGCTGATGCTAGAGCACAAGACAACGCCATGAAAGGATTTCTCGTGCTTTTACAATTTATTCAGCAATGAAACTATGGTATTTGCGTATCTAATATCGTAATTATGCTTCGAATTTTAACTATAGCTATCAGTGTTGCTTCATGTGAGAGGAGCTTCTCAAAGCTGAAATTAATAAAAAATTACTTGAGGTCTACCATGAGCTTCATAAGATTAAGTGATTCGGCCATTTGGTCAATAGAACAAAGTGTGACGGACGAAATTAACTTTGACGAAGTTATACATGATTTTGCTGCGCGGAAGGCCCGAAAGGTAGAATTTTAGACTTATACTAGACGTTATTTTTATAGTGTAATAGGTTTTTTTTTAATGAAAATAGTCGCAAAAAGGGTAGACCTATCGTGTGGGCCGCGGAAGGCCCGCACTGCGACAATTAAAAGGGGAAGGGATTATAGAAAGGAAATGATTGTGGACCCGCTTTTTAAAAAGTTGCAGGTCATAGTTCTCTGGAAAAACTGATTTTCGAAGCTTGTTCCATTCCGTAGAAGCCCTGAAAAAAAAGGATTCTTGATGGAAACGGGTCCTTGTAGTGTCAATCTTGAGAGTAAATGGGTAAGACTGATCAGCATGCCGAGTTCTTCGGCCGAATGTGGCCAATGGTAGTACAAGAGTTTTTATTTCTCTGGAGCATTTGCCATGAAAATATCTGTAGAGTAATGACTAGTCTACAACTCTTTTTCTATGTTCTAAAGGGGGAAGGGTATCTGTAAGAGTTGAGCTGTTTATTAACCGAATGGCTCTTTTTTAAATGGAATCTAGAAGACGAAGAGAATGCTTTGGTGCTGAACCCCAAATGTGCGAGCAATACCTACTCCAGTAGAGGTCGGATTTGAGCCTAGTAGGTCGTCAACAGTTGATCAGGAGTAAAAAACTTTCTAGCTTTCCACAGAAAACTTAGCCTCTGGCTTGCTGACTTTGCGATGTTAGCAACATGGTCATACCAATACATATTATTAGACACCGTGACTCCCAAAATCGAGATGGAGGGACCTGATTCAAGGGTATTTCCGGACATTGTGATAAAATGATTTGATTAATTCACTTTCTTGGAAAAGGTGGCGCTTTGTGTTTTCTGGGCGTTGAACTGAACAAAATTGTTGGTTTTGAACACCGACGTACTATATTACATGGTTTTGAAATAAAAATATTTCGCTCAGTTCTTTTATACTTACACCAACATTATTATTTTTATGACGTCATAGGGGCGGCAAATTATGATCCCGCCCCGGGCGACAATAGCCCACGCTACGCCACTGCATGTAATACTTGTGTTTAGTTTTTATGAAAGTATTAATTATTTGTCACCACATAAAAATAAATGAAAACTAACACATGTTAGGTGAACTTCCGTTTTTCTTAGCATGTGTTTGCTTTAACACTTGTTTGTGCATAATATTTTTATATTTTTCATGCACCAAAATATTATAAATATGTGTTGTTTCTTCTTCAGTTATGCATCTACTTGTTAATTAATTTTCTTAAATTTAGTAAACAGTGTTAAGTTATTTATTCTATACTGTTAAGTTGAATAAAGGGCGACACTACTGACTTGGAAAATAACAGGCCTATAAGCTTACTGTCTAACCTGTACAAGCTTTTCATGAAAATAATAAACAAAAGACTGAAGAGAAAACTGGACTTCTACCAAACAGTAGAACAGGCAGGCTTCCGTTCAGGATACGGAACAAATGATCACCTCATCACACTAAAGCTGCTCATTGAGAAAATATAACAGGCCATTAGTGCTTGTGTTTGTTGACTTTCAGAAAGCATTTGACAACATCGAAATACATGCGATTCTGGAAGCACTTGGTAAATGTCGGATAGATTACAGATACACACATAATATTTACACCAACTCAATGGCCAGTGTAAAAATTCATAACTTCACTAAAAAGTTTTCCATACAATTTGGTATTTGGTGGAATTATATCTCTAGAGGAAAAAATTATTGAAGTGGTTGACAAATACAAATATCTAGGTCACGAAATTTAAATAAAACGAGACAATCAAACGCAGGAACTACAAAGAAGAAGCTCTCTAGGGTGAGCTGCATACGGTAGACTATGGGATGTCTTTAGAAGCAGCATACCAATAAGCCTAAAATCAAAAGTCTTTAATTAATGCGTATTACCAGAAATGACCTACGGTGCAGAAACGCTTACACTGACAAGGAACACCGTACATAGATTGGAGAAAAAAATGAAGAGAGCTATGCTTGGAATTCGAACCCAAGATCGCGTAAGAAATACGTACATCCGGCAAATAACAAAGGTCCAAGACATAATACAGAGAATCACGACACTAAAATGAAAATGAGCAGGACATGTTGCGAGATTCAAAGACGACAGATGGTCTCTAAGAATAATAAATTGGAGACCCCGCGCAAACAAAAGAAGCAGAGGAAGACCGCCAAAACGTTGGAGCGACGATATAAAAAGAGTAGACGGACACTGGATTAGAACAGCTCAAGATAGAGGCCAGTGGAGCAGTTTAATGGAGGCCTATGTTCAGCAGTGGACTCAACACCAGGCTGTGAGATGATAATGATGATCTTAAGTTAATATCTATTACCCCAGAAGGTAAGACTATAACTATAAATTTTATATGGTATCCGGTAAATCAATTACAATTCCCTTTTTTATTCAATGCTTGCGCTACACCGGAATAAAACTTTTACATTGTTTGATGCCATGTAGATAAATTATTTGGTAAGTTAATTATTACATTAAACCAAGGGCAGTAAAGTAAGAAATGTCTCAGAGCACACGTTTATTGACCGAGGCGAAGCCGACGTCATCATACATGTGTTTTGAGACATTTCTTACTTTAATGCCCGTGGTGTGTATACTATTTTTCTCCCTTCTGTAGGCGGCAACTTCGTTTTGCGTAGCGGGCCGAAAGTGACGCTTTCTGCACAGTAGGGAGAAAAAAAATTCTTTTTTTTAAGAATAAAAATGTTCATATATAAACGTAGGTAGGTAAAAGAATTTTCCCGCAAATAAAATTAAATATTATTTGCCAAGTGCCGACGTGTTAATCGCCTAAAAAAGTTGTAAATCAAGCAGAAAATGGTAGTAATTCTCGCTCGAGTAGTTAACTTTATGCAAATGTGCAATTTTACGTATTGATCCACCAAAATTGACGCACATGCGTATTGAATTCAAGGCGCATGCTCCAGTAATAAACAATGGATAATTCTCGCGCCAATCGATGTTCTAAATTTTACAATTAAAACATATAGATATACCTAATAGCCAATAGTTTATAAAAATTTTGTTCACAAAAAAAAGGAACCCAACTTTTGAAACAGATGGAAAAAAATTTATAAATTGTTTAATATTAATATCGTATTGAATGTTTTAAACTGGTATTTTTAATTCTTCTTATAATAGTTTGCGAAGAAGAGATAAATAAAATCGACTTACCAAAATCGAACAAAACGAAAAAACTGTTCATATAGTTCATCGTCGTCGCCTGCCACAGTATCGAAAACACTACTACGTTCACGATGTTTCGCTGGCAACTGTCGTTTTCGCAGTTCCCCGTTGGTAAGCTCTACCACAAGCTGGCTCGAAAACCATTAACATAAATTATTTGGAGACAGTGAATATTGGGTCATAAACCTTGTGGGCTTTTGAAATCTAGGGTCGGAATAACTCTCTTTTTTTTATTATGGATTTCGGGATGTTTTTGAACCTCGTGAATTTTTACCTGCACTAGGAGTAAATTTTTTTTATGTAGGATGGTTCGTTTTGTGGCATAAATATTTTGTTTGTTAAATAAATAAATGAAAATGTTTTTTTCAAACATTAAATAACGTTACTTATTATTTGTATGTATTAAACATTTTATTAAAAGTTAGGTATTCATATTTAATTACTAAATACCTAATTGATAAAAATTAAAAGACCAAAATAAGTATTTATTATTTAAAATAAACCAATAAACTATTTAATTTATAAAGTAAATATGGTAGCAAAATTATTATAATTATAAAAATAAGAGCCCATATAACAATATTTTAAGTATATTTTATCCCATCAAAAAATAAATGTGAAATGAGAGCCAAGTTCATTATTATAATAATATATGCCTTGGTTGTTGACTTCAACGACGGTCAGTCCTGAAATTTATTTATAACAACATAAAATATTTTATAACAACTTTAAACATCATTTCTTTTAATAACTTGGAATAATATATTGAAACCTAAGGTCTGAATTCGAATATACGAATTATATTATAGCATTCGCAAGTTCTAAAGCTGTAAGTTCTTATTTTATTCTTCCGAAAATTTGGCTTGCTGATAAAAACTAGCCATCGAACATAGGGCTCTTCCATGACTGTTTTAGTAAGTACTTAATAATAATCCTTATATTCGAACTAGCCAAGTCAGATTAGGCTTCAATATATTATCCTAGGTTATAAGAAGAGTTGTTTGAGTTGTAATAATATATTTTATGTTATAAATAAATTTCAGGACTGAACATTGCACTTGGCACCCATTTAGATCTCACTTCTTTTGTTGTTTAGGTCAACAACCAAGTCATATATTATCATAATATTGAACTCGGCCCTCATTTCACATTTTTGTTTTTGATGGAATATTACTTTTTGTACAGAAATTATTATTAGGTACTTATTCATAATAAAATTAATACCAAATTTTTTTTTTTATCCTACTGTATTTTACGGGGTATAATTGTCTTTTTTGTGTTATTTTCCAATTTTCTTGTATAATATAAATCCTAGTTAATAACATAATAAATACGAAATTTCGGCTATACTCTTAGTTATAAGGAGTAAAACTAATATGTTTGGACATAAAAAAAATTAAGGGTGTTATTCCACTCGTTATATATTCACTTAAAGACCTTAAAAATCACATAAAAATCGGCTGTCATCAATTTTGATTGCTGATTCTTACATTACATGCACTATAAGTTTCTAATAGAATCAATTAATTGAAAAATTATAATAAAATGACAATAATTTACTAGTTTCTGATTTATTCCTTTGTATTTACCCAACTACCTATCTGGTTGCCAAATTTGAACTTTGTAGGTCATCTGGAACTGGATTAGAGTTTTAATCTATAACTAAATCAGTGATAAAAATGACGATTTTTGGAAATTAATAACTAAATAACTTTTTGAGGTACGTTTATGAAATTTGAAGTACGTATATATCTTGCAAGTCCTAATATGTGAGCTGAATTTGACATTTTTGTGTAAAACAGTTTTTGAGTTATGAGTGGGTCAAAAGTGGCTCCAAATGGTTTGTGTACTATTACACACTGTACCGCTCGCCATTATGTTAGCTTGAACTTGGCTTGACACGCTACCGTGTTGTAAATAACATATAAGGTCAGACATAAGAAAGTGGTCAAATATACAAATTTACTATCAACAATTTTATTATTAAAACAAAGTTACTAGTGCAGTTCAAGAAGGCAATAAAACAAGTTCATTATTATCCATGCTATTAGAGTAAATATTACATACATTTTCTCTAGAAAAGCCGATCTCACTGTGCCTAACATAACTTTGTCAGGAGTAACCATACCACTGAAGTCATCCATATCGATGCTTGGTATTACTATCAGCAATAACCTTTCCTGAGAAAATCACGTGAGGTCCATTGCCAAAAGTACATTCCAAAAACTTGGTTTTTTGTTTCGTGCCAAGAGCTATTTCACCTCCAGTCAGCTGCTTATGATCTATAAGGCACACCTGTACTGGAGTACTGTTCCCATATTTGGAGTGCAGGACCTAAACATATCCTGAAGCTACTGGATTCTGTCCAAAAAAGGGCAATTCGTCTCGTCGGTGATGCCTCGCTTACAAACTCGCTCACTTGTCTGGAACACCGTAGAAAAGTTGGCGATTTGTCTCTATTTTATAGATATTTTCATGGGCGATGCTCTTCTGAAATATCAACAATCGTTCCTCCTTTGGCAGTCTCTTCGAGATTAACCCGTCAAGTTCAGTCTTCACACCCCTTCGTGGTCACTTTGGAGACCTGCAGAACATCACTTTCCAAAGACTCATTCATCCAACGAATTGCGAGGCTTTGGAACTCATTGCCTAGGGAGGTGTTCCCCGAGGCATACAACCTCCAGAAATTTAAGAAGAACACCAACTCCTACCTTCTTTCCCTTGGTTCCCACGATGTTCTCTGAACATTACAGGATATCCCTTTTCGTGGAAACCAGAACATAAAAAAAAAAAAAAAAATATATATATTTTGAACACTGATTTAATTACATTCCATCTTGTTCTCATATCAACTTTTATTTAACCGCCTGTAGATGTTCATATCTCGGTACTTTACAGAATTGACAGAACCTACCATTAAAAAATAACATTCAATCATATATATATATATATATATATATATATATATATATATATATATATATATATAGAACGTCTTTCGACGTTGTCCGACGCCTAATTTTCATCCCCTTCGGTCTTTACAATCCTCAGATGTTAGGTTTCTTCCGCTCATTGACTTTTAAATACCGGTTTGCCATTCCAATCGAGGTCTTCCCCTTTTCCTTCTTTTAGTTGGTTGCCATTGTAAGACTTGTTTCGGCAATCTTGTATCGGGCATTCGTTTAACGTGGCCGTACCAGGTGAACTGTTTTTGCTCGATATCATTAGTAATGGTGCCTTCAATTCCTATTTGTTGTTTTATTTTGTCATTTCTTAACCTCCCTCTAAAATCGCTCACGCCAGGAGTATTTAACTCTGTCTCCATTGCCACATAGAGATTCGTAGGAATCACAGTAGACGCAGTTGTGTCTATTCACTCTGCCGTTCGTCGCTGTGGCTTCTTGTTAACTTTTGTGCAACTCGCGGAATTTAATACGCCTGTTCGAATCATATTCAGGTAAAGTAGGTCTATATATCGTCTTAATTGCAAACTTTTCTAAACCCTTCGTATGCTTGTCTCACTATTCCATAATCCCTGGATATTTTTCTTTGAGAGTAACTCGGTAATTGCACAAAACACTGCGTGACAACAAAAAGATTCTTCTCTGCAGGAGCAGCCACAAATATCACTGTAATTATATTCATATTTATAACACCATTGATTGTTAAGTTGAAATTTTCAACTGTCAATACTGACATTCACAACCAAAGTTTAAACTAATTTGATTTAATGGGACTTTGCAGGAGCTGTTAGTGATTCATATAAATTCTATTCATACCTGTATAGCGTGGTACCTAGACGAAGTACTCCAGCTGCTTAACAATTAAAATTTGATTCGAAAACTGAAAATAATCAAATCAAGTGCATGCAATTTAACACACAAAAATACCTACTTAGACCTGCCTATTTAGAGGACCTATCACTTATTTAAATTCCAAGTTAATTGAAGACTTTGTTACTGTTTTCCAACCTTACTTTAAAACCAGCTTTGTTAATTTAAACAGGATATGATTGATATACAAAAATATTACCAATATTTATAAAATTAATTTTGATGTAAAATATCTTTTGACGCGCCATGGCAGTAAAATCGAATCGTATGCCGTGGCGGCAAACGGCATGACGCTCTCTCATGCCGTCATGCCCCCTATACGCCACCGCTATCAACATATTTCAGTTATTATCAGCCAATAATTTCGTTTATACCGTCCAATCACCTTCAACAGCTACTACTACAGAAATTACTGAGAATACGTCAAATATTAATTCGCATATGCATTGTAAAATAGTCTAATAAATATTTACTTCAATTTACTATTTATGAATATAGCTATATATCATTATAAAAATTAGTGTAATAAGAAAAATATATTTATTTTATTACCAAAGCTTTTTATTATTTTACTCCTGTTTTTTATTGGTTTTTAATTTTTATTTATTAGAAATTTGAATATTTATTATCTGCCAGGCGTCCCGTGACGGCCACCTATTTTTTCAATGTATGACAAGAATATACATACTTTTTTATTTATTAATTACATTTAACAACCTATTCATCCTACTACTATTATAAACGCAAAAGTTTGTGAGTATGTATTTATGTATGTATGGATGATTGTTACGCAAAAACTACTGAATGGATTTTAATAAAACTTTACAATAATGTAGCTTATACATCAGAATAACACATAGGCTATAATTTATAAAGATATTTTGTAAACCTACTACTATTATAAACGCGTAAGTTTCTGAGTATGTATGTACGGATGTTGACAGCAATTAGAATCAAAATGACATTGGTTGAAATCAAATTAGCTACATAAATTTTTAACTGGCATTAGTCAATTTCCAGTTGGCAATAAACTAAATTTAATTGACACCTGTCAATTTTAAGTTACTTTTTCAGTGTCAAGTGTGTATTATGTTATTTTAAAAAAAAATGGGATAAAGGCATCATTACTATATAAGTGTGTAAGTTATAAAAGAGTGCGTAGCAAGAGTTACGTAAGCACACAAATGATTATTAAATTTTGTGATAAAGATGGATTGATGAATTCTTTGCAGAAGAAAATAAACTACACAAAGTATTAATCTTACGCAGACTAAGTCTAGAATAATAATGTTAATATAAGACTGATTTCGTTACTATTTTCTAAATAACAATATTTAAAATTAATAAATATTTATTTATTTATTTTTACTTTATTATATTACGTAACTGACCGCTATAGGTGCGAGGTATTCTCACGGGTCACCTCTAGTAATATATAAAAAAAGACTAATCCGTACTTTAAAATTTTTAGGACAGTTCTACTAACTATGAGTTGTATGTTTTTTCTGTAACACACTTTAAAGTCTGTTAAATTTAGTTTGACTGCTCAAAATTCTAAAATACACGCTTTGAAAAAACAAAACTACTTTTGCTCCAACTAATTTTCTAATAATAGGCCTGTTCGTTTGTCATACTCACGCTGCTCAAAACTGATTTGAGCAGTATTCGACTGTTCGTTTGTTGTAAGCAATTGATCATAGATCGTTCGTTTAACAGGAGCAAGTTGCTATATACCAGATAAAGCAGGATTCATTTGCTCCACCAATTTAGGTAGAGCAGAAAAATCATATCAGTTTGATCTAGCAGAATTTCAAAAGCCCGGACATTAAAAATGAATAGAAAATTCAGTATAATTAATGGTGAAGTGACTGATGCAAATTCTGAGTTGAAAAATTATTTACTTACTTAACGAAATGTAAATTTGATGGGCAAATTGGTTGTTTTTTGTTTGGATCAAATATCAAATTGTTTTGGTGGGGGTTTTGTGTTCCTTTGAATTCAGCAGCTGGTAAATGCTCTTCGTGGATTTGTATCACGAAAATCATATCAATCTGCACATTAATATAATTTATTGAGCAGCGTGAGCATGACAAACGAACAGGCCTAATAAAAAATGAGGTATTCATGTATTCATCCAATAAGAAAATATTGTTAATTTTACAACTAGCTTATTCAACTATTTTAGATAGAAGTACTAATTATAACGAAAACGAGTTTACTGCTATTTATCATATTTATAGATTCCTTCTTGAATACAACATGGAAGTGGATGAAGAAATTGTCAAATACAGACATATCGTCGACCAAATATAAATCTCAACAGCTGTCACTCACAACTATCAAAAAGCAAACGAGGGTTCCTTTCGACCGCCCATTTCATCATGGCTACTTGTCACTTAAGAGATGAGCTTTAATTTTACTTTTAAATGCTGGTTAGACTAGCTGAATGGAAAAAATTTTAGTGTTAAATGCATCTATTTGTAAAATTCTAATGCAGCAAAATAAAAAAATTCATTTTCTTATTTATTGATTTATCAGGAAATTTGCAAATTTTACCGAAATTGGAAATTTAAAAAACTATATAATAATACACCTTTTAATGATCCTAAAAATTATAATAAATTTAATTTTATTAGCGTTTTACCAATGTTTGGTAACTCTTAACACAAGTAGGTACCCATGTACATTAATTATTATTATTCGTTCTAGTACTAAAAATTTACTTTATTTAATTAGTGTTCGTAAATTGTGAAATTGAATCTCAAAAAACTACATTTTGCGTAGTGGACTTGATACATTGTGAACCATTGTACGTTGGGGGCGGTCCGCTGTTACTAGTGCGATGGTTAGAGCGAAGTGGGCTTTGAGAATAACACACTACCGAAAATAATTGATATTATGTATAATGCTCGAAAAGCTAAAGGGAATAAATCAAAACGAAAGTAATGGTTTTTAAAAAAGAATGATGGATAAAAGTAAAGGTTAGTAAGATAAGGGATAGCTGGGGTGTAAAAAAAGATGTGGTAACAAGGATACATAAATGAATGCTTAGATAGTTTGGACACGTTGAAAGGATGGATGAAAAAAGATTAATAAAACAGATTTATAAGGCGAGTGTAAAGTCGACCAAGATCGAAATTGTTTTGAAAAAGGCCAGGTCAAGAGTACCAGCAACTGATGAGCATGTATGAAAGCGCTGATGAAAGAAGAGGAAGCGAAAGACGTGTGTAAGAACCGTAGAAAGTTGATTGAATTGGTCTCTGCCTACCCCTACGGGTGTGACTATATGTATGTATGTACGTTCTTAGTATTAACGTCTTAAAGAATATTAAATGTGAGTAGTGGGTTGTCTTAGAAACAGTATAACAGGTATTAAGAGCATAAATGATGTGTTTGTTTTAACTTGTTTAGTAAATATATAGTTTTTGAGTAATTTTAAAATAACTACTATAGTGTGATTTTAAAAGACCTAACAAAAACTCGAGCAATATTTGGTAATTGCAAGAAAAAATATCAACAACAACAAACATTTTTAAAGCAAAAAAAGTTATTAGTGTCTTTAGGAATATTAATATGAGTATTAGGTTGTCGTAGAAAAAGTATAACATGTATTTAGAGCATTAAAGATGTGTGTAAAGTATATAGTTTTTGAGTAATTTTAAAATAACTACCATCTTGTGATCTGAACAGACCTAATAAAAATGCTAGCAATAGTTGGCATATACCAATTAATGTCAACAACAACAATGTGAAAACAAAAGAAAAGTAAGTTAATAGAACAGAAGAGTAGAATTTTTCAATTTAGTATTTTTTTTAATGGAATACTTTTAGCTATTTTAATAAACTTGAAATTGTTTAATTTTTCATTCAGGGTGACTAACTCACAGAAAAGGTAGACCACGGTTCAGTTGGGAAATGTTTACTTTTGGTTAGGTAACAAAGGGTTTACTTACAGCTAGCTAATACTACAATTTTAGATTGCATGCTTTGATGAATGTCAGTAACATGTTGTATACTGGCATCTTTTTTAATGCTAGGAGGTACATCAAGTTGAAGGGAGGAAGAATATGGTTTTTTATTAGTTTTCCATACATTTCTTTTCTATGCTGGGTATATTTTTTACATGCCAGAAAAATGTGATCCAAATCACATGTACAATAATTGCAACTGTCGCATAAGTTCGAATCTTTTACATTTATTCTACTAAGGTGGGCGGGATAGCAAGCATGGCCAAATTTATGTCTACTAATGGTGACAATACTACTTTGAGATACTTTACAGTTGCTGTACCATTGTTGGTTGGGGATTTCTGGATGTAGAAGTGTATATCTTGTAGGCTTGCTACGACAATATTCGTGCCATAAGTGTCTCCATCTGTTTCACAAACGGTTCGATATCAAAATATGATTATCTGAACAAAGTTAATCTAAAAAATTAAATGTAGAGCTTAAATATGTAAAAATATGAAGAGTTATCCTTTTAAAAAAAAATTAATTTTCTCTTATTTTTTTATGTGAACAAAGTATCTGCATTGTCTAACCACCCTGTATGAGGCAAATAAAAATATGGCTTTAAAGTAAGGATCCTCATGGTATCATTTTACTCCGTTTTGAGTTTGATTGTCTCAGTACCAGAAAGTTCAAGATTATCAGCGTTTATTGAAGTACATGCATTGGTAGAAAAAAAAATCGAAATTAATTTTTATCTTCTAAACGGTAACAGATAGATATAGGGAAATGGTACATGAAGTTGTTGGGAAAGTGATGAAAAATCATATACAGGGTGTTTTATTTAAAAAATCAAAGTATTCGCTACTTGATAGTAGAAGCGGCAACGCCGCATCGTTTAAAATATTTAAGGCATGTAGATCATGTTAATTTATGTATACTATCAAATGTCCAGATTGACCCGCTGTCTGGTTTGCCAGAAACGTCTAACTAACGCTCATGGTGAAAAGCCCTATATAGGTATATATCTACTCCCCATATTTAAGAGAGTGATATCTTTGTGAAATGTCTAATTAACTAATTAATTGATCATGTATACTTTTGACATATTGCCCAAAAAAAAATTTTTTATTGTAAATATTTACACAATTCTTGGTATGAGAAAAATGAAGTCTTTATACAGCTTAATATTATAAATTAAATAGCACGTATTAAAATAAAATCTCTCTGTCTCTCTGTAGCAACCCAGGGTGGGTCTTTGCTGACTTTACAATCTGCCTCCACTTTTTGCGGTCCATCATTAGATCCTCTGCTCGTCCGGAAATCCGCTGCAATATTATCTTTTCACCGCATCCTTGGTCTTTCCAGCGGTCGTTTTCCTTCCGGGGTATCTTCTCATATCAACTTGACGACACGTTGATTTTGTCTCCCAACATGGCCGGCGCATCTAAATCTTTCTGACTTTATTATTTTCACTATATCTGGCTGGTTATATAGTTCTTCCAATTCTATATTAGTTTTTTCATAAAATGTGAACTGTTGTCAAATTCGAAACGAGTGCGCACGAGTTCTGCGCAGTTCCTAAACGGTTCTCGAACTGTTCTGAAATTGATTCTATTGTATCGATGCATAAATTCTACATTGCTAGAGGGGATGCGCTGTTGCCATATTGGTCACATCTGATCAAATTGCGAGGATCACTCGTCTAGTATCAAACTGCCAACTATGTACAGCTACCGTTATACATATTAAAATTAAAAAATTATTACCTCAATCTACTTTTTATTTAAATTTGTTTTTTGATTATTACTTTTAAAGTGGACTGTAAAAAATTTAGAAAAAACATTTAAAAAGTTTTGATGTGAAAAAATTAAGAAAGCGAAAGAATATAAATTAACCAGTTAACTAAGTTCCATGCAGCACCGGAAACATAAATTAAAAATGTTTTGATAAAATTTGCATTAAAATTACATAAAAAACACGCAAGTATATTAACTTCTTTAAAAATATAAAAATTATAGAATTTTCCATTAAATTGTTTTTTGTCAAAAAAAATATTGGATAAACCTAAATTAAATGAAGCCAAAGTTTTGTAGAAATAAAATAAAACGTAATGAATTACTGCAGAAGTATACATTTTTTTTAAACAGATCAATATTTAAAATTAAAAGTAATTTTTTTATTTCTCATAAATAATTATTAATCTAGTCTCTTATATACTTCGACATCTGTTAATTTTATGTGAAATTTTCAAAATCAAAGTTAACTATAAATACCAAACCTTTACACAACATTCCCTCTTTTAAGCAGAAGTTTACTATTGGCTACATGACCGCCATCTATTTTTAAAAATGCTAAACAACCTAACAAAATTACAGAAAGGGAGTATTCATTAATAAAGTCACAGTTTACTATCCTTTACGGTAGAATTTTTAAATTAAGTAAACGATATTGCTGTTTAGTTCGGATACTCAAAAGCAGATGGATTGCCACGGTTTGACTTCATGACATGGCATTAATTTTTTTTAATAATGTAATGTTAGCGACGAAATTGATGTTATACCTATATTTATACTAAAATTTTTTTTCTTTAACAATTGGTTATTGTTAGTAACGCTTTTATTTTTCTCCTATGCAATGTTTCCAATTTACCTACTTATTTTGGATGGATCAAAAACAATTTAAATGTATTTGCAGTAAATTAAATTTAGTATAAAAAGAAAATAAACTAATTATTTGCAATTTTTTTAAATAAATAATTTTTTTGCATGCAACGTCCAATAACTCAATTTAAAATTTTATTAATTTACCTACAAGTTTTAATGTTGTCAAATGTAAACATATTTTAGCAGTTAGCTCTTCTATGTTCTGTGAAAGCTATGCTGCTATTAGTCTTAATAATTTGAAATATAATTAACAATATCTTTAAACCATTTTGCATTTATTTTTGTGAAATCAATTAAAATAAATTATAGTTTAAAAAAACTAAAAAACGCGAGTTATTCAAACTAAAAGGTAAAAAATAATTCTTAACATATGAATAAAATTACTGACGAGAAAATTATTGTCACTGTTCTAAAAGCGTGGAGTGCTTTCATTCCGAAACGCAGAGTTAGTTTAAAAATGTCATACTAAGCACCCCACGATTTTAAAACAGTGACATTAATTTTCTCGTCAGTAATTTTATTCTTATATTAAGAATTATTTTTTAATATTTAGTTTAATTAATTCTAATAGCGTGTTTTTTTAGTTTTTTTTAAACTATAATTTATTTTTTGCTTTTTAGTTAGATTTGTTTTACTCACTAAAAAAATTATGTATTAAATGGTAAAAGCACAAAAAGAATGCATCGGCCAGGAATCAAACCCGGGCCGCCTGCGTGGCAGGCGAGCATTCTACCACTGAACCACCGATGCGATGAGCTGTGTTAATATTTGTTCTGCGCGCATGCTTAGTTCAGGTACTAGTTCTATTTCTCTAATTCTCGTGCAAAGGATCCCTAAAGAAATTTATTAATCCTGGCGAAAGTAATCAGGATAATCGGATATTTTGGTCCAATTATTGCATTGTCGTCGGTCTTTAATAAGTGTGCAAAGTTTGAATTAAATCTGATCGCATAAAGTAGGGCAAAATCGAGGCCAAATGTCAATTACAAACATACATACAAGCAAACAAACAAGATACAGGTTAAACTAATATAAGCATGTTAGCAAGCATTTGAAACCAAATTTTTTATAAATATTTGATATATTTATGTAAAAGAATTGTGGGAAAATATAAAAAAAGGGTGTGCGTCTCGGGACGCCCTACAGAAGTTATAACTTCAAATGATATGCGTAGAAACTATTAAATATTGAACGAATTAAACGTAACAAATACTGGAGCAACTTTTATTTTCATTAAACATGACTTCACAAATATAATTTGTATATCTAAAATATATATATATATATATATATATATATATAGATCGCTCCTTATATGTGGCAGTCGACGGTATTTCTTCTGATGCGTTTAAAACCAATGCCGGGGTCCCCCAGGGTTCCATCCTGTCCCCCACCTTATTTCTTTTACATATCAACGACCTCTTGAAAACCACCACGAACCCCATTTACAGTTTCGCAGACGATAGCACACTTGTCTCAACTTTCACATCCTATCGATCACTTTCGTTAAATGATACAAATAGACTCAGACAGGAACAGGTTAATTCCATCAATAGAGATCTTAAAGCAATCGTCGAGTGGGGGAGTTGTTCAGTTCAACCAGAAAACACAAAGTGCCACGTTTTCCAAGAAAGTGAATTCCTCAAATCATCCCATCAAAATGTACGGAAATACCCTTGAACCAAGTCACTCCATCTCGATTTTGGGAGTCACGGTGTCCAATAATATGTCTTGGCATGAACATGTTGCTAACATCGCAAAGTCGGCAAGCCAAAGGCTAGGTTTTCTGTGGAAAGCCAGAAAGTTTTTTACTCTTGATCAACTGTTGACGACGTACAAGGCTCAAATCCGACCTCTACTGGAGTATTGCTCGCACATTTGGGGTTTAGCATCAAGGCATTATCTTCGTCTTCTAGATTCCATTCAGAAAAGAGCCATTCGCTTGATAAACAGCTCAACTCTCACAGATACCCTTCACCCTCTAGAACATAGAAGAAGAGTTGCAGACCAGTCACTGCTCTACAGATATTTCGATGGCAGATGCTCCAGAGAAATAAAAACTCTTGTACCACCATTGGCCACATTCGGCCGAAGAACCCGGCACGCTGATCAGTGTCACCCATTTACTCTCAAGATTGACACTACAAGGACCAATCTTCATCAAGAATCCTTCTTTTACAGGGCTGCTACGGAATGGAATAAGCTTCCAAAATCAGTTTTTCCAGAGAACTATGACCTGCAACTTTTTAAAAAGCGTGTCCACAATCATTTCCTTTCTATAATCCCTTCCCCTTCTAATAGTCGCAGTACGGGCCGTCCGCGGCCCACACGATAGGTCTACCCTTTTTGCGACTATTTTCATAAAAAAAAAAGAAAAAAAAATATAAATTAATTACATTTATTTAAATGATCCACTTGTGTATTAAATATTATTTAAAGGAGCGAACATTTTTTTATTATATTTTCCTTTAATTCAATGTTTTATTTATAATGTCCTAGGGCCAAGTGCAAAATTTGATGATTATTTCAGAACGGCTGCAAATTTCAGAAGATGTAGCCAAGACCGTATCCTCAACGGTAAGGCTACTCGGAAAGCTTCGACCGGGGCCGTTTGGCCACTCGCTGGGCCAAAGATGTAGCTTCTCTCAAAAATTAGTGATGAATTCAGATCGGTTGAAATCAATTTAAATCGGAAGATAAACAAAAAAATGTACCAAATGTGAAGTTGTCCGCAACAGAACATGTCGTGCCAGTCTCCCGGTAAACATGATTCCAGAACGGCTGTACTTTTGCACACACGAACATTGATACCTTAAACTTATAAAAATTATATTTTTCGCAATTAAACTGGGGCGGTTCAGAATGTCTGCAAGTTAAAAAGGTAAGAGAAATCATCAAATTTGCGAAAAAATGAGTTTTTGGCTGTATAACCAAAAAAAATAGGGTGTAAATAGGCATAAGTTTCTTGTGACAAAAATTAAAATTTAAGACTCGACTGTAAGACTTTATATTGACCAATAGGACCTAAAATATGGCTTGTTAAAGTTAGATATTAAAAAAACGCATTCTTTTACTAGTCGCGATAATTCTAAAATAACTCAAAGACTGAATTTAGGCATATGCATTTCAATGTTGTTTGCAATAAAAAAAGCTACAATTCCAGACCAAATAGACCTCACCAGTAGAACCAGAGATATTTTGATTGGACTGAAACTAAAAAATTTCTAAATTTTTGTAGTTATACTTTTTTTTTGCGCGTTTAGTTGAGAGTAAAATTGGAAGCTGCGCGCGCATACCGTTACGGTCAATTCGAAAGTATAGAGTCCCATCAAATTTAATTAAAAGTGTATATTTATTTTACAGACTAAGTTACCTCACATACAGACTAGACGACTTAAAGTATCCAACAAAACACGTTTTTATTTTTGAAATCGATAGAAAAGCCAGTTAATAAAAAACATAATGGATATGAGCACGCAGCGTCTCTAGCTGCAGAGCTGATCCATTTCTCACAAATTGATTTGCAACACTGTAAAGCGGCATTAGCTGGCGGTGCTGCAGACAGACGTATCTCTGATACAGGAGCCCTGTATTAACAAGGGATTCATCAAAAGGAATACTAACTAAGCATGGATAAATTATTTATGGACAATCTCAAATGGGACCGAGGGCCTGTATATTTATCAGCAAAAGACTATGGGCCATCAGGATTAACCATCTGTGTTCCAGAGATTTGGCAGTAGGTACGATGGGTGGGACAAAGACCAGAATTATTATAGGGTCGGCATACCTACCATATAACCATAAAGAGGTCCCTACCTGGAAGTTAAAGGCATTAGTCGACTACTACAAAGATAAGGAT
The DNA here is from genome assembly GCA_950111635.1 of Agelastica alni. Classification (NCBI taxonomy): domain Eukaryota; kingdom Metazoa; phylum Arthropoda; class Insecta; order Coleoptera; family Chrysomelidae; genus Agelastica; species Agelastica alni. The sequence continues at coordinate 46,227,708 of OX467712.1, read as the reverse complement.
CTTCCATTACTAATTGGTTGCGATACAAACGCTCACCATAAGTTATGGGTTAGCTCCAATACTAACGGTTGAGGCTCGGCTCTTCTCGAGTATCTTTTAAGGTCTAGTCTAGACATACTAAACAGAGGCTGTAGACCAACTTTTGTCACCTTTCGTAGACAGGTGGTGACCCTGGGCTCTCCTAAAATAGTGATTTCTTACTTGCATGTTTGTCCCGAGGATACTTTCTCGGATTATCGACAAATAAAATTTACCCTAAGAACTGATCGAACCAGCAGTGAGTTAGTGTCCTATAGGAACCCAAGAATCACTGATTGGCACTGATAATAGAGCTAGCCAATAGGCTCGGAGAACCTAAACGGAATCTACGATCTGCAGACAAGATCAATCAGGCAATAGAGAACTTGCAGAATGCAATCCTATGCAGCTGCTTGTCCCCTAAAGAGTAGTGTACTTAGTAAACGAGTGATCTGGTGAAACAAAGAACTAAGCGCCCTCTGCTCCAGGTTACAAAAACTACTCAATAAAGCCTTGAGAACGAATGCGGCAACTGATTGGGTATCCTATAGGGAATATCAGAGGAAGTACAATAAAAGCATAAGAACTCTAAGATCATATCATGGCAAAGTTTCTGCAAAAATCTGAAGGACCTACCACTTGTAGCGCGCCTCCGCAGTATCTTCACGGCCGGTAAGAAAGTGGGACTCAATATTCTGATTCGTCCTACGAAGAAATGATAGCTCATCTCTTTGAGGTACACTTCCCGGGCTCGGTCATCTCGGGCATTGGGGAGGAGCCAGAAGAAGAAAATAAGCCGTTTAAAGACTCCACAACAGGAGACTGGAGAACAGCGGCTCGGGTCATAAACCCTTGCAGGATCAGATGGGCGGTGGATGACTTTAAAAAATTTAAAAGTCCGGGACCAGAAGGGATCTTTCCCGCTCTCCTCCAAGAAAGGCGTGATATCCTCCGAAGGCATCTGTTGTACTTCTTTAGAGCCGGGGTGGCTCTGGGCTAAGTTCCCCATGCATAGTGAAAGGTCAAAGTAGTGTTTATACCCAAACCGGAGAAGAACACCTGTGACAAAGCCAAATCCTTGAGGACTAAAAATATAGATTTTTTTTTCTTTTATACAAATTAAGAATCTCTGGTCCTAATGGTCCTATTTGGTCTAGAATTGTTGGTTTTTTTATTGCAAACAACTCAACTGTTCTATTACAATGCATATACCTTAATTCAGTAGTTTTTATTTTATAAAAATCACAGCTGGTACAAAAATTGGTTTTTTATGACCTAACTTTAACAAGCCATATCTCCGGTCCTATTGGTCCATTTAAGGTCTCTCAGGTCTTATTTCTTTTTTCGGACTTTTTTAGCTTGCGGACATTTTGAACAGCCGATCTTTAATTGCGGACAACATGATTTTTATGAGTTTTAGGTATTTGTGCAAGGTTACAAATATTCTGGAATTATATTTACAGGGAGAATAGCGTGACATATTCCGCATTGCGAACTAGCTTAACCGACCCACTTTCATTGCGGACAAATTCTTAATGATTATCTATCGATTTAAATGAATTTTAACCGTTCTGACATCATCAATAATTTTTTAGGGAAGCTATATCTTTAGCGCGCGCTATACGCCCTAAACAACCTTCTCGAGGTCGTTGGGTCCATTATCATTACCGTTGAGGACACTTAGCTGCGTCCTCTGAACTTCATAGCCACTCTGGAATACTCTGCACTTGGCCCTAGGACTATTAAGTACCAATCATTTATAAAATATCACTTATTGTGGGTAACCTATAACATTTCGCTTTAGTTATTAAATGTTAAGTACCAATTAACCCCTTTTTTTATTTTTTAATAAAAATTAGTTTTAACTTCACAGGTAATTTGCAAATTCGATTTCCACTACCTACATAAAATTTAATGTCTATTTTTCTTAATTTTTAATTGGATTTTTATATCATTAATAAAATTCTTGTACTGGTTGCTTGATCTCCTGTGGTGATATCATATTCCTGAAATGCATTACTCGTTCAACTGGTTTTTGTTGAACTTTTGTGTCTGTTAGTAAAAAAATATTTGCTATTATTTAATACTTTTTTTTTTGCTCGTCAATTAATTCCATTCACTATTTATATAATAGTAATGTTGTTTGTTTCTAGTTTCCGGATGTTAATAGGTCAATTTTAGAATTACGAAGAGCAGATGATTTTTGCTGAATAGCCTAGACCAAAAGTCACCTTTTCTTGATTAATTATGTTTTAGGTAAAGGCTTATGATTTTGGTATGTGAAGGTACTATATATATATACAGAGCTTTTTAAAGTCCTTATTGGCATAGAAAGGCTTCTTAAACTATGATGGGCTTCTTCTTCTGTTGATGCTTATCCGTTCCGGATGTTGGCGAGAATAATGCCTATGCGAACTTTATACACTGATGCACGGAATAAGCCCATGATATTCTTCTTCTTCCTACACTTCATCTACCTTGTATTTTGCTTTGGAGAATAAGCTGTAAAAGCCGGTATCTTTCAGGATATTTCATGATGTGACCGAGGTATTCAAGTTTACGTTTCTTTACCTGATATAAGATTTCTTTTTCTTTCTTCATTCTACGTAGCACCTCTTCGTTGGTTATATAATCCACCCATGAAATTCTTAGAACACTACGGTAGAGCCAGAGTTCAAAGGCTTTTAATTTCTTGAAAGATCTGTCAGTGACTCAACGCCGTATAGAAGAGTTGAGAACACATAGCACCTCAATATCCGAATTTTGATGTTTGGTGATGGGCTAATAAAAAGTTTCTTTAGCAATATTGAGTCTTTTATTTAATGTTTCACAATTTAATGTTGTCTAAAAAGATTAAAAGATGATAGAAACCTAAATGAATATTTTAGGCTACGTCTTGTTTTAGTTTTGTATATTGTAAGTAAATTGGTTCTAATAAAAAAAATACCAAAGTTTGAACGACTTCCTTGGTTATGGTTACGGATATGTTCATCATGACCTCTTTCTTGTTGCTTAAAGTAGACCAGGTATAAGAAACTTTTTGTTCGCAAACGTAGGTGTTTCCAAAAATTGTCATTATTTGGTAAGCATGTGCGCCTATTCGTTAAAAGTTTTTTAAATTCATGTAATTTTGGTAAAAATTATGTATGTCAATATTTTGAAATTTATTTCCTAAATCTGTATCGTTTTTTGAAATTGCTTTTAAAAGCATTAATTTTAACTAACATGTAAATAAACTGGTTTTTTTTCTTAAATTTAAATGCTAAGTTATATCGACAAAAAAGGCAAAATCATATATAATCCTTTTTTTTATCTTCGAATTAGGGAAACGGACATTAATTCCATTTCACAAACAATTGAAAAGCATTTTTTAATTTATATATTATTTTTAGCTCCTCTATTGAATCAACGCACTTGTTTGTAACCGTAATAGTTATTTACATAACTTTATGTCATACTAGTTCGTTATTGCAATCCAATCTCAATACAAATCAGTATTTTAAAAAATCCGGTTTGAATTAATAACATTGCCATTTTATCATAGTAGACACCATCGTTGCTAGGTGAATGTTGACAAACGTAAATGTCATAAAACCACAATAATTTTTATATGTGTCAAAGTTAGAAGTTAACATGTACGAAGATTTTGGAATTCCTGACGAAATTATTGAAAAAGCAAAGAAAGCAACTGAAAATCTGTTGCCAAAAAAGTCTAAAGAAGCTTAAAACATGAAATACAAAAAATTATTAAATTGGATGCAATAAAACTACATAAAAGATGTTAATGAAACAGTGTTGCTTGGATACTTCGGCGATCTCGCTAAAACATTTTCTCCGAGTTCCTTGTGGTCCAAATATTCCATGGTAAAGGAGACTTTAATAGTAAATAAAAATATTAACATTGCTAATTCCTATAATTTAATGGAATATTTGAAGCAAACTTCGAAAGGCTACAAACCAAAGAAGTCTAAAATTCTGTCAAGAGAAGATATTTTAAAATTTATTCATGAGGCACCGAACGAGACGTTTTTAATGAACAAAGTTGCATTAATATTTGGAATATTTGGTGGATGTCGACGGCAACTTGAAACTTTGAAAACTTTGAAACTCAAACTATGAAATATGAATTGTTTGCTGCAGGCAACTTAACTATCACCGGATCATTTTAGAATTGCCAATATTTGTTAATTCGTCAAAATAATGTTCATCGAATATTTACATATATTACTTTATTCCGTTTGTAATTTTATTAATAAAGGTTATTAAATAAGTTAAACAAAAAAGTATTTCTCTTTATGCCCGCGCGGGCCATAAAGTGAACTTTGTACCCGCACGGGCATAAAGTACGACATAAGATAATAACTAAGTAATAAAAACACAATAATGAACTAGTATGACATAAAAGTCTTTCTAAATCTCAAAAGTTGGGTGCCAATTTTGTGTAACTAATGCCTCAAATGTTGGGCGACAATTTTGTGTTTCATTAAAGTTTACTTTCTAAAGCCAATTGTGTGTAAAGTTATAAGTTACTTTCATAAAACTAAATTATTCCAACTCAAGAGCTGCTAATTGTGTAGCAAAAAGTTTTACTAATACCCGTTAAACTAAATTATTTTTTCAAACTTAGTACTGAAACAAAATTTTAAATAATTTTAACTGTCGAAATGGATAAAGATTCAAATAATTATACATATATACATACATAAAGTCACGCCTTTTTCCCATGGGGGTAGGCAGAGACCACTTCCTTCCACTTGCTACGGTTCTTACACACATCTTTTGCTTCCTCTACTTTCATCAGTGCTCTCAGACATGCTTGTCGGTTGTTGGTACTCTTGACCTGGCCTTTCCTCAAAACAATGTTGATCTGATCAAGATATGTTCTCCGAGGTCGACCTCTACCGACTTGTCCATTCACACTCGCTTTATAAATTTGTTTCGTCAATCTTCCTTCATCCATCCTTTCAACGTGTCCAAACCATCTAAGCATTCCTTTATCTATCTTTGTAACCACATCTTCTTTTACACCACAGCGTTCTCTTATCTCACTATTCTTTACCTTATCCAACCGAGTCACTCCGGCTATACTTTTCAGACTACTCATTTCCGCAGCATTAATCCTATTTTCATCCTTCTTTTGCCAAACCCAACATTCACTACCATACATAAGTGTAGGAACCAACACACCTCATGCACAGCCAGACGTGCCTTTTTTGACACTTTCTGGCTATTCATAAAGCTATGCAGTGCCCCATTCATTTGTCTTCCTTCCAACATCCTTCGCTCAATGTCACTGTCATACTTTCCATCTCTCGTAAACTTTGAACCCAAGTACACAAATTCATTAACTTTCTTCCCCAATCGAAACTCCACAGTTTGTCATTCTTTCTTCACTTTCAAAAATCCGAGGCCGACAAAACCGCCAGTCTACAAACAAAATATCAGTTGACAAAAAGGCAGGTAACAAAAAAATCAGCCAACAGGAAGCCCAAACATGGGAGCTGTCGGCAACAGAAAAAGTCATTAACAATTATATGATACACTTAGGAACTCCAAATACATAATATAACTAACTGTTTTCGACCTTTTTCGTTGTCTCACTAAACTAGCAATAAAAGTCGACTGACAACGTTTTAAATAAATAAAATAAATTACATCACTTTATACATTTCCCATATTTTTTGAATCTTTTAAATTGGCGATACAATGAGTCTGTGGAACACTTTGAATTTTTAAAAATTAAAATGTAAAATTCCACGAAAAAGGCATGTTGTTTATTCTCATAATAGATACATTCTATATTTTAAAAAAAAATCAGAAACCAAGATACTAGTATGATGAAAGGAGAGGAATGCTTTTTAAAGAGATGGAAGAAATACTTTAAAAGTTAATTTAAAAAAAAAGATACAAAAGCGCATGCCCCATTCGGGGACATGAGTGAAAGTTGTAATAAAAGTGAAATTAGCATTAGAGATTTTGGAAGCGTTAAGCAGTATGAAATTAGGTAAGGCTGCAGGGTATAACAGGATTACAGATGAAATATTAAAGGCTGGAATGAAAGTTTACCAGGATACTGGTACTGACAAGAATTCATGGGATGTGAAAGCTGGATTTAAGGAGAGAAAGGGGTTGCATGGACCGAAAAATCTTGGCTAAAAGTTAAAAGGTCTACTACGCTTTCCCAGATTCAAAAAAGGCTTATGACAGAGTGGTGAGGAATGAACTATGACATTGTCTATGTATGAAATTAGCGGTAGTTTGTTACAATTGCTGAAATCACTTTACGAGAATTCCAGTGCTTGTGACGTGATAAGCGGAGCTTACTCAGATTGATTTAACATCGACAGGGATGTGTGGCTTTGCTATGGCTGTTTTGTAGGCAATGGTTAATACATTATGCCCCAAAAGACCGAGAAATAAAAGTAAATGTAAGCAAAATAAAAGTAATGGTTTTTGAAAGAGACAAACTGCGAGGTGCTGATTAAAAGAGAAAGAATGGAACAAGTGAACGAGCTTGTATACTTGGGTTGAAAGTTTACGAAAAACGAAAAGTATGACTGTGATATTGAGCAAAGGGTGTTGGCAGGGAAATAAAAGATTGGGGCCCTGCATACATTAATGGGCAGTGAAAACTTGGTTGTTATTGTTGGGTAAGATCAAATTTGTTTTGAAGAAAGGTCAGGTCAGGTGTAACAACAACCGACGAGTATGTATAAAAGCGTTGATAAAAGTGGAATAAGCAAAAGATGTGTGTAAGGACTGTAGCAGGTGAAAAGAAGTGGTCTCTCTCTACCTACCACTATGGAAAGAAGCGTGACTTTATATGTGCATGCATGTAACATCGAAACTATGATTTTTTACATAAATATTTTATTATTCATTTTTATTTGGTTTTTCCTCTTAAGACAAATGAGAAACATTTTATGCAACAGTTTTACTAAATAGTGCACCATAAATCATAATTTTTTTGACATCATTGTAACAAATTATAACTAGATATTGTAAAAAACTCTACGATTTTAATATTTTCAAAAAGTTAAGTCTTTAATTATTTTAAAGAGTAGTTATATTTGAATTTATTTAAGACAGAATAATTCAAATGAGGTCTTCTTAATTTTTGTTCCTAAAGGAACATTTCTGTTGGAATTTTTTATATTTTATGTATAATTTATGGATACCTTATTGACAAGGAATATATTTAAAAAGGTTTACTTTATCTTTAAGATTCTCTGACAAGGTATCCTATGTATTCGAAACATTTCATTCGGCGAGTAAAAAATTACATACATTACGGTTATTGAAGAAAACATTGAGCAACCTTCACGTATTCGTAAACGACGCGACACATCTAAAGGTTAAAGCCAACAATCTGAATACAAAAACTGTTTATATGCAAAACTTCTACATGCAAATATAGTTCCCCGGTAAACTTTTCTACATAAACGTCAGGAAGCGAAGAGTAAAGACTGACACAAAAGACTTTATTTTGATGTTTGACCACCAAACCTTTTGACATGTTTCAGCATGAAACGCGTAGATTTGCATACCCAATGCGTAAATATGTGGAATAGTACAGACAATTTATGTCCTTTTGTGTGTACGATTCAATTTTTAATCCTGTAGGCTTGTTAAAAGATTTGTTGCTTCTATTTTGAATTGTTTACATGTTAGCAGCCGCTGAAATCAAAATATTTCGGTACCGTAGAAATACAATGATGCTACAAAATACCCAGCGCGGTTAAATTAATTACTGTTTCTTTAAAGTAACTTTTGCATAAGTCACATTTAGTATACAATATTTGTTTTTAGATGAGTTACATAACTGCACGTTTGCATAAATAATCATGACGATTTATTACTAATTCTTTTAACTTGGGGAAGTTATAGTAATGGGTCCGATTTTACGAATCCCGACGTCTGTGTGTGCGTATGTTCGTATGTGCGTTCGGAATTATTTTTTGTCTCGATTATCTCGAGAACAAAAAATGATATGGACGTGGGACCAATTGCATTCGACGCATAATTAATCAAACTTAAAACCGATTAGATTTTAAGCAAAATCGGTTAAGCTGTTTTTTTATGGAGAATAAAAAAACTTAAAAACATGGAAAACTTTCGGAATTATTTTTTGTCTCGATTATCTCGAGAACAAAAAATGATATATACGTGGGACCAATTGCATTCGACGCATAATTAATCAAACTTAAAACCGATTAGATTTTCAGCAAAATCGGTGACGCTGTTTTTTTATGAAGAATAAAAAAACTTAAAAACATGGAAAACTTTCGGAATTATTTTTTGTCTCGATTATCTCGAGAAAAAAAAATGATATGGACGTGGGAACCAATTGCATTCGACGCATAATTAATCAAACTTAAAACCGATTAGATTTTTAGCAAAATCGGTTAAGCTGTTTTTATGGAGAATAAAAAAACTGAAAAACATGGAAAACTTTCGGAATTATTTTTTGTCTCGATTATCTCGAGAACAAAAAATGATATGGACGTGGGACCAATTGCATTCGACGCATAATTAATCAAACTTTAACCGATTAGATTTTTAGCAAAATCGGTTAAGCTGTTTTTTTATGGAGAATAAAAAAACAGAAAAACATGGAAAACTTTCGGAATTATTTTTTGTCTCGATTATCTCGAGAACAAAAACGATATCGACGTGTGACCAATAGTATTCGACGCATAATTACGCAACTTAGAACTAATTAGATTTTAAGCAAAATCGGTTAAGCTATTTTTAATGGAGAATTAAAAAATTGAAAAAAATGGTGCACTACCTGAATTTTGCAATTTTTATATTATTCTTAAAACAGAATTTTAAGAATAATATGATTATTGCATGCTAGAAATATTTGTATAAAAAATATAATGACAAAATTTCACAAAAAGAGATATTTTTAGAAAACAAAAATAGGAATTGGAGAATTTTAAACTGTCAATATTGAGAGAATAACATTGAAGACGCTATAACAGTAAAAAATTATTGCTAGTAATAATCAAGCATTGTTTTTAACAATTGAATATTGTTACTAAAAAATAATTATTGACCATTATAATTAAAATAAATTTTTCAATTGTTGTAAACAATTGAAAATAGCTCCCGCTTATGAAATGATAAAAAAAAGTTTGAAAGAATACGGTTTACATAAACAGAATATTGTTAATGACAATTATAATTTGTTATAAACAATTTAAAATTGAATTTTACAATAATTTTTATAATAATATTTATAACAACAAAACATATGGTATTTTTTCATTTTTTTCACTGGGAAGTTAGTCATGTGGACCTCTCGGGTCGCACCCAGACCACTGATATTTTTATCAGTAATTTTCATTTTTTTTAACTATGCTATTTTTCCAAGACTTATCAGTTTTTAATTAAAATGAGTGCTTGCACAGTCAAAGCATTCAAAGTCAATATCGGCTGTCACTTTTCCAAAAATTAGTTTTACCTTTTCTATCGTTCAGTAGTTGAGTATCCCGATTAATAGAGCCACGAAAAAATAGGATTCCAGTGTTTGCTTACTCAGTCTGTTACACCGACAGCTCTAAAATGTTTTGTGATACTCGAGCATGTGTTTACGAAAAATCAAATAAAGATAGCGATCGGTCTGGGTCGACAAAGTGTTTTAAGTTGAGGTGGTCGCCATTGAACACTGCTAAGGAAATCAGATGGCTTAACTTTGTAACACCACCAAATCTCAAGAAAATAAAGAAAACGCAGAACAACAGTGGCAGTTCTAGAACCAAGTAGAAAACAACTTACATCAAGCAAATATAAAAAAGAAGATTGGATGACGAACAAAATCTTGGAACTAATGAACGAAAGAAGGATATACAAGCCAAATAACAGCACTCGTTGCAAACAACTGCAAAGACAAATAAGAGAAGCAAAACAAACTTAATTTTCGTAAAGATGTAACGGGAAAGAAGAGCAACAAAACAATTATGACAACTTTAACCTGCATAAAAAATTCAAGGAACTAGCGGAGGTAGCAAAAAGAAAAATATCAAACATACTTTTAAACTGCAGACTGGCAGGGTGAAGACATGGGACCAATAATAACTAAATCGGAAGTGAAACATGCACTCAAACCCATGAAAAATAAGAAATGTGCAGGTCCAGATATAATACCAAGTGAGTTGCTCAAATTAATCAACGACAAAAACAAGAGTATTGTGGTGGAGTTATTTAACACACTCTACAGTACAGGAATTATCCCACAAGAAATGTTAACATTCATATGAATACCAAAAAAGGTAAATGCCAAAGAATGTAGTGATCATCAAACCATTAGCTTAATGTCACATACGTTAAAAATTCTCCTAAAAATTATACACACCAAAATACATCACAAGCTAGAACTGGATATAAGTGATACACAATTTAGTATAAGGGTATAAGCGTATAAGGAAGGTTTTATTTTCTTTCAACGTGTTAACTCAAATATGCTTGGACGTTAATCAGGACCTACCTTTATATCTGCTTTATAGACTATAATAAAACCTTTAATAAGGTAAAGCATAACCAATTTATAGACCCTCTTAAAAAGAAAAACCTGGATAAAAAGGATGTAAGATTAATCTCAAAACTGTATTACAATCAACAAGCCACAGTAAAAATTGGACTGGAAAAATCTGAAGTAATGGAAATAAAGAGAGGAGTCAAGCAAGGCTGCATATTATCGCCATTATTATTTAATGCGTTTCGAAGCAAATATATTAGAAGCCTTGGAAAATGAGACTGACGGTATAAAGGTGCATGGAGTTCTGATTAACAACATTAGATATGTCGACAATATGGTAATAATAGCCAATAGTTTGGAGAATTTAGAAAAAGTTATGAACAACAACACAAATGAAATCTTAATGGTTGAAGGTCAACAGATTAAAAAAGTAAAAATATACAATTACTTGGGAACTTGCGAATTACTAAAAACAATGACTATACCGTAGAAATAAAAACTAGAAGTGAAAAGGCTTGTACCAACTTAATAAAAATGAAAAAAGAACTATGTAGCAGAGATTTGACGTTAAGCCTAAGACTACGATTGGCAAAATGTTATGTACTCACTGTACTCTAATATGGTGAAGAATCATGGACGATAAATGCAGATGCAATGAGACGGCTTAACTTTTGAGAAATGTGGATACATGGAAAAATCTTAAGAATTTCGTTGGTAGATCGAAATACCAAAAAGAATCGGTAAACAAAAAGAAGCTGAACGTACAATTAGCATAGAAAGAAGACGAGATTCATGGCTAAAAAATCTGAGAGAATGGTTTGGTTGCAATTCCAAACAACTTTTTAGAGCAACTGCCTCAAAAGTTGCGATAGCGATGATGGCTGCCAACCTTCGCCACGTAGATGGCACTTGAAGAAGAAGAAACTTTGTAAATAAAAGAATGGCAATCTGCTCCGATAGCCAAGCCGTGCTAAAGGCATTGGCCTCTCCAGTTATCACCTCACGAAACATGATGGATTGCAAATATGGCCCGGAGGACATAATGTCACACTGGTATGGAACCCAGGACATTCGAAGTTAAAAAAAATGAGCTAAAACGGACTGTTCCCATTGGACCCGAACTCCACTGTGGTGTTTCAATCAGCCTCAGAAGGAGCACAATAATAAAAGTGGTTGCTTTTAGAAACTGTGGCTAAATTGAATCGATCCACGGGTCAGAGGCACGGACATCGTCGACTTCGCAAACACCTTTGTAGTTTAGGAGGGGCTGGGAACAGTGACTGACGTTTCTGTCTTATAGAAAAAGAGACGTCGGAATACGTCTGCCACTGCGACGGACCGACAAGGTCCCGGTTCCTGTAATTCGGCAAATAAAAACTTGGGAGAGCTACATCAGAACTCCTTACACCCTCTAAAAGTTAGTAAAACAGCTGGGGATAGAAAAGGAGTTTTAACCACAAAGAAGGCACAATAGACCTCGTTAGGTCGGGATGTATACTCACAAAAAGCCTCTTATTAAATTTTAATCTAACCTGAAGAAGGCTTTTATAATTCTTAGCAAAACATCAAATAGATAGATAAATACCTATCTGGAAATAGTGCAGCCGAAATCTAAAAAAACATAGAACAGTAATATACAGTGTTTACAGTAATTTTCTCAAGAACAAAAATAAATAGAACTTTACGCGAAAGATTATATTTATTTTTGAAAAAGAATTAAACTAGCAAATGATGTATAATTTTTTGCCTAATTTTTACCCACAGATTTTTAACTATGTATATATACCGGTATCTTTATTACCTGATTTTTAACAAAAATAGTTGCAGATATCATTTATCTTCATCAACCTACCTCGTTCACTGCTGAACGTAGTCTTTACTCAATTCTTCTTAATCATTCATATATTTTGCCTGCAGCATTTAGCTCTTCACTTATCCTTTGTCATCAGCCCACCTCCTCGGAGGTCATCCTTGGCTTCTTTTGGACTTAATACTCGTTTAGACCACGATTCAGTTTGCCTTGCCTCGTGATTAATTTGGTTACATTTTATTACTGTGATCTTTTCAATAGTGTCTTGTATACCTGACTGTTTCAAACTTCTTCGTTGTTAATAACTTCTTCAAAGAACGCAGGGCAACTATTAATTGACCAGCCGTTTTCTATACGTTATATCCAATAACGTGATTCCACGTTGTTAACATCGTCAAAGTGCCTATTAAAATTGTTTTTAACCCAAAGTGGAGAGTAATTTAATGTTAAACATTTAAAATAAAAACAAGAGACTTCTATTAATAATTTTTATTCAGTTTGGACAATTACAACAGTAACTATTAATCAAGATTGTACATCCTAACTCTTCTTGTTCCACACATACACACATTTTACAACTACATAAATAAATTGAACAAAATAAAAAACAATGTGTTTGAGCTAACGATATAAACACTATAATACAATTATACAATAAGTAACCAAAAAATAGTGAAAGACAAAAGTGTATTAGATCTTATAATTCCCATAAAAATTAAATTTATTACATGGAATTAAATTTATTATTTTATATGAAAAGATTTTATTTCCAGGTAATAATTGGTGAGGTATTTGAATTATTTCTTTAACGATAGGTATTTTCGCCTTTCACTAGTGTTTCGTTATACTTTTACAATCATCCTCAGAGCGGAATTGCGTCTTTTATTTGAGATATACTGTAAGTATAGAAATATTATGATTTAAAAAATAAAATGTGAATGATTAAAATATACTCAATATAAATTTTGTACCGATAGAAATTATTACCATAATAAAAACCGCATTGAAAACCATCAAAAATAGTCCACTAGTAAAAATAGTACGAGGATAGCTCATGAATTGTTGTCCCTAACATAGTGGGCGTTGAATGACAAATGCAAATAAAGTGTCAGGTAAAAGCTTATTCTGTCACATTAGTGTGTGCCAATCAGCGCATCAGTTCGTGTATGTTAAATATTATTTTTTTTCCATTGAGGTGTGCGTGATTTTATAAAAATGGACAAAATTGAGATAAGAGGTGCAATAAAGTACCTCTGTAAAAAGGGGTTATCACCGCAAGAATTTTATAAGGACATGGTATAAGTATTGGATGACTCTGCTCCTTCGTACCAGGTAGTCAAGAACGGGTCACGAGATTTTAAGCCAGGAATAGAGTCCTGTCAACATGCCCTAGGTGCAGGAGCCCCCAAAACTGTGGTGACCAATGAAAATATAAATTTAGTCCATGACATGGTATTAAATGACAGAAGAATTAACGTCAAGGATATAATAGCAGAGACATGTAAGTTTTCTGTTAAAAGTGTTGAAAAAATTTTACATAAGAAATTGGGTCTTATAAAATTCTCTGCACGTTGGGTTCCACGAATGCTGACGGCAGACCAGAAGCGTGTTCGCCAGGTTGCAGTGGCTTCAAATTTGGAGAGAATTAACAGGAATTTCGATGAATTTAAGCAAAAATTTCTTACGGTCAACGATACATGGGTTCATCACTTTGATCCAGAATCCAAAAAATAAAGCATGGAATGGCGGCATAGGGGTTCCTCTCCCCCTCGAATATTTCGTGTTGTCCCAATAGCTGGTAAGATCATGGTTACAGTTTTTTGGGATTTTGCAGGTGTTATTTTCGTTGATTATTTTCCGCGCGGGCGCACCATAACAGGTGAATATTATGCGAATTTAATACCAAAAGTACGCGAAGCGATCAGAGAAAAAAGAAGAGGAAAATTGAGTCGAGGTGTGCTCTTCCACCAGGACAACGTTTCGGCCCACAAAAGTTTTGTTGTAATGTATGCCATTCACAATGCGGGCTTTGAAATTTTTAAATAACCACCTCATTCTCCAGATTTTGCCCCCAGCGTCTACCAACTAATCCCAAAATTGAAAGAACATCTTCGTGGAATACGCTTTGCTGTTGATAACGACGTGATGAATGGTTGAAGACTCAAAGTTCTGAGTTTTTTTCATAAGGGTTTGAAATACCTCAACACCCATTACACCAAGTGTATAAACGTTACAGGTGACTATGTTTACAAATAAATTAGTTTTATTCTTCTCATGTGTTTGCTTCTCTGTTAGGGACAACAATTCGTAGTACTAATTTTGCAATTCACCTTTTTTTGGTACCTATTAATTAAGAAAATTATCTTTACAGTTTTAAAGAGTATATCTTTAACGTCCATTCATTCAGTACGCAACTAATTATAATAATTTATGTAAGACATTATTTACAGAAAGATGAACTATTATGTACATTTTTTTCTTATAAGTATATAATCACACTTGTTTCCTTTTCAAACTATATAACATTTATACTGGGTGTTCAAGGAAAAGACGCTTGGTCAATTACCAGTTTTGATGTATCCTAATATAAATCGGAATTTTTTGTACAGCAAATATTTGCATTTTTTTTACTGCAATTAACTTATTCCATAAATGTATAATAAATTTTTTATTAATTCCTAGGTTTAACCAAACCAAACCAAAACAGATGATCCGAATTTTTATTGAAAAAAAACGTATTTTTAAATGGACAAATATTTAAGTTAATATAGAAACAATTTTGTTTATTTTTTTAAATAATTAACTTCCCAGCGGAAGTTATCGTAATGGGTCCGATTTTGCAAATCCCGAATTTTGACATATCTCCACATTTTAAGGTCCCCAGAGTCGAATACAATAGTTTTTAAGAGGACGTCTGTGTGTGTATGTACGTGTGTGCGTATGTTCGTATGTTCGTAAATGCGTTATGAATTATTTTTCGTCTCGATTATCTCGAGAACAAAAAATGATATCGAGACGGGGACCAATTGCATTCGACGCATTATTTCTGATTCTATTTGTACAAATATAATACTGTCAAAATAAGTTAGGTCAGTGGTAAGGTGCTCGCTTCACAATAGGAAGGTCGGTGATACGATCCCACAGCATTCACTTTTTTATTTGGTAAATATTTTTTTTCTTTCATCTTTTAGGTTCTATTAATCATGGGAATTATTGATGCTTCTAGAAGGGACGAACTTTATAAAATTAAAACAACAGATTTTATTAGAGACTTCAGCAGCAGTTCTTATACAAATACCCAATAGAAAAACAAAATTATCTAGATAATTCACAATAACCGGTGTTTTTTATGATATTTATAAAAAATAAATAGACCTTCGTCTTCAACACGTGGCACAAAATTATTTCTTCGTAAATTATCAAAAAGGAAAATGGACAGTACAAAGAGTTGGTCTGAATAAAATTGTTATACAGAAACAAGAATAGCTAAATACTTGAAACTTCAAAATGCTAAACTATGTACTGGTAATTGCTTTAGAATTGCTTCAGCAACAATCCTTATAGATGCTATCAAAGACATCAACTCACTGAAACAACATGGGGGTTGGAAGTTTACCGCAGTTGCAGAAAGCTATATTGACAAGTCTATAAAAAATAAATCAATTCTATTAATGATTATGAAAACCTGCCATCTACTTCAAGATCCTATATTTTGGAGCACGAGAAAATTACAAATACGTCATTGCCGTACATAATACATAATAACATTTAATCACTGCAACAATATAAATGTGAATATTGTTAATAATTAAATTGTAATTTGAAATTTGTAATATAATTAAATTTTAATTTCAAAATTCTGCTGTAAAATCATTTCGCTATTATATGTTATAGCCGTAGAAAGAGTATAATGTATAACTAGCACGGAATGCTTATTTACCACTTGACTAACTTTATACTCATGGAAAATGGCTATCATCCCGTGCTAGTTATATAATATATTATTATTGTTTAAGCATAAACCTTGAAAGGTATATTTAAACAAATGTTTTATTAAAAATTATTTTCATAAATTTTAAAATAAATATGTATTTTTTATTGAAAGATGTTTATAAACTTTCAGATATTTTTAAAGACATAACGAAAAAATAAATGTTTATTTATATTTTAAAATTTATTTATTAAGTAAGATAAAAAATTCGGATCATTTTGTATATTATAATTTTAGAATATTCTATTTTTACAAATTAGACAAGAGACAATGACATAAAATTTAAAATTCTATTTAGTACATGCATTGAGACTATAATTATTTGATTTCTTGGAACACCCTGTACTTTTTTAAGTAATTAAGGTGAGCGTAATGTCTTTTTCAAAAAAAAGTAAAAAATACAATGTAACATCAAAATAATATTTTTTTCAACAATATTGCACAATTATCTATTTTAATTCCGTATTTAGAAATAAATGTGACAAAATAAGTATATGAAACAAATAAAGCTGATTTTGTAGTAACATTAAGTAATTAATTAAAGTTATTTTGAAATATTTTTACAGCTACTGATAATTCTTTCTTATCATTACATAACTTCTTTTATTAATATACAACTTCTTATCAGTAATTCATAAAAATATTTAATGACATTAAAAAAAAATCGTATACATCCTCTCCTTCGTTATATTTTTGTTGGTTTAATTAAGATTATCAAAAAAAAAACAGCTGAGAAATGTTTTACTATTTTTCTTCACAGCTTTAATAGTAACCAATACGTCAAAGCGTTTATTGGCACAAAACAAATTATTAATCGTGGTACTTCATGACGTTTCACATTTTTGCCACCTGTGCAGACAATCAAATATCGTTAATGAAGTAGAACAAATGAAACTTTTTCCTTTGTTGCTGTACAGCAAAAACTTATAAATTGGAAAACAATTTATAGGACCTGCTGGATAAAACTCAAGATTTAATTGAACAAGTGTTTAGATGACATTATTAAAAATAAAATAATATTTATAAAATTTGCTTATTATTGTCTTAAAAGGTGGTCCAAAATTTACGAAGATTTGAATTAAATAAAAAAAATTATTTATTTTAAATTAAATTTTTTTTTAATCATAAAAAATAAATAGGATAGGGTTATGTATGGAAATGATAACAAGCTTCGACAAAGTACCAAAGACCTTATGAGGTTAAGACGAGAAGAAGATACCCGAGAGTAAATGAGAAGCTTGAATAAAGATATATTCAAGGAAATAAGAAAGTTCAATGAGGATAGTATTTAACAAACTATAGAAGGAAATAAAAGCATAAAGATACTCAGAAAGAACATCTTAAATGGCAAAAAAGAAATCTTTACTCTCCAAGATAAAACCGGTACCCAAACGAACAATAGGGAAAAGTTACTGCAGATTACAGAGGAATTCTACAGGGAGCTCTATTGTTGCCAAGAAAGCCAAGAGGAAATCCGTGCAAGTGCATGTCACCCAAAATGCCTTAAATCAAGGGTCAGAAGAAATACCAGACATATCCGTAGATGAAGTCGAGAATGCAATAAAAGAAATGAAGAATAATAAAGCACCTGGAGAGGTCGAAGTGGTTACAGAATCCATTATACTTGGGGGAAAAAAATTAACAAACACGTTAGTATTACTATTCAATCTTGGCATCCATACCGGTATCATCCCCAGTACATGGAATAACGCTGTAATGATTCTGCTACATAAAAAAGGTGATAATACAGACCTTGATAATTACAATTGGTACAATTGGTAATTAGCATTCTGTAACATCTTTATAAGCTATTTACCAAAATAATCGCCAAACGTCTCGAAGCAAAATTTGATTTTTACCAACCTAGAGAGCAAGCTGGCTTCAGAAGTGATTATGAAACAAATGATCATCTTCAAGTCGTCAAGACCCTTATAGAAAAATCTGTTAAATATAATAAGCCTTATGTACTTATATTTATTGATTTTCAAAAAGCTTTTAAAGCAATCAACTTTACAGCAATACTGGCAGCCTTGAGGCAAAGTAGAATAGACTACATGTATACAGAACTCATCCAATACATACATACGCCAATGCAACCGCAAGTGCAATGCTGCAAAAACCAACAAATAAATTCTAAATAGAGAGAGTTATCCGGTAAGGCGACACAATCTTCCCAAAACTTTTCACAGCAGTTCTCGAATTTGTTTTTAAATTACTGAGCTGGGAGACCAGGTGTATAAACATTGACGGCGAGAGACTTCATCATCTCCGTTTCGCAGATGACATTGTACTATTTGCAGACAATTTTAACGATGCTGGAAAAATGTTGGTAAATTGAGAGAAGCTTTAAAGAATGTAGGCCTTAACATGAACAGGCAAAAAACAAAACTCATGACAAACCTCGTTCTTGATGGTATATTAAAAAGTAGCGGATACCAAATAATTATATAATATAAATATAATTATAAATACTTGGGTCATGAAATCAGACTAGGTAGAGATAATCAAACTTCCGAGATACAACGGAAAATAGGCTTGAATTGTTTCACGGGCTGTATGTCATGCGACACCGTTTTGTTGATACCATATGTCGTTCACATCAATATCATCCAATTTAGGTTATCATGTCGCGATATCTGGTAACAGTCTCTGCTTGACCAGCCTCATTTTCGAAGAAGTATGGTACAATGATGACTCTAGTCCAAAATCCGCACCAAACAGTGACACGTCATGGTTGAATTTGTTTCTCGATAAATGGGGTTCTCTGAACCCCAAACGCGGCCATTTTGATGATTAACAAAGCCATCAAGGGAAAAAATGAGCTGCATCACTTAAAATGATCTTGCTCGAAAAATCAGCATCCACTTGTTGACGTTCATTAATCCATTAAACGAACTCTCTTCGCTGTGTATGGTCATTTGGTTTCAGTTCTGGTGTCAATTGAACTTTGTAAGCATGGAGATGCAGATAGTAAGTACACGCTGTTGAAGCATCTTAAAATTTGCAATTCTTGTCCACGATGCCAAATTGATATTCCTGGACATTCACCAACACTCACTCGATATTTACTTTTGAACAGCTTGTATTTGGACGGACAGCGTAAGCTTTTCTAATTGATCCAGTCTTCCTAAATTATTCAATAATTTTCTTCACAGTTAACGAAGTTAAATCAATATCCCGACCATATTTTGTACGTTATTTGCGAACTGTGGCCGCCAATCTATTATTATTTTTGGAATATTATTTAACATTAACATCTTGTTCTCTAGTGTAGTGCTCCATTTTTACAAACCCTATACTGTCAAACTGCACGAATGGCGGAAAATTCAAATTTTTCGTGAATTTTGAAACACCCTTTATAATTAATGCTAAAACTGTATAGAATTTTAACGATTTTAATAAAAAAATTATCATTCATTTCCTGCAACTTAAATACAACCCAATCTTTTAAATATTATGCAACTGATTAACTTTAAGTTGTTAAGTTTGAGATAAATATATGTAACAAATTTTTAAATGGAATTATCGAGTTTTAACCTTGTAGTCCTAGAATATCTCTCGTTTATTAATATAAATTATTTGGAAGAATTTCCATCACACTACTTTATCGACATACTTCTAAGCTGCACCACAATGTGATCCACCTTGTTACCACGATTCGAAGACTGCACCAAGATCCGATTTTGGCCTAAGAAGGGCCGCAGTCTCCGTTATAGGCGGCCCAGGGCTAGCTGTAAGGACTGCCGCAAGCGTAAAGACCACGCTGCATACCTCCCATACCTCCCATCCCCATTGCCTGGTGGAATGCATATCCTTCGTCCTGGAGGGACGCCAGGTGAAAATCTGAAACACATAATATAATTCAGTCAACCAGATTTACTTTGCGTTTCAGTGTGATTTCATTTCATAGGGATGGAAGGGTTTATTCTTTTTATCAGTTTTATTTAAATATAATTAGTCAAACAAAAAAATACAATTTTTGTATTGAAAAACTATACAGAAGAGAAATGTTATAGGTGAATCGATTGCGATAATTTGATAGTCTTAAAACAAGGATGCTGAAATTAATATTTTTTACAGTAATATTGTGTATTTACAAGGTTTCTACTTTCTGGTTATCCCATAGGAAAGTTTCGAAAGTTTTAAAATGACAGCTGGGCGACATTTTAAATGTTTTTTTCTTATGGAAAGGAGGGTTGAGTGACACCTCATTTTAAAGGTACTTTCATTCATTAATTAACCGCCGTATTCGCGTATTCGCGTGACGCCCAATTTTGTTTTTAACCCCCTGTTACGGTGATACATTCAAGAATTAATTTTGAACATACTACAAATTGTGACAGTTAATTGTTGCTGTGGTTTTGGACTCTGAAATTTAGTATTCAAATCAGAAAATTTATGAAAATGGCAATGTCTCATCCTTCAATGAAAAAGCTGAAGCATTTAATGTATATGACAAACTACCAAAAGCCTATAGTACACAATTCTTTAAAATCAATTCTCAAACGTTTTCGGCAACATTGCCATCATCAGAAGAGAATTCTGAAAAATGAATTAATTATGTGAAAACTAAGATCGTTAAAAATTGTTGAAGTTAGTAATTGGAAAAATCAATAATTAATTAACTTACTTGTCAAAATTCTTTACAACCGGTCAATATAGGAAATAAACATTTCATCAACATCTTATTTGTAGAGAAAGAGTTAAGAAGATTAACATAATACTTAATGAAGAAAATTAAAATGGTAACCTAGTAATCCTAGGTACCTACGCTATAAGACAAGAAATAACGACCATGAAGTACATAGAATACAATCAATTGTAAATATATGACATATTAATGACAATGTGAACATTCAATTATGAAACAATGGGAATTGTCAAACTGATTGTAAATTACAAATGACATTGTACGAGTATTGACAAACTAAACAAATTAATGGAGGGAAATTCATAATGTAAATATTGCTAAAAAATAGTTAATTTGCCACGTATTTTTCGTTCTCTAAAGAGTACTCTGCCAGTGGTCTCTCTACTGGCAAATTATGCCCGAGCTCAGCCGTAGAGGGTAGAAGAAAAAAAATATATATAAAAGTGAGCCGCGCCACCGACTTAGACCGTTCAAGCCAGAAACCCCTAGGTTTTATAGGCACTAGCAGAGCCACACGATAAACAACTAAGATTATGGTGAACCAAATAAATAAAATTATAGCAAAAATATATTGGATACTTTACTCACACAATAAATTAAAATACACAGCTCAATAACAAAATTATAACACATATAACCAAAATTATCAGCCAACAATAAATCGAAACTTCAAAATTTACAACTTTATGAGACAACAATAAATCAAAAATCCAAAGTTTACGATTCCATAAAATGATTAAAACAAAGGTAAGAATGACAAATATTATCAGGTTACCAAAAAAAACGTATACAAGTCAACTTTTAACAATACTTTAACAATACTTCATCAACGTTCACGTACGGCTGCTAATTTAATCACTTTTTTTTTCTTTTTCCATTTACATGAATATTTACACTGTTAAAACAATCGAGCTTATTTAAAAATATTTTTTTTTACGATGGCTGTCCTTCAAAATAGCAATATTGTAGGATATTTACAAATGAGTAAAAAGAAAACGTTTTTACTTGGACACAAAGAACTATTGAGAATATTACTTTAATCAAAGTTCAGCCTTGGCATATTATCCAATGCAATAAATAGTTTTCAACAGTGTACCATATTAAAAAATTAAAACAAAACTTATACGCGGTGCCAAAAACAAATCACGTCGTTTAAATATTCTAAAATAAAACACTTGTAACCTTTGGGTATACGAATTCACTAATGCTGTGGCCTACTCCTGTGTCCGGATTGATTATGGAACTGCACCTGCTACTTAACAATGGCTTCCCTCCATCAGATCCCACATGCGGATATTTTAATGCGACACCAAAATCCAAAATATCAACGACAAAGGTAAGATAGAATGGTCAAGTTAAAAATTAAATGGTTTTTCTTCAAAATCCAATTAAGATGGCCCAAATACAGCCAGATACGAAAGAAAAAACCGTAGAGGTTCTGCTCACGTGTTAATATCAAATCGTTCCAAAAACTCTCACCACCACCCGACTTCGACGACTGACACCAAGCGACTCCCTAAACTACTGACTCCCAGGCCGGATATCAAGAAATGACACGGGACACGCGTCAATCAACAATCTTCACAAATCTATGTTCCAAACTCATAATCGCACTCGTCCGTGTTGATAGCCAGCCCATCCACACAGAAATGCAAACCAAACAATAATATAGCTGACAACACACGACAATCGAGGCCAAAAATCAAAGCAAAAATCTAATAACAAAAACCCCCACTCCATCTCCATCGATTAACAAAAATGTCACAGCCATTAATAATTAAATCCTAACACTACAAGGTATGCAACACTATTTACAACGAGTGATAAATTTAAGTTACAACAAAATACTTACTTACGAGTACCTAAGGAATACGAAATCGTTAGAGACCCCATTAATAATGGAACTGTAGAAGGGAAAAAAATAGGCACGTGACAAATTGCTTATTTGTGAGGATAGATTTTCTTTCAAAAGTTTGAAGATAGGAAAAAAACAAGTTTGGTTTAGATGTACTTGGGTATTTAGACAATTATTATTGTTTGAAATTTTATTTGTAATTTTTAAATCTTCAAGAAGATCAAGCTGTAAATTATAACCATTAACGTTGTGTAGGATAGTAATGCCAGTATTGAAATCAAAAATATGATTAGTGTTTTAAATAAGTTCCCCAAAACTCGAAGTTTGTGGTCTATTTAAATGTTCACGTGTTCTAATTGAAAGTTTCCTAGAAGTTTTACCAATATAAGTACTATTGCAATGGGAACGTCTATAAATACCACTTTTATCTAAAAATTTAATTTTGTCCTTCGTGTTCGTAAGTATAGTGCCTAGATTATTCAGGGATTTGAAAGAAATTCTGACATTTGACGATAAATCATTAAAGTAATACGAAATTTGATTAGAGATTCCATGAATATAAGAAAGTGAAAAATATTTCAAAGATGGGGTTGTTTGATCTTAACTATTGTAAGCTAAATTTCTATTTTTTTTATTAATTGTTTTCTGTGAAATTTAAATATTTAATTCTTTTTTATAATTATAATTTGGAAGAGGGACTTTGAGCAATCTATTAATGTAGCAATGATAAGCTGCCCTTTTTGTTGATAAGGGTGATGTGATTTAGCATGTATGGTACGGTCTGTTTGAGTTGGTTTTTTATAATTGTTAAATTCTAGTATACTATCCTTTTTACTAATTTTTAAATCCAAAAAGTTGATACTATTTTTATTTTCTAATTCAATAGTAAATTTTATGTTGGGATGTAATTTATTAGTTTTATATAAAATATTTGAAGCTTCATTTACTTCCCCCCCCACCTGATAAAAACCAAACAATCATCTACATACCTAAACCAATGTAATATTTCAGGACAAACTTTAATAAATTCTGATTCTAAATGATCCATAAATAAATCTGCTAAGATGGAGAGCCCATGGCTAAACCAACAGGTTGTCTATAAAAATTATTATTAAACTGGAAAAAGTCTTGATCTAAACATAATTTCAATAAAGTGAGTATGTCTTGTTTTTCTTGGGAATCAACATTGTTAAGTGATGACAGGTTTGAGATAAAAGGTATAGTATCATATCTAAATTTGTAATTTTTTCTATTAGGTTTGAAGTATTTTTTACAGTGTATTCTGGAGAAAAATTAGTAAGGGATTTAAGAAGATTGCATATGAATTCAGATAACTTACTAACTGGAGTATTGCAGAAACTTACTACTGGTCTAATAGGACAACCTGTTTCGTGTTTTTTAGGTAAACCATATAACCTGGGGGCTAAGCTAAAGCAGTTATCATCTTTGGTGAAGCTAATTCCAATTACTATGCTGCCGTCCGCATCTTTAATGAACGCTCTTCGCAACGGCCAATATGTAGAAGATTTTTTTAGCATCTACCAAGATCCAGCATTTCAGATAATTTGAAAATACAGGTAATTGCTAAAATGGTAGTTAATCCTGAACAAAGTACGAAAGCGGTGGCCAGTACATGTAATGTTTCCCTTTCTTCAGTTAAGTGAATTTTAAAAAATTAGAAATTTATTCATACCGGATGAAATTTTTCATAATTTGGTAGATGATCCTCATAGGTGCCTCGAGTTTTGCGAGATATGCCAGAGAGGATCGTAAGAAATCCTGATTATTTAAAACATGTTTGTTTTAGCGACGAGAGCAACAATTAACTGTCACATTTTGTAGTACGTTCAGAATCAATTCTTGAATGTATCACCGTAACAAGGGGTTGAAAACGAAGTTATTCAAATGTTTTTTAATTCGGCGGCTGAATTAAAAATTAGAGTACCTTTAAAATAAGGTGTCACTCGACCCCCCTTTCCATAAAAAAAACAATTTAAAATGTCCCCAGCTGTCATTTTAAAAAATTGCAACTGTCATTTTAACGTTAGTTTTTACTTGTGTAAGAGCACACCAAATTGTACGAAAAATGCTGTTACCGTTAAAAGTTAAAGAGGGAGTGACGGACTTTTGGTCCTCACTGTATGTACCTATGCATGAAATAAAATACCTCACTTATTTAAAATTACTCATGCAATAAAATTGTTCTTAAAATGGATATTTATCCTTTATAAGGTTAGGTGCAAATTATCTTTTAATTCTGTCATTTTTATTTTGATTTTTATTGCTTAAATTAAATGAATTATTTTTCATATAATGAATTATTTTTCATATAATTGTAAATGAAATATGGAATTGAATTCTATCAACTATATTAATTTAAATAAAACCAATAATAAGATAAAACATGTCTTTAAAAATGGTTAAAAAATTTTAACCACAAATCGACAATAATATTGTACATTTAAAAAAGTTTAAAAACTTAAAATTATATTACATTACAATTTACAAAAAAATAACTTGGTACAATTTTAGGCAAGAAATTTAATATTAGTTCTTTCCTAATAGCTAGATTTTTAATTGATTACATTTACTTTGGCATCCTCATTGTTTAGAAGCAAAAATTACTTCTTGTGTGCTAAACTAATGCCGCTGCTAATAGCTTAAATATTGGGTTATTAGTCTTAAGCTGCTGAAATTCTTTTAGCAAAATTTTATTCGACCGATCAACGATCCAGGATTTACAAATATCCTTTCTTCGAAGGCGAACTTCTCTCTCTTTTTAACGGATACTTTTATGGACTGTACTCCCACAGTCGCATCGCTTATCAAAAATGGCTACAACTTATTTTCGAGACTTTTTCTGGATTTACAATATATTAATAATTACATCCAATCAAAAACAATCAGTGATTTTACAATAAAAGAGAAGTTGTTTATTTGTTATTTATTTGTTAAAGAAGCAGATTTTTTGTTTTTTAACAAATACTTTAAACAAAAAATTTATTCGATGATAAAAAGATGTGCATAAACAAAAAAAGCTCGAACAATTATTAACAATTAATGGAATTTTTTTTGCTATTAATTGTAAATGATAAGTATCTTAGATTTTATTGCTAAATTCTAAAAAACAGATATTTAAAAGTATATATTATTATTAAATTAAAACATACAAATATATTTTTAAATACAAATTGAAACTTACAGTAGGTGACGTTCAAATCTGATTAGGTGGAATTTAACTTTTATAACATCTCGAGGCATAAACTTATAAACAAATTTGTTTCAGAGGAGTAAAATAACAATTCCTTACAACATGTCACTAGGATAATCAAAAAATTTTGATTTTACTTTGGGTATTTAAAAATTATTTTATTTTAATATTACAAATGAAGATTTCTTTTTAAAAATAGTATTGAAAGTAAATACGGTACAAAAATAAAAAGAGTTTTTTACGTAAAAATGCACCAAGATTTTTTATTAGCTCTTTGAACTGATAAATTGTATGTAATACCAAAATTTATCCCAATAGAATTTCTAAAAAATAAAAAATAACGTATTGTTAATGGGTTGTTCATAACTTCTAGTCTGGTGAATAAAAAAAAAACAAAGTAAGCAGGAAAACAAATCGTAGATTTGATAATAATAAACTAGATAGCTATGTCTATTTACAGTCGAAAAATCTTCAGAAAAGTATTCCCTGTATGACTCCGAATTCGTTACAAATTTGGCGCAAAATAAAAGTAAAAAACGAAAAAAAAAATACCTATATAATAACAGAATCACATTCAAAAAAACATCCTAAGTTGCAAGATGGGCAAACTGACTAGGATGAAGATCAAATTGATAGGGGTGACCGTAGGGGGACATGTGATAAGGAACGATATTCATACTGGCCATCTTGTGTTCCTTTTTCCACTTCATCCGTCGATTTTGAAACCAAATTTTGATTTGCCTTTCGGTTAAGCATAACGCGTGTGCTATTTCAATTCTTCTTCGTCTTGTTAGGTATCGGTTAAAATGGAATTCCTTTTCCAATTCTAGCGTTTGGTACCTAGTATATGATGTCCTTTGACGTTTAGTTTCCCCATTTGCATTCACCGTGCCTACAATAAAAAGAATATTTTTAGATACAACAAACTTTTGAAATCTTAAAGATAAATGAAATGTTACGTGTTGTTTTTCATTTATAATAAATAAGAATAAAATACGTAATTGTGTTGTGGGTTGTGGTGGTAAAAAGTTTAATAAATAAAGGTTCATAAGTTGTTGAAACTGGTTCCTTTCTTACTCAACTAAATAAAAGTAAGGAAAAATAAATAAAAACACTCTGAAAAACAGCTACTTCCGGTATTTGGCCAGTTTTCAACAATGTTAACAAAAAACTCCATGTTAGTACGTGGGATGTATTGCAAAGTGTGTCTTATATCATTTTGATATTGATGGGTCTATTGTATATGTTTATCATACAACATATAGTCACGCCTTTTTCCCGTAGGGGTTGGCAGACACCACTTCCTTCCACTTGCTACGTTTCTTACACACATCTTTTGCTTCCTCTACTTTCGTCAATGCTTTCATACATGCTCGTCGGTTGTTGGTACTCTTGACCTAGCCTTTCAAAACAATGTTGATCTGATCGAGATATGTTCGCCGAGGTTGACCTTTACCGAC
This sequence comes from Agelastica alni, assembly GCA_950111635.1. Taxonomy (NCBI): domain Eukaryota; kingdom Metazoa; phylum Arthropoda; class Insecta; order Coleoptera; family Chrysomelidae; genus Agelastica; species Agelastica alni. The sequence goes on along the minus strand of OX467712.1, from coordinate 46,200,229 downwards.
TTGTCCATTCTCACTCGCCTTATAAATTTGTTTCGTCAATCTTCCTTTATCTTTCCTTTATAAATATTCAGACCATCTAAACATTTCTCTATTTATCTTTGTAAATACATTTTATTTTACACCACAGCTTGGAGACGGCTCTTGAGAATTCCTTGGACAGCTCATAAAACAAGTACATTAATATTGGAAGAGCTAAAAGTTAAAGATAGACTTTCCACCATAGTAAGGCGAAGAATTCTCAAATATTTTGGACATGTGAGCAGAAAAAGTGATGACAATCTTGAAAAACTTGTAATCCAAGGAAAAGTCAAAGAAGTGAAACCTCGGGGACGCTCGCCCAAACGCTGGTTGGACCAAGTAAAGCACTTCACAGGGAAAACACTACAAGAAAGCATAAGATGCGATTCAGATAGAGACAAATGGAAAGAAATAACAAACATCATAGCGTGAACGATAAACATAAGGTCACGATACTTCAGGATATAATGTAAATGACTAGAGAGAGAGAGATTACCTCCAATGACAGCTCGATACTCGATTTTTTTTTTCATTTACACAAATACACTTATATCAATATATCAGCATATTTGGTTATACCAACCTAGAACCTACCGATTTCAGAAAAATCCTCATAAACCATGTACTTCGTGAAAAGGGCTGGATTGTGCGGTGAACTGTAACCTCTAGGAGTGAGCCACAATAGACCTACTAAAGGTCGCAGTGTAGGGGCGAACTATGCCCCACTCTCATGATATTTAACCTAACCTAACCTAGTCATCGCTAGACTGATTTTGGTGAAATTTTTAGCCAATCTTTAGATTAGCCCGTCAAAAGATCTTGTAAAATTTGGTAGCAACCCTGCATTTTCAGCCCCGCATTTTCAACCCCGAAACGTGAATTCAACTTATTTAATTGATTTGTCATATTTAACCATAATGATTATTATTATTGTTATGATTTATGGTTTTTTGTGTTGTTTTTTTGTAATAAAATTGAAACGATACAGAATATATTAACATGGCCCCTGCGCAAGAATGACACGTAAAGATTAAAATATAACGGCTGGACCGATTTTGATAAAATTTTCAGCCAATCTTTAGATTAGCCCGGCGGGTGATCGTGTAAAAGTTGGTAGCAACCCCGCATTTTCAGTTTTTGGGTTTTTTCTAATACGTCCATGCATTTTTAAAGTGTTAGGTTGGGGCGTTAGGTTAGGTTAGGCTAATAATAATTGGTATTAATTGAGGCAGTAAAAGTAAAAAAGCTAGACTAACCCAACGTCCTAACCCAACACCACCTTGTGAATTTTAAAAATGTTATTTTTTAGTATAAAAAAACGACAAAATATCATAAATTTTAATAATAATAATTATTATTATTAAATGTGACAAATCAATTAAATAAGTTAGATTCACGATCAGACTGAAAATGCGGGGTTGCTACCAAACTTCACACGATCATTCGACGGGTTAATCTAAGGATTGGCTGAAAATTTCATCAAAGTCGGTCCTGCCGTTGGCTATAGAAAAGAAACTGAAAAAAGCGGGGACGTATTAGAAAAGACCCGAGATAGATTTTGTCGCAGAGTGGAATATTTATAAGGAATTGGTAAAAAGAAGGTAACAAAACAAAAACAAAAAATCAGCCGTTACTTTTAATCGGTACCGATATGCCTTGTTCATGTTACCTTGGAAGGCAGCTTTTACTAATAATACGTGACAATTAATTTTGTGGCTATCCAGAATATTAATAAAAAGGAATCGGCAAAAAAATTGCAACTATAGATCAGTCGATGTTATCAACTAACAATAATTTCAACACCCCATTATTTAATACTTTGTTGATTAAAAAATGTTTGATGATGCTCAAATTATTGACGAAAAGTATGCTAAGAGCCAGCAACAAAATGGCTACCATTGATCAGCTGGTTTTTCAACCAACTATAATTTTTTCTCATAAATGTTTTAAATAGAAGATACCCAATAAAAGATAGTGCCGATTTGTTGATTCTATTTTGTTACGTTGTTTTTGCCAATTCCTTATAAATATTTTAGCTAGCAACAAAATGTATCTCAATTTGTTATCAGACTGTTTTCAATTCAATTAAAAAAATCACCCATTTTTATTTTTTTAATATTTTTAAATGACAGTTTTACATCAACAAATTGCCAACAAATTTCTGTGTAATCATCTATTCGATTGTAATTATGTTTTCAAATTTTCCTGCTATCTTTAGATGAAGTAGCTGTAATTGATATTTTTAAATAACTGTTTGAACAACAAAAACGATTTCTTGGCAATTAATTAGCAACACATTCTTGTGTTATTTTTTTTTATTTTTGATGGCTTTATAAGGCAAGGAAAAAATACTTAAGCTGCCACAATTATTTTTATTTTTTCAATATTCAATTTTATTTAGTCAATATCTGTAACTAACTGACAACGAATTTGAGATGCACTCTTTACTGTTCTCTTTAACATTGCAATAGAGAGGGCAGCAAGACCAGCAACTGAACACGCCTAAATATTTGGACCTCGGGGTCCAAGTCTGTTACTGGCGTATGCTGATGATATTGACGTTATTGGGGGTAGTACGATTAACGAGAAAGAAAATTTTGTATGCTTTGAAAAGGAAGCTAATAAAATCGGGCTTCGTGTTAATGAAAATAAAACAAAATACATGCACGTCACAAAAAACCCTGCACGTGATTGACTGCGTCAAAACGTAACAATCGGCGAATTTAACTTAGAGCATGTACAAAACTTCCGATACCTTGGAGCAATATAAACAGCGGACAACATGCATGAAGAAATCAAACATCGCATTACACAGGAAATAAGTGTACTTCGCCTTACGATCTTTCTTTTTGTCCAAGCACCTCTCTAGAACCTCAAAAATCATCATGGACCATGAACGTAAATGATACTCTAATTTTAAGACGTTTTGAGCGAAAGATACCCCGAAAAATATGCGGTCCCTACCGCGACCCAGAAACAGGCCATTACAGAATAAGAACTAAGGCTGAACCAGCCCAGTTGTACAATAGCCCGGACATTATACAAGATATAAAAGCAAATAGACTAAGATGGGCTTGCCACATACAAAGGAGTCAGAACACAACACTCATTATGTATGGGATGAGGCCCTAGGAAGGCTTAAATTGAAATGGCGAGATAACGTAAGGAAGGACCTCTCAACTCTGGGAATCGAAGTAGATAGATGGCAGGAAATTGCAGAAGACCGTAGAAGATGGAGGCAAGTAGTACAGGAAGCAAAAACCCACCCTGGGTTGTAAGGCTACAGAAGAAGAAGAATCTCCTAAAATTGATTTGATACGTTGAATTGTTAACATTTAAATATTTATAATACTATTATCATCTTTATTTCTATTTTATCTTTGCAGACTTTTTTTTGCAGCATGAACTTCATTTTGCTTTGAGATTACGACGTCGAAGGCATATTTTTTATTTCTTAATTAAAGAGTACAAAGTCGATTTACATCAATGAAAAACAACGGTAATCTTTTATAAATGTTTGTATTCGAATCTGCAGGTGTCGCTTTTCTCTCAGTTAAAGCTGTGCCGTAATCCCAAAATCACAGACAGTTATAAATATTTCATATCTCGAATCATTGTTTACGTTCATTGTGAACCGAATTCTTCATCCCGTTCAAAGTGAATATAGATAGTAAATATAGAATAACCTTTTATTTTTTTTTTATTTGAATACCAAGATTAACAGCGCTCACAAATGTTAGCTTATTTCAAAAGTGTCATCATGCCAAAAATATAGTTTTATACGCACATGCTGGGCAAAATAAAACATAAACGATACGATTTTTTTATTTCTTCTTGCCAAGACAAATTTATATAAATAAATAAATCATTTTTTTAAATTAATCATGAGAATTGCTTAATAATGGTATCTACAAGTAATTTAAATTATAACGATTGTGTAATTTGTCTAAAAATTAAATTGGTCCAGAACTGTCAAAAACGAGTGTTTCTTGTTTTTAATAAAAGTGACACATTATATGATTAAATATTAATATATTTTACGGGCTGGCACCAACAATTTTTTTCTAGCAACTATTTGATTGTTAATTATACGAGACTTCCGATATACATATTGCAACAAATATAAAAGATAATAACAAAAAAAAATGGCTTGCGGTTGAACAATCAAAATAAGCTTAATTATTAATAGAAGACACTGGTACAATAATTGTCTAAAATTGTTTACCAATAAAGTCAATAGTTTGTAAATTAAATATGTCGTTCAAATTAATGTGGAATTGCATCTTGGTTCGTGATTAATCAATATATTTTCTTCTTTGAATCCATTTCATACTTCACCTCGAACCATAAAGTCAGTATTTAAATAGTATTAGAAATAAACAACCAATGTTTTTTAACTGTATAAGCAGCAAAAACGTGTCAAAAAAGGCACGGAGTGACTTGGTTGGATAAAATGAAGAATAGTGAGATAAGGTAACGCTGTGGCGTGAAAGAAGATCTGGTCACTAAGCTAGATAAAGGAATGTTTAGATGTTTTGGACACGAAAAGAGGATGGATGGAGGAAGATTGACGATACAGATTTATAACGCGATTGTAAATGGGCAAGTCGGTAGAGGTCGACCTCGGCGAACATATCTCGAAGAGATCGACATTGTTTTGAAGAAAGGCCAGGTCAAGAGTACCAACAACCGACAAGCATATATGAGAGCGTTGATGAAAGTAGATTAAGCAAAAGATGTGTGTTATAGCAAGTAAAATGAAGTGGTCTCTGCCTACCTCTACGAAAAAAAGGGGTGACTATAGGTATGTAGGTTAGGTTAGGTTAGGTATCATGTGAGTGGGGCGTGGTCGCCCCTCCACTGCGACTTTTAGTAGGTCTATATTGGCTCACCCCTAGAGGTTACAGTTCACCGTACAATCCAGCCCTTCTCACGAAAATCATTGTTGTATAGGGTGAGATTTTTTTTTGAAATCGGTAGGTTCTAGGTTGGTGTAACCAAATATATTAAACCTTATTCTTCCCAGGCCGGGGCATGAACATAGTATATGTTTAGCAGTTTCGTCTCCCACGCAGCAAGACTGACAGTCCGTTTGTTGATTCACACCTATCCTTCCAAAGTGGTATCTTGGACGACAGTGTCCTGTAAGCAGTCCCGTTAGAATTCGCAGGTCATTTCTGCTCCATTCTAGGATCTGCTTAGTTGTGTTTCTCGAGGGTTTAGGTAAAAACCCCTCTCGAGTGAGGTAACCCTGGTATATCGGACCATTAGTGAGTATTTTCCTCTCCGCCCAGTCCGAAATAATTGTTTTGGCGGCACTTGTGATGACTTCAAAAACCGGTTCTGGTCCGGTGAACGCAGATTCGGTGTCGAATTTTTCGTTTTCCTCCACCCCCTGGTGCCTAGGTACCCACAGTAGGGTCACCTTGTTGTTCGCACCAAGGTACTCTAATGATTTGATATAGGTATGTATGTTCAAGACACAATAGGCCACCAGGCCCAAGTGTCACCGGAGGCAATACCCAGACGGACCTAAATATGGGTGGAGTTTTTAGTGAGTAGTCTCACAATAGACCTTGCGCTTACAGACTTATAACTTCTGCACCTCTGCAAAAAAAATATATATATGTTTTCAAAAGAAATGTACAAGGTCTTTGTTGTGTGACAATGCTGTGGGTGCCTGGGCACCAGAAAGTAGTGGGCAACAATAAAAACCGTCACCCTCGCAAAAAAAGGAGCCAAATCTAAGTTCATAGGACCAGAACCAGTCTTTGGAGTCATCACAAGTGTTGCCAAAACCATTATTACAGACTATTTGGAGAGAAAAATACTTACACACTGTCCTGATCTACCAGTGCTAACACATTCCAAGGCATTTTGACCTACACCCTCAGGAAATACAACTAAGGATATTCTGCTAACAGGACATTGTCTTTTAAGATACCAACAGAGGGACTGTCGATTATGCTGCGTAGAAGACGAAACAACTGAACACATACTATGTTTATGACCTTGCTTAGAGAAAACAAGGTTCAACATATTTGGTTTCACAAACTTAAAACCTACCGAATTTAGGATAATCTTACCTCCTCAACCATTAACTTTGTCAGAAGAACCTCTAGGGTTGCGCAACAATAGATCCATCTAGGGCCGCCTAAAACATAACCTAATGGAGATTCTTAGCTAAGATGGAGGGAGATTTATATGGCGGTCAAAAAAAAGTGTAGGACATGCTACAAAACAGGAAAAAACAGATTACTGAAGAGGTAAAAGTGAAAGAGATTAAATTGGAGACATGGATGAAACACTTTGAAAACATGTATAATACCCCCGATGGAAACATATTAGGAATAGAGATTCTACCAAATGACAATAACATTGAAAATGAAATAACAATAGAGGAAGTTCAAGCGACAACACAGAAGTTGAAAAACCGAAAAACTCCTGGCGTCGATAATATTAATAATGAACTCATCAAATACTGGGGAATGGAACTGCAGAAAAAACTCACAAAAATGTTTAAAAAGATGATTAGATACCTAGATTAGATAACTCCAATAACTTTAGAAACATAACGCTATTGAGCTCGGTCCTTAAGCTCTTTATTAAAATCATCGCTAATAGGCTCATGGAAAAGATGCCAATATTCAAAGAGCAGCAAGGATTTAGGTCCAATAGATCAACGGTGGACGCAATATTCATACTACGCAAAACGATAAAAAAATCGATAGAAGTTAACAAGCCCCTGTTTGTCTGTTTTTTCGATTTAACCAAGGCATTCGAGTAAGCTGAGGATTTACAAAACATGCGTACGACCTATTTTAACGTACGCCACAGAAACCAGAGCTAAAACATCAACAACGAAAAGAATAATGAGAACGACCGAAATGAAAATACAAGAACCATCAATGGTGTTACCCTCAGGGATAAAATAAGAAGCCAGAATACCAGAGAAGAACTAGAAATACAGGATGTGGTAAGTTGGGCTAAAACACGGAAGAGATCATGTGGAAAGGATGCCAGATGAAAGATGGGCAAAGTGGGCACAAAAACCAAACTCACGAAGACCGGTATACAGACCACCCAAGAGATGGTACGAAAGCTGGAGCTCAGCGTCACAGGAAGAGAAGGCTAAACGCAACGGACTAAATAGGACCAGGTTCTATTATAAGAAGACGAAGAAGAAGAAGAATTCATAGTGTACGAGTAAGTATTTAAATTATTTATTATTATTAATCCGGTTTATAGCGTCTTTCGCCTTCCGGTTCCCAGTTGCCAGCCTCTTCGGTCAGTCCAATCTCCTGGGGCTAGATTTCTTTCGGACATCGCTTTCTGAATGCCCCCTATCCATGTTGGTTTTGGTCTACCTCTTTTCCTTCGTTCTGTTGGGGTCCATTTAAGCACTAGTTTGGGTAGCCTTTCATCTGTCATACGTTCAACATGGCCGTACCATATAAGTTGTCTTCTTTGGATTTCATCTATTATAGTTGTGTCGGTCTTTACAATTTGTCGAATTCGGTCATTTGTAACCCTATCGAGACGTGATATGCCAGCAGATCTTCGCCAGAAATCCATCTCCAGTGCTAGCAATCGGCGTTCTAATGTTTTATTAAGTTGCCACGTTTCACAGCCATATAGAACAGTACTTTGAAAGATAGTATTATATATCATATGTTTTTTTTCCCTAGATATATTTTTGCCCACAACAGCGAGTTTAGGCATCCTATAACTTTCTTTCCTTTTAATATCCGTTGTTCTATTTCCTCCTCAGTACGACCTTTACATGTGATTTTTGTACCAAATAGGTGTATTTCTTACATATTCCTATTTTTACATTGTCCAGATCCAGATCTGTTGTTTCTGCCCCAATACACAAATACGCAAGTATTTAAATATTATTAAAAATGAGCATTCGATGTTTGTTAAAGAATTGTAAAAGGACTTTGTTTTCTAATAGGGTAGCTGTTAGAAAATAGTTAATTTTATCAGCTTGGTAAGTATAAATTAAAAATTAACAATACCTTTGATTGTTTAATAGATGTACTGCTAATAAATAAAAAAAGGTATTTCAGTTTAATCTAAACCAAATCATTTGGTTTTAAAAAAAAATTAAATTTAATTGACCAATTTCTTTATACTATTAAATTGTTAATAATCAAATACGCAGTAAAATATAATGTTGGAACTTCTTTAACCACCCACGTTCGTCAGAATTTATTAAAGAAAAAGTAGAAACTTCATTTCTAATCCAATTATATCTGGAATAATATAGCGGTGCAATCTAAAAACTGACATCAAAATGATATACAAACATTTTGCAATCCTTAGACACGGCCAAATGACATTGTAAGCAGTAATTCATTTTGGGGCATAGGTGTTTTGTAGCCCGTCTGATTCCAAAACTTGCGACTGCCACTGAATAAATCAAAAACTGGCACCTTGCCAATGATGAACGCCTACAAAGCGCCCATTTATTTCAAATTTTATGTTGGAAGCAATCACTTCATGCGGGAGAGCTGGCATTAGTCACATAAAGCATTTTCAGAAAATACGTTTTAATTGAGAAATTCCTATTTGTTTAAAAAATAAAAAAAATAATAATTAATAAAACGGTATGAGTAATATTAAACGATTTAATAAAAAATAGTACATCTATAGAGCTGGTTTAGCTTACTGAAGCATCTTCATAGAAGTAGCTGAGCTCTAAACCAAAATTTTCTAAAATATGCCAAAATATGATCAATCAAATGATGTTGTTAAATGTACCATTTAATAAAATAAAATTTACAGGCTTCAAAGTATTCTTTTAAAGCTTTTAAAGTATATTTATTAATTTACTATAAGTGGATTTACCCGTTTTATAATTTAAACAATTTGATTGTACACATATCAGGTTTTAGGCTCGCTTAATTAATTTTAAAGTGATTTTAAAAAAATACATAGGTACATACATATAGTCACGCCTTTTTTCGTAGGGTTAGGCAGATACCACTTTCTTCCATTTGCTACGGTTTTTACAAACATCTTTCGTATCTTCTTCTTTCATTAGTTGTCTCATACATGCTTGTCAGTTGTTCGTACTCTTAACCTGGCCTTTCTTCAAAACAATGTCGATCTGATCAAGATATAGTCGCCGAGATCGACCTTTACCAATTTGCTTATTCACATTTGCCTTATAATGTTTCAACTTACAAACCCTTAGGCCAGAGGCCCTCGGGTTTGTAAAACGTCGCCCTCAGGGCATAAACATCTATTTATACCTTTGGTACATAAATAACTATTAGACACTTTAACTATTTAATTTTGAAAATAATTATCATAATTTTTTTTATTTAACTTTATGGACACTATACAATCTATTTTATGACTACCACAACATGGCATGAAGCCCTTCCGATAAAGAGTACTATTTTTATAAAAACAATATTAACATCTGTATTTTTTGAAAACATGGAACCAATTATATTTAATCAAACCTAGAGTTACTGGCTGTACCGCACAACTCATTGCCATACGTCCAAACTGGCTTTAATAATGTTTTGTTAATTAGTGTTTTATTTTTAATCTTCAGTTGAAATCTTCTGCCTATAGCCAATTAAGTTGTTGTAACTTAAGATCAAGCTGTATTCTTTTGGCAAATATATGTTTTTATCAAGTCAATCATCGGTCGAGGTGTAGTCCGAGGTATTTTGCACTATCTGTTTGAGGTAACTGGTGATTATTTACACAAACGGGTGGACAAATTTTATGTTTCATTGGAAACGTTACTGACGTATTGATTTTAGTTCGTTAGCTTTAATTTTCCACTTTTTAAGCCATTTCTGGATAGACTTTAAGTTCTTTTGCAGATTGTTTGGAGCCATTTGTGCATCGAGGTGAGTCGCTAATACTGCCGTGACATCCGCAAAGCTAGCTACATTTGTTGTTCTGGTCACGGGTAGGTCTGCTGTAAATAGCAAATACAATATCGGACCTAGCACACTTCCCTGTGGGACTCCTGATTGTATGTCGTACAATTCAGTGCATGAGATCCACCTGCCCAGTGTTCTGTTATGGCCGCGATCGCATTTTCAATGGTCTCCCTGGATAGAGTTAAAACATCATTAGCTCGACGTAGATCTAGCTTAGGCCAAATCTGTTTCAATGATGTGCATGTGGTTTCATTTTGTCACCTTAAGTTGACTTTTTGAACTACTTTGCTATGCAGGAGAAGCCAGCAGTTTGCAATCCTTGCTGAGATGAGACAGATACAGCTGGACGGGTGGTGCCCTCTCTTGCTAGCTCGTCCGCCTTATAGTTACCTGGTATGTCCTAGTGTCCGAGTACCCATTCTAATCTTTGCTGCTAGCTCATTCAGGGTGGCTCGGCATGTCACCGCTGCTCTAGAGGTCAAGTAGACTGAGTTCAGTAATTTCATAGCAGCCTGGCTGTCGCAAAGAATGGATATCTTGTTGAACTTTTGTTCATTGCGGAGTGCCCAGACAGCTGCCTCGGTAATGGCTGTCATTTCGGCTTGATACACACTACAGTAGTCAGGTAAACGAAACGACAGGCAAGTGAGGGGTCTTCTGAGAAGACACCGCAATCTGCTCTCCCCTCTAGTTTAGAGCAGCTTTGTGTAAGTAAAGCATTGAAAATGTGTAGGTTGGGTGTAATGCCTGTTTGAGGTAATTTTTGCAATATTTTTCCGGTTATAAGGTCGAATCCAGGTGCCTTGTTTGGGTCGATATATAGTATTACTTTTTTTATTTCATTGTGAGTAAATCCACGTAGAGAGAAGATTAATTGATAAGAGGTCGCTAAGAATTTTTCTATTTCTAATAGGTGGTATTGCGAGTATTGGTCGTTTTAGTTTCTTTGTGGCCCTCCATAGTGAGTAATCGGTTTCTTCTGTAGGTAATCATTTTGTTAGGTATTCTTAAATTGATCGATTTCTGATATTATTGAATAGTTTTTTAGTTGTCCTACCGCTTTTTAAAATTTTGTTTATTCATTTCAGTTTTACTTTGTTGCCGTATCTTTTTTAATTTTTTTTCCGCTATTGAGTCTTTTATGATAATTGTACATTCTTTGATGGTTTCTTTAGGTGTAGACAACCGTGTCGCAGTGTAGATGTCATCAGTGAGACTTTACTGCATAATTGATATTTTCTGGAGTTTTTAACGGAAATTTTGGCGTTTGACACCAGGCATTGTTAAGTAAATTATCTGCTTACGGTCTCCCAACCAAACTGCGCCAATGGCTCGTGAGCTTCATGCAAGATCGCTCCTTACATGTGGCAGTTGACGGTATTTCTTCTGATGCGTTTAAAACCAATGCCGGGATCCCCCAGGGTTTTATCCTGTCCCCCACCTTATTTCTTTTACACTTCAACGACCTCTTGAAAACCACCACGAACCCCATTTACAGTTTCGCAGACGATAGCACACTTGTCTCAACTTTCACATCCTATCGATCACTTTCGGTGAATGATATAAACAGACTCAGGCAGGAACAGGTTAATTTCATCAATAGAGATCTTAAAGCAATCGTCAAGTGGGGAACCAACAATCTTGTTCAGTTCAACGCCCAAAAACACAAAGTGCCACGTTTTCCAAGAAAGTGAATTCCTCAAATCATCCCATCACAATGTCCGGAAATACCCTTGAACCAAGTCCCTCCATCTCGATTTTGGGAGTCACGGTGTCCAATAATATGTCTTGGCATGACCATGTTGCTAACATCGCAAAGTCGGCAAGCCAGAGGCTAGGTTTTCTGTGGAAAGCCAGAAAGTTTTTTACTCCTGATCAACTGTTAACGACGTACAAGGCTCAAATCCGACCTCTACTGGAGTATTGCTCGCATATTTGGGGTTCAGCACCAAGGTATTCTCTTCGTCTTCTAGATTCCATTCAGAAAAGAGCCATTCGCTTGATAAACAGCTCAACTCTCACAGATACTCTTCACCCTCTAGAACATAGAAGAAGAGTTGCAGACCAGTCATTGCTCTATAGATATTTCCATGGCAGATGCTCCAGAGAAATAAAAACTCTTGTACCACCATTGGCCACATTCGGCCGAAGAATTTGGCACGCTGATCAGTCTCACACATTTACTCTCAAGCTTGACACTACAAGGACCAATCTTCATCAAGAATCCTTCTTTTACAGCGCTGCTACGGAATGGAATAAGCTTTCAAAATCAGTTTTTCCAGAGAACTATGACCTGCAACTTTTTAAAAAGCGTGTCCACAATCATTTCCTTTCTATAATCCCTTCCCCTTCTAATAGTCGCAGTGCGGGCCGTCCGCGGCACACCCTTTTTGCGACTATTTTCATAAAAAAAAAATTTTAAGTTTATTAGTTTGTCCAGTTTGTTTTAAAATACCTTCCAGTCTGTGTGAGTGTTGCCTAGGGTTGATTTTTTGGTAGTTATAATTTTTAAAAACATTGTTAATATTATCGGTGAGTGATCAGATAAAAGGTCTGAGCTTGATTCTATTTTAAATTTTTTTATGTTTACACACCTTTACTTACATAGAAGTCGATTGCATCAGAAATTTTGTGTAGACACGATGGCCGCTACGCAGGTCCACCCGTTGCTATATGAGTATATTTACAGTTGTTGCTGTTTCTTAATTATAACTTAAGTTTAATATTTTTGAGTTTTTCTGTGGAAAGAAATTTAAGACATCTGTGGTATTAATTTTAATATTCCTAGGAATGTTTAATGAGGAAGACCTGTCAGCTGATCTTGACCAGTTAAATTGCGCAAATAATCTTTTAAAATTTTCAATCCTAATCTATTTGACGAAAATGTTTATACAGGTAATGTTGTAAATATTTTCAAAAGAATATTGAAAAACAAGTTCATAACAATATTGAATTATGAAGCTTAGCAGCCTCCTGATGCTCTGCTTAGACTGGTACTTTGCTAATTACTGTACTGTTTTCTGATATGGACATTATTTTTGATCAGAAAATGGCCCTGTACCAAGGCATCACTTTTATAGATGTTTACAATATAAAAGATTAAATTTGACCCATACGACCTCTATAAGATCTCAAATATATATCACTGGGTTTATTAATAACCGTAATATTTAGACAAGTTAAATGTACCCAGATTAAAAAAAATCAATTTGCAAAATTAAATATAAAGCTCAATTAGGTACGTTATTTATCTTTTTATAAAAATAATTTGTTTTAGCTTAGTTATTTTTTTGTCATGCTAGTTATAATTGTTTTGTAATTTTGTTTTAACATATAATCTCTTACATGCAATAAATATTCCGTTTTTAATTTCAGTAAGAATATTTTTAGATCATCGTTGTTCTATACGGTCTATTAAATTTTTTGGCTCTGTTTTATATTTCACATAGTTCACGCACATCAAGTTGTGTACATCAAATTAAAAAGACAAAGGAATGGTTAAACAAACATATTCAATTGCAGATAAAACAAATGAGTCCATATAGGGATTGAAGATGCTTTGAGTTAAACAAAATAAAACTAAGTTTAAATCAATTGGTCATAAAATAATAAAAAAATCCTAATAAGTACGAATTTGAATTTAAACCAATTAATTTTTTTATTTTTAATCAACAAAATATTCAGCAACGGTTTAGGTTAGGTTGGATTAAATTTTCTAAATCACCCTGTACATCACTGGAATAGTGTACGGAAGTAGTAAGTACAATGATTATACGTTGTGAATTTATAGTTATTCAAATTAACATTAATTGTAGTTGAGCAATAAAAAACACTAAATTTTGCACAATTGTAAAATAGTAGGTTTAAGGCCACGAAGTAAAGCGGAAATGACATTTGACACTTCTTTTAATTATTAAACGTCATTGTTTCTACGTACTTACGTATTAAAAATGTTCACGAGAATTGAAAAATTAGCTAGATATTTATTCAATTAAATGATTTTTCCGTAGTAGATGTTTAAAGTAAATTTACAAATTTGACATAAGTCTTGTTTATTGAAGCTGTTACTTAGCACCCTTTATACGCACGGCGTGCGATAATGACACGAGTATTTACCCTTTTGCGTTAAATTTAGATGGTTTATGATGCATAATTTCAGTAGCATCGGGCAGTGACACAGAATGATTATGCTGCTCTCTTCATCTTCGCCGCATAGTCGGCAGTTTTTCTCAGCCGCAAGCTTGAGTTTAAAGAGGCGCACCCTTAGTGCGATGTGGCCAGTGAGCATACCAAGCGTGCTGCTTATCCTACTCCCGTTCATCGTCCAGAGTGCGTCTGCCCTCTTCTGGAGAGGTTTTTTCATCAGCTGTCTTGATGTTCTGCAGCCAGTATTTGCATTCCACTGAGCGATATGTTTTTGCTCAAGTATTAGTTTCAATTCATGTTCGCTTCGGCAATTGGTAATTTCGCTCCTTGGGCTGGTCAATGGTGTTTTCTTTAACCAGTCTTCTCTGGTTTTTGTTTTATAATTCTTTCCTACCAAGGTCTTTTTTGGAATCTTATCCGATTTTATTGTGAAGGGATGTTTCCGGAGGGCCTCGATCTTTTTGTAACCAATCCTGTTGCTCCTTCACCCACCCTTTCACTTTAGTCTGTATGCAGTGTTCCTAGCAACCTTTATACGGACGGAGTGCGATAATAACACGATTATTTACTCTTTTACGTTCAATTTGGATGGTTAATAATGCATGCATGCACTAAAACATACTTGTTTGTCGATCTCTACAAACAATGAGATTTTACGTACTAATTTCCGGACGAAAAATCGACTATTTTTGAAGGCAAGTATTTTTCGTCCGCTGTGGTCGCTATGATACGGCACGGTGCGAGAGCGGCGATTGGGTCATTTCCGTAAATCCACGATTTAATAAAAACATAGGCGCCTGTCAAAATAACTGTTATTTGCTATTTTCAATTTAATTACTTGCGAAATCGGCTAGATTCTACGTGTGGGTAAGACAGTGGTGTGAATATTAGTGTTCATAATAATCAAAAATAAATAGTGATAGCGATATGGATATTAGTAACACTGCTCCGGAGATGCGGGAATTGGCAACTACGACCACGTTGGATTTACTTCTCCAGAAATCATTAATTTGATACGAAAAATAATACAACACATTCACTACTTTCATAAAGGTATGTAGAGGTCGACGAAAAAATGTAACATGCACCTTGGTGAAAAAGTCTCGCCTGCGTCTCAATTTGCAGACTTGAATATAATATACAGTTTTTCGTCCTTGGTACATAAATAACTTTTTATTTACTATAGTAGCATTTATTTGGTACTACACTACACACATGCAATACATTAGTTCACTTATCTTTCAATATAAAACATTACCAAACGTATTCTCATTGTTTTATTTATTTAAAAAATTAATATAGATACTGGTTTGTAAATAAAAGTAGTAATCACTAAACAGTTGAACAGCAAAAAACCGATTTTTCATTACAGATTATCACCAGATAATCATGTCGCAGATGTAAATTTATGTGTATCAAGCTCACAAAAGAATATGGAACAGTTTAATAAAACCGACTTAAAAAAAATGCTATCAGATGATTTTAAAATGATGAATTGTTACGGATCACGATAATAAGTTGGTAAATAATTGTTAAGACGTTTATATTTTAATTATAAGGAACAAAATTTAAATAAAAATAGTGGCAAAACATACCAATAATTCTATATTTAATTTAAATAAGGTACTGTTAATAATTTAATATTTTGGATACAACTATTACAAAATTAGCATACGTAAAAATTAATGACCCAAACAGTGGTAACAGATGCTGGAATTAAATTATAATTCAATAATTATTGAACTAATGCGTGTTTAAAGAATATACAGTATGGCTATTAATTTACAGTAGGTACCTACAAAAACGGTAGGCATAAAGCTCATACAATACAAATGTGCATGCACGTCGTCAATGCTCTGTTCGTTTCAAAACTTAATACCAACAATAATAAAAATCACCGTTTGTTTTATATAATATCGAACACCTCGGTTCAGTCTGTTCGTAATATTTTATTATTTTATTATTAATGTCTTGATTTCTAAATTATTTTAGACGGTATATAAAATTGCAGATATTGTACATAAAAATTTTATTAAATATTACACACAGTTCAAGTTTTATTATGTATTAATAAAAACGGTTTTTCCGATTGAAGATCTATTAGTGCCAGCTGGCAGTTTTCAGTTAATTTATAAGTTGGCAATTTTATATACAATTTTAAGACGTTGTCAAATTGTTTGTTTATTATTTAATTTCGACTCTGTTAAATTTTGAATTATTATTACTTAAAAACTGTGTGCAAATATGCCAAAAAAATTAAATAGTCGCTGCAAAGAACTCGTTGCATCACTAATTGACTATTTTAAGCGAGAACATAAAAATAATGAACCATTAATAACTTTAACGGCTGTACGAAAGTAAGTTCAAATATGAAACATTTTCAATAACGTCCAGTCCAATCTTTTTTCTTTTAGCGAGTAGCTAAAGCTCTTTAATTGAGTATGAGGACCGTTAGTTAAATTTCACAAACTGTGAAAAACAATGAACCGTTAAAGTCGCCTACAAAGAAGCGTTTTTGTGTAAAGAAAGTTTCGAATACCACAACATTGGATATAAGTGCTGTTAGAAATACTATTTAAAACATGTATCAAACAAGTAAGAGATGTTACATACATTAATGTAGTCACAAGTTTTATTGTAAAGCATTTTAACCTGTATTATTATTATTAATAAAATTATGATCAATATTATTTTTTGTTAGTGCCTCTAATTAACTCTTTGTTATTTGAATTAAATAAAGCATTAATAAACTAACTTAAATAGTTTTTATTAGATAAAAGTTTTTTTGTAATGTCCTGGACTAATTAATGGTAAAGTATGTTAATTAAATGATCAACAACGTAACCTTATTATTTCCTTAATATCCGTACTATTGTCAAAGTCTGGCATCGTTGTTCAAATATAACCGTATGCTTGCTCTAAGACGTGCACGCACATTTGTATTGTATGAGTTATACTTGTACTAAAAATTACAACATAAATTAGTAGACCTAAAAGTGTACTACACCAAGGAAAAGATAAAGCTGGACGAAAAAAAAAGTGGATGCCAACGAAATATACGAACGTGTTATTCAGTCAAATTATGGACTCACTACGTCTTAGTCAACGGAGATATGCTGCACAATTGAACATTAATAAGAGGACTCTTTAGAAGATATTGAAACAACTTAATGTCACAGTGTTATCAGTAAGTAACATCTGGTTCAGTAACTAATGTGATTTTCATTTGTCAGGTCATGTAAATAGGCGTAGCAATAGATTTTTAGATTTCCCACGACCAAAAGAACTGCTAAAAAGTAAATTAGATAAGATAAAGATGTATAAAAGCCTAATAAATCCTGTAATTACCACTGCAGCCAAAGTTATGACCATGACGAATAGAGACGAAGAAACAGCGTAAAATCGTAAAAACAATACTAGGACCTGTAAAACTGGAAGATGGCCAATTTGAAAAGAAAACAAATAAAGAAATATTACTAGTACTAAAAAGCGAAGACTTAGTGATTAAAATTAAAGAGCAAATGACAAAGAGGTAAGGCCAAATATGGAGAGCTGGTCCTAAAGATATGATAAATATTATAATGAACTGGGTCCAGCACTTAAAAGAAGACGGGGCAGACCAAGATCATCATGGTTGCAAAAAGTTTGAAAGGATCTAATAAGAATAGGGATAGTGAATGACGGAATTTTTGGTAAAAAATATGCAAAGAAATATGAAATTGCAATACATGGTCTGATCAGCCATGGTATGATCTAGAAAGCTTCTATGAAGAGGCGCAACCCCACTTGAGGTGTTAGGCCATACATACATATGACTAGAAGAAGTTCAAGAATAACCTGTTTAAAAGTTTCATGCATACATACATATCAGGCCTTTTTCATGAAGGAGTAGGTAGAGACCACTTCATTCCACTTGCTACGGTTCTTACACACATCTTTTGCTTCCTCTACTTTCATCAGTGCTCTCATACATGCTCGTTGGTTGTTGACCTGGCCTTTTTTCAAAACAATGTTAATCTGATCGAGATATGTTCGCTAAAGTCGACCTCTACCGACTTGTCTATTCACACTCGCCTTATAAATTTGTTTCGTCAATCTTCCTTCATCCATCCTTTCTACTTGTCCAAACTATCTAAGCATTCCTTTATCTATCTTTGTAAACACATCTTCTTTTACACCAAAGCGTTCCTATATCTCACTATTCTTCACTTTATCCAACAGAGTCACTCCGACTATATTTCTCAGGCTACTTATATCCGCAGCATTAATCCTATTTTTATGCTTCTTCTGCCAATCCCAACATTTACACCATACATAAGTGTAGGAACCCACACTTCTCTGTGTACAGCCAGACCTGCCTTTTTGACACTTTCTGGGTGTTCATATAGCTATGCACTGCCCTTTCATTTGTTTCCCTGCCAACACCGCTTGCTTAATGTCACTGTCATACTTTCCATATCTCGTAAACTTTGAACCCAAGTACAGAAACTCATTTGCTTGTTCCACTTTTTTCCCTTGATCAGAACTTTACAGTTTGTCATGCTTTCTTCTCTTTCAAAAACCATTACTTTTGTTTTGCTTACATTTATTTTCATCCTTTTAATTTTCAGGGCATGATGCATAACATTTACAGTATTATAAATTGAAAGTCATACTGTATTTATCCTAAAATGTCAATAATTGAAAAAAATTCCAGAGTATTAAACCCATTTGATAGGTAAATATCTATTAAGACTGTGCAAAACTTAAAAGGAGTATTTTCTGAAATAGTTGTTTTTACGATTCATGTTTCTATACAAGGAAATAAAGATACCTACTAAATAAAATTGAAGAAAGAAAACCATTCTTGATAATGTTAACTACTTATAACCTACATATCCTGTAACGCACCTGCCAACAAGTACCCACCTTAACTAATGAATTATAACACGTTTATAAAACAGTTAAATATTTGTGGAAACAGAAAAAGATATTCGATAAATTAATTTCGCAACAGGGCTACGGTTTTATGTCGGTCACCCACAGTTTCGCTAAACGGCCAAAGAAAACTTGCGAGATATATATGCAGATGGTTTTCATCGCGTAGGCGGAAAATTATTTATGGGATGTTTAACATTTCGTTGGTCTTTTATCTACCAGGTGGTTTAAAAGATTCTTTGAACTGGATTATTCGCCGACTAAAGGATTAACAATAACTAACGAACAACGTACGGTCAATGTACAATCGAGTTACATAAAAGCACTCCTGATCACGTAAGAATCAATGGCAACGAGATTGCTGATAAGCTGGCGAGATCTGGATCGGAAACTAAGTTCGTGGGCGCAGAGCCGGCATTAGGGATTCTCTTCTGTCTAGGCAGAAGGGTTGGTTTAGGAACCAATACTTGATGTACCTACTGGAAAACAGAAACCAGGAATAAGTGTAGACAGCTAAGGGCCCTCTCAGGAAATTCTACCCGAGAAGACCTAACCGGAAGCTTCACGTCACTGAGCAAGAAAGATGCCAAACTAGCAGTACACATACTGACCGGTCATGGAACCCTTAAGGCTTGTTCGGACTACGCTAGTATTTTAGTCAGGTGGAAGGTATTTTAGCAGCTAAAATACTTGCACTTTGCTTAAGTACAGTTTACAAGTGAGTGGTGTTTTGCAAGATAAAAACTTACTTAACTAAATTTTTGGTGTTCATACATGTTTAGCTACTAAAATTCTCTCCAGTCGACTACTATCGTAGATACCACATATACAATCTGGGGCTGGCCAACACCCCTAATTGTGAATTGTTGGAGAAGACGAAACCAGCCTTCATATCCGCGGCCAATGCCTGGCATATGCCAGACTAAGGCTGACTTTACGGGGATCAGCTTTTCTTCAGCCCGAGCAACCAAGGCGGTTACCGATCGGCGACCTTTTGGGACGTTGTTTGAGTGCCGTTGGCGGTATTTTAAAGAAACCCGCTTCAGTTTATTATTACATAAAGCAAAAA
Source organism: Agelastica alni (assembly GCA_950111635.1). Taxonomy (NCBI): domain Eukaryota; kingdom Metazoa; phylum Arthropoda; class Insecta; order Coleoptera; family Chrysomelidae; genus Agelastica; species Agelastica alni. Next base: position 46,180,168 of record OX467712.1, on the reverse strand, counting down.
TAATCTATAAACATATTTAAGACACCCTTTTTAGTTTCACAACCCCGCATCAACTTCTAAGAATTATTAGCAGGAAGAGAGCATCACAAAAATGTATTAAGATTCTAATTTGGAAATATATGTTAAGCTTTTAGCAAATTTAGCACTTTCTGCAGCTCTCATACATATTCTGTATTCTTCTCTATGGCGTAAAAGTATCAACACGGAATAAAACATCGTTGAAAAAATTGGAAGCCTTCGAAATTTGGTAATACAGAAGAATACTCAGAATATCGTATGTTGACCAAATCACTAACGAAGAAGTACTCAGACGACTAGAAAATTGGAACAGAGCTTGTGAATGAGACTAAAACTACAGTACCTAGGCCACGTTATTAGAGAAGAAAGATATACTCTGTTACAAGTGATTATGCAAGGCAAAATTGGTGGCAAACGCAAACGTCTATGACGAATGTCGTGGCTGCGCAACTTAAAAAAGTGGTTCAACTGTTCATCAGTCCAACTTTTTAGGTCAGCGGTGGAGAGAGTTAAAATAGTGATGATAGTAGCCAACCTTCTAAAGAAGACAGCACCCTAAGAAGAAGAGATTATTTCACAGGAGCACGGTAGGCCCCAATCGGTCCAGAACCTTTTTGTGGCACAGAAAAAGCGCTACGAAAAACATATAATGGTTCTTTGATGATAAACAATCACAAACATGGTGACGATTTTGACGATTGGAGATGGAAAATCACAACCCTCTCAATAAAATGAAGATCTGAAACTCGGCCTATGGAGTCAATAATAAGAACGGACTAGACAGAGGAAACTCTTACACAACACGAGGGAACAAAAAATAGTTCTGCAAACATTGGAGAGGCTCCTTGCCACAGTGGGCAGCTGCAAACAGCGTTCTCCAGGTTAGGAGCGGCTGATACAATACTCGCCAACACGTCTGGTCAGCGCGGCGTTTTAAGGCTAAAAAACCTCCAAAATGTCGATTCTCAAAACTAAATTTATACCCCAAGTGGGTAGGCCTTCCCGTCCAAAATCCCACTTCTACAATAAGGGCTCAATAATTCTAAGGAAGGCAGAAACTCTTTAAAAAAAGTCTCGATGAATCTAGGAACACTTAATACAAGAACTCTAAGAACTGAAGACAGAGTCCTACAAATGGAAGAAGAATTATGTTACACAAACTAGGACATCATTGGACTTATCGAAATCAAGAGAACAGATAAAGACCCAATCTATCTTAGATCCGGAATTTATTATGTCAGTAAAACTAATACCTCGGAAGGAGTCGGACTATTTCCTACGTGGATTTTAATTTATAAAATTTATTAAAAAAATGAGTCTTAGAACCATCCATTATTACGTTATTTATTCTTAAGGAGATACTTTAAACGTTTAATAATTCTCTGCAAATAATAAGAACAAAGTTTAAGCAAAAGAAAAATAGTCAGCCCAGCATCAGTTTCTTTTGATGATTTACACTAATGATGTGGTTAAAAACAAGTACACATTTAATATTTTTTTTTCAAAAATAAAAGTTTTTACACCTCATATTTACAGTAATATTCAAAAACAAATTATTCCCATTATATTCTTGTAAAAATATTAAATATTAAATATAATTAAGATATGTACCTACCCATATCTCGTTAGAGATAGGCACAAGAACTACTTATAAACATTAAATATATTACGAAAAGATGTTCCTAAGGCGGTACATACTTTAAATTATTAGCAATAATATCCTTATTGCCACCAAAATATAAAAAAATCTCCATATACCAAGTTCCATAAAAAATTGAAATTGTAAAAATGCTACAAAAATGTATCTTGTCTCTAATATTATTTTTTGGACTTGTACTAAATCCAAAACAATTAAAAATAACAAGTTAGAGCGTCAAATATTAAATATTTATTTTTGCAGCTGTATAAATTTTTTATTAATTAAATAAGTACAATATTAAGTGAATGCGCATTTTTAATTGTTAACCCCAACAACAAAAACTTGTGTTCAGTATAAAGTTTCGTCTGCGTGTGAATCTCGCTACAAATATACCTAACACGAATGTGAAAAAAAAGTCGATGTTAAAATGAGTTAATGAAGGTTAGTAGTGGGCTGGTCTTGAAATCTCGAAATAATCTCTCGAACAAGAGTGCCATTGTCCCTTCCCTTGGTTTAGACGAGAGGCATTCACGCCGATTGACTGTCACTTCTAGCATTCCCGGTAAAATAACAACATCTGACAGATTCCCCATGTTTCCCATTCCAGGATAGCTCCAGACGCTGTCGCGACTCATCTCGATTTCAGACCTCACATATCATATATCTGAACGTGTGATTGGCATGTTTTTCTTATTTATTTTTATTGTAATATCTCCAAATAATATTGTGTTACAGTTATTATACATATAAATTTAATATTGAAGCAGGCAAGTTTAGTTTTAAAGTAAACTTTATCAAACAATAAATTATAAACTTTAAAATAAATTATTTTGTTGGGAACGTTTTACTTGATTTAGAAATATACGATTGTGTATAAAACCATTTTTACGTTTATTAACTAATGAAATCTGTAGATTACATAAATTGAACTTTATAATTTACAAAAAATAGCAGCTAACAATAAAATTGTATTTATTTTAGTATCCATAAACTTGTATTTTATAAAATAGTTTAATTAAATTCCTTAATAAAATTGGTCTCAATTAACATGCAGGGATTAAAAAATTAATTTTGGTGAAGTTATATTTTCTCCACGACGAAGGAATGTAAATAAAAAATATTTTAAAAAACATAAGTTATTTATTAAGTTATAATTATGTATTAGTTGGTATTAATATTTATTGTGTTGGTACAGAGCGTAATTTGTAATCTCAGGAGTATTTTCAAATTCTATATCTGATTCACTTAAATTCTAGCTCATTTTTATAAAAAACTTTAAAAAAATAATTTATAAGAACAACGCGTCGTTAATTTAATTTGAAACTGACATTTACTTCGAAGAGTTTATTTGACATCCATGGCAATCGCTATTGTTTAAAATAATTACGGAATATTCATACCCTAACAAGTGATAGAATGAAAATACATGCAAACTCCATAAGAAACAACTGTTACAGAATAAATATTCTCACTCTAGAGTGTAAATGTTTTCATTAAAGCTCCTATAATATAAATGTGCATGAACCTCATCAATGATCTGTTCATTTCAAACTTGTTACCAACAATAATAAAAATCACCGTTCGTTTTATTTAATCTCGAACACAACGGGTTAGTCTGTTCGTATTATTTTATTGCATTAATCAGTCAATGTCTTGTTAAATATTACAGTTTCTTAATTAATTTAGACGGTATATAAAATTGCAGATATTATACATAAATATTTCATTAATTATTACACACAGTTCAAGTTTTATTATGTATTAATGAAAACGGTTTTTCCGAATGAAATGAGCGCCAGCTGGCAGTTGACAGATTCATAAGTTGGCAATTTTATATACGTTTTGAAGGCGTTGTCAAATTGGTTTTGTTTATAAAATAACTTCGACTCTGTTAAATTTTGCTTTTATTATTACTTAAAAACTGTGGGCATTTTACTCCCATTGTTATTGATATTGACGATAATGTGATATCAGTGACTTTGAGTCAGAATCAGAATAGAGAATTAACTTATCCATTCTGTTTCAGACATTTTGTCGTTGTAGTTTAATTAAACTAAGTATGTCAGCCTCTAAATAGCATTCTATCTTGTGAAGCATTTTAACCTGTATTATTTTTATTAATAAAATTATGATCAGTATTATTTTTTGTTACTGATACTAATTAACTCTATGTTGATTCGAATTAAATAAAGCATCAATAAACTAACTTCAATGATTTTTATTAAAAACCTTTTGTTTAGGTAAAATTCTCAGTTTTATTGCAATGTCCTGGACTAATTAATGGTAAAGTTTTTTTATTAAATGATCAACAACATAACCCTAATATTTCCTCAATGTCCGTTTTACTTTCAAAGTCTAGCAACGTTGTTCAAATGTGACCTCATACTCGCTCTATGACGTGCATGCACATTTATATTATATGAGCTTTATGTTCTTAAAAATAATTTCATAATGAGTATATTCCAAATATGTTACTTTTCTATGTTTGAAACAAAAAAAGTGCACTACATTCTTAATCCATACCAAAAATATATTTTGGTGTTGTCATTTTTTCATGTATGTTATCAGGTTTAGATTTTAATTACTGCAAATATTTATGAGAAAAAATCATTCCAAGAAAATTTATTGGCAATAAATATAATGCTTAGTCGTAAATATAGTAGTATGACAAGGTATGTAGTGTTTTTATAGGTATTAAATTTAAAAAAATATAAATGCGCTTGGTGATAGCATTTTAGAAAAATAAGTGGATACCTATAAATAAATATGCACAATTTACATAATATAACAAAATGTGAAATTTTTAAAATGATAATAACTGGTATTTATATATTACCTACTTAAACATAAATTAAGTTTTGCCAAGTTTTAACTTCGTTTTAAAAAAGTTAGGTAGATTATTAATTTTTTGATTTTTTTATTAAAATGTTTGAAATTAATAATCAATATCATATTAAAAAATATATTTTTAGTAGAAACTTTTATAATTATTAACAAACTAATATTTCCTTCTGTACGACTCTCAGCAAGACTTATTGAAAGTATACCTAGATGTTTTGATTGAAAGTGGTTAACAACTAAATTTAAATTTTAGCACTTAAGGAGAAGCAATAATCTTGCAAACTAAATTTAAATGAGGTAAATAATGAGCTTTAAATGAATATTCGTACTGCAGTAGATTGAATGGAATAAGCTGAGATAATAATAAAATACTTTTGTTGTTCCAATTAGAAACTAATCAATAAGATATAAACTTGTGGAAGAAAAAATTTAAAAGATTACCGTTGATTGCGTATACAGTTTGGTTCATTAAAATGCGTTTTTCATAGCAATTATTTTTTAAATTACCATTTATTGTAAGTATTCAAAATTGTAGTAAAATATCTTACTAACGACTACGAGTATCAACTAATCGAAGTTTACACTAAATTATGATCACAAGTTATTAAAATAGTTGGATCATTAAAATATAGTTCGTTATTTTTATTGCAAATTTATAGTTATATATAGGGTGAATAATTAAGAATGTCCAATCTCTGAATTGTAGATTCTAGACCTTAAATTATGATGTTTTAAATATATATTTTGATTTTCGCAATAATTTTTCATGTTTTTGGAATTTTTATTTAAAAATTGACAATTTCGTGTTTTTTGGCATGAGCATTGCCAATTTGGACTTTAATTTAGCATTGCTAATATAGGGCGGTAGTTGCAGTTGGTTGTGCTTAATAAATCAAAGAAATTTTTTTTTTTCGGGTGAGCTATAAGTAAAATTATAAAAAATTATTAAAAAGCGTTCAATTCTACAAAAAAAGTTACTCACAATTGATTTATGTAATTCGATCGGTTATCCAGTTATTTGCTTCTAAAAATCACGTTCGCCTAGGTGAGATGGGGTCTTTACGTCTTAAAATTCAAAACTATCACTCTCGATGAAGAAGATGAAATTTTAATTCGTGCTGCTGAGAATTCATATATCAGTACTCGCCGATTAAGTCTGGCAACAGGAATAAGCCAATCGTCTCTGTTTTTAGAACATTAAAAAAAGAAAAACTCTCTAGGTAATGGAAATAATAAATGAATGCCGATTCGTTGTTATAACGTAAAACTTTTAAATATTTCCTCTACACGTATTAATAATTATTTGTTTAAAGAGTTTGTAAAACTGTTTATTTATTTAGGTAACTGTTAAAATGACTAAAATAAATAAATTTTAAATGAAACTTTTATTTATGTATGAAATTTATTTTACTATGAATCGTTTAAGATATAATTATTCATCATTGTTTGAATGTTAACATGCTTTTTGAAAATTACAACAAAACTATATCAGCACTTAATAGACAATTAATTATTTTTTTTTATTATCTTATTTTATACCAATAACCGTGCTTTCATGGCAATTATTTTATTTATTTTTTTAAACGATAACTTTTAATAGCGGAAATTACCCGCACGATTTTTTTTTTGCCCCTATTTAAACCGTAGAACATGTATCTACTACTAAGGGGGGCACGCAATCAAATCTTACAATTAATTAAACATAAAAATAATAAAAAATGTTAATCGATATAGAAACATTAAACATGTTAAATAAAAAGTTTTTTTCAAAAAGTAAGCGTTTTCAATATTTTTTTTTGTGCTTAACCTATTTGTAGCAGTAAACTTTGTTTATTTTTTTTAAATAAAAAAAAGGTGTAAATTAGGTAAATAACAATTGTTAATTTTGTTTTAAATTAGCTTGCGTATTAAACAACAAAAAGACTATTTAGGTGTAAAAGAATATAAATATTGGTTTTAAATATATCCTTCATCTTTAAGAATAAATATGGCGTTTTTAAATATTAAAAAATCGTTCCAGTTTGAATTTGTCATTGTTATTATTAGTTATAAAGTAGGAATAATTAACTTCCCAGCGGGAAGTTATAGTAATGGGTCCGATTTTACGAATCCCGAATTTTGACATATTTCCACTTTTCAAGGTCCCCAGAGCCGAATACAATAGTTTTTAAGTGGACGTCTGTGTGTGCGTATGAGCGTATGTTCTTATGTGCGTTCGGAATTATTTTTCGTCTCGATTATCTCGAGAACAAAAAATAATATCGGTGTGGGTCAGTTGCATTCGACGCAAAATTACGCAACTTAGAACCGATTAGATTTTCAGCAAAATCGGTCAAGCTGTTTTTTATGGAGGATAAAAAAACTAAAAAAAATGGTAAACTACCTGAATTTTGCAATTTATAAATTACTATTTTTAATGCAGAATTTTAATATCTGTACATTATATGATTATTGCATGTTAGGAATATTTGTATGAAAAATATGATGACAATATTTCATAAAAAGAGATAGTTTTAAAAAAACAAATATAGGAATTTTAAACTTGTGCCAGTATTGAGAGAATAGCATTGAAGACGCTATACCAGTGAAAAATTATTGTTGTAGTAATCAAGCATTGATTATAACAATTGAATATTGTTACTATCAAATGATTATTGATCATAATAATAAAAAAAAATCCAATTGTTATAAACAATTGAAAATAGCAGAAATATTAAATGATACTTTAAGAATAAAGGTTTGATTTTTGTGTATTTATTTAACTAACATTTAAATTTTAATAAAAAATCAATTACTTAATTGAAAGAGATAATAATGGGGCTGCTTGATTTATTTGAATATAATTGTATTTAAATGTATGCAAAGTTTACTCGAAAGGGTAAGACCAAAAACGTCATAAATTTTAAAGAGACCTTGGAACATCTACTTAAATTCATTGTAACCAAATGCTCAACAAATTTATTATGTTTTTGGTGACCTTCACTAGGTACATTAAATTTGCATACCTTAAATAATTAGTTTTCTAGTTTTTTGTCACGCTTGAAAAGACAAATGATTTTAGGGTCAATAACTTTACAAGTGTGCCAATAAGAAAACAAATTACAAAACATTTAGGTTGTAAAACTTGGCACATTTTTTAATATAAAAAAAAGATTTCTTTTATTTCCCTATTTAAATTTGTTAATCCCATCTTAATTTTTAGTTATTTCAGGTGCCCCTATACTTTAAGTCCTACATTATAATTAATTAAGTATCCTTACGCGCACACAAAACACACAGATTACGTAAAAATAAAGCGAGGGGTTCGACATCGTTGCATACTTTCGCCTCTTTTCTTTAACCTATACTCGGATCTTCAATGAAGCCCTAGACGGCATGATCAAGAGAATTCTGATAAACGGACTGAGACTGAATAACATCAGGTACGCCGATGATACCATCGTCTTTGCTGACAATCTCGAATACCTACAAGCCCTGGTGGACAAAATTATCCATCACAGTAGTCAGTACGGCCATGAAGTCAATGTAAATAAGACCAAACTTATGATAATCAGCAAACAGAACATCACAGGAAGCCAACTATTCATAAACCAAGCGACTATCGAGAGAGTTGATCATTACAACTATCTGGAAACCATTATAAATGAGGACTGGAGCCACGTACAGGAAATAAGAGCACGCATAGGAAAAGCCAGAGCAACCTTTAACCGCATGAGCGCCTTCTTTAAAAGTTATAACATCGCCCTGGACACTAAAGTGAGACTTCTGCGATGCTATGTCTTCTCCGTTCGCCTTTATGGTGCAGAATTCTGGACGCTTAATGAAACCACAGCCAAAAAACTCAACGCTTTCGAGACATGGCTAAACAAAAGACCTGGAACTGATTAACATAATTAAAGCACGTAAATTAGAATACGTAAGTCATATCATGCGAAACAAAGAAAGATACGGTCTGCTGCAGACAATCTTACAAGGAAAAATCTTTGGACGAAGAGGACCAGGAAGAGGCAGGACATCGTGGCTCAAGAACCTCAGGACCTGGTTCAATAAAACATCTACACAACTGTTCCATATTGCTGCAGACAATGTCCGGATTGCTATGATGATCGCCAACATTCGTAACGGATCGGCACCCTAAGAAGAAGAAGTATCCTCAATACAAATTATTTTAGAAAATGGTTCTTAAGTTCAATTTGAATCCTGTTAATATTTTTTAATTTTTTGTTTTTTAAACGATTATATATAATTGGCTAAATGTTGATATGCAGTTGCTTGTTTATGTGTGTTGTTACTGATACGAGTCGTGGCAATTAAATAACCAAAGTTGTCTTTCTACCAACAAATACCGTGCATGCTGCGGCAGGTTTAAACATGCCTGTATCTATTTATGCTTTCTCCACCCTGATCTCGTAGGGCACATTTCTACATTTCTTACTGTCTAATCAAGAGCTTGTAAAAAAAATGCTACAGAAGCTCTTAGTGTGCAAGCTTTTGCTGAAATCTCAGGAGTTAAAAAAAAGGGAAACATGTAAAAAGTTTGAGCGAAAGTGGTGCCAAACCTTTTTACTTCAGAATAAAAGGAAGGAGTATAAACAACCGAGGTTAAGGTTTTTACAGCTCTTCGTGAACGAGTGACACAATGACAAGATTTGTGGAAGAGCAAATCCTGGATGATACAATGCGCTTGTGAATTCCGTTTTTTGCAAAATAGGGCATCACCGTGTTGGACCACCCACCGTACTAGCTCGACCTGGTCCTCTTATGATTTTTTTTATTTCCTAAGGTCGGAGCTTAAGAGAAAGGGATTTGACAGTATGGAAGAGGTAAAAGCAAAGGCGACTAAGGTTCGTAATAAGCTGACAGAAGCGGACTTCCAGCACTGCTTTGAATAGTGAAAAATACTTATGAAGCTTTGTAGCGATCGGTATGAAGAGTAAATTAAAGAGGGTAAGATTTGTAACGTAATTGGTGATAAATAAAATATTTTTTAGTACCAGCTTGGTCATTATAGGTATATAATAGTAATAATAAAAATATAGTACAAAGATTGTATTTTTTAGAGCAAAAGTTTGAATGAAAAATTAAAAAAAGCATGACGTGTAAATACATTTATTATTTGTGATTACGGAATATTTAAAATAAAAAGAATAATTTTAACGGTTTTCTTCAATGAAAATATAATCACATTTAATTGCTTAATTTTTATTGTTAGATAAAAAATAATATAAATAAGAAATCTAATTTAAATTGTCATTACGGAAGTCGAAAGTCATTATTTATAATAAAAATGATATTTGTAATACCTAAATTGTATATCTGACACATAAATTAAATAAATAAAAAAGCTTCCATAATTAAAATAATATACCAATAAGAAAGTGATTAATCATGTAAAATGTTTAGCAAGCAACATTAATTTTTCAAGTATAAAAAAATGTTTCTCCTTATTTATTTGTTTGTTGTTACCATTTTTATTTGTACCAATAATAATTTACAGATTTAAAATAAATTGTTCTATTTCTTTAGCTTAATCTTTAACGAAACAGAAATTAAATTAAGTGGGACTAAATAAATATTTATTAAAAATTATTGTAGATGAAAGTAATCTTTCCAATGTAATTAGAAAGCTGTTGGTAGATATGTCATTTACTATTTATCAATTAATTATATCATTAGTTGACACTTAGAATTCTAAAAAGAGAGCAGTGAATGTAGGCTATAATATATTAACAAATATTACGTAACAGTGTACAATAAATTACCAAAAATACCTAAATATTTATTCATAAATAATGACAATAAAATAATAATTTCCCTAACCCCCACAATGAAGAAGTAATCTCCAATCGCATGCAAGTAGCCCTAAACACAATCAGAAGCTGGTACGCAAAGGAAGGACTTAATGACAATCCTAGCAAAACAGTGCTGGTTCCACACACCACGAAGCAAAGGTATAAACTCAAAGCCCCAACTCTAAATGTAATCCAGCTTACTTTTTTCAAAGAAGTTAAATATTTGGGCGTAATAATAGACCAAAAACTGACATAGAACAGCCAAATGCAGTTTGAAATGGTCATAAACAACCACCAAGTGTGCACAGAGAACGGACCTAAACTAAAAAGGGATGCTTTAGTGTTGTACACTGAAGGATCCAAGATGGATTAAAGGGTTGAAGTGGGCGTTACAAAGCCCAATTTTAGGCTCCCAATTCCTTGGTAACACTCCAACCATCTTTTAAGCAGAATTACATGCCATAGAGACATGTGCCCAGGAGTGCATCGAAAGAAACACCCGAAGGGCAGAAATCTAAATTTTATCAGATAGAAAAGCAGCACTAAAAGCTCTGAAGTCATACACTTGTGAGTCTAAGCTAACATGGGTCTGTAAACAGTCCCTGAGACAACTGGCAGAGACCAATCAGGTTACTCTGATGTGGATTCCAGGTCACAAGTGAGTTAAAGGCAACGAAGAAGCAGATTACTTTGCCAAAGAAGGGGCAAATACACAATTTTCCAGCCCAGAATCTTTTTTCTGTGGACTTTCCAAAGCCAACTTGAAAGAAGAGGTTTGACGCTGGGAAACAGATGAAGTAAAATCTCACTGGCATAAAGTGCCAGAACAAAGACAAGCGAAAAGGCTAGTAAGCCTTTCGCCAAGGAAAACTTAACAGTTTCTCGAGTTGGACAAGAAAGACTTGAAACTGGTAACATGTCTCCTTACTGGACACTGCCCTCTAAAATATCACCTGAAAAAGAAGGGCGAAACAGAGATTTATAGTTGCCACTACTTCGAGAACTTCGCTGAAACTGCAGAACATTTGCTTTGCGAATGCCCAGCGCAAGAGGCTTAAGTTTTTGGAAGGGGCCTTTCTAAAGCCATTCGATGCCAGAAACTTAGCCACCAGGAAACTGATAAAATTTGCTCGAAGTCTCGGAATCCTGGGCCTCAAATAGATTAAGGGTTATGCACAAAAGATCTGATAGGTCGAGGTGCTTTAGAGAATGCATAGTCTTCATGACCCCTTCTACAATCTACAATCTACAACCCCTCACAAAAAGTTTACTGTAAATGATATCCACTTAAAGATTAGAGTGTAATTGTTAATACAAACAAAATTAGTTGGCTTTGGGTATTTATGTTGTCTTACGCGTCCTATTTCAATAATATAAACTTCGTTTTCTATCTTCTTCTACACATTAATGTAGCTACCTACGTTATGTATATTTATTTAAATTATTTATTAAATATGTCCAAAATAATAAGTAAATTGGTTTATCGGGTATACATAATTAATTAAACAGGCTTTTTCAGCAAAGTTTTTATCAAGTAAGAATATTTTGGTAGGTGTGGGATAAAATTTGGTATAATTAAACCAGCGGGATACTTGTCCACTTTGAACATCATATTTTAACGTTATAACAATTTTTTATCGTTTCGTTTCTGTTTAGTAAAACTATAATGCAATTTTGCATGAAGTGAACGTAGGGGTTTCATGAAATTAATTTGACAGTAGTTGCGTGTCTAATGTAGGTAACCTAGAGGGTTAATGACTTATTTCGAGGGTAATAAATCTTCGAAGGAAATATATTTGATTCACTTATGCCCGCTATTCATATTTCATTTCAATTATTACCATGAATTTTGATGTTTGTCAACGAAAAACAAAACAGTAAGTGTTTTAACAACAAAAATTTGGAGACATTTTTTTTATTAAAATACCACTGTTATTGATTTAAATGAGGACTTGAGATTAGAATAATTTATTAAAAATAATTTATGCATTTAATTAAAAGTTAAAAATAAATATTTTAGTACACCTAAAGAGGTAAAAAGTATTTTATTAATAATTTATAGATTAAAAAAACCAAAAAACACGCTTTTAGACTTAATCAAACTAAAAAGTAAAAAATAATTCTTAACTTACGAATAAAATAACTGACGAGAAAATTAATGTCACTGTTTTAAAAGCGTGGGGTGCTTTCATTCCGGAACGCAGAGTTAGTTTTAAAATGTCATGCAAAGCTCCCTACACTTTTAGAACAGTGACATATATTTTTTCGTCGGTAATTTAATTCTTATGTTAAGAATTATTTTTTACTTTTTAGTTTAATTAACTCTAAAAGTGTGTTTTTTAGTTTATTAAACTATAATTTATTTTTCGCTTTTTAGTTCCATTTTTTACTCACCCTCTTTCCATTTACCTCTCGACACGTTTCTCACCAGTATATTGGATTGGGTAAATTATAATATGACATTGAAACTTTGTACTAGTTCTATCATTCTTACTCTGCAAAGGATAACTGAAAAAATTTATGAATCCTGGCGAAATTAATCAGGATAATCGGATACTTTGTTATATCCAAAGTTATGGAAAAAGCGATTAACACAGAACTTATCAAATATCTGGAGAAATTTGAGATAATCCATGACAGACAATATGGATTTCGACAACTTCGGTCTACTGGAGATTTGCTGGCTTATGTCACTCAGCTCTGGACAAACACTATTGAAAAGTTTGGTGAATCCCGTGCAATAGCCTTGGATATATCTAAAGCCTTTGACCGCGTTTGGCACCAGGCATTGTTAAGTAAATTATCTGCCTACGGTCTCCCAACCAAACTGCGCCAATGGCTCTTGAGCTTCATGCAAGATCACTCCTTACATGTGGCAGTTGACGGTATTTCTTCTGATGCGTTTAAAACTAATGCGGGGGTCCCCCAGGGTTCCATCCTGTCCCCTACCTTATTTCTTTTACACATTAACGACCTCTTGAAAACCACTTCGAACCCCATTTACAGTTTCGCAGACGATAGCACACTTGTCTCAACTTTCACATCCTATCGATCACTTTCGGTGAATGATACAAATAGACTCAGGCAGGAACAGGTTGATTCCATCAATAGAGATCTTAAAGCAATCGTCGAATGGGGAACCAACAATCTTGTTCAGTTTAACGCCCAAAAAACACAAAGTGCCACGTTATCCAAGAAAGTGAATTCCTCAAATTATCCCATCACAATGTCCGGAAATATCCTTGAACCAAGTCCCTCCATCTCGATTTTGGGAGTCACGGTGTCCAATAACATGTCTTGGCATGACCATGTTGCTAACATCGCAAAGTCGGCAAGCCAGAGGCTAGGTTTTCTGTGGAAAGCCAGGAAGTTTTTTACTCCTGATCAACTGTTGACGACGTACAAGGCTCAAATTCGACCTTTACTGGAGTATTGCTCGCACATTTGGGGTTCAGTACCAAGGCATTCTCTTCATCTTCTAGATTCCATTTAGAAAAGAGCCATTCGCTTGATAAACAGCTCAACTCTCACAGATACCCTTCACCCTCTAGAACATAGAAGAAGAGTTGCAGACCAGTCATTGCTCTACAGATATTTCCATGGCAGATGCTCCAAAGAAATAAAAACTCTTGTACCACCATTGGCCACATTCGGCCAAAGAACTCGGCACGCTGATCAGTCTCACCCATTTACTCTCAAGATTGACACTACAAGGACCAATCTTCATCAAGAATCCTTCTTTTACAGGGCTGCTACGGAATGGAATAAGCTTCCAAAATCAGTTTTTCCAGAGAACTATGACCTGCAACTTTTTAAAAAGCGTGTCCACAATCATTTCCTTTCTATAATCACTTTCCCTTCTAATAGTCGCAGTGCGGGCCGTCCGCGGCCCACACGATAGGTCTACCCTTTTTGCGACTATTTTCATAAAAAAAAAAAAAGTTCCATCTCTCTTACTCTCATGCAAAGGATCTCTAAAGAAATGTATGAATCCTGGTGAAAATAATCAGGATAATCGGATATTTTGAACGAATTATTACATTGTCGTCGGTCTTTGACAAGTGTGGAAAGTTTAAATTAAATCTGATCGCTTAAAGTAGGGCAAAATCGAGGTCAAAGAGTCAGTTACAAACAAACATACAAACATGCAGGTGAAACTAATATAAATGTGTTAAAAATGGATCTGTCGTAGTTCAAACGGCTGCTGTTATTTTGAACTAATGAAAAATATACCCTCCATACTTAACACACGACTTTAGCTCCCTACGGGCTCTTTTAAATTGAAATTTAAAGTTTCGTGGGTCAAAAACACCAGTGTTCTCTTTTTTCTCAATGGTAGTGGCACGGGATAATGCAATGTTTGTATAGTGTTCGAATCGAATAAGAAATGCTCTGATAATTTTTCTATCCATTTATATCTGTCTGTCTATTTCCTTTCCGATGTCGTCCTCCCTAACCCCTAAACACAAGCGCCCGAAGTGGGGCATATGCTATCAATCTTTCTAATAGATAAAAAACAATTATAAAAAAAAATATTTACAATTATTTAGTCGCTTGATAAAGTTAAAAAAAAAATTAAACATGTTTGTTTTAAAGTTAAGTACTAAAAGTTTATGTGTCTGACATGAGTCAGCAGCTTATTGTTCTTCTGTTTTTAATCATATCATAAACAAAATAATTTCTATTAAATTGTATCTTATCAGTTACCACAATAGTGGCATTATTGTTATATTAATAAAGTAACCATCGAACTGTCATCTTTGCTAAACCAAGTGTACTTTGTATCTAATAAAAAATTTTTATTTAATTTTGAAATCTTTACAATGGGTTTATAACAATGAGTTAATTAAGTATCAAATTTAATACAAAGTTATTTAAGTGGTATTTTAAGACTGATTCTAAGTAAATTTATAAAATAGAAATGTAAGTGCTGTATCAATTGCAATGAGTTCTTTATACGAACAGAACATAGCACGGTGATGGCTCGGCCTGTCAACCATCTCAAAGATGAAAACAAATCAAAAAATCTATATTTAAGCAATAAATGTTTAGTCAAAGCCAATTTAAATTCTAAGAGATTAAACACCAAATTTTTAATACTTGATGGAAGTTTCACTAAAATTAGATTTAGATCCCAGGAATCAATTTAATAGTTATAGGCAAATCAAGTTTAGGCGCCAACAAATCAATTTTTTAACAATAAATATTTAAATTTAAGTATTTTTAAAAAAAAATAATTAATTTGGTTTTTAAACAACTTTCGTAAAAATAAATTAAGTTCAGAATTATTTTTAAAATGGTAATTAAACAAACAGAACATAGTATGGTAGCAACGCAAGTTAGCCATGTCAAAGACGAAAACCAATCATAATGAATGAATGAATTAATAGAAGTTGTGGAAGAAATCCACTGGGGGTCCGCTTTGCATTCGATAATAATATAAGTGACTGTTTCTTCCTCCTCATTACATAATATGCATATAGGTTTCCACAAAAACCAGTGTCCCGTAGCAAGCCCTACAACTGTTTTAAGTTTTGCCCTACTTAGCGAGAGCAGCTTCCCTGTCTGCTTAGGCGAGGGTTCTTTCAGCATTAACTTGCTGTGTCTAGCTCGCTCTGGCTGTGCCCACTTCAGCTGATGCTGAGAGTAGACACAGCCATTGATCGCTGCTTTAACGCTGGTCTTCGGTATCCCCATTATTAGTTCTGGCTCAATAAATGGTGTTCCAGAGCCACTAACTGGTTTGTCCGCTTCTTCGTTACGAGAACCTTTATGCCCGGGCTCCCATGACAAAGTGACCTTGTTATGGTTAGCTAAGGTTCGTAGGTTTCCGGCACATTTTCAGAAAACTTTTGAGTCTATTCTCCAATTATAAAATCAATAAATGTTAAGGTAGTACTTAAAAGTTTCAATAAAAGTTAATTTAGTTTCCAAAAGATCAAACATCGATACATATTTAGTCACGACTATAATCTGTAGGGGTAGGCAAAAACCATTTCTTTCAACTTGCTACGGTTCTAACACACGTCTTCGCTTCTTCTTCTTGCATCAGTGCTTTTATAGATGATCGTCGGTTGCTGGTCTATCTTCAAAACAATTTCGATCTGATCGAGTTACATTCGCCAAGGTCGACCTCTACAGATTTGCCCATTCTCACTCGCCTTATAAATCTGTTTCTTTAATCTTCTTTTATCTATCCTCTCTACGTGTCAAAATCATCTAAGCATTCCTTTATCTATCTTTGTTACTACATCTTCTTTCACGTCACAGCTTTCCTGTTCATACTTCTTAAACTACTTATCTCTGAATCAATTTGGCGGGTTTCGGAAGGAACCGCCCCTTAACTCAATATTATTATCTCCGCAGCATTAATGTTACTTTCATGCTTTTTTTGTTCAACCAAAGATTCGCTACCATACATAAGTGAAGGGAACAAAACTTCAGTGTGCAAAAAAATGTTTAAAATTTAATAGTATTAGTTAAAGCAGGTTTAGATCCTAAAAGATCAATTTTGTAGATACCAATAAGTGTTTAATTATTTAAAAAAACCACATGATAATTTTTGAAATAATTACTTAGGTTGTTAAAAACCTCCGATAAAGATTCGAATTATTTTTAAAATAAAACAAAACAAAACACTTAACGCACACAAAAAAAATTAAGATTATTGTATTAACATAGGTACTCTTTAAAACTCATTTATGAATAAAAAACAAAATATAAAAATGTTTTTTCCCGAACGTTTGCTTTTAATTCTCCCTTTGAAACTAATTCGTTGTATGCCCCTGCACTGAGTTTCTGAGGAACGATGATCGCGTCAACGTTTGGAGGGTGAATTGTTAAAAGCTTGATAATTTTTAGTATTTGAATGTCGTTAATCAAACATCCTTTGGCAATTCTCTGTTGTTGTTGGTCGTGATTATACGAGCACGAATTCGAATATGAATTAATGAATAAAACGCTAAATCGCTAAAAGCACAGAGCGATCGATATTTTCTTTTCGTTTGGAAAACCCTTTAAGTTTTAATTTATCACAATTGTTTAACTATATAAAAATAATTTTAAATAAAAATGATACAGCATAACAATTTGAAATCGATTAAATGTAAATAAATAACAAAACTGGAAACTTGCTTAACTCTTTCAGTCACCCCCAATTAGTCCCCAATACACCTTTCAAAACTTTGACACCTAGTCCCCAAAAATAATTATCGTAGATGTTAAAAAGCAACTACCTACAATAAATAATCTTAAGGTATATAGCCTTGTGTTTTACTGCTTTCGCAGTTCACTATTTATATGTTGGGATATAAATAACAAATATAATAGTTTTTGTCACGTGAAAAAAACTCTGTGATGATATGTTTACGTGTTCGTTTCATTGTACTAGTTTACATCACTGAATAATAAAATATATATTGAATTGTCGTGGCAAAAGATACTTAACTGGATAAATGCAAATTTTTAATCAAAAAAAATATGAATTTAGCAATTTAAGAACTTTCCCATTGAAAAAACAATCCTTTTATTTTACCTTAAATAGTATAGATCATTAAATTTCTCATTTTCCAAATTTGGCTATCCTTAAAAAGCTTTGAGTATTTTAGTAACAATAACACAGGTCTACAAGATTCTGTTGCTGGGCAGTTGGGGGTCAAGTATTTTGCTGCGTTGAATTTGATCACAATTGGGTCATAATGTCATGATATTTAAGGGTATGTATTCATAAAATGGGATTTTTACTCTACCTTTGAGGCTTTGCATAGAATGCCCAAATTTTTTTTGTTATTATTTTTATTTGGATCATTTAATACTACTACTTTTTGGTGATTAATATAAATTACTCAGACGATTGATGATCATATCGCACGATTGGTGAAGAAAAGCCTGGGAAGCGAGAAGGCCATGTAAGTGGATTCACGTTATTATCTTGGCAGAACCTTGCAGTAACCCTTTTGCTGTATGAGTACAAAAGTTGGCGTTTCAATTCGAACGAAGCTCTAAGAGTTTGTGAGGCGGTATATCTATAGAATAATATATACCGTAGAGAGAAACACGTAAATAAGTGTATACTTGGGTTCAAAGTTAACGAGACATGAAAAGGGATAAAAATAAATGTGAGCAAAACGAAAGTAATGGTTTTTGAAAGAGAAGAAAGCATGACAAACTGTTGAGTTTCAATTGAGGGAGAAAGAGTGGAACAAGTAAATGAATTTGTGTACTTGGGTTCAAAGTTTACTAGAGATGGAAAGTATGACAGTGACATTGAGCGAAGGGTGTTGGCAGGAAAACAGATGAATAGGGCACTGCAACACTTTATGAACAGCCAGAAAGTGTCAAAAAAG
Organism: Agelastica alni; assembly: GCA_950111635.1. NCBI lineage: Eukaryota > Metazoa > Arthropoda > Insecta > Coleoptera > Chrysomelidae > Agelastica > Agelastica alni. Next base: position 46,161,533 of record OX467712.1, on the reverse strand, counting down.
ACACGTCTGGCTGTGCATAGAGATGTGTTGGTTCCTACACTTATGTATGGTAGTAAATGTTGGGTTTGGCAAAAGAAGCATGAAAATAGGATTCATGCTGTGGAGATGAGTAGTCTAAGAAGTATAGCCGGAGTGACTCGGTTGGATAAAGTGAAGAATAGCGAGAAAACTTAATGCATAACATAAAACTTGATGCACACTGAGAACGATATAAATGGCAGCGATGATATTCTGATGCTCAATGAGTTTGAAATATTTTATCAATTGAATATTAAACATACGTAGGTATAAATTTTACTAAAAAAGTTCTTTTTGAAATGGTTAAATTATTTTTTTTATTTTAATTATAAAAACATTATAGCATGTTTCACGAATATACGGTGGTTTCGGATTATAGTAAGAAACTCGATAACCAGTATTCAACTGTACATTTAACAAGTACGAAAGTAAATTCCCCTAATATTTTTTCTTGTTTGAAAATTAACGGTCAATATTTTTTTTGTTAGCTCGGTTAATTTTGCAACCAAATCTTTTCTTAATGACTTTATTAATTGTACATAATAAGAGAGGTAGGTAAGTAATTTCACTAATTAACTAAGCTATTAGCTTTAATTTGGCTTATTGATTCATTTTTGTTGGATTTTTTGTTAGATTTTTAGAAAAGTAATTAGTAATTCTTGGTTATAATTGTAGTGGGTACCGACATTAAAATCGTATAGTACCGATTGTAATTTCAAATAGTTTATGTATACCTAATGGACCGCAAAAATGCCGTGACGAGTTTTAGTTGTTGTGGAAAAGAACAATGAAAGCCCGTTGCTACCAGTTTTATCTATACGTAAGCGTGTGTGTAATGTGATGGGTATTGGTAAAACAAAATTAACCTTAGTTTTAAAAAGTGGAAAAGATGGAAATAGTAAACGAAAAGTTGAAAAATATAAACCCCGCCGACATCCAAAGACTGTTGACTTTCCCGAAGCTTACAAATTTGAAATTCGCGACTTTGTGCACAAATGCGTGAAAAAAAGAACATGTCTTTTTAGATTTAATATTAGAAAAAGTAAAAGAAAAAAATGTATTTGAAATTTCTGGAAAAAATCTATGAAGAATTTTAAAACATATAGGGTTTAATTTTAAAAATGAGGACAACCAAAAGGCTTTGTTTGAAAAAGCTAGAGTCGTGCATAAAAGAATTAAATTTTTAATACTCATTGTCAACAAGAATGCTCTTCATTTGTTTATCAGGACAAAACTTGAATTTTTGCTAAAGATGGAACCAAAATAATTTGGCAGGACGGTGAAGGAAAAAGACACATTATTGTGCATGCAGGCGAAAAGCATGGTTTTGTTGATGGGACGGATCTTTTATTTTCGTCAAAATCAAAATCGGCCGATTATCATGACATTATGGATACAGAGATGATTGTGAAATGTTAAAAAAAGAAATTATTACCATTGTTACATGAACCATCTGTCATTGTATTAGATAATGGTCCGTACCAATAACCAACCAACAAACTCCTGGACGGTACAGAAAATAACAGAATGGTTAACGAACTAAAAGATTTCATTTCTAAAGTATTTCTTTAAGCCGAAATTATTATCTTAAGCTAAAAGGCACAAAAGAGAAAAATTTACAAAGTGGATCAAATTATACTCAGTTATCGTATGCTATCATTGTAAATTTTAAACCATTAAGTATATTTGGGGAATATGCAAAACTTATTGCAACAATCACATTGGATCTAATGGTTACAGTGATAAGGCTGTTTTGGAAATTTGACAACGAATGGCAACAAATGGTGGGTTCGTGAAAATCGCATCGAAGCAGTTAATCCTGTTATTATTTACGATCCGAATGAGGATAGCGACGAATGTGATTCCGATTATGATGACTATAAATCTTATGCTTAATAGTACTTAATACTTAATAATAGTACTTAATAGTACATGATTAAACATATTTATTAAATTTTTATTGATAATTCATATTTGATGCATTCTCTTTTAACATAATTAAATATGTGCCTATTTCTAACCAAAAAACTCATCGGGAGCCGCATAAACCATTTCTAGGTCTGGATTAACAAAAGTTCAACATATTTTTAGGTCCAAAAAACACCTTGTATTCTCGAATTTTGCATTTTTTCATTGTTTATATGTATGAAATATAAGAGAAAAAAAACAATTTTGAATTATGATAAATTATAGATAAATTATGTTAAATTTTTTAATGGTTACCCTAACACAAATAACATAATTTTATTTTATATATATATATATAGATTAATCTATTATCAAGTCTTTTTGCCCTTACACATACTTTTATAGGTTACTTAGTGTCTTTAATTTTTTTAGATATCATAAATAATTCTTTAAAGTGTTTAACAACTTGGTAAAAAATCGAAGAATGAAATACTAGAGATGTAGGAAGCTATTTAAATGTCTGTGTCTCATGCGACAGCCCATAAATAAATTTTATGCAATTTTAAATTTATTTTCGGTCTCTAACAAGCTACTACGAATACCAAAAATACTCGACAGAATAGTTTTCGAACAATCATTCCCACACGACAGGTTTCCTTGCTTTAAAATTTATGCACCGGCTCCGCATAATTAGAAATTGATTAATTTTTATAAATGTTTAGCAAACAGTACATAAAAGTTAACGTTTCAAACATTTCGACACAAACAAATTGCAGCACTTTAGGGACGGACTGGTCCATCAGCATGGTGGGCAAAAAATATATTTGAACACTTGTGATTATTAACTTCCCAGGGGAAGTTATAGTCATTGGTCCGATTTTGCGAATCCCGAATTTTGACATATCTCCACATTTTAAGGTCTCCAGAGTTGAATATAATAGTTTTTAAGTGAACGTCTATGTGTGTGTGTATGTACGTATGTACTTATGTTCGTATGTTCGTATGTGCGTTCGAAATTATTTTTCGTCTCGATTATCTCGAGAACAAAAAATAATATCGGCGTGGGACAAATTGCATTCGACGCATAATTACGCAACTTAGACATGATTAGATTTTTAGCATAATCAGTTAAGCTTTTTTTATGGAGCATAAAAAAACTGAAAAAATTATACTATTTTTAATACATAATTTTAAGTTCTTTTGAATAAATTTACATCAACTGGTTGGAGGTTTTTATAATTGAATCATGGATTGGAAATAAGAAAAACCTTTTACGGAACTTTAGACAGTTACATAATGCTATGACAATGCATATCCCTCATTTTTAAAATTATAAATTTATTTACCTAGGACACATAATTATTATATCCAGAAACTACTTACTCTACATAAAAAGTACACTTTTGAAACAAGTCTATTTAAAAAAAAAGTGATATTAAAAAACTCTATAGCAAATAAGATATTATACACATAAAAAAATAATCTAATTAATATTTAAATATTCTTATATTGGTTAATTTTTTAACTTATACATAGACGATTGTTTAAAAGATTTGAAAGAGAGTGCGTATTGATTGAAAATGAATGATTTGATCGTCAAATGCCTTCTTTACGCCGATGATCAAGTCATATTAGCGTCATCTGAAAAGGAGTTGCAGGCGATAGTTAATGTTATGCATGATGCCCTAAAAATTAAAGGAATGAAAATAAATGCAAGCAAAACGAAAGTAATGGTTTTTGGAAAAGAAGAATGTATGATAAACTGTAAGGTTCTGATTAAGGGAGAAAGAGTGGAACAATTAAATGAGTTTGCATACTTGGGTTCAAAGTTTACGAGAGATGAAAAGTATGACAGTGTCATTGAGCGAAAGGTGTTAGCGGGAAAATTAATGAATGGGGCTCTGCATAGCTTTATGAACAGCCAGAAAGTGCAAAAAAAGTCATGTCTTACTGCGCATAGAGGAGTGTTGGTTCCTTCACTTATGTATGGTAGTAAATGTTGGGTTTGGCAAAAGAAGCACGAAAATAGGATTAATGCTACGAAGATAAGTAGTCTGAGAAGTATAGCCGGAGTGACTCGGTTGGATAAAGTGAAGAATAGCGAGATAAGGGAACGTGTGGTGTAAAAGAAGATGTGGTTACAAAGATAGAGAAAGGAAATCTTAGATAGTTTGGACAAATAAAAAGGATAGATGAAGGAAGGTTGACGAAACAAATTCATAAGGCTAGTGTAAAAGGACAAGTCGGTAGAGGTCGATCTTGGTAACCATATCTCGATCAGATCAACATTGTTTTTTAAGAAAGGCCAGGTTAAAAGTACCAGCAACCGACGAGCATGTATGAAAGCACTGATGAAAGTAAAGGAAACAAAAGAACCGTAGCAACTGGAAGGAAATGGTCGCTGCCTACCCCTACGGGAAAAAGCCGTGACTATATGTATGTATGTAAATTCGTTATATATTGTATTTTTAATCCAAATGCTGTGAGCTATTGGCACGTAAGATAATGGCGCTCGTCAAACAGATGTAGAGGCAGGATTTGGCACACCTCGGAGAGTAATTTAACGTTGAAAATCCGTTATATATAGAAACTGAAAATGTATTTGAAAGACACGTAGTACGCACAAGATATACAACCCATAATGAAGATCGTTTTGTGCAATTAGCTGCAAGAAGAAACCATACGGTAACGGAAACTGAATTACAAATGCAACTGTTGCAAACACAAAGAACGCAAGTTTCTTTCAGGACCATCATAAATTGTTTGCACTAAGCTCAGTCAGTTTTTAACAAAAGGCAATCGCGTTACTTATAGCTTTGGCTAAGGAACACGTATTATTGCAAAATGTCCAATGAAGTCCTATTTGTTCTTCAGATGAGTCAAGATTTTGGATACACCCTGACTCAAGACCTGCCAGAGTCAATGAAGCATTATTGCAAAATGTACAGGAGGTTCATTTTTTTCGGGGAGCTGCAGTAACATCTGTGAAGAAATTAGCATCGGAGAGTCTTGAGAGTTTGTAGGAATTTTTAGAACAGCCAACAATTATTCAAGGCTTTGCAGGGAGCACAAATAGTTTATACTTCAACAAGAAACAAATAACCCAATTCTATTCATGCAAGGACCATATAAAGCTGATATAAATAATAGAGGAGGACATTTTGGAATAAAGTTGAGTTTTTTTAATTTGGCAACTTGCTTTTATGTTTTGTTAGACATATTTATGCATGAATCCGTGAACATAAAGTTTAAAAATAAACGTAATTAGCTGAATTGCTATTATTATTCCTTTTTTTAATATTTATTTGGATACCGGTAAATATAGTTCCCGAATGTTACCATGATAAGGTGATATATCTTCCCACAATATCGAAAGCATTACACAAAAATAAAATCCAGTTTGAAGGTTTATTAGCATTTAGTCCAATACTGTTCGCCGCAAACACCAGGTATTAGAAAAAGCTTTTTATAAGCCACTTTTTAAAAAGTGTATAGGTTAAATTTCCTATCGCATAAGTTATTTATAATCTGGAATATTTAACTACAACTGTTCGTAATTTACGAGGTCGCAGCGAGATTTATGGCGTTGGATTCTTATACGTTTCGGATTAAAACAGCCTCGAATTTTTATATAACCAAACAACAGGTATGTGAATAAATTATTGCTTCTTCTGGTAGCATTTGCTTTTTGAAAAAATTATATGCATATTTATGCTTTATTAGGAGATGAGACACAGATTGTTATCGTCTGATTTATTCATTGTCAGAAAAGTCAAATGCAAGCAACACTTTACAAATTTGTGAGAGCTTTTAAGTAAGAAACTCACAGACAATTCTGGCAATTTTATGGCGGTGTAAAGTTACTTATTGATAATTTAAGCTGGAAATAAAAATATTGTAAAATTTATTCTAATAAACCAATTTTAAGAAGACTTCATTATATCGTTATTATTTATTTAAAAACTTGGTAAATATATCTTACAATATTATAATATTTTAATAATTTAGAACGTGTGAATTAAAAATTATTAGACTAAATGTAAATTTTATTTTAAGAAATTTAATACAATGTTTAAAAGAGGGAACTAATAGGTAAACTTTATTTACAGTAATTACCGACAAACTTATTGTTAATGCCAAAATGAATAGGTATACAATCTTAATTAAATGTGTTAAATAATTATTGTGTGAAAAATGTTTAAATAATTTTTAACTATGTAAATACATACAAAAAAAAGTTTTTTTATTAAATATTAAATATCTTTTCGAGCGCAAAATAAGTGAAAATTTTATATAAAATTAATTATTTTTCCGCTAAACTAAATTAAGTCATAAATTTAATAAAAATTCTAATTGCTTCATACGCCTATCAAATTTGCAAAATATTATAAAATAAATAAAATAGATTTATATTTATATTTTATAAATATTTTAAAAATACCTTAAATTGTTTTATAAATTGTACTCTATATTTTAAAATAATAAGTAATTTTTCAGAAACACTGCAATTTATAAAATTTTAATTGTTTTTAACTGAAGAAAATAAAAACTTTTATAAATATTTCCATATTTAATAAAATAATTTTAATCACACACTTGTTCTAAATTTGTAATATTAAGATGTAACTTTTTGCTGTTGTTTTTATTTAACGTCAATAAATATAAACGAGGATAACGCTGAATACCACTGATATTACAATAAGTACAACTTTTACAGGGTTTTTAAAAATTCAGTTTTTTTTAAGGCATAGACTACTGTGGTCATTAGCCTTGTATTTTGAATTGTTTTGGATTTCATTTTATTTCTACACTTTGTTCACTAGGCCTGTTTTTTAAGAAATTGAATTGTTTTTTGGCAGCCTTGTTGATTTTTTAGGCATTGCTGCTTCGTGTCAGGGAGAGAGCAGTTCTTTCTGGCTTGGGTATATACTGGGCAATCAAGAAGTAAGTGTTGTATTTTGCAAATATAACATATTGAAAGTCTGGAGCCACACAGTAGGTAGCTGGATGTGATATGGGTAGGGCCAATTCTCAATCGAGTGAGTGCAACTTGTTCTCTCCTTTGGTGTGATGGAAAGGGTAACTTTGTTTTTTATATTTTTTAATATATGGTTGTTTTTATTCCATTCTTGTTTTCATTTGTCTCCTATTCCTTTTTTAAGGTGTGTTTTTATGTCTTCAGGTCTTAGGGGGACATCGTTTAGATATGCGAGCAGCAGCATCTGCTCAGCTATTCCTATGTGTTCTGGAATCCAGAAGAAAATTATTTTCTTGTCGGATAAGTGGGTCGATATTATAACTTTTTTGTATAGCTTGTAGTAAACTGCATGGGTCGATTACTCCATCCAATGTCTCAACAAATCTTGTTGCTTAAATAATGGCATATAATTCAAGCTCCGTTGGTGAGTTTCTCCCAAAGAATAAAAATGATCCAGTTGCTTGATCAGTTTTCGAGATTTAATTTTTTTTTATAAAAACATTCTAAATACGTGCAGTAAATTTTGCCAACGGGTGCTAAAACAGGTTTAGGTACATTTTTTTAATTTGGTTTAATAAAAATTATATTTTTATAATAGCTTAGCAATATATTGTAGCGGTTTGTGCTTAATTTATTAAATCTTATCATTATGCCTAGGCGCCGCCGCCGTTTACGGAACAATTAGATAGGTACATTTTCAACCGCATAGGACGCAGTTGGTCAATAGTGTCACAGTGTAATCTAAAAAAAGGATTCATAACCGTTGTCTTAGATCCAGACGACTTTGAGCAACTTCAGCACGGAAATTTAAGGATTGTGGCTTTACAAGACAGAGTTTTCACAACATGGTCATTTGGAAATGTTTGGTTGTAGATTGTAGGGGTGGGGGGAGTTAAGGCTACGCAGCCTCTCAAGCACCTCGACCCATCAGATCTTTTGTGCATAATCCTTAATCTATTCGAGGCCCGTAATTCCGAGACTTCGAGCAAAGTTTATCAGTTTCCTGGGGGCTAAGTTTCTGATATCGAAGGGCTTTAGGAAGGCCCGTCCCAGAAACTTGAGCCTCTTGCAGAAAAACGCTGGGCATTCGCAAAGCAAATGTTCTGCAGTTTCAGCGAAGTTCTCGCAGTAGCGGCAACTATCATTCACTGTTTTGCCCATCTTTTTCAGGTGATACCTCAGAGGGCAGTGTCCAGTGAGAAGTCCTGTCACGTTTTAAGTATTTCTTGTTCAACTCGAGAAGCTGTTTAGCTTTCTTTGGCGAAAGGCTTAATAGCCTTTTTGCTTGTCTTTGTTAAATGCTTGTTTAGGTGTTTTTCAACAAAATGTCTTTGTGGTATCGATTTATCGCCGAATACGCGCTTTTGGGCTTCCGTTCAAAGGTGAATAAAATCATCGTGTTGTGTTTTCTGACGAGATCCGATTCTGTCTTTAGATTAATGACAATCATAGAAGAGTAAGACGATTACTGCAATAATTTGCTGTGGATCTGCCATTACATATAAGGTTTGCGATAACACACGGTAGCAGGATACCTCTAGGATTTATTGATAAAAATTTAATTGCAAATAACAACATACAATACATAATGCATCTTGTTTCACAAGGTAACAAGGGTTAGTACAAGAAAATAACGTGACCTTGCTTCAATGGCTTCCCGAATTTTAGAGTATAGTCGTCAATTGACAGAGAAATTTACATTGATTACCAAATAACCTAACCGTCAAAAAATTCAAGATACCTTTGTTTTTTATCATTCGAAAAGTTATCAAATGCATAAAAAGCTGCGGCAGATCCGCTCATTATTAAATAAAATTTTATAATTTAATTGTAAGCTTAAAAAATTATACGTTCTAAACAAATTTTATTAAAATGAATTAACTTTTACTGGGTTTTTTTGTCAGTATTAAATATAATTCACGTTATGTTAGTAAAAGAAAATTTGAAGTATAAAAGGTAGCTTAAAAATATTAAAAAAAAATCTAAACATAATTAACAATAAAAAATTAATACATTACAAAAAAATATGTTATTTTTAGATACCATAACATGTTCCGGCCAATTTTATTGTTATTATACTCTGTAAACGACTTTTTAAATTTTAATTTAAATAATTTAACTTGAAGTTATTGGTATTTTATTTTCATTAATTGATAGGACTGATTGTTTGTAATTAAATATGGTAGGCAAATTTATTTTATTTCAAAAAGTTACCAGTCTGTCAACATGTATTTTAAATTTAAAAAAAAAGTAATCTTGATCCCCTTCGAACATTATTTGCGACGACCTTGGCGATGCTTAACAAAATAAACTTATGCAATGTTAAATATTGTTTGAGTTATGTTTCTTTGCCATAATGAATGTGACCGATAAAAAATTATAAACACACATTTAATCGAATATATAAAGAAATAATATGGCGGTATTTCAACTACCGTATAGAAAGATGAATTATAATATTGAATTAAAAATGCCTGTTATGTCTTTTATATGTTGTTATTAAGGCTATTAATACAATCCATCTACCATTATTTATATTTTGTTTACAAAAAGATAACTAGTACTGTGCAGTTTTTATTATCTAAAAGATTTAAATCAAATTTTTTAGAGGCATTCAAAATGACGAATTCCCATTGTAATAAACTGTTAGTGTTTCATTTAGCTAGTTTTAAAATATAAGGCGAATGTGAATGGACAAATTGGTAGAGATTTAAAATTAAGGAATTGGGGAGGTGAAAGGGAGGGGGTTAACAAATAACAGATATCTGTATCGTATAAATGTGTCCCACTTGGAACAAAAATCGGTATGTTTTAGCATCGGGGGGAGGGGCAAATATCGGGATGGACTGTTTTTTGTTCTCCCACTTCGTATATGTATGACTTTATGTATGTATTTGTCTTTGTAAAATACCAAACTTCTTTTTTTAAATAGTGATCTGGAGTGTGAGAGATAGAAGAATACATACTGCATTAAATATGTACGTTTTGATCATTTATGTTTTAACCAGATCCTGTAATATTTCTCGAATCTATACAAGCTGGAGAGTTAATCAAGAAACTGTTGTTTAAATTTACTAAGTACCTATAAGGAAATGGTAAGTGCACATATGGAAACAGCAAATATAGAGAAACCTTGTAAAAAACTCGTTCGTAGGTCCAGCCAGAATAAAAAGAAATTATTGGAGAGAATTAGGAATTATTGGCCATTGACGATTGGACTTTTAAACTTCAAGAAAAAAAACAAACTGCAGAAAAAAAATTCAAATTGTTTAAAATTCCTTCAATAAATCTTCAAAAGACGTAGTTAAACATTCATTTTCCTTTTAATTTCATATACAAAACAAAACATGGTTAACAGTATTAATTCACACTTGACTGCTAGATTATATTTAATTTTATTAAGCACACAAATTTGTTAGTCTAAATATGACGAGTAAAAGTGTAACAAGAGGTTTCAGAAAAAGTTCCCATTAAACGTGGCGTTAGGCAGGGATGTGTCATATCACCAATGCTTTTTAATGTCTACTCGGAAGCTGTCTTTGAAGAAGCGCTGAAATATCTCCACGAAGGTGTTAAAATTGGTGGAGAAGTCATTAACACCATTAGGTACGCTGATGATACTGCTATAATGGCAGAAAGCCTCGAAGACCTCCAAATACTACTAAATGCATGCAAGGAAAAAGGTTTAAGTGTCAACACAAAGAAAACGAAGTGGATGGTTGTCAGTAAAATTAATATCGAGTATCCAAAACTAAAACTAGATGATAAAATTCTGGACAGAGTACAACACTTTAGGTATTTGGGTAGCTGGATGGACTGTAGAGTTGAAAGCGATGAAGAAATCTCAACCAGAATAGAACTGGCACGTAAAAGATTCACTAGTTGGTGTTCTGTACTATGTAATAGAAGTCTTTCGATGAACATCCGTCTAAAAGTATTAAAGTGCTACGTTTGTTCTGTTTTGCTCTATGGATGTGAAACCTGGACACTGAAAGTGAAGCATCTAAATAAATTGGAAGCGTTTGCGTTATGGTGCTATCACCGTATGCTAAAGATTCCGTGGACAGCACATGTAATTAACGAACATGTGTTAGAATCCCTACATAAAGAGCGAGATTGACAAACACCATCAAAATAAGAAAAGTCAAATACTTTGGACATAATATAATGAGGGGGCATAAATATCACATGCTCCGATTAATAATCGAGGGTAAATAGAAGAAAAGCGATGGATTGGCAGAAAACAGCTTTCTTGGCTTCGTAATTCGTAATATTAGACATTGGACGGGTCGAACAGTCGAAGAATTGTTTCTTGTAGCTACCGATCGAGAAGCTTTCCAACAAATTGTCAACTTTATGATAGCCAACGCCTGAACGAATGATGATAGCCAACGTTTGAAAAAAAGCATGGCACACAAAGAGGAAGAAGAAATATGATGAATACTAATTGTTGATCAATATGCTTTGGTGAAATAATTTTCAGTAAATTTATTTTACAGTTTAATTAAAATCTTAGTAAAATTTCTGTAAAACCCTTTTAACATTATTTTCAAATATTTTGCTATTTAATATTATATTTTTCCACTTATAAATGCGTATAAATATACAAATAATATCCATTGCAATTACCTGCTGCATAAATTCTTAGTTACAATCTACACTCTACAATAATCGAAAATAAAAATAAGAGCAAAAATCTGACGAAATCGTTAATGAAAGTATGTATCTGAAATTGATAGATTGAACTTGACACGAAAATAAATATCGAACAAATATAAATTACTCCACATTATACATTCATTAGAGTCCAATCATTCAAGTCTGAGACCGACCGAACACACTACATTATTTTTTGAAGTCCGCATTTCTATAGATCCCGTTTTTTTGGTTGCACAGAAGAAAATCATCGAGTGTAAAAAAATCAACGAACTACGATGAATTTATCATACACTGACAATTCAATTGTAGGATATTTCTACTCGCCTACACTATTTTTCGTGGTTCTGCGACGGAATCATTGATATGAGCAGAGTTGGGCTGAATATTTTACCAAAAATTACTTACGATTATAGTTAAATTATTTTGGGAAACAAAAATAATCAAAACAAGCTCTTAAAATCACCTAATTACATGGAAATTTTCAAACAGCATCCTTTATATTTATTTTAACTATAAATAATTAACAATTAATTTATTACTATGAAATACGACCCAATATTTATCACCTAAAAGCTACAGAAATCTTAAAACTTGATTTTCTATTTTGAGCTTAACAACTCCTTTGCTTATCAAATATCCGTACAAACGTACAAAGTCCAAACCATAAAAGCATTTCTTTATTTATCTTTGTTACCACATCTTTTGTCACACCACAGGGCTTCCTTATCTCTCCATTCTTTACAAAAATCCTCAGAGTCACTCCGGCTATACTTCTCAGACCACTTATCTCCACAGCGTTGATCCTACTTTTATGCCTCCTTTTTTTACACGTTCTGGCTACTCATAAAGTTATGCAGTGCGCCATTTATATGTTGCCTAGCCAGCACCCTTTACTCAATATCACAATAATACTTTCCGTCTCTTTTAAACTTTGAATCTAAGTATAAAAACTTATTTACTTGTTCCATTCTTTCTTCTTTAATCAACACCTCGCAGTTGGTCATGATACCTTTTTTAAAAATTAAAACTTTATAAAGCATGCATGACTAAAACCTCACCTAAATCCTTTCATTTGTCCATCATCATCATTGTTTTGAACCTGTCTTGTGCTACAAAACAAAGGTTAAATTTTCCTTTTTTACCCCACCTGGGAAAAAGAACTTCTACAAGTGACTAACAAAAACATGAATTCTACGCTTTATGTTTAATCAAAAATATTTTGAAAAAAGCGAGAGTTTCTTGCCAAAACATTAATAAAAATACCACTTTATGTCGTAATGACAAAGTTTCATTTGGATCTATCCCAAGAAAATTGATATTCTATAAATATAGTAAAGTAGAGCTAACGGTTTTTTTTATTTGGGAAGCAAATGAGTATGATTAATTCAGAGTGCATCGAAAAAGACACTAAAAGTTTAAAGTCATACACTTGTGAGTCTAAGCTGACTTGGGACTCTAAACAATCACTGAGAGAACTGACAGCAAACATCCAGGTCACTCTGATGTGGTTTCCAGGTTTCAAGAGATTTAGAGGTAACAAGAAAGCAGACTGAGTTGCTAAGAAAGAGGCACATACACAATTTTCCGGCCCAGAACCCTTCTGTGGACTCTCCAAGACTCACTTGAAAGAAGAGGTTTGACGCTGAAAACAGATGAAATGAAATCTCACTGGAATAATGTGCCAGAACAAAGACAAGCGAAAACAGATTAAATGAAATCTCACTGTAATAAAGTGCCAGAACAAAGACAAGCGAAAAGGTTTGTAAGCCTATCGCCAAGGAAAGCTAAACAGCTTCTCGAGTTGGATAAGAAAGCCTTGAAACTGGTGACGGGACTCCTCACTGGACTCTGCCCCCTAAGGTATTACCTGAAAAAGATGGAAAAACAGAGAGTGATAGTTGCCGCTACTGCGAGAACTTCGCTGAAACTGCAGAACATTTGCTTTGCGAATCACCAGCGCTTTTCTGATAGGTTTTCTGATGTGCCGAATTGATCTAAAATATTTACAGCTTTCAACTACTTCCGTTTATACCGAAAGTTGACTATAACTTGCTTATTTTAAATAGAACAATCTATTATTACGTATTTCGATAAAGCTACTCTTGGGGATTCTTTCAATATAGGGTTTTGCTACCTTACACTGAGTGTTTTACGAGAAACTTGGTCATTTTGTTATTAAAATTATTATCATTGTACAGGGTAATTCAAAACGCATCTTTAAAGCTTTCTTTACTTTCTTAAATGAATCATCCTGTATTTTATAACGTTGTTAGACAAAACTTTTACTGCTTTTTAAGTTTCGTTAACCACTTCCTATACCTAAATCAAACGGTTATTGAGATATCAGCTTTTAAATTATAAATTGTGAAGTAATATTTTATTTGCGGTTATTTTAAAAAAACACAAAAAAATATTTAATTAAAATTTAAAACTTTAAAGTAAATTCTCAAAAACGTCTCCCTGTTGATGCTGGCAACTAAAATTATAACAATATTTTTGTTTTCCATGACACTACAAGTACATAATACAAACTAATAATCCATAGATTGAATATCTCAATAACGGTTTAATTTAGGTATAGGAAGTTTTTAACGAAACTTAATGAGCAGTAACAGTTCTGTCTACCAACGTTATAAAATACAGGGTGGTCCATTTAATAAAGTTGAAAAATCTTTAAATATGCGTATTAAATAACCCTGACACTTTTACTTGATAAAAATGATCATATCTCGTAAAACACACAGTGTAAGGTATCAAAACCTTTATTAAAAGAATCCCCAAGAGTAGCCTTATCGAAATACGTAATAATATATATACATATATATATATATATATATATATATATATATATATATATATATATATATATATATATATATATATATATATATATATATTCTTTTTAAAAAAAGCAAGTCATAGTCAACTTCCGGTATAAACGGAAGTAGTTGAAGGCTATGAATATTTTAGATCAATTTGGCATATCAGAAAACCTATCACCTTTAATTTTCAAATTTTAGCTATGTCAAGTTTCTCTAAATCGTCTCATTGGAACTACCAAAGAATCACCTTGATAGAACTCAGATTGTCAATATCTTTTCTTTTATTATTGGGGTTGTGGGTACTTTCCTTTGTTGACTATGTACCAGTTCCAAAAAAAACACTTTTAACATCTAGGATTTTTGTATTATGAACTCTTTGTATTAATTTTTAATGTTTTTATGTTAGTAGGTATATTTTATAATATGATTTTTTCTATTTCGATTTAAAATATTATAAAAAAGTCTTGATAAAGAAAATATTTACTGAATTGGTCATTGCAGATTGTAGATTGTAGGGGCGGTGGTGAAGGCTAGTTGGAACTCCTAAAGAATCACCCTGTATATATTCTTAATTTCAGATAAACTTATTTCTTGAATATTTTTATATCCTCTCATCTGTATTGTTTGACATTTTACTTAAGATCAACTGACACTA
Organism: Agelastica alni; assembly: GCA_950111635.1. Classification (NCBI taxonomy): domain Eukaryota; kingdom Metazoa; phylum Arthropoda; class Insecta; order Coleoptera; family Chrysomelidae; genus Agelastica; species Agelastica alni. Next base: position 46,146,493 of record OX467712.1, on the reverse strand, counting down.
TACTTCCTGTCCTTAAAACTTTTTTAAAATTTTAAAATCCAACTTTATTCTTAACCACACTCTCTACAATTGCAAACGTCAGTCAGACCTTTGTTGACTGCCATGAATTAAAAACAAATACGATAGCAAAGCTTTGAGTATATGTGTTTTACTATTTCAGAAACTTAAAGACGATACTTGCTCATATATATTATATCACACTTTTAAAATTTGAAAAAATAGAAATGTTTTTTTAAAGTAGGAAAAGTTAAAGTGGGTAGTATAAATGAATCCGTCCCTGAATGTTAAATTGTTACCGAGCTTGTCTTTTACTTGTCACTTCTTCGTCTTGACATCAGCTCTGATGAACTTTTGAAGAGAAATATTGTATGGGGGCTGCTATTAAACAGCAATACAAATATAAAGTCCTTTAAAAATCGGTTTTGGAATATTATAAAAATTGTGCAAACAATCGTAAATATTAAAAAACTCCTATCACACTCACCTCGACTTGCTATTTTCAAATATCTTCTAAAAAAATACGCAACAAACTTTTTATTGTAAATACTTTCCCATTAAAATTTAGGAAACATTTCCAATTTTAAATCAGGATTAATTAATCCAAATGGTTTTATTTATCGCTTTAATGATGGTTAGGGAAACATGGTTTGAAAAAAAGCTCAAATGCAAGATAAATTAAACATAATTAACTCCCTCACATTATTAATAAGATGTTTGTTCATTCCTTTAGTGGCATTATTTATGAAGCAGGTGAAGAACTCTGTAAATTTTATCTTCGAAAAAAATATTTCACAAACATACACACAACCAAACTTATATGGAATCACCAATTAACCACTGTTTGAATACAATAAGACAAAAATGTTTATTTATTTAAATAAAAAATATTTAAAAAAGAAATTAAACATATTATAAAAAAAAGGGGGAGCCTTACAGTGGTCGCATATGATGTGTAACATTTGGCATCTCACCTTAGTAATAAGCAATTTTAAAATTATATTCTGAAAAAAATGGGTCAGGTATTATTTGAAATGATTTTTTATAACAAACAATAATTCTTTTTAATAAAAATTGTATTTTATTTAATTGACACTGAAAGAAATCAACCCCAAAATGGCCAAATGATGGCCAACTCTAACTGCGCACTCATTCGTCAAATCAACTCTCGGAAAAATGGTTGACGTCTATTGTTGACGTCTATCTGACGGTCAACTCTAACCGCGCGCTCATTCGTCAAATCAAATGTAACTGTTACTGTTACACATTTCACAAAATGACCCCTACAAATTGCGAGTAAGCGAGAGGAAATAAGTTACACTGTGCAAGAAAGCGAGAGTTAAGATGTTACACATAAAAAAAAATTACAAAACCAAACATGGGAATAGTTGTCGTTTTCCTAAACAAATACCTACTATAAGGTAAGTGAAAATTTAAAAAGGAAAAACACTTTTTGTTAATTTAATAATCAGTATTGCTACAGCACTACCTTAAATACAGGCACAAATTAGACAGTGCATGCTTTCTATTTAGTTTTTCATTACTATTTGTGGTAAATTTTGTCATTTCTCCAAAACTGCCTAATTAAGTAGATAATCTGTTTAACCCAGGTTAATCGGACGTGTTTAAATCTTTCTTTTATAGTATATCATAAGTATTCTATGGGATTCAGATCAAGTGAACAACTAGGCCACTTTAAAATACGTTCGCTTTTCTTTTCTAAAAAAAGCTGCTTTTGTGCTTCTTTCAAGAATTATTCCCCAAAATAACAGCTTTTCTGGACGAAAGAAGTGATGACACTTAGATGCTGCAAAATGAAAAATGGCTGACAGATTTGGCATTTTTGATAGACATCACAATGCATTTAAACACCATTAACTTGAAGATTCAAGGTAAAGGAAAAACTATTATTGAGATGATAAGCGCAATAAACGCATCCAAAAGTAAGTTGCAACTTATGCTAGATCAAATGAAAAGAAAAGGTCTGAAACATGTATTAATTAATATCTGTAGCACATATGCACCCTACCTAGACGAAAATTCTGCATCACAGAATCGATCGATTGTAGTTTAACAATATTGATGTAGATCGCCAGCAGTTCAAGTTTGAGCACCCCTGGTCTATGTATAAGATAAACAGCCATGGCGAAGCCACGCATCCCTGTCTCACACCTTTTTCGATGCTAAGCCAGTCCGTGTAAGCTCCGTTTATTCTGACACAAGCAGTGGAATCCTCGTAAAGTGATTTCAGTGCACAATTCACTCCTCACCAATCTGTCATAGGCCTTTTCCAAGTCCATAAATTTAATGTATAACAAAAAATTAATGTTTAACGATTGTTTAGGTTTTGTTTTATTGGTGTAGCGATTCTAAACATAATAAGCATTAATTTTCTAGAAAAAACGAACCGTCATGTGTTTGTATTCAAATTTCACTAACGAAATAAAATAAAAAAAGAAATTCTTTTACTTATCACATGGCGCACAAAAGTCGGTTTCACCAAGATAACACAAAAAGACTTCACCTAGATAGCATGCAATGCTACTTTAGTATTAATAAATTTATCTGTGCATCAGCGGTGTAGCTTGGAGAAAAAATTATTTTAAGAAATTTTTAACAAAAATCCATAACGTATTTTATGGCTATTAAATTATAATACTGAAATTTTCAAACTGTAATCACTTAAAATAATATTTAATAATAAATTAACAGCGTTACGAAATTACGACTATGCAAAGTATATTCTGAAAGGTACACCACTGGCATTAAATATTTTATTTGTGCCCCATGGAAGTTTTTGCAAGCTCATATTTTATACTTGTTTGTCGAGATCTTTAGCAGTTCTTGTTGAAAATTAATTTGGTTCTTTACGAGAGGCCGACTCGATACAAAGTAGTAATAAAATTACTTTCCAAAAGAGAACAAGTATTTTTGACAAATTTTTTCTGACATATGCTTCAAAGAATAAAATATTTCATATTCTTTTAGTGATCAGTTTTGTTGTCATAAAACAAGTAAGCGTTTTGCATTAAATGATAAAAACTAAGTTAAACATAAAAATTCTTCTTTTAGAGCAATTTTTTTGTTTAGTTATTTCTGGGTGTTGTGTCCAGATTTGATTTGTTCACCTCTTAATCACCTTTGATCCATATTCAAATAATTATTTTAATTTAAAACATTATTGTCCCGCATTAGAACACTTATTTTAAAATACTTTTATGTATTTTGCTGCAAAGCACTATCATTTATAAAACTTTTCTTCTGCTATGCCAAAAAAAAAACTCAAAATCTTCTCGCGTGTTATATTCTTTAACACTAAAGGTAAATAATGGGTACTTTATAATTGCTTTGCAACCAACAAAACTTAATAAAAACTATCTGTGGGGACAACAACCTTTACTCCTACATGGAAAAGAGCTAAAACAGCTGGTTGAAATCACTACAGGTGAAGTCTCTGCGACGAGGACAAATAATTTATACACTATCTTCTGATACAATTTGAAACACTGTAACAAAAAAGAGTAAGATCGTTTGGAAAGGCAACTTCTACCTACGAAGATCTTAGAAATTGTAACGCAAGATCACTGATCTTGTACTTCAAAGGGCCCAAAAGATACACAATAAATAATAAATACGGAAGTAAAATACCTGGGTGTAGTTCTGAATAAAAGACTCACCTGGAACGCACACCTGGAAAAAAGAATAAACAAAGCCAGGTTTTTTCTCTGAAATCTTAAAAGAGTATGCGGCAAATTTAGGGAAATAAACCCCAAACAGATTTACTGGATTTATCAAACAATATCAAAAAACCACCAAATTCTCGGGATAGTTGCTGACATGCTAGCAACAAAAATACAAGTAGAAAAGTCGTTTAAAGTCCTCTTTTTAAAGAGAGACGAATGGGTAAAACAAAAAACCACCAAATTCTCGGGATGGTTCCCAACATGCTAGCCACAAAAATACACGTAAAAAGTCGTTCAAAGTCTTCTTTCTGAAGAGAGACGAATGGGTGAGGAAAGATATCCTCTTCCAGAGACTGAATACTTAATGTACACAGATGGCTCAAAAACCCCATATAGAGTTGGGGCCGGTGTTTTCTGCAGGAAACCAAAGATTAAAATATGCTATATGCTACAATCTTTCAGGCTAAAGTCCGATAAACCAGGGTTGACTCACTCGAAGGCGTTCTTACCTAAACCATCGAGAAACACAACTAAGCAGATCCAAAAATGGAGTAAAAATGACCTGCGAATTCTAACGGAACTGCTTACAGGACACTGTCGTTTAAGATACCACCTTGAAAGGATAAGTCTAAATCAACAAACGAAATGTCGGTTTTGCTGCGTGGAAGACGAAACTGCTGAACATATACTATGTTCATGCCATGGCATGGGAAGAATAAGGTTCAACATATTTGGTTACAATAACCTAGAACCTACCGATTTCGACAAAATCTCACTCTATACAACCATGAACTTTGTGAGAAGGGCTGGATTGTACGGTGAACTGTAACGTCTAGGGGTGAGTCACAATAGACCACGCCCCACTCACATGATACCATGATGCCTAAACAAGAAATAAACCGGGGGATGGCACAAAAAATCTTCAGGTCGAGGTGCCCATGGGCTTTTGCCATTTCCGAACCTAGTGTTAAACTATAATAATAATAAATAAAAGCTATACAAAATACATATTTTATATTGTAACAATTTTGCGATACGCCACTGGAATGTACGTAAGCAAGCTGGGCGGTATAGTGACGTCACAGCTAATGACAAGGATGTTTTAGTACCCTCACGACCAATCTCGAATTTTTGATAGAACAATTTGGAAGCTTCTAATCTTTTCTCGATTCAACGTTAAATATATAAATTGGCCTTCGTTCGTGAGAGTTAGTCAGTTTTCCCAAGTTAATGATTGTGTTCGCTAAATCACATAAATTGTATTGCATTGTTACAAATGAATGTGCAAATAAATTCGAACCCAGAGTGTGAATTCAAGTAAAACGTTACAATTTATAAACAGAATTGAAATAAAAATAAATAATTAATAAAAATTAACGGTTTTGGGAAGTAAATTGATAACGTGAAATGTAACCCTTCATCGATTCTTTGTTGTTATTACTTAAGAAATGAAATTTCAACGATATAAAATGCCAGAAGAAGCAGTCAATGCCTTCAAAAACGAGATTCGACCTATACTTTTTAAAAGAACTTTGTTTTAAAAGATTATTCAACTGAATACAGAAATAAACTGATCGTCGCTAAAATTATACGTTAACAACAATAAAATATTTCTCTTTCTTGGTGCTAAATTGACGTATTTTACTACTGTTAAAACTATAAATAAATTTGATTAAAATAATGCATTAATGATGTAACTTGTATTGAATAATTCTTGCAGAAGAATTTTCAATTAAAACAATCTATTTAAAAGCCAACTAATACTTTTAATATTATTAACGAAAACATTTACCATTACGTCTTTTTGTATTAACAACAAAATATTCATTAAAAATTAATGTTTCAATGACTCACGTAGCAAAATTAAAATAAAATCAAAAAAAATTTCATTCCAAAGCCACTCTTATTTTAAGCAAAGCGTTAAACAAGGTCATGAGATGCAAATGCGGATTGTATTCATTGGGATAAATTATCACAATCAGATAATGTATATTTTAAATTTAAACTTTTTTGTTTCTAAGTCAGTGAACTATTGGCCCGTGAAAACATAAATTAACAATCTATTTTTACACAATTTGGTTATTTAGTCGGCGGGATAATATTACACCATTTAATTTTTCTTCTAATTAACTCTTTACGATTGAGGTCTCGAATAGTAAAAAACTTTTAACGATGAGAGAAGATAATGTCTTTTTTCATAATTTATTTGCTGCACTGGCTTATTTTTTTTAACAATTCAAATGATGTATATTTGAAAATATATTTATAAGTTTGAAACTTATTTTTAAAAATGTGGTGAAAGTTTTAGTATCGATTCCTTCTTAAAAAAGTAAAATTCAATTGAAAAAATTCAACAAATTTTTTTTTTTTATAAATATACACAAAAAAAATTTTTAGGATATTAATTCTTGTTTTTTTAACTTTCCAGCGGGAAGTTATAGTAATGGGTCTAATTTTGCGAATCCCGAATTTTGACATATCTCTACATTTCAAGGTCCCCAGAATCAAATACAATAGTTTTTAAGTGGACGTCTGTACAATGCAACAGAAGTAGCTTGGCGGGCGACTAGCGTCTAAAATAACAAATATTCGGCTGAATATACTTCACATTCGTAAACTTCTTCCTCCGATTGTACTTGAGACTCACGATTACTGAAAATTTCGTCGTCGCCGATCGGATCGTTATTCGTTGTGCGCAGATCTTGTGGTCTCTCGCCCGCCAAGCTACTTCTGTTGCACTGTACGTATGTGCGTATGCTCGTATGTGCGTTCGAAATTATTTTCGTCTCAATTATCTGAAGAACAAAAAATTATATCGACGTGGGATAAATTGCATTCGACGCATAATTACGCATATTAGAACTGATTAAATTTTCAGCAAAATCGGTAGAGCTGTTTTTTATGAAGAATCAAAAAAATGAAACCTACATGAATTTTGCAATTTATAAATTTTACTATTTTTAATACAGAATTTTAAGATCTTTTAAATAAAATGATTATTGCATGTTAGGAATATTTGTATGAAAAATATGATGACAATATTTTATAAAAAGATATAGTTTTAGAAAACAAGAATAGGAATTAAAGAATTTTAATTGTTATAAAATGTTAATGACAATTATAATTTGTTATAAACATTTTTAAAACGTTTTTTATAATATTTTTAATAATAATAATATTTATAACAAAAAAACATTGTATTTTTTTATTCTTTCCACTGGAAAGTTAGTCGTGTGGACCTCTCGGGTCGCACTCAGACTACTGATAATTTTTATTTTAGTTTTTGACCCTGGCAAAGCCAATTAACTAGACTGTTTTTCTAATTTTCGTCAAAAATTCACACTCGGGGAGAAAGAATTGTTGGTATTTCCAATTCTAATAAAATTTTGTTTTAAATTTCAATATTACTTTTTTTTTTAATTTTTGATATGTTGAAGAATTGCTTTTAATATATTTATATCTCTAGTAAAAATCAAATTGTTGAAGTAGATGGGAAATGAAATTATTAATTTATTAAGTTGGTTGGTCATAAAGATTTTTTATATTTTCTGACTGTGATATTAATTTATATTTAGATAGTATTAAGTTTGTTCATTAAATAAATATATGTTTTGTTGGGATATTTTGATAAATCGTCTTAGGTTCGTTAATTTACACTCAGTACAAAAACAATTTATACAAATATTTTTAAATGCAATACAATAAAAACTCATTTAAAAATTACTTAGATACAAGCTGTCTCCATGTTAACAAAAATAAAATTCGCTTTTTAAGTTAAACTTAACTTTTTCCGCGAAACCGCGATCGTTAAATAAATATGAAACAATACTTCTAGAACAAACATTACTTTTCCTGTGACACTGTACTCGTATTTTCTAACGTACTTATTTATGCACTAAACATGCTTAACAAAAGTATTTAAAAAAAGATTTTGCAAAGCTAACATTTAACACATATTAAAGCGTAATTTTTCGCTTAAATGTCCGTTATGTAGCAACTGGAGATGTTTTGAAAGACACATAGGAAGTACGAGATGTACAGTCAATAATAAAGATCGTTTTTTGATATTAGCTGCAAATGGGAAAACTATGTTAACGATACCAAGTTATAAATGAAGGTGTTGCAAATTCATGAAGTGCAAGTTTAATTTAAGACAATCATAAATCAATGACGAAGCTTACTTACGACCGCTGAGATGTCAGTCTATAAACAAGCAATCGCAGCACTTATTTAGCTTGGACTAAGAATCACGTGTTTAAGCAAAATCCTATTTGATTGTCAGACGAGTCAAGATTTAGGATACCTTTTGACTCAAGACGTGTAAGAATGTGGAAAGTACCTGGCTATGAACCACGATTGCAGAATAGACAGGAGGTTATTTGTTATAGACGAGGTTTAGTAATGGTTTGAAGCAGAATCAGCATCAGAGGTAGGACTGATCTCATTTTGCTGCAACATTTTTTAAATATCATTAGGTATGTACCTAAATTAAAGAAATACTTTAACCAATTGTGCTTCCATATTCATTAGCCAGAAGAAGAATTTCGTACTGACTTAAATCCAATAGAGCATGTATGGGACAAGCTTTAACGAAGGGTTTTGAGAGGTGGCAGACATTTTTAGAACCACCAACAATTATTTGAGGCTTTGAAGGAAGCATAGATAGCTATAGTTATGTTGTAAAGAAATAGATACCTGCCTATATTGATTCTATCCATACAAAGACGAAGTAAATCGTGGAAGACACATCACTGAATGTATTTTATTTTGAACTAAAATTATTAAATTTTAACATTTGGTCATTTTAGGTTATTGTCAAGTTTTTCTATATTTTTGTTAAACATAGGTTGTGGTTTACTTAAATTTGGTCATTTCTATGTGTGTACGAACAAGAATATTAAATGTTTTTAAACATGTCGTTGACTATTGATAAAATGTGCTCATATTTAATTTTAGTTTAATAAAACGGATTCCAAGACCTTCTTGATACATAAAAAAAATGTTTAACTAGCGGATTATCTAACTTATGAACCAACTGATAACCTCAACAATTATTTTAAACACAATAAGTGTTTGACATGTGGCAGTAAAATTATGTTTCTAAAAACAAATATTTGTTTAATTTTAGGTTTTACTTTTCTGTATTCGCTATGTTCTATAGGCCTCTTTAGATAAAAGAAAACATAATCAGTGCTAGTTGTTAACATTATACACATTATTTTAAGTTATTAAATTTTATTTTTTATTTTGATGTTATGGTTTTTTAATTTTTTTTATAACATTAAACTTAAATTATAATGACCATTAATTATCGATACAGTAACAAAACAATTTTTATTCCAATACTTTTACACAATACATTTTACAGGTTAACAGTTTTACTTGCAGTAAATATGGACGGATCGAAAAAACTTAGTGATAGGAAAAACAATAAAATCACGATGTGGAAGAAGTGAAATCATTTGGTCAATAAAAAGTAGTCCATTTATCTTATTTGCTAGAATATCAAACCAAACTTTGATCTTCACTGGAAAGTAATTATTATCCTGTCGAAACACGTAAGGATTTTTGTCATCACAGTAACTACAATAATGTTTCTTAACAAAGCCATTTAAATAAAACGTTGATTCATCACTGAAACAAAATTTTTTAACCAAACTTGCGTCTTCTTTTATTTTTTAGGAAATTGTTTCACAAAAATCAATTGTGCGGTTATAGTTGTCTTCATTAAGCTGATAATAAATTTGTATTTTATAATGAAAAAACTTATGCAATTTTAACACTTTGTGTATAGAATCAAAATAAGTAATTGTAAATTTTTATACCTTTGAAATAAAATAGGTAGGTTCTATAGCAATATGGCCCATTTCCTCAATTTGTGCAGATTCGTCGAGAACTCTGGAATTATTACAAATGGATCTAGTTTCTTCAAATTTCCATACTCTATGATGGTCTGGTGCCTATATTTCTATCAGGATGCCTTTCATTAAAACTCGAGCTATACCTCGAGCGCACTTGTTTTGATTACCGTATATAAATATTATTTCTATTCGTTCTTGCAGAGAATATACTATTTTAAAATAACTCAAGATGCCACAGCTACAAATAATGGCTAATTTAACGTTACGAGTAACTAACTAAATATACCATTAATATTTTTGAAACAAAAAAACAAAATTTTAAAAAAGGTGACAGGTATTTAGAAGTAATTTAATTGATCCCTAATTGGACATCTACCTACACAACAGTGGCGTAGGTCGTCTTTATTATGGTCTCATTTTATTTAAAAAAATTTGTTGTTATTACCAAAATAAACCAATGAAATAATTTGTTGTTTACATAATTAATTTGTATTTTTCTTGGGTTTTTATTTAATGTATCACATTACAAAGTTGTATGCTCAAAAAAAACGTAAGGTGATCAACTAGATAAGTAAATAATTCTTTTTGTGTATCGACGCTCGAAGTTATATTTTCAGAGAAACTCTTCTGCGTGTTAACGCTCCGGCGAAACGATATCAAAAGACTTAATTGAACACGAATAAAGCCGCTCAAAAATGTCCATCGACCGATAGAAGACTCCGACCTACCGGGCAGACAACGCAAAACAAATCATCAATCACTCCTGTCTTGAAACAGTTGAAACAAAGCGGTATAAAACCAGCGGGAAATACGAAGTCTAAGACTCTAACTAGACTATACTTGGAGAAAGATGCATTGTATCGGAGTTTTTATACGTAACAAAAACTACAACTACAGATTTCATAAATAGATGATGGATTAGCATTTCTCAGTCGCGGGATGGAAACTGTCTTCGTCAATACGCCAATTTCAACTTTCATCCGGGAAATGAAAGAAATACTTTTAAACTTTTCTCTACGCAAAAAAGTTACGTAACAGAAGAAAAGATATGAAAACGATTAACTGACTCACGATACCATTCATCAACATTAATCCTTTTTTTTAACAATTTGAATGGAATATCGTGAAACTACTAAATCAGTGGTTCCCAAACTACGGAATGCGGAATATATTAAAATATCTTACCAACTGCAAAATAAAACAGCAATAATGGAACATCCAAAAGCATTGTCCTCTAGTTTTTGGTAATTTTTCTTAAACAATTTTATTATTAACTTCAAGTTTGTCTTTTGAAAAATAAGTCCTATTATGTTCATAATGTTTTACCCTATATTAAGTTCTATCGCTTCTATGTATATTAAAAATAATAATAGTTATGGGTTAACTTTTTAAGGTTTGTACGAGCTAATATTTTTACGTTAGTCCCAGTTAAAGTTGTTTGTTTATGCAGGAGAATTACTTAAAATTGGTTCTTGTTTAAGGAGTTACTTTTCAAGAATTCCTGATAAATTAATGTCTGTAAAAATTTTGTTTGTAGAAAACAACCTTAAATAGCAAAAAATTTTAGCATCTAAAGAGAGCTTCCTGATAGAACTATAAGGTGAATCTCCTTTAACAAGAAGACTCAAGCCTAATTTCATTTTGTATCAAAATAAAGAAAGATTATGGGGTGCTTGCAAATATAACTTTTATGGAATTAATGGGATTCACAGCTGCTTCATGCGAGCGTGGATTTATTAGTAAACTCATTGAGTTTACCATTTCATCAGTCAACCATCTCGTGTCCACTGCTGAACGTAGGTCTCTCTCATTCTTCTTCATGCATCTCGGTCCTGTGCTGCCTGCATCCAGTTGCTGTGACAGCGTTTCAGATCATCGGTCCATCTTGTTGGTGGACGGCCTCGGTTTTGTTTGTAAGTGGTCTCTGCTCCATAGGTAAGAACTGGCAGCACGCAATGATTGAATGTTTTCCTTTTAAGGCTTACTGGGATATCTGATTTAAAAACATAATTAAGTTTGCCGAAAGCTACCCAGGCCAATCTAATGCGGCGGTTTAGTTCGATGGTTTGGTTATCTCTTCCAAGGCAAATCTCGTGTCTTAGGTATTTGTAAGAAGTAGTCTGATCGATGGCTGCTCCAGCAATGTTTATGCTTTCGCTAAGTATTAGATTCTAAACTTGTATGGAATTGCATCGAATCCTTTGAGTACCTTGGTGCGAACAACAGGGTAACCCTACTGTGGGTTCCTGGGCACCAGGGGGTGGAAGGAAACGAAAAATCCGACACCCTTGCAAAACAGGGGGCCGAATCTGCGTTCACTGGACCAGAACCGGTTTTTGGAGTCACCACAAGTGCCGCCAAAACAATTATTTCGGACTGGGCGGAGAGGAAAATACTCACGTACTGGTCCGACTTACCAGGGCTAACCCACTCAAAGGCGTTTTTACCGTTACAACCCTCGAGAAACACAACTAAGCAGATCCTAGAATGGAGCAGAAATGATCTGCGTATTCTAACAGGACTGCTTACGGGACACTGTCGTCTGAGATACCACCTCAGAAAGATAGATCTGAACCAACAAACGGACTGTCGGTTCTGCTGCGTGGAAGACGAAACTGCTGAACATATACTATGTTCATGCCCCGGCCTGGGAAGAATAAGGTTCAACATATTTGGTTACACTAACCTAGAACCTACCGATTTTAAAAAAATCTCACCCTATACAACCATGAACTTCGTAAGAAGGGCTGGATTGTACGGTGAACTGTAGCCTCTAGGGGTGAGTTACAATAGACCTACTAAGGGTCGCGGTGGAGGGGCGACCGCGCCCCACTCACATAAAACCTAACCTAAAGTATTAGATTTGTCATAATTTGTGTTTTAGACATATTTATTTTCAGTCCTATAATAATAATAACTTCTGTTTCATATTACATATAATTTTTGTAACATCTACTATTAATTCCTATGTAGCCACTTTAGTGGTAGCAGATATGAAAATTTTTTTGGGGAATAAAGAAATTTCAATGCAAAATCTTAAAATGCACGAAAAACAGTCGACCAGCACCAAAAATAATAAATATTCGCGACAAACACACAAGTAATTAATTACATGACTCTAATTTGATCTGTCCCCACCTTGTCAACATTGTCTATGTCGCTAGGAATTAATGAAATCTCTCAGGCCCCGATAATAAAATAAATATTCCAAAAATTAAAAAACATAACATTACCTTTTCAAAAATAAACTAAAAATTTAAACTCCAAAAAAAGCATTACAAATCCAACTTAAAAAAGGTTTATACAAAACGTTAAAAATTTACATCATTTTTATTTTGCTTTTCCATGATAGTTTCACAAAATTCCATGGTGTACAGATTTTGCGTTGTGCATTGAAATTTATATATTTCGCTAAACTTTTTCCGTATCTGCGATATATACTGGGTCACGAATAATTTTCTAGATAGATGGTGGGTTTCATTACATACATACATACATATAGTCACGCCTTTATCCCGTAGTGGTAGACAGAGACCATTTCTTTTCACTTGCTACGGTTCTTATATACGTCTTTTACTTCTTCTTTCTTTTATCAGCGTTTTCACTAAGGTTCCATTACAAAAAAGATAAGGAACGACTGCACTACATTATAAAGTGGCACAGACGAGATTTGCAATACTTTTATTAATCAAATAAAATATTATTTAAATTATAAAAAAACGCTAAATTTTTTTTTTTTTTATGAAAATAGTCGCAAAAAGGGTAGACCTATCGTGTGGGCCGCGGACGGCCCGCACTGCGACTATTAGACGGGGAAGGGATTATAGAAAGGAAATGATTGTGGACATGCTTTTTAAAAAGTTGCAGGTCATAGTTCTCTGGAAAAACTGATTTTGGAAGCTTATTCCATTCCATAGCAGCCCTGTAAAAGAAGGATTCTTGATGAAGATTGGTCCTTGTAGTGTCAATCTTGAGAGTAAATGGGTGAGACTGATCAGCGTGCCGAGTTCTTCGGCCGAATGTGGCCAATGGTGGTACAAGAGTTTTTATTTCTCTGGAGCATCTGCCATGGAAATATCTGTAGAGCAATGACTGGTGTGCAACTCTTCTTCTATGTTCTAGAGGGTGAAGGGTATCTGTGAGAGTTGAGCTGTTTATCAAGCGAATGGTTTTTTTCTGAATGGAATCTAGAAGACGACGAGAATGCCTTGATGCTGAACCCCAAATGTGCAAAGCAAATGTGCGAGCAATACTCCAGTAGAGGTCGGATTTGAGCCTTGTACGTCGTCAACAGTTGATCAGGAGTAAAAAACTTTCTGGCTTTGCACAGAAAACCTAGCCTCTGGCTTGCCGACTTTGCGATGTTAGCAACATGGTCATGCCAAGACATATTATTGGACACCGTGACTCTCAAAATCGAGATGGAGGGACTTGGTTCAAGGGTATTTCCGGACATTGGGATGGGATGATTTGAGGAATTCTTTTTCTTGGAAAACATGAAACTTTGTGTTTTTTGGGCGTTGAACTGAACAAGATTGTTGGTTCCCCACTCGACGATTGCTTTAAGATCTCTATTGATGGAATCAACCTGTTTCTGTCTGAGTCTATTTGTATCATTCACCGAAAGTGATCGATAGGATGTGAAAGTTGAGACAAGTGTGCTATCGTCTGCGAAACTGTAAATGGGGTTTGTGGTGGTTTTCAAGAGGTCCTTGATGTGTAAAAGAAATAAGGTGGGGGAAAGGATGGAACCCTGTGGGACCCCAGCATTAGTTTTAAACGCATCAGAAGAAATACCGTCAACTGTCACATGTAAGGAGCGATCTTGCATGAAGCTCAAGGGCCATTGGCGCAGTTTGGTTGGGAGACCGTAGGCAGATAATTTACTTAACAATGCCTGGTGCCAAACGCGTTCAAAAGCTTTAGATATATCCAAGGCTATTGCACGGGATTCACCAAACTTTTCAATAGTGTTTGTCCAGAGCAGAGTGACATAAGCCAGCAAATCTCCAGTAGACCGAAGTTTTTAAAATCCATATTGTCTGTCATGGATTATCTCAAATTTCTCCAGATATTTGATAAGTTCTGTGTTAATCGCTTTTTAAAAAATCACTAAATAGGCGTATCTATAACTTTTGAACAACAAATAAAATACCTAAATTTTAAAATGATTTTATCGTTTTTCAAAATATTCATCACGAAGATCAAAGCATTTTAAGTGGTACTGGGAAAATGAAATACCCGGGGCGGACCAAAACTAGCATTGAGGAACGGCAGCTGGTTCTCTCAAAACTGTCTACAAGTAAAGAATAATAGACATTTCTGTTAGTTGTAGAACAGGCAGCAGACGGCGGCATGGGATCCATAAAACCGGCGTCTGTACAGCGATGAGAAAGGCAAGCGGAAACTACCTCATCACTGCTCTCTAGTAAAATCATAGTGACATCGACATATAATAGAAGAAGGATTACTGATCATGAGCCTGGGACGCCAAGATCCGGAAGGGAAGGACAACCACACAGGGCCTCTCCCTGGTCTTTATCAGGCAAAAACTACTGTGATACGAAGAAAGAAATGAACATAAAATCGGGAATTAGAATAGGCACATGGAACATACGGAGCCTATATGAACCCGGCAAAGCACACAATACTACAAGAGAGATGAAAAGGTTTAACATCGCAATCCTTGGCAAAAAAACCAAAGTTATGATTGCCAGCAAAACACCAATACAAATCAAGGCATACGGGATACAGCTAGAAAAAGTTAACATCTCATACCTGGGCGCTAATATTAATGACAACTGGGATATGAGCAAAGAAATAAAGATCCGTATCGAAAAAGCCAGAACCGCCTTTTTTAAATTAAAAAAAAATTTGCGCAACAAAGGAATCACTTTAAAATTAAAAATCAGACTAACACGCTGCTTCTACGAATAAGCTGGATGGACCGAATAAGAAATGAGGTGGTTCTACAACGAATGAGGAAAAACACAGAAATAATTAAAATAATAAAAAGTCGAAAACACGAATACTTCGGCCACGTGATGAGGCATCCCGAGAAAAATTACCTTCTTTATTTAGTGATGAAGGGTAAGATTGCCGGAAGTAGAGTTTCAGGACGAAGAAGAACATCTTGGCTCCAAAATCTTCGAGAGTGGTATCGCACATCATCCGTTGAAATATTCCGAGCTGCGATAAACAAAGTTATTATAGCCAATATGATTGCCAACGTTCGATAATTGGACAGGGTACCGGAAGAAGAAAAAGTGATATACAGTGGGTTTTTCTTGATGCGTCATTATCATATACTATAAAGAATAAAGTTCGTCAATTCACTGTTGTTGAATTAATCAAAGAGTAAAAAATATCCCACGAAAAAAAAATGTGTGCGTCAAAAAGTTTTGAATTTTACCGTCAAAAGTGTCTTTACTAGATAACATCTAGCAACAATAGTGCTGCCAGAGATGTGGGTAAGAAAAATGTCATCTTTTTTTAAAAACACAATATTTATTTGTGCTAATTCTTAAAGCACTTTCATATTTCATTTAAATTATTTTTTAATTAAATACCAGAATTCTTGAAAAAAAATATGATCAAACAATGATTTTGCCAAGAGCAGCTTGTTAAATAATATGAACCTAAAAAATTAAATCTGAAACAACAAATGAAAACAATATGCTGTCAATTTTTAAGCATAAACCAGACGAGACACAGAACAGACAGTTTAAGAGGCGGACTCATTTATATCAATACATAAATGTGTCAAAAAAGAATTTTTGTGGCATATCCCATTGTTTCATATATTTAAGTGGAATACATGTAGCTGCTATTAGCATTACATTACTTAAAATAAATCTTCTTTGAAATGTGGGCGTGACATGGCTTTTATATATAAAGTTTTTAGTAAAATGTTACAGATGTCAGCGGGTGATTAAACGAATAGAAAATCGAAAGGTGTCCGAATGAAAATTCGCAATCAAAAGTAAATTTAAAACGTTATTTGAATTTTGTTAAAATGCATCAATAGTCGAGAAGATTTTACGAGATTTTGTTAGTAATGTACCCAATCTATAAATATTTTTTTGCAATCTTCTCTTCGTTTTGCTTACAATAATAGACATACGATTTAATAAACATTGAATATTGTAGACAAGCCATAGTTACATAAATAAACTGCTTAGCAGTGTGTTTCAACCAAATGCAGTCAAAACAAAACAAATTTAAGTTGTTTTAAACCACATGGTTTATTCTTCCAGTTTTTATATATTGTTTTTTAAAGAAACACTTTTCTTATCGATGGGGTTATTCTAGTCAATTATACATCCATACATACATACATAAAGTCACGCCTTTTTCCCATAGGGGTAGGCAGAGACCACTTCCTTTCACTTGCTACGGTTCGTACACACATCTTTTGCTTCCTCTACTTTCATCAGTGCTCTCATACATGCTCTTCGGTTGTTGGTACTCTTGACCTGGCCTTTCTTTAAAACAATGTTGATCTGATCGAGATATGTTCTCCGAGGTTGACCTCTACCGATTTGCCCATTCACACTTGCCTTATAAATTTGTTTCGTCAATCTTCCTTCATCCATCCTTTCTACGTGTCCAAACCATCTAAGCATTCCTTTATCTATCTTTGTGACCACATTATATAGTAATTATAGTAATAAAGATATCTCTTATTATTAAACTGTTTGTAATCTAATTTGTGAGCGCCGTGGCTTAGACAGGTTGTTAAATAATTGTTAAGGGTTGTAAATCTAAGAATCACGCAATCACCGAGATTAAGTGTGTACTGTATATTTGAGATCTGTAACTGGCTAAAATAAAAAAGGGGCCATAAGATGTTAGCTAAAAGCGGTCAGTTACGTAATATAATAAAGTAAAAATAAATAAAAGTAAATATTTATTAATTTTAAGTATTTAATTCACAAAGTAGTAAGGAAATTAGTCTTATATTAACATTATTATCCTAGATGGTACCCGCGACTTGGTCTGCGTAAGATTTGTACTTTGTGAAGCTTAATTTCTTCTCCAAAAAATTCATCCATCTATCTTTATATCAAAATATAATACTCATTCGTGTGCTGACATAACTCGTGCTACGCACTCGTTTATAACTTACACATTTATATATTAATGATAATGATGCCTTTATCCCATTTCTATAGTAAATAGCTAAAATTTAGTTTTTCTCAAAATATCATAATACACACTTGACACTAACAAACAAACTTAAAACTGACAGGTGTCAATTTAATTTATTACCAATTTCAAATTGACTAATGCCAGATAGAAATTAATGTAGCTAATTTGATTTTAACTAATGTCATTTTGATTTTAATTGCTGCCAACATCCATACATACATACTTACAAACTTTTGCGGTTATAACAGTAGTATGTTTACACAATATTTTTTTAAATTGTAGCCTATGTGTAAGTCCAATATTTAAGCTACATTATGGTAAAGTTTCAATAAAATCCATTTAGTAGTTTTTGTGTAAAAGAGTAACAAACATCCATGCATACTCACAAACTTTCGCGTTTATAATAGTAGTATGTTCACACAATATCTTTATTAATTTAAGCCTATGTGTTATTTTAATGTATAAACTACATTATTTTAAAAATTCAATAAAATTCATATAGTAGTTTTTGCGTGAAAGAGTAACAAACATCTATACATACTCACAAACTTCGGCGTTTATAACGCTAGTATGTTCACACAATATTTGTATTAATTTAAGCCTATTTGTTATTTTGATGTATAAGCTACATTATTGTAAAGTTTCATTAAAATCAATTTAGTAGTTTTTGCGTGAAAGTGTAACAAACATCCATACATACATACATACTCACAAACTTTCGTGTTTATAATAGTAGTAGGCTAACACAATATCTTTAAAAATTATAGCCCGTGTTATTCTAAGGATAAGCTACATTTTTGTAAAGTTTCATTATAATCAATTTAGTAGTTTTTGCGTGAAAGAGTAACAAACATCCATACATACATACATACATACTCACAAACTTTCGTGTTTATAATAGTGGTAGGATGTTAAAAAATTCACTTATCAAAAATAAATTACAGGTTTTAAAAATTTCAACAATAGTTTTTACATTTCTACCTTTAATAAAACCAATTTTTACATCGACTTCTTAATTGTTGTAGTGAAAGTCAAATTTGTTGAAACCTATCGGGAATGTGTGGTGGATGATATACTAAATTCTATTAAATAATTTGTTTGCAAATGTACTATGTAACATCAAAATACATTGGGTTTTTCGAAAAAAATTAAATAATTGCATCAAAACTTATTTTTAATTATCTTTAGTTAAATTAAAATAATATACTTGTATATTTACGTATAATTATGTTTAATTACTTTTAATAATAAAATGTGAATGAAAAAGTATTTTAATGCACTCAAGCGAAGAATATCTGTTATTTTATTTTTTATAAAAATGTTTTTATTGTGCACTAAAATGTGTTTATTGTTACATAGAATCCTTACAATATCCAAGCCCTAAACTGTTCTCGATCAAAAAACATATAACATTTGGGCTCGGCATTTTTAACAAAGCAATTAATAAAATCTTTCTATTTAAGTATTCCGATGATTTATCCTAGATTGAACTGTGAATAATGTGGTTTAGTTTACTTTAATAAAATAGTTTACGTACATAAATCAATCAGCGATCAAGAACTAATTTATATAATTTTGTTTTCTGTTTTATAACAATTTCAAAAAAGAAAATATAATTTGTTTAAATCGGAACGAGGAATAGTTTTCAAATACTTCTGATAGATATATAGTGGGATCATGTCGGTGAGACATAAATCAAATTGTCACTTCTAAAATTTTTTCTCGAACGTGGTAATTCTCAAAAAAGGTTAGATTGTTGATACTACTTTAAACAAAATTATAACCTAATAGAAAAAAAAATTTGAATATGACGAATTAAAATATAATGTAACAGGAATACATACGTATAGTCCTGTTTTCAAAGAGTAAATAACCTTTTTCATACCTATAAACAGTATTGTGCGAATTAAGGTGAACATAGGAAATTTCTGTTTTATTTAAACTTGGCAACACTGCTGTGACAATTTTAACAGTTGTTTCTTGACGTAACCTAACTATAACTTATCATTCTGCATGAAGTTATTGCTAATGTGAGTCGTTTTTGTGCTTTTGATTTTAGTTAGTTTTTCCGTGTTTCTGGCATCATGGATATTACGCCAAAGAAAAGAGAAAAGACAATCACCCTTAGTGAGTACACATCCATAACGCAAAGGGATATTGCTAGAGAGTGTTCCGTAAGCTTGAGAGCTGCAAATAAACTAATTTAACAAAAAAGGAAGACTGGATCAGTTGAAATTCAGCGTAAGGAGAAATAAGGAAGAAAAATGATGACTCGAGATGACTTAGAAAATGCTGGAGTGAAAATTCACGACGTCTTTTGGAGGGAGGCAGAAAAACTCTAAGATCTCAAAAAAACAGCTTCTAACGGAGGCTATAATAAAAAAAAGACTGATTTAAGCAAAAAAATAAACACATTGGACAGAAGAATCTTGGGGAAATGTCTTGTTCTCACATGAGAGTCACTTCTTGGTGCAGGGGTACCTATAAAAGTTCGTGCGAAAAGTCGTGGATAAAAAGTTGTCTGCAGCTCATTTGGTCCATACAGTAAAACATCCAGTCAAAAAAATATTTTGGGGCTGTTTCTCATATCAGGAAAACTTATACCCGTCGAAGACATGACAGTGAAAAATATAAAGAGATGTTAGAAAGGTGTTTTTCCAGTAACCTAAAAAAAAACAAGCAGTTAAGGGAACCAATCTTCCAGCAGGATCGTGTCATGTTTCGAAAAAGATGGTAAAATATTTCAAGAACAAAAAGGTTACTCTTCTAGACTGGCTAAAAGCTCACCATACCCAAATCCAATTGAGAATTTGTGGCCTATATGCAAGGCTGAAATTGCTGACATTAGATTGTATAACAAAAGGCAAGATGATTGAGGCTATCATTCAGGTGTGGTTTCGAGATGACAAAATCAAGGAAATTTGCAAATAATTAATTGATTCTATCCCGAAACGAGTTCAACTTGCAATTAATGCCAAAGGGGCTCATATATTTTATTAAATAATACTAACATATTTATTAACTAGACCCGTTTGAATTATTTTCTGTTAATAAATGATATTTAACCTAAATCTGTCTGTGGTCACGTTTATTCGCACAATACTGTAGTTGCGTAGGTCAAATTCTCACAATAATTAACAAATTTTACCATACATTTCCGTAGGGGTAGGCAGAGACCACTTCCTTCCACTAGCTACGGTTCTTACACTCATCTTCGCCTACTTTTATCAGTGCTCTCATATATGCTCGTCGATTGTTGGTACTGTTGACCTGGCCTTTCTTCAAAACAATGTTAATCTGAACGAGATATGTTTGCCGAGGTCAACCTCTACCGATTTGTCCATTCACATTCGTCTTATAAATTTGTTTCGTCAATCTTTCTTCATCCATCCTTTCTACGTGTCCAAACCATCTAAGCATTTCTTTATCTATCTTTGTACCTTCATCTTATTTTACACCACGGCGTTCTCTTATCTCACTATTCTTTACTTACTACTTATCTCCGCAGCATTAATCCTATTTTCATGCTTTTTCTGCCAAACCCAACATTTACTACTATACATAAGTGAAGGATTAATTATAAATTAAGGTAAAATTGTTTGCTGATAAATATTTCTGGAGCATTAAATATGTGGACAATCCCGCTTTTAATAGCCAGCCATCGTATGTATGTACATCCCATCTATCCTGATACCGTTCTTCGTGATCTCCAAATTTTGGTGGAATCGCTTACCAAGCTCTTCACTGACTGCATTTTTGGGAAATCAGTAAGATGGCTTTGTAGAAAATGCATCTTGATATTTATGGTAATACCATGCATTTTAAAGATCTTCAAACGTTGATGTAAAATTCCAGTACAATTCTGTACTCATGTACTACCTTCCCAACAAAGTCTTTAATACAGTTTTTGAAAGCCAACCAACCATTATTTTAGATTACTGTCATTATTGATATCATACTTTAAATAATTTATTTGACAAAGATTTAACAAATTGCAAACGAGTCCTTGTTTTATATGCAGAGGTGGAAACATGATGTTCTTTTTGTGAACGGTACCTATCGAATACCTTAATGCCTGGATCACCAGATATAAGACCAAATATTTTTGTCCAATTCAATGCTCCTCACGAACGCTCGAACGCCGTTGTCCCACATACACAAGATATAGCAGCGTTTCTTGAAAAAAAAAAGCACAATATTTTAAGGTCAACACAATTGTGTATGTGATATTAACCAAATCAATGAATCTTTATATTTTATTTACGTCGAAAAATCATATACCCAAACTGCACCATTGTTTCGATGCAGCGGGAAATGGTCATATTTAGATAAGCAGTAGGAAAAAAATTTATCAATGCTGGAAGAAAAGTAGATTCAGTTTTAAAATCATATTATTTAATTTAATATTTTTTTTTTGGCTTCGACTCACGTCATTCAGCCAGTATTTAAAATTTTTAAATCAATAAAAAATTAATAATCAATATTAAATTATATTGTTATTAAGAATAAGATTTTATTTACGTAAAAAGTAGTGCGCAATTATTTTTGTACTATAACCCTGCTAATAACTCTTTTTGGTGATGAATAAAAAAAGAAGCGAAATGTACTTTATTTACACAAAAACGGTTTACGAATAATTTAAGATTTCAAAGTTATCAAGCGTTGACTACTTCACAATGTTTGGCTATTTATAAACAAGGATCTGGCAAGTTATCCAACCTATTGAGTGACAAGAAAATTGTACAAACACTTAAAGCAACTCATTTCGAATGGCGTTGCATGTAACAATAAATCATCATGTGTTTCTCAGCTAAGCTTTAAAAAAAAAAATTTATTTTACTTCCGTGTGAATTGTTTCGATTGCGAGCGGTGCTCGCTTGAAATAAAATGCTTCCAACACAATTTAAACTTATTTTCGAAAATGGTGTTAATTATTTGATTTTTATTGTCTTCTTAACGTCATTCTGCCTTTGAGTAAGTACTGACATAACTCAACTATTTTTTTTTTAATTTTTTCTCTTTGCAGTGGATGTGGCAAACTTTTTTGTTGTTATTTAACCCAACATTTTTTTCACCACATTTAACGTATGTCAATGTAGATGCCGATACACCACTAAAAGCCGATTTTCTTACGTCTTTTGTTGATAACAATTCCTTTTAAAAATGTTTATTTTGCTACTCCTATTAAAAGGTAGGATAGGAATTTATTGAACCGATAAAAGTTCAATAACATTTTTGTTAGTCTTATTAGCTTACCTATTGGCGTAAGAAACATTCTAAATAAAGAATCTGCATATGTTTTCATTGGGTATGCGTGTGTATATAAAATCAAAAATAAATATTTAATTATTTAAGACGCAAAATCATTCGACTCACAGTTGATAAAGCGTAAAATACTCTCACTTTAAACTGTTAGTCAGTACTATATTTTATATTACCCACGTTTAATCATTTTCTAACGATTTACTCGGTAGCAACCTTGAAGTCTGACTCATTTTTTGTGTGTTTGATTCTGAGCACTGATAGTGATAACGCTGACATAAACATATTTTACTTTTTTGGTAAATTAGATAACTTTGACCGCCCTTAGTTTTTGTCGATCTGTTTGAACTAGATAAAAACCTGAACGCAACTTTTTTTTATATAAAATAAAAATAAAAGATCGTTTAGAACTATTACTATTTACATAAAAACAATATTATCAATAACAGAAAATAATAAATTAATTAATGTTATTATTTTTATCATTTAAATATTGTGGGTAAATTTAATAAAAATTAACCATAAGAAAATATAAAATGTATGTATATTTTTTTGTCTAAACCCATTTTTAAAGAATTAATATTGGATATTGTGGTGACATCTACGATTTGACTTAGTTGTAAAAATATGTTTTTTTTACCAGCTAAAAACATTAAATTAACATAATTTGTGAAACTCTGTAAAAGCAAATAAATAATGTACAAAATGCAACTTGTAATGTTGAATTTCATCACTATATTTAGGTAGGAAGCTATCTTGGAAACTTTAAAAATAAAATAATATTTAACTCCCAAAATCTAACCACTTAATAAATTATACACTTAAGGTATTCAAAAATCTAACAGATAAATTCTTTTGTTACAATGTAAAAAAAGTGGTTTTTATTGAAAAATAAGTAGTTTGTAGTAACTAGCAAGTAACAAGTAATGCTTTGGTATATTTTTATTTATAAATATAGTAAGTACTTTATTTGTTGCAATAGATTTATTTTATTTTATCAGTAACTAATGATAATTAAGAAATTTGTTTCCGGTAACATTACAAACATTATTATTGAGCGTTTTAAATGTGAGAGTTAAATGTGATTATTTAGTAGCTGATATTATTTTAATATAAAACTTTCTTTTAAATATTAATGATAATACTTTTAAAATAAATACACAACAGTTTTGTTGATTATTTATATTAAAGATTTTTAGTAGGTAACAAGTATATTCCTTACATTGTTTGTTAACACATGTTTCTTATTGTTAAGTATCTGACGAAGACCGAAGCTCTGACATTATGATTATAAAAATAATTACAATTGTTAGATCCGTTACTAGGTACAAAAGTTTTTTCCTTTTTGTTTAAGTTTGTACCTAACCTACCTCAATAAGGAAAATTATAAAAGTTTATTATTTATGCCCTACAAATTAAAGGAATATGAGTGAATGTAAGCAAGACGTAAGTAATGATTTTTTTTTAAAGAGAGAGAGAATGACAAACTCCGAGGTGCTAATTAAAGAAGAAAGAGTGGTACAAGTGAATGAAATTGTATACTTGGGTTCAAAGTTTACGAGAAACGAAAAGTATGTCTCTGATATTGAGTGAAGGGTGTTGGCTGGGAAACAAATGAATGGAGCACTGTTCAACTTTATGGGCAGCCAGAACGTCTCAAAAAAGGCACGATAGACTGTGTATAGAGAAGTGCTGGTTCCTACACTTATATATGGTAGTGAATGTTGGGTTTGGCAGAAGAAGCATAAAAGTAGAATAAATGCTGTGAAGATAACTAGTCTGAGAAGTATAGCCGGAATGATTCAGTTAGTATTTTGACCGTTAGTTAATTATAGCAAGTTGAAAAAGAGTTCCTTTGAAGTTCTTACAAATAATTATATAATTTTTCAAAATTACAATTAAATCATTCAAAACATCTTTTAGTCCTTAACATTTAGTAGGTAAAAGCCTTCCATAAAAAAAATCCCCACAGATACTGAGTGTCACTACTTTGGTAGTGAATAAATCAGTTGTTAAGTCTATTTCAAAGCTTTTAAAACACGAACATATTTTTTTATTCGATCAGTTGTTTTTGCGTGATGCTCAAGCAGAAAAACAGACAAAGAGATTGAAAACGAAACCACTGATCTGAAGCCAGGGTTACCTAAATACCATATCATAACCCTTTTTTTGTAAATATCTTTAATAATCAGACACACATCTTTTGCATTTTAATAATAGGAAAGATAAGTGTCCATGTTTTAAAAAAACATTATTGTTCATAAATTAGAGTATAAAATAACATAAATTAAATTTTAGTCAAGCATGCTTATTGAGAGACTGAACTAAATCTAACACTTTTTTTACTTACATCACAAAAACCATGTCACAGATTAAATAGCATTTCTTTGTGAGCGATGCTTTCTCACATGGAACAGTCGATAATTATTACAGTAATTAAATTTTATTAACTTTCCAGTGGAAAGTTATAGTAATGGGTCCGATTTTACAAATCCCAAATTTTGACATAACAATTGAAAATTGTTACTAACAAATGATTATTGATCATAATAATTAAAAAAAAAATTAATTGTTATTAAGCTCCCACTTATTTAGTTGATGATACTTTTAATTTGTTATTAAATGTTAAATCGAACTCGCATTTTTGCCAAGGGAGTGATATATTTTGCATCAAAATTTGAAATTTAATTTTTTTTTTTAATTTAACTGGCAAAGCTTACCCAGATTAATTACAAAAAAAACAAGTCAAAAATCCAAAATTTATTGCACTCATAAATATGCCCTTTCAAACCTCCGATTGGCAATTGACCCGAATTTCTCCTTTCTTCTTAAAATTGTGCAACCTAATAATTTAAAAGTTCAACAAAAGAACGGAACCAAATTTGACATTTTCAAAACCGTACTTGTTCGAATTAGTCACATAAAAATGCATCTGTGTATCAAATCTAACCAACACATGTTTGCTATACGAGAGTGACTTGATATTTTTGGATCACACACAGTTTTAAATTTTTTTCGAAGTTATACTTCTTTTGGCGCGTTCGGGAATAATTACCAGAGTGAATTTTTTCGATGCGCGCGCACACCGACACTTGAATTCGACACCCTGACCTGACGTAAGTTGGTCAACTTTGTGTCTATTTACATTGTACGATATCATTAAACGATTAAAGATTTTTTAAATAAATACATACATATAGCTACGCCTTTTTTCCTAAAGGAAAACACTTCCTTCCCCTTGTTACGGTTATTACACACATCTTTTGCTTCATCAGTGCTCTCATACATGCTCGTCGGTTGTTGGTACTCTTGGCCTAGCCTTTCTTCAAAACAATGTTGATCTGATCGAGATATGTTCGCCGAGGTCGACCTCAACTGACTTATCCATTCACTTCATTCATTCGCCTTAAAAATTTGTTTCGTCAATTTTCCTTTCTACGTATCCAAACCATCTAAGCATTCCTTTATCTATCTTTGTAGCCACATCTTCTTTTACACCACAGCGTTCTCTTATCTCACTATTTATTACTCTATCCAACTCTGGCTATATTTCCCAGACTACTCATCTCCGCAGCATTAATCCTATTTTCATGCTTCTTCTGCCAAATTCAACATTCACTACCATACATAAGTAAAGAAACCATCACACCTCTATGCACAGACAGACGTGCCTTTTATGACACTTTCTGGCTGTTCATAAAGCTATATAGTACCCCATTCATTTGTTTTTCTGCCAACACTATTCGCTCAATGTCACTGTCATACTTCCATCTCTCGTAAACTTTGAACCAAAATACACAAATTCGTTTACTTGTTCCACTCTTTCTCCCTTAATCAGAACTTCACAGTTTGTCATGCTTTCTTCTCTTTCAAAAACCATTACTTTCGTTTTGCTTACATTTATTTTCATCTCTTTGATTTTCAGGGCATCATGCATAACATTAACCATCGCCTGAAACTCCTCTTCAGTTGACACTAATATGACTTGATCATCGGCGTTTGAAGATCAAATAATTAATTTTCAATTTAATAAATAAATTGTTTTAATTATTATTTTTTATCTATTTACTAACTCTTTGCACAGATATAAAATAATTAATTTTATGATATACGTGTTGGTCATTAATTTACGTAATATACGTGAGTGTTGGTCATTAATTTTTAATTTAATTATTTGCTATCAAAATTAGGTTTAATAATATTTTAATTTTATTTTATATTCTTTTTATATGTAAACAATTTACTAAAAATAGAGTATTATTTAAAAAAAAATTTAATACACGCTTTTAGAGTTCAATCAAACTAAAAAGTAAAAAATATTACTTAACATAAGAATAAAAATACTGACGAAAAAATTAATGTCACTTTTCTACAAGCGTGGTGTGCTTTGTATGATATTTTTAAATCAACTCTGCGTTCTAGTAAAAAATTAAAACGATTGGTATCGAGCAGGTAATTTTATACTTGACTGAAATATAATTCCGATACGTGTCTCAAATAACTTAATTGGTAGAGCTCCTAGCCCATAACCAAAAGATCTGGGTTCGGTTCTCAGTCTAAGCCGTCCGAATTATTTTTTCGTTTACCAATAATTACTCAGTAGGTTTTCCTTTTCCTTTTTCCTTTCTTTCGTCATTTTCCTAATAAGCTCAAATTTTTCACTAGTTTCATTTCGAAACGCAGAGTTAGTTTAAAAATGTCATGCCATGTCCACGCTTTTAGAACAATGACATTTATTTTCTCGCCAGTAATTTTATTCTTATATTAAGAATTATTTTTTGCTTTTTAGTTTGATTAACTCTAAAAGTATGTTTTTTAGTTTTTTTAAACTATAATAAATTTTTTGCTTTTTAGTTCCATTTTTTACTCACCCCCATAATTTAGCTACCATAAGCTACTTTTACTGATTATAGTCTTAGGAGGGGATTTAATAATATACGCAATGTGTTTAATAATTTTATGCTCACATCAGTGTGGGTTACTTAAATATTTTTAAAATTAAATGTAAACACGAATACAATATTAAATATTATGTTTATGAAGTTTTTGTTTTAGGACTTTTTGTAACCTTAATTTTATTAATTTTACATCTGAAAGAATTATACCTATAGATAAAAATGCGAGAAAAAGAGGACCAAATAGTTATTTAACAAAACACTATTTAAAATTTTTGTTTTGAAACGGTGGTGGGTAAATGTAACTATATCATTTTGTCGAATATACTTTCGAAATGCACCTCGTAAATGGAAAACGTGATGCCGAGTAGCGCAAATCGGGCCCGTTCCGAACCAAACCGTCGTTCCTTGTACCTTGCTTTTCCCAAAGAGTCCCGAGGATATTTATGGCTGTAGGGTCACAAGCCATTGCTCTTGCCCGCCGCATTATTACCCAACTGGGTTTATATTCGATTGTGCAGACGTTAGCAAAATATATACACCTGTTGGATCCAAGTTGTTGCTTCGTATCTGTACAGGGCACGAGTCAATCAAATTCGCATAAATAACTTCTGGATTTATCGCAATCCTTTTTTACATTGAGAATTTATGGCAAAGAATGTGTTAACATAATTTTTTTTAATTTTAATGTCAAAAAAGAAGCGTTTTTTAAAAATTGTCAATATCCTGATTTAAAAGTAAACGAATAATTAAATGTACTTTTTTAAGATATTTACTAATAGAAACAAAAAATATATTGTTTGAAATAATTTTTCATATAAAACCATAATTCCCATTTAATGAAAATAGTATTTTATTTAATTGGCACCTAAGATTGACAGAAATTAACCTCAAAATTTAAAAAAGCTAAATACTGAAATATTTTATTCGAATAATTATTTATCATCACTAACTTGAATTTTTTTTGAGACTTATTATCAACAGTAAATATTTATTTATATAGTTTATGTATCTGTGGAAAATTGGATGACGTCTATCTGACTCTAACCGCGCGACTTCCTGTAACTGTTACTGTTACAACTTTCACGAAATCACTCCCACAGATTGCGAGAAAGCGAGAGGAAAGATATTACACATCAAAAATTAATAAAATTATGTATTTAAATATTCGCCCTAAGAATCATTTCATTGCTGCAAGCTCTCATTTCTCATTCTTAAGGCGATATCTTCAAAAAATATTTTCTGTATTCTTTACAAATTTATAAGTACAAAGATATGTGAGAAAATTTAAGTACTATCTATAAAAATAATTCAATACGATATGTTGCATTATTTAATCACCACTTCTGATAAAATAATTGTTTCATTAGGTATTTTGTTTACATATTAAAGTTCTTATAAATAAAATACTTAAAAACTAACATATTTTTTAAATTTCTTCTGTAAATTATACAATATTTTGGCATACATTTTTTATTAAATTAATTTATAATTCAGTTTTTTTATGTCAACTAAACACGGTAGGAATTTATTTGAAATTTCATAACGAGTGTTAAATTATTTTAAACATATGCTGTTATTATTCAAAGAGTAAATAATAAATTCTTGTGAAAATTGAACACTTTGTATTTAATTAAATGAAATAAATGTTTGTCCATCAATACTCAAAGTTCAATGCAATATGTTGCATTATTTAACCATCACTTCTGGTAAATAATTATTTCATTATTTTGTTTACATATTAAAGTTCTTATAAATAAAATACTTTAAAACTAACATATTTTTTAAATTTCTTTTGTAAACTATACAATATTTTGGCATACATTTTTTATTAAATTAATTTATAATTCAGTTTTTTTATGTCAACTAAACACGGTAGGAAGTTATTTGAAATTTCATAACGAGTGTTAAATTATTTTTTAAACATATGCTGTTATTATTCAAAGAGTAAGTAATAAATTCTTGTGAAAATTGAACACTTTGTATTTAATTAAATGAAATAAATGTTTGTCCATCAATACTCAAAGTGAAGAATTATGGAAAGTTCTCCACTATCGGAAGTTGGAATGAACATATCCACACAATATTACCTCCACTGGGGGATAATATCCTCGACAATAAAACCCCGTTTTCAATAAATCTTCTTCAAAGTAAAGCACTCTTTGTGTTTCAAATTGAAATGGGGTGAAAATTTCATTGCCCTCTTCACACGTCGTAAAGTTTAGCTGCTGCGACCGTATCTTGTATCTGTATTGCCCTTTTTTAAATTATCTCTAAACAAAGGGATCCACCTATTCGAGATATACTTACAAACCACGATACCGGTGCAATTTTTCAGGTAAAAGGAATTTGGTAATTTATAGATAAGGGATCGAAAAAATTGGCTGGGTAACAATAATGAATGAAATGACTAAATTGCTGCGGAAACGCACTATTTATTTTAACGAATCATATGTTATAATAAGAGGATTGTTGAAAATAAAAATAAAGGAAAAAAATAGGTGTGTTTTGCATCAAACTATTGTAACCCCATCGACCTATGAAAATCCTCCAGATAATTGTTAGTTAAAAAAAAATATGATCACAGAGAAAAATTAAATCTAGTTTTTTTTTCTCAATTTTTAACGGCGAACCCAACCTAAAACATTCCCAAGAGTCGAAAAATCTGTTTTTTGGTATTAAAAAAATGTTTACCTGGAATCATATAAATAAAAAAGTTGTTGACTTTCATAGGCATTACAACAAGAATTTCAGGGACAACAGAACTGAAAAACTTTGAAAACAAACCAAAATTGATATCTGGACAAACCTGGTCCTTATTGGCATTTAACAATAATCAAGCGTCAATAAAACTAATAGTAAAAAAATATTTGCAATGATTCATCTCCTGTGACAGCGTCAAAGTTGAGCGTTTATCTGAAAATTTGCGTAGGTTGATTGAGCTGTTTGTGGTTGAATTAACTTTTAAATATTTTGCAAACCCAAAATAAAAAATATTGGACTACAGCAAAACAGTTATTTTCCTTATGTACCTATATTTGTAATAAATAGCCTTTAAAAAAAAAACCAACCACGATTACGTACAAATTATTTTTACCACAAAAAAAAACATTTTAAAAATAGAGGGAACATACGATACATTTAACGTTGACTCTTTTAAAATTCCGTACCTTCCTAAATTGTCTCATATAAAGAGAATCATGCAGAGCAGGACAATATTTTTATAAACTGTTTCTTCTGAAGGGTTAGAAGTTTACATGATTTACTGGATGGTGGTGCTACCATAAATTTCCGTTATTCTGCGGCCCTAGATATAATAATTACATTGACAGTGTTAAAAAAACCTTTTAGGTGCACCAGAGCGCATCTTTATGCGGTTACGATTTGGTCGGCATAGAGAATTGTTATATTTAAACAAGGCTTGGTTTCTTTAATAACTTTATTAGAGAGTAAAATACAATAAGTTTGTTCCGGTAAACTTTAAGCGTTTGCTATCCATAAATTCACTTGATCCAAGTTAAAGAAAATAAAGTATTTCATAGTTTGCACCCAATTTGTATGTTCAGAATAATTATCACTAAATAAATAAATTCTAATTTATTATCTGTGTTTTTTGCCAATTTTTAGACAAGTTTTGTAAATAGATTTTTAAAAATTGTAAAAAGAGAAAAAAAAAATTATTTTACTTAATACTAACATATTAACAAATTTGATCATATTTGATTACATGACTTAATGGAAATTTATCAAAAAACCATTTTTTTATTGTTATTTGTGTTTATTAAAGAATCTCTATTTAAATTGTCAATTTAAAAAAAAATTCCTCTTAAGCATAAATTATTTGATAACTTAGGAGGTTAGTTGTGGTATGGTTCAGTATATTAAAGGAAAAACTATTGTTTTTATGCCAATGCTTTGAATTTTATTAAATTCTGCATCAGGGCTCTGCAATAATTAATCTTATATGAAACAAAAATAAAATACAAATAGTTTGTACTATTGTACTTGCCAAAACTGTAATATAATTAATTTGTACCGACCAAAAAGTAGTTTTTCCCTTGTTAAAATTTAAATATATTCAGAAATACTAATATAAAACGTAAAAGGACGGGTTAAAAGCCCATATTCTCACAAAAAAAATTGAACACTGAAAGAACCATACCGATTTTTTTGTTAATTATAAGAAAAATTGGTGATAAACAATAATACAATTATTAATTAATGATTGCGGCATCAAATTAAAAAAGGCAGTATTCAACCCATCTATGTCCCTTCTGGTTTTAACGCTGTTATGTTTAAAAATTTGGTTCATTTCACTTAAAAGTGTATTGAAAAGATATCTTTGTATGTAGGTAGTTACATCAAGAACAACAGAATTTGTGAAGTCGTGGTTATGTTTAACTAGAACTGTAGAATTGTTATTGTTAACTTATTTGGTATTTTTATCACGTTCTAATATACTTTCCCTTACATCTTCCTGTTTGTCCCACATAGCTATGCATTTATTACAACTGTTGCAGTTCATCTTGTGGACAACATTGGTTTGTAACTCTAAAAAAGTTTTTGTTTTCTGTTGTGTAAAAATTTTTTTCAGTGTTATTAGTAAAAGCAATTGGAATTGACCGTTATATTTTTTTTGTGATACTTTATTATCTACTCTAATAAACAATTCCTTTTCCAAATAATTTTGTTGACTAAACATATTGGATTATCATTCTTTACTAGATATTGTTTTAATATTTTTAAATTTTTTTATCCTCTTTTGCTTTTTTTTTAGACCATCATTACAGCTTTAACTAAGCAGCGGATAATATGCTTGTTAGAACAGTATCGTGTCACTTTCATTTTTATCCTTAAGGCTGGTCCAAATCGTTTATTCTCAGTGACGTTTTAAAACCTTATTAAAATTTCTTTTCTTGCTCAGAATAATTTTTTTCTTTTTCACAATTTTTATTCATGATTACAAAACAGTACTAATGTAATTAGGCATTCAAATTACCTGTCAAAACAAATTTTATATGGCGGCTAAAGGCAAAAAATACTTTGGTGTTTAATAAGTTTATATAAAAGTTGTAAGATTTTTGTTTTTGCGGCTACATCAATAATTTTTAATTTTCTACGGCTTATTGGTGGTATTCTTACGAAAAAATAACTGTTACATGCCTTGTGGTTGGTTATAGAAGTCGTTACAACAGGGTTGATGTAAAATTCTTTTTGTAATTTAGTCAACACGTACCAACCAAATGCTTTTTTGTGACACTTCAGACGCCATTTTGTGTCACGTGATTTGGAATGCCTTATTAATGATGACACAATTTGACAATTTAAGGTTACAATTTATGTGGCGCCATCTAGGTACTGCCACTTAAAATAAATAATTTGGTCGGTAAATAACTGCTACTTAAATAATTAAGTTCTAGATTAGATTTTTAAATGGTTTATTTGCGTTATAGAATGCAATTTAACTTGTTCTGTAGTGTTCTTGGCGAGTAAATTTACTCCATGAATAGTTATTTAATAACTTATTTATCGTTTATAATACCGGACGTTGAAGAAAATAGAGTAATTTAATATTTTAAGAAATATCCATGTATATTAAAGTATTAAATACACTATCTTTACAATAAGAAAAAAAATTAAAGTCCTACCGAGCAAATTGATCCATAACATCGATAATCATTATACAAGAACACTTCTTGACTCATAACCGTCCCACTCCTTTGCGAATGTTGAATCAACTTTACAATCAGAAGAACAAAAAAAAAATTGGAATGAAGTTGTACAAGCAATTATTATGTTGCCAGAACAACAGGCAATGCTTTTGTCGAGTTGTTTTCATTTTATATTCGTTTATTTTATTTTGTTTTCATATTGATGCTTTTATGCAGGTTGTACAGTGTCAAGATTTGCAGGGGCGTATAAAACATTTTTTTTTGTGTTGATGTATAGTTTTTTACGACCGAATCATGCCCTCGGTTGCTGTACTCTATTATTATCGTATTCGTTTAACTTCATCTTTAATTGTCTGTATGCTTTTTACATCTTAATCGCAGATATTGCCGAAGATGTTATTTATGAAACGGCGTTCTCGTGAATTACTGCAGTATTCTTGTTAATCAAAATCTAATAGTTTTATTTTCGTACGCAATCGTTTTGGTTCACCTCCCGATAAATTATATAGCAATATCATAGCGATAATCTAAAGAATAAAACTTCCTTACAATAATTCTAAATCAATATGTTATAGTGCCAATAATTTTGTTGACCATAAATGCAGCATTTAGCAAGTACCTACTCATTAACTTAGATTTTACAAAATATGTGTTGGATATTTTTGCACAAAAAACTTTCCCTAAAAAAACTATACCCAGCCCAAATTAAAATTCAGGGTGAGTTTCTATTTCATGCGATTCCATGCTGATTACCGAACATAAACTAAAAAATTGGCAAATTTGCGAAAAGCGAAAGGTTTTTTGTTAACAAATAAAAAACTACAGCTCCGATAAAAAAAAGTTAAATCAGAAAATTGTAGATATTAAAAGGATCTATCTATTAAATAAATTATAATTTTTTGATATCAATGATACTTTTCGAGTTATATTGGAAAAACCGTGAAAAATCGGGTAACTCGTTAACTGTAACGTATTCAAACTTGTTACTTACTGTAAAGTGTAGCCTATGACAAGCCAAAAAAGTGTTTCTTGAAAAATTGATAAATTTTAATTATTTTTCAAGATATATGAAGCTTTCTCCAAAAAGCTGCTGTCTTAATTTAGTTAGTTCTGGTATGGGGATGATGCTAGAGTAAAGATGTAGGGTTTATTTTTTTCTGTAAGAGTTGTACTTTCATATTATTGAAAAAGTATATTGATTTTTTTAATTTTAAGGGTCAAAAAATGACTTTAATAAAATTGCAATATTTTTTTAAAGGTTTTTTTAAAATAGATTTCTTAATTTTGTTTTTATAGAAATAACTTTCATAAAAATTGATTCCTGGCATCATTTTACGCATTAAAAAAAATGAGTTCTTACGATCATTGAAAGCCGAGATAATTTTTTTTTTTTCAAAAAAATCTGGAAGGCGCAATATTCATCGTACAATCGAAATAGATGAAGAATTGCCAAACTTCATGGACGACTAAACAATAATTGCTTAATCCACTAGCATTTATAATTTCAACATTTATTATAATCGCAATAGCTACCAATCTTGAACACAAAGTTTCATCCCATAATTATGATAAACGACGGTGGCTGCTTTATAAAGTTTCGCTCCCCATATATGTAAGAAATTGCAGACAATAAGCACATTGAAAATTTACATTTAACGTCTTAATTAGTATGTGGAATGCTTTTCCCAGTCCTGACAGTTTAACCGCCCATGTGTTTGCCAACACCAACCAAGGTCCACTGGTGATTTCTTCTTCGTTTTTGTTATCTTCTTTTTTTGTAATTTTAATGGTAGCCTGTTACATTCATGCGACGTGAAAATTATCGATAATATCGTAATGGGATTTGGCTGGTGTGTGTGGTGTGTATAAGCATGCAAATTTTTCATTCGATGCATATATTTAGAACAATTTGGATAAATTATGCTTTGATGCACGTTATTTTCTGATCAAGTAAGTAAGTGCCTAGTATATTTTAATTTCATTTTACTAAATTCTTGAGGTACACTTAAATTTTAATATAATCAAATTGCATGTAAGTAATTGCGGCATTCTTTACCTTATTACCTAACGCCAATGCTAGATCAGTCCTAAACTAAGATGAATTCAACTTAAAAAACAAAATGTTAATATATTTAGAAGTAATATATGATAAAATGTATATGTCTTGTAAAAAAACAAAATACAAATCAAGAATAAAAAAAATAATGAAAGTATACAAACTATTTTTAAAACAAAGACGAATACTTTTTTATAAAAATTACATTTACTCTAGCCAGTAACTTTTACCAGTAAAAATATTTTTGAGTAATTACTAGGTATGTAGATAACAAGGAAGCTTTTTAATTTTTAAGTTTTACTAACTTAATTCTTATTATATTTTTTATGTTCGATAAAAGAATTGGGTACAAATGTTTCTGCTGATGGAGTAAAAACTCCCCAAAAAGAAATTTAAATAACAATTTTTTCAATGCTGGTCTCGAAAGAAAGGAGGTTAAAGGCAAGTTTATACAGCAAATAAAATAAAATAAGGAACAAAATAAAATAAAATAAAATAAAAAAGATAAACATGCCCAAAACTTTGAAAGCGTTTATACAACAAATAAGATAAAATAAGAAATAAGAATAACAACAAAAGATGGTCAACTTTTATCTCTTTGTCTTATTTTATTTTATTTTGTTTAAAAACTGATAATGCGCGTGACTCAAATCCTTTCTGTTTTTTATTTTCCTTCTATGGCCGGTATATTTATTTCTTAAAAGCTTCCATCTGTGTTCGGAAGCTTCAGCTACAGAAAAAGTGATTTAAAAAACGTTAATTCTCTAATTTTTTAGCACTTATGTGCTTTCTCCATTATATTAGCAATTGTGAGCCAAGCATTTTCTTTCAGACGGCTGTTTTGTATTTTCCATCAGTTTTTGCATATAACTGTCGATACCTGCTCTATCAACATGCCATCATTCATTATAATATTTTGTAATAGGAAATGAATAATAGATATATAGTTGGATAATTTAAGATATTGATAAAATTTAAAAAATCCGTATTTGAAATAAAATAAATCAATTTGGAGATTATGTACTTTTATGCAAAAAACACAAAAGTCATTGCCAAAAAAGCTGCGGTTTCATCGGTTCATTCCTATTTTATTTTAGTCATCTATATAAACCAATATTTTTTGCACTCGTTTCTTATTTTATTTTATGTTATCTCTTATTTTATTTTATTTGCTGTATAAACTCGCCTTAAGTTAAATAACATAGACCTGGACCAAAGTTAATGAAAATTTCAAATTATAAACAAACTTTTGTGAGTTAAAAATTGCACAGCATAGAGGGTTAAAGTTTTCTCATTCAATACAATCCGAAAAAAGTTTTACAGAATAAATTTGGCGATGTCTTAAAACTTAATCAGTAATTAAAAAATAAAAAGTTTAGGTATCAATTAAAACAAATAATATCAAAAATAATAACTTTAAAATTATGGATTTAATAGAATGTAAAAATTAAAATTATTATTTATTTATTATTATTATGTCCAAGTCAAAATTACTGATGAAAAAGTCCAAGTCAAAATTACTGATGTAAAACTTCTATACGCGCACTGGGTAAAAATTCAAGGTCACGTCACACGAGCTAGCCTGACGAAAATGTGTAACGATTCATAACGCGCATGCGCGTTCTTTTAATGAGGAGAGGAGGCGCGTTGCATAGAAATACTTAGCAACGCGACGTATATTTGTTTAATCCACGTATTTGTCAAAAAAATTTAAAAAAAACTACACAAGATGTACAGGCTATTAAAGCACCCAGTACTTAATGTACAGTTTAAAGAAATAATATTTATATGCAAACAGTAGTGTATGTCGTTCTATAAATAATTCATTCCAGTCCTATAATATTCCTTATACACTGTGGTCCATATGTATGGAAAAAATTCATTTTTAGCGTTATTATGTATTTGTTCAAAAAAAACTGGAACAGGTCGTTTTTTATTGTCAATTTGACAATTTACAGTATGAAAATATTTCTCCCTTCTTGCATCATCATCATCATCATCATCAAACAGCCTGTCTCGTCCACTGCTGAACATAGGCCTCCGTTAACGATCTCCATTTATTTCGATCCTGGGCATCCTGGATCCAATTTGGTGCTACTCTTTTTATGTCATCCGTCCACCGGGTCGGCGGACGACCTCTGTTCCTGAACGCATCTTGCCTAGGTCTCCACTCTATGATCTTTTTGGTCCATCTTTCGTTGGTCATTCTTGCGACATGTCCAGCCCAGTTCCACTTTAAATATGTTATTCGCTGGATTGCATCGGTAACCCCTGTTCTCTGACGTATTCGATCATTCGGAATCTTGTCTCTCAGCGTGACTCCCAACATGGAGCGTTCCATGGCTCGCTGGGCCACTCCTACTTTATTTACCGATTTTCGTGTTAGAGTTAGGGTCTCCGAACCATAAGTCAGAACCGCCAGTACACACTGATCAAACACCTTCCGCTTAAGGCATATGGGGGTTTCGGACTTAAAAATGTGTTTCAGCTTCCCATAGGCGGCCCACGTTAGCCCTATCCTTCTTTTGATTTCGCAGGTTTGATTGTCCCTGCCAATCGTAACATCATGGCCCAGATATCTGTAGGATGTAACTTGGAAGATTTCTTCTTGCACTCCCTCTGAATTATGAGCACCTCCCAAAACTTTAGAATAAGAAAGGAGATCGTGTTGCACCTTTTTTTAAAAGGGATTATAATTCTCTGTTCAGCAATACTAAGTTTTTAAAATTTGGTGCAATTATAGCTGAGGTGGGTGCTCATAATTCAGAAGGGATGCAAGAAGGGGGTCATATTTTCATACTATAAATTGTTAAATTGAGAATAGAAATTTCAGGTTTTTTAAACAAATACATAACTTAGAGTATAAACATTTTAAATTTTTAAAATAATTTATTTTTAGTTGTGATTGCACCAAATTTGAAAAACTTGGTTTAGCTGAACAGGGAATTAAAATCCCTTCCAAACTAAGTGCCACACGACCCCCCTTCTCATTTAAAATTTTTGAGGAGGTTCTCATAATTCAGAGGGGGTGCAAGAAGGGGGTAATATTTTCATACTGTAAATTGTCAAATCGACAATAAAAATCGATTTGTTTTAGTTTTTATTAAACAAATACATAATAACGCTAAAAATGAATTTATTCCATACATATGGTCCGCAGTGTATATTCAGTAATAATATAACAAGAGAGTGAGAATAAATTAAAAATAATTTGACAGATTTTTTGACAACTTGTTGCCAGGCAATAGTCACGAGAGCCCGCAGGGCTCGAGTGGCTATTTCCAAATGGCAAAATCTGTCAAATTATTTTCTAATTTATGGAACTCGCGAGTTATATTTGACTAGATTATTTTTTGATTCACAAATTTTTACAATAAAAAAGATCAATAAAATTATTGAAAAATTTAATTTAATTAATTATTACAATATACGAAAATATCGTTGACACATTGTGAATATATTACAAGAATTAACAATTTAAATTAGTACAATAAAAAACGCAATTATTAAAAATATTTCGAGACTCATTATTTATTGAGGATTTGGAATTGCTTGTTATATTAGTTGTTTCATTCTGCGTATTTTCTCTAAGATTATTTATTATATTTGAATGATGTTCTTGGTTCAATTGTAAGTATGGTTTAATCGAACTTGCAGAATTATGACCAGTGACTATCTGACACTTGCTAGGCAAATAAAAGCCCCAGTGATTATTCCCGAGAATAATCACAAGAGATTTATTGCCACTATAATAATGACATAATTGGTTGAAACTTACCCTTGTGACAAATAAAGAAGCATTTCATTGGTTTTAAGAAACGTCAAAAAATAATCAGTATAATTAAATTTAATCTTAGCCGTTTAAACGTTAGAAGTTTCACTTCTTATATGCGCACATAGTGCACCCATTCTATGATATAGTCAAAATGGAAAAAAATAAAATGCTTATAAGTTGGGAGAGGCATTAGAAAGAATTCACTGCCACATCCACTAATCATTACACACTAATACACCCCAAATTACCACTGAGAATTCCACACTTGTCAGATTACACTTTAAGCAGAAAGAAAGCAGTTACCATAACTCGACTCAAATTTAATCACGGCAGATTCCCAGCCCATTTATACAAAATCGGTTTATATCAAATACCTTATTGCAGATGTGATAACTCCTCCATCTGTGACTTAAATCACATATTCTTTTCTTGTACGAATCATACTTTAGAAATCACACGACTTCTGGGTCTATTACAAAACCATGATATCGCATTTCCGTTAAATATAACATATCTGCTTAATACCCAGAATAGGGTCATATTCGACATTTTGGTAACCTTTTTAGAGAATATTGGCCTAGTTCTTTAGGTTAGGTTAGGTTTCATGTGAGTGGGGCGTGGTCGCCCCTCCATCGCGACCCTTAGTAGGTCTATTGTGGCTCACCCCTAGAGGCTACAGTTCACCGCACAATCTAGCCCTTCTTACGAAGTTCATGGTTGTATAGGGTGAGATTTTTTTAAAATCGGTAGGTTCTAGGTTAGTATAACCAAATATGTTGAACCTTATTCTTCCCAGGCCGGGGCATGAACATAGTATATGTTCAGCAGTTTCGTCTTCCACGCAGCAGAACCGACAGTCCGTTTGTTGGTTCAGATCTATCTTTCTGAGGTGGTATCTTAGACGACAGTGTCCCGTAAGCAGTCCTGTTAGAATACGCAGGTCATTTCTGCTCCATTCTAGGATCTGCTTAGTTGTGTTTCTCGAGGGTTGTAACGGTAAAAACGCCTTCGAGTGGGTTAGCCCTGGTATGTCGGACCAGTACGTGAGTATTTTCCTCTCCGCCCAGTCCGAAATAACTGTTTTGGCGGCACTTGTGGTGACTCCAAAAGCCTCCAAACTCCTCTAGACCTTTAACAGTTACAACATAACAAAAATCTGTGGCAAATGGATTCTTCCAATGCCAAACCCACTCTACACACATACACACACACACATAGTGCTCACATCTTTTTAAAACTTAAAACAATATCATTTCCGATGTGTCCTCTTTTATCACGTAAAATATTAGCAAAATAGCATAACTCTCATATTATTAAAAATAGTAATAGACTTACAGTTTTATTTATAAAAAATAACGTTAATTGAAAAATAATTCTAGATATTAATAATTTAAAAAACAAAGGAAATATTTTCTCAACGACAATTATTATTTCATTAGTAGGTATTAAGTTTGTTTATTAGTTGTTGCGAGAATTATATAAACACATGGTTATTTTTTGCTTAAACATAAATTATTTTTTGTTTTGAATGCTACAGCAATTATCCTTATGGTGCGCCAAGTATCTACTAATACGACGTAAATCAAAAAAGGCATCATTAGGGTGAAGGGCTTTTTCGGTGTAAGCAGGGTTGCCAAAATGTGGACTTGATGTTAGAAAGCTAGCGTGAATTTAAAATCATATCTTTAATTATTATCAAGCATCCCTAAATAATTATAAAATAGAATAGAATTTATTCATTTATAACGATTGTACTTCTGTAATGCATACATATGTAGAATTTTATCAAACTAGTCAAGAAATAATACTAGGTAATTATTTTCATGTAAAAATTACTCGACAGAATAGGCGCTTTGTAAGAAAGTTGAAATTTCTTCAGTTTTCAAACATTTTGAGTGCATGGTTGTAACGACGATGTAGAAAACGACTTACAGAGACAACTCTTTAAGTTCTTCCAATTAAGCCGCCAACTGAACATTTTCATCAACAAAACCAAATTTTTGACAATCGCGAAAGATTCGCTTAGATGTAAGCTAGTGGTGGAGATAGCAAAATAAGAATTTATCTATCTATAAGACCGATTGTGACGTACGATACACGTGCTAAGAGTGGCCGAAATAAAATTACTTAGAACAATAGTGGGGAAAACAAGAAGAGACAGAGTAAGACACAGAGATCAGAGAACAATGTGAAATATAAGATATTGTGAGATGGGGAAGACAACGTAAGAGGCAGTAGTACAACCAAGTAAGACGGATGAACTAGAACAGACTTCAGAAAAAAGTCCTAGAAAACAACCCGCCCGGCTCAAGACCTCCCGGGAGGCCACCTAAAAGATAGAGAGATAGTTGGCAAT
Organism: Agelastica alni; assembly: GCA_950111635.1. Taxonomy (NCBI): domain Eukaryota; kingdom Metazoa; phylum Arthropoda; class Insecta; order Coleoptera; family Chrysomelidae; genus Agelastica; species Agelastica alni. Next base: position 46,104,785 of record OX467712.1, on the reverse strand, counting down.
CTACCTCTCAGGAAAAGATGCAGAGGCACCTTTAGAATTAACAGATCGACAGATTTCCAAGAAGTAGAAATAGAAGAAGGTTGTAACAGATGATACCCTTACCTCTCCTAGTACTATAGTTGTGAATCATATTATTTTTGGTGTGTTGTGTTTCACTTTTTTCATCTTCATGATTATTGTATAAATGTACAGGCTGGGTAAAGTCAGTATGTTTAATTGGATAAATGTATTCGTTCTTACTTGGTTATTTACAATTTAGTCCAGCTAGACGTCTTATCATCCTTTTTATATTTTTATTTCATAGGCTGCGAGCTCCCCAGTAAGGGAACCGGAAGATAGGATATTATTACGGTTTTCCATTATAATTGTTTAGTTCCCGTTTATTTTTCTTCTTTCGAATGACATTTCATCTCTAAATTTTTGGAAACCAATGGCAGACAAGACCAGAAATAATAACGCTGTCAGACGGACAGCAAACAGTCAAACAGAATGGAAGTTTTTAGTTACCGGTAAAGACTGGAACTCTTGTTAAAACCGAGGTGGGTCTCAGATTTTTCTGATGTGTACCATTTCAGATATCAGATATCGAATACAACGTGCCAACATACCTATGTGTTGTCGACCTCATCAAAGCATTTGACAAAGTCCGTCTGACTGACGTTATCGACTTACTAAAGGAGAAAGAAACGCCCGACAACTTATAAAAAATCTTAATACCGGCAACCACACAAAGATTAAAGCAGGAGACAGCTACACGAAAAACATAAGAACACCAGGAGGAATCGGACAGAAAGACAGTTTCAGCCCATTTCTATTCAACCTAATAATGGACAAAATTATAGAACAAGTGTCAGCGATGGGTCTCGGTTATCGAATGGGCCGAAACAAAATTAACATAATGTGCTACGCTGATGACGCAGTTCGTATCGCAGAAACAGAGGATGACCTGCAACGACAGCTCCATAAATTACATCTAACAGCAGCACAACTAAACATGAACATATCAGTAGGAAAATTAAAATGCATGACACTAACCAGAGAACCCATAAGATGTAAGCACGTAGTCCAAGATTAACCCATCGAGCAAGTATCCAAGTTTAAGTACGTGGGCATGGATATATCGGACCACCACAATCCAATAAATGATCTACGGAATCAGATTAACAAGGCAACCGCAATAGCAGGATGCTTACGACAGGTGGTATGGGCAAATAAATATATGCCTATTGATAGCAAGGTCAAGATTTACAAGACAGCCAATAATGACTTACGGTATTGAAGCTGGAGAAGAGACAAAAGACAAAAAGCATGCTGCGTGTAACAGAAATGAAAACCCAAAGAAGCATACTCGGAAAGACAAGAAGAGACCGATTTAGGAACGAGGTTATAAGAGATGAATGTCAAGTGCAGGATGTGGTGAGATGGGGGCGGCATAGGAAACGACAATGGCACGTTCATGTAACCCGAATGGCAGAAGATCGACTACCGCGGATAGCATTCCAGAACAGACCATTGGGAGATAGACCCCCAAGAAGACCACTTAAGAGATGGAGGAACGGCTGGCATTTGACATCCCAAAAGATCCTAAGGCGACCCAATTAACAGATCGACAGATCTAATTAAAGAAAAAGAAGAAGAAAAATACTATTTCAGATCTGCCATTGACGTTTAATCAGTTAATGTTATTGCATCTCTCATTGGAAAATACAGTCCATTATGTTTGCATATTGCCCATATTTATGCGGTCCTTTTCAATGTAAAAAAAAATGATAAAAATTCGTATTTCCATTTGCAAATAAATTTTAAGAGATATTTTATTTAAAAGTTGCAATAAAAAAAGAATGGTGCTCGCCTTTTTTCATTTAAAATCTCTTCTTTTTCCTAATTATTATCGGTATTTTCTGTCTTCTTTTATTTAGTTACTTCCTGACTTTTCATATTAAAATTCATGACTTTATTTTACCTACCTTTTTTGTAAGTATTTTTTTGAAAGATACACAAAATAGTATTTACTATCATGAAATAGTTGCTGTGCTGGAAATATTTTTAAACAACAATAATAATTTAAGTAGATAGGTATATTTAATTGCCCGATTTATATGTTTCCAAAAAATTTTTTTTCTATACTTCAATATTCAAATGTTCCTTATCTACATAAATAAGGTCAAAAAAAATTATTATTTATCTATTAAATTTAACTAAACTATGTGATATTTTTGCAGCATTTACCTGTTTATTTTATTTTACTGTTACGATAACTGTAAAAATACATTTTAGTATTATTTTTATAATTTATAATTATAAGTGGATTCAAAAAGAAAATGTAAATTAAAAAATACCGAATTGGCAACATTGTTTATTCGGATGCAATATAATAAATCAAACGGTTTGGTGTTGCTCGACCTTTAGGGCCTTAAGATCACAACCGACCACTTTACTCTCTTATATTTCTGGTTTAAATATTAATGCAAGTGTGGAATGAATCATGACACGGAACAGAATTGAGATTTATTGCAAGTAATGTCAATTTTTTTTTCATTTACCTTTAAAGCATTTTAAAAAATGTTGATGAAATCATCTTTTTAAATTTTGATCAACGGCCTTACCACTGTCGTCCATGCTTATAAATACATTGATATAAAGCGTATACGAATACGAAATAAATTATTTTAGATTGCTTAATTTAGTACTATTACCGCTGTTTCATCACAATAAAAAACATTTTTTGGTCTATTAGAGATTTAACCGACTTCAAAAAAGGAGGAAGTTATCAATTCGACATTATTTTTTTTAATGTTCTCCGATGCTATGTATTTCCTGTGTTCCTATATGGAGTTGAGTCATGGCCTGTAACAGATGCAGCCAGTAAAAGGTTGGACGCATTTGAGATCTAGCTGTATCGATGTATACTAAGAATCACTTGGACAGCCCCATGTTACAAACAAAAGAGTACTCGACATTTTAAACAAGAAAATGGAGATCATGAGTACAGTCAAAAGTCGGAAATTGGAATACTTAGGACACATCATGAGAAACAGCGAAAGATACGGTCTGTTGAAACTTATCCTACAGGGAAAGGTGCTTGGAAAGAAGGGACCAGGCAGAAGGAGCATCTCATGATTTAAAAACCTAAGAACTTGGTTTGCAACCTCCATCACTGGTCTTTTTAGGGCCGCGGTTGATAAAATAATTATTTCTAGAGTGATCGCCAACGTCCGGTAACGGACAGGCACTGGAAGAAGAAAAATATGTTTGGTATCTCAGAACTTTTGACTGGGTGAACCGATTTTGATAATTTTTTTTTATTTGAAAGCTGGTGCTTCCCGTGTGGTCCCATTTTAAATTGGTCTTTTTCTAACATTGGCATCTATGAGAAAACGATATAAGTCTTTGAAGTCAGTTTTTTTTTTACGTTTTTGCTTACGGATTATTTAAAGCGACAAATTTAAAATATTTGTTTACTTTTACACATACTGTACTTTATTTAATCATTATTTAAATGATTCTTAATAAAATTTTAAAGCATTCTTAATTTTTTATTATATGTTTACGAAAGAAAATTTGGTGTTTTTTTACTTTTTCAGTATTTAGTCCTATAAAAAAAGGAAAATTTCAAGAGAGTAGTAAATTCTTTCCTAAAGCTACTGTAATTTAAAAAAAAGGTTAAATTTTTTAAAATTTTGTGTACAACGATAAAAAACTAGTTCCTGACTGAAATATTTCGTGCATCCAATTATTTTACTTTTTTTATAAAAAAAATATTAAGTAATGTGAAAAAGCCATGTAAATTATTGTTTTCTTGGTATCTTTAAAAACAAACCCTCTTATAGCTTATTATGTACTAGTTTTTATTTTAAAATTAGAATTTTTCTTAAAATATTGAATGAAAGTTGTTTTTTTATTTTTAAAAATAACAAAAGGTAAATGCCATTTTTAATGTGTTATCGTAATGATTTGGTGCGGATCAAACTCGATTTTAACTAAGCACTTACATAAATTTTATTAAGATCATTACCAAACAAGAACATGCGAAGATCCTTAAAATTCGATAAAAATAAAAAAAATAATCTAAAAATAAATTATAAAGGGCATACCATAATTATTCTTCATTATCAAAGATTAAAAAATTCAAAATCTATTATTTAATTGTTCAATTATACACATAATATTGTTAAAAGTGTGAAATAAATTAAAAAACAACTTCTCAGAAATATAACGAAAAAACTATTTATTTAAAAAATATAGCTAGTACCAACCATTTCGAATTTTAGAATATATAAGATCTCTCAAATACGACAATGATATGAAATTTAAATATATTTTTAAAAATTTTGATGGCAGATACAATATTTGAAAAAGTACCATCTTCTGATCAATTTTTTTTATTAAATTATTTCCTTAAATAGACTCTTTATTCGTAAAAAAAAAATTTATTGCATTATTAAAGTCTTTTTAGTTTTTACTTATTACTATGAAACATATTTATATTACAAAAAATTATAAAAATTAAAAAACGATATATTTTAGCAACAATTTAAAATTATTAAAAATCAAATTTTAGAATTTTCCAATTAAATTATACACTGTTTTGTTGATAAGGCAACGAGTTCATGCACATTATCTCAATTTTTTAATAGAAATGAGTAAAGAATAAATTATAAACTCCATGAATGCATGATCGTTAACTACTCAACAACGTATGATGAATGTTTAGATTTATTTATTTTGTTATGCAATTATTTACAAGGTAACAAAAAAATATGAAACATACTAGCATGTTTTGTTAATAATATTGGTGCACAATGAATATTTGTATTGTTTTTATAGAATACCTACACTAAGCTGGCAATTTTATTTAAAACAATGATGATATATTCACATAGCAAATTAAACAAAATATTTAAGTATACTCGAAAAACAACCTCGTACCGTAATAGTTAATATGATTATAATTTTATAAAATAATAATAGTTTTATTGATGATTACGTACTCAAAAAAATGTCTAGTAATTACTTTTTAAGTTATAGTATACACTAAACAGTAGTTTCATTAAAACTTATGATTGAAAGCGATATCAGAACTAAATAAATTAAATACTTATAATTAATAAACGTAAGTATATTATTTTGTCACTCTTTTGATTCAGCTTGAAATGTTAACCACACAGTTAGCATAAAAAAGAAATAGACACGTACGCATACCTATCAATTACCGTCTAGTCAGGTAATCATTATTTTGATTAATGGTTTTATAATAATAATACCTTCCATTATTTTTGTAGAGTGATTTGTCTTATACAAAACTGTTGGATATTATTCATTGATACTGATTAAAATAAATTGAAATATGGTTCTTTCCGTGACGAAATTTTTGGGCAACAACTTTTTGGCTTCTCTGATGTATGCCGTCCAGTATTAAACTAAGCATTGTACCTACTAATATTGCTTTTGTCTTCTGACACGATTTAAAAAATTTAAATTTACATTGCATCTTAGATAATTAACTGTAAATTTGAAATATGAATCTTCAGTAATAATTTCATAAAGACATAAAATCTGTAATACCTGAAATTATCAAATTTGGATAATTTACACTTTTTTAATAGGTAAAAATAAACATTTTTATTGAAGTATTATGCTGTTAAATTACATTTATGTGTAAATATTTATTGTTGTGAGAGTTATTTATATTTTTTTAAGTAAATAAAAAACTATTTATTTATTTTCTATTCGAATAATATATAAAAATTTATATTAAAAAAAACACAAAACTAATGTAGTTACCAAAGATTCCTGGATAACTTACAATCTTAATGTCAAGAATAATATACGAATGCTATACCTATTTTAAAAAAAATTGTGTTAAAAATAGGGTTTTAAAACTTGTTTGATAATACGTTAATAATTATGTATTGCGAAGAATGAAAAGAAGCTTGTAATTGATAATACTCACTTTGTCCAAGGTGAACTCTCTTCATCCAAGGGTAAATCTGCGGTGGATTTGATTGAGATCCACTCTTCGAATTGTTGTTAGATCCAGATTTTTCATTGCTCGACGTGGAGCTGGTGCTTGAAGCTGGAGAAGAAAGATTCTGCGAAGCTGTCGAAGACCCTGTGGCCGGTTTTCCACTCGGAGAAGTACTCACTGACAAGGGTGACGTTAAACCGGAACTTTTAGAAGTAATTGTCGCGTTCGAATTATTACTAGTTTGAGTACTGTTTAATGGCGGTGTAGCCCTTGTGGGTGGTCCACTAGTGCTGAGATCTTGTGGAGAAGCTACACCAGTTGAAGATGTTGAATCGGCGTACTTACAACTAGCTGTCGGATTTAACATTCCAGGACTTTGGCCACCAGGACTGGTGTGGTGCATGTGACTCCCTGTAGCACCAGGAATCCTCTGAGGTTGCAATTGGGTGTAATCACCCATGGTAGGTTGAAGGCCATGACCTGGTGCCGGTGTAGCATAAGGATGCGGTGGATATTGCGGACCGACTTGAGGAGGTGAATAGCAAGCAGGTGGATAGCTAGAGGCGGCAGCAGTATTAGGGTTATAATAATCACCTCCCGGACTTGCTGTTTGATGAGTTTGATCTCCAGATCGTCCTTGTTGTCCATAGCACTGTGCTAAAGAGTTAACAAACTGATAAGAACTCATCGTTAACGAATTAATTTGTTTATGGTCCAATTACATATCGTCAAACGCACAAAAAAACAGGCAAGTCATAAATCGTTCGTAACACTAATAGAGAGTAATAAACACAACACTAAACGTTGGCACGTGACTGATATAAAACTGTCCAAAAAGTTTTACGATCTCGAATTAGGTTGCATTGAAATCGAGACAGCAGCACATCGCGTTGTGAGAAAACGGGTTCAAAAAGTTGTGTCTCACGTGGGGACTTATGTGATAGTGACAGACAGAAGGTTTCGCGTCGAGTTTAGCGGCGCCACGACTGGGCAATACCACACGTTCATTGGATTTAGTATACTAGGATGCGATACTCACAACAGTCGTGCTCGCGGGGCGTAAGTCCTTCATTCCCGACAAGGATAACTGCAATCGTTTCAGTTAGCTAAAGGAAGTGAGAGATACGAGAGGGGATAAGTCAGTGTCGGCATACACGCCGCAGACTAACGGCATGTTAGAAGATTGCCGGCGCAGGCTTGGGGTGGAGTTTCGGAGGGGAAAGGGGCGGGACCCACAAATTCAAATTGATAATTTGTGAATTGTTTAAGATTTGACGCTCAGCTGAGCGGTGTGTGTCTACTGGATTCCGGTAGCTGGCCTTTCTGATGGATCGCCCCGAGCATAATTTTACAAAGATACTGCTGCTTCATATCGGACTGATGAAGTTGATTGAAAATTTATGTGAGTTTCTTAACTTGTGGTGTGCCGGTTATTTCCACCTGTTATCTGTCGCGAACTTTTTGCTAAATTATTTGGGTTTTTCGCTTTATGGGTTAATTTACAATAACCGGAATTCTTTACAAAGTATATCAGAAAACTTGGCATACGCCATGCAAAATTATACACTCTATCTGGATGGTGAAACTGTTTAAATAGGTACTAAGAAATTAAAAACCCCAAAAATAAAATCTGTCAAATGCTTATTTTAGCACTTTTTTGCATTTAAACAAAATATGAATATTTTAATAGTAGAAGCAAAAATAATTTACATTTAAATGAAAGGGCACTATCATCTTTTAATTGCATAAATAATAATTATGTTTTAAAATATTTTAGTTCATAAAAATAATCAAAAACTTAACAATTTAAGAAATCATCAGTGGTTTTTTGCAACTTAAATAGATTTATCTAGACATACTTTTGTATTGAAGAGCTAAGCAGAAAGTAAAAGAATATATTTTGTTTTCGACAGCCCCAAAAATTTTAAAAAACACTCGAGAGATATATAAAAAAAATTTTTTTAAGGTAAATATTTTTATCCGGTAAAAATCAAAATAATTTGAAATTTCATTGGTATATTTAGCGTAGGTAGATAAATACCTTCACTAAATATAATTTATTACTTATTACTTACCAGACATGTAGGTATGGGTTGTGTTGGTAAGATTGCTTTAAAGATTAAAAATAGTTAATGAAAAGCTCTTCAAAATAAAACTAAACTTTTTTGTTTGTAATTAAATTAACACTTCCAAACGATAGATAGATACGTTTAGGTAAGACGGTAATAAGCACAAAAAAAATGTTCGAAATTATTTAATACATAACAATTCCTAAGTTATTAAGGTTTTTTATAGCAGTTTGTTAAAATCTTCTAATTCTTATTAACCTATTGGATACAAGAAAAATATTGAAAAGTCTCAACAATTTAGAAATATCGTAAACATAAACCTATCCCATAAACATTTCCAATGACAGCTTTTTCAAAAAAGTTCACTTGGAAGAATCTTTTTATTAGGTAGGTACTACTGTAATTAGAAACTGCATATTAACATGTTTAAAAGTGTCCTAGGAATAATTACAAAAATATTAGTTTTTTCTATTCAATTTAAAGTTTAGTACCCACCTAGATATGCATTTTTTCAAAATAAAGTTAAAGTTTTTTTTTTATGTAAACGTATCGCAACCAATTTAATAACACGAAGGTAATTATTGAGTAATTATGTACATAGGGGTGAAATAATTGCAAACTCAAAGTTAACAAGAATTCAAAATTTCCTAAATTGCTGTTTTATCTTTTTTTGTCTCAAAAAATGGGTACTTGTTGTGATTATTCCTCGAGAACTGTACTTACCTGCTACTCCCGTTCTTATTCCATTCAATGTTCTCCAGGTTGACCAGTCCTTTTCATGTTCTGGTGGTAGGTGTTCGCAAATCGGGAAATATTGTGGAGGGTCCATACTCACGCATCCAAGGAACTTTTTCTGGATTTAAATTTAAGTCTTTTTTTGTAGTGCTCCTGTCCATATAGCATATGGCGTTCATCAAAGACTTGCTTAAAACTTTCGACGTGTTCAGCTGCCGCTCTGCGATTGAATGGCGATTCAAATCCAGCAGCTCTGTGGAGCTGATCTAGTGGCGTTGCTCTCATGCATCCCGATGTAATTCTGTTTGTTTCGTTTAGAGCTCTATCCACCTCAACTACATGCGTTGAGCGAGTTCACACCGGACATGTCTTAGGCTGTTTCTACACATAGGTGCTGGCGCCGGATGCAATTTACCTAACTAACCGTTTTACACATCGCTTAGTCCGGTTATTTAACCTGCCTGGCAGTGCAGTCAGCGTTGAAGTTGACAACCGGTTGTCGGATTGATCTCTGATTTGCCGGAATCAATATTTGTTCATTCGACTTTTTCCATGCAAGTCAAAAATTTTTGGGTACCGGAGATCTGTCTGTTTTGAATTCAGTAGGAATTTGGTAATGTTTCATGGTGGTGACTACTACTGCGACTGTCTTTCAAATATCTGATATTCAATAAGAGATTTAACCAGAATTGTGTTTGATTTTTTCTAGATAAATCTGCAATGCAACGGCATTGTCAATCGCTTATACCGGAGTGTTTAAAATGATGCAACTAATCGGCAAACAGCATAAAGAAGGTAAAAACCTACCCAGGAGCGGATGTTTCATCCGTCCATAATTCTGTAGTGGCTAGACTCATCCTCCTTAATAATACTGAAACAAGACAAAAAATTAAGAACAAAATCAATGAGAATCTAAAGAACATCACCGCACCAGAGATAGACATTCCAAATAACAAAAAAAGTCACGTTAACAACAAATGGGAAGCTTTTAAATCTTTCCTAACCGAACCAAGCGAAACAATTCTGGTAAAGAAAACCCGTTCCCAAAAACAAGAATGGATGACTTCTACGAAACTTCAACTGATGAAAAGGCGACAGAGACTCAAGAACGACAAAAAAGCATACAACGTTATCCAAAAAACAATTCGCAAACAAATATGGCAAGCCAAAGAGGAATGGTATAAAGAGAAATGTGAAGAAATAGAACTACTACAGGCTAAACACGACGATTTTAATTTGTATAAAAGGATTAAATAAATAACAGGAGCATACAAAAAACAAAAAACTAGTATACAAAAAGATGAGAATGGAAAAATAATCATCGAAATTGAGAAAAAACTAAAGACATGGAAAAGATACTTAAAAGAATTCTTTAAGAATAACAAAAAAAACGAAGGATAGAAGGATAGAAGGACATACTACAGAACAAATGAAAATAGGCAAGGGTATATTCTGTTACCGGCACTATTTAACCCTTATTTGGAGGAAATCATGAAAACTGCATTAAGCAATGAAACAAGGGGAGTTAACATAAACGAAATACCCATTTATAACTTAAGGTATGCTGATGATACAGTACTGATAGCAAGCACACTCCAAGATTTACAAATACTAGTGAACAAAGTAAATGAAGAAAGCGAAGAATATGGACTGACAATGAACGTGAAAAAAACTAAATTCATGTTGATTAGCAAAAGAACAAACAATGATGGACAAATCTACATACACAACTAACCAGTACAACAGGTAGAAAAATACAAATACCTCGGTACCATTATCAACAAAGACAACGACTGCTCCCAGGAAATAAGAATTAGAATAGAAAAGGCAAGATCAGCGTTTATGAAAATGAAAAAAATATTCTGCACAAGAGATATCAGTTTGGCCCTGAAAATCAGATTGCTGAGATGCTATGTGCTGTCTGTGCTGCTTTATGGCATGGAGGCATGGACCCTGAAGACAGAAGATATAAGAAGACTAGAGACTTTCGAGCACTGGACATACCGGAGAATCCTAAAAATTAGCTGGATAGACAGAATAACAAATACTAAAGTGCTAAGACGGATGAACAAAGAAAAAGAAATCATTCTGACCATTAAAAAACGAAAATTACAGTATCTGGGACATTTTATGAGGGAGTCAAAATACAGCTTGTTACAACTAATAATACAGGGAAAGATTTAAGGGAGAAGAAGTGTCGGAAGTAGACGCCCCTCGTGGTTGAAGAATCTGCGTGACTGGTACGGATGCACCAGTTGTTTAGATCTGCTGTTTCAAGAATATGCATAGCATTGATGATTGCCAACATTCGCAACGAAGACGGCACTTGAAGAAGAACCAATCGGCATTGTGCCGGTACCGGAACCGATTCCGGTTTTACTGCTGTGTGTAATAGCGGCCTTAGTGTTTAAAATTACTATGTATATCTAATTGATGAGTATCGGATTATTCATCAGGACTTTGAAGTGTTTAAGGTGATAAAATATAATCTGGAATAAAATTACAAAATTATCCTCGTGATCACTTTAAATACCAAATTATCTTAAATTTTGCAGAGAAGAAGGTGAAAAAACAAACTGAAAAATGGTTTGTTTGGTCTTCCCGTAGCTAAAAAAGATTTTATTTTAATAAATTTGAAATTCAAATTAACTTCTCATCATTTGCTGGTATTATAAAAAATTGCATCCTTTATTGATTCACTTACCGTGTAAAAATTCACTACAAATAATAACTTGGCATGCAATACGGGTATGGTTTGCACACAGTTATTAAAAAAAAATATTTAGAATTACCAATAATAAGCCGCATAACATTATTTATAGCAATTATACATTATTAAAATCGTATACAAACTCTAGTTTGTACTAAACATTTTTAATTACAGTAGGTATTAATTAAACGATATTTTGAAATTATAAATGCAAAACACCCAAATTAAAATTTAGTACAAGTAGTTATTACAAGAAAATAAAAGACAATTGTTTTTATTTTATCCAATTAATTACGATATTGATAGGCACCCACCAATTTGAATTGAGCATGTTTTTTATTGGTTAATTATCGCGCACTTAAACCAAAATTTAAAATCTTCATTACCTATAGGATAAAACTATGTTTTGTTTAACATTTAGTTGTTGTTAAAATAATGTAATAATATACATTTTTAGGTACGTTATACACCCATGAATAACTATTAATGTATGATGAGGAATTTTAGATTTGTATATCCTGAAATTGACATGGCACACGTTTTTACAATTTTTTTTATTTCCAAGTTAGAACTTTTTGATTTCTGAGTCAGAAAGCTAAGGGAGGCTGGGGAGGCTCATCCTTCTTTTTAATTTAAAAAAAAACATTTATCCGGCTTACGTATCTTAAAAATGATTTTATTTTGTTAAATATCATTTTCGGATATAAATATTTTTATGTTGGTGTCTTAGCTTGTAGCTCTAATTTTATTCTGGCTGTTTTTAACATAAAAATTTTTCAGTAAATATTTTATTTTTATTTTTACTTTTTTTTTTATTTTTTTTATTTAAGAAAGTCGCATCCACCCGAGGTGATTAGCGACGGTACATTCGGTAATTACAAAATTATATTTTATTCAAGAGTCCAATTATTTTTAGGTAGTCGATGATCCTGTTAAAGTTGCGATGGTCTCCTAATGCAGCTTTTAAGTTATCCGGTATTTTATAAAGTTTGCGTTCGTTGTAAAATTTTGGACAGTCTATAATGAAATGCTTAACTGATTGCTGCACTTTACATGTTTCGCACTGTGGAGGTACGCTACGAGCGATTAAAAAACCATGCGTAAGACTTGTATGAACTTGAGATGATTGTTTGGCATCTGCGACTGGTTGAGAGGTACTTGGTAGGGTGAATGTTACTTTTGACCTCTGCTAGTTTGGTGTTCGACAATTGCCACGCACTTTGCCAGGATTCCCGGAATTTTGTTTTTAAATAGTTTTTGAGATCACTCGCGACATTTTCACAGACAACTTCGGCGTTTTCGTTATTTGGCGCGTCACGTGTACATTTGTCAGCTGCTTCATTTCCACTTATGCCTACATGGGAGGGTACCCATAGGAGTTTAATGGTTTTTTTGTTTTCTGCTGCTGTGTGTAGTTCCTTCTTGATCAATATTTCCACTGGGTGTATTGGATAGAGTCTTTGAGTAGATAAAATAGAACTCATAGAGTCTGAGATTACCAATGCGTTGGTGATATTGCCTAAGTTTACTAGGGCCATCGCTCGGTATACTGCGTATAATTCTGCAGTATACACACTGGTCTGTGGGGATAATTTAAAAATATGGGTCTTGGATGATGTGACAACTGATGCTCCTATTTTCTCGTCGCATTTAGAGGCGTCTGTGTAAATTTGTTGGAATTCCTGATATGTGGAATTAATTATTCTTTTAAGGCTAGATGTAATTATTGATGGTGATGTATTAAATTTGTCGTTATTTTAACTATTTATCAAAAAAATATTTTATTTTTATTTTAAGTGGGATAATAGGGCTAATGGAAGACAACCCACAACAGAAAATTAACGCGCTGTTGCATAACCTGGAGGGTGGAGGGAAATGTGCTAATTGTACTCATAACATTAATTTCAAGTTACATTTTTAAACCTCATTTGTTGAAAATACCAGGAGTCGCTATATTAAAAATATTTGGGTATGCACAATTTTAAATTCATCAATTTTTGTAAGCCTTTATCAATATTTCTCCTATGTAATAAAAGCCTTAATATCTAGGGTGTTTAAAAAAGGTGATCTCGTCTCTGGGAAAGGTAGAAAACTGAAAAATAATTGGGGTTTGTTTAGTGAAAAATTTTCGTAACGCCATCCGCATTCAAGATAAAGGGCGTTGAAGAAAAAAAATGTATGCACATTTATTACGATTTTGCCGAAACTACTAAAAATATTGTTAAGAAATTTTATACGAATATGTTTTAAAAGCTGATACATCCCATGAATTTGTTTTTATATCTGACTCTCATAGAGGGCGCTAGTTACACGGTTCGTACCAAGTAGTATTGCACATAACTTTTTTAATTTTACACCAAAAAGGTACTATTGATAAAACTCGATACTGTGTACCGAGTGTGTGTGTTTTTGGAATATTTTGATTTGAAAATTATGAAGTAATAACCAATTTTTTTTTCTTTATCTTGAATACGGATGGCATTGCGAACATTTTTTACTAAGCAAACCCCAATTATTTTTTAGTTTTCTACCTATCCTAGAGAAGGGGTCACTTTTTTTTGAAACACCCTGTACAAGTGACACTCGCCAATCAGCAATTCTTTAATTTAGTTTATTTTTAAACCTTTTGAAATCGTACATTAATAAACTGGCCTAAATTATTGAAACCTTCATCCAAAAAAATTTCCAGCAACCTTTGCATTTGAACGAACAACTTTTTCCTATCAGCAAATCTGTTTTAAAACAGAGTTTAGATTAGTCAAGGTCTTGGAAAATCTCCTGGAGTTTAAGCCTTCATCTACCTAATTAACTGACAACGTTTCAAAATTTGACACTAAGATAGGATATGTGTTAATAGTCCATGCAAATTAATTCATAATTGCGAAATTGAGAATGCAGTTAAAAATTTATGTTAGATAAATTTTAGCTATTACATAAATGTACATTATAATGATGTACGTACTTAAATTTGACAGCAATAATTAGTAAACATGAACCAACATTCGACGTAAAACATACGAAATCAAGTGATATAATTCTCAAAACAAATATTTAAAATATTCATAATAATTTTAGGGTTTTAATTTTTGTTTAATTTATTTACCTTCCTCTTAAAAAAACTGACTTAACCCGTTAAATTATTTTTACAAAAAATAAAAGGTATTTAACTAACTTATTCAATAACAATAACTTACATAAATTAGATTAAATGGGAGGCTTTTCGTAAGAATGCACTTCGACCTGATGCCCTTTCTGTGGCTAAAGCTCCTCCTACAGCCCAAGTTGTTTTACCAAATTTCAGAGGCTATTGGGGGGTCTTGATGTAGCTCCCTGGCACAGGGTTTTCTTTGCCTAAGTACAGGATCCGGGACCTTACAAACCCCCGCAGTGGCATAGGACGTGTTACGCCGTCTTACATAAGTACGGTGAATTAAATCTTGCAAAACAACTTGACTTTAGTACGATCAAAGTCTAGAACAGATTTTAAGATGTTTATAAAACTGAGACTAATTAGAAATTAACACCCATTGTGTGACGGCATTTTTTCAGAGGCATAAAACCCCTTAATTTTCTTGTAAAGTGATACCTCTAATCTACTAAAACTGTAAAAACCTTATAATCCAAGCGTAAGTATTATTCACCTACTGCATCCCATTTCTCTTGTACCTACTTTTCAATTTTATTCAGTATTTTAATCAATGCTTGCATAACAAAGCATCGGTTTTCAATATATTAGTTTATTATAGCTTATTTCCTGCCATGTTGGATCAGCGTTTATACCAGAATCTTCTTCAGACTGTCAGCTTTACTTTTTAAACCTGCAGGTATTAACAAGCTAACCCTTGCAACACTCGTAGTACTTTTAGATCCTTACACATGTTTTTTGGTTTTCCTTTACTTATATCTGCAAGGGTTTTTCCACATAATAATTAAATAGAGAATACTTTTGTTAAATTTATAGTGTTTGCAGCAATAAAAATATTTATTCCGTAAAATATTTATCCCATTAAATCTTATTGTAACTAGTGTTTTGTGTTAAAAGCAGAGCACAGTGCACGGAAATTTGTCTCGTGATTTACAAAAAAGAAATTAAAGATATGCTAAAAGACAAAAATATATCAAAAAATTATAACGAAAGGTTTAAATAGATTAGGAAACTAATGAAGAATTTAACTAGATCAGCATACAAAACATATATTTCAGAAACGGAAGAAAATATTTCAACAAATGTTAATGCATTTTGAACATACGTGAACAGTAAGAAAGCAAATATTGCAACCAATAATGAACATTTTAATTTGAATGGTACTATATTACCAAACGAACTCTGTCAACATTTCGCGGAATATTTATCATCGGTTTACTTGGATGTAAAACCAATCTATTGTGATGATTTCAATATAGCTGAGAAATTTGCATATGGTATATATATTTTGTACCAATTGGATTAATAAGATTTTAAAATTGAAATTGAGGAACTGATACCAAAAAAATCGGCTTGTGTAGACAAAATCCCTCCATATGTATTGAAAGAATGTGCCGAATGGATAGAAAAACCACCATTGTACATATATAATTTAGTGATAGCAACGAATACCTTTCCAGAATCTTGGAATACCGCAATTTGTGTTTCTATTTATATGTCTGGAGATAAATCAAATATCGCAAACTATAGAGGTTTATCACCTGGTAAACTATTCAAACATAATTATACTATACTACAAACTTTACAAACATGTCATAAATAGTATTAATGAATGGTAACACGGATTCGTCAATAAAAAGTCCATCAATACCAATTTATTTTCATTTACCAATGAGGTATATAACGGTTTCTAAAATAAAAATCAACTTGACACAATTTTTACCAATTTTTTAAAAGCTTTTGATAAGGTTGACCATGAAAAATTACTTTTTAAATTGGGAAAATTTGGTATTGGACACGGAATTATAGCAAGTTATTTGAAAAGTTAAAATTTTTGTTTCAAATATAATGGGAACATTTCAAATAAATTCTTTATTAATTCCAGGGTGCCTCAAGATTCCAATTTGGGAACCCTATTTTTTGTCCTTTTTATAAATGATTTCCCAACAGCTATTAAATTTTTTTTATTTTATTTTATTTATTTATTTTATTATTTTTATTTTATTATTTTATTTTAAATTTTCTTATTTGCTGACGACTTTAAAATGTTCAAAGAAATCACTACTGTAAGAGGTTATGTTGCACTCCAAAAAGATATCAATAGTATTTTTGAATGGAGTTTTGCAAATAATTCACATTTCAATCTAAACAAATGATTCATTACGAGTCTTACTTTGAAAAAAAATCCTATAATTTTTTATTACGACATGAATTCAGTTACATCTAGTCAGAATTTTCAAAAAAAATGATTTTTTGTTTTTAACGGATTCTCAAAGTATGACATTTCAAAAATGTTATGTCGATCTGTTCAAAATTGAGAGAGTTACGGCCCATATTTACAATTTACGGTGTGCCGCGCGATCTAGCTATAAAGGAAAGCAGGTTTTTCTCGAAACAACTTTTTTATAATCGGTGACCACGATATCTAAAAAACGGGTGAATCGATTTACTTGAAATTTTGCATACTTTTTTTTTATATCCGAAGGCAGTTTTTGATCAAAGAATATTTTTCGATGCATACTTTTTTTTATTTCAAGGAAAATGAAGTAATTTTTCCACCGAAATCTAGACTTTTACTTTTGATCGCCGACCATTTTTTCAAAAATTAAAAACTTTTTAAATTCTTTAATCAAAGACTGGATAATACAATACAAAAACTTAATTCATTTGTTATAGTAGTCACCGCGGATTGCCCTTTTTTAACAGCGGTCCGGGAAATATACTATATCCGCTACATTTGTCAACTATTTACAATAAAAAAAATTATGAAACGTAATTAAAAATATACTCTTTACTATGAAAAAAAAAATAGTTCAAAACCTGCAATAATTTTCCCAAAAATAAAAACACGCCTTTTTTTCGCCCGCTAACTAGATGTAACCCCTTATAGAAAAACAAAAGTTAAATATCTTGGAATTCAGTAAGATTTGACCCCATCATTTGCGCCTCATTTTAAGGATATGACCAGAAAATGTTATAGAAACTTGAATTTCATTATTAAAAATTTAATTTTTTTCACTAATATAAATACTCTCATAATTTTATGTATATTACACACTTGTGAGATCAAAATTAGATTTTGGAAGTATTATATGGGGTCACAGTCACAGACTCACCTGAACAGACTTGATAAAATTCAGAATAATTATCTACGATACCTCTTTTGCAGAACCTATCATAAATGGCAAAATTATCATACTATAAGAACAACAGAGCTAAGAAAAAGGTTCCATATACTACATAAGGAATGTAACTAAGTGCATGTTTTTGTATAAAATACTCAATAATCGTATTTTGGACTCCAATATTTTAAGCCTTACACAATTCTACATTCCAACGTATTCCTCTAGGTAGGTACACTTGGCCTTTTAAAGTACTATATACAAGAATGACTCACACCTTACGCTCTTCTCTTTCAGTCATGCTTCGAACAGCTAATGAAATTAATGTATTTAAAGATTTGGATTATTTTTTGCCACGAAATACGTTTTTCAATACTATTGTGAACTACTTTTTAGAAACATCTATTTAGTATATTATGTTATCCATGTATTGGTACAATATGTACCACTATTATTAACAATGATAATGGTTACAGTTAGCAAAAGCAAACAAAAGCATTGTTCAGTAAATTATTTGCCTACGGTCTCCCAACCAAACTGCGCCAATGGCTCTTGAGCTTCATGCAAGATCGCTCCTTACATGTGGCAGTTGACGGTATTTCTTCTGATGCGTTTAAAACTAATGCCGGGGTCCCCCAGGGTTCCATCCTGTCCCCCACCTTATTTCTTTTACACATCAACGATCTCTTGAAAACCACCACGAACCCCATTTACAGTTTCGCAGACGATAGCACACTTGTCTCAACTTTCACATCCTATCGATCACTTTCGGTGAATGATACAAATAGACTCAGACAGGAACAGGTTAATTCCATCAATAGAGATCTTAAAGCAATCGTCGAGTGGGAACCAACAATCTTGTTCAGTTTAACGCCCAAAAAACACAAAGCACCACGTTTTCCAAGAAAGTGAATTCCTCAAACCATCCCATCACAATGTCCGGAAAAACCCTTGAACCAAGTCCCTCCATCTCGATTTTGGGAGTCACGGTGTCCAATAATATGTCTTGGCATGACCACGTTGCTAACATCGCAAAGTCGGCAAGCCAGAGGCTAGGTTTTCTGTGGAAAGCCAGAAAGTTTTTTACTCCTGATCAACTATTGACGACGTACAAGGCTCAAATCCGACCTCTACTGGAGTATTGCTCGCACATTTGGGGTTCAGCACCAAGGCATTCTCTTCGTCTTCTAGATTCCATTCAGGAAAGAGCCATTCGCTCAACTCTCACAGATACCCTTCACCCTCTAGAACATAGAAGAAGAGTTGCAGACCAGTCATTGCTCTACAGATATTTCCATGGTAGATGCTCCAGAGAAATAAAAACTCTTGTACCACCATTGGCCACATTCGGCCGAAGAACTCGGCACGCTGATCAGTCTCACCCATTTACTCTCAAGATTGACACTACTACGACCAATCTTCATCAAGAATCCTTCTTTTACAGGGCTGCTACGGAATGGAATAAGCTTCCAAAATCAGTTTTTCAAGAGAACTATGACCTACAACTTTTTAAAAAGCGTGTCCACAATCATTTCCTTTCTATAATCCCTTCCCCTTCTAATAGTCGCAGTGCGGGCCGTCCGCGGCACACACGATAGGTCTACCCTTTTTGCGAGTATTTTCATAAAAAAAAAAAACCTGGTGGGCGTGTTCATGTCGCTGTTGTTTATTTTTGGTATCGATATATTTCATTTTATATCGAAAACCGACTATCGATAACATTAAGTGTCAACTGTCAACCCAATTGGTAAGGTTAGTTTTTTTTTAAAATTCCAATAATTTTGTAAAAAAAAGAAAATTAGATCTAGGTCAATTGTATTGATGTACTATTAGCAAAGTTCAATAAATTAAAATAAATTAAAACACTGGCAAGCTAACAACAAATGTTTTAAATAATAGCTGTCAGCACTCATTATTGTATTATTTATAAAATCATTCCATTGTAATATTTCGATTAAACGCGCCAACCTTTTAACTTTTAAACCTTGCATCGCGATTGGTCGTTTGCGATAACATTGAAAATAGTTGGCATATTTTCCACGGCTTTTGTTTGCTTCTGTGAACTGTAGTAATAGTTAGTAGGGAGAAAAATAGTTTTTTCTTTAGCAGAAAGTGTCACTTTCGGCCCGCTACGCAAAACGAAGTTGCCGTTTTCCGCCTACCACGGGCATTAAAGTAAGAAATTTCACAGAACACATGTATGATGACCTCAGCTGATTACTGTAGTGTGTATCAATCCGAAATGACAACTGTATGGACACTCTGCAACGTACAAAAGTTCAGCGAGATACCCATTTTTGCAACAGCCAGGCTGCTATCAAATCACTGAACTCAGTCTATTTGACCTCTAGGGCAGCGGTGCAATGCAGTGCCGCGCTGAATGAGCTAGCAATTAAGTTTAGAGTTTACATTGTCTGGGTACCTGGACACATGGACATACCGGGCAACTGTAAGGTGGACGAGTTAGCAAGACCACCCTCCTAGCTGTATCTGTCTCATCTTAGCAAGGAGTACCGATTGCAAATTGCCGACTCCTCCTGCACAGCAAAGTAGTTCAAAAAGCCAATTTGAGGTGGCAAAATGAACTCACATGCACATCAAACAGATTTGGCCTAAACTAGATCTTCGTCGAACTAATGATGTTTTAACTGTATCCACGGGTCCATTGAAAATGCGATCGCGGCCATAACAGGACACTAGCAGGTGGATCTCTTGCATGGCGCATTAAAATCGCATAGCAACGACACGACTTCTGTTTAAGCGTCACAATGAGGAAGAGGAGGAAACAATGGTACATCTTTTTTGCCACTGCCCTGCTCTAGGCAGAAAACGGCTTTCTATACTAGGGCAACCGAACTTTGATGATTTATCTGATCTAAGCTCAGTTAGTATCATAGACCTTAAACTTTTTATTAAAATTTCCGACTAGTTCTCACGGTAGAGGGGGAAGGCACCCCCGTCCATCACGGTATTACAACGGCCTAAGTGGGTTTCCTCAAACCGTCGTTTTAACCTAACCTAACCACGACCTCGGCTTCGCCTCGGTCAACAACCATGTGCTCTGAGACATTTCTTACTTTACTGCCCTAGGTGTGTAATATACTGTAATATACTTTGTCACCTTTAAAGTCAATATTTCGCGCTTAAAGATTATAAATGTTCACATTAATTTTTAAATTAATTTTTTATATTTTAGACTGTCAAGAAAATACTTGTTAGATATCAATAATAATATGAAAAACATAATTGGAAGTCATATTTTCCTTTATCTTAAAATAGTCGCCTCTAGGTGGTAATGCTGCACCTTGATAACCAGCCATTTATTAAAAAATAATTTACAGAATTAAACCAATCTTTTAAATCTTTATTTATGTATTTTATTTATAAATTATTTTGTCCCTACTGTTTTTTAAAGTATCCGTTTCGGAGTGAAAGGATTTTTGTTACAATGAAATTATTTTTCTTTGTGCCATACATTTTTTATAGTTTGAAATAGGCAGCAGTTTTTGGGCCCGTTTAATTTTTTTTAAAACTAAACAGTAGAAATGATTAAAAATAAGTTTTATAATTTATATTTATATTTATTAACCGTATTATGTTGGATAAAAAATCATAGGCGTATATTTAGAGGTATTTTAATAAGCAAATTAAACAATATGTTAACATAATATTGTCATTTTGATGTTTATTTAATAATTTTTTTGTATCCAAACAAAATTTATATTTGATTTGTGGATGCCACAAAATTTAAAAGAGCAACTTTATAAAGAATCTGATCAAAAAAGGGTCCGCAAAATACTAAATGGTAAGCGAGACAGACCTCCAGTTTGCCAAATTGATTGTCGGTGGTGAGGTGGCATCCAAACTTGTCAAAGATAAATTTGGACTTGGCTCTTATCTTTGAAAGTTTTGCAGTCGGCTTTTGCGTAATTACATTCAATAATGCAAAGAATTCTAACTCGTTTTAACTGATACAAATGGGTTTAACTTCTTCTTGGAAGATATCATGTTGCCTTTTATTTGCACATCTTTAAATGGGCGGATAATAGGCAAATTTTTTGGGCATGAAAACTACCTTTTGTAAGCAAGGTTCTTTCTCCTTTAACTATTGTAAAGCGAATTGGCAATTTGCTTGCAAGGTTAGGTAATTAAGAGGGTTTCAGAAACAGTGGCGCAGTGCATAACGATTTAGAAAACGTATTTGTTTTGTTGAATTATAAAAAATAATTTATGTAAGGGAAAAAAGCATAATTATTTTTTTAATAAATCTGCATCGACAAAATAATTTTATTTTTCGATATATTTCTAACTTAAAAATTTGGGGATACACTGTAAAAAAAATTTACTTCCAGATATTAATTGACTTAATTGGTTTATTTATTTACCATTTAAAATTAAGGTCACTATTTTGTGAAGTAAAAGCTCTCCGAAAAAATTCATTTAATGACATAAGTGCAAAGTATGATTAAATTCAGACAAATTTTGAATTTTGTGAGCACTGTATCGGCCACAGACGACGAAACAAAACATTTCCATTTCTGAATCGTCATAATTTCGACAACTAATTTCACTGAAGAACTTGTTGATCTCAAGTCTTGTCCAAGAAAGCACGTACACTACCCTAATCTTTACGACCATAGGTTCTATTTCTTTTCAATAACGTACCTATACGATCCCAACCTTTACGACCATAAGCTCCTTTCCTTTTCATCTACCCACGTTCACCCGCCGTTCCGATATAAATCTTTGGGACTCTAAATTCCTTTCCACCAATCTACGCATCCTCTACAAACCGTCATAAAACTAATGACTTGGGGGACAAAGATAAAAGGGACGGACAGAGGTATACCGGTAGACAGTCTCACGAGGGACTCCGACACTAGCGCGCATCACCTCCATTGCCAAGTTTTTTGTTCGTTTCAAAAAATAAACCTAGTTAATAGTAATTCGAATTGTTCATCATTTTCCTAACACTCAACGCACACAATTTTCCCAAAACACTAACATTCACCTATTATAGTATTTAGAGATATATGATACACCGGAAATAAAGATCAAACGTGGAGTGAGTCAAGGTTGCATTATATCGCCGTTGCTCTTTAATGTATACTCTGAAAGAATATTTAGGGAAGCACTAACTGATATACAAGCCCGCATTATTATAAATGGCGAAATCATAAACAACCATAGCTACGCAGACGATACGGTACTGTTGGCCTCTAGTCAGGAAGATTTACAACGGATACCGGATGCAGTCATCGAAAAATGCGCAATGGCTGGACTGGGATTAAATGCAAAAAAAGACCAAAGTATTAGTAATTAGCAAGCAAAATAATATCATAGCTAACAATACAGTTGGGGGTGAACTATTGAAGCAAGTAAACAAAATAAAATATCTAGGCAGCATAATAACTAACAGTACGGGTAGTCAAACTGAAGTGAAATCAAGGATTGAGCAGGCTCGAGCAGCATTTAAAAACATGAGCAGGGTCTTGTGCTGTAGAGATCTAAAGTTAACTCTTAGAATCCGACTTCTCAGATTTTATGTCTTCTCCACCCCGCTGTACGGTACAGAAGCCTGGACTATAAACAAGTACGAAGAAAGACGACTTGAAGCCTTTGAGATGTGGGCTTACAGGAAAATATTAAAAGTTTCATGGACAGAAAAAGTATCCAACTTGGTAATACTCCAACGTCTGAATAAATCCACCGAAATTCTTACCACCATCAAAAGAAGGAAACTGCAATATTTCGGGCATGTTTTGAGAGGCGAAAAATACCGATTACTGCAGAACATCATACAGGGAAAAATTTATGGTAAAAGAAAGCCGGGCCGCAGAAAAGCATCATGGCTGAAGAATCTACGTGACTGGTATAAACTCAACTCAAGCTCTCTGTTCAGACTTGCCGTCGACAGAGTAACGATAGCCTTGTTGGTGACCAACGTTCTAGAAGGACATGGTTCTTAAGAAAAATATGATTAAAATTAAAAAATATATACAGGGTGCAAGTAAATAAGTGCGATAAACTTTAGCGGGTGATTCTGCATGAAAAAATAATGACAGTTTGCTACATAAACCTATGTCCGCAAATACTTCGTTTCAGGGATACGGGGTGTTTTCCTTAAAAACTGACGATTTATTTATTGCTCTAAAACCGGTCGGGACGTGCAAATGAAATTTGGTGGGTGCGCGTTAAAATGTTTTATTTTTTTGCATAAAAACGGCGCCCCATACGAAAAAAAGGCATGAAAGATTTTTTGTCACGAATTGAACGAGGAATTTAAACATGATTATTAATTTAAAATATCTCAGTGGTGTACCATTTTTTTCTTTAAGAAAATTGAGATCATTACACGAATGCGCGCCAATGATAAACATAAAATTCTTAATTGCATGTCAAAAAATTCGTAATAACCACCAAATTTCATTGCATATCTCGACTATATCTTACCCCCTGAAGTTTGTCGCACTTATTTTCTAACACTCTGTATTATAAAAGAACGAAATTCACTACTACAATCGAACATTAATTACCTTTAATTACCTTTAATCTTGTATAACATAAAATCAGCTTATTATACAGGGTGAGGCATCTTATAGGCATCGGTATTTGCAAGGAGAATAGCTTAACATTTCAAGTTTATTTCTTAATATGATATGCAGAGTCTTAAAAGCAAAAAATTAAAAATTTTTGGATTATACCGACTGATTCAAAGGTTAAACAGTACATCAAAGTTACGTATTTAAAGTGAAAAGTGAAGTTTTTGCAATGTTTTTTATACCCTCTCTTTTTGTTTTTGTAATATTTTAAGATGATTTTTTAAATTGTTAGCCTGAACAAAAAAGTCAAGTAAACTATGGATATGCAGCTTACATTGATCTATCTGTCAAGACGTTAAGCTAGCGGATAAAATCATAATATTTTCATCACACTATACAGGGTCCGTTGTTACATTATTCTAATTGAGGAAAAAACACTTAACTTTGATAAAATTTGTTTTCTTTTGATCACTCTTTATAATCCGAACTATTTTTAAATTTGTGGCATTAAAGGCTTTGTATATCAAATTAAAAAAGAATGTGTGTGTAAAGTTCACACGCAGTAGAAGTAAAACTTTAGAAAACAGAGCAAATACGGCAACATTTATTGTAAAAATGGTTGAATTTTATTTATAAATCTGTTCCATGTAAATAAAAACTTCCTCAATGAAAAAAAAGGTTAGCTTGACGTCCTTCAAAAATGTATACACTTTTTCGCGAACAATATTTACACTGTCTCTTTGACAGATAAAATTCCGGAAAAAATATACAAATACAACACGCCGTCTGGATGCAGTGCACGAAACCACGGATGACGAGAAAAAAAAATTAAGTATTTCTGACTCTTTTCTCTTGATTACTCTTGATTTACTATACACAACCAAGTGTAACTAGCGCCCTCAATTGGCAACGCTAAATTTGAGTCCAAATTGACAATCCTCACGCCAAAAACGTAAAATTGGCAATTTTCAAATAGAAAATGTAAAAACATGAAAAATTATTGCGAAAATCAAAATCCATATTTTAATTTAAACACCCGTTATCTTGGAATATAGCAATATTTTTATAAGGCATGTTGGAAGAATCATCATATTTTGAGGCCTAGAATCTACAATTTAGAGATTGAACAGTCTTGATAAATCACCTTGTATACAGCATTCCTTTACATCAATTACCTAATTTTTCCTTTTAATTTGTAGAATCCATTACCAAATAGATGTATATATGTTTGTAGTGAACACTTTATTGCTGGAGATTTTATAAATTCCAAACGTTTCAGGTTAGAAATGTTTAGTGTTTTTTTATGGTTTTGATTCTAGGACCAACCAAATGTTAATATAAACCACCAAAACTTTTTAAATTAACAGCTGTTTTGTTGGTAAACATTCTAAAGTCATTAAATAAAATATAAAGGAGTGAACGCAGAAAGTGACGAAATGATGATTGATAATCCTATCCGCAATATTCATTGCTGCTGCGATGACATTTATATACGGAAAACATTGAACACTCCATGAGGTAATGTTCTGTTTTAAAACGGCTTTATTTGAATATAGGATTCTTTTTACAAATGCTAAAAGTTTAGTAAACATAATTACTTGATATTATAAAATACTTTGGTAACAAACATAGTCCGTTAAAAAAAGTCAAGTTTTGTAATTACTGAAGCAAGAAACGGGACATAATCTCTAACTAAAGCTACCTATGTTGGCCGAATATGGATAGAAATAATAATATTGGTATCCACTGAAATACGAAACATTACAAAAATATATAGAAAAATATCCCGAACAGTAAATAAAAATAAAACATATGAACTTCACAATGGTTCCCCTATTGGTTTAGTACCTACCATCCAGATGGTGCTTCCTTCTTAAACAGAGCCAATAAAGCAAAGACTTTCATGTACATTGTGATTTTTCATAAGTAAATACCTGGGTATATTTTAAGTTTGATTACACGTAATGATATACAAGATGGCAAACATCAAATCAGTGTAAACATTCAAAATGTCTAATCGTTTAAAACATCAATTAACTAAGCCAATAGAGCCAAATCAAAGTGGTATTTACTTTTTTTTTCTTCAGCCAATGGTTATACAGAGTGGACAAAAAGTCTAAAAACGGACAATTATCTCGTAAATTGCTCGTCCGAATTATACATAATTTGGGATAATTCTATTATAAAATATAGATATTCCAGATTTGGTATTTACAATGTTGTCAGATTTGCCTTTTTTCTAATAATATTGGTCACTTTGGATTTTTAAATACATCACCCTGTATATTTAGTCATTATTGTAATCTTCTCTTCAATACGAGTTCAGCCATATGTAACACCTATGATTTTATGTAGTCTAGAACGTTTTAAATAAATAAAACAGATGTGTGGCAACGCTTCTAATTGTCTCAATAATTTTTTTAATACAAACTATTTTCAACTACATTAAAACGTAACAATTGAAAGATTACAACATTTTTAATCTAATGATTACTTAATCAAGTGTTCAAAATGTGCTCCATTTGTAAGTTGAGAGTACTCTTATCTATGAGAAAATGCGTCTGCCCACACATTTTTAAGATTGTCTAGAAATTAATCTGAATTCATCGATAATCCGTTACCTTAGCTCTTTATAACTTGCTGTTTTAGTTTTGTAAACTGAAGTATCCACAATAGAAATAATCTTTAGAATTGAAATCAGGTAAGACTTTAAGACCATCTAGACATCATACAATCATAAGTGAAGAAGGAGAACGGTTTGGGAAAGTATCGTTAAACAAGTTGGCTACTTCACTATAAGATCTTTTTCTGTCGTCATACCCTCTCTTATCAGAATAGTGGTAATTTCTTCTTTTTCATTATTAACCGTTTTAGAGAAGCAATGAACCTCGCAGAACTTTTCACTTTCAAACTACTTTCAGTTTTATTTAATAATGTAATTGTCAAAATTACAACATTCCAGATTCAAACATTTATATTTCTTGAAATCCACATATTTTGCACTGTTTTATATTTATTTAAGACCTTTTAGACTACATAAAATCATACATGCATGCATACATATATATATATATATATATATATATATATATATATATATATATATATATATATATATATATATATATATATATATATATATATATATAGTCAAGCCTTTTTCCCATAGGGGTAGGCAGAGACAACTTCCTTCCACTTTCTACGGTTCTTACACACATTGTTTGCTTCCTCTACTTTCATCAGTGCTCTCATACATGCTCGTCGGTTATTGGTACTCTTGACATTATTTCTATTTTTATACTTCTTCTGCCAAACCCAACATTTATTACCGTACATAAGTGTAGGAACCAACACACCTCTATGCACAGTCAGATGTGCCTTTTTTGACACTTTCTGGCTGCTCATAAAACTATGCAGTGCCTCATTCATTTGTTTTCTTGCCAACACCCTTCGCTCAATGTCACTGTCATACTTTCCATCTCTCGTAAACTTTGAACCCAAGTACACAAATTCATTTACTTGTTCCACTCTTTCTTCCTTAATCAGAACTTGTTTATACAAGTCTTTTGTATCAAGGTCATTAAAAAAATAAACGACAGCAAATATTTTTTAAAACAGCAGATTATAAATCATTTTTTAACTGTTTTTTTTTTAAATTTTGCTGGAATTATATTTTTTTCGTTTTAATGTTACATCAATTATTTTTAGTCGTCGACATAATAAAATAAATTATGTGTGAAAAACTACGAACATCGGTGAAAAATATCCAAAAATAATATTACCAATAATATGTCGTACACGAACCAGCCTTAGCAACAGGTTGTTATCATTGGTCGGAGGGCAAGAATTATTATTATATTTTACTCTTAATTCATTTAGCAAATATTATTTCAGCTTGGTTTCTTTTAACATTTTAACTAAACAGAAGAATTAAGCAAGAGTAGACTGTAGATTGTCGGGGGGGTCGTGAAGGCTATGCCACTTTCAAGCACTATTAGATCATTTGTGTATAACCCTTAATCTATTCGAGACCCGGGATTCCGAGCCTTCGTACAAAGTTTATCAGTTTCCTGGGAGCTACTTCCTCGTTGCCTTTAACTTACTTGTGACCTGGAACCCACATCAGAATGACCTTATTATTTGCTGCTAGTTTTCTAAGGGATTGTTTACAGTCCCAAGTCAGCTTAGACTCACATGTGTATGGCTTCAGAGCTTTTAGTGCTGCTTGGCTATCTGATAAAATATAGATTTTTGACCTTTGGGTTTTCCTTTCGATGCCCTCCTGGGAACATGTCTCTATGGCATGTAATTCTGCTTAAAAGAAGGTTGGGGTGTTACCAAGGAATTGGGAGCCTAATATTTTGTAACGCCCACTCTAACCCTTTAATCCATCTTGGATCCATCAGTGTACCACACTAAAGCATCCCTTTCTAGTTTAGGTCCGTTCTCTGTACACACTTGGTGGTTGTTTATGACCACTTTAAACTGCATTTCGAAGTCGTACCTAACTGGCATAATATCTGTCGGCTTAGACATGGATTCTAGAGAAATATTTTCCAATATCATCAAATGTCCAATCCGATTTCCTGCTTTAAAATTTATTGTCTGGCTCAGTCTGAAGACACTAATTGCTGCTCCTTTCATTACAAATAAGTGAAATGGTGAAAGGTTTAGCATTACCTCTACGGCTGCAGTAGGGTACGTGGAAGTTTTCCCTGTAAGTTCCAGACAAGCTAGCCGCTGCACTTTCTGCAGCTTGACTTGTGCCAAAATTTGTTGCATTTTTGGCCACCATATTAATGAGGCATAGGTGACCATGGGTTTAATGATCGTTTGGTATGATCAGTAGAACATTTTTGGTTTCGAACCCCATGTCTTGCCAAAAACTCTGCGGCATGTCCAGCTTGCCGCTATAGCTCTGGAAAGAATGTGGTTGAGTTGGCTGTTCCATGTCAGTTTTTGGTCGATTTTTACGCCCAAATATTTAACTTCTTTGGAAAAAGTAAGCTGGATTCCATTCAGAGTTGGGGCTTCAAGTTTGTACTTTCGCCTCCTGGTGAATGGAACCAGAACTGTTTTGTTATGATTGACATTACTAAGTAAAAGTACATAACTTTCATATAATTTAAGGAGTAGCAATTCTGTAAATTCTGCTTTTTGCAGCTTGTATTCCAACTTTACAATAATATATACGTAATAAATTTTGATAATTATTGTTATTGATTAGAATTTAGATGGCATGGAAAATATAAATGTCATTAAAAACGCTTTTAGAACTTTAAAAAGTAAAATTGCATTTAAATAAAGCAAAAGGTACCTTAATGATTCAATAAATCTAATCAAGTGTAAAATTAAATAAATGTTTTTTTTAAATTTTATTTATAAACACTTTTCTATTCTAGAATTGATGGAAGTGTTTATACCAAATTTTTAACAACACGCTCCAAACATTTTACAAATATTCTAAACAATAAAAGCTTCCTGTACGTACTCTGAAAATACGCATCTTTTTTATCTTAATTAAGTTTATTTAAAAAGTCAATAAATGCAAACATCTATTTTTGGAGCCTATATATGATTAAGCAGCTGATATTATCAAGAATTTACGCGATGAAAGACAGTGTTTGGGACACATCTAAATATTATTATTTACACCAGAACTTTCGACGTATCTGATACTGATTGATAGACGGAATTGTTACGTTGAAAATTAACTTTTAAAATAGTTAAAGGTACACAGAGGCAATGATTTTAAACAACTAAAAATTTTAAACATACACCAATTTTTGTCACGGAAAATGGGTATTGAGGTATTCCATGGGTTCGATTAAAATTCCCCCTTAAACTAATCACTATTTTAACGACGTCAATTGTTAAAATTATCATATACATGTGAGTATGAATTACTAATTAGTTTAAACTGTTTTCACTTTACCTAAACTATACTCCTTTCCATTTTCGTGTGTTGCACTTTACCATGAATTTTTTTTAACAATTTGGTGCTATGTAAAATCTAGATACGCAGTGGCGTTTAAGCCAAGTTCAAGATTACAGAATGGCGAGCGGTACCGTGTGTAATATTACACGAATCATTTGCAGCCGTTCATGACTCAAAAACTATTTCACATAAACATGTATATATTGAGACTTGCGAGATACATATGTGCTCCAAATTTCATAAACACACCTTAAACAGTTATTTAGATATTAACGTCCAAAAATAGTCATTTTTATCACTGACTGACAAATAGATCAAAACTCTAACCCAGTTCCAGATGAACTAAAAAGTTCAAATTTGACATCCCGATAGGAACTTGGGTAAATATAAAGGAATAAATCAGAAACTTTTTATTATTTTATTATAATTTTTCAATTAATTGTTGCTATTAGGAACACTTTCTTATAGTGCCTATGATGTAAGAATAAGCAATCAAAATTGATGACAGTCGGTCTTTATGTGTATTTTAAGGTAACTAAGTGAGTATATATCAAATGGAATACCACACTTTTTTCTAATCCAAACATATTATTTTTAGTACTTATAACTAAGAGTATAGTCGAACTTTCGTATTTAGTATTAATGGGATTTAGTATTAATTATTATTTCAATATTTAGCGCACATCAATAGTGTTAGATCATTACTTATAAATAATAATATAAGGAGTGGTCTGCGATGTCGCCAGACATGAACCCAATTGAACATGCCTGGGATATGCTCTTCTGAGCTATTCTGGCTCGAAGAAATCAACCAACCAGGAACTAGCAGTTGCTGCAAGAGAAGAATGGGAGTATCTGCCGCAGGAAGATATTGATCACATTGTTACCAGTATCAGAGTTCGAATACAGGCTTGCATTGACACCCATGGTAGAAATACGCTGTATTAAAATTGTAAAAATTATTTTTTAAAAGAAATAAAATTTTACTTTTCTTATTTTTTTATTGCAAAAAAAACTACATCTGTTCTAAAACAAAAAGCATCTGCCAATGGAATTGTTTTTATTGTAAATTTAATCTATAAATGTAGTTTGGTACAATGTTTAATAAAAACGAAGATTTAAGGTGATGCATACCTTTGAAACTATGTGTAATATGGAATGCTCTTTCAAGAACAAAGAAACCACCTTCGTAGACTTAAAAAGTGCGTGGAAGTAGGAGGAGCTTATATTGAACATTTATTAGATTAACGTTAGTTTTTTTCTTGGTTAGTAATTAGTTTTTGTCTAATGTGCATTAATAAAATTGTAAATATCAGCCAAATGGCTTATTTTATCGAATTCCAACAATAGTACCTTTTCGTTAGCTTAAAGTGTGAGGAATTCATTTTCGATACCAACATACAAAGTGTGTCATCCTTGCAAAAATTTTGGATCACCAACTATTATGAGTAGTCCGACCCTGGCTTCAAGGCACTACTATAAATCTACAAGTACGTTATAATTATGCTAAGAATTTGTTTAACTTCAAATAAACATTACGAAAATTAAAAATAAAAAATAAATTTAAACTTTGGATGTCTATAACTCGAAAACGAGGGCCTGTATAAAAAAAGCTTATGCAGGGTGGCCAACCAAAAACGAAACAGAGCCATTTGCAAAAACCATGTCAACATTTTAGAAAAACCCCCAAACCCGTCGTTGGTTTAAGAGGGACACTCTATTTCGGTATTTTTGACTCCACTACTTTTGACCCCAAGAATTACCCCAAATTTTTTTAAATGGCATTGGGGGTCAAATAAGATGTCTTTTGAAAGCTGTGACAATTCTCTTCAAAATAGTCTTTAAATTTTGCATTTCCTCCCAATACTTTGAAAAAAATCTAATGTTAAAATTCCAATTTTTTTTAGTTGCCTACTTACTACTTAATTGATTAAATGATCAAACTGATGACCGCCCGATTCCATACAATAATAAAGATTTTGTTCAAAACGTTCACGCACATTCCGAAATAATTCGACGGCACTCGTCAACGATTCTTTGACGCAAATCTTCCAACGACGCTGGTTGTGTTTTATAGATTTTACTTTTTAGATGTCCCCACAAAAAGAAATTGAGGGGCGATGCTGCATCTAGCATTGAATGGACTCCACGATAGCCCGGTCCCTGGATACCCTGTATATACAATAAAGAAATTTAAAATAAACCCATATATTAAAATGTATACTTATTCAGAAGAGATCATCTTTACGTGATTCATCATCGGTTTCAAGAGAGATAATTAATTACAAGTTTACTCTACCAAATTGTCAACCTTCCACATATTTTGTTTACGTATTTTGTAGCTTTTTGGTAATTTTTTTTGAAATTTTTGATAATTTTTGCAATAAAATTTACAAACCAATAAGTTTAATTGTTGTTTTATGACGGACCAAAAATCATTTTTTTTGTACCCAAATAAGCTCAATTTTGTTTCATTCGCAGTGAAATGGTGACAATCGAAGAACAGTAACTTCACTTTCCTTGGCCATTTTATCAATAACGTATTTTTTGAATACCGATGTGTATTATCTAGCCAATACATAAGGTTTTTTTTTTAACATATTGTTGTTAGTAGTAGCTTTATAAGCAACCAGAAAGTGTCAAAAAGGAAACGTCTGGCTGTGCATAGAGGTGTGTTGGTTCCTACACTTATGTATGGTAGTGAATGTTAGGTTTGGCAGAGGAAGCATGAAAATGGGATTAATGCTGCGGAGATAAGTAGTCTGAGAAGTAAAGCCGGAGTGACTTGGTTGGATAAAGTAAAGAATAGTGAGATAAGATATGCAATAAGCTTGTCAAGGCCCCTCCTGGATCAAAGACCTTCTGGTCTTTGGCTAAAGCCATAAATAAGAATTTCACAACTTCTTCTTTACCACCACTCGAGAGGTCCGACGGCACGACAGCCGTATCTTCCAAAGAAAAAGCGGATCTGCTGGCCGAAATGTTTAGCTCTAACTCAACCCTCGATACCAATGGAAAACAACCCCCAACGATACCTAGAATAAACGCATCAATGCCTGAGGTCACTATCCGCCATCGCACTATCAGGAAAATCCTTCGAAATCTTGACTCTAATAAGGCAGTAGGACCAGATGGAATTCCGACAATTGTCCTGAAGACCTGTGCTCAAGAGCTCACCCCAGTTCTCTGTAGACTCTTCAAGTTATCATACAGCAAAGGAGCATTTCCGTCCATGTGGAAAAACGCTAAAGTCCAACCGATTTCAAAAAAAGGAAAGAAGACTATTCCTGCAAATTATCGCCCTATTGCATTGCTCTCAGTCATATCCAAAGTTATGAAAAAAGCGATTAACACAGAACTTATTAAATCTCTGGAGAAATTTGAAATAATCCATGACAGACAATATGGATTTCGACAACTTCGGTCTACTGGAGATTTGCTGGCTTATGTCACTCAGCTTTGGACAAACACTATTGAAAAGTTTGGTGAATCCCGTGCAATAGCCTTGGATATATCTAAAGCCTTTGACCGCGTTTGGCACCAGGCATTGTTAAGTAAATTATCTGCCTACGGTCTCCCAACCAAACTGCGCCAATGGCTCATGAGCTTCATGCAAGATCGCTCCTTACATGTGGCAGTTGACGGTGTTTCTTCTGATACATTTAAAACTAATGCCGGGGTCCCCCAGGGTTCCATCCTGTCCCCCACCTTATTTCTTTTACACATCAACGACCTCTTGAAAACCACCACGAACCCCATTTACAGTTTCGCAGACAATGGCACACTTGTCTCAACTTTCACATCCTATCGATATATTTCGGTGAATGATACAAATTGATTCGGGCAGGAACAGGTTGATTCCATCAATAGAGATCTTAAAGCAATCGTCGAGTGGGGAACCAACAATCTTGTTTAGTTCAACGCCCAAAAAACACAAAGTGCCACGTTTTCCAAGAAAGTAAATTCCTCAAATCATTCCATCACAATGTCTGGAAATACCCTTGAACCAAGTCCAAGACCATGTTGCTAACATCGCAAAGTCGACAAGCCAGAGGCTAGGTTTTCTGTGGAAAGCCAGAAAGTTTTTTACTCCTGATCAACTGTTGACGACGTACAAGGCTCAAATCCGACCTCTACTGGAGTATTGCTCGCACATTTGGGGTTCAGCACCAAGGCATTCTCTTCGTCTTCTAGATTCCATTCAGAAAAGAGCCATTCCTTGATAAACAGCTCATCTCTCACAGATACCCTTCACCCACTAGAACATAGAAGAAGAGTTGCAGACCAGTCATTGCTCTACAGATATTTCCATGGCAGATGCTCCAGAGAAATAAAAACTCTTGTACCACCATTGGCCACATTCGGCCGAAGAACTCGGCACGCTGATCAGTCTCACCCATTTACTCTCAAGATTGACACTACAAGGACCAATCTTCATCAAGAATCCTTCTTTTACAGGGCTGCTACGGAATGAAATAAGCTTCCAAAATCAGTTTTTCCAGAGAACTATGACCTGCAACTTTTTAAAAAGCGTGTCCACAATCATTTCCTTTCTATAATCCCTTTCCCTTCTAATAGTCGCAGTGCGGGTTGTCCGCGGCCCACACGATAGGTCTACCCTTTTTGCGACTATTTTCATAAAAAAAAAAATAAGAGAACGCTGTGATTTAAAAGAAGATGTGGTTAAAATTGATAACTAAGAAATGTTTAGATGGTTTGAACACGTAGAAAGGATGGATGAAGGAAGATTGACGAAACAAATTTATAATGCGAGTGTGAATGGACAAGTCGGTAGAGGTGGACCTCGGCGAACATATCTTGATCAGATCAACATTGTTTTGAAGAAAGGCCAGTTCAAGAGTACCAACAACCGACGAGCATGCATGATAGCACTGATGAAAGTAGAGAAAGCGTAAGATTTGTGTAAGAACCATAGAAATAAAAAGGAAGTTGTCTCTGCACACCCCTACGGGAATAAGGCGTGACTATGTGTATGTATGTGTGTTAGTAGTTATTTCCAATTTTCTTTTTAGCTGAGGGTAATGGTTGTTTTAACATTGAATGATAACTAGCATTATTTAAAATTATGATCGTTAGTAGGAATTGCAGATCCAGCTATTACAAGAAATATTTTCCAAAAGTTCGGAATTCATTTTTTCGTGGTAATCTTTGATAGACTTTGATACAAATTCAAGCAAACCAACATGTACCAAACCGTCATTACTCCCAATATGGGTTATTAATAAACGACGACTTTTCTCAATTGAGATCATACAACCCGTTGATAAACCTTTTAAAAACGCTTGTCTAGGATTTTTAATCAATTTGTCTTACCAGACGTTTGTAACTAACTTCTTCATTCAACCAAGTTTAATCTAAATAGAAAATCTGTTTTCCATCTGCTGTTTTTTTTCTTTCCAACTTAACTGATATGTTCACTTATCCACTCTAAAGTTTCATTAGTGCACAGTCTATCATAAAGTACACACAATATCATTTATTGTATTCCAAAAAAGCTTGTATAAATCTTTTTACTGTTTAAATTTCAATAATATGGGATTAATTGGTAATTAAACAAAGTGTATTGTTTAAGTTTTTTGCCATTATTTCGCTTTTTTAAATTAATATACATTGTAAGCATAATTTAAATAATTAGATAAAAAAATTACATTAAAAATAAAACTTTTGCAACAGCACACATTTTCTCAACTGCAATTTGTTCCAAGCAAAAAGAGTTTCTACAGAATAAGTTTACGATTTAGATTAAAAGCAAAATGCCCCCATTTTATTAAGAGACTTTATTTTATTTGTACAACCACAGTACGAGTATTTTGGCTGTCGCTTATTTAAATCGTTTTTTTTGTCTACTTTTGATTGGTATATACCATTTAAGTGTATTCAATATTTTAATGAATGAAATAACACAACCTGTATTATTGTAATAACTACATTATAAATTTATTCCTAGCCATAAAATTCAAACATCAACATCATTGACTCTAACTACATTGTCTCATTAGTTAGTATTATATTTTTTTCACACTATAGGTAATCAATAACCGACGAGCATGTATGAGAGCACTGATGAAATAAGAGAAAGCAAAAGATGTGTGTAAGAACCGTAGCAAGTGGAAGGAAGTGGTCTCTGCCTACCCCTACGGAAAAAAAGGCGTGACTATATGTGTATATCTAAGTATGTATACAGGTAAAATAAAAAAAAAACACAAGAAATTATTTATTTATTTATTAACAGATAACAAGTTGGTGAATAACACTAATAAATTCTTATAAGATTATGTATATATTTAGTCAGTAAAACTGGCTGACTGAGTTATATTTTTTTAAATTAATGTACTGAAAATAGGTAATTTAACTCATTTGTCGAATTTTGTAACTTCAATAATTTTAACGAAAATCTATTCTACTTTCGGAATAATTTTATGCGTTGGATGCTGTGAAATAAAATCATTAATTTTATTGGAGTTTAAATAAAAAAAAATTAAAATACCTTGCCATATTATTTTAAGGGAATTATTTATTTTCTCCTTGTTGATTTTAGTAATTGCATTTTTATTAGATTTTCTATTTTGAATTAAAAAAGTGTTTGAAAAAAAAAAGGAAATTTAATGGTCTTTTTGTGGTAACTCAAGTTGTTATTTAAGTGAACCGTATTGTAATTACATGTCAAAAGATAATTAGAATATGGAGTTCGGAAAAACGTCAGTCGTCGGGAAAGGAAACCTTCGTAAATTCCGTGGAAAGCTGTCGACGGACCATCAACGGCAAGTGAAGTTCGCCGGTTTGGCAGTGTTATTGGAAACAGCGCACTTCCATTAGAACAGATGTGGCGTGGCGGCGATGTACTTTCTCCCTGAATATGCAAGGGTGGTGTATTGGTACATAATAGGTTCAGTGACGTGTTCCACTAACCCTGACAGGAGGGTCGTGTCGGGTCGGACAAGCTCAGACGACAGGCGAGAGGGACCGGGGGGTTGAAGCGAGCTGATGGATTACCCGGCCACCCTGTCAAACGCAAGATGGATCTGCCATTTTCAAACTCTTTTCTCTTTCCTGCTTTCGCTCTAATACTTCCACAATTGTCGAGAAACGAGCGAGATCATCTCGCAACACCAAGAAACAATATTTACTAAAGCATAAATAAAACTAACATACTTAATTAAATCAGATTAAAATACCTATTTTAAGAACAATGTACGAGTATTTTTGCAAAGTCTTGTAAACTTTTTGTTATTTAAAATATTTTGGGATTGTTTATTATTCACAAAATTATTTTTATTATTTTCATTGCACATTAATTTTTTAAATGAAAAATAAAAGAAAAGCACCGTTTAAGCTTCACAATACAAAGCTTAAGTATTCGGCATTAAATGAAGGTGAATAAAATTGAAATTCTTAGAGCAGATAAAGCCAGCTACTATAAGTATATAGCTATTTAACATAAAAAAATTTACAAACTAAATATAAAAGGAAAATAGGTACTATACCTCAAAAAGTTCTTTAAAAATAAGTTTTTCCTATTCTATAATAACGATATTTATTAATTCTGGTTATCAATAAACCATATATATAGTACAACAGAAGTAGCTTGGCGGGCGAAGAACACACAAATCTGCGCACAACGAAAACATTCGAATAACGATCCGATCGGCGACGACGAAATTTTCAGTAATCGCGAGTCTCAAGTACAATTGGAGGAAGAAGTTTACGAATGTGAAGTATATTCAGCCAAATATTTGTTATTTTAGAGACTAGCCGCCCGCCAAGCTACTTCTGTTGCACTGTGAATAATAAGAAAAAAAACTAACTGTGTTGACTGTTGATGTTTCGTTAAGTTTGGCTTAAATATGATGATTAGACTTGGGCAAATATGCACTTAAAAACGTGATGTATGTACCCATATACGCATGTACAGGGTGTTAGTAAATAAGTGCAACAAACTTCAGGGGGTGATTCTGCATGAAAAAATAATGACAGTTTGCTACATAAACGTATGTCCGCAAATTCTTCCTTTCAGAGATACGGGGAGTTAAAGTTTTTCTTAAAAACTAACTATTTATTTATTGTTCTGAAACCGGTCGGATATGCAAATAGAATTTGGTGGGTTTTAAGAGGTAGTTATTGCGCATTTTTTGACCTACAATTAAGAATTTTATGTTTATCATTGGCGCGCATACGGGTAATGATCCCAATTTTTTTAAAGAAAAAATGGTATGCTACTGAGTTATTTTAAATTAAAAATCATGTTTAAATTTCTTGGTAAATTTGTGACAAAAAAACTTTCTTGCCTTTTTTTCGTATGGGGCGCCGTTTTTATGCAAAAAAATTAAACATCTTTTCTTCTTTAATACATTATCAAGAACTATCTAATTTTATTTGCATATCTCGACTGGTTTCAGAACAATAAATAAAGCATCAGTTTTTAAAAAAAACTTTAAAACCTCGTAACTCTGAAACGAAGTATTTGCGGTCATATGTTTACATAAAAAACTGTCATTATTTTTTCATGCAGAATCACCCCCTGAAGTTTGTCGCACTTATTTACTAACACCCTGTATATGCATGATTTTTGGCAATAACATGCAAAAAACAACACTAATTGATACTTTAAAGTATATTCATTACATTAATATTTTTTAAAACATATTACCAAAACCAATAAAATATTAAGATTGATTTAATTTTCGACACAACTTACTGTGTATTTCAAAACACATTTTACAAACAAATTTTAAGGTTCCCCAATGTGTTCTACAGTCCACAGTTCACCAATTTTTGCTCAATATGTTATGGATGATCTTCTAGAATTCTGTATACTCAAACTTTCTTTTAAAATGCCTTTTATTAAAAATTATGTAGGTGTTTAGTTTCACATGATAAAATTGAGACTAAACGATACCTTTTAATTCCAATTAATGGAATATATACAAAATTAAAATCCAGAGAAAGTGCACCGAATGAGAAGCAATTTAGTTTATAGTATACCTTGCAGTTATTGCAAAAAAAATACATAGGACAAACGATTCAAACTTTTAAATCTCGAATTACTGGTCATAAATGTGACTTTAGACTTTTTTGCGCAACTCTCTGATTATTTAGTTAACCAAGATTAGATAATAAATTAGGATGATACAAAAATTATAAATCAAGAACAAAATTTGGCAAAGACTTTTCATAAAAATGGTTGCACTTAACAGCGATATCAATACTATAAATAAGATATCTGACTTTAACCAACTCAGCAAGATTTACTCGGATCTACTTAGAAAATAAATTTGTATGCATAGTTAATATTTATAGAAAATTCCCTGTGCAACAATAATTTTTGGTCTTGATATAGAAAATATAAATTTGTCGAAAGCTTGGAAAAGTAAACAAGAGTTTTTCTAAATTTGGTTTAGTCCGACTGAGACGATGTTCTTTCTCTAAGAAAGTGTGTCAACGAAAAACCTTAAGTTTGTAACAAAATCTATACATATACTCTATAAAATATATGTTTAAAAAAATGATATAAAATAAATACAATATAACCTATCCAACAAAACCTTAAATTATTTTATTTTACCCTGTTCCCAAATATATATAAATTGTTCAAAATTCAAACAAATTATTTAACAAAATTAGGCATAACACAAATAATTTTTAAACAAAATTTAGTGCACACTGATTTAGTCGCTGGGGGCCCCTATTTGGTAATTTCTTGGTTTTTCTTTTAAATGCTTTTAAATTATGATACTTTACTTTTACTAATGACTATTAAATTTCACCTCTGCTCTCTTCAATATTTTCTTTCTTCCGCACAAAAATACGTCTACATTCTTTAATAATCATATTCATACTAAAAAATTTAAAAACTCTTTTTAAAACAAACTACCACCGCTTGCAAAATATTTTATTTTTTTCTACCCAGTATAATACATAATTTATTTATTGTTAAGCACTCCAATACTTTATTATGAAATTGAGACGTCGACTCCAACAGAAGCCGTGTTAGAAAACTAGAAGCTTTCGAAATGTGGACGTATGTTGAAAATATACTGGATGGACAGAGTGCGCAAAGTGGATGTACTTACAAAAATTTCCAAAATTTTCAAGTCATGCTTCCACTTAAAAACTGTTAGTTTGGACACATTCTCAGAAACTAACAATACAGACTTCTCAAACTAATAATAGAAGGAAAAATCGAAGGCAAAAGAATATCGTGGAGTCGAAGAATATCGTGGCTAAGAAATTTACGACAATGGTATGTTGAAACCACGACAAGTCTCTTTAGAAAAGCAGTCGACAAAGTACAGATAGCGCTGATGATTACCAACGTTCAAAATGGACAAGTCACTTGAAGAAGAAGCACTCCAATCAGTATTTTTTTTAACCTTCTATAATATTAAAATTGCAATACTTTTAAAATATAAAATTCAGTTATTGTTACAGATTGTGGATAACGAGTCCGCCACTGTCACATTGTCTGGCCAGAAGGCGCGGTGCGTTGCACAATCAGCGGTATCAAAGGCCAGACATTTCTAACAGTTTTCATGAAATGTTTTATTGTGTGACAAGATTAGAATAAATTCTTTAGTTATTGTACTGAGTTTTATAAATTATCAAACCCAAGAATAAATATCGTAACATAATCATTAAGTAGGTTTCAAAGAGGTATCCTGAATATAAAGTACCTATAATACCTATAATAATGTTAGATATAAAGTATTTTCATGGAATTAATTGCCGCTCTTTTCAAATAAGAGATGGGTAAATTCTCATTTCAAGAAATATGTCCAAATGTCTTTTTTTTACAATTCGCATATAATTTCTGTACGATTATAAAAAATTTACAACCTTTGAATATTTCTTTTTTATTTTGTATTATTTCAAATTTTTGGCGACCACTGTAAATATTTTATTCAATTCCTTTAATTTTGATTTGTAAAATATTTTATATAATCCAAATTGTTACTTAAAACTTTGCTGCCACTAAAACAAAAAACCTTTTTTAGTCCTTGTATTGCTCGATCCAATTGGAAGCAAATTTGATTTTAGACATTTTTCACGTATTTTTAAGCTTAAACTATTTCAATTTAAACTACGAATACGACTAACGTTTTTCTTTACAAATTTTATAGAACGGAGAACTTTCCCTTTTCTGATTGTTTTTCTTAAATGCCGAATTATCATTTACCTTCTGTACAATACCAAGAAGATTTGTAAGGTTTATACCCAAATAAAAATAAATCGGTATGGTTATATTTTTGATATTTATGCTTTTTATTTTAATTTATTTAAAAATATGCAAAATGTTTCAAAGGAACCGTGGTATGCAGAAAAAGAGCATGAAATATTTTGATAGATTTACTTAAATGCTACGTCTATATTACTATTATTATATTCTACAATTACTATTTAAACTATTTAAATCAACTTAACATATAATGACCAATTGACTTATTTAAGAGGATTATATCAGTAAATTTAGCAGCAACTGGAAAGAAGTGGACTCTGCCTACTCCAACGAGATAATATGATAAAGAAAACATCAAAAATATGTAACGTTCTAAAACTAAAAATGTTTATTCGACAAATTAGACAATAAGATCTTAAATATGAGAAAATAAATAAAATTTTGTTTGTGCCTGAAAAACATATTTTGATGAAAGGCACAAGGATGGAAAATGCCTTGCGGAATACAAATCCAAAATTATATTCCACAGTATTGAGAAAAATCTTTGAAGAAGTAAAAGTAAAACGGAAGGAATGAAGAAGGAAAATTACGGAACTCAAACGGTTAAAATGAATGTGGAGAGAATTCCAGATAAGTGATGGGTTAAAGGATCGTTGATTGGGGATAAAGGAGCAAAAAAACGAAGAATCGCGTTAAAAGTGAGTGGAGGCATGTTATAAGTTTTAAGATTGTGGTCGTTGGGAAAATTGGAAGCGCTGTATTAAATTATTAATGTAGGAAGGTACTGCGTGAAAAAATTAAAAAAAAATGGAAGTAGTTTGAGTGTCAAAATATCTGATACTTAAAGTAAAAGTTTAAAGTATTCCATGTTATAATCAACTTTTATTTTAATAAAAAAAAGAAAAAGTAAATACCAAATTAATAATTTTTAACACATATTAAAGTTTAATTAAAAAATATGTATGTGTTAATAAAAACTGTCTTTTTGGTTTCGAATAAACTTTTTAAGTTAAGGAATGTTTAATAAAAATACAATTTTCTAACACAAACATTTTTATTTTGTGTTTACCTCTACCATTAAAATATAATATAAAGAAACAATAGTAAAAATATTTTGAACAAAAAACCCCAATCACACATCTTTTCAGTAAACTCATACAGTGGAAACCAAAAAGTAAGATAAATATTCTACAACATCCATTAAAAGGTTTATACATGATAAATTGATAGTGGACACAATACAAACCATTAAATATGGCTGAATAATGATGATTAAAATATCGGTTCACATCTCCCTCATAACATGGTCATTATCGGTTTATTGAAGATCTGTTACTTATCTGTGAGGGTAGCCAGGAATATGTGACGTCTAGTTTTCTGTAAAAGAAAATGATGAAAAATTGTTTTCGATTAAGTACGTTGTAATGATGTCTGGAGTGTTACTTTTATTTATTTTTTTGTGGTCAGCTATTTTCTTAATAATCACTGACTTCACTTTAGACGAAGTTTTAAACACAGGACAATTGTTAACCTTCTTTTTACTAATTTCTAATACATTTTGTTGTATCCAGCATATAGCAAATTTGCGGTGGCGGGATTATGACGCAATTTAAATAATTGTGTTCTTTAGTAATTTGTAAATGTGATTTAAAATTCATTACTTTAAAAACCTAAAATTTTTTTAATAAATAACAAACATTAGCATTATCTGGAAATCATAAAATAATAAGAGATACCTACAGTGAAGAGGCGTGACTATATTAGGCATGTATGTAAATACATAAAGCTAAAAAGTTAAAATTTTAAAACAAAACCATCTAACAAAAAACTTTTTTGTATTCTTTAGTTTTTCTACGGGTGTCACTCATTGACGTTAAAAATATTGTGCTGTAATTTTTTTTAATAAACAATCACAAAAAGTATACAAAACAAGGTTCAAAATTCAGATGAATGTTTAATAAATCAACATTGAATTGGATGCCACTTCATTCATTCATATCGATGCTACTATCAGCAATAACCTTTCCTGAGAAAATCACGTGAGGTCCATTGCCAAAAGTGCATCCCAAAAACTTGGTTTTTTGTTTCGTGCCAAGAGCTATTTCACCTCCAGTCGGCTGCTTATGATCTATAAGGCACATATCCGACCTGTACTGGAATACTGTTCCCATATTTGGAGTGCGGCACCTAAACATATCCTGAAACTATTGGATTCTGTCCAAAAAAGGGCAATTCGTCTCTTCGGTGATGCCTCGCTTACAAACTCGCTCACTTGTCTGGAACACCGTAGAAAAGTTGGCAATTTGTCTCTATTTTATAGATATTTTCATGGGCGATGCTCTTCTGAAATATCAACAATCGTTCCTTCTTTGGCAGTCTCTTCGAGATTAACCCGTCAAGTTCAGTCTTCACACCCCTTCGTGGTCACTTTAGAGACCTGCAGAACATCACTTTCCAAAGACTCATTCATCCAACGAATTGCGAGGCTTTGGAACTCATTGCCTATGGAGGTGTTCCCCGAGGCATACAACCTCCAGAAATTTAAGAAGAACACCAACTCCCACCTTCTTTTCCTTGGTTCCCACGATGTTCTCTGAACATTACAGGATATCCCTTTTCGTGGGAACCAGAACATAAAAAAAAATTTAATTTAAAACCTAAAAGAACCGAGTTGGAGTTATATATCTCAAATAATTTTAAATATTTTAAAATACAGGCACTGTTTTTATTTTTTCATATTTGTATCCGAATCCCAAATGGTGGAATTATAGTCAACTAATTCAATTGCGGGCTTTACCCAAGAAAGGTCAATGCAATCAAACCGTAAATCGTGACCCTTTTTTTAAGCTGTTGTACCTGAAAGTAAATAATAATAAAAATTTAACATTAGGTTGGGATGGGGTTAAGTTAGGTGAGAGAAGAAAACAAAGAAGAAAACAAAATATAATTAGAATCATTTGATAAATAATCCGCATCCAATTCGTCCATTTCCTTTTTCGATTGCAGTAGTGAGAATCATACCGCATCCAACTTGATCCCGCCCAAAAAAGTAACAACGCTTTATTTTTTCTTTTTCTTCTTCTTCTTATTTTAAGACAATGTATTGTTTTTTTAAAGCTTAAGTTGTGACTCCGATGTCCAGCTTTCGAACCATCCTTTGGAGGTCTTCCTAGAGGTCTACGGTTGGTTGGTTTTTCCTCTTTTGCAATTTTGGGTAGTTGATTATGAGCCATTTTGTAGACTTGGTCTTTCCATGCTCGTCTTCTTATTCTGGACCATCTTACAATGTCTG
Organism: Agelastica alni; assembly: GCA_950111635.1. Classification (NCBI taxonomy): domain Eukaryota; kingdom Metazoa; phylum Arthropoda; class Insecta; order Coleoptera; family Chrysomelidae; genus Agelastica; species Agelastica alni. Next base: position 46,060,070 of record OX467712.1, on the reverse strand, counting down.
AAATGTCACACTGGACTCTGATATCTCTGCTTCTCACTCTATCTCTAAGCGTTTTGCGTGATTGATTTTAGCGTCTTCATTTCGGTTGTTCTTGGCAGTTGTTTAGTAGCGGCTGTTTCTGCTCGTGTTTCTGTGGCGTAGGTCATAATAGGACTTACACACGTCTTGTAAATTCGCTTTATTTTTTTAAATGATAATAAATTAAGGGTAAATTTGTACTATAAATGGTTATTAATTTTAACAGAAGTATTCAGTAATAAAATATAATTACAATCGTCTTCTAGATTTAATTCAGAAAAGGGCCATTCGGTTAATAAACACATCTCACAGATACCCTTCACCCACTAGAACATAAAAGAAGAGTTGCAGACTAGACATTACTCTACAGATATTTCCATTGCAGATGCTCCAGAGAAATAAAAACTCTTGTACCACCATTGGCTACATTCGGCCGAAGAACTCGGCACGCTGATCAGTCTCAAGATTGACACTACAAGCACCAATCTCCATCAAGAATCCTTCTTTTATAGGGTAGTTACAGAATGGAACAAGCTTCTAAAATCAGTTTTTCCAGAGAACTATGACCTGCAACTTTTTAAAAAGCGGGTCCACAATCATCTCCTTTCTATAATCCCTACCCCTTCTAATAGTCGCAGTGCGGGCCGTCCAGTGAGGATTATACCGCATCTAACTTGATCCCGTTCAAACAAAGTACCAACTATTTATTTATTTTATTGATAATAAATTAAGGGTAAATCTGTGCTATAAATGGTTATTAATTTTTTCAATTTTAACAGCAGTAAGTAGTAATAAAATCTAAATAGAATCGTTTAATAAATAATCCGCATTCAATTCGTCCTTTAACTTTATAAAAATAATTTCTAAACAAAAGTTTGCTCTAAATTAAATTTCATGCTATTATTTTATCTAAAAATACATTTTGCATAAAAAGTAATGAGGATTTTTTCTTAAACTTTAACCATATTTAATATTTAAAAACAGCGCTATAAAAAAATGTTTAAATTATTTTACCAAAACATTCCACACTTATTTATTGGTTCATTGTTGAAGGAGATAACAAAATTATAATACAGTTTTTAAAACACTAAACAAGCAAACATTTAATAACATTAATCCTAAAAAATACCCATTAATTTTAATAAATCACATTAGATAAGTATTTAAAGTTAAACAAACCGAATCTATAAATCTATTATCAGCCTTCAAGAGATTGTTTTTTTAGAGAAAATCTTAATGAACTAAAATTCTTACTTGAAAGTTTTTCAAATTGTTTCAGCAAATCATACATTAACATTTATTATTGTAAATTTAAAATTTATTATTTCACATATATACATACATACGTTATTATTCATTTTGTTTATTAAATAAATTTATGTACCTACATTGTTGCATTGTAACTTTTTTGTTTCAGTATTATTTTTTTAAAAAAAAATTAAAATAATTATGAATTCTTCTTCAAAAAATACTATCTGGCATTTAATGATAAAATTATGCTAACATACAATTAACAATTAACTCACTTCTGAATATATGTCACCTTTTTTGTGACATTTTTTGTCAATTTGTTTCTTTTTTTAAAAATATTAGTAGTATATTTATTTAGTTATTTGTAACGTATAATTAGCCATTATTGTTAGCTGTAGCATCTCGAGTTATTTTAAAATGGTGTATTCTCTGCAAGAACGAATAGAAATAATGTTTATTTAATAAACGTCACCAGACCATTACAGAGATAGTACGGAAATGTAAAAAAACTCGATCCGTTTGTAATAAAAAAAATAATAATCCCAGAATTCTCGACGAAGCTGCATAAATTGAAGTACTGGGTCATTTTGCTATAGATCCTACCCATTCCATTCCAAAAGTATCAAAGCTTACAAATATTTGTGCCGGTTTCATACACAAAGTGTTAAAATTGTATTAGTTTTTTCCTTAAAAAATATAAATTTATCATCAGCTTAGTGAAAACGGCTATGACCGCAGAATTGAATTTTATGAAACAATGTCCCAAAAAATACAAGAAGATGCAAATTTGGTTAAAGATATATGTTTCAGTGATAAATCAACGTTTTATTTAAATGGTTTTGTTAACAAATATAATTGTAGGTACTGGGATGACGAAAATCCTCACGTGTTTCGACAGGATAATACTCAGTTTCCAGCAAAGTTCAATGCATGGGCTGGTATTCTTGGAAATTAGATAATTGTACCACTTTTTATTGACCAAAACCTATCGGGAGAATTGTACCTAAAATTATTAAAAAATGAAATTGGTCCACTTATTACCCAGTCACTAGAAAGACCAGTTAATAATCAGGAAAATATGGCGCTAGATGAACTACACCACATTACGCACTAGCTATAAGACAATGGCTAGACGAACGATTTCCAAGACATTGGATTGGCAGAAGGGAATGGCTGGCAACATCTTCAGATCTTACACCACTTGACTATTTTTGGTCTCCTCCAGAAGAGATTAAAGAACTAAAGCTTAAAATAATTGAAGAATGCAGACGAATTAGTAGCGAAACTTTGCAAAGAGTTCGGGAAGAATTTAAAAACAGGTTTATATTATTGCCTACAAAATAACGGCGCACACTTTAAATAGTTACTGTAAATACATTTAAGGAGCTGTTTGTAATTAACTTCATTTTAGTTTTTGTTGTAATTTTGCTATATTTTATGTTATCTGTAAAATTAATCAATAGAATAAATTGTTGTTTATATGGCTGATTTGCATTTTTTTAAATTTTCAGTTAATGTATCACAATGTGGGGATTGCTAATTGACATTTTAAAGAAGAGGTCCCTTGATTTAAAATTCGACTTGTTTTTTGTTTTTCTTACATTTACGCAAAATCAAAAGTTATTTGGATTGGCTGGTTTTGAGATGAAAGCACCGTAAATAAATATTAAATAAACATATAGCACTGAAATTTTGCAAAGGTTAATGGAATATCCTCAAAAGAGTTAATTGGTTTTATAAATTATAAATGAAAAATTAGTTATTTTTATTAATAAATAATAATTATAAACCGTGGGTAATAATTAAAAATATCTGCTAAAAAGTAATAACCAATCGGCTAAAAATAAAATAAAGAAACTAGAAGGTTATTATATATTTTTTTATATTATGTTTATGTCTTGACAAACGATTTGTTATTATTGCATATTTTTTTAAAATTTTAACTCTTTTATAAAGGTTATTACTGTGAATTATATTTGTTTTAATACATGTGTTTAAAATAGTGTAAAAAATATTCAAATATATTTACATATTTTTGTAAATAATTATATCCCCTTCTGCAATTAAACATTCAAAATTACTTTGGCAAATTTTACATTTGTTGCAAGAATAAATCTCGTGTACCTACTACCTATTTCTCTAGTCTATAAACAACTGATTCCAAATAACACAATATAAAACAAAGAAAGTAAGTGGCACGTTTAAATTATAAAAAATTAATATAAATAAATATATATATCCTACCTTAGAACGTACATAACCAAAACACAACTATAAAACGCTTAAATTTCATTAAAAACTCACCATGTTCTTTAAATCAAATGCCGACGACAACCTTACCGGTATCGTGTTACAACGGCCATCTTAGACTAGTAAAAGCGCATGTCAAAGCTTTTTAAAGCTGCGACAGCTGGCTGAAGATGATAATTGTTAGCCGTTGATGCTGACCCGACCCAAGCCAAGTTTCAGTTATGCAAGAGTGTTTGAATTTAAGAATGAAAGCGATATTAGCCATGCATTTTTGGAATGTTGACAGTTTGTCACTTTCAAGGGTGGACGACTTTGTGTGATGGTTTATTTTACGGAGATACGAAGTGTATAATCTAAGAATGTGGACAACATATCTGCTGAATTTTTTAGCTTTGTCTTACCACTTATATTCTTGTCGATTCTATGCAGATACATTGTAAACGTATTGTAGGTATAAATAAGGAGAGTTATTAGAGCAAAATTCTCTTATCTTGTTTTAAATAATTAAAATAGACCAAACTTATACATTAAAACGGAAAATATTTAAGGAAAAAAATATTGAATTTAACGTTAAATTTTGTTACCATAAAATAAATAATTTACTGGTTTAATCAAAAAAACAATTAAATAGTTTATAAGATTATTTTGCATATAAAAGTGATCGTGAAGAGTATGATTCCCATTTGTTTAACACATCTATTTGTATAACTTAATTTTTTAATAAACTTATTCAATCTTAATTGGTATTTTGTAATGCATGTAGTTAAAATTTAATGTCGAAAAATAATTTGAATTTTTTTTTGTTTAAAGTAAAATTTAGTCTTTTTAACTTCCCAGTGAAAGTTATAGTAATAGGTCCCATTTTGCGAATCCCAAATTTTGACATATCTCCTCATTTTAAGGTCCACAGAGTGGATTATAATAGTTTTAAGTGGAAGTCTATGTGTGTGTATGTACGTATGTTGGTATGTGCGTTTGGAATTATTTTTCCTCTCGATTATCTCGAGAACAAAAAATGATATCGACGTCGAACTAATTGCATTCGACGCATAATTACGCAACTTAAAACTGATTGGATTTTCATCAAAATCGGTTATGCTGTTTTTTATGGAGAATAAAAAAACTAAAAAAAAAGGTAAACTACCTGAATTTTACAATTTATAAATTATACTATTTTTAATACATAATTATAAGATCTTTTAAATAATATGATTATTGCATGTTAGGAATATTTGTATGAAAACTATGATGATAATATTTTAAATAATAATAATAAATATACCAACAAAACATATGGTATTTTTTTATTCTTTTCACTGGGAAGTTAGTCGTGTAGACCTTTCGAATCGCACCCAGACCACTGATATTTATTGTAGTCAGAAACTTTTTTATCTATAATGGGCATTTTAATTTAAAATACAGGATGTTTTATAAAAAAATAATCGTAAGGATATCAATTTATAAAACCATTTATATACGATTTTATAATCACTTTTTAAATATGTAGGAGTTTAAAAATTATAATAATTAAACAAGCTTTTTAATAAATTAAATAAAATTCTTAGCTGTTGTTTAATAAAAAATTATTAATATTATTTAAAATGTATCTTAAAATATCATTATTCAAAACATCCATAAAATGTCAGTAGCCGTAACTCTTTTTCTTACCTACTACTATCCCAGGAGACCTATAATTTGTATAATATTTTGACAACCGTACTTCAACTTAAAATATGATGAATAGTGTTGACAAATTGTTCACAATAACTCCAAAACATTATCTTTTCGGTACAAAGTGTTGTAAAGCTATTACAAACGGAATCCTTTTAAACACTTTTCAAAATTACTCAACCCTTCTAAATACAGGTAAATATTTGGGAATAACTTTACCACTAAGGTAGTAAAATTCTTGTGCGCAAAAATAAATTAATAAATAACTCAATTTGGGCTTCCAATCTAAGAAAAAATTGAGCATGTTAGTTTTTATATTGCAAGGAAAATAAATTTAACGTAATATATGTATATATGTGTGTAAGTTCCAACATAACTCTGGAACGTGTAAAGTAATTTAAACCAAACTGTGCATACTACAGCTGATTACCTGGCAACAAATACTGTATGGGTAATCCTTCCCCATCTCCCTAGAAAAGGGGTAGGATGGAAGAAAATATAAAAGCTATTAAAAACGGCCGATATTATTGTCGAATTAATAGTCTTCGGAATGATTGAGTTTAATGGTAACATTTGTACATTGTAACAATTGAATTTTTTTTTAATTAATATGATTAATAATCATTTGTAAGTAACAATATTCAATTGTTATAAATAATGCTTGATTATTACTAACAATAATTTTTCACTGCTCTTCAATGCTATTCTCTCAATACTGACACAAGTTTAAAATTCTCCAATTTCTATGTTTGTTTTCTAAAACTATCTCTTTTATGAAATATTTTCATCATATTTTTCATATAAATATTCCTAACATGCAATAATAATATTATTCAAAAGATTTTAAAATTCAGTATTAAAAATAGTATAATTTAAAAATTGCAAAATTCAAGTGGTTTACCATTTTTTTCAATTTTTTGATTCTCCATAAAAACAGCTTGACTGATTTTACTGAGAATCTAATAAGTTCTAAGTTGCGTAATTATGCGTCGAATGCAATTGCTCCCAGGTTGATATCATTTTTTGTTCTCGAGATAATCGAGACGAAAAATAATTCCGAAAGGTTACCATTTTTTTCAAATTTTTTATTTTCCATAAAAAACAGCTTTACCGATTTTGCTGAAAATCTAATCAGTTTTAAGTTGCATAATTATGCGTCGAATGCAATTGGTCCCACGTCGATTTAATTTTTTGTTCCCGAGATAATCAAGACGTAAAATAATTTTGAACACACATACAAACATGCGTACAACAGACTTCCACTCTGTGGACCTTGAAATGTGGAGATATGTCAAAATTTGGTATTCGCAAAATTGGACCCATTACTATAAGTTCCTACTGGGAAGTTAATATATAAAGTACCTACTTACCATATAACTAAACTGTGGGAAATTTTCTTTATGTATCAAAACATAATTTACTATTTACAACTTTTATTAGAAGATAGTAAAAATATACAATTTTAGTACACTACATATAAATATATCTATCTTTTAAATTCTAATGACTCGTCAAAACATCTCTATATTATTTACCACACACTAAATATTTTCATCAGAAAAACCAAGGTATTTAAAAAATATTGTTTATTAATTTTAATGATAAGGAATTTATCACTATTATATAAGGGCACAAAAGATAAATAAAGCACATTTCTTGTAGCTGATTTTGTAGAAAAATACAATTAACATTTTACAGACTTAATTTTCTCTTTAAAATATTATATAGTTGTAAAATATTAATTAGGTACTTAAATAAATTTTATCGCCAATATGTCGTAGCAAGCTATAATTTAATTAAAAGTATATATTTTCTTTCTAAATTTAAATGAATAAAAATGAACCACACTACCAAAAAAAGGTAGGTACCCGGGTACCTAAAGAAAACTGTTTGTTGGATTTAAATATAAAAAATAAAATAACTAAATATAGATAGTAAATTCATTTCGGTTTTTTTAATCTTAGCAAGTTTTTATACCTTGCAAAAATATTTTGGAAATCAATAAAAAAATAAATAAAATATTTTTGTAAATGTTTTTTTTATTAATTATCCAGGTAAATTAAAAAAAAATTATTGGTTTCAATTTTTTTTTAATGCAAGAAATATTTATCTTTTTTTATTTAAACTAGTTTTTATACACAAAATTTGTATTAAATAATTTTATACAAATTATTATTCTTTCTTCTGTAAAAGAAAAAGAAAATTATGTATAACTTTCAAATTATCCCTTTCGATTAGAATGATGAAATATTTGTTTAATAAAACACACTATTAATGTTGTTTTAATAGTACAACAACACCTTTCATGTATAATGTTAGATAATTTTGGCACTTGAATACATATGGTATATATTTTTCTATAAACATTTTGATATACGCTCTTTCTACCTTTGAAAAGAAATGAAAAATTAAGGAGATATCGGAGGACCTGGAATATTTTTTATTGCTGTTAAAGGTTTAGCTACATCAACAGGATAAGGGTTTCTGTGCTTATCGACTGTTAAAGTCTCTTGTGGTATTTCCCGATTTTCTTGAACACAGTTTTGATAAAAATTGTTGACTACCTCTGAAGATGAAGGATACATATTAGGGCGTATATTTAGGTCTTCAATTGATGGAAATTCCTGTGAGGGAAGGCCTAAAAATTTTAAATTGATGTTATTGATGTTGTGGCAATTTTAATTATTAGTCATTTTATTTTAACTTATTAATATATTGAACTTGAATTGAAATATCAAAAAATAAAATAATATTTAAATTAAATAATGTATTTTTCACTGATAATGAGATAAGTTATTAATTACTAAAAAAAATATCTAACACTAGCTTATATTTAAAAACTAATATTATTATTTGTGGTAAAAATTAATCTTTATCTGCCGACATTTTTTTTTTAATACTTACCAAACTTTCCATCTTTTTTTGCTTTCATTCGTCGATTTTGAAACCATATTTTAATTTGCCGCTCTGTTAAACACAACGTATGAGCTATTTCGATGCGACGACGCCTCGTTAAATATTTGTTAAAATGAAATTCTTTTTCTAACTCCAGGGTTTGATAACGGGTATAAGTTTGGCGAGTTCTTTTGCTTCCTTTATTACCAAGATCGCCTTAAAAATTTAATTTTTATTAGTTCCTGTGAGTTTCAAATTTAAAATTAATCAATTGAAAAATATATTTTTAGTTTAAAAATTTTCTTGTGTCATTCAAAACATAATAATATTTACCAGGAGCACTCAAAAATTAAAATTTATCAATTCTGGACCATTATTAATATTTACCCAAACTTCCTCCTTCGCGTTTCATCTACATTTTTTCAAGATATTTGAAGTAGAGTAGGTAGGTATATTAAAGATGCATATATTTTAAAAACAACTCCTTTGGAATAAAAATGTGCTAAATAAGTTATCAATACTTTCTTATTTAAATATACATTAACAATGTACAATTTCTGAATTGTAGATTTTAGACCTCAAAATATAATTATTCTGCCGAAAATGTCTCATACAAATATTGCTAGTTACCGAGATACCGGATGTTTTATTTGCCGCAATATTTTTTATGTTGTGCTTAGTAAATCAAAGCGTTTATTCTACAAAAAAGTTACTCGTGTTTGATTTTTTTAACTCGATCGGTTATTGAGTTATTTTCTTCTAAAAAATTCAATAAATTTTAATTTTATAAAAAATTTATTCTCTAAATGTGTAACAATATCAAATTAAAAAACAAAATTAAAAGCCTTCATAGTAAATGTTTAAAATAACCACCATTTATTTCAATTCACTTTATGATCCGCTTAATATCAAATAACTCGTGTCTATTATTTTTAATCACGTTCGCGAATTTAGCCGTAGTTTAAGTTTTCTTTCTTTTCCAAGGAGGCTTGCGTCATTTTCAATGCATTTTGCATTTATAAATTTAGCCGTGTTTTAATATTTAATGTTCCTTTTTTCAAGTAGGCTTAGACAGTTTGTGAAGAAATAATACTTGCGTTAATATTATTTGATATTAATACTCCGGTCAATCTAGACATTCAAAGATACATAAATTCCCAACAAGCTAAAAGCTAGAAAAACTGTTCAAAACATAATTATAATTTAAATTTTAAAATTCCCCATCATTCCCGTGTACGAAAAAAATTTTACTCAAGGTCAAAGGTCAAAAAAATGAGTTTTTCGCGATTTTCAGAAAAACTTTAAGTTTTATCATAAAATTATTATAGAAAAAATTTTAGATCATAAAATTGTCTATAAAATATGTATAAATACTAAGAGCCACCGATATAACGATTCTAAAAGTTGTAATCGTCATAATATGCATGAGTATGCCACGTATATACATCTCTGGAGCTGTAATATATCCAAAAATATTTTACTATTGGTGATTATAACTTACACTTAAAATATAAAATACACATAAGTATAACTATGAGAATATCAGGTAAAATAAAACCCACCCTTATTTTATACGTCAGTGTAACCTCGAGACAACATCAAGTGTCAAAATCATGTGCTATTTTTACACGCAATAACTGGCTGTAATACGACATCTGCATTTTACAGAAGGGGTAAAACAACAGTTTTCAAAACGTTTGCAAAAAAAGATTTTGTTCAATGTGCTAAAGTTTTTAAAAACAGTAATTCAACTCCACGAGAAGTTATCACCAACGTAATTCGCTTTCTTCTTTCTATGTACGGAGCTCCTAAAAAAACGAACTGCTTAGATAAGTATCAATACGCTTGTTTCTTTAAAAATACTCGAAATAAAAAACAAGTTCAATCAGCTTGTCTTCCTCTAACCGCAGTTACTGCTCATCAACATCTTTTTCGGGTATATTACCAAGTTCAAGTGTGGCTTGGTTAACAGCTAGACCCAACAGACTGGAGTTGAAAGTTGGTCAACAATACATTAGAACCAGTTTAAACTTTACTCCCACCTGCGCCGGAAAAACTGCTAAACACAATTTTTTTTAACTGCAAAAAGGATGCAGGGCTAAATGTGGTTGCAAAAGTTGGACCATTTTGTTCTCTGGCATGTACAAATTGTCAAGGCCGGTCGTGCTCTAATGTTGTTGAATCATCAAAAGTAGAGGATTCGTTTAATTTCAGCAAGGTGACATGCGATACATCGGTATTAACGCAATGAAGATGAAGAAGAAGAACAAAAAGAAGATCAAGAAGAAGTATTCGAAGGTTACGAATCAAACGAATAAATTTCACAATTTTTTTTTTCATTTGCATCGCTTTTATTATTTCCAACCTTTGCTAATATCGGTTATTTTGCAATAGTTTCAAATTAAACAGAATAACAAGAGACCCGTGGAATAGGCCTATTGGGAAAACCACGTTAAAAACGCGCTAAGTACACTACCTCATAGGTGGCGTGAAACGTGTGCTTGCCCGTCTTCAGAAGCAACTAGAAGTCATGTTTACCATTAAGAAACGTAAGTTAGAATATTTTGTACATGTTATGAGAGGGGGAAAGTACCGTATCTTACAGAATATCTTGCTAGGCAAAATCCAAGGAAGAAGATGTCCAGGAAGAAGACGCACCTCCTGGCTGAAAAACCTTAGAGAGTGGTATGGTGTTAAAATTTTACAAGCCTGTTTCGTGCCGTTTCTAATAAACTAAAAATCATAATGATTGCCGACGTCCTAAGAGGACATGGCACGTGAAGAAGAAAAATATGTCATTATTTAATAGGCATTTTTGAACTGCCAACCAATTTAAATGGACCTCTTTATTTAGATTTTCTTCAAGAACATTTACACGAATTACTAGAGGATGTACCTCTCGCCTTAAGACAAAACATGTGGTTTTTGCACGACGGGGCTCCACCACATTATTCTTTACAATTAAACGTAAAATTGCCAATTTTTACATAGAGAACATGAAAAATTATTGCGAAAATCAAAATCCGTATTTAAACTTTAAACACCCGGTATCTCGGAAAATAGAAACAATTCAGAGATTGGATATTCTTAATGAATAACCCTGTATTTTTTAAATGACTGACAATAAATAAAATATATAATTTTAACTGTAGCTACTAAGTTTTGGCAAAGTACTCAGGAAACATGTGTAACCCTTTATATAAATTATTTAGTTTTGACTATACCCAGAGGTAACAAAAACTTATGGACTCATGGACAACATTGCGCGTATGTAATTAACCGGCAACGTTGCAAAATTTGACACTGAAAACATCAGTCTATTCGTCTTTACCATAGAGTGAGCACTAGTAGTCCAGCCAAATTAATTAGAGGCAGCATTAATCATGGGTTTTTTTAAATGAGCCCATAGAAATGAATACGGCGATACATTGAACGCACTGTGTTTTATTACCTTTACCAAATGACCAAGTTTTGGCAAAGCTCTTATGGAACCTGTATGACCCCATATATATTTTTTTTATTTATTAAATTTTTTTATGTAGAAATGCTATTGTATTTTATAGGTAACGAATAAAAATTATTACCGATATTAGTATCTATATAAATTACTATAAATTAAAGTGTTTTACAATAATGGGAGTAATTTAAAATTGTAACATAAACTTTATCTAAGTACCTATAAAGTATAACAAGATACTGACCATGAGAAGACTTCATCCACGGATAAAACGCTGCTAAATTATCACCAGTGATTTTATCTTCAACCAAACCATCTTCTTTGTTAAAGACACTACTAATTTCTTTATCATCGCCATCAAACTCACTGTCTTCTCTTGAGGTACTGAAACTATCATCAAAATTATTTTTGTGATAGCTATTTTGTGCCATTTTATGAAGATTGCTGTAATCAAATGCAATTTTCTTGCCGGTCGGTTTGCTTAGCAGGGCCCTCAGAGCTGGAGAGTCTTCCGTTTTCATTGGTTTCTGCGGGTAATAACAATATGTTTTTGGTATGGCTTTGCAATTAAAAATTAACTATATAATTTTTAAGTACGTGATGGTATGTAATTTTTTATTTTATACTGTTTTTTTTAACGCAACGCAATCTTGTAAAGTTGTCTTAAAATTTTTTTATTCCTACCTAATAAACAAAGTATATTGTACAATTTTTTTTAGTAAATGTTCAAAATGCTGTTTATCAATTTTTTGACATTTTAACCATTTTAACATTTTTACTTTTGAAAATTTTTTTGTTGTTGTTTTTATTTAGGTACATTTTACACAGCCACAGTCAAAATACTTAATTATAGCAAACATTTTTAATAAATTCAAGGACGTTTCATTGATTTATATTATAGCTTTCAAACCTTTAAATTCTAATACTAAACATTTTGTAAACGATAATTAAGAAAATATAAAATTATTAATTCATGCCATTTACCATACACACAGGGTACAGGGTGTTTCGATATTCGACCGACAACGCTTTACAGGTAATAAATAGCACTTGACAAATGATGAAAATTGAGGTAGAAACATAGACCCTTCAAAGGCTTAGTTAAAGTTGGAAAAATAAAATAATGTTGTCGTAAACTATTTAAATTGTTTCTTTCAAATTTTGCACTAGCGTTATTATTAAAGAGTTAAACATCAAAATTGCTGACAAAAATTTAATTCATAAATAGCATCGTTGGAATGTCAGAGGAGCAACAAGGATTTAGGTCCAATAGATCTACTACTGACGCAATCTTCATTATGCGACAACTAGTGGAGAAGTTCATAGAGTTCAACAAGCCCCTCTTTGTATGCTTCCTAGACCTTACAAAAGCATTCGACAGAGTTTAACTTAAAGATGTCATACGACTTTTAAGGCAGAAGAATATCAATGAAAATTACATACAAATAATCAGAAAACTCAACAGTCGTGATAGAACACAGATAAAAACGGAGCATGGACTGACCGAAGATATATGTACGTCCGAAGGGATCAGACAGAAAGACAGCCTTAGCCCGATCCTATTTAATATGATCATGGATGAGATAAAAGAAGGCGTAAAAGAAACCAAGATTGGCTATAAAATGGGCAACCGATCATTGGGGATCCTTTGCTATGCGAATGATGCAGTTCTTATGGCAGAAAGTCAAGACGACCTCCAACATCTACTCTTTAGATTCAATACAATAGCGCAGAAACTAAACATGATGATATCTTACAAGAAAACCCAATCAATGGTGATAGCCAAGAGCCCCATCAGGTGTAAACTAATGGTTAACGAATACATAATAATCCAAATTATGGATTTCAAGTTCCTCGGGATACATGTATCGTACAGCAGACATACCACGGAGGAAGTAAAGACACAAGCCAACAAAGCGGCCAGAATATCGGGATACCTGAGGGACATAATATGGAGAAACAAATACGTGAGCGTGGAAAGTAATATACAAATATATGACATGTGTAAGGCCAGTGCTGACATATGCAGCTAAAAGAAGGGCAGAGACATCACATACGAAAAGACTTATGAGAACAACAGAAATGAAGGTGCTGAGAACTATAAGGGTTATCTCACTCGGCGATAGAATAAGGAATGAGGACACACTGAGAGAAACAGGAGTTTAGGATGAGGTAAGAGGGACACGAGCACGACGTCGAGGATGGTAAGACCATGTCGATAGAATGGAAACAGGAAGGATAGCGAAATGGGTAAAAACACAGAAACTCAATACAAAGAGACCACCAGAGAGACCACCGAAAAGATGGCTTGACAGCTGAAAGTCCACATCACGGTAGCTAGGATGACAAATCAAACAAGACCATGTCCTACAGCAAGAAGAAGTAAACGAAAATTAGTCTTTAAATACTTTTTGGGAGCGGGACCTTAGACCCCCTATTAATTACGCCACTGATTAAATCAAATTAGTCTTCAACCTTCATTAATGCTTAAATGAACTGTTTTCGACATTAGGTATTTGGCTTCAATCAAACGTCTACTAAAAATTGGAACTCTTACTAGTAATTATCGAAATAACAGTTTCTATCTAAATCTAGTAGGCAAATGTCATTACTGTTTTCTGACAGTTTGTTTGCTTTCGTATTTTGTTTTACGCATTTAGTATTTAAGTTTAATTTTAAAACGTTTTTTAGCATTTTTAAATTCTTCCTAAAAAATGAATGTTTCAATTGAAGAAATGACTGACATGTTATTAGTGAAGGGGAAGCCAAATATTTCGAAAAGTATTGATTTTAGCATAATAAAACTTTTTTTGTAAAATAATTAAACGTAGATTTTAATAAAATAAAAAAAAATGTGATTTAGTCAGTGTCGTAATTAGAAGACGGGTTGAAAGTATCGCTCCCACTTTCAGTACGCCAGTGAATAAAGTATTTAAAGACCAATTTTCGCTAAACTTTTAAGTCTTTGATAATAGAGCTGGTTGCAAAATTTGAAAGAAACGTGTTAAACAGTTTACGAGATATTACGAAAACATTATTTTATTTTTGCAACTTTCATTATTTGTCAGTGGCTTATTACCTGTAAAGCGTTGTTGGTCAAATATCGGAACACACTGTATATACAGAAGTGGAAAATTATTTCAATGTAAAAAAACGACCTGGACGGTAGCCAGTCGACCAGCACAAAATATAATAATTATTTACGTTAAATTAATTAAAAATCAAAAACCATTAACTTCTTGGAAATATACTAAAAATTTGAACTCTTTAACTATTTATTTGTCCTAATAAATCGGCGCTACGCTCATGGGTTTAATTTTAGTTAAGATTAAAATTGGTTTCTTTCTTGTCCTTATCATAGAAATCAGAAGGTCTATTGCGCTTTTATAGACTTGACAGAGTGGTGAGGAGTAAATTGTGGTCGACATTGTCTATGTATGGGGTGAGCGGTAGTTTAATAAGAGCACTGAGCACTTACGAGGATTCCACTGCTTGTGTCAGGATAAAAAAAGCTTGCACGGACTGGTTTAACATCGAAAATGGTGTAAGACAGAGATGTGTGGCTTCGCCATGGCTGTTTAACTTATACATAGACGATTGTTTAAAAGATTTGAAAGAGAGTGCGTATGTATTGAAAATGAATGATTTGATCGTCAAATGCCTTCTTTACGCCGATGATCAAGTCATATTGCGTCATCTGAAAAGGAGTTGCAGGCGATGGTTTATGTTATGCATTATGCATGATGAAAGAGAAGAAAGCATGACAAACTGTGAAGTTTCGATTGAGGAAGAAAGAGTGAAACAATTAAATGAATTTGTCTACTCGGGTTCAAAGTTTACGAGAGAAGTATGACCGTGACATTGAGCGAAGGGTGTTGGAAGGATAACAAAGAAATGTGGCACTGCATATCTTTATGAACAGTCAGAAAATGTCAAAAAAGACATGTCTAGCTGTGCATAGAGGTTGGTTGCCACACTTATGTATGGTAGTGTGTGTTGGGTTTGGCAGAAAAAGTATGAAAATAGGATTAATGCTGCGGAGATGAGTAGTCTGAGAAGTATAGCCGGAGTGACTCGGTTGAATAAAGTAAAGAATAGTGGGATAAGAGAACGCTGTGGTGTAAAAGTAGATATGGTTACAAAGGATAGACAAAGGAATGCTTAGATGGTTTGGAGACTTAGAAAGGATGGATTAAGGAAGATTGACGAAACAAATTTATAAGGCGAGTGTGAATGGACAAGTCAGATCAACATTGTTTTGAAGAAAGGCCAGGTCAAGAGTATTAACAACCGACGAGCATATATGAGAGCACTGATGATAGTAGGGGAAGCAAAAGATGTGTGTAAGAACCGTAGCAATTGGGAGGAAGTGGTCTATGTGGTCCCATAAAGACCGGTTTACAGTATTCTTTTAACATTGCTCCATTATTTTTTTTAAATTTTACATTTACTTTTTCTGGTATCAGCCCATTTCAAAAATAGCTAGTTTAACCGCGACAATTGTGTAATTTCTCATAAACATTATTGTGTTCGCGAAGATTGATGTTAGATATAACAACGACTTTTATCACATTACAAAGGGCAGAAGTTTATTCTTGGAGTGGAAACAATCGATTGTGGAAGCTCGCGGATTCCTACGATGAGTTCTGGAACCGATACGAACGTCATCTTAAAGGTAAGTCCCTTTAAATTAAAGCCGATTGTAATATTTGAAAATTTGCTAACTGCAAAGCATTTTTTACAGCCCACGATTAATTCTTGGCGATTATGTATTTCTTGGATTTACAAACCAGAAGAATTACATATTTGTTTATTTTCAAGCTACGGCGCTTGCAAACACAATCCATCCGTTGTACGATATTGGTCTCGGAAAAATCAGCATCTGAATATTCCTCTGCATACTCAATACCCACAAAAATTTAATGTTTGGACAGGAATTTTATAAGACTATATTATAGTTTCCTGCTTTATCGATGGTAACCTAAACCTTGTCAAATATCTACAGCTTCTGCAAGATCAAATTATTCTACAGTTCAGCTACTTCCCATTAATTTTGGGAACATTTGGTTTTAACAGGATGGTTGATCGAGTCACAATGCACGAGCAGTGACACAATTTCTCCAAACAACGATTCCCGATCGTTTAATATCTACATGTGGTACGATCACGTGACTTCCAAGATCATCAGATATCTCTCCAAATAATTTTTTCTTTGGGCATATCTAAAAGAATTTGCTTATCGACGAATTTGAGAGAGATAAAAATTTTAATGGATTAAGGAAGGAAATTATCCAACTTTGTACCAACATTTAACCAAATCTACTCAGCGTTATCATCTTTGTTTTTCAGATTTGGCTATTGCTTGATACAACAAGGTGGTTTATTTGAACCTTTATTAAATTAGATTTATTTATTTTTCAGTAGTAATTGTTATGTTTTTTAATTCATTTTTATTTAAAACAAAATTAACTAACGCAAAAAGTTAAAACAAAAAAAAATACCTTTGAAACTTCTTCTATACTTTCAGGTTTATCACATACTTGATTCCCAATTCTTTCGACAGTGTTCAAATTGTATTGCCTACAGCTGTCAAATTGATTTTGATTAACCGCATTAAAATGCCTGTTTCCTGGCGGAGGGCTCAATGAATTTTCCGGCCCTGTATCGGGGCTTAAATAATTTTGATTTATGCTAAATCTGCAGTTGCTGTACGTGGCCTCTTCTTTAATTGGATACGAGGTGTCCTTAATTTGATACGGTGTTTCGCCGTAAAAAGGATACGGTAGGTGGTTTTGATAGGTGCCAGTTGTGTCGTCTTTACCCGACGCATTGTTGGTTGGTGATTCATATGCGGGGATTCTCTGGTTATCATAGTGGTAATTGTTTCTGTAACAAATTATACAATTATTGAAGTATAAAATTTTAAAACTATTTATTGCCTTATTTAAAATATTTAAATATTCAAGAAGTTACAACTTAATATTGAATTTTTAATCATTTTTTACATCTGATTTGCAAATTACTACTATTATCAAGATTAATATATCTGATCAAAAATATTATTTTAGCTTTAAACTAAGCCGCTTATATTTATTGCAAATACATTTTAATTTTACATTAAAAAAAATAATTTTCTTTGAAAAGAGCTCAATATCCAGTTAGAAGAGAAACCCACAACATGTAGGTACCTGTACCTAAATATTTAAAATCTAAGAAATAGTAATAAAGATAAATTAAAGTTAACATGAATATAAAATTTTGAATTTATCATTTGCATACTTTTATAATTTAATTAAAAAATATTAATGCGAGAGTGAATACAAGATGCAATATCTTTGATATCAACAATGGATTTAAACAGGGCGACTTGGGAGAGCCAAGATTAAGACACCAACAGCTAGATTCCACCAGGAAGGACCCAACCTACTACTGGCCTTCGCAGATGATGTTGACATTATTGGAAACAGCAGGATTAATCTTAAAGACGCCTTCCTAAGATTCGAAAAGAAAGCAGAAACCTAAGGCCTCAAAATAATCGAGGACATGACCGAATATATGTACCCCAGTAGAAATGTTAGTAACAGAGGCAGAATATGGCAAAATTTCTGGATTAAAGACTATAATTTCGAGCGGGCAAGACAATTTAAATATTTAGGCACGAACATAAGTGAAAATAACGACATCACAGAGGAACTAAATAACAGGATACAAGCCTCAAACAGAATATACCGTATAAAAACCAACCAGAATCTCAAAGAGACAACATCGCAAAAGACATAAGAGCCATAAACTTACAAGATGGACTGGAAATTATGATTGACAAAGAAAGATGGAAACGTGTGGTGGAGTCGACGAAAACCTATCAGGGGTTGTAAATCCAGATATGATGATGTGATGATGATAAGAGTGAATAAGCAATTCGGTAGAATTCGGCGTCGGCGAACGTATCTCGATCAGATCGGAATTGTTTTGAAGAAAGGCAAATTCAAGAGTACCAACAAAGGCGATGAAAGTAAAAGAAGCGAAAGCCGAACTGTAAGAACTGTAAGGTACGGTAATATGGCGTGACTATATGTATGTAGGTATGTATGTAATATAAAACTGAGAACAAAGTAGGTTTTTAAATCTTCTAGCAAATTAATAAAAATAAAATATACAAAACGGGTAACATCCCGCGTGATTGGCTAAAGTCTACATTTATTACCTTACCTAAGAAGCTACATCCAAAGCAATGTAGTGTCTATAGACTAATAAGTCTTACATGCTGAAAACATTCCTGCGTATAATTCATGCCCCTATTAGAAATGCGAAGAAGGCCCAGATCAATCACAGTTCGGCTTCAGAAATGCGGTTGGTACAAGGGAGGCACTGTTCGGAATCAACGTGATGCTACAGAAATGTCGAGACCAACGTAGGGATGTGTTCATATGCTTTTTGGACTATGAAAAAGCGTTCGACCAAATTCACCATGATAAACTTCTGGTAATGTTAAAAGTGATTAGATAGACAAAATATCCAGTTGATAAAGAATCTGCATTGGGGACAAAGAACAAGTGCAAGAGTAGGTAAAATAACCACAGACGATATTGCAATACAAAAAGAAGTAAGACAGGGATGTATACTTTCTCCACTGCTTATCAACCTCTATTCCGACCGAATATTTAAAGAAGCTCTTGAAGAACTGGGACACAGTGGAATTAAAATTAATGGCTTACCCATAACAACAATTAGATATGCTGATGACACGGTAATACTATCAGACACAATGGAAAATCTGCAAACATTGCTAGACAGAATTAACATAATTAAAAAAAGATACGGCTTGAATATCAACGCTAATAAAATAAAATTCATGGTAGTGAGTCGTACGGTACAGAATAACGTCAATCTAAACCACGTTGGTACCCCATTAGAACGTGTCACAAGGTTTAAATATCTCGGAAGCATCATACCGGAAACACTGGACCCTGATACAAAAATAAAAAGCAAAATAGAGATGGCGCGCGCAGCGTTCAATAAAATGAGACCGCTTCTTGAGCTCCTTGAGCTAAGACAACGGATGACTGAATGTTTTATATGGTCAATACTGTTGTATGGTACGGTGATGTGGACACTTAAAATTAGTACAATGAATCAATTAGAGGCATTTAAGATGTGGCTGCACAGGAGAATGCTACGCATACATTGGCCGAACCATCTAACAAATGAAGAAGTCCTTAGAAGGGCTGAAACTAACAGGCAATTAATGACCACCATAAAATGCCGCAAAATTGCATACCTTGGTCACATACTAAGAGGAGATAAATATCAACTACTCCAAATAATAATGAAGGGAAAAAAAGAGGGACGCCGTGGACCTGGAAGAAGGCAACATTCGTGAATGGACAAATATACGTTCAGTAGGAGAACTCATACACTTAGCAGAAGATCAAAATGCTCTAGCCAGAGTGATAGCCAACGTTCGGGAGACCGGATTGGGCACAAGAAAGAAGATAGCAAACAATGATGATGAAAGGTATTTTTAAATAAATTGTAACCACATTATTATTATATGAGGTAACTTTGTTTGAAAAAACATTAAAAAATAGATAATAATTTCGATGTTTTAACTAGCGTTAGTCCCGTTGAAGAGACATGATTCCAATATTTTTAATGATTGTTTACTGTAGTTTGACAAAGTTTACTGAAAGAATATGATTCGTAATTTTAATATATTTCTAAGTCATCGGTTTACAATTGGTTGATAATTCGTATTTTTTTTTAAAGATATCGAAGGGTACTTTTTTCTAATAGATTACATAAAATAGATCCTTCTTTTTCTTCTTCAATTAACGCTCTCAGAAAAGATATCTTTTATCCAGAAAGTACTTTTAATAATATACCAAAGCTCATAGAGAATGGAGCTTAAAGTATTTAGGATTTCTTTCGACTTCATCATTTAGGATTTGGATTTAATCCGTAAGAGGGCAATTTGATTAAGAAATAAGCACAAGGGTACCTTTTTTTATCGATCACTGCCCTACAAAAGTACAGACCTCTCCTTTTTTAAAAATTATTATTTTATAATTCTGCTTTCACCAACTATGTCAGTTAATATTTCACTTTATTTTTAACCGACTTCAAAAAAGGTTCTCATATCGACTGTATTTTTTTGATGTTTGTTACCTTAGAACTTTTGACTCGGTAGACCGATTTTAATGATTCATTTTTTAATTAAGATCTGGTGCTTTCTGTGTAGTCCCATTTTAATTTGGTCCAGTTCTAATATTGTCATCCATGAGAAACCATATGTCTTTGAAGTCGGTTTTTTTACGTTTTTACGTACGGATTATTGTAGAAAGAATTTCTCGAAATTATGAAAGTTTCCATTGAACACTCTGATTGTTACTTTTTGACAAGGAAGTGTTAATCTCCCAATAAACCATTAAAACAGTCCAGTGATATCTAAAGCGTATTGATTGTTTATTAAAAAACATTCAAAACAAATAAAAATTTTACAGTTTTTGTATTAGCTTAAATTTTGTTTTTAAACTTTTATAATTAACAGTCGTCAAAACGGAGAAGTCAAAAGTATGGATACTTGCTAAAATACATATACCTAATGGTATATTTTTATCTCTCTAAAGTCTAGTAGGTACTCATACGTCCAGTTAACTATAAATAGGGAATTCGACAATTTTACACAAAGTGGAATATTTAAAAATAGATAAACTAAAATATTATTAATTTATTTGTATTATATTTAATCTTATTTAACGTTAAAAGCCTAAAGTAGATTGTTTATCTTCGTAAATATTGTCTGTTATAAAATTCGTATTAACTCATACATTTTAAATATTTAAATAGTTAGTAATAACAATAAATGAAACTGCATTTCTTACTTTTACCTTTTACCTTATACCTACCTCTTATTTCTTACCCAAACGCGTAATGGATCAAAAATTTAAATTATTATAGTTAATGGCCAATAATTACCAATTAATTACAAATATTTTGTAATTATAAAATATTTACCTTAAAAATAACAGGAATTACCTTATATGTAGATAAAAGTTACAGTGTTTTCTATTTGTTTGAAATATTATTAAAGACTTAAAGATTGCAATGCACTTTCATTACAAAAGAGTGTTTATAATTTTTTCAGGACCGCTATTATGATAATCATTGTAGGCTTCAAATAAAACGATGACGTCAACAATTCTTTTAAAGTAATAACTTTAGATAAAAAACCCTACTTAAAGTTTAAATAAACTCGTAGGTGCAGGTAGGTATGTATTATGATGTTTTTTATATAAATTACCTATAAAAGAGATTGGGATTCCAGTAATCTCCGGAAAAATCCATGGAAGCACTCATGATAACTTTTCACAACACTAACACTCAGATTGACATGAAATTGCAACTAAAATCTGGCCTTCGGTCCAGGCACGTTCGCCGGATTGATGTCGAACATTGTCAACTGTACCCCGAAGTGTATGAGCGGGAGGGGTTTCGACCCCCTGAGGTTTGTCACCGAGCTCTTTTATTCAACCCAGCTGCCCTGTGAAACTTACCCACCCCCGACCATTTTCGGCTTTTTCAATATTTATCGGGGTATTGGTAGTAGTATTGCAGAATGTGAATATTCGGAATCTGGTTTGTACACTAATAAAAAATATTCGGTCTATTTAAACATAAAATTTTCAACATAATGTACCCATCAACTGAAGATTTTTTAACAAAATAAATAAAAACGATTTCATGCAACATAATTACACACAAGAAAAAATTCAAAAATCTAATATCGCTATCCATTAGCTTATTATTTATAAAAAAAAATGTTGCTGCTAATTAGCTATTTTACACTTATTGATGCTCATATTTTTTATCTTTTCGTCAATTCAGGTTCGAAAAATACTAATAAGTATTTTTATAATAATATCCAATAAAATATTTTTATTTCGTATATGTCGCAACTTTAACCTGCTGTAATATTTTACTACTTTAATTTGGATTCTTTTTCATTAGCTAAAACTGCAAAAAAAGGAATTTAAACAATTCAATAAACATTAATGCTAATTATTTCAATACTTGTAATACTTTTATTTTTGTTACTATTGATAGTGTTACCCAATAGAAAAGTATTTATTTTCTCAGTGTACATTTGAAGCGTTTGCTCTCTTTCAAAGAATTAAGTAATTTACAGATTGATTCAATGGGAAACCTTATGTCTCTATTTGTGGATTAACAAAAATATATGTGCTATATGTTGTGGAAATTACGTGTAGGGTAAAAATTTTATTATTACAATGTTATTTTAGATTTTATGGCTAAAAGGGCTGCACTAAATATTCTGTTAAGCATCCATTTTTATGTAATAAAAATATGCGCTTTTTCTTTCTTCTTCTTCTTTTGGTATCATGACCGTTCAACGATCGTTGGTTATCATATTGGCTACCATGTTAATAATGATTGTTTTATTGACAGCTGCTCGGAGAAGTTAAACTGTAGATTTTCCGTACCACTGCCTCAAATTCTTCAGCCACGATGTTCTCCTTCTCCCTGGACTACGCTTGCCTACGATTTTTCCCTCTATGATAAAATGTAAGATCTCATATTTCTCTGGATGTCTTATAATATGACCAAAATATTCTAGTTCGCGTCGTTTGATAGTTTTAACTATTTCTAGATCTTTTGCCATGCGATTAAGAACTACGTTGATACTAACTCTGTCCACCCAACTGATCTTTAGTAATCGCTGGTACACCCACAGTTCGAAATATTCCAGGTGTTTAAGCATTATTTCCGTGAGTGTCCATGCTTCCATACCGTCGAGAGAACTGGAAAAACATAGCAGCGCACCATTTTCACTCGTAATTTCAATGTTAGGTCGTGACTGGTTAACAGGTTTTTCATTTTTATGAAAGCGGCTCGGGCTTTCTCTATTCGCGTTTTGTTCTCTACGCTTTTTCTTACATATTTATAAAACAAACTTTAAGAAAAACATACCGGTATTTAATAGATTGCAAACGCAAAATATTGTTTATTTTCTGTAACATTTAACACTCTTTTTCATTTAATTCAATGTACTTACATCATATACGCTGAATATATACATTTTAAATGGTTTAAAACCGAGGGTAACAACTACCCTTCTTCGTATCATATTTCTATTAAGGGGCTTTTATTTAATGATTCTTAATGAATTTATACTGACGACCCCGATGATATGCACACAGAAATAGTAATTACAGTGATTAAATTGTAATAACAGCGAAAACGAGTATATTGAATACAGTAATTATTTAAAAAAAAACATCCACTTATAAAGTAATATTCCAATGAAATTTTTTTTAAGATTTTGCTACATTCCCAAACGATGGTTTAAATATCATATAATGTTTATTAAATAAAAAAGGTAAGTTAATAAAAGAGTTTTAAAGTTAAATTGACACCTGCATACTGATTTGCTTGCGATAATTTATATTGACGTATCACACAAAAGTAAAAGTTAAATAGGATTATGACAAATAGCTAACAAATAATTTTAAAACCCCTTGGAATAAAATGTTTAATTTTAAAAACTAATATATTTTAGTCCGTTTGCTTGGCATGTATAGCACGCTTTCTGAACGATAGCAATAAAGATAAGATGAATTGTCAGAAACCATACCGTTTAAAAAAACAAATAAAAATATTTCATGTCACATTGAATCTTGCTCTTGTACCAAGTATTTATGTATTGTAAATTACTTTTCCAACAAATATTTTAATTTAATCATAAACTGCTTTTTAAATTGTAAACATCTAGAAGTAGAGCAGCAAGTAAAATAAAAGTTATACTTAAATATCTTAAAATATTATCCTTATGCTTACAAAAATGTATTATAATATAATGAGTGGTCTAAAGATCTTGTCTAGAAGATACAACCAAAAGATTACGAGTTACGAAAATTTTGTTAATACTTTGACATAGTAATAAAACACTTGTGAATGAAATCAAAAACTTACGAAAATTTAGAGCAGATGGACAACAGATTTTTTATATAATTAAAACTGTTGAAAGTATTGTAGGTACGTGTTGGTTTGTTTAAATTGGTATCAAAGTCTACTAAAATATACCACGAAGTAATAAATTAGTTTGGAATAATTCAAGCTATCATTTAAGCTTAAAAAAAACTTTTATCATCGTTATTTCCAGCTTCTTTCCTTCCATCTTCGGACATAAGCCTCTCCAATTCGTCGCTATTCGCTTATGTCGGTCGTCTGACTCATCCATTGGGTACCTGCCAGTTTCTGGATGTCATCTTTTCACCTCGTTCTTGGTTGCCCTGGGTTCCTTTAAGTTGTTCTGGGCATTCACTCAGTTGTCTTTGTGGTCCATTCATTATAATCTGTCCTCAGCCTTGCCACCCGTTCTGCGATGTTCATCACTTTTGTCTTTTGTCTGATCCATTCGTTTATCTTTCGGTCTTATAGTCGTATTCCTAGCATTTTTCTTTCCATTTTTCTTTGATCAACATTCCATAGTCCCCTCATTAAGGCTTCATCTTTCTGCGGCGTACGTTAAGGTCGGTAGGACACATTGGTCAAAAACTTTTGTTTTAAGGTATTGTGGAAATTTGGAATTAAAGACATTACTAAGTTTTCCATATGCTCTCCATCCAAGCTGAATTCTTCTAGAGATCTTCGCTCTCTGACTGTCCTCATCAAAGGATATTCTGTGTCAGAGGTTCACGTATTCGTCTACGAATTTAATTTTACTGTTGTTGCCAAAGTCAACATCTGTAACATTATTGGAATTGGACATTACTTTTGTTTTTGCTGCGATCATTTGTAGGCTGTAGTTTTTTGCAGCACTGTTTTACTTCTGTAGCATGGTCTTTAAATCATCCATATTCTCGGCAAGAAGTACAATATCGTAGGTTATTTAATTCTCCATTGAAAAACCTTTAACCACAACTAAAGTATGGTCACCACCGATGACGATTTCTTCATTATTTTATTTGAGAGGTATAATAAAAATTCAATTTAAACAACTTTTTGTCAAAAGTAATATCTCGTAGTAAGGTACCCATCCTAAAAGAACATATTTTCTTCCAATTTCAAAAATGAAGTTCCTATTAAATTTATTCGGCTGAATTTAAAATACCCTGTATATCCGGACAGTTATTCTGGGATCAACATTTTTTAAAGCATATTTTTTACTTGTTTATAAACCAGTAAAATCTTCAACGTCAAATATTTTCGTAAAAATGAATTCGTCACAGAAAATACACGCTCCATATTTTTATGATCAGCGTTGTTTACGAAATTCATTATCAGACAAAATTGACTCTCTTAGTAGTAGAAAATAAAACTGACAAAGTTGTAAATTCTAAAATTTTCTTTCAATAAAGTTTACAGCATGTTTGCTTTTTCTTTAACTTAAGGTTGTAAAGTGAATAATGAATTGTTCGATATTCTCGGAAGGTTACTTCATGGCCTATATTTTTTTAAAGATTCAATTTTTACCTGCACATACCGTTTAAAATACTGTAACAGATGATGTAGAAGTGTCTCACGGATTTGGTTAATGTACAGCGTGTCTCATCGTTAATAGACAGCACTAGCTATATTTAGAATATAGACTTTAGGGGTAAAATAAGGAGAACAACCTGTTAGTTTTATCATACAAAATCCCTTACCAAAGTCTCATATCATAACAATATGTATCTTTAATTGAAAATAAATTTAATATAAATACATTCCGAAATATCAGTGGTCTGGGTGCGACCCGAGAGGTCCCCACACGACTAACCTCACAGTGAAACGAATGAAATAAATACCTTATGTTTTGTTGCTATAATTATTATTATTAAAATTATTAAAAAAACGATTTTAAACTTTTTATAACAAATTATAATTGTCATTAAAAACATTCTGTTCATGTAAACCCTATTATTTCAAACTTTTTCTTATCATTTCATAAGCGGGAGCTATTTTTAATTGTTTATAACAATTGAATTTTTTTTTCTTATGATCAATAATCAATTGTTAGTAACAATATTTAATTGTAAACAATGCTTGATTATTAGTAACAACAATATTTTAAAGTTATAGCGTCTTCAATGCTATTCTCTCAATACTGACACAAGTTTAAAATTCCTCAATTCCTATATTTGTTTTCTAAAACTGTCTCTTTTTATGAAATATTGTTATCATATTTTTCATACAAATATTCCTAACATGCAATAATTATATTATTCAAAATTTCTTAAATTTTTGTATTAAAAATTGTACATACGAAAATACGAACATACAAACATACGAACATACGCATATACTTACATACACACACAGACGTCCACTTAAAAACTATTGTTTTTAAATCTGGTGGCCTTGAAATGTGGAGTTATGTCAAAATTCAGGATTCGCAAAATTGGACTAATAACTATAACTTTCACTGGGATGTTATTAAAGCAGGTAAATGGAAGTAAATTTTTAGTAGGAATTTTAAAAAATGTTAAGAAAAATAAGTGGTGATCCTAAACAGTCAAAACAGTACCATAGAGGGCACTTTATTGGAGGAGACCAATTTCGTAGAAGTTATTTTAGTTTTAATAAGTGAAAGTGCAGGTAAAAATTTGGGTCCAACTCCAAAGAAAAAGTTTAAGGCTTATACACAGACACGCAGATGCCCAACCACATCCATTTAAAAGGCAACAAAATTTTTATCAAATCATTTCTTTTTATACGTGGTTCGATATTACGTACCTAATTAATAAATAAGTCGAAAGACAAAGTCAACTTAAAACCCTAAATAGTAAGCACTTTTTTACAAACTAAGAGAAATTTTTAAAAAGTCTATTGATTTAAAAATAATTCGTTGTTGACTTACCAACAGTTTACAATAACAACTTTAGGGAAAGAGCTGTGTCCTGTCATTTGTTAGTTCTATATTTATTGCAAATAAAATAATAAAGATTCAACATGAATATTGGTTCGACACGATAAAAAGCATTAAAATAAATTAACGTTAAAAGGTTAAATACTGTAAAAGCATTTTTAAGCTGGCATAGACATTCTACCAGACTGGCAAGGTCAGCCATAGAACATACACGGGTTGACCTTGGAAGAGCTTTGCCGGACAAATGATATACGCTGTGTAAGATGCCTGGAACAGCTTACCATAAAAGGACTGATAATCTTATTCACTCCATGCCTCACAAAGTTAAAGAGAAAGTCATAATCATCTTTGCAGATCAACACCTAATTAAATTCTTCTTGCCAATTGTAGTTTAATTTGCTTGTGAATTTTATCACGTTATTTGACTGGAGAAGGTCTTCAAACAGTATAAAATCTTTTTTAAAAGATAATTTACAAGTCAGTCTTCAATATATTCTATAAACATAAATATTTTACCTAACTTTGACTCTTGTTATTACAATCATTTCAATCTATTATTGTTATGATGCAGACATACTGTATATTTTAACACTCAGCATAATAAAATCACGGTCGTTCCTAAACCAAAGTGCATATTTCTGGTAGATTAACTTTGAATAAATATTAGTTGGCTCAGAATCAGGTATCATTGTCAATTTATTACTAAGGGTAAAGTTATGATGTGTGTACTATTTATTACTTTATTCACTTGTTTGTGGCCTGTACATATATTATTGTTCAAAAAATAAACGACTGAAGAACACAAAATGTTTTAAATTGAATTTTATTACATTAGATTTTTCACTGGAATTTTTAAAGTCATAAAACAGTTTTTTTATAAATCATATTAACCGGCAAAATTATCGCATAACATAAAAATTGCTCTATTTTACCATTTCAAAAAAGTAACTTGAAAACAATACCTAAATTAACATAAAATTGTAATGACAACACTAATAAATTAAGTGTGTAACATGTAATTAACATAATATAATAAAAAAAATTAATAAACCTTAAATTCAAATAAAAATTGCACTCATATGTTGGACAATTTTCTTAAAACTAGACATATTTTTAAATTTTTATGTCTAGTACCGGATATTACCCCCTCCAAATAACCCTTAAATAACTGAGGCCATTCTACGAAGCATACTTTGAATCACTTCTTGGATCATTGCTTGATCCATTTGCCCCCAATCTTCATTAAGAGCCTCGAAAAGTTGACTAAGGCTAACCACATAGTGGAATGGTGAGGAGAGCAGAGAGGAAAGTGGTGCGGTAATAAAGAGAGCTGCATCACATTACTAGAGCGGTGAGGAGAGCAGAGTCGTGGCAATAAAAGAGCTATGCACATATGTGTTTAATACCAAGCCATGGATTTGCTACGAAGTACTAGAAAATTCTTCTTTAAAAATTTGGTACTTACTTACTAAAAAAGAAACGAAGTTGCAATGCAAGGCCGGTGCTAGGGGTGAGGCAGGTGAGGTGGTCGCCTCAGGGGCGGCATTTTTAATTCCAAAGCAACAAATAATAGAATAGTGAAAAAACACCAATATGTAAAATATATTATTATACTTCATATGATGGTAGGAATAATAATAATGAATCGGGACACGCAGTGTTTATAACTTTTTAATAAATTACAAAGCGAGCTGCCTCTATTAGAGCAATTTTTCTTTCATTTTTGGTCAGGATATTACAAAAGATAATGATACAAGAAACAAAAGTCAATCCTTAGCCAATAAAAGTGGTAACTTACTGCAGAGTTCAACGATGGTATTATGCGAATGCGTTAATATTTTAAAAGGCGTTAGTGAGTTTTTAGCAGAATATCGTTCAAAAGGTTTTTTACAAATGCTCTGTTCCGCAAAGAAAGTTGCCAAGTTGTTATTTTTATAGCCGCCAGCTTAAGTTTGAAGAGGTGCGCTCTTGGTGGCCAGTGAGCAGGCCAAGCGTGCTGCTTAGCCTATTTTGGTTCATCGTCCAGAGAGCGTCTGCCCTCTTCTGGAGAGGTTTTTTCATCAGCTGTCTTGATGTTATGCAGCCGGTATTTGCATTCCACCGAGCAATATGTCCCTGCTCAAGGATTAGTTTCAACTCCTGTTTCGCTTCGGCAATTGACATTCCGACCAATTGGCTTCTTGGTCTCACCAGGGTCCAATTTCTTGTCAGTTTATCGGCTACCTCGTTGCCATTTATCTCTGTGTGCTCAGGAACCTATGTAAGAGTGACCTTATTTACGGTCGCTAACTCAGTGAGGGCCTACATGCAGTCCCACTTATGCAACTCACGAGAGCCCCAATGGCCGCGCGACTGAGTGAAAATATCAACCTCACTGTTGGTCACTCTGTTTTATGTCTGGTGCGTGGCACACCTGAGTATGGCATAGACCTCGGCCTGGAAGACCGAGGCGTGTTTCCCCAGCGGTATGCTTTCTCTGTGATTGCAGGATGCTCCAAACATACCTGCCCCGTAGCGTCCCTGGTACCCTGATCCGTCAGTGTACCATCATTTCACTTCTGTACTGGCCGGTGGCGTTTTCTTCAACTAGTCTTCTCTGGTTGTTTGTTTGTTTTGTAGTTCTTTCCTATCAAAGTCTTTTTTGGAATGTTGTCCGATTTTATTGTGTAGGGGTGTTTGCGGAGGGCTACAGGAACGAGATCTATTTTAGTCTAAAGATTAATTTCTTTCGAGACAATAAAGGACCCTCTACCAAAACATTCCCTACCTATCATCGTACATTCTGCATAACACTCTTCAGGCTTTCTACACACTCTAATACAACGGTGAATTTAAAGCAAATCTAGATTTATCTGTAAAAAGGACTCTTTTCCAGTTATCGGTGGTCCAATGAATATGAATGAGGGCAAATTGTAACCTTAATGTTTTGTGATGTGGTAACAAAAAGGGCCCATTTACCGGTCTGCTGCTGTTATATTGTTTTCTTTCAGTGGTCTTTAGATTGTTGTCTCAATCACTTTAATATTTCTGGCATTATAAAGTGTATTCTGGAGCTGTGGTACAATTAAACGCCCATTTTGCAATTATATTAAACGAACAAATCGTTCAGATGTGAGATGTTATCCTTCTGCAACCTTGTTTAAGCCACCGATTAAATTCACCCCGGTACCTTTCAGCAATTCCAGAAACTTTTGATTGGTTTATTTCTAGAGTTCTAGCTACGTAGCGCTGACTTGTTTATCTATTAAATAGTAGCTATTGCTATTCATTTTTTTTTGTGCCTATTGTCAAAAATAATTAAACAAATCAGTTCAATAATAAGTTATCAACATCAATTGAATTTCTTAAACAAGTAAAAGTCAATAATTCTTGAAACAATTAAAAGACTAGCAATAATTTTGACAGTTTGATATTTCACTATAAAAGCATGTAGGTATCGCTATTGCATTTAAATAATCCATTGCCTTCTACGCTATGCAGGTATTGGTTTTATAATTTTTCCTATTTTTAAGTAAGTAGTATTAATATTAAGATAATTAAATATCACTTTAAATTAAGAAATTTATATTTATACTAAATCTAGTTTATGCAACAGAACGTTTAGAAAAATTCAATTTTATTAACCGTTTTTACAGAACATTTTTTGATAAAATCCCTGATCCCGTTCTGACAGTAACACCCCCAGCGGCAAAGCAAAACGTGGCACACAGAAATAACAAAGAATATCGCATCCGATAGTGATTGGTTCCCATTCAGTGATCGGCTAACAGAATCGCCCAACGCATCTCTATTGTTACCACCTTTAGGCCTTTAGGGGAGAATCACATGCGGCGTCAATGAATGAATTATGGCTGTCGCTTGGTATCTTAGACTGTGAATCAACTTTCAATGTGTGAAATTTTCATTGCTTTTATTTAATACGTATGAAGTATGCGTTAAATTGATCTCTGCAAGATTTATGCGATGTTGATTCAGTTTATGTAAATCGTTTTTTAGTGACGACGCTGTGGGATTTTCAAAAAGGGTGGTTCGTGGGGTGTTGGTTTACTTCAACAAAAATTTTAACTCGCACAAATGCTACAAACTTTATGCCGAACAATACAAAAATATCTTTTTTATTAAACATCTGTATATTAAAATTTATAAATGTGATTTTTAAAAACCAGCTAATTTCGCTGCATGATACCTATACCTATGGGCATACGTGGGTCGACTATGGGTATATCAGAAAACAACTACTTTCCTGACAATGTGAATTATATATGATTGATAATCGTGCATAATCTCATTTAGGGTAATATGCAGATGCTTATTAAGTAAAAGTAAGAATTATTAAATTTATCCACTCGAAAAGTGACCACCTATTGACTGGTTTCGGGGTAGGTCTTGTAAACTTACAATTGGCCTTTAAGGAGACAAATCAACAATCATCAGTTTTACTGGGTACATATGAAGAGCCGAACGCAGAGATTGCAAGACCTACCCTATGCTGATGGGGGGCAATTCCTCGAAACCGATCCACAGGTGGTCACTTAGAGTGGATAAATTTAATAATTCTTTTTTTTAATTAATAAGCATCTGCATATTACCCGAAATGGGATTATGCACGATTATCTTTCAGATATAATTCAATGTTCGAGGCACATTGTCAGGAAAGTAGTTGTTTTCTGATATATAATCAGTATCATGCAGCGAAATTAGCTGGTTTTTATCCATCAGATTTATACATTTTCATGCTTATTTGCTGACAAAAATAATATTATACTTTTTAATAATATCTGAATATTATTTAAAAAAAAATAAATAAATTGACCTATTTTTCTGCAGTATTTTTAAATTACAACCACTATATTGTTTTCACTTCTTATCTATTTTAAGTTATATTTTTTTATTATTATTAAGACACAGGATGGTGGTCGCTAGGCATTAAGTTGTTATTTTTTGTTACTGTTTTTTATTAATATTGCAAATAGCTGAGATAAAAAAATAAAAGGTTTTAAAAACTATTTAAAATTCAATTGATTTTAATAAATTACTTCTATAAATATGTGCTACTGAAAAGTAAAGATCGATATAATTACTTCTTTATTTTCTTTAGTAACAACCAACGAAGATCTACTATATTGTTGCTACATTACATTTCATTGTTTAGTTCTTTTTATTTTTAATTTTGCAGAAATATTAGGTAGGTTTTTTGTACAAAAATAATTTAATATTTTTGTTTAAAAATAATTATTTTTGGGTTGTTAGGTGGTAATTTAATTTAATTTTCTACTTTGGCGAAGTTAAATTAAAATGATTGTAACGATACATATCTAACAAACATAACATGAATAATAAACACGTTTTCGGGAAGTTTTATACGCACGAACACAGCTTTCCCCAAAAAGTATCACAAACCAAAAGGGCATATCAACTATATTAAAATAATCAATGGTCAGAGGCCAGTGTGAGTATGAGTAATGATTGCGTATACGTACAGTTGCTGTATATGATTAGAGCATGATCATTAATAATGCTTCGGTCAAGAAAATTATATATTTTACCCACAAACTGTCATGACGTCATATTTCATCATTCGGTCCTTTTCGGAAAACACACCATTAATTAATCAATGCTGTGCGAAATTGCAGATCAGTGGGTTTCTTTAAATGTAGCATGTTCAGTAATTGGTGAAGTTGATTTTTTCAGACTGTAACGGTAAAACAGTGGTGGGTTCCGAATCTGATATAAAACGCATCCTTCATCAAATAAGTATATACATTAGCTAAAGCATATTTTTTATTTTTTAAATATTATTTACTAAATACATCATTTTGACAATGAGCCCACAATAAGCTCGGCTGCGCCTCGGTCAACAAACATGTGCTCTGAGACATTTCACACTTTAATGTCCGTGGTGTGTATACTATTTTTCTTCCTACTGTTGGCGGAAAGTGGAAAGTGATTTAAATAACGAAATGCCCTTTTTTATTTTGTATTTAGGTATGTAGTTTTTGTTTCTCTATTATCAAATCTCTTTTTTGACGACTACATACATACATTCATATATTTACACCTTTTTCCTGTATGGGTGGACAGAGTCCACTTCCTTTCACTTGCTACGGTTCTTACACTCATCTTTCACATCTTCTACTTTCATATATGCTCTCGTACATGCTCATCGGTTGTTGGTACTCTTAAATTGGCATTCTTTTAAAACAATGTTAAAAGGTAAAGGTTAATAGAATATTAATAAACAATATCCGGTATGCAGACGACACCATACTTTTTGCCGAAACAATAGAAGATTTACAGAGCTTGGTTGATCAACTAGTGACGAGCAGCAAGGAGAGCGGACTTACCTTAAATATCAAAAAGATCAAATTTATGACCATTACAAATCTAGTTCAGCAACAGGAAAACCTATAGATCAACGGAGAACTAGTAGGGAAAGTCAGACCAATTACTTAGGAACAACTGTCAATGAAGGTAATGAGTACACTGAAGAAATTAAATCAAGAATTGGACAAGCCAGAACCATATTTAACAGAATGAGAAATGTGTTATGCATTAGAGATCTTAACTTACAACTTAGAGTCATTTGAGATGTAGTCATATAAAATGATCTTAAGAATAAGTTGGGTAGACATGGTAAAAAATAAGAAGGTATTGGAAAGAAAGAGAAAGGAAAAGGAAATATTGACACAATTAAAAGAAGGAAGCAGAAAAGAAGCAGAGGAAGAAGACGCATTTCCTGGTTAAATAACCTGAGAAAATGGTACAACTGTAGTTCCATTAGGTTGTTTAGAGCTGCAGCATCAAAAGTGAGAATAGCTACGATGATAGCCAACTTTTTAAGAGGAAATGGCACTTGAAAAAGAAGAAAAAGCCATAATCTACTATTGGACATAAAAAAAGATGGGACAACTATAAAAAAAATGCAAAAATCTGGGTTGTTGAATTGTAAAAGACCTAAATCCAAATATGGAGTTAAGAGCTAAAATCGAAATGGTCAAAACAACATTTCTTAAAATGCGTACCTTGCTAAGTGGCAAAAGCCTCAGTACCCAAATAAGATACAATTTTGTGAAATGCTATGTGCTTCTGCATGAGTTCAAGTCATAGAAACTAAAAACTAGTGCGCTGAATAAACTAGAGGCATTTGAAATGTGGATATGCCGGCGGATGCTGAAAATTCCCACGTTATTAACAATAAAATTCTACGACGAATGTACAAAGTACACGATCTCATAAACACCATTAAGAAATGGAAAATTTCTAAGCAAAATCTATTGCAAACGGGGCCACGCGTTGAGACAAGAAACAATGCACAGGATAGAAAAAAATTTGCCGATCTTTATTAGTGGAGTTGGTACTTCAATAAGAAGAATATATACGTATCCATATAATAAAATCCACTCAAAAATTCTTGTTTAGAGCCAAAAACTTCATCTCCTAAGACTGTGAAGTGCTCACATAAGATAAAGTCCAAAGTATTGGTTACACATTTTAAGTTATTTCTGATTAACCTGTCTTTATTTGGTCATAATTGAGAAATCTCGGACCTTATTTTTACGTATACCGTCATATATTTTACTTTAATGAGTTTCTATAAATCCCCTGTTGTGCAGTTCTAGAGACCTAAAAGGTACTGACTGAGATGGTGACTTATTTAAAAAACAGATGCTTTAAATAGTAGATTTTCATTTCAAGTGAGGTTTTTGGTTATTTTCCTGATCAGCAACTCTTCGAAACCTGTTGACTTCTTTGTGGATTGTTCACCACATAAAAATTTATAATTATCGTAATAAATAAGATATTTTATCAATAATGGATATGTTAATAAATTCTCTATTCAAAATTTATTAGAATGGGGAGGCACATAGGCCATTACGGCTGTCGACAATATGTGCTTTATTACCCAGATAAATGAAGTGTGATACTATCTCATATAATTTAAGCATATATCATTGTTACACATTATATTACTATTTGTTAAAAATATGGATTACTTCTACTATTAATAATTTTTTTAATTTGGAAAGATTTTTCTTCCTAATACTCAGAAATCCAAATACCAGGTGAACTACCATTTTATTTTGTTACTTCATATATGCAGTTAACATTTTAATAAATAATAGATTGGTGGAAAGTATCGAAAAGGAAGGTAAAAATGTTGAATAATTTATTATCTTTATAAATATACATAATTACACATTCAAAATGTTATATAAATATCAAGTTATAAAATTCTTTGTCGTAATCCCGAAACATTTGTTCGACATTTCACTTTCCTTCTTACTGTACCTTCGTAATAAAATTTACGGTAACAAGAGCGAAAAGTAAAAGAGGGTCTGATTTGAATACATTTATTACCTTCCTATTGAAGACCGCTTTACAACAACTTTATAAATCACTTTCTTCTTTCGAAAGTGAATCTGCATTGAATGCTCTAAATTAGTAAAGCGTGCCCCCATGCCCTACCTTACGTCTGGTCACGTCACCAGTTCCGGGCTTAAAAGTATACTAACTCAAACATTTACATAAAGGCAAAGAAGATTCACTAGTTAACCGTTTACATAAAGATTTTCACTGCCAAAACAATCGAGTTCATTTAAAAATATCTTTACAATGGTTGACCTTTAAAATATCAAGATTGTAGGATATTTACAAATAAGTAGGAAGAAAATATGTTTTTACTTGGACATAAAGAATTATTGAGAAGGTTATTTTAATCCAAGTTTAGTTTTGGCATATTATCTAATGCAATAAATAGTTTCCAACGATGTACTATACTAATAAACTAGAACAGAACGTAATAGTGGTGTCAGAATGAGTCACTGCGTTATATATTTAAAAAAAAATAAATCACTGATAACCTTTGGGTATGCGAATTCACATGTACTCCTGTGGCCTACTCCTGTGCTACTCCTGAACTACTCCGGGGGCTGGTAAGATTATGGGGCGGCACCAGTTAGTGAAAAATGGCTTCCCTCAAATAAATCCCGATAACGGCTATTCAACTCGACACCAACTCCAATATCCACAACAATGGCAAGACAAAATGGTCAAGTTGAAAATCAAATGGTTTTTCTTCAAAATTCAATTAAGATGGCCCAAATACAGCCAGATATGAAAGAAATCCCATAGAGGTTCTGCACACGTGCTAATAACACACCGTCCCCAACAACTTTTACCGACACCTGGCCTCCAAGACTCTCAAAACACGACTGCCGTTCCTATCCCGGAAATCAAGAAAAATGGCGCGGAATAAACGTCAACCAACAATCTTCTCAAATCTGTGCCTCGTCCGTGTGAATATCCAGTCCCACCCACACAGAAATTGCAAACCAAACGATAATCTTACCCCTACAAGTTATGCCACATTATCTACAACGAATGATGTATTCGAGTTACAGCACAGTGTACTGTATGCAACAAGGAATACGAAACTCATCTGAGACAATTAATAATGGAATTTGTAGAAGGAAAAAATAGGCACGTGACAAGATTACATAACACAGTGAACGATTCGGACTAAACATGAATATTTCCAAGACCAAATTGATCGTTTTCTCCAAGGCACATTTAACCAAAACGCTTTTGATCAATGGCAGCAATATCGAACAGGTATCATCCTTCAAATATCTTGAATCACTCGCTGTGCGACCCGAAGCGAGAGATACGTTCTAGAATGGAGTAAGCCAGAAACATTTTCACCGGAATGAAGCAGTTTTTTGAGGAAATAAAAGGCAGAATACAAGTCGTAGATCGATGTCTGTTCCCTCTAAACAACTTTTTCAATACAAAAACATCTTAAAAACCTCAAAGGTGAAAGTCTATAAAAGCATTATAAGGCCAATAATCACTTATGGGTGCGAGACATGGACAATGAATAAGGCTAATGAAGAAAAACTTGGGCGTCTCGAGAGAAAAATTCTAAGAAAAATATTTGGTCCCCACCACGACCCTAACAGCAACCAGTATCGCATCAGGACAAACGCCGAGATTAGTCAGCTTTATGGCGACGGGAATATTGTCAAAGAAATCAAGTCCTAGCGCCTAAGATGGTACGGACATGTCTATAGATTACGAGACGACAGACTGACGAAACTGATATGGGAGGAGAGACCGTAGGGAAAAAAGCCATTTGGGAGACTACGCCAGAGATGGAAAGACAACATCAAAGCAGATCTCACAAAAATAAATATCTCTCTGGATACGAATCTGATGAGAACCGGAAGGCCTGGAGGAGTATAGTGCAGTCAGCCAAGACCCACCCTGGGTTGTAGAGCTACCTTGTATGTATGTATGAAGCAGTTTTTAACCAGTCTTGATTTGAGCTTAGAGCTCAGAATGCGCATGGTCAGGTGCTATATCTTCAGTGTATTACTGTACGGTTGTGTAGGCTTGACTCTCGATCCGATAACTGAGAGAAGGATCGAGGCTTTTGAGATGTATGTATATCGCCACATGCTTCGTATATCATGGATTCACCGAGTTAAAAGACGTATAAAGAGGTATTAAGACGAATAAAAAAGTCAAAAAATTAATTAATCATCATTAAAGAGAGAAAAACAGGATACCTAGGCCATATCTTGAGAAGCGAACAATACAAATTACAGAGGCTGATAATTGAAGGAAAGATTTATGGAAAAAGATATGATGGTAGACGTCAGAACTCCTGGTTGAAGGACCTTAGAAGATGGTTCTGGTGCACTTCGAC
The DNA here is from genome assembly GCA_950111635.1 of Agelastica alni. Classification (NCBI taxonomy): domain Eukaryota; kingdom Metazoa; phylum Arthropoda; class Insecta; order Coleoptera; family Chrysomelidae; genus Agelastica; species Agelastica alni. The sequence goes on along the minus strand of OX467712.1, from coordinate 46,021,952 downwards.
TGAGATATTTGGAGCTGCTGTAACCAGGACAATGTTAGCCATATAAATCGCTAACCTTTGTGACGAGAGGGAGTGATAAGAAGAAGATAAAGGAATATATTTAGCACTGGTTTTGGGAGGGCCAGCCGGGTGACCGCCAAGGGCGCGAGACCAGAAAGAGAGATGGACAGCCACAAAAAAAAACCACTTTACTTTACATTTACCAACAATTAATCATATAATTACCCTGGTCGAATATAAAATATTTTAGTTTCCTTGTGTCTTTAACAACACTCTGTGATATCATTTTTCAAAGTAACGATGTCAGAAATGCAAGAAAGTCAGTCAGCAAAAAGTGATCTAAAATCATAGAAATGTTTAAAAAGTGCAGAAATTATTTGGAAAATGACTAGAAAGCAGACAAGGCTATTGCGGTATTAAGTAGATTGGTGTTTGACAAACCTATTTAGTGTCCGGAAGAAACATTTAAAGTACCTACAGTTTCATTTATAATGAAGCTGTCTTCCAGTGATGAGGACCTTTTGAGGGCTTGGGACAACAAGTGCGCCATACTCCCAAGCGAGACGTGGTAGATGTGGTTTAAGGATTGGTTTCGGAGAATGGAGAGATGTATTGCCAGTGGTGAAAATTATTTTGAAAATATTAAATAAATAGAGCTTTATTGCAAAACTTTCCTAGTCCCCTTTTAAGGAGGTTCGGGGGTCAAAGAAAAAATGCAGCCAAGTATTTTACATATATAAGTCTTTAAACTTCGTTATTATAGTTTTTTATATTAAATTATAATTTTTTACTGATAAAAGTTAAAAAAAATACCTGTGTGTAGGAAATTTTATAACGAAGAGTTTGGTGTACAACAAAAGTAAAAGTTGTTTATTAAACTTTAACGTATCAGATAGGTACCACGGCTCACATCACCTCACCTATCTAGTGTTATTAAATATTTACTTACATATTTGTCGAATAGCGTTAGTAACTTCGTTACTATCGGGTGATCAATGACCTCACAAGGCTTGTTTTTTTTTTAGGGGTGGAGGGCGGTAACAAAAATTTCGTTCAGTGTGCGAGACTTCTTAAGATCGGCTTTGGGAATTAGTTATACATTTTAAAAAAATTGCTTAAAAATATGCGTATTATAAGAAGCCAAAATACAGTTGTACATTATTATTTAAAGCGAGAAATTAACGGATCTTTTAAAAATGTCACAATCCTTTTAATAGTTCATCACTTTGAGAATTAATTGTTTAATGTTGAACATCCCCGAAGAGAGTCGACATAACATGCCATGATTGACAACCAAGGGCTGTTTAATGATTAACGAGATGTTTCACAAAATTACGGGTTCCTAAACTCGACTTCCTCCCTCAACATTGTCTTTCCCCTTTACTAGATTACTTTTACAGAATATTCATCTAGCGAGTTTGGATCTTCGATTACGGTCAGATAGGGATTATTTTTCAGTGTGTTTTTTAGAAGACGGAGTCGCTTCGGAGTGCATTGTTTTTATTCTGAAGGAAATACCGCTGCTGGTGTAAACACATAGTTAAAAACGACAGTGGTTTGGAGGAACTACGCATAGTCTTTTTATTAAAGGGTCATAAACATGTTTATTTTATTATAATTTTATTAAATGTGCTATAATAATATTAATGTACAAATATAAATATTAAAATAAATTTGAGTATTTGTCAGTTAATACCGGTGATAAGATGTTCTAGGTTAGAAAGTTCCAGGTGTCTAAAATTGCACGATCCTCCGTGATCCTTATCGGTACAATCAAGGACAGCTGACTCTCAGAGCGTAATTTATAAGAGTAATTTTTAAAAAGAGAAAGGTCAGCCACCGCTCGTCTCAATAGATTGGCAGACGAAAAGTAATTTTTGGCTTCCAACCGGAATTCCAATCTTTAAAAAGACGTTTATGTTGATGCCACCCAGTGTTATGAATTACAAGTTTGTTTGCTGTTAAGGGTGTTATTGTGGGTAAGGAAATATAATTGTGTTTTGTAAGCAATTAAATTGGACTTATATTTAATGTTTTAATTTGTTTTTTTAAATAAAAATCTTAGGTGCTCTTTTATTAACATAAAATTAAGATGATAATCATCAAATCTTAGACGATTATGTCTTCTTCTTCTTAGTGTGCCCTATTCGTCGCGGACGTTGGCTATTAACAAGGCAATTTTAATTTTATTGATGACATTTCTAAATAACTATATAGAAGTAAGTCCAAACCACTGGCTTAAATTGTATAGCCATGAGTGTCTTCTTTTTCCTGGTCCTCTTTTACTGTTGATCCTTCCTTGAACTATCAACTGGAGTAGACGATATTTTTGATGTCCCATTATGTGCCCGTTAATTGTACTAGGGAAAGGTAATGGAGTAGTTTCCCGTTGCTTTCTTCATCGCTGTCTAAACGCATTTTTGTGGTTACCATTTTGCCATTTAGAGTCTGATTCACAACCACATACAGATTATCAATCCCTGCTTGTGGTCAGTTCTGATACAGCCAGCTGCCGCGGTTCAGTGCTAGTTTTGGTCCGCCCCGGGTATTTCATTTTCCCGGTACCACCCATATCTAGGAGGCATTTCTCTATCCGCCTCCTGGGAAGGCACCCGATGGGGGACTAGCAAACCCACACAGATGGATTAAGTGAGTTATTTTAAAACTATCATTACAATTATTTAAAAAAGCACTGAAATTAGTTTACAATCTAAACCTATATATTCGTTTTCTCTCTACGTGTGAGTATAACATTTTAAATAACCGTGACTATTGTTGTTCAACTTTACATTTGTTTAGTTAATCAATGTTTTAATTTTTTTATTTTACTGCAACAATAATAAGAGCAGGGATATTAAACTATTCGCTAACTTAGTAATCACTGTATCTTATAAACGATAAGGTTCAGAAAAGTTAACATGTTTTTATGTATGAGGTAAATGAATAATGGGGCGGGATTTAACAAAATTCCAAACAAAAGGAGATTTTATTCCTTAACAGATAAGCGTCTGCAGGAATTTGATTTTTGATGAAATGTTTTTAGTTAAGGGAGAGCTTTGTTTTAATGTCACCGACTTGACAGTTTTGTTTTATTTATTGCAATTTTGAGAATTGGTACAATTATTTTGTAGGTAATAGTATATTATAAAACTAATACATAATCAGGCCTTTAAAGCATGGGCAACGAGTTTAAGGACACCACAAGAAGCAAAGTAAAATCCAGGCATTTATATTTTAAAAAATATGAAAAACTGTTCTTATGGATGGAACAGAAGCAAATTAAAAATATCAACAATCGGTAAATAGATACGTGTATATTAGCAAGAAAGCAAGTGGATGTCATAGTCTGGGTAACAAGGGTACCGACCTCTCGGACTTTGGTCTCGGGTATTTGTATGTAGACGCTGACATCTGCATACATAGATTCATATATAAATTTATATATATATATATCTAATCTATATACAGTCACGCCTTTTTCTCGTTGGAGTACACACAGAGACCAGTTCTTTTCACTTGCAGCGAAAGACGTGTGTAAGAACCGTACAGACGTCTTTCGCTTCTTCTTCATCAGCGCTTTCATTAATGCTCGTCGATTGCTGGTACTTAACAGAGTCACTTCGGTTATACTTCAAAGACTACTCATCTCCGCAGCATTAATCTTACTTTCATGCTTCTTCTGCCAAACTTAACATTCACTATCATACATAAGTGTAGGGACCAGCACTTCTTTATTTACAGCCAGTCGTGCCCTTTTGACACGTTCTGGCTGCTCATAAAGTTATACAGCGCCCTATTTACACCCTTCGCGCATTGTCACAGTCATACTGTTTCTTTTTTTTTAAACAATAAGTTTTTGCTTGCTTACATTCTCTTTCATCCCTAAGATTTTTAGATCAACCACTTGCGCAATAAATGTCACAAGTTTCTTGCTAATGTACCTACACGTGCTAATGAAAACGGTCCCGGAAAATTTTTGCCGGTCTAGACTTTTATCACAACAATAAACCAACAGTGATTGTCATGGAAACGATTTCATGGGCAATAAGCCCAAAATTGTTATGCATTTATAAAAATTGCTTAATTTATAATAATGTTGAATGCGATTTAAGAAAAAAAGTACGTGTACCTCGTAGTAAAAGCACATTTCTAGACTTCACTGCTTGTTGGCCTCGGCCAACAATTTTCATTATCGTCCGAGAATGTATTGCTTTTACTACTAGATACCCAATATACTTTTTTCGTTTTAGTTGTTTTAAGGTAAATTTACAATTTACACACAATTTAATTAATTTGACAATTCATTGTCAGGATAAACGGAGCTTACATGGACTGGTTTAACATCGAAAATAGTGTGAGACAGGGATGTGTGGCTTTACCATGGCTGTTTAACTTATATAGACGATTGTTTAAATGATTTGAAAGAGAGTACATTTTGATTGACAATGAATGACTTGATCTTGCTGTGCATAGAGGAGAGTTGGTTCCTACACTTATGTATGGTAGTGAATGTTGGGTTTGGCAGAGAAAGCATGAAAATAGGATTAATGTTGCGGAGATGAGTAGTCTGAGAAGTATGGCCGGAGTGACTCGGTTGGATAAAGTGAAGAATAGTGATATAATGGAACGCTGTAATGTAAAAAAAGATGGTTTGGACACGTAGAAAGGATGGATGAAGGAAGATTGACGAAACAAATTTATAAGGTGAGTGCGAATGGACAAGTCGGTAGAGGTCGATCTCGGCGAACATATCTTGATCATATTAACATTGTTTTGAAGAAAGGCCAGGTCAAGAGTACCAACAACCGACGAGCATGTATGAGGGCAATGATGAAAGTAGGGGAAGCAAAATATGTGTGTAAGAACCGTAGCAAGTGAAAGGAAATGGTCTCTGCCTACCCCCACGGAAAAAAAGGCGTGACTATATGTATGTATGACAAAATTTGACGTGGTAAATCTTGTTTATTAAGTCGCTACCTTTATACGCATGGTCCGTCTGATTAAGCACGCTCTTGCATTTATTATGGACTAAAACTGCAGAGGTAACAACTTTCCAAAAAAAGATGATTTATGTCGACCTTGATTTCAAGAGGGACACAATTTACCATAATACTTGTATACATAACGTCATCACTCTACCACACACAGTTATTTAAATTGAAAAGGGGTTCGAGTGATACCTCTTTTAAAAGATCTTTGAATTTTCTTTACAATCGTCTTATTTTTTTCAAAAAGTTTTAAATGGGTTTTTGGAAATAACTCTTTTAATAATTTTGGATTATAAAAATAAAAACACGAAATTAAATTGATCGCTTATATCTTCAACAGATGATTGTCGGAATTACCCAAATACACGACACTGGATAGCACACCAACTAATTGTTATCATGTTAAAGTACTTAGTAACAGTTTTTAAAAAAAAAATCTTGTTTGTTTGGTTGTCCATCAATAAATTATTACAATTTTAAGTATTTTACATGCATTCCGTGCAAGTGAAACAAAATTTGAGGTATATTTACTTACTACATTGATTTGTTAAAATTGTGTATACCATTCAAGAGAAAATATAAAATTATGAACTTGCTGGATCCATAGCTCGCATATTTAATATTAATTACTCAGATAAAAACATTGCGTTGGTCATCGGTACGTTTCAAATATGATGAATAAAAACAGGCGACACGAAACTCAGCGACCGATCAGGAATAAAGCAGTCGAGGTGGCCGTTTTGGATTAATACCCGCGAAGTCGAATTGTTGAAGTTCCACAAATTTCATTCATATAAAATACGATTGGTACAAGAATTAATCGAAGATGATCGCCGTCGTCTTGAATTCTGCGAGATTTATACAGAACTAATACTGGGTAAAGCCAATCTGCTAAACAATACGTGTTATTTACCCACAGTGAAATATAAGAAGCGAGCAAAATATACTCGTATTCTTCATCTGTCCATCGTGATGTTGAGTATGAATAGGGAAAGCACATATTACGGTTGAAGTGTACTGGGCTCATAATGAGTGTCCACTTTGAGCCTCTCATCATTTCACAAATTCCTACTCTTGCATCTATTAAGGTTAGTATTTCACTCTGTACCTCACTAGGTTCTAACAGTCTTAAAAATGTCGTTATTGCATGTATGTTACTAGGCTGTACATTATAAATATTAATGTAGTTAAGAAGGGGTAATTAGTTAGTATTAAATAAAAACAATAAATCTAAAAACTATTTGTAAGACTAACCAGCTGTCCAGGTCCCGGACATCACATTTTTAATAACAAGACTTAACAGAATTTAACCCATTGATTGTATCAGTTTAAAGCACATCATAGTCTCTTTCTCTCTCTCTCTCTCTCTCTCTCTCGCTGACACTACAACTCCGTGAGAGTCTTGGCCGCATTCATTATTGTCACCCAGCTTCCATTTCCCATTGTGATATACCCATTTATCTCAGATCCTCCGTAACTGCGTCCTACCATCTCCTCCTAAGCCGGCCAACAGATCTTCTTCCCTCTGGCCTTTCATGGTATATGATGTTTAAAAGCCTTTGGTCATCACTTCCCGCCCATCTAAGTCGACTGGATTTAATCCACCTTACTATATTTACCGTGCTGTATAGTTCTTCCAGTTCGTTATTTTTTCGGCGTCTCCACTCTCCTATTATACTTCCCTGCATGGTCCATATATTGCTCTTAATATTTCTTTCAAAGACTAACAGCTTATGGAGTTTGTTAAGAATCCATATCTAGCTACTATATGCTGTAACAGGTCGTATTAAGATCTTATACATCCTTATCTTATTTCCCCTTGCAAGTATTTTTGATCTAAAGAATGTAGACAGTGCATAAAAGGCTCTTTTTGCCGATGCAATAAGAGCAGCTACGTCTTTTTCATTTATGTTGTCGTCTGTTATTGTTGCTTCTAAATATTTGAACTCTTTTACGACTTCAAAATTGTAGTCATTAATTGTTGCGGGGAGACTTTTTTCATTGCCCAGTCCAGCGCAAGGTCAAAGAGTATAGGGTTTCCCTGCCGCAGGCCTGTGGGGATATTAAATGTTTCTGTCGAAGCATTCTTAACTCGCACCTTTGCTTTCGAGTTTTCAACGCACAGTCTGCTTATCTATATCTTTATTGTACTCCCAACATTTCTCCATGATTTGGGTAAAAATTTGGTCTATAGTGATCCTGCCTGGTCGAGTATTTCCTCAGCAATTTGGTATTAGCTTTTGAACTAGGATCTTATAAGTGGAGTTTACTAACGATATTTCTCTATAATTCTGACAGTCCGCTTTCCTTCCTTTTTATGGATGGGTATTATTATGCTGCTGTTCCATTCGCCTGGCATCTTTTCATGGTTCCATATGTTCGTTACGATATGGTGTATCTTTTGGTGTAACGAATTTCCTTCGTTCTTTAGAAGTTCCGCGTTAATTTCGTCTTCACCTGGGGATTTGTAATTATTTAACTTGCTGATGGCCCTTTTGACTTCCACTAGTGAAGGTGGTTCCAAATACAGCTCTGCCGTAAAGGAACATGCGTTTTGGTCATTTTTATCTATCTGTCTGATAAGCACTTTAGAAAAATACTGCCTTCATCATTACATTATATAATACAAAGCACATTATAGTGCTACATATATATTAATAATAATTTAGTCATATTATTAGACCCTAAGGCAGATTAGTGAGTAGGACCTTAGTTATAAGACATTAATAGTATTACATTACGTCAAAGAAAAATTACTCAGTGATCTAAGAATTCATAAAAAAACCGTTTTTAAATAATTTTAATAAAACTAAAAATTTAATTTATGTCTTAGGGTTAATTTTAAATTTTGTTTTTTGACATTTCATTTTTTTTGTACATACAAAAGTCGGTTAAATATTTTAAAACGGTAATTTTTATCATCAAAAATAAAAAGAATTTTGGTTTTAGAATAGTTCCTTTTTTTTCTATGATTTCCATTATTTTAATTATTAGATATATATCAACAACTAGCAATAAATAAAATTTGGAATGCACGGAATAACTTTTAATTATCAACGACGATTTTATTTGGAAAGTTTCTGGAATAATTTAACTTTTCGAACCAACGTCGTGACTACGCTACTGTTCTGCAGGATTTTTAATCGATAGAGATAACTATTTAGGTAATTAAACTTTTACCCAATAACATGCTGATTTGATTGATTGTTTTAGAATCTGTGCATTCTTTCGTTAATGTTTTTTGATGCGATTATTTTTCTGTTTATCTTTTCTTTTTAAATATTTTTTTTTAAAATAATAATTACTGCAGATAACACGATAATAATGATTTTAAGCCAAAATTTATTTTTCTGATAGGTTTGGTAATCCCATAACAATTACCTTATGCCATCAAAAACATAACTTGTAACTATTTGAAACAATAAGTAGTTTGACTCCCATGCATTTCTACATCTAGAAATTACAAACAAACAATTTATATCCAGGTTTTTTATTTTGTGTTCAACAAATATGAGATTATTATTTATACCAATTTAATTGGAGTTATCTTAAAAAATAATGAGTTGGGATTTGGAACCGTATGAAGCAAAAAAACTATTTTTTTTTTGCGAAACATATCGAACTAAATTTAATTTGTCTTCAGGGTTTAAATAGTATTTGTCGAGTTAAAACTTTTAAAATTGTAAAATTTACTTACTTTACTCTTACAAAACTACTTTTTAAACTTTAAGGATGAGTTTAATAAAATTCAAAACTTTGGTAAAAAAATAAAGTTTTTTCTTTAACTCAATACTGATCCAAAACTCAACTAAGCTCATCTGGGGGCACGGTGGAGCAAAAAAGCGGCACGGCCGTACCATCCTTTTCTCGAAGCAGTTCAGGCCATTTTTGACCCCCCTATAACTTGTTTGTGGATAAAACTAGAAGCCTGAATTTTTAGTAACCAAGCAGGCATTATATAAACACGGTATAGTTCAAATTTCATTAATTTGAACAAGTAGTTTAATAATTATAACTAGTCTAAGTTTCTTAATTTTGTCACTCACTGACTGACTGACCGATCATTAAAACTCTAAGGCACTTCTAGCAGACAAATTTAAAATACAATTAGTGTTTAGTGTGTTTAGTGTCAACATTAAAAATCTTTTATGTTTTAAATAAATAGATTGACTTGGCCATCGCATGAAAACACAATGTATCTCACTTGTGATACATATTATATTAAATTAAGGTTAGCTTATTACGTAATAACTTTAGACAGAGGAACCCTTAAGTAGGGGCTGAATAAATTAACTGACTTGGTATTAAATGGATCTCACAACTTTTTACGGTAGAAGAACTGAATTGCGTTTTTTAAAAGTTTTGTTTTTGATGGCATCTCTTTTCTTTTTGTAGATAGTCCCACTATTTTTCCTTTCCTTTATAATTATATCTAGGTACCTAACTACACCTATTATTCCATTATATTATGCATATACAAGTTCACTGATTCATTCACTGCAAATAAAACTATCCTATATATTTATATGGGATTACAAAGTTATTTATGCAGTTGGTGTATCTAGAAAACTGGAGCGAAATAGCAAAATATTTTAGTATTTCCTTGATTTATACACTAAACACTAATTGTATTATAAATTTAAAGCTTCTATTTATGTCTGCTAGAAGTGTCTTAGAGTTTTTATGATCGGTCAGTCAGTCAGTCAGTGAGTGACAAAATTAAGAAACTTTTACTAGTTCTAATTATTAAACTACTGGTTCAAATTAAATAAAATTTGAAATATATAGTACAATGCCTGCTTGGTTACTAAAAATTCAGGCTTTTTAGTTTCATCAACAACGAAGTTATAGGGGGGATCGAAAATTGTCGAAGTGCTTTAAGAAAAGGATGTTACGGACTTACCGCTTTTTTGCTCGACTTGGCGGGGGCACTATCGTGCCTCCAGATGAGCTTACTTGGGGTTTGGATCAGTATTGAGTTAAAAAAAAAACTATAAATTTTTTGTCAACGTTTTGAATATTATTAAACTCATCCTTGCAGCTAAAAAGTGGTTTGTAAGAGTTACTTTTGACATGTTAATTTTTTTTTCATGTCAATTGTATCTGAATGCGTTTTACAATTTTAAAAGTTTTAACTCGACAAATAGTACTTTTTGAACACTGAAGATAAATTAAATTGGAAGTTTTGAAAAAATAAACCAATTAACTTACACAACTCTCATAATATTTGTAAAGTTATTTAATACTTTAATAAACAGCACTTGGTTGAAATAAAATAATAGATAGTTCATTATTTATGAATTATCTGGCGGAAGAGAGTTAGATAGAGTTAGTTATATATATATATATATATATATATATATATATATATATATCGGTCATATCTTTTAGTGTTGTGGTGGTAGTCTCGCAATATTAAAATAAACTTTTAATTAACAACCATACTTGCAATTTTATTTATTTCTTATTACATTTAACTTAAGCTTTTACCCATAAACTATTTTTCAAGGCACTAAAAATTGTTAAAAATTATAAATAAAGTAAAAAATTGAAAAAAATTAAAAACAATTCATTAATAGTTATAACGCATCAAATTTATTTCGAAAAGTATTATAATATTCGATACAAATATAATATCGAAAACTTCCCCGTTACGTGAACCAAATTTACCAAACATTTTTAGCGGTTCGCAAAGCATTCAGAATAAATTTATACTTCACGCAGACTGTTCCGTTCGCATATCGTTTTCTTGTCAGATTTGGCGAATTTTATTCAAGAATTCGCCGATAATTGATCCAGACCCTAGTGGAGCGCGAGTTCTACAACTCTACGGTATGCGTTCCACCGTTCATCTACTCTTCTTTTCACAATTTGGCATTTGTACGGAATATAATTCATCAATGTCAACAGTCGGGTTGTTTTCTCTCAGCCCCGTCGAAAATGTTACCCCCTTGACACCCCCCGTACCCCTTACGACCCTGACAAGCCGACAATAACCCACTGGTATGGATGGACGATTTTTGTCATTTATTATTGGTCTGCAGTTCGTCGATTGATTTTTCTAGTGTGTGAGCTTCCACTATACTATGATGAGTTAATTTCTGACCCAAATAGATTTCTCCATGACTGTATCGACACTCTTCCCCCAAAAAGAATCAATTCGAAATGTTTGTTAGTACAAATAATATAAATATAAATAAGTAGCAAATTAAATTCTTTAAAGTTTGTATAAACAGCTACAAGATATATCTTATGGGATACTAAAATTCTTATAATCGTCTACAAAATAAATAAATGATCCTTATACAACTAAAAAGGGCCCATTTTAATACAACAGTTTGGTAAAAGAGTTCTATTAAAGTTTATACCACTCTTATATGACTGTTTTATACACATCTTATACGATTGTTTTATACTCATTTATATAGCTACTATGAAAATGCATTTTATTTTTTAGTGACGAATATTAGTACCAAACCATTTTTTAATTTAAAAGTGCATCATGCATTTTATTGTAAAAATGAAGACTTATTAAAACTACTTGTGCTGCTTTTGGTCGGGCATCGGTAGTAAAAATTATAAAATCATTTGGAAGGTTTGTATAGCACAAATTTTGATGCGCCGCAAATTTTAATGATATATTGTAGGTATATGTTTTTGCAAAAAAATAAAGCGCTTTAATTTTGGTTAAGTTTCAATTAGATACTTAAAAAAAATAATATAAAAAAAATCGTAAAATAACCCTTTTTTTTAATGATTTTAATAGTTTATTACTTCATATGACAATTCTTTCACAATATAATTCTCCAAATATTAATAAAGTCACATTTTTCAATTTAGTTTCATGTTTTCAACTCAATTACTCATAATGGCAGCGGCGGCAAAGAATTCCATATTTAAACATGGCGATTTATAATACAAAAATTTTATCCCAAAGAAATGTCTGAAAAAATACTTCAAATAACAACAAACAACATAGAATATTTAGGCAGTATAGGTACAACTATTTTTGACAAGTAATAATTTTATGTGTGGCTTCGCTATGGCTGTTTAACTTATACATAGACGATTGTTTAAAAGATTTGAAAGAGAGTGCTTATGGATTAAAAATGAATGATTTGATCGTCAAATGCCTTTTTAAAGCCGATGATCAAGTCATTATAGCGTCATCTGAAGAGGAGTTGCAGGCGATGGTTAATGTTATGCATGATGCCTTGAAAATCAAAAGGATGAAAATAAAGGTAAATAAAACGAAAGTTATGGTTTTTGAAGGAATAGAAAGCATAACAAACTGTGAAGTTTCAAATGAATTTGTGTACTTGTGTTTAAAGTTTACAAGAGATGGAAAGTATGACAGTGACATTAAGGGAAGGGTGTTGACAGGAAAAAAGATGAATGGGGCACTGCATAGCTATATGAACAGCCAGAAAGTGTCAAAAAAGGCACGTCTGGCTGTGCATAGAGGTGTGTTGGTTCCTACACTTATGTTTGGTAGTGAATTTTGGCAAAAGAAGCATGAAAATAGGATTAATGCTGCGGAGAAGAGTAGTTTGAGAAGTATAGCCGGAGTGACTCGGTTGGATAAAGTAAAAAATAGTGAGATAAGAGAACGCTGTGGTCTAAAAGAAGATGTGGTTACAAAGATAGATAAAGGACTGCTTAGATGGTTTGGACACGTAGAAAGGATAGATGAAGAAAGATTGACGAAACAAATTTATAAGGCAGGAGTGAATGGACAAGTCGGTAGAGGTCGACCTCGGCGAACATATCTCGATCAGATCAACATTGTTTGAAAAAAGGCCGAGTCAAGAGTACCAACAACCGATGAGCATGCATGAGAACACTGATGAATGTAGAGGAAGCAAAAGATATGTGTAAGAAACGTAGCAAGTGGAAGGAAGTGGTCTCTGTCTACCCCTACAAAAAAATATGTATGTATGCATGTAATAATTATATTGAGATTCGCGAAAAGTAGAGGTTGCCAGATTTTATAATAAGGTAATAAGAAATGTTCCTACAACTACGTATGAAAACGCCATAAAGCACACTGTTTGTTATTTGAAAAGTTACTCATATCATCATGGCATATTTTTTGAATAAGATATTTTAATGCAAAAGTCACTTTAGTCTTATAACGCAGATTTTGGAAAGAATTTATTCTGTCATACTCTGTCATATTCTATAAGGCATTTATTAAGAAGAAATGCTTATAATATAAAAAGTTCACGAATAAAAGTGTTTTATAATGCAACGCAATTAAATGCTATAAAATATTTATTATACATTATACAGCTTTAATAAGACAAGCTTAAGTAACTATTTTATAATGTTGTAGCTACTAGTTATATAGTTTATTATAGAATTCTTATACAATAGAAATAAAAGTTTTTCAAAATGATATTTTTAATATTGTATAAACTTGCTTATAAAGTATATCATTTTAAAAGAAATGATCGTATAATGGGTTATAGCATATATTGTAAAAGTCACTATTAAATCATTTAATACAACAATTTTCTTTAAAAAACAAAATTATCGAAACAAAAGGCTTAATAAAAAAAAAGAGTCCTTAAAACAACGCTATTCGACTGTTATACAATAATTCTGTTCTTTTAGTATTTCATTTTGCTAGTTGGGTTATTAATTCCAGGTTAAAATGTTTCTTTTTAAAAAAAATTATACTGCTAATAGTATTTACAAACATTTATTTATGCAGCAAAATACTCAATGGTGATTTTAAAGTCTCCAAGTTTCCGAAATATGCAACAAAAACTATTTAATTCTCAGTTAGGTACTTCCACCGTTTGTAACAGCAAACATTTTTCTTAGTACAGTTAAAGTATGTAAATGATATTTGTTCCGTTCCGAATTATCGTTTGATTCCCACCTCTAGTTACGGAATCATGCCACGTTGTGAAGTAACGTTCTCGTCCCACCTCCAGCAACGAATCAATAAGGTTCGATAATAAAGACATCCGTGTTTAGTGTTTTGTTTTGATGAAAATACGTCAAGTTGACATTTCTTTATCTTTGAATTGTTAAAAGCTTTGTTTTTTGCTAATGTAATTAAAACCATTAATATAACACCACATTATTCCTACACCATCCTTTTCGTATCCCATGCTGAATTAAAGGTATATAAAGCTCTATATACAAAACAATATTATTACTTACCAAAAACTACTTGGTGAATTTAGGTATTATTTTAAATATAAAAGACAAGTAAGTTATAGGTAAAAGTTATTTAGTTATAGTTAAATGGGAATCAAGGACCAAGAAACAAACATAAAGATGATGACTTATTATAGTAAAGGCAAAGAAAACTAAAGGTTTGCCCGTGAAGAACAATACAACAAGAAAGCTTTAAAGGTACGGGCGAAGATAAAAATTATTGCATGGAATGCTTTGATAACTACAAAAATACAAAGTCAAAATCCGACCTATCATCATCGTTATTTCCCAGCCTGGTGTTAGTCCACTGCTAAACATGGGCCTCCATTAAACTGCTCGACTGTGCTCTATCTTGAGCTGTTTTAATTCAGTGTCCGTCTCTGCTTCTTTTGCGTTTCGGCTCCGTAGGTCATTACTGGTAATACGCATTGATTGAGGACTTTTGATTTTAGGCATTGAACCGGCCTCCCACAAATTATCTGTTATCAGCACTATGTCGTCCGCAAAGCGTAGATTGTTCAATTTTTTCCCATCTATACTAATACCTTTGTTATCCGAGTCTAGGGAACTAAAAGTATATTCTAGAACGGTCTTAATTAGCTTTGGGGATAACGTATCTTACTCCTCTCTGTATGGAAAACTTTTAGTGGTATTATGAATGTTTACGCTGGCCTTTGAGTGTAAATATTATGTGTGTATCTGTAATCTATCCGACATTTACCTGCTTCCAGAATCGCATGCATTTCGATGGTGCCAAATGCTTTCTGAAAGTCAACAAACACAAGCACTAATGACCTGTTTTATTCTATTGTTTTTTTAATGAGCAGCTTTAGTGTAAGAAGGTGATCATTTTTTCGTATCCTGAACGGAAGCCTGCCTGTTCTACTGTTTGGTAGAAGTCCAGTTTTATCTCCAGTCTTTTTTTATTATTTTCGTAAAAAGCTTGTCCAGGTTAGACAGTAAGCTTACAGGCCTGTAATTTTCCAAGTCAGTAGTGTCGCCCTTTTTGTGTACACAAAAATCCGACTATTGTGTCAGAAATGGCTGAACGAGATCTGTACACTTTTCAAAAATTACCCATTGCGTAATACGTAAAAAACTGACATTACTTTTTAAACAAACCTAAATTAAGTAGGATTGATCTTTATGTTGTGTTGATTTCCTAAAAATATTTAAATAATTAGACACTTAATGTTAAATAAGTACACGATAAAACTTAAATGTTAATTTTTGTTGGACAAATGGTAGGTTTAAATATGGTTGTGCGTGCCATATTAGAATTATCTTCTTAAAGTTAAAAATAAAGCATTTTAAAACTATTTTTTTTACTTAGTTTATTTCATAAGGCATAAGGCATTTCATCCTACACTACAGGCAACTATGCTTATTAGCATTTTCATAGCGGGTCATCTATCCATAAGTACAAGTAGGCATCTATCTTAAAAAAAAAAGTTCGGCAAAAACTCAATTTCTACAAAAGCAGTTATTGTAAGGTCAATAAAAACAAGTTATAATGTAATATAAAAGATTAAAGTAACTATACAGGTTGGCCAACCGAAAACGAAATAGAGCCCTATGGCCTGTTTAGAAAAAGTTTATACAGGTTGGCCAACCGAAAACGAAACAGAGCCATTTGCAGGAACCTCGTTAACATTTTAGAAAAACGCTCAGACTTGTTGATTTTTGATTAAAGGGGGGCACTCATTTCCGGTATTTTTAACTTCACTACTTTCAACCCCATGTGAAACTTATCTGCAAACAATCACGAACGGTAAAAATGTCATTCATTCGAGTTAAAAAAATTTGACAGATAAATACTAACACTAACCTGTCAATGTTTGAAATGAAACAACCGTATTATTTAGTGTTTTCATGACAACACTTTTTCCTCCTTAGTAAGATTATGGCCTAATTATAGTATGTTTTAAAAACAATTTCGTCAACACGTGAAATGAAATCAAATTTTTATTGTTACAAAATAACATAACACTAACATCAGCATCAAATTTAAATTTCGATCTTCGGTAAAGTCAGATCAACTTCGCAAGATAAATGGTTAGAGTATATTTTTAACGACAGGGATCTGATTTCGAAATATTTTACATTGTAAAACTGTCAAATCGTCATTCTTATTACAAATTTATCAATGACTTCATCTAAATCGGTGACCTAAATTAGCGAGACGTGTCCATTGTTCTTCTACGTGTGGTCTCGAGAGCTCTTACATCGTGACCACTGATCACAGCATAGTGAGGCATTTAATTCAACACGAACCTATTTTTTATTATTTTTAAACAATTATTTTTAAATTACTAAAAATAACATATAGTTACCTAATGCTCTTTATGATAAAAAAAACATTCTTGTAACAAATGAAATTAATTCACAACAAAAACATAAATTTTAGTTGTTTTAAAAATTTTCATTACCAGTTAACAAATTAGTAACGTATTTAATAACGAAACAATATTCTGATTCAAATTTTGTAATAATTACACTAGACAACAATATATTTTTTCATCTGGTGCCGGTGAAGTTTTTCAGTGTGCTGATTCCAAATTTCCAAACATTTTTTTTATCACCTACTGTTTTTAAGATATAGTGTTGTCGACTTATTTTGTTGTTGTTGTTTGGTTAAGTTCCCGTTTCAGTAATACATTTTTACTCTAGTTAAAGATGGTGCATAATTGTAAAGATGGCACTTTATCACTCACAACTAATACAAATTATACATATACATACATACATAAAGTCACGCCTTTTTCCCACAGAATTAGGCAGAGATCACTTCCTTTCACTTGCTACGGTTCTTACACACATATTTTGCTTCCTCTACTTACATCAGTGCTCTCATTCATGCTCGTCGGTTGTTGGTACTCTTGACCTGGCCTTTCTTCAAAACAATGTTGATCTGATCGAGATATATTCTCCGAGGTCGACCTCTACCGACTTGTCCATTCACACTCGCCTTATAAATTTGTTTCGTCAATCTTCCTTTATCCATCCTTTCTACGTGTCCAAACCATCTAAGCATTTCTTTATCTATCTTTGTAACCACATCTTCATTTACGCCACAGCGTTATCTTATCTCACTATTCGTTACTTTATCCAACCGAGTCATCCCGGCTATACTTCTCAGACTACTTATTTCTACAGCATTAATCCTATTTTCATGCTTCTTCTGCCAAACCCAACATTCACTACCATACATAAGTGTATGTGTAACGTAACCTATGTGTATGCACAGTCAGACGTGCCTTTTTTGACACTTTCTGGTTATTCATAAGGCTATGCAGTGCCCCATTCATTTGTTTTCCTGCTTAATGTCACTGTCATACTTTCCATTTCTCGTAAACTTTGAACCCAAGTTCACAAATTCATTTACTTGTTCCACTCTTTCTCCCTCAATCGAAACTTCACAGTTTGTCATGCTTTCTTCTCTTTCAAAAACCATTACTTTCGTTTTGCTTACATTAAAATATCTTTATTTCCTACGGTAATTGGTTGCTTCCAATTGTGGTGCGTTTAAGTTTTCTGACCTCTCTTTTGTCCTTTTTATTTCAATTTTTCTGCAATGCCTATCCGGTACGGATTTTGGCGATCAACATAGCTATTCTAACTTTATTGGTTGCAGCTCGGAAAAGTTCTCTATGTGTTATAGAGAACCATTGTCCTAGATTATTTAGCCAGGAGTTTCGTCTCCTAACCGGGCTTCTTCTTTCATATATTTTGTCTTGCAAAATTAACAGAAGTAAGTTGTATCTCTCTGCGTTTCTTGTGATGTGACCTAAGTACTCGAGCTTACGTTGTTTCACTGTGAGAAGGCTTTCACATTCTATGTTTACTTTTCGTAGAATAATCGATGTCGATGTTAACTACATGGTTTACCCATGATATTCTTAGTAGTGCCTGTAGCATCACAATTTGAAGGCCTCAAGTTTTTTCATTGTTGCTTCAGTTAGTGTCCAAGATTCAGCTCCATATAGAAGGACTGAGAACACATACCACCGCAATAGTCTTACCTTGGTTGTTAATGGTAAATCATGGCTCCTAAAGACTTTTGTTATTTTACTAAATGATGTTCTGGCTATCTCAATGTGTTGCTTTATTTCTTTTGAGTGGTCCCATTGATCGTTAATATTAGTACCTAGATAAGTATATTTTGCCACTCTTGTTATTAGTTGTTGGTTTATCACTAGTTGTCTAGCGTGAATAAGGTCCTTACTTATCATTATGTAGTTTGTTCTTGTAATGTTAAAGTCAAGGCCGTATAGTTGACTTGTATCTGCTATGCGTTGTACTAATGTTTGTTACCCATCTAGGTTGTCTGCAAGAATGACTGTGTCGTCCGCGTATCTGACATTATTCAGACGTATACCGTTTATTAGAATACCCTCGTTGATGTCTTCCAAGGCTATTTTCATAATTTTTTTGGAATTAATGTTGAAGAGCAGGAGGGACAGCACACAAGTGAGCAGCAGTGCAAGTTAGTGAACAGGTACAACTGTTTGATACTTTATTTAAAGATTTAGTATAAAACTACCTCACTTAAAATCATTCTGCAGTCCATAAATGACCCTAATTATGTCAACTCGATGAATGAGCAAGCATTCAGTGCCTGGATTCTTTCGTTGCTATAAATTTTTTGGGTAACTATTGAGACCTAGTGAACAATATGCTTACGAACAAAAATCTTAGATGCAATATGGGTATAGTGCATTAATTGCATAGCCATTTGTACCGCTTTCCTGAAAACATGAGTGATATAAGTGAGGAACTGGGTGAAAGGTTTTACCAGGCCACTTAAATTGTGGGAGATCGGTAGGTTCCTGAGAAGGTGAGACAACCACATATTAGGATTATTGCTAGAACCTGTAAAGAGACTGTAATGAAAAGTCTTACGTCTAAAAACTCTTTTAATGAAGCTCTCAAGGCCCACGATAACCTGACTTTCTTCAAAACTTTGTAACTGAAAACATTTAAAAATTATTCTGGATTGAATACTGGTCTATTTTCTGTTTTCTAAAATAATACTTGAGCAATAATTCGGTTGTTATTTTAAAATATAACTACTTATTTTAAGAGACTCATTAATACCAGTGTTAGTATCTTTAAATTTATTGCTGATAAAGCAAAATGGATATAATTTATGAATTCATAAAAAATATAAAGAAACAGACCCAAACTCAACGGCACCAAGATATATGTCGGGCAGTGTTAGTTCGTTACTTTCACTGCTCATAACTTTTAACTTTTGACTATATTTGGTGAAACCGAATTGACTGAGATATCTTTATTTTTCATTGCTATCCATTGGAGACGCGATTTAATGACCCACAATACCACAATGACTTCACGATATTATAAGATGAGGAAATTAAATTGAAAACATCCAACGTTCTATCATTGTTCAATCAAAAACAGTTTAAAAAAAGTAGTTTTGTAATGTATCCGTTGGAAAAATGTTACTTTACGGATCTAAGCAAGATAATGACAATAATAATCATTGTAAATTGTTTTTTAATATTTTAATGACTTGTCGATGAAGAATATTTAGTTAATTTATTAATTGGACAATTATTTGAGAAAATGTTAAAGAAAAATGGTTAAATGTATAGGTCCGGATTAAAACGGCAGCACTCCAGAGTGATTCGAGCAAGTGCGGCTTATTCTTTAGTTCATTACTCACATCTGCAAGATCATCAGCCTCGAGGGTACGTTAACTCGCCATCAATGACAAAGCTAGTTAGCAGAGTGACATGTGACTGACAGCTGGCATGGCCGCCGGTGTTTATTCGGTGTAGGATTACTTGCAAGTTTCTGAAAAACTCCATGTTTTAAAATGGGTTTGTTAGACCCCACAGATATTGTATATTAACCAGAAGCTTTCTGACGAACGACGTGTTTTGTTAGAATAAGATAATCCGGATAATTAATTAGTAGTTATGGCGATTTCACGAAAGATGATTAATTAAGTGGGAAAGTTTTACAAAATAAAACAAGAAATGTTTAAAATAAAATAGGTAATATCTAAATGTTACTGCAAATAACCTTTCATCAAAATAATATTTAAATATAAATTCAAAAAAAAAATCGAGTAACCTTAAACGAAACGTAACGGTTGAAATTTTACATTATGTAAAATAAGTTTGCTTTTCACGTCTTCGCGTTGTAATTTTCTTGTGTCGATTTGTGTTGTTACGGATGAATGGTCGGCTTTTCATGGGAGCGAACGAACTGTACTCGCTACTTCATAAATAAATTAAGAAACTGGATAAATATTAATGTATAGGAGAAACATATCTTTATTATAATAAAAATTAAAATGAAGGTATGTAGTTTATAATGTTAATGCTCAAATATTTTACAAAAATTATTATAATTATAATTATCTTTTTTCTACTTCCGTATACGGGAACTAACCTTTGATTTTTTTATGTGATCAATAATAAGACGGATTTTCATTATGTAACTAATTTTGCAAGTACTATCATTTTGAAGAATTTTCGGCTTATAGAAACACGTACCCACTGGCCGCTAAACAAGTGGGTTGTTTCGACATACTTACTTAACGTTTAATTTCCATTGACGTTTAATGACAGCGCTTAAAATTTATAACTTTAAACATGTCAAGTGGTACAGAGTTATCTTGAACACGGCCACAAATTTTTGATAAAGTAAAAGCTCTCTGTAAAAATTTAGTTTCAACGAATTAAAAAAAATTATACAGAAAATTTATACATACATATAGTCACGCCTTTTTCCCGTGGGGGTAGGCAGAGATCACTTCCTTCCACTTGCTACAGCTCTTACATACATCTTTTGCTTCCTTTACTTTTATTTCTTCAAAACAATGTTGATCTGATCGAGATATGTTCGCCGAGGTCGACCTCTACTGACTTGTCCACCACAGCGTTCTCTTATCTCACTATTCTATACTTTATCCAACCGAGCCACTCCGGATATACCTCTTAGACTACTCATCTCCGCAGCATTAATTCTATTTTCATGTTTCTTCTGCCAAACCCAACATTCACTACCATACATAAGTGTAGGAACCAACACACCTCTATGCACAGCCAGACGTGCCTTTTTTGACACTTTTTGGCTGTTCATAAAGCTATGCAGTGCTCCATTCATTTGTTTTTCTACCAAAATCCTTCGCTCAATGTCACTGTCATACTTTCCATTTCTCGTAAACTTTGAAGCCAAGTTTGTTAACTCATTTACTTGTTCCACTTTTTCTTCCTTAATCAGAACTTCACAGTATGTCATGCTTTCTTCTATTTCAAAAAACATTACTTTTGTTTTGCTTACATTTATTTTTATCTCTTCGGTTATTAGGGCATTAAGCATAAGATTAACCATCGCCTGAAACTTCTCTTCAGATAAGAATTTATAGAGTGGAGAATTACAAATGATATTTAATCTTTTTTGGAAAATTTGTGATTAGGCGTCCAAAACATTTAAGCCAAATAAACTTATAAACTTCATTGAGGATGCTCCAGATGATTTCACGTTCTAGAATTTCCACAAATAAATTCCTCAAATTGCAGTATTAATAATTTTTAATTTATAAAAAGGATAAATACAAAATGATGTATTTTTATTTACGTTAAAATATTTAAAACATTTAAAATAAATTCTAATTCATTATAAACACTTAATGAAGTGACAAATATTTTTATAGCTTAAATTTAAAATAATAATAAAAAGTTTTATTTTTTTATTGTGCAAGAAACATAATGAAAAGTTATGTTTGGATGATTCAGAAATCTTGATGTGTTTATTCCCTTTAAACTATCATTTTATTATTAACTTTTTTACTGTACATCATTTAATAATGTTTAAAAATAATATTTACGCCAAATTTTGAGATAAAGTGTTATCTCGGTTTTTAATTAATTTTTTATTTTTAAATTATATTAATGAACACATTCGTTAAACATTAATAATTACGTAAGATGTTAACATTTTGTTTACATGAAAAAGAAAATAACCTCAAAGTTTAATTTGTCGCACGATATGCAGTCAATTTTTTTTGTTAACATCACTTGGGGTTATCAACCTCGTGTTCAGCGTAGGCTGTTACAATTTTCACTTTTAGTACAGCAACATTAATTTAAAACTAACAGTAAATGATCGTTTATAAATTTTTAATTGTATTATTTAAATCGATTTTTAATTAACAAATACCCACAACTACAATGTCTAGGGATATTTTTAAAACTGATATGTCTGTGTTGTTTTTTAAATTTTACAAATATATTTTTTAATATGGATACACAAATGTGATGCTCTTTGCTTGAAAATGCGATTCAATAATGTATGTGTATGACCTCGATTATTTACATCCTTTCGGCATCGACTGAGCATGCTCAGAAATAAGTTATCGATATCCAGTAAAGGCATCTTATTCAAACAAAAGGTTATTCCATTGTCTCGCTTTTTTATACAAAGGACTCTTCTTTAAAGCATATCCCACATGTCTATAAAATAAAGGTCGTTGGAGTAGGGTAGCCATGGTAACACATAGATATTGTTACTCTCCAAAAATTCCATTGTAACTTTTGACATGTGTGGTAAACAAAATCGGGAGTAATAATTGCTCCAAACGAAACATCAGCTAGTGCCAGTATCCGATAACTTTTTAAAAAATCTCCAACATAATGAGGTCGGTTCTTTCCTCAAAAATGATTCCTCCTTAAACCAAAATTGTTTCCGCTCGAAAAGAGTTACCTTTCTGAACGTTGTGAAGACAATTTGTAATGTTAAGCAAACCCTTCTGGTATCAGGATAAATTTCAAACTGGGAGAGAATATTTTGACCAAAAAAGTCGTACTCCTTAATTACACCAATGATAAAAATTGAACCCCCAAAGGTCGACGGCTACGAAGTTTGCTTTCATGCATTCCACGATGGACGGTATCGAACGAAACTTATGTACTTGCTGGAGCATGATTTATAGTTCTGATACTGTCAGACTAGGGCATCTACAAGTACTTAGTATCTTTCAGCTACATCTCGCTTTGAGTAGTACTCATTTACACGGTATCTTAAAAAACCCACTATTCTAATAATTTATTTTCCAGTCAAATGTCTTCGCTGCATGGTTAACAAGCACCATACTTGACGTACGAGGTCTGGCTATTAAAAAACGAGACTGCTCGCGCAAAAGGCGTCCTAGAGGGAGGGAGGTAAACGAATGCAGCGTTGGATAGCTGAAAGTATCTACAATTTTAGTACGAAAACACGTTTTAATCGCTGTAGTAGTATTTTTTCTATAGAGGTTGGAAACGAACGTGTTTTTTTCTCGTGCCGATAGCAATGTGTGACGAAAACTATGAGCAATGGATCGATGTAAAATTTCTCGTAACATTAAAAAAAGATCGACTAAGTTGTTGGAAGGGGTCCCTGGTAAAAATTCTCTATCTCGTGCGCGTGTTTTTCAATTAAACGGTGTTCTGAAGACCGAGAGAGCACCAAAGATGACCAACGTCCTGGTCGACATCAACGGCATCATAATGACTGAATGGGTTCCAGAGGGTGAAACTGTAAACCAAACTTACTGTTCGAAAGTCTTGGCAACACCGCGAGAGCAATTTCGTAAGAAACTTTCGGAATTGTGGAAAAACTGCCCATAACGCGCTGTCCGTGAAGCGTTATTTAGCCGCTAGAGACACTCCAGTGCTCGAGCACGCGCCTTACTCGCCTGATTTAGCAGCCTGTGACTTTTTTCCGTTTCCGAAGATCAATTCTGTCTTAAAAGGAACCCAGTTCGAGTCGATGGAAGAGATGAAACGAAAATCAACGGAGCTCCTAAATGCTCTTACAAAACAAGACTTCCAGCATTGTTTTGACTAATGGAAAAAACGAAGGGAACGGTGTGTGGCGAAGGGAGGGGAGTACGTTGAAGGGAAGCAATTATTTGCAGAATAATTCTTAAAACAAAATTCTTTTTCATAATCAGTCTCGGTATTTAATGGACAAACCTCGTATACGCATAAAATTTGGAAGCATATTATCGTTTTTGTTGCCGAAAGATAAAAAATAAAATGAAGGAATGTTTTATCTTTCGGGAAAAACATGGGAGCAAACATTTTAAAGGCGGTTGTATACAGCTTGGTGATAAAGTAGTGGTATTTTCATAAACAGCGAATAATTGACTCTTTTATAGTTACGTTAAAAAAAATTAGGCCAAAAAGAAAAATAACCCAAGCATGGTTGTGTGTAGTTAATAAAAAAGATATTCTGACCTTGTGTACTTAAAGACATGTCTACATCTATAAATGTTGTGCGTTGTATTTGACACAAATTTGTATGCGTGTGCTGAAAATTCTGCAGATGTGGATGGATCGCCGCATGCAAATGCGCGCAAATATTTTTGTGGTATACAACGCACTCTGTCCGTCACCGGTCAGTTTTTGATCCGATCTTAAAGATATTTGTGGCTAACAATAATACTAATGTAGACTTTGTTTCTTCGGTGCTTATTTTCGTTTTAAGGAAAATCGTGGTCAGTGCCAATGCCCCTCACACAAATTAATTACAACCTACAATGCACAACTAAAACATTTGCGTGGAAAATTCCAGTAAAATTAAATTTATTTTACTAATAATTTTGCTGTATTTTAAAATACAACGCATGACGTAAATATTTATAGATATGGACCCGCCTTATTATTCACTATTGTACTGTCGTATTTACATTGCGCTTTTAACAAATTCAGATTAAAAATGATTGAAGAAAAACCTATTTAGGTAAATAATTTTTTTAATTTACCTATGTTAATTTTTTTAAAAAATTGATAATAAGGTATTCGTAAAATTTTATCCGTGCATGCAGATGGTGTCTCCCAAATTTACTACTTGAGTTGGAGCACGCTGCTGATCGCCTTGCCGAGTTCCCTAGACGGGTATCGAAGAAGAGAAAAAGAGAGGAGTGAAATTTAGTTGAACCTGACAGACAGAGACTGGTAGTCCCATGCAAATTGAATTGCGAAATTGTTACACATTCTTTTTTGGACGGTTCTATGTCCATTACTCATCCTAACAGTTACCATTATAAACAAATATACAAAGACTTGAAAGTATTTGAAATTCTTAGGAAGTGTGCATGTCTGTTTATTCAATATACTATACAATACGTGTTTCACAACTATTTTTATGAAAAAAAGATCCTAATTTAAAAGACAAAACATTTTATATGGACATTTTTATTCTTCGAGCTATAATTTTACGAAAAAAACAATATTTTTGCTTTCTTAATTTTTTTTCGCACCACTATGCATTATTTTCTTTATTCCATTGGTAATAAAATTTCTCGATTAGAGTTGCACTTTAAATCGGTGAATAAAAACTATTAAAATTAGGTTTACTTTTAAAACTTTTCTTTTCATTAAAGAATAACAAAGTTTTATTTATGCCCAATTAAAAAAAAACAAAATACAATGCAACTACTTTTAATGTTGTGCATTATATTATTAAAAAAAATTTCTTTCCGAAACAAAAGTAAGTTCTTATTTAAAATGGCAATATTTCCAAGTAAAAATATAAACTTGAATTTTCTACAATTTCTACATACTTCTATAATAATAGTTAACAATTTGTCAACGTTTTGCATCGAATTTAGTGTTGTATTTACTGTACCTTACATATTTCCACTCAAAATATAATAAAAAAACAATAGTTTATTCTATTTAAACTATATACAGGATGGCCAACCAAAAACGAAACGGGAGAAACCTCGTTATCATTTAAGAACAACGCTCAGACCCGTCGATTTTTTTAAGGGAGGGACACTCTTTTCCGGTATTTTTGAGTCCACTACATTCAAGTCAAAGCGATGGTAGGAATTACTCTAACAATTTTAAATGGTATTGGGGGTCGAATTAGATGTCTTTTAAAAACTCTGACAATACTCTTTACCATATTCTTTAAATTTTACATTTCCTCCCAATATTTTAAAAAAAATTACATGTTAAAATTCCAATTATTTCTGTTGCTTACTTACTACTTATTTGATTAAATGTTTAAACTGATGACCGCCTGCTTCCATACAATAATAAAGATTTTGTTCTAAACGATCACGCACATTCCGAAGAATTTCCGGAGTAATTCGACGGTACTCGTCAACGATTCTTTGACGCAAATCTTCTAACGACGCTGGTTTGTGTTTTAATGATTTTAGTTTTCAGATGTCCCCACAAATAGAAAACAAGGGACGATTGTGAAGGCCATTCAATGCTGCCTATTTTCCCAATCCAATGCCGTGGAAACATTATCTTCATCATACTGTGGATTATTTTCAAAAACAATTTAAACATTTAATCAATTAAGTAGTAAGTAAGCAAATAATATAATTGGAATTTTAACAGGTAATTTTTTTTAAAGTATTGAAAAAAATGTAAAATTTAAAGACTATTATTGTAAAGAGATTTATCAGAGCTTTTTAAAGACATCTTATTCGACCCCAATGCCATTTCAAAATTTTGGGGTAATTTTTACCCTCGCTTGGGGTTAAAAGTAAAGGAGTCACAAATACCGGAAAATAGTGTCATCCTTTAATTAAAAATCGACGTGTCTGAGCGTTTTTCTAAAATGTTGACGAGTTTCCTGCAAATGGCTCTGTTTCGTTTTAGGTTGGCCACCATGTACATATCAATACCACAATGAGGGAGAGGCCAAAATTGTTTTCAACATATTACTGTCTCTGAAAAGGCAAAGGGGAGCGACTCGGGGATCACTTCGGGATACTGAGTGAGAAAAAAAACCACCAAATAATTGAGATGGTTCGTTCCCGACATGCTAGCCACAAGAATTCATGTAGAAAAGTTCTTTTTTGAAAGATGAGGGATGAAGAAAGCAATCCACTTTTTAGAGACAAATTGTACATAGAAGGCTCAAAAACACCAGATGGAGTTTTCAGGAGGAAACCAAAGACTGAACTATTTACTAGTCTTGGTAGGTATGCTACAATCTTTCAGGCTAAAGTCTTCGCTATCGAATTGTGTGCAAGAAAGCTGACTGATAAACAAAAAAACGTGAGTGCCTTACAGTAGTCACATATGATGTGTACCATTTGACATCTTACCTTAGTAATAAGCAATTTTAAAATTATACATACATACATTTATAAAGTCACGCCCTTTTCCCATAGGGGTAGGCAGAGACCACTTCCTTCCACTACGGTTCTTACACACATCTTTTGCTTCTCCTACTTTCATCAGTGCTCTTATACATGCTCGTCGGTTGTTGGTACTCTTGACCTGGCCTTTCTTTAAAACAATGTTGATCTGATCGATATATGTTCCCCGAGGTTGCCCTCTACCGACTTGTCCATTCACACTCGCCTTATAAATTTGTTTCATCAATCTTCCTTTATCCATCCTTTTTACGTGTCCAAACCATTTAAGCATTCCTTTATCTATCTTTGTAACCACATATTCTTTTACACCACAGCGTTCTCTTATCTCACTATTCTTTCCTTAATCCAACCGAGTCACTCTGGCTATACTTTTCTGACTACTCATCTCCGCAGCATTAATCAACAAACACACCTCTATGCACCGCCAGACGTGCCTTTTTTAACACTTTTTGACTATTCATAAAGCTATGCAGTGCCCCATTCATTTGTTTTCCTGCCAACAACCTTTGCTTAATGTCACTGTCATACTTTCCATCTCTAGTAAACTTTGAACCCAAGTACACAAATTCATTTACTTGTTCCACTCTTTCTCCCTCAATCGAAACTCCACAGTTTGTCACGCTTTCTTCTTTTTCAAAAACCATTACTTTCGTTTTGATCACATTTATTTTCATCCCTTTAATTTTCAGGTCATCATGCATAACATTAACCATCGCCTGCAACTCCTCTTCAGATAACGCTAATATGACTTGATCATCGGCGTAAAGAAGGCATTTGACGATTAAATCATTCATTTTTAATCCATACGCACTATCTTTCAGATCTTTTAAACAATTGTCTATGTATAAGTTAAAGCTAAAATTATATTCTGAAAAAAATGGATCAGGTTTTATTTGAAATAATTTTTGATAACAAACAATAATTATTTTTAATGAAAACTGTATTTTATTTAATTGGGACTGACAGTGGCAGAAAAAAACCTGATACTTTAAAAAAGCTAAATACTAAAATATTTTATTCGAATAATTATTTATTTTTACTTACTTGAATTATCAATGATCTGCACTTTATTGAGACTTATTATTAACAGTTAATATTTATTTATTTAGTTTACGCATATAACAGCAAACTTCATACACTGTAACTTAAGTGCACAGCTGATGGCTGACAGTACTAACCTCTCAGAAAATTGGTTGAAAGCTATCTGACGGCAAACTCTACCACCGCGTGCTCATTTGTCAAATCAAATAGCGCGCGCTTCTGCGACTTTCTGTTATACTGTTACACACTTCCGTCCCATTTTACAAAATCACTCCCACAAATTGCAAGAAAGCGAGAGCAAAGATGTTACACATCAAAAAAATTAGTTTCATTTCAGACAGCAGGGCTTCTCTAAACGGACTATGCTCCAACAAGATAAATTCTAAGCTTGTATGGAATTGCATCGAATCCCTGGAGTGCCTTCGTGTTAACAACAGCTTGACAGTGCTGTAGATACCAAGGTACCAGGGGGTGGAGTACACCAAGAAAGCCTACATCACATGGGTTTCTATTATTTATGGAAATTGTATTAATGATACAAAATAGTTTTTTCTTGCTTCCCAAGCCGAAAGTACGGTCTTTTCAACCTCATTTTAATCCCGTAAGAACGACTTTTGTGACCTGCTTACATTGCATGGTTGGGTACGACGGCAGTCTACAGAGCTTGTGTATTTATTCAGCTAAACGTGATATTACAACTAATAAAATCAACAATGTCTCACAGCTACATTGTTCTTAGTGAAAAATAAAACGATTTAATACATAGAAAAAAAAGGTTGTTGGATTAAAAATGAAGCGCGCAAGGGCCTAAAGCAAGGGAGATATCATACGCTATTTTAATAGTTTTAATATTAATTATTTAACTTTACTTACCGATGTGATATAAAAGCATTGGCAGGAAATCAAACTTTCTGGCCTAGGGTCGTAATAAAGTTTCTAATAATATGCAAACCATGTCTAAGCACCCACCAATTTTTTAACAAATATGATAGGTACCTAATAAACAAAAAAAGTAAAAAATATTGTTTGTTTTCATTTACAACAATTTAAATTTTTAATGAATATACAAAATAATCTGTAATTACCTTTGGTAACACTTAGATTGACATTTAGAACTCAGAACAGGATTCAAATATCCCTAATCAATTAATTATTTAAATTTTATATTTTTTTATTTATTTCCTTCCATCGTTGCAGAATTACTTTTATTGCCCATCTGGAATTATTATCAGACATTTTAATAGGTGCATGATCTTTTTTCACATTTGACGAGATTTTACTTTAACGATAAAGTAGCTAAAAATAGATGTCTTTTATGATTCATTTTATATTATTAATAATCTTAAGACACAACATGGGAAAGACAGCACGCCGGTGGGTCCTCTAATCTTCCTGGACATGAGGTTTCAATTGTTTCATATATCAAACATACCCATCTGTGTCTGGTAAAGATCAGTTAATGTAATTTTTAACCCAGTGCCAGTAAATTAATGGTTCCAGTTTCGTTTGCGGTATGCAAAATAGAAGCAATGCGCTTTGGTTTGTAAATATCTTTGTGTAATTTCGTGATAACCCCATACGGGGTATTATTATTACAAGAACATTAATCATAATAAGCATCTTAAGAATGTGGAGATGAAGAATCTTTGGAGCGAAAAAAAATTATCAAAAATGTACCCGCATAAATTAAGCGAATTAGCGTAATTTTAATTATTAAGTAAGTCAATTTAATATTATTAACAAAACTGCGAACAACATAAACCATTAATTATTTAAAATATACTCTAAAAACTAATTTGTTAATTAAATATTTATTACCTACTTAATTAATTGTCAATGTTAAACAAACTTTGGTTACTCAATTCGTATTTATTTTTCGTAATCATTTTCAAAAATACAAACATAAAAGTATCAAGAAAGCGTTTAGTAACTTTAACACATAAAACAGGATAACAGCTAAAAATATTTAGAAACATACATACATTTAGTCCCGTCTTTTTTTCGTAGGGGTAGGCAGAGACCACTTCCTTCCACTTGCTACGGTTCTTACACACTTTTTTGCTTCCTCTACTTTAATCAGTGCTCTCATATGCTCGTCGGTTGTTGGTACTCTTGACAGCTGGCCTTTCTTCAAAACAATGTTGATCTGATCGAATTACGCAGGTCTTTTTTGCTAAAAATTTACCAATTTGGTTTTCTAGAACTTGCAGACTATTTATGAACATGATTACACAAAAATGGTTAAATAAGACAAAACTAAAAAAATTCACCAGTAATCTCAATGTCCTGCTGATTTAAAGAATTTTTTTAGTTCCTTTGGTAGAGGAATAAAAACTGACTTTTGGTTGGCCAGAATTAATTGCTACAAAATTTCATTAAATAAAAAAATTAAAAACCATAGCTCTTATTAATTAAGACTCTTCAAGCTATCATACAGCAAAGGAGTATTTCCGTTCATGTGGAAAAACGCTAAAGTTCAACCCATTCCGAAAAAAAGGAAAAAGAAGACTATTTCTGCGAATTATCGCCCTATTGCATTGCTCTCAGTCATATACAAAGTTATAGAAAAAGCGATTAACATAGTACTTATCAAATATCTGAGAAAATTTAAGATAATTCATGACAGAAAATATGGATGTCGACAGTTTTGGTCTACTGGAGATTTGCTGGCTTGTGTCACTCAGCTCTGGACAAACACTATTGAGAATTTTGGTGAATCCCGTGCCATAGCCTTGGATGTATCTAAAGCCTTTACCGCGTTTGGCATCAGGCATTGTTAAGAAAATTATCTGCCTACGGTCTCCTAACCAAATTGCGCCAATGGCTCATGAGCTTCATGCAAGATCGCTCCTTACATGTGGCAGTTGACGGTATTTCTTTTGATGCGTTAAAAACCAATTCCGGCGGCCCCCATCAACGACCTCCTGAAAATCACCACATACCCCATTTACAGTTTCGCAGACGACAGCACACTTGTCTCAACTTTCACATCATATCAATCACTTTCGGTGAATGATACAAATAGACTCAGGCAGGAACAGGTTGACTCCATCAATGGAGATCTTGACGAAATCGTCGAGTGGGGAACCAACAATCTTGTTCAGTTCAAAGCCTAGAAAACACAAAGCGCCACGTTTTCAAGAAAATGAATTCCTCAAATCATTCCATCACTATGTCTAGAAAAAACCTTAAATCAAGTCACTCCACCTCGATTTTTGGGAGTCACGGTGTCTAATAATATGTCTTTTTATGACCATGTTGCTAACATCGCAAAGTCAGGAAGCCAGAGGCTAGGTTTTCTGTGGAAAGCTAGAAAGTTTTTAACTCAAATCCGACCTTTACCGAAGTATTGCTCGCACATTTGGGGTTCAGCACCAAGGTATTCCCTTTGTCTTCTAGATTCAATTTAGAAAAGGGCCATTTGGTTGATAAACAGCTCAAATCTTACAGATAACCTTCACCCACTAGAACATAGAAGAAAAGTTGCAGATCAAACAATACTCTACAGATATTTTCATGGCAGATGCTTTAGAGAAATAAAAACTCTTATACCACCACTGGCCACATTCGACCAAAAAACTCGACACGCTGATCAGTCTTACCCATTTACTCTCAAGATTGACACTACAAGGACCAATCTTCATCAAGAATCCTTCTTTTACAGGGCTGCTACGGAATGGAACAAGCTTCCAAAATCAGTTTTTCCAGACAACTATGACCTGTAACTTTTCAAAAAGCGGGTCCCAAATATCTCCTTGCTATAATCCCTCCCCCTTCTTATAGTCGCAGTGCGGGCCGTCACGACAGGTCGACACGATAGGTCTACCGTTTTTGGGACTATTTTTAGTAAAAAAAAATTTATTTTATTTACAGGACCTTAAGTATCGTTTTTTTAATTCACATTGAGCACCATCATCTGCAGCATTTAGATTATATTAAAAACTGCATTAATTTATATTAAAAAAAATTTTTTAAAGTAATGCAAAACTTGTTTTACTTTTATTATAAAACTGTTGATGCATTTTAATCGCAAAACTAGTAATATAGGTATGTTTAATTGTATTTATGTAAGTTTTTAGAATATTATTTATGTAATAGATTTGTACCAAAAGCTAGGTACTACAAAAAAATTACGATTTTAAATAATAAATGCATTATTGTATACTTTTAAAAGTTCATTCTGCAATTGGGAAAAAGGGAACAAATAGATTAAATAGATAAACAACTCGAACAACTACTAACTAATATAAATTTGATCTGCTTTTTAGAGCAAACAAAAATATTCGGAAATTTATTTGTATTATTATTATTTAGTTGGTATTTATTTTAATATTCTCAAATTACAATATTTTCTTTGGCAAAAATTCTCTATAATTATTTCAATTCTATTAATATTTAATTAATAAGCAAAAAACCAAAACCAAAATTATTTTTGTCTGTTTTATTTACTAAAAAGTGTCGTGCATTCGACTCTCGGTATTCTTGATGGTGTTGCATCTGAGGAATCTTGAGTTAAAAAGAAATTCTATATTAGGAATGAAACTCAACCCTGACTTCTTCGGTCCAGAGATTTATGGCTCGGTAAAGTCGAACGGTTATAAACGAATATACATATAGTGGTTACTTTAAGAGCATAAATTTTGCTTTATTAGGTGTTTAAAATGTTATGGGTAAATATACACGTGTTTGTTTAATTCTATTGAGCTATTAAAATGATATTAATGTGCCCATTGAGGAAGTGATGTAATTTATAAACCAGACGGTAATTTATGACAACCTTGACACCATTTTTGGAGATTACTTTTTTAAAAAACTTTTAAAATTTTTTCAAAGAAGTTATTTTATGGATATAATAAACCGGTTTATTTTTTTTAATCACGGTACTTGTATGCAATTTTTAGGTGTTTATAATTATTTCTTATACAGTGCTTTCATTTCAAAATTAGCCAGTCCAAATAACTTTTGATAATAACTCAAAATGCTACAGCTATAAATAATGGCTAATTTAACGTCACGAATAACTAACTAAAAAAACTAGTATTATTTTTTAAAAAAGAAATAAATTGACAAAAAAGGTGACATGTATACAAAAGTAAGTTAATTGATCCCTAATTAGACATGTACCAATCCAATAGTGGTGAAGGTTGTTTTTGTTATGGTCTCATGTTATTTCACAAAATTTGTTGTTAGCAGCAAAATCTATATATCTATAAAATAAATTGTTGTTTATATGGCTGATTTGCTTTTTTTTGGGGATTTCATGTATCACAAGGTAGGGGTTGCTATTTAAAATTTTATAAAAGGAGTTTCCCTTTATAATGGAAAAGTTTCACAGCAGGACTGTAAAAATTACCGAGGTATTAGTTTACTCAGCATAGTCGGCAAACTGTATGCAAAAATAATGATTAAATGAGTGACGAATGAAACTGAGAAGACGATATGGGATGTGCAAACAGGATTTAAAAGGGAAAGGGGATGTAGGGATCAGGTCTTTCCATTACGAGGTATAGTCAAAAAATTCTTGGCTAGAAGTCAGAAGGTATATTGCACTCGAAAAAAGCCTATGACAGAGTGTTAATGGGTTAATTGTGGTCGACATTGTCTATGTATGGGGTGACCGGTAGTTTAATACCAGCACTGAAATCATTTTACGAGGATTCCACAGCTTGTTTCAGGATAAACGGTGCTTGCACGGACTGGTTTAACATCGAAAAAGGTGTGAGACAGGGATGTTTGGCTTCGCCATGGCTGTTTAACTTATACATAGACAATTGTTTTAAAAATTTGAAAGAGAGTGTGTATGGATTGAAAATGAATGATTTGATCGTCAAATGCCTTCTTTACGCCGATGATCAAGTCATATTAGAATCATTTGAAGAGAAGTTGCAGGCGATGGTTAATTTTATGCATGATGCCCTAAAAATTAAAGGGATGAAAATAAATGTAAGCAAAACGAAAGTAATGGTTTTTAAAAGAGAAGAAAGCATGACAAACTGTTGAGTTTCGATTAAGGGAGAAGGAGTGGAACAAATAAATGAATTTGTGTACTTATGTTCAAAGTTTACGAGAGATGGAAAGTATGACAGTGACATTAAGCGAAGGGTGTTTGCAGGAAAACAAATGAATGGGGCACTGCATAGCTTTATGAATAGCTAGAAAATGTCAAAAAAGGCACGTCTGGCTGTACATAGAGGTGTGTTGGTTTCTACTCTTATGTATGTTAGTAAATGTTGGGTTTGGCAGAAGAAGCATGAAAATAGAATTGATGCTGCGGAGATGAGTAGTCTAAGAAGTATAGCCGGAATGACTCGGTTGGATAAAGTAAGGAATAGTGAGATAAGAGAACGCCGTGGTGTAAAAGAAGATGTGGTTACAAAGATAGATAAAGGAATGCTTAGATGGTTTGGATACGTAGAAAGGATGGATGAAGGAAGATTGATGAAACAAATTTATAAGGCGAGTGTGAATGGACAAGTCAGTAGAGGTCGACCTCGGAGAACACATCTCGATCAGATCAACATTGTTTTGAAGAAAGGCCAGGTTAAGAGTACCAATAACCGACGAGCATGTATGAGAGCATTGATGAAAGTAGAAGAAGCAAAAGATATGTGTAAGAACCGTAGCAAGTGGAAGGAAGTGGTCTCTTCCTACCCCTACGGGAAAAAGACGTGACTATATGTATGTATGTATGTAATAATAAATTAACCAAAGTTTTATAAATTAGTAATTTTTATTAGTTTACAACAAAATACAGTTTAATAATAAGTTTAAGATTATAAATGAATTATTTGGTGGGTCGTTTAAGAATGAAAAAGCAAATTTTTAAATTTTTTTTTATCAAGCATAAAAACAATAATAAAGTTTAAAAAAAAATTAAAGCCTTATAAATCAAACAATATTAAATAAAAAATTTATTTCACTTTTTAATAAATTTATTAGATATTTTCCACTAATTAAACAAATCAATTTTTAAAAGGTTAACTATTATAGGGCTACAAAATAGATTCATACAAAAATTGGATTTTAAACAAAGAAGTGTACAAATTGATTGCTTTTTTTTCATGACTTTTTCACGATCAACAAAGGTAATAGTCTCTTTTGTCGACATTTCAAGAGAAATTATATTTTTCTCCTGCAGTAAAAAATTTGAATTAAAAATTAATTAATATTTCCATCAAGCAACAAATATACCCACAGCATAAATTGAAGTGTCTTTTTCCTTGGAGATTATTTAAATTAATTAGTTTTTGTTATCTTAACAAAAATCTAAAACAATACAAACTTGAAATCATTAATTATTTAGATACGCATTCACCTGCTTGCATGATATCCACTGCTACCAACACTTGATAATTAAAAGTTTAGCAAATGATTAGGTTTACATTGAAGTTCCCAGCACTTGTTTCTTTATCAGAGGTTACTAATGTTAAGTACAATAAAAAGATTTTTTTGAACGCCCTTAAAAATTGAAGCAACTATTTAAATGTTACCGTGTTATTGTTATTAGTTTTTACATTCAATGTTAAACGTAGGTAGGTACAAAAGTTAAAATTATATATAATTGGCTAATAAATTATAGTAAAACAAAAATGTCACAATACTTAATCAAGTGACGTTATTTAATGCAAAACTTGTCAAAATATGTGTGAAAAAATTATGAAAAGCACCAGCCAAGAATCATGGAAATAAATATAACAAAATTATGTATCCAAAGTATCTAAAAGCCCCGAATACAGTGCTAACCAATTGATAGGAATCAATTATATATTTTTGATCTATTTGCATTTGTTTGTAGGTACTCTTATAATTACCAAATTATTTTTTAGGTTTAAAGAGATTAATAACTTGTTGTTTTAGTTACAAATCATTAAAATTGTATTTATTTAACGCAAATGAAAAAGTTTTATATTAAATTAAAAACAAAGTTGACATTTAACATTTATACAAAAGGTTCGTAATTGCAGTACATTAAAAAAATATTAGCGAGCAGCACCACCAAAAGCTCGAAGAAGGCTACGGCATACTACTAACAAAACCTTGGATGAGTTCTTGGGACAAATTTTCCCAGATATGCACGCATGCCAAGTCCTGCAGAGACTTATTAAGGTTTCAATAACCTAGACATAACTGCCCGAGCATGCTTATTGCAGTTGATGTGCGCAGCCAGACCGTTCTAAAACTTCCGAGCAAATAAAATGCTTTATTGACAGCATTTAATTTTTGCCAATGACAGCAGTAAATGAGACAATAATTTATTTAGAAATCATGTCACTATAAATTATAGCAGTCATTGTTGCATTATTTAGACTAATTAAGTTAGTAAACCAATTCTTGAGCCGGAACATATTGCTCAATGGAATGCCAATACTGGCTGCAGAACATTAATACAGCTGATAAAAAATCTCTCCGGAAGAGAGCAGACGCCCTCTGGAAGATGAACCGAAGTATATAGGCTAAACAGCACACTTGGCCTACTCATTGGCCACATCGCACTAAGAGCGCACCTCTTCAAACTTAAGCTGGTAGCTGAGAAAAACTGCAAGCGAAGAGGAAGAGAGCAGCATTCACATTCTGTGTTGCTGCCCGATGCTAGCGGTGTACAGGTACCAAACCTGGGGCAGCATGGTAATGGATTCAAGTGATCTAAATGAAAAAGAGCCAACAGAAATCCTGCGGTTTGCCAAAACCAGCGGACTGGAATTCTGATGCCCCCTAGAATCAAAGATCTAGGTGACATAAGTGCCTTTACCAATGGCCCAACCGCAAAATGTAATGCAATGTGAGTGCATCTGTTGAAACAAAAACCATACCAAACACAAATCGAAACTTTTCCATAAAGCGTGGTTAGTGCCATGTATTGTTGGTCATACCACTGTTTTTCTGCTCAAAGACGCTTAGCTAGGTACTTAATATTACCCACTTAACTTCTCAATCTTAAATTTATCTCATACAGTCTTAGTCTCACGGTTTGTTTTGAAAACGCTGGATAAACATAAGGTCAAAATTACTGGATAAACTGGATTTCGTACTTTTTTAGCGACCTCCATCATGTACAATCGCCGCTCCGCTGTCTTGTTGACCAGATACCGATTATAATCATGACATGAATCATGAAACGTGTAAGAAGCATTATTAATATTTAAAAACGAACCCAATAGAAAGAACAGAGATTTTCGATTTAATTGCTTTAATAGGTGACTTATCTATTTTCTTTTGACAGAACTTAAGATTTTTTGACGATTTAAAGATGTCCCAGATTCACCGTCATGATTATTTCCACTTAACAGAAAAAAATTTACTAATCATTTTTAAACTTTGTTATATAGGAAATAATAAAAAACATTTCACATACAACGAACGTTGTTTTGAATTAATATATTTGATTTTATTTTATGGGGAATTACTGTTAGGGATTTAGTGCAGTTCTGGTGCGTCGTATTGTTTTGTTTTGTAATAAGCATATATTTTTATTCCATAATTTGTATCGCTGTGTAGGGTAATTCATAACTATCGATACAAGGGCTAAGAGCAGGTGATTTAGACCTAAATATGACGATAGGACCAAATATGCATCATTGAAATATTGCTGTGGAAAAAGATACAAAGCGTTAAATTTAAAATTTGTGTTTTCATTTTTTGCTAATAATTTCACTGATAATTTATTAATTGTTATTAAAATCGGCAGAGAGGCATAACTTTAGACAAGGAATAATATTTGATGTATGGTTTTACATTTTGTTATAATGGGGGCGCCATGTGAATGATTCCCGATGATGAAATCGACTGATAACTTTTTTTGGAGAAAACTTTTACATAGAGTCACGCCTTTTTCCCATAGGGGTAGGCAGAAACCACTTCCTTCCACTTGCTACGGTTCGTACACACATCTTTTGCTTCCTCTACTTTCCTCAGTGCTCTCTTACATGCTCTTCGGTTGTTGGTACTCTTGACCTGGCCTTTCTTCAAAACAATGTTGATCTGATCGAGATATGTTCTCCGAGGTCGACCTCTACCGACTTCCGTCCATTCACACTCGTCTTATAAATTTGTTTCGTCAATCTTCCTTCATCCATTCTTTCTACGCGTCCAATCCATCTAAGCATGTTTCATGTATATCTTTGTAACAACATCAAGCATGTTTCATGTCTATCTTTGTAACCACATCTTCTATTACATCACATCGTTCTCTTATCTTACTATTCTTTACTTTATCCAACCGAGTCACTCTGGCTATACTTCTCAGACTACTCATCTTTGCAGCATTAATCCTATTTTTTGCTTCTTCTGCCAAACCCAACATTCACTACCATACATAAGTGTAGGAACCAGCACACCTCTATTCACAGCCAGACGTGCCTTTTTTGACACTTTCTGGATGTTTATAAAGCTATACAGTGCCCCATTCATTTATTTTTTGTCTTTTTTTGGAGAAAACTTTTACATAGAGTCACGCCTTTTTCCCATAGGGGTAGGCAGAAACCACTTCCT
The DNA here is from genome assembly GCA_950111635.1 of Agelastica alni. Taxonomy (NCBI): domain Eukaryota; kingdom Metazoa; phylum Arthropoda; class Insecta; order Coleoptera; family Chrysomelidae; genus Agelastica; species Agelastica alni. Next base: position 45,983,117 of record OX467712.1, on the reverse strand, counting down.
TCCACTTGCTACGGTTCGTACACACATCTTTTGCTTCCTCTACTTTCATCAGTGCTCTCTTACATGCTCTTCGGTTGTTGGTACTCTTGACCTGGCCTTTCTTCAAAACAATGTTGATCTGATCGAGATATGTTCTCCGAGGTCGACCTCTACCGACTTCCGTCCATTCACACTCGTCTTATAAATTTGTTTCGTCAATCTTCCTTCATCCATTCTTTCTACGCGTCCAATCCATCTAAGCATGTTTCATGTATATCTTTGTAACAACATCAAGCATGTTTCATGTCTATCTTTGTAACCACATCTTCTATTACATCACATCGTTCTCTTATCTTACTATTCTTTACTTTATCCAACCGAGTCACTCTGGCTATACTTCTCAGACTACTCATCTTTGCAGCATTAATCCTATTTTTTGCTTCTTCTGCCAAACCCAACATTCACTACCATACATAAGTGTAGGAACCATCACACCTCTATTCACAGCCAGACGTGCCTTTTTTGACACTTTCTGGATGTTTATAAAGCTATACAGTGCCCCATTCATTTATTTTTTGTCTTTTTTTGGAGAAAACTTTTACATAGAGTCACGCCTTTTTCCCATAGGGGTAGGCAGAAACCACTTCCTTCCACTTGCTACGGTTCGTACACACATCTTTTGCTTCCTCTACTTTCCTCAGTGCTCTCTTACATGCTCTTCGGTTGTTGGTACTCTTGACCTGGCCTTTCTTCAAAACAATGTTGATCTGATCGAGATATGTTCTCCGAGGTCGACCTCTACCGATTTGCCCATTCACACTCGCCTTATAAATTTGTTTCGTCAATCTTCCTTCATCCATCCTTTCTACGTGTCCAAACCATCTAAGCATTTCTTTATCTATCTTTGTGACCACATCTTCTTTTACACCACAGCGTTTTCTTATCTCACTATTCTTAACTTTATCCAACCGAGTCACTCCGGCTATACTTCTCAGACTACTCATCTCCGCAGCATTAATCCTATTTTCATGCTTCTTCTGCCAAACCCAACATTCACTACCATACATAAGTGTAGAAATCAACACACCTCTATGCACCGCCATACGTGCCTTTTTTGACACTTTCTGGATATTCATAAAGCTATGCAGTGCCCCATTCATTTGTTTTCCTGCCAACACCCTTCGCTCAATGTCACTGTCATACTTTCCATCTCTAGTAAATTTTGAACCCAAGTACACAAATTCATTAACTTTTAGTGATTTTAATTAGAAAATATGACGCAAACATCATTTTTACGTAATACTGGTACTTTTGTTTTAACACGATAATTTCATCCGTTTTCAAAAAAATGTAATTGAACAATTCAAATTCTCAGAAGGCGATTTCAAGTATATAAAAGACAACAAAAAACTTGTATCGTAAGACTTTTATTTCGACGATAAAACAATTTAACATGAACAGAGCAAACTCAAATTAAATTTTCTATGTAACCTACTTCGACTTTACCTTTTCTTTTAATAAACGACTTTCAGACTTCAAAGAAAATATTATTCTGCCCCCTTATAAAATTAACGCATTTCGTATGTTCTTCCAGAGTTCATCTCGTGAATTAATTTCATTGGCATAAACTAAGGACTTCATATGTCTTCAAACGTAAAAATCAAGCGGGTTAAACTCAGGACTTCATATTGTTACAAATCCGGTTCTGTCAGCAACCGTAAGGTCGACGGCGTCGAGGGTCCGTGTTCGACCGCTCTCCTTTGTAAACCGCCGACAGAGCCTAGGAAAGTCGCGCAATGTCTCGAATCCGCGTCGAAAATTGAGAAACAAATAGAAAGATCTGGAACTGTGATATCGGGAATATAAAAGGGAAAACGATTATAATGATGATTAGTATTAGCTTATGTGTGTACGAATTATTAAATGTAAATAGTTATATAGAGTTGTAAGTTGTATTGCTAAGTGAATATCTAAGTGGTTAATGAAAATAGAAGTTATTGTATAGAAACAAACATTGTTTTGCTATTGGATTGAGAGTTTTAATCGCCGAACCCAAGATAGAACTATAAAAATTGTAACAATATTCTAACACATTCTGTTTCCTCTTTATTTTACAATTAAATTTATTATGTGTGTGTTTTAAAATAGAAAGATGTGAATTATGTGGAGTATAAAATTATAAATTTGCGAGAAAAACAAAAAACTTCATTAAGATTAAAGAAAAATAACCTTCCTCACAAATTTCAATGTAAAAAGCATATATCAAGCCGCAGCCACCACCAGTGAGAAAATGTTTCCTAAAGATAAAACATTTAAAAATAATAGAAGTCACTCTATCTCTTTTTTTACCGAAAATAGTCGCAAAAAAGGTGGTAGACCTGTGTGGGCCGCGGACGGCTCGCACTGCGACTATTAGAAAAGGAAGTGATTATAGAAAGAAGATGATTGTGAGCCCGCTTTTTAAAATGTTGCAGGTCATAGTTTTCTGGAAAAACTCATTTTGGAAGCTTGTTTCACTCTGTCGCAGCCTCTGCGCCTTCTTCTAGACAAAGTGTCAGTGTTAGTAACTCATCAAAAAATTATTAAGAAGCAGATAATAGTTCATCTGCATCTCACATATTCATGAAGATCCTAAAAACAAAAATGCATGTGAAGCTGGTTGCAGCACTTCCTTATCAAATGTATAAATTTATGTAATTTTACTTTTAAATGTGCAATGATACCGTTATAAAACTGCCTGAATCACATACAATCGTAAGCAAACACCTAACCTAACTACGCACTCGATGTTAGTGACATTTTTTACCCTAGACTTTTACGTCACATTCGCTCTGACCAATGACGTCGTTTTTTAAATGTCTGAATTTCCTACAGTATTTTGCACTTTTTAAAAATTTATTTCTTGTTAAAAAATAAATTATAATCAAAAATATTATTGGACGCATACTACTTAAGTAATAAAGTTTATTAAAAAAAATATTTTGCCCTTATTTGAATCACATGCATATTTATTATTCTCCATTTTAATGAAACGCTATTTTTGATCTTTTCTTGTGCCGTTGCATAGTAATACTTTTTTTAAAAAGCCCAAGTTACCTTAAATAGTCTCACCAAACTCCTCAAACACAAAAAATATATTGTAATTAAAATTATATTTAATATAAAAATACTAAATTCTTGTAACAAAGCAATATTAACGTAAATACCACCTTAAATTTTATGATCCAAAGTTGGTACAAAATACACACTTAGTAGTATTAAATAAAAGAAACATATCACAATTAGATTCATTAAAATGTAATTTATCAAAAACAAAATTCAGTGGTACCTTAGCATTACAACAGACACAAAGAAAGTTAATTTATAAAGCTACCAAACTACCCGATGATTATTTTCAGTTCTCTTCATCCCAAACAAGAAGTTACATTCCTAAATATTTTTAGGATCAATACCTTTATCACGGTTGTTAAGACATGTACGTGATAACTATTCCACCAAAAACAAAACATTACTTCAGCGTAACGCATGTTTGATTTACCATTCGAAAGGAAAATAGTTATTTTGCTATAAATTGAGCGACAGCGTAGGTACAGCTGGGCAATATTTATTTGGAAGTTAAGAATTTTACAACGAGCTCCTCAGCTGTAAGCCAGTGCCGTATTCAAAAGCAACAAAATCATTTTAAATTCAAAAAAAGATTGGCTTGTTCTACTTTCATTAGCGCTTTTATACTTGCTCGTCGGCTGCTGGTACTTTTGATCTGGCCTTTCTTCAAAACAATTTAGATCTGATCGAGATACGTTCGCTTAGATCGACCTCTATCGACTTGTCCATTTACACTCGCGTTATACATCTGTTTCGTCAATCTTTTTTTATCGATCCTCTCTCCGTGTCCAAACCATCTAAGCATTGTTTAATATATTTTTGTAACCACTTCTTCTTTTCGTCTTTTGTAAACTTTGAACTCAATTATAAAAATTCTTTCACTTGTTCAGTTTCTCTATCTCCTTTGTCTTGCTTTCTTCTTTTTCAAAAACCAATACTTTCTTCTTGCTTACGTTCACTTTCATCCCTTTGTTTTTTAAACATCATGTACAGCTAAATTAATTTTAATTTTATAACAGGTAGTACGGACTAGCTAAAAGTTATTTAAACTCTAAAGGCTTCAGGTCTAAATAAATGTTGTCAGACAATACCTAATAATGCGATGATTTTAATTTTCAAATAATCATTCATTTTTCGTGCTGTTAAAGAGCTACTGCCAAAATTAAAAAATGATTACGAATTTCTAAGAAAAAAAAACAATGGAAAAATATTTGCGCTACTGTGACAATTGAAGTCCCATCGTGCAGCCTCTTATTTTTTGTTTTGTTTTTAACTTTAATTTTGTTTTTAATCATGAACTGAAGATTTAATTTTTATTTTAAATAATATTTGTTTAAGATATAGTGTATTGTTAGCTTATTACATCTTTAATAAGCATTTAATGCTTTTTGGGTAATAATAATATCACGATTTAATTATTCGGATACTTTATATGGCCCAAGTTTAACAATGTTTATGCTCAAAAAATACAGAAAGTACAAAATTCATGTCTACGGCTTATTCAAGGAATAAGAAAATATCAAACAGTATCTCATAAGTTACGTGAAACGGGTTGGATTACAATGTAAAAAAGACGAAAATTAAATGCTGCAAATTTATATCAAAACATTTTATTAACCAAAACGCCGCCTTACATATATAGGTAAATAACACGTTTCTGACATGTTACCCAAAAAATACACGTAGAAGAGTCGTTCAAAGTACTCTTTCCAATGGGGTGAGGGGAGAAATCCTCTTCCCATAGACTGAATATTTAATGTACACAGATGGCTCAAAAACCCCAGATGGAGTTGGGGTCGGTGTTTTCAGCAGGAAACCAAAGATTGAAATATCTACCAGTCTTGGCAGGTATGCCACAATCTTTCAGGCTGAAGTCTTCGCTATCGAATTGTGTGCAAGAGAGTTGACCAACAAAAAAATATAATATCAGACAGCCAGGTTGCTTCAAAAGCACTGAGCTCCAACTAGATAAATTCTAAATTGCATCGATGCGAACAACAGGGTGACCCTACTGTGGGTACCTGGGCACCAGGGGTGGAGGGTGGAGAGGAAAATACTCACGTACTGGTCCGATATACCAGGGTTAACTCACTCGAAGGCGTTTCTAACTAAACGCTCGAGAAACACAACTACGCAGATCATAGAGTGGAGCAGAAATGACCTGCGAATTCTAACGGGACTGCTTACAGGACACTGTCGTCTGAGATACCACCTCGGAAAGATAGGTCTGACCCAACAAACAGACTGTCGGTTTTGCTGCGTGAAAGATGAAACTCCTGAACATATACTATGTTCATGCCCCGGCCTGGGAAGCATAAGGTTCAGCATATTTGGTTACACCAACCTAGAACCTACCGATTCCAAAAAAATCTCACCCTATACAACTATGAACTTCGTGAGAAGGGCTGGATTGTGCGGGGAACTGTAACCTCTGGGGGTGAGCCATAATAGACCTACTAAAGGTCACAGTGGAAGGGCGACCAAGCCCCACCCACATGATACCTAACCTAACCTAACCTATCTTACCACACCTAGTTTTAAAACATAATTTTTAAACGATCATTTAGTTACAACTTACGCTAAGTGATTAACCTGTTACCAAAAGAAATGAATAATGCAAATATTTCTGTTTTACGAAAAAAATGTAAGCACTTTTTGCTGGAAAACCAACTTTAAATATTATAAGCTACTTTAAACATTCTTAGTATTAAGTACTCAAACAAAGACAATATGGATTTCGACAACTTCGGTCTACTGGAGATTTGCTGGCTTATGTCACTCAGCTCTGGACAAACACTATTGAAAAGTTTGGTGAATCCCGTGCAATAGCCTTGGATATATCTAAAGCCTTTGACCGCGTTTGGCACCAGGCATTGTTAAATAAATTATCTGCCTACGGTCTCCCAACCAAACTGCGCCAATGGCTCTTGAGCTTCATGCAAGATCGCTCCTTACATGTGGCAGTTGACGGTATTTCTTCTGATGCGTTTAAAACTAATGCCGGGGTCCCCCAGGGTTCCATCCTGTCCCCCACCTTATTTCTTTTACACATCAACGACCTCTTGAAAACCACCACGAACCCCATTCACAGTTTCGCAGACGATAGCACACTTGTCTCAACTTTCACATCCTATCGATAACTTTCGGTGAATGATACAAATAGACTCAGGCAGGAACAGGTTGATTTCATCAATAGAGATCTTAAAGCAATCGTCGAGTGGGGAACCAACAATCTTGTTCAGTTTAACGCCCAAAAAACACAAAGTGCCACGTTTTCCAAGAAAGTGAATTCCTCAAATCATCCCATTACAATGTCCGGAAATACCCTTGAACCAAGTCCCTCCATCTCGATTTTGGGAGTCACGGTGTCCAATAATATGTCTTGGCATGACCATGTTGCTAACATCGCAAAGTCGGCAAGCCAGAGGCTAGGTTTTCTGTGGACAGCCAGAAAGTTTTTTACTCCTGATCAACTGTTGACGACGTACAAAGCTCAAATCCGACCTCTACTGGAGTATTGCTCGCACATTTGGGGTTCAGCACCAAGGCATTCTCTTCGTCTTCTAGATTCCATTCAGAAAAGAGCCATTCGCTTGATAAACAGCTCAACTCTCACAGATACCCTTCACCCTCTAGAACATAGAAGAAGAGTTGCAGACCAGTCATTGCTCTACAGATATTTCGATGGCAGATGCTCCAGAGAAATAAAAACTCTTGTACCACCATTGGCCACATTCGGCCGAAAAACTCGGCACGCTGATCAGTCTCACCCATTTACTCTCAAGATTGACACTACTAGGACCAATCTTCATCAAGAATCCTTCTTTTACAGGGCTGCTACGGAATGGAATAAGCTTCCAAAATCAGTTTTTCCAGAGAACTATGACCTACAACTTTTTAAAAAGCGTGTCCACAATCATTTCCTTTCTCTAATCCCTTCCCCTTCTAATAGTCACAGTGCGGGCCGTCCGCGGCCCACACGATAGGTCTACCCTTTTTGCGACTATTTTCATAAAAAAAAAGCAAGTCTCAGTAATGTATGTCTTTTCCTTCCTTGCATTAGGTTAATTATACCAGTCTTATCTAATTTTTCTCCTTCTTAATTCTATTTTGTTTAGGTAAAAAAAAAAATTTTGAGGTTGAGTGGAAGAGCAACTTAGCATTTGTGCTATCTAAGTTGAACTTCGCCTTTTGTATTTCAGCTATGTACCACTATTTTTGTTCATTTTAAATAAAATTAAATGTAACTAGGGCTGTGATACAATAAAGACAATTATTATTATAAAATAAATAAATGTTTTAAAATATTTTTTAAATAAAATTCTAATGTAATTTTACACCTACTTTGCCCTGGCTATAAGATGCAAACCCATTTTACGGTACCATCGAGCGGACTTATTCAGGTCTCATTTTAACAATCGTTGCCAGTTAGCTCTGTGCAACCATTTTCAAGATCATAGCTCAACTCGTTTTCCACTACCTCTAGCTGAAGTTATGACCATGAAGAAAAGAGACGCAGATAGATTAAGGGTGACAGAGCAAAAATCTTAAGAACATCACTAGGACCTGTAAAAATGGAAGATGGCCAATTTAAAAATAAAACAAATAAAAAAATATAATAAAAACTAAAAAATGAAGACTTAGTGCGTAAAATTAAAGAACAAAGGCTAATGTGGTTAGGACACCTATAGGAGGATAGACCTGAAGATACGATAAGTATTATAATTAACTGGGTTCCAGCCATAGAAATATAATAAATACTAGAATGCCAATAGATCCATCTGATATTAAGTTAAAATGACCCCACATAGCAAACTAATCACCTACCACTTGCACATGCGCAGATCATCTTTTCTTGCCACATTGTTGTTTTTTTTTCTTGGTATTTTTCAGATAAAGTTAGGAACAGAATAGGTGCTATTAGGGCTAGTAATTATAAAAAATCAAGAAAAAATGGCAACACCACAGCAGAAGCGTACGTGACTATAAAAAAGCAAAAAAAAGTACAGTGTCTTATTCGGATTTAATAAGTTGTTGATATCTGTTTTCCTATTTGCTTTCGGAAAATCACTTGCATTAGTGCTCCTTTTTTTGTGTTTTTTCGTTGTTTTTATAAACCTTGTGTATTTCTTACAATTCTGTAGTTTAGTTTTGTTAAGTTTTTAATTTATTTAATTTAAGTAGACTCTCAAGTGCTTGGACAAATGCTAGACACAATGAAATGCACACACACACACACGCGCACACACACGCACCCACACACACACACACACACACACACACACACACACACACACACACACACACACACACACACACACACACACACACACACACACACACACACACACCACACACACACACCACACACCACACACACACACACACACACACACACCACACACACACACACACACCACACACACACACACACACACACACACACACACACACACACACACACACACACACACACACACACACACACACACACACACACACACACACACACACACACACACACACACACACACACACACACACACACACACACACACACACACACGCACACACACACACACGCACACACACACACACGCACACACACACACGCACACACACACACACGCACACACACACACACGCACACACACACACACACACGCACACACACACACACGCACACACACACACACACACACACACACACACACACACACACACTCACACACACACACACACACACACACACACACACAAACACACACACACCCCTGGTGATACGTTTGAATATCCCGCTAAATAGGTTATTTATTGCGCAAACTCAGAGGTAGGTAAATCGCCCAATGGGATGCCAAATCAAATATCACTGATTGGCGTTCTAGTACTTATTATATTTCTGTGGTCCCAGCACAAAAGAGATGACGGGATAGACCAAAATAATAAGGTTACAAGAAACTGAAGAGGATTTTGGAAGAATAAAGATAGTAATTGCTGAAGAAAAGGTAAGGTAGCGAAAACTCATAAATAAAATAAGCAAAGGAACTAAAAAATTACGATACAGGGCCTCATCAGCCCCGAATAGATAATCCAGAAAGCTTTTATGAAGCAGTGCAACCCCACTAGCGGTGTGCCTACATGTGCTGAATTAAGATAAATTTTTATTGGATTTAATTGATTAAACTGTTAATTGTTGCTTAAACTTATGATCTTAGAAATACATTAAAATTTCGTCATTTTTACATGAATTTTAAAGTTCGTCGGTATAATTTATGTATTTTCCTATTTAAATTTTGGTGAATAAATTTTAAAAAGTTATAACTAGCACGTGACATAAATGTCAATCGATACCTATAACGATGCCTATATTTCTGAATACCTAAGTCGTATCATTCATCTCTTTAGTGGCGGCTGCTGCAGGTAGAGTAATGGGGCACTGCCCTCCCTGATACATATTTCCTCACAAGTACACTAAATATAAAAAGCTAATATGTAACTTTTCTGATATTTTTACAAATAGTAATATTGTTAATAAAGGACTTATGCTTTGGGAAGTGGCAATCAAAAGTTAACATCTTGTCAAATTTAATTTAAAAGTCGCGGTTCGTAGATAGCAACAGATACAAATACTTGAGCCGACTGGCTGGCGGGGCATCTCCCATACTATCCTTTAAGGTCTGTATAAAGTTTCTCAGACTAATGGAGATAAAACGCGCTTCTAACGGAAGTCTGTGGGGCATTTTCTATTTTGCCCGCCTCCACAGTATGCAATGGTCTTTCGCAAGTAGTACTCTATTTGTTTCATTTAATCAGGTTACGTACCTACAGCACTGATGTTTTTTGGAACGACTTATTCTCGTCGACATTCACAAAATTCATCATAGCTGGGGGCTTGTATTACCAAGGGTACGTATTAACAGGCCAATAGCTGCCAAACTATACACGAACAAGTGAAGCACGTTCGGTTGTTGGCATCACTGAATAACCACAGACACGTTGCGACCAGTCACTCGCCTACCGCATACCACGGAACAAAGTTGTTTGTAAGGCGTGAACTTTGTTGTTGTAAATAAACATTTTTAAAATGGTAGCATATTTCATCCTTTATTGTATTTGTTTAAATTGTACTGCAAAATCAATGTACTCTGCTTAAAAATATAAATTTGTGAAAAATCTACCTTCGGGGCAAGTATTAACAAAGCACATATGGTACTTATTAACATGTATCTTAATATTCTTTTCTCCCTAATCTCTCAGAGCACATGTTTGTTGACCAAGGCGAAGCCGATTATACAACATTATACAACAGAGACAATGTTTTTAAGTTGCTTATAGAGCAGACAACAGACTTACTGGGTGGCTAACAATCTTGGTAAAACAATGACTTTATTTAATTTAATCAACATTATAAGCGTATTTAGAAAAGCTGGTATTTGGCCGTGTAACGAAAATGTGTTCCAAGATTCGGACTATGGACTATTTTTTAATAATAAAGATAATAAAAGATTGTGATTGCTTATTGAAGACACAAACTTGATCATTTTTGTTCTATTACTTCAGATATATATTTAATTTAAATCAAGCAAAGATAAAGCCAAACAAGAATTTTTTATATCGAGTTGATTACTTTCTAAAAATAAAAACGTTAAATATAATACTTTTTTTTATTTTTTACTCATATCTATAAAATATTATAATCATATTTAAGTTCTAATGTTAATACGTACTACAAGATTGTTAAAAGGTAATTTCTTTCATCAAAAATCGTAGACAGACGCTTGAGGTCTAAAAACAAATTTCTATCTAGTTTTAGTTAAATTAATAAAAAAGAAAACTCTGTTATTACATGCACCTGGTTACCCTACCAAAAATAAAACACTCGATATGAAATATTATGTTAAATAAGAACTTGATTAAAATTGTAACAAATCAATTTCACAAAATTTATCATACATACATACATATAGTCACGCCTTTTTCCCTTAGTGGTAGTCCAAGACCATTTCCTTTTACTTTCTGCGGTTCTTACAAACATCTTTTGCTTCCTCTACTTTCATCAGTACTCTCATACATGCACGTCGGTTGTTGGTACTCTTGACCTGGCCTTTTTTTAAAACAATGTTGATCTGATCAAGATATGTTCGCCGAGGTCGACCTCTACCGACTTGTCCATTCACGCTAGGCTTTTAAATTTGTTTCGTTAATCTTTTTTATCCATCCTTTTTACGTGTTAAAACCATCTAAACATTCCTTTTTCTATCTTTGTGACCACATCTTCTTTTACACCACAGGGTTCTCTTATCTCACTATTCTTTACTTTATCCAACCGAGTGACTCCGGCTGTACTTCTCAGACTACTTATCTCCGCAGCATTATTCCTATTTTCATGCTTCTTTTGCTTAACCCAACATTCACTACCATACATAAGTGTAGAAACCAACACACCTCTATGTACAGCCAGACGTGCCTTTTTTAACACTTTCTGGCTGTTCATAAAGCTATGCAATGCTCCATTCATTTGTTTGCCTGCCAACAACCTTCGCTTAATGTTACTGACATACTTTTTATCTCTCGTAAACTTTGATCCCAAGTACACAAATTCATTTACTTGTTCACTCTTTCTCCCTTAATCGAAACTTCACAGTTTGTCATGTTTTCTTTTCTTTCAAAAATCATTACTTTCGTTTTGCTTACATTTATTTTCATCCCTTTGATTTTTAGCGCCACACGCATAACATTAACCATCGCCTGCAACTCCTCTTCAGATGACGCTAACATGACTTGATCATCGGCGTAAAGAAGGCTTTTGACGATCAAATAATTTATTTTCAACCCATACGCACTCTCTTTCAAATCTTTTAAACAATCGTCTGTGTATAAATTAAACAGCCATTGCGAAGCCACACATCCCTGTCTTACACATTTTTCGATGTTAAACTAGTCCGTGTAAGCTCCGTTTATTCTGACTCAAGCAGTAGAATCCTCGTAAAGTGATTTCAGTGCTCGTATTAAACTACAGCTCACCCCATACATAGACAATGTCGAACAAAATTCACTTCTCACCATTCTGTCATAGGCCTTTGTCAAGTCTTTAAAAGCGCAATAGTTCTTTTTTATCATTTATCTTCAACGACGATTTAAATCGTTTTGATTTGGTGGAAATGTTGGGACATTTTTTAGTAGAAGCAAAAAATAAGAAAACCGAACAAAGGCTCAGACTACAAACTGTTTAATCACTGCTATGCCAAGAACATCAATCATTTCATCAAAAATCGGCTTAGGTGTGTTAAAAAAAATGGTGCACTATTGTTCAACTAATAATTATTATCGTCTACAGTGAATAGTAATAGTAATGCCTAGTGGCATGATTGATCATTTTACTCAATATCTAATGGTCACTTAGCCAACTTACTTAAGTGTTAAATTTAAAGTACAAAAAAAGTGTGTTTTGAATTATGTATTACTTATTACAAACTTTTTTTAATATTTCAAATGCATACATTAAATATTGATTTACAAGCCGAGCATCTTCTTAAAAAAAATTATCAAAGAGTAATTACAACTTTTTGGCAGTTATTAAAAAAAAACAGAGACCCACATTCAATAGTATCGTTTGGCAAATAACTAAGAATCTGAGTATAAACACGAGCGGTAATAGCATATAGCGGCAGCATTAATGGAAACATAAGTGAACATTTATGGGCCGTGACACCGGTCTTTGCTCGAACATCTGATGTACCGACAGAATAATTTTAATTTTGAGTTGAACTAGAAACGCACACTGAAAGAAATTTTTACAGATGACAAATACCATCATTTCTGGTTTACGTATCATTTAGTTGGTTGTTTGTAAAACAAAAACGGATTGATTTCAGCATACCGAAAACTGAGTAAGCTTTAAATTAATCTTTATATATTGTACTTAAAATAATATTTTTTAATTACCATAAAAAATAAAAAATAAAAAACCAAAGAAATTATAAAAAGGTCCAACGCAGCAAATAGAGCATACCACTCAATATTACCCATCTTAAAATCGAGAGATGTACACAGGAAGACCAAAATTAGAGTCTACAAAACAATGATCCGCACAGTTTTGACATTTGGAGCTGAAACGTGGATACTCTCAGCCAAAACGCGGAGCTTTTAGACCGATTCGAACGAAAAATCTTAAGAAAATTCTTGGTCCAGTAAACGAAGGGGATTTCTGGAGGGAATGAATGAATCATAAAATATACCAGTTGTATGTGGAACCCAGAGTTTCAATGCACATAAAACTGATGCGACTGAGATGGACAGGACATGCCCGAAGAATGCCGGACGACAGGGTCCCAAAAAAGGTGCTCACAGGAAAACCTGAAGGAAAGAGGCCGGTAGGTAAGCCGAAGCTGCGCTGGGAAGATGAGGTATGGAAGGATGCTGAAGAAATACTGGGTATAGAAAAGACATGCAGTGGTGGATCGGGACCGGTGTGGAAGAAGGAAAAAGTAATATTTACTAAACCTAAAAAAAATATAACAATATTAATTTATTAAATGCATTTTTATTTATTTTATTCATATTAATACAAAATTTCCCAGCTAACAACTTAATTATAATTTCAACTTAATTAAAATTACAACTTTGTTATTATTAAATATACTTTAAACACTGCATTTATTACCATTTAATTATATAATAAGTGTAATTAGTGTTGGTAGAAGCCTTGTACTTATTGTTAAAAAAACAATTACTTAAACAATAATAAGATTCTATTTTCCCACATTTTATACATTCTGTTTCAAGAATACAGTACAGTAGTGGAATAATATAATTTTAGTAAAATAAATGCAAAAATGAATTACAATTGAAAGGGACCTTACGCAGCTAAATTCTACACAGTGGGATTAGAACTTCTACAAAATAGGACAATTACCGATTAACCTTATAACCTTGCTTGACAAAGAAGTAGGGTAGGTTTAATATTGTACAGGTTAAAATTTTATTGTTTATTTGGGTTTTTTGCTTCTGTTATATTTTTGTAGTTTATGAAAAAACATGGCTTGCAAATTTCAATTGAAGAAAATTACCTACTCTTTAAATTAGGATTTAGTGGCCGAAATTATCAGATAAAAATAGAAAGTTATAATTTGGCGTTAAAGAATGGAAATTAATACCGATTAAACAAATTTGCATAGTTCTCATTCTACGACAAATGTATAGATATAACACTGTAAATACGGAAACAAGTTTTAAAAAACCTTACAGTAAAATAAACGATTAACCAGAGTACACTCCGGTGGAGAAATAGGACTTTAAGAAAATGGTCTTTGGTATTTAAATCTAGACAGAATGGGTGTAATTATCATGATGATATAATAAAATTTAAAATATATTTGTTGCAAGTTTTTTTATTTCACTGGCGAAACGAGCAACCCCGGACAAAACAGGTACCTAAACCTGATCCTGGACCGAAAGCTGCTGTGGAGGGAAAATATAGAAGAAAGGGTAAGGAAAGCTAGTGTAGCGACCTACACCTACAGAAGAGCCATTGTCAAACAATGAGGGCTGCAAGCCGGTGTTCATAAAACCGATTATAAAGTATGGATCGTTAGTATGGTGGCCAGTCCTAGATAAGGGGTCAACCATACAAGGGTAGGGAAGGTTTATAGATTGGCATGCCTGTTGATCTCAAGCACCACCCCACCAAAAGCACTCAAAACGATTCTACTTCTGCTACCATTAGATTTGTTTCGGAGAGAATGCGCAGCTCTTAGCCTCAATGCTGTGTCCCCATGGACCAAAATGCATTTCGGCCACTCCAAAATTCTAGGAGAAAAAAAACGAAAAAACTGGTTATACTCAACCAACCCTTGTTCGATGGCGATCTATATCTGGAAATCCCAACCAGAAAAGATTGGACCAAGAACCTAGTTAAACCTCAGGGCGCAGTTTTTTATACTGACGGCTCTAAACCAGAGTGGTGAGTAGGTAGTGGTGTCTTTTTAGAAGACCCCTCACTTAGCCTCTCATTTCATTTGCCTGATTACTACAGTGTGTATCAGGAAAACTAAATGACAGCCATTACCGAAGCAGCTGTTTGGATGATGTCAAGTCACACCGGGCAGGTAGATCGCAGCGCATGGGAATCGCAGACTTCTACACGACTTCTACAGAAGCTGTCACAATGAATAAGAGGAGGAAACAATGGTACTGCCACTGCCCTGTCCTAGGCAGAAAACGGTTTTCTACACTAGGGAAACCGAACTTTAATGACTTATCTGATTTTAGATCAGTTAGCATTAAAGACCTTACGCTTTTCATTAAAAGTTCCAACTGGTTCTCATGGTAGAAGGGGAGGCCACCACCGTCCATTCCTTTATCACAATGGGTCAAACTGTCTAAGTGGATTCACTGCGAACTGCCGTTTTAACCTAACTTAACCTAACCCTTACTTATCTCAAAAGTATCCATTTGTGCAATTTTTGTATTTACCTTCAATTTTAATAAATTTGTCAATATTTACGATGCACCATTGATGACCAATTCGGTGTAAATCGGCACTGGAAGTCCGCTTCTCTTGAAGATGAAATTGGAATGCTTAAAGTGACGTTCTAACCATACTAAACTATAAGTGTGACAAAAAAATACTTTCTGTTTTCCCGTATTATAATACGCGAATTAAATATCTTCTACCGTTTTATAAATATTGTCGATTTTAACACGTATTTTCATTCCGAAACAGATTTCGGCCAATAAAAACGCATACTTTTCATTATAAAACGAATTTTTGGCCTATAGAAACACGTGTGTTTGGTATATTTTCACATACTTGTTATAACATTTAATTATTATCGACATTATATTACAACGCGTCAAAGATACCTATGAGTATACCTAAACATATCGAGTAGGTAGTAAAGAATTATCTTGTACACCTCCCAAAATTTCTTATAAAACATAAAGTGTCTGAAAATTTAGTTTAAACGAAATCAAAAAAAATCTATGACAATTTATACAGACTGAAGATTAACAAAAGATATTTCAGAAAATTTGTTGTTGGTTTATTTTAAAGAACTTGCAAATAAACTCAAATTTACAACTTTATGACACACTATTCCATATAAAAAATGATGCTCAATATATACCATTAAACTAACATTTCTAAATACTTAAGATTACACCGTTCAACACAAAAATCCTATTTACAAAAATATCGTGTGTTTTGTAACATTTGGACTTAAACTAATGTACAACTGACCCCCAAATGTTTATAATGGCCTCAGATTTCTTGGACATGACATACATGGCTTAATGACTGAACTGAACTTACCATATAGGCCCGAAAAATGAAGACTATACATAGATGCGTTTAAAACAAGTCTAAAAGCTGTAAAGCTGTACTTCGGTAAATATGAAAGAAACATGTGACAATCTTAAGATGTTTAAAGTACGAAGATCACGAATAGAACATACGTGCAGATTTAAAAGTGGTGGCGTTACTGTCAGGACTGCAATCAGGATATACAAAACACTGTTGCTTTTTGTGTGAATGGGACAGCCGTGCAAGAGACAAACATTATAAAATTAAGGTTTGGCCTTCACGTGCCGCAATACAAGTTGGCGTTAAAAATTTGACCCGAGAACCATTCACATTAAGCTGGGTTTGATCAAAAATTTTGTTAAAGCACTGGATAGAGAAAGAAATGCTTTCAAATATTTAAAAGACAAAATTCCACGTATAAGTGAGGCCAAACTTAAAGAAGGAATTTTTGGTTGTCCCCAAATTAGGCAATTGTTTAAAGATGCGAACTTAAGGCAAATATAAGTGACAAGGAAATTTGGGCATGGAATGCATTTAAAAGTGTTTGCAACAATTTTCTTGGAAATAATAAATCAGAAAATTATAGTGAACTCGTGGAAGAACTACTCACGGCCTATCATATTTTAGAACGCAACATGTCACTAAAACTTCACTTTCTCCATTCTCATTTGGACTTTTTTCCTGAAAATTTAGAAGCAGTAACAGATGAGCACGGAGAACGATTTCACCAAGATATTGCCTCCATAGAGAAAAGGTATACAGGAAAGTGGAGCCTGAATATGTTAGCCGACTATTGCTGGACCCTAATACGAGTCACATTCAGGAGTTCTTAAAAAAGAAAGACTTTAGGGAACTAAATATTAAATTTATCAAAAATTATTTAAAAATGTTTATACTGTACCTAAGCTAACTGTTAATAAAATGTATTTATAATACGTTTTTAATTGTTTAAATTTAATAAATCGGCATTGAAAGGGGTTTTTATTCACTTTTTCTTAATATCAAAGCATATGTCCCTCCCTTATCATTGGAGGCTGATATCGAAAAATCTAAGGCCATATCCGGATTAAGCAGGCCATATATATGCCAATATATAAAATCCAGCCAAAATCATTCCAGGGAGGAAAAAAAAGTTTTAAAATGTTCGTCAGTGATACATGCTCTTTTGAAGCGGAAAGATTAATACTAATAATCTATCATTTTTGAAAAAATGTTGGAATTTGTTAAAATATAGATAGTTTAAAGTGAATTCTTGTTTTTATTTTATTACTTATTGGTCGTAAAAAAAGTGTATGCAACGATCATGTAATGGCTATTAATACACTGACACACAGTTTAACTTACCTCGTGCTCGAGTATTAATAGCTATCATTACATGATCGTTGCATAATATACTATTACTTGATTTCAACATACTCGTATATTATGGTAGTCATTTTATAACAATTTTATTATTGCTTGCACTTTGGAAGTTACATATCGATATCCTTTTTTAGCTCTTTAACAAAAAAGAATATATTTAAATGTCTTTTTATACAAACTAGTAAATTCTGAATTTTGTTTTGAAGTCTGGGGTTATATTTTTCTCAGTGTACAATTATATTATAAATTATATCAGTTTCTTTCACATATGCCAAGATGAGACAGGTTTTCAGGAATAGAAAGTTTCGTCGCGGTGTAGTAATGATAGATGTGCCGTTCTATGGAGCCACTCATCCACTTCAATTTATGTACTTCCGTTTTGAATACATTGGTTATTTGAAATTAATTTTTTGGGACACGGGATAGGGACTATCAGTTTTTACCAAAATAAAGTGGAAACAGTATACTAATAGCAACTTAAAAAACTGAAGTAAAAGGCAAGACGTAGAAATAAGAATTTCAATATAATTTATTAATACAATTATTGGCTTATTAAGATTTGACAGATTTTTTCATAATCGTCCATCGTAGTAGTCATGCAGCATTTTTGAAGTGAAACTTCTTTAGGCGCGTTGAGAGTGAAATTTCAAAGTCGGGTCATGGCATAATAATAAATATCAGTGGTCTGGGTGCGACCCGAAAGGTCCACACGACTAACTTTCCAGTGGTAAGAATGAAAAAATACCAACCATATGTTTTGTTGTTATAATTATAATTTTTATTAACATTATTATGAAAAACGATTTCAAAAAAATTTTATAACAAATTATAATTGTCATTAAAAATATTCTTTTTATGTCAAGCGGGAACTATTTTCAATTGTTTGTAACAATTGAAATTTTTTTTTAATTATTATGATCAATAATCATTTGTTAGTAACAATATTCAATTGTTATAAACAATGCTGGATTACTACTAACAATAATTTTTCACTGATATATCGTCTTCAATGCTATTCTCTCAATACTGACATAAGTTTAAAATTCTCGAATTCCTATTTTTGTTTTTTAAAACTATCTCTTTTTATGAAATATTGTCATCATATTTTTTATACAAATATTCCTGACATACAATAATCATATTATTCAAAAAAATTTAAAATTAAAAATAGTATAATTTATAAATTGCAAAATTCAGCTCAATCGATTTTGCTGGAAATCCAATCAGTTCTAAGTTGCGTAATTATGCGTCAAATTAAATTGGTCGATATCATATTATATCATTTTTTGTTATCGAGATAATCGAGACGAAAACAAATTCCGAACGCACATACGCACTTACGTGCATACACACACAGACGTCCACTTGAAAACTACTGTATTTGACTCGGGGGACCTTGAAATATGAAGATATGTCAAAATTTGGGATTCGCAAAATCGGACCCATTACTAGAACTTCCCACTGGAAAATTAATATTAGCGTCATGAAGCCGTCACGATTTTGGATTTTAAAAGACGGAGAGAGAGTTTAGTGACAACTGTACCGATTAAAGATCATCATCAAATAAAAGTGTAAATATTAAACTAAAAAATTAAAAGAATATAATTTTTAATTTATGTTGATTTTGTTTATAAAAATCTTTTCAATACTATGCCTCAATCCTTTAAATACCTACAATATCTCACTTTTTATCTTTCATGCAGTCTTTAATTTTTATCTCTGACTATTAATTTGAAAATCTTACAGATTTTTATTAATCTTCCCTAAGAAGTTTTACTTCTGACACGTGTCCTCCGTACACACGCTATTTTCTTTTATTTTTTTTATATACTTTTCGTTCATTACTCAGGACTTTCTAACTTGGGTTTTTTTTCACTCACTACCTTCAACTTTATATTAGCACTATATTTATTTAGACACCCGTTTTACACTGATTACTAACAAAAATAAAACATATTGTTTTCAACGTTTTCAATAATTTTTGTGTGATTATTTAGTTCGGATGACTAAATAAATACAACCAGGTCTATTTCGGTGTTGGCGAAAGTATCGTAGGTATTGTGAAAGTAAAACTTAGCAATTTTTACACAACTTTACTAATCAAGTGTATACTTTGCCACGTCTTTTTCGTTCTCTAAAGAGTACTCTGCCAGTGGTCTCTCTACTGGAAAATTATGCCCGAGCTCAGCCGTAGAGGGTAGAAAAAAAATATAAAAGTGAGCCGCGCCACCGACTTAGACGGTTCAAGCCGGAAACCCCTAGGTCTTATAGGCACTAGCAGAGCCACACGATAAACAACTAAGATTATGGTGAACCAAATAAATAAAATTATAGCAAAAATATATTGGATACTTTACTCACACAATAAATTAAAATACACAGCTCAATAACAAAATTATAACACATATAATCAAAATTAACAGCCAACAATAAATCGAACTTCAAAATTTACAACTTTATGAGACAACAATAAATCAAAAATCCAAAGTTTACGATTCCATAAAATAATTAAAACAAAGGTAAGAATGACAAACCTTATCAGGTTACCAAAAAAAACGTATACAAGTCAACTTTTTAACAATACTTCATTAACGTTCACGTACGGCTGCTAATTTAATCACGTTTTTTTCATTTACATAAAGATTTACACTGGTAAAACAATCGAGCTTATTTAAAAATGCAATAATTAGTTTTCAACAGTGTACCATATTAATAAATTAAAACAAAACTTAATCGCGGTGTCAAAAACACATCACGTCGTTTAAATATTCTAAAATAAATCACTTTGGGTGTACGAACTCACTAATCCTGTGGCCTACTCCGGGGGCCTACTCCTGTGGCCGGATTGATTATGAAACTGCACCTGCTACTTAACAATGGCTTCCCTCCATCAGATCCCGCATGCGGATATTTTAACTCGACACCAAAATCCAAAATATCAACAACAAAGGTAAGATAGAATGGTCAAGTTAAAAATAAATGGTTTTTCTTCAAAATCCAATTAAGATGGCCCAAATACAGCCAGATATGAAAGAAAAAACCGTAGAGGTTCTGCTCACGTGTTAATATCAAATCGTTCCAAAAACTCTCACCAGACTTCGACGACTGACACCAAGCGACTCACTCAACTACTCACTCCCAGGCCGGATATCAGAAATGACACGGGACACGCGTCAGCCAACAATCTTCGCAAATCTATGTTCCAAACTCATAATCGCGCTCGTCCGTGTTGATAGCCAGCCCATCCACACATAAATGCAAACCAAACAATAATATAGCTGACAACACACGACAATCGAGGCCAAAAATCAAAGCAAAAATCTAATAACAAAAACCCCCACTCCATCTCCATCGATTAACAAAAATGTCACAGCCATTAATAATTAAATCCTAACACTACAAGGTATGCAACACTATTTACAACGAGTGATAAATTTAAATTACAACAAAATACGGTAAGCTAAACTATTTACGAGCACCTGAAAAATACAAAACTATCAGAGATCCAATTAATAATGGAACTGTAGAAGGGAAAAAAAATAGGCACGTGACAACTTTATTACTCACTATTATTTATATAAAATTGACGAAAAAGATTTGGTTAACTTTTCTTTATGTTAAATCGAATCGTATATTTAAAAAATTATTTTTACGTAGTAACATTCGAATTTCAAGTACCGAGATGAGTATAAAATTAATCGAGTAGGTAATATACAAAGAAGGGTGAAAACAATATGAGAAGCCAGCGGAAGTTTGGTTAATGAGTTGTTTGCGTGTGAGAAAATATTGATATTTTTCAGAAACAGAAGCACAAACCAGCTGTTTGCAAATTATGTAGCTTTTAAATGTGATTTTAAATTAATTTAGGTATGCCATGAAACATAAAAGATTAATATATTTTTTTTAAATTGGCGCTACAAGTTTTAAGAATGCCATCCAGCCCCTTTTAGTTCTCATATACTATATACTACGTGAGTATTATTTGACACAAAATTGTGCCAGAATAACAATTATAAAGAAAAAATAATAATAGAAGTTGGTGAAAACATCTTTAGTAGCAATAAGTTCTGAGGGAAAGAAACTACTTGTAAACGATATTTATTGAAAAATCGTCGAAACATACGGAAATTATGTTTTTTTAAGGAAATCCTTGATATCAAAATATAAGTCAGTAAGTATTTCGGATTTCGGGTTAAAACATTTACTTCTACAGTCATTCTCTTTTGTGCTCAAATTCTAAGAAAGTTAGTATTAGTAAATCTTTTTAACCATATTTTTTAACCTCTTTATGCTTAGTGGGTATCAGTTCGTAAAAAAGTCAACCCGCTGTACGATTGTGCAATTACATTTGTGTTTATCCTCATAAGACTTTTTTGTGTTCGCAAAGATATTAAAACGAAAGACATTGCAATCGACTTTATGTTACATCTAAAAGGGCAGGAAACGGTCGATCGTGGAAACTCATATTTGCGATTTCTATTACTTGCATTAGAACCAACGAGCATCATTTTATTTTATTAAAGCCGGTTACATTATTTCTGTCGATTTACGCTAGCTGTATACCCCCTCAAAATATACAGTCCACGATTAATCCTGGTGGTTATGTAATTCTTGGATTAACTACTCTTAAGAATTATATAACAACCCATTTCAAGTCACGGTGTTCACATTACAAACGGCATACATAAAAAACAAAAATACCTGATTTAATGTAGCGTTCACGCCCTTTTTATGTTTAATTTGACTTAATGATAAGAAACGTAAAAATATAAATATTCGATTGCCAATATGACACTGCGAATTAAATAATTTTTTGGTACAAATGTAAGGATATGTAGCCGGTTATAACACAGCAATTAAACCTAAAGGTGTTCGGAACCTTTATATTATAAATCCTAAAATCGTATTTATATTTATTAAAAATGTACCGATAATTTATTTTTGTTGCATTTTCTTTTAACATAATTAAAAACGTGCCTATTTCTAACCAAAAAACTCACCGAAAGCTACATCAACCATTTTTGTTTACAATAAAAATAAAACCTCTCAACAAAAGCATAATAATAAACAAAAAATTTTCGGGTTTAAATCTTATGGGAATTTACTAATGGACCTCTCAACACAGTGCGCGCGTTAAGTCGATGACTCGGTGACTAATCCGATACTGTCGTATATTGGTGAAATGAGCTATAAAGTAGTGATGAAGATAATCAAGTGATCTTAGTTAAAATGTCTTCCTGAACTATTCGATAAGAAAATAAGTTATACTTCGTGTAAAATTTATTTTATTAAAATTAAAAGTGCTTTTAACTGTAAAGCCATCATTTGTGCATTATCGTCAGATAAATACATGAAGATACACTAGAATAAAATCTACAAGACATTGTACTAACGATTATTTAAACACTCAATGTGTTATCTGTTTAAGTAATCGTTTAATCGTTTGTGCAATGTCTTGTAGAATTTATTTTAGTGTATCTTCATGTATTTACCTGACGAGTAACGCACCGATGATGGCTTAGCAGCTGAAAGCGTTTTGCAATTTTAATAACATAAATTTTACACGAAGTATTACTTTATTTCCAACTGAAGATAAATAATCAAACTTATTGTATTTTTGTTTCGGTTTATTTTTTTCCGGTAAGCAATGCAACCCTGTATCACGAGCGAAATCTAATGGAAACGACTTTTAATTAGTTTCAGTTCAGTTTTCAGTTCTTACATTCGCAAAAAACCTACGGTTGCGGCCGTCGACGGTCAGAATTACCAGCGAAGCGTAATCGCTTGAGCGGCCGCACCGATACACCAATAATAATGGATCGTGTAAACGACGTGTGCACTTTTTAAGCTTCAAAGATCTAAGACACGACAACGATTAGTTTGGTTTAAAGTCACGAATCTTTATACGAGAAGGAAAGAAAATGGTCGAAGAAATGGGATTTTTACTTTTCGCTCACGTTTAAACTGTTGACAGCAAAACTTTACTGACACAATAACATGCCCAAAGGTTGCTATAAATACACGTATTTTTAATAGTTTAGAATGCCACAACAACGTTAAACCACAAGAATTTGTATCTCTCTTAAGGTCATAAAAAGCACCCCACGCTTTTAGAACTGTGACATTAATTTTCTCGCCAGTAATTTTATTCCTATGTTAAGAATTATTTTTTACTTTTTGATTAACTTTAATAGCGTTTTTTTAGTTTTTTTAAACTATAATTTATTTTTCGCTTTTTAGTTCGATTTGTTTTACTCACTAAAAAATTATGTAGTAAATGGTAAAAGCACAAAAAGAATGCATCGGCCGAGAATCGAATCCGGGCTGCCCGCGTGGCAGGCGAGCATTCTGCCACTGAACCACCGATGCGATGAACTGTGTTAATATTTGTTCTGCGTGCATGCGTAATTCACTCACTAGTTCTATCTCTCTTACCCTCATGCAAAAAATCCCTGAAAAAATGTATCAATCCTGGCGAAAGTAATCAGGATAATCGGATCCTGTGCGCAACTAGACGGTAAAATAAAAGACCTAAAACAATTTTTAACTGCGGTGCGCAACTCGTAAATATCTGAAGTTTTGGCCGTCGTCAATTGTATGAAAACAACATTCGTAGCCTTTGATCTTTAAGGGTTCAACCTTTATAATGGGGTAAATTTTGCTGCAACGTTTGGAACGAGCACTTTTTCCTTAGGAGATTAATTATGGTTTGTGAAGAAGTCAATACCGCGGGAAAAACAGTTCCTAATGCATTGGAGAACCTCAAGGAATTGATAGTGATAGAGGCCTGGATGAGAGCTTGTAGGTCAAGACTGAAGCGATGTGCTTCCACCTAAACAATAAACAAGCACGAGTGGAGCCCCAAGTGTATTTCAATAATAATCTACTACGCTATAATCCTTGCCCAAAATATCTAGGGGTAACAATGGACCGAACACTTTCATACAAAACACATTTAAAGAACACCGCAGCTAAAATAAATACCAGAAACAACATAATCCGCAAACTCTGCGGCTCTACTTGGGGCACGAACGCATCCACTCTTAAAACCTCAGCGCTCAGCTTTGTCTACTCATTAGCTGAGTACTGCGCCCCAGTCTGGATAAACAGCTGCCACGTAAAGAACATCGATACCAAACTCAACGAGACAATGAGACTAATTAGTGGCTGTCTAAAAAGCACACCTCTGCCCTGGCTCCCTGTTCTAAGCCACATTGCACCTCCCTCCATCCGCAGACAAGAGAGGCTAGTTAGGGAATATAATAAAATAATAACAAATCCCCTACTTCCAATACATAGTGACCTTCCCGAAGCCGGCCTGCAGAGATTGAAGTCTAGATCTCCCCCAATATTGCTAGCAGAAAAACTTGTGAGAGATAATTTCAATTTGACCAATAAATGGAGAGAATACTGGGAAGCCTCGAAACCAGTCCAGGCTGTACATATAACTGATCCTACAGTGTCCTTACCAGGTATGGAGCTGCCTCGCCACGAGTGGAAAACACTTAACAGGATAAGAACGTCTCACGGTATTTGCCGCGACTCATTCTATAAGTGGGGACTCACCGAAACACCAACCTGTGACTGCGGAAAGCCTCGCCAGACTGTCCACCATATTGCAATGGAGTGCCCCTTACTGCATACGGAGGAGAAATGAGCGACATCTATGAGGCCACTGACTCTGTGCTGGACTGGATCAATGGTCTAGATTTTAAAATTTAACTTCAAATCGAACTATATATATGTTTATACTTTATTTCTACTTTTGGATATACACTTATATGTTTTATGACGTAATGTGAATGTGTACAATTTTAACTAATTATAACTAAATCCATGTATGCCATACGCTAAATAAATAAATAAATATATATATATATATATATATATATATATATATATATATATATATATTTTATCAAGTAATATTTTCTTAAAACCATTGTATTGAGTTTTTTAAATCCTAAAATTAAGACGAATATCTAACAGTTAAAAATGAAAATTTAGGATTACATTATACTTTTATTCATCAAACTACCAGAGAAACGATGTAAAATATGATTTCCTTGTATTAGTTTTTGTGAAGTACTTGTAATTTATTTATACTATATTAATATCTTGTTCATCATTTGTAAAACGTAATGTTTACATTGTAGCATTATAACAGTATTATGCAGTCCAAATACCTGATACTCTCTACTAATTACGTTCACTGGGAATTTTTTATTAATGTTAAAGATCAACTAGCAGCAGAAAATTAATAATCGATGTCGCAGTAAATTATTTTACAAACAAAGAAAATGAATTAATCATATCAGTCGCTTTGTGAACAAATTAACCAGAATATTTTAAATTATTTTTAATGTCGTTTTTTTTAAAGTTGTACGTTTGAACTTCTTAGAAATCATTATTAGTTAATGACTTTGGTTCGCAGCAGTAGTTCATTAAGAAAAATTTCTGAAATTTAGATAAACCATTTAATTTTTTTTTAAAGAGTAAGTTGTTTAAATCACGAAATATTTTCTTTTCCATACAAAAAAACTAAATGTATCTTGTTCTCGACTAAAAACAAAGAAGTATTTCCGAAACTCATATTTGGCACTGGAGAGCTTCAATTTGTGGAAGTGTGTATTGTTAAGAATGATCTTTGACTGAAAACTAAAATTGAAGGAGCACGTCAGTAAACTTGTCAGGTCCTTTCAAAATACACTAAATGAAAGCTCTTGCAAACAAAAATTGGAGAGCTAACACCAAAATTCTACTCCGCCTCTACAAATCGCTGATAAAAAAAACAATAGAATATGGATCCTCTGTTTACAATTCAGTTCTCAAATCTCTGGACTCGGTATACAACTTCACTGTTAAAATAACACTGGGAGCGTTCTGCACTAGCTCAATCAAAATCCTGCTTTAAAATGCAGTGTTTACTATTTTCGTCAATACTTAAGCCTGAGGCCAAAACAACTTTTGACCCAGAACACTCCATTACATAACAAGATTCTCTAGAAGATTATCCACAATTTATCAGAGGAAAAAAAGGTTCCCACCCGACTTCTATGGGAGAATAAACAAATATAGAGCTGAACTACAAATCAAAATTTTCACGATTTTTTTCAAAAAGCATTCTAACCCCACCTCCATGGACCATAAACCGTTCAGATTAGAAAGTGTGACTCCAACCCTATATTAAGAACTTCTACTTCTGCTTCGCGCACATTGGGGTCACCTGACCAACCTCCTCATCTCATCTCAACAGGATAAGCGTGTTTTCCTCAGTTTGACGAAACAGTGATGCTGGGTCTCCTTTTCCACTCCAGTCTCTGATGTAACGCAACTAGGAGTGCTGCTTTCTACCAGGTCCACGGCGTCCTTTAATTTTTCGTTGGAATATTAGTTTCGGGATGGAATACCGTTCACCATGAAGTATATGACTCAAATAAGACATGAGTTACCTTTCAATATCTGCTCTTCTGAGTAATTCTTCATTTAAGGTGTGTTCAGTCAACGATAGGCCGCGAAGGGTCCACATTTCCAAAGCTTCTAAGCGATTTATTGATCTTTCTTTAACAGACCACGTTTCAGCGCCATACAGTAGTAAGGGCCATACGTAACATTTAACTAGTCTAGTCGCAAATCCAAGGGCAAGTCTCTATGTAGCAACATGTTCTTTAGCTTCAAAAATGTTGTTTTGGCCATACCTACTCTGGTTTTAATTTCTTCATCACAACCCCACTTATTATTAATGATACCACCCAGATACCTGAACCTGGAGACCTCTTTGAACGTCTCTCCGTCAATCAAGAAGCGGGGAACCGCGGTCTGTCTACCAATTCTCATAACTTTTGTTTTTTCTATATTAATATTTAACCCGTATCCTTTTCCATGGACATTTATTCTGTCAATCAGATTTTGCAGCTCTTCAACCATACTTGCTACGACAACTGTATCATCGGCGTATCTTAAGTTATTTAGGTGCCTGCCGGAGCTCTATACAATTTACCAAGCTCTTTTTTACGTAGGACAGAAAAATACACAGCGCTCTCTGGTTATATTGGACTTGTTCTATGCCATTTGTATTATCAGAAGAATTTACTTCAGTTACCTTGTAGTTAGAGCACTACAAGGCCAAATATCCAAAGCTGCAGCAACGGTAAAAATATTTCGGCGTAATAATTGACCAAAACCTAACAAGGAACAGTCAACTCAACCACATTCTTTCCAGAGCTATAGCGGCAAGTCGGACATGCCACAGAGTCTTTGGCAAGACATGGGGTGTGAAGCCAAAAATGATCTACTGATCATACCAAACGATCATCAAACCCATGGTCACCTATGCTTCATTGATATGGTGGCCAAAAATGCAACACATTTCGGCACAAGTCAAGCTGCAGAAAGTGCAGCGGCTAGATTTTCTGGGAATCACAGTGGCAATATTCACGTGCCCTACTAAAGCCGTAAAGGTAATGCTGAACCTTCCACCATTGCACTTATGTGTAATGAAAGAAGCAGCAATCAGTGTCTTCAGAATGAGCCAGATAATAAACCTAAAGCGGGAAATCGGATTGGACATTTGAAGATTTTGGAACTATTTATTTTAGCTAATATTATTTTTTAAATTTTAAATAGGAATTATTAAAAAAAACAAAACGGACTTGGGGAAAAATCAGGATGAATCAGTATTCAAAAGTCGTATTTGGCCAAACTAAGCTAAATTTTGGGATCAATTGAAAACTTTTATTTTGTAAAGATAAAAATATTTTAATTAAAATCGTTTAATATTTTCACCAGTTGCGCTAAAATAAACTCTCGATATGTATTTGTATACTTCAATCTTCCTAGGTAATCATAAATATCTGTTCTGCGACATTAGTAGTATACAAGTTTCGGTCTTTTTGTCATTGTAACGACCCCTATCGTCCGAATTCCTAACTTATCCACTGTGAAATCCCATTCTTTAAACGCGGTTCAAAGTAGGGAGTGTTTACTGCAAATATAAGGTTTGTATCTTTGATAAATGTCTGCAAATTTTGGTTCGTTTTTAATAAAAACTTTAATGGGTTATAAACTTTGTTTTAAAATACAAATACAAATAACACACATTAAAATATGGAAATGCTTTATATTAAAGGGGTTAATATTTTCCAAACAAAATATTTTAAGAGATTTAATTTATTTGCATGGACAAAAAAAACTATAAAATATTTTTTAATCTAAGAAACTAATTGCTTTTTTTTAAATGATTATGTTAATAAATATATTTAAGTATTCTATGGAATGTTTTAAATTTAATATTTTGATGCGCATTATCTATAATACATTTATTTTTTTTATTTCTTTTGGACCTAACAAAATAATTAAATTTTTTATTTGAGAAATTGAGGCAATTTTTAAATATATAGATAACAAAATGGCTACAACGTCTATAAAATATTATTATTCCCAAAGGAAAGTTGTTAGTCGCGTTTTCACTTACCGTTTAGGAGGCTGTGAGAGGTAAAATATATGGGGGACTGTAAGTAATGTCAAAGGCTGAGTCTGTTTTAGATTGATTTCCAAGTTACTTCACTTGTGATATGTTTAAATTAAGTTGTGTCGTACAGTGATTTTACAAGAAAAGTGAGATATTTGAAGAAGAAAAACTCCGAATGTTAGTGAAATTTAAATGTTTATTTGTTGTTTACAATTGAAATTTTAAAAGTATTAAAAAAATACCTAAATTGATTTACTAACATTAATGATAAACAAACTGTTTTGGTATCAAATTACTTATTTTCCACAAAATTGACATATTATCAAAATATAGACGTTGCATTTTATTCTTAAGAGGTGTTGCACTTTAAATTAATTAAGACATTTTTGCAAAGATGGTGTAAATATTGAAAAAAAAATTATGGATGCCAATACTCCATCTAAATGCCTTTCTAATGATGTTCCACACATGGTACACTTCTATTTAAAATTAAGGAGTTGGGAAAGTGAAAAGAAGGCGGTTGACAAATAAAAGATATCTGTATGGTAAAAATGTGTCCCTCTTGTAACAAAAAAGGACGTTTTTCAGCATTATCAGCATGTTATTTGCAAAAATAAAGAAAATTTTGTGATTTGAAGTTTTATTAAAAACTTTTGTTGTACCAATGAACAGACAGAGCAAGCAATAATAATTTTTTACAAATAGGATAGAACAAATCTCATTAGTAAGGCTTTTGCCCAAGCTTTTTTTTTCCATATTTTCAAGTAAACAACAACAATCCTATTTCTGCAGTATTTTAACAAACAATCGAGACAGAAAGGGCACAATTCTTTTCCAAACTATGATTACTTCATAATGATAAAACTAAGGGGCGGTTTTTACCGAATCCTGCCAACGACACTCTGAGTGCATTGTCCATTTAAAATAATTCATTACCTTTATTTTAAAATGTTACCAATCTTGGCCAGCACATTTTCTTTCATTGTAATTTATTAACCAATTAGCTTCTTACTACTTTTTATCATTTATTTTTAAATTATGTTTTAAATGTTACTGTTTGTCTTTAAAGTCTTACTACTGTTATTTTATAATTCATTTTTTAATAATCTTGAAAAATAATATTTACACTCTACTTGAAACAAGTGATAACTTATGGCACGCTGTGATTTTTTCGGGTGCCTGGTCACGTTCCCAAAAACAATATTTTAATATTTTTAAAATAAGTTGGATACTCGGGGATTTAAACCTGAATACACTGACGTGCTAAACAGATAGCTGTACCATTCAACCACTACGCACTCTTACTTTAAACGTCCAAGATTATTTGAATGTTGAATATAAAAGTTGCTCGGGGATTTGAACTAATTTAAACTAATGTCACTAATTTACCAAAAATTTGGTATTTATTCGAAATCCTCACCCAAATGATCATTTTAATTCTAATAATATACCAAGTATTTGTTATGTTAAATATGTTCAATATTGAATAGTTTCTACGCAAATCATTTAAAGTTATTACTTCTGTCGGGCGTCCCGAGACGCACAACCTTTTTTTTTATAAAAACTTAATAGATCTGTTGTTAAAATAGTCAGAAACTTTAAGTCCCAGATTAAATTTTTGAATTTTAAAAAGTTTTACAATTTCATGATTTCTTTTCTCTTTTAAGTCTTCTATATTGACTGAAATGCATGTGTTGCCCCAACATAGTGTTAAAAATTGCTGTTCATTAGGTAAATCGTTTCAATGTTTGTTTAGACTGAGAATAATTAGGGTGCTTGCTTAATATAGCAGATTTTCTCTTTTTGAGGGTAGCGGTTAAATGATAATTTGATTTCAGGAAATTAATTTTATTTTTACTATAAATTCAAATTATATAAAAAGATTTACTCATTGTTTTTACCTCTTGCATGTATCATAAAAGAATTTATTTAAGATAAGACTTTGAATAACTTTTATTTTAAATTTACGATTTTAGGGGCTTTTTATTACTCATGCGGATAAGTAGTATCTTAGAGCACGCTGTTGCGGTTGAAAAATAGCTGTTTGCGCATTTGAGTGCGACAAGTTTACTTAGCGCACGCTTACGTCATTTGATGGAGACAAGTTTACTTGGCGCACGCTTACGTCGTTTGAGTATTACTTGTCGCACGCAAATTGTACTTGTACTTCGAACCACCAACCTTTCGGTTAACAGCCGAACGCGCAACTGTCAAGTTGAAATTACAAAGTTTATGTTTTTATTTCAGTTAATATTTTTGGTCTGGACCCCTGTTTTATGTTCGCGTTTATTCCGCATTCGCAATAAAAAATAGTATATGCGACCCGTGCGATCTCGCTTCGCTCGTGCGTTCAACTTCGCTCTCGTGAGCAATAACCAAATTATCGCACTAGTTGCACAATATACTATTCTTAAATTTTTTACCATTATTATTTACCTATTAGTCTTACCAATTTAAATTATACAATAATTGTAGAACTTAAGTATCCATATTTTGTATATTCTTCTAAAACTTTAGCTTAATCCAATAATATATTAAAATCATTTTTTTTAACACTCAAATAATTAACAAAATTAAAAAAATAAAAAATTTAAGGAAGTAAAATTTTAACTTTGTTTGCATTAGTGCTTGCTGTAGAAATAAATAAATGAAAATCATAGAAAAATAAATATTAGGAAACCTTTATTGATAATGCATATAAATATAAAAATGTTTAAAATTAAAAAAAATATATAAAATAGTCCAATAATGTTTCGTTAGTACAACATTTAAAACAATAGAAATCTTTTGAACATTTAAAAAAGCGCAACCTTTAAAACAAAGCTTCACAAAATGCAGTATCTGCAACATTTATTTTAATGGTGTGCCATCTATCAATGGCGTACCGAACTACTTAGGGGTTGTTTCCAAGAGGGAAGTTTTTGGTGACGAGAGAACGATAATATCGGCACTTAATACAAACAAACGTTAGAGTGGTTTGAGAAATGGCTGATTTATGAACGTACAGAAACATGTAATATTTTATATTTTAGTAATGGGCCTCTCCTGAATAAAGGTAGAAAAAACAAAGCGTTTTTTTCGTCAAAGTAACTTATTTATAAAAATATTGGTAGAAACAATCTAGTTAAAAAAATGTATTTCCATCAAATTGACTAAATAATATTTTGTTCTTTTTTATTTTATGTTTATAAGTTGGTACAGTGTTTGTAAACCATGCAGTGAAAACATTTAAATGGAGAAAAAATAATTAGGGCAGTGGATCTTTTGCATATTGGCAAAAATCAAAATCAGGTTTTCGCGAAAATGGTACTACTCATACTTACTTTATTCACGTTATTGAGAAGAGAAAGATGTAGCGGAAAGCCAAAGAAATCGCACTCGCATTTCAACCCCCTTACACTACCGTTTCACAACTAAATACTCATAGATGCCCTACTCTGGACAAAACCAGAACTACAAATCATGCGTCAGCAAGTACGTAATATTTAAGTGTCTGTCGCCGTTTGCATAAAAACAATCTTTTTAGCCTTTGACCTTTAAGGGTTCAATCTTTATCATGGTTTAACTTTTGTGAGCAAAAATGTCTAAATAAAAATGCAGCAACTGTGCTTTGACTTTTACTTGCTACTCTCTCTCTTTTAACTTTCAGGATTATTTTGAGTCTAATGTCTATTACAACTGAATTGTTGTAACTATAAATGTCTGCCCCAGGGTAGGTTTTTACGGTTTTCATAAATTTTTTAAATTTTATGTCGAGTAGTATAAAATCAATCTAATTTCTGACAATTCTCTTTTCTCTGTCTGCAGGTGATTTCCAAGTATATAGTCTTCTGGGATACTGTTTAAATAAGGTGTTGGCTATTAAAAGGTTGCTTTCTACGCAGAGTTGAGCGAGTCTATTTTCTATGTTGTTTCTTGTGCCAAGATCGTATACTCTTATTTTGTCAACTTTAACGCCATGGCCAATTTTGGCATTAAAGTCTCCAATAATCATCGTTATTTCTCCTCTCTTCGTCAGCCGCATTATTTCATCTATTATGTTATAAAACTCTTCAATTTGTTGTCTTTACTTTACGTCGATGATCAAGTCATATTAGCGTTATCTGAAGAGGAGTTGCAGGCGATGGTTAATGTTATGCATGATGCCCTGAAAATCAAAGGGATAAAAATAAATGTAAGCAAAACAAAAGTAATGGTTTTTCAAAGAAAAGAAAGCATGACAAACTGTAAAGTTCTGATTAAGGGAGAAGGAATGTAACAAGTAAATTAGTATGTATACCTGGGTTCAAAGTTTACAAGAGATGGAAAGTATGACAGTGACATTAAGTGAAGGGTGTTGGCAGGAAAACAAATTAATGGGGCACTGAATAGCTTTATGAACAGACAGAAAGTGTCAAAAAAGGCAAGTCTGTCAGTTCATAGAGGTGTGTTGGTTCCTACACTTATGTATGGTAGTGAATGTTGGATTTGGCAGAAGAATAGAGAAGAAGAATAAATTAAAGAATAGTGAGATAAGAGAACGCTGTGATGGAAAAGAAGATGTGGTTACAAAGATAGACGAAGGAATGCTTAGATGGTTTGGACACGTAGAAAGGATGGATGAAGGAAGATTGACGAAACAAATTTATAAGGTGAATGAACAAGTCGGTAGAGGTCAACCTCGGCGAACATATCTCGATCAGATTAACATTGTTTTGAAGAAAGGCCAGTTCAAGAGTACCAACAACCGACGATCATGTATAAATGCACTGATAAAAGTAGAGAAAGTAAAAGATGTGTGTAGGAACCGTAGCAAGTGAAAGGAAGTGGTCTCTGCCTACCCCTACGGGAAAAAGGCGTTACTATATGTATGTATTTGTTGTAGCTTGTTGAAGCATAAATCTGAACTATATTGATATCTCTATGAGTTGTATGTAGTTTCAGTAGCGCTATTCTATCGTTCAGAGGGACGAAGTCTATAACGGATTGCGCTATTCTGTCTGAAACGAGTATGGCTTTTCCGTATTGATGTCCCTAGTCGGTTCCTCTTAAATATTAAATGTAACTTTCTTTTATTTTTTGTTTTCTAAAGCCAGGCCATCTTACTTCGCTTAGCCCCAGAATGTCAATTTGGTTTGTCTGCGTACGTTCTAGCTGTCACTTTTCATATTAAATCAAATAAGTTCCAACTTTTAATTAATTAATTATAAATAATACTATAAACATCAATCAATTGGTTACAGTAACACGTTTGTCCACACTAATGATTATTTTCACTACCTACATTAATAAAGTTGGTCGAGATTAACGCATATTGATTTTATTGTTAAAATCATAGGTATTCGATAACAAATGAGTGAAAATAATAATATGTGTAAGTGAAAAAATTTCATGCATCATCTGTCAGATACCTCTGAAAAATTAAAGGAATAAAAAGAAGTATTTAAAATAATTTGATTTTTAATTTTACTGAATTCCTTGTAATTCTTTTAAATCCTACCTTTTATGGGTGTTTAACATTTCGTGGGATCCTTGTTAAAAAAATTATATAAAACACTTTTGTATTAAATTGCAACATTTTGTAAAAAATTCAAGTTAATCATCTACTATTTTTGCCGACACAAACATACGAAAGCTAAATTTTTTTATGTAAAGAAATGTATACCTATATGGTGTCAATAATGTACTTACTTGGCAGTGAATTTTTTACTAGTACTTATTTAATTTTAAAAGATATAATCCTTTTTTACTTAGTTATTGCAATAACATTATTAAAAGCTCATGTTAGTAATTTTTTTTAAACTTGTAGGGATTGTAACGAAGTAAATCAGCGGTTCTCAAACTTTTGTTATTCACGCCCCCCTGTTTTAATTTAAAAAATGTTGCGCCCCCCAATCCGTAGACCTAGGAATTTGGACTAAAATAGGCAACATTGTCTCGTCGAGAGCGCCAAAGATGCTGTCGGAAAGTTCGCGGCGTTCGTGCCACGTATTCAAGCTTCCTGATCTTTCTCGAACTGTCTGAATGCGACTATAAATACAGAAGCGCACATACGGTATTCTCAGTCTCTCAGTGAAGGTGTTTTAACACT
The DNA here is from genome assembly GCA_950111635.1 of Agelastica alni. NCBI lineage: Eukaryota > Metazoa > Arthropoda > Insecta > Coleoptera > Chrysomelidae > Agelastica > Agelastica alni. The sequence goes on along the minus strand of OX467712.1, from coordinate 45,947,828 downwards.
AAGCAAGCATTATTGTGAAGTGTGAGTGTATAAGTAGATGTAGTATGGATAAATTTTTAAAACGAAAACTTGAGGATGACGGGGCTTGTACATCGACAGGTTCAGGTGGAAATCGTCCGAAATCTAAAAAAAGTAAATATGACCCATCATACCTAAATTTGGGCTTTACTAGCCTTGAAGTAGGTGGCGAAGAAAAACCAAAATGCGTTATCTGTTTAAAAGTATTGGCTGCAGATAGCATGAAACCAAATAAATTACAGAGGCATCTATAAACGCTGCACAGAGAATATGTCAATAAACCGCGAGATTTTTTTGTGGAGAAACTCAGATTGTTTAAAAAACAAAAATCCAGCTTCCATAGAGTACTGGCAGTAAATGAGAAGGCTTTCTTGGCATCATATAAAGTGGCATACAAAGTAGCTAAATGCAAAAAACCGCACACTATTGCAAAACAACTTATTTTACCCGCTTGCAAAGACATTGTAGAAATAATGTTTGGTGAAAATTTTACTTCACAACTTAACAATATTCCTCTGTCAAATGATACAATCTGTCGACGAATTAACGATATATCAGTTGATATGCAGCAGCAGCTTGAATCTGAGCTTACTGGAAACTTGTTTGCTATACAACTTGACGAAGCAACTGACTCTAGTAATGATTCCCATTTGATTTGCTACATTAGATTCTGTCAATGTTCTAAAATATGTGAAGATTTATTGTTTTGTAAACAGATTGAAGGAAGAACTACAGCCACCGAGTTGTTCAAGATTACAAATGATTCTATTACTAAAATGAATTTGCAATGGAAAAATTGTGTTGCGATTTGCACCGATGGAGCTCAAGCCATGTCTGGTAAATACAACAGTTTACAAGCGCTAGTAAAAAAAGGAATCCTCAGAAATTATCTGGAGGCACTGCATGATACATCGGGAAGCGTTAGCATCAAAATCGCTAAGCCCTGGACTAAACATGATTTTGACAGTAGTTATTGAAGTTGTTAACTTTATAAAAACCAGACCACTAAAAACAAGGTTGTTCTCTGTTCTGTGTGAAGATATGGGAGCTGAGCATCAATCTTTGTTGTTTTATTCCTCATCCAGCTGCAAGGAAAAGACGTAAATATATTTGATTTAAGTCAAAAGATTGATGCTTTTTGTAAGAAATTGCAGTTATGGCATAACAAATTGAAAGAAAACAGTTTGGAAATGTTTCCCACATTTTGCGATTTTGTGCAAGATTCCCCATTGGAAGATATTCATAAAGCTGTGATGCTAAAAACCATAGGAAGCTATTTAGAAAACTTAACTGAGAATTTGAAGCGATACTTCTTTGCAGAGAAAGATATCAAGTTGTCAGACTGGAGCTGAGTTTTAAATCCATTCGAAAATAGACCTGTCGGACTATCACTGCAATAAGAAGAACAACTGATAGATATTTCAACAAATCCCTTACAAAAATCAAACTTTGTTAACAAATCTTTAACAAACTTCTGGACTGAACTTCCGAACGACTACTCCGTTATAAAAGCCAAAGCGCTTAGAATTCTGTTGCCTTTTCCAACGTCCTACCTTTGTGAAACTGGATTTTCTGCACTTGCTGTCGTAAAATCTAAATACAGAAATAAACTTCAAGTAGAAAATGAACTCAGAGTGGCCATCTCTAACATAGAACCAAATTTAGAGAAGTTGTGCGCCTTAAAACAAGCTCATGTTAGCCATTAGTCCTTAGAATGTTTCTTTGTCATCATTAAGTAAGTAAAATTTCAATAAAATTTTTTAAAAAATCTATCTGTAGCATTTTATCATTACCATTTTATTTTTAATCTGTACTGCGCCCCCCCCCCCCAATCATGTAAACGCGCCCCCCCTAGGGGGCGCGCCCCACAGTTTGAGAAACGCTGAAGTAAATGATGTATTTTAAACAAAATACACGACATTTATTAAATAATATATCTTTATATTACGAGAGCAATCAGTTCTATCCAAAATATAGCGATATGAATCCGAGTACAACAGTTGTGAAAATTGATGACGTCAGTAATAGTAACGAGTCCTTTAATGAGCTGTGAGGGAAAACCTCTAAGACTAATCATGGTAATCTTTCTCATAATGTCTACTGCTAACAACTTTTCAACCGTTTAAGAAAATCGTAGGCTATTAAAATTGCGACAAGACTTCTCTCTCCTCGCCTGGTTTCAAACACCGATTAAAGGAATGTTTACAAAGCCAAAGCGTTAATCACTTGCCATTTCTTGAAATTTAATTGGTTTCTTAATTGACGGCTATGTGATTTTATTAATAAAAAAACGCGATAAAGTATATCTGCAATACATCATTTGAATCCGAATTTTTAGTTTTGGAAAGACGATTATATTTAGTAGAATAAAAACCAATTAAACGATTATTTTTTATTTCGAACAAGGAACTTTTACCAAAAACATTACGCCAGATGAATGTAAAATAAAAATATATTTTTTTATATTTGCTATTAAAATATAAACAAAATACATAATAAACAGTATTTTTTTAAAATAATTTTTAAAAACAAGTTTGTTTGCTTTGAACATCTTCTTTGTGTGCCATGCTTGTTTTCAAACGTTGGCTATCATCAAGCGTTCAGGCGTTGGCTATCATAGAGTTGACAATTTGTTGGAAAGCTTCCTGATCGGTAGCTACATGAAACAATTCTTCGACTGTTCGACCCGTCCAATGTCTAATATTACGAAGCCAAGAAAGCTGTTTTCTGCCAAACCATCGCTTTTCTTCTATTTTACCATGGATAATTAATCGGAGCATGTGATATTTATGCCCCTTCATCATATGTCCAAAGCATTCGGCTTTTCTTATTTTGATGGTGTTTGTCAATTCTCGCTCTTTATGTAGGGATTTTAACACATGTTCGTTAGTTACATGTGCTGTCCACGGAATCTTTAGCATACGGCGATAGCACCATAACTCAAACGCTTCCAATTTATTTAGATGCTTTACTTTCAGTGTCCAGGTTTCACATCTATAAAGCAAAACAGACCAAACGTATCACTTTAATACTCTTAGACTGATGTTCATCGAAAGACTTCTATTACATAGTACAGAACGCCAACTAGTGAATCTTTTACGTGCCAGTTCTATTCTGGTTGAGATTTCTTCATCGCTTTCAACTCTACAGTCCATCCAGCTACCCAAATACCTAAAGTGTTGTACTTTGTCCAGAATTTTACCACCTAATTTTAATTTTGGGTACTCGATATTAATTTTACCGACAACCATCCACTTCGTTTTCTTTGTGTTGACACTAAAAACCTTCTCCTTGCATGCATTGTTTACTGCATTTAGTAGTGTTTGGAAGTCTTCGAGGCTTTCTGCTATTATAGCAGTATCATCAGCGTACCTAATGTTGTTAATGACTTCTCCACCAATTTTAACACCTTCATGGCGATATTTCAGCGCTTTTTTAAAGACAGCTTCCGAGTAGACATTAAAAAGCATTGGTGACGCATCCCTGCCTAACGCCACGTTTAATCGGAACTTTTTCTGAAACCTGTTGTTCCACTTTTACTTTAGCAGTCTGGTTATAGCAAACATTTTTGAGCAGTCTTACATCATATGAGTCAAGACCAATTAGATCTAAACATTGAAACAGTGATGTATGCGGTACGTTGTCAAAGGCTTTTTCGAAATCAATGAAACATACGTAAATGTTTTTACGAAATTCAATACTCTTTTGCAAAAGTGTTCGTATGCAGAACAACGCCTCACGGGTACCCATACCGCCTCGAAAACCAAACTGCTCATCACTGATTCTGTCCTCACAAAGTCGATATATACGATGGTGCAGTATCTTCAAAAATATTTTAAGTGTGTGACTCATCAAACTAATAAGTCGGTAGTCACCACATTCTTTTGGGTTACTCTTTTTCGGGATAGTAACAAATAAGGATTCTAACCAGTCGTCTTGTATTTCAACAGTGCTATATATATCTTGGTAAATAAGGATGTTATGATCGCAAAGCTCTCGTCGTCTAATAATTTTAGCAGTTCTGCAGGTACCTCGTCTGGTCCAGGAGTCTTTATTCGCTTCACTTGATCTATTGCTTTTTGTACTTTGGAAACTAGGATCGGTGGGCCTTTGTCCCTGTTAGATTTTGTTTGCTGGTATTCTCTTTGGTCATCTTTGAATAATTCTTTTATATAATTTTCCCATTCGGTACAGCGCTCCTCTACCTCACTTAATATTGTTCCACTAGAGTCTCGGATGATTCTTGTCTTGTAAGTTTTACATGTACCCGTTAATTCTTTTAGTTTTTTATGTAAGTGGAAACTGTCATGCTTTTGTTTCAGTTTTTCAATTTCTAGACAATTTCTAGCCATCGTTCTTTTGCCGCTTTAATTCTTTTCCGTATTTCCTTATGAATTTCATTATATTTTTCTCTATTTTTGGATTTATGTTGTCTTCTTATATTCATTAGGTCTAGAATAATTTATGTCATCCACTCTTTTTTAACCTTACGTTTTTCTTGTAAATTCTTTTGAGCTGTAGTCACTATTGAGGTTTTTATTTGTTTCCAGTAATCATTCGCATTGCTAGGGTCTTCAAATTTAATTTCATGCATTTTAGTGTTGATTTCTTGAGAGACCTTATTTAGTATGTAAGGTTCATGGAGTGCATCTAGGGCTATCGTAGGGGTCTTATGGGTTTTATTGACTGTTTTTATCTTTATTTTAATTATAGAACACAATAAGGTATGGTCTGAATGGATATCTGCACCTGGGTAGGTCTTAACCGATTTTATGCAATTTTTAAATATCTCATTAATTAATATATAATCAATCTGATTTCTTATAATGTTGCCTTTTCTATTACTTGGTGCCTTCCAGTTGTACAGTCTACGATTTGGCAGGCAGAACCACGTATTTATGATTACAAATTATTCTTCCTGGCAGAATTGTACAAAGCGTTTTCCTCTATTACTTTGATTTCCTAATCCAAACTTACAAGTAATATTAAGAGTGTTTTCTGATCCAACCTTAGCATTAAAATCACCCATTATGATTGTAATTTCATGTTTTTCGTCATACGTAATGCTTCTGATATAAGTTGATAAAGAGATTCAACAACTGTGTCATCTTTGTCAGCAATGGATGCATATATTTGTATTATATTTATATTAACTGGATATGCAGCTAACTGATAATGGGACAATTTTTTTTATAGGTTTTGCCAGTGATTTCTTTAGAATGACCGCTATACCGTTTTGATGTGACTCATCGTTGGTTCACGAGTAGTATATTTGACTATTTTGTGAAGTATTTGTCCGTTGTTTGGCCATCTTGTTTCGCAGACTCCTAGGACATAAATATCGAGTCTGTCCATGTCTTGCAACAGGTTTCTTAGTTTTCCGGCTTTGTATAGTGTTTTCACGTTCCATGCGCGTATTTTAAGCTTTTGGTTTTTGTTTAACTTTATTGATTTTTTGTGGGTTTTTGCATGTTAACGACCAAGGAAGCCCTAAAATCTTCTCCTGTCGGATCTTGGGGTCCGATTCCATGATCAGTAACATTTATTTTGTCGCCATTAATAGCCATGATGACTATTTTTGGAATATCCATCAGGATCTTTAATATAGTGGTTTTCCGTTGCCTACTATATCTACATCCCGTTGGCCGTTTTTCGGCTTATTCGCCTTTTGGAACAATTTCTCATTTCAAGGACAAGAAGGTGCCCTAGTCTCTTGTCAGTTCTTCCACCCGCAGCTGTTGACTGACAAAAGAGAAACTGCTTATCCCGGCAGTAACTCGGTCGACAGAGCCTCGTTAGTTATCTAGCAGGGTGCACCACGTGCAGGTGAGGTTGTCATTTGGGTTGGTATCATCTTTACCATCACCCCTTACACCTTGCTATGAACATACTACTGCAAAAATATCGTGACCAGTGCAAGAACGTTTTTGTGTGTTTCGTTGATTACGAGAAGGCCTTTGACAGATTACAACACAGAAAGCTTAGATGGTTTGGACACGTAGAGGTGATAGATAAAAAAAGACGAAACGAATTTATAAGGCGAGTGTGAATGGGCGAAAGTATCTTGATCAGATCGAAATTGTTTTAAAGAAAGGCCAAGTCAAGAGTACAAACAACCGACAAGCATGTATAAATGCGCTGATAATAGTACAAGAAGGAAAAGACGTATTTAATAACCGTAGCAGGTGGAAAAAAGCGGTCTTCGCCTACCCCTATGGGAAAAAGCATGATTAAATGTATGTATGTATGTGTATGTACAATCATGTAAATATTTTAGATGGTCCGTTTTCTATGATGTGCAACGTATTTTAGAAAAAATGTACAAATTGATTATTAAAATTAGATAGCTTAGAAATTATTGTTAAAATTATAATTTGAATATTATTATTTTTTATTGTAGAAAAAAGCTTTATGTATATAACACATGAACTTTAAATGCCCAAGCTTTTGAAAGAGACATTAAGTTTAATAAAATGAACGTAGCTAGTAAAATAAACTAAATCTAAAAATATTAGTCAAGTGGTTGTTTGGTGCTAAAAGAATTATGTAATATAGCTTATTTCACCAATATACGACGGTATCGGATTAGTCACCGAGGCATCGACTTAACGAGCGCACTGTGTTAAGAGGTACATTAGTACATTTCCCAAGATTTAAACCCAAAAATGTTTTGTTTATTATTATGCTTTTGTTAAGAGCTTTTATATTTATTATTTTTTGCTTTATTCTGATCAGAAATCGTTGATGTAGCTCTCGATGAGTTTTTTGGTTAGAAATAGGCACATATTTTATTAAGTTATAAGATAATAGAAAAAAATAAATTAACAGTACAAGATTAATAAATATGTTTATTTATGTAGTACTTACGGTATTATCAAGCACTAAATTGATAGTCATCTTAATCGGAATCACTGTCGTCGCTATCCTCATTCGGATTGTAAATGATAACAGGATTAACTGCTTCGATTCGGTTTTTACGTACCCACCATTCCTCTATTTTTACATTTTGTGACACATTTGTCTCAAATTTCAGGAGTAGCAGTATTAAATGCTCGTTGCCATGTTTCCAAAACAGCCTTATCACTGTTACCATTAGATACAATGTGATTGTCATGATAAGTTTTGCATATTCTCCAAATATACTCAATGGGATTAAATTAACAATGTTAAGGCACACGATATCCATAACTGAGTAAAATTTGATCCACTTTGTAAATTTTTTCTCTTTCGTGCCTTTTAGCTATCGATAATAATTTCGGCTTGAAGCAATAATGTGGAAATAAAATATTTTCGATCGTTAACCATTCTTTTATTTTCTGTACCGTCCAGGAGTTTGTTGGCTGCTTATTTAAAATTTCCGAATGGTACGGACCATTATCTAATACAATGACAGATGGTTCATGTAACGATGGTAATAGTTTCTCTTTTAACCATTTCACAAACATCTCTGTATCCACATTGTCATGATATTCGGCCGATTTTAATTTCGATGAATATAAAAGATCCACCCCACCAACAAAACCATTCTTTTTACCTGCATGCACAATAATGTGTCTTTTTTCTTCACCGTCGGTATATTTTATAGACTTTATGTTATCGTCCTGCAAACTTATTTTTGTTCCACCTATAGCAAAAATTTAAGTTTCGTCCAGATAAACAAATGAAGTGCATTCTTATTTTCAGTGAATATAATTGTTTAAAAATTCAATTCTTATGTGCACGACTATAGTTTTTTGACACAAAGCCTTTCGTTTGTCTTCATTTTTAAATTTAAACCCTATGTGTTTCAAAATTCTCCAAAGACTGGTCGACCAATACCCATCGCATCTCACTCATGCTTACGTATAGATTAAACTGTAAGCAACGGACCTCCGCAGTAAAATAAGCGTGTACATACTATACGATACCACTACAATGATAACCCAGGATTACTAATTACTTTTCTAGAAATCTAACAAAAATGAATCAACAAGCCAAATTAAAGCTTAACAGCTTAGTTAATTAGTGAAATTTGTTTGGATTACTTACCAACCTCTCTTATTATGTACAATAAATAAAGTCATTAATAACAGATTTGGTTGCAAATTAACCATGCTAACAAATAAAAATATTGACCCTTAATCTCCAAACAAGAAGTTCCTTATAAAATAAAATTCGTTACTTACGAAATTAGTTTAAAAATATTAGGGAAATTTACTTTTGTACTTCTTAAATGTACAGTTAAATACTGGTTATCGAGTTTCTAACAAAAATCCGAAACCACAGTATATTCGTGAAATATGCTATATAAGTTACTGATTATATTTTGTTTAACGGTTATTTGGCCGAAAAATTTAAAAAAATATTTATTAAAATTTAAAATACCGTTTTAAAAAATAAAGGTATTTATTTCATACTGTCTAGCAAATCTACTTACCCTGTACTGATTTGCGGCAGGTATACCAATCATTTAAGTATTTGAAACCGTAATGTGTTGCCTAGGTTAGGTTAGGTTGGGTTTCATGTGAGTGGGGCGTGGTCGCCCCTCCACCGCGACCCTTAGTAGGTCTATTGTGGCTCACCCCTAGAGGCTACAGTTCACCGCACAATCCAGCCCTTCTTACGAAGTTCATGGTTGTATAGGGTGAGATTTTTTTAAAATCGGTAGGTTCTAGGTTAGTGTAACCAAATATGTTGAACCTTATTCTTCCCAGGCCGGGGCATGAACATAGTATATGTTCAGCAGTTTCGTCTTCCACGCAGCAGAACCGACAGTCCGTTTGTTGGTTCAGATCTATCTTTCTAAGGTGGTATCTTAGACGACAGTGTCCCGTAAGCAGTCCTGTTAGAATACGCAGGTCATTTCTGCTCCATTCTAGGATCTGCTTTGTTGTGTTTCTCGAGGGTTGTATGTAACGGTAAAAACGCCTTCGAGTGGGTTAGCCCTGGTATGTCGGACCAGTACGTGAGTATTTTCCTCTCCGATCAGTCCGCAATAATTGTTTTGGCGGCACTTGTGGTGACTCCAAAAACCGGTTCTGGTCCAGTGAACGCAGATTCGGACTCCTGTTTTGCAAGGGTGTCGGCTTTTTCGTTTCCTTCCACCCCCTGGTGCCCAGGTACCCACAGAAGGGTCACCCTGTTGTTCGCACCAAGGTACTCTAAGGATTCGATGCAATTCCATACAAGTTTAGAATTTATCTTGTTAGCTCAGTGCTTTTAAAGCGGCCTGGCTGTCTGATATTATATTTATGTTTTTGTTTGCTAGAGGTCTGTTGGTCAACTCTCTTGCACACAATTCGATAGTGAATACTTCAGCCTGAAAGATTGTGGCATACCTGCCAAGACTGGTAGATTTTTCAATCTTTAGTTTCCTGCTGAAAACACCGGCCCCAAATTCATCTGGGGTTTTTCAACCGTCTGTGTACATTACGTATTCAGTCTCTGGGAAGAGGATTTGTCCCCTCATCTATTCGTCTCTCTTCGGAAAGAGGACTTTGAACGACTTTTCTACGTGTATTTTTGTGGCTAGCAAGTTAGGAACCATCCCGAGAATTTGGTGGTTTTTTGTTTCACTCAGTATCCCGGACTGATCCCCGAGTTTCTCTCCATTTATTTGCTTTTCCAAAGACAGGAATCTATAGGAAACTATCCTGGCCTCCCTCTCTAAGAGAATATTTAGGGGAGGGAGATGTAGGAGGTGTTCCATCGCTGCCGTTGGTGTGCTGGACATAGCTCCAGTTATGGCCAGGCATGCCAGCCGCTGAAGGCCAGCAAGCTTTGCTCTAGCTGTCTGTTGTAACCCTTTGGTCCACCAGACTACTGTGTTGCCTAGCAGCACTAACTTGTTATTAGGAAGCAAATATTTTTCAGTTTTGACTTTTGATATTATTTGGTTTAAAACTATAAAAAATAAAATATTTTTGCAGACATTTTGGACTTTTTTTGCTGTTGTTTCGGCCTACTAGGGATACCGATAATATTTTATTTTTCTCATGACTGATTTTTTCTTCCATGCCAGTAGGTCTTCATTCTGATAGAGTGAGCCTGCTTCCTGACTTGTGACCACCCGCTGACAGGACGTGGAGCTGTGATAGTAACGGGATAACGTTTTTGGTCGTTTTAACCTTATCTCCGAAACCATTTTGATCTTGAATGTTAATTAAAACGTATGCTTCCTGCTAATCCTTGTTAACCTGACTTGCCCATATTAAATTAAAATCGATGAATAAATGCAACAAATAAGTCTTTGGGATTCCATACGTTCGAGGTGACCAAGAATATCATTTTCCACTTCCTCATGCTGGTAACAATATCTTCAAAGTTTTCATATAACTTGTGGTTGTTTTGGCGGCGGAATTCTTCATTTTCTTCAATTGGGTCTAAGATGTTTCTCAACATTTTCCTGTCTTTTATAGTGGCCCCTTCTTTGATATATTTAAACATTTAGATTTATATAAGGCTAAACGACATTTTTAACTACTATTTTTTAATTCATTAACATTTATTTAAACATAAATTTAAATGCTCTTTAAATTCTTTTATTAATTCTTCTCTATCAAACGGTGAATAAATGGGATGGAATTTATCGTCGAGCAAATATTTATGTATATTATATGAAATATAACATAATAATATATAATTCATACTTAGTTCATCTAAAAAATAAGCTAAAATAATATCTTCCTGTATGATTGTCACTTTATATATTTGTTTTTATTGACAAAGCAATCAATATTCTTTGTTATATCTATCTGAAGATTTCTTCGGGATTAATTTTACCGTTGGTTTCGTATATTTATTTAAATACATTTCCATTTGCAATTACCATATAGTGTAACTGAATAATATTCCGATTTATTTTTTTTTAAATTAACCAATTCACAATATTAATTCTCACCTTTTCCTATGGCCAATCTGTGAAGGATTTGTCGCTTCTCCTCTAGGTGACGTCTCCGCTTCGAAGGTTGGCAATCATCATAGCAATTCTTATTTTTGAGACCGCAGCTCTAAATAGTTCATTATTACTGCATCCAAACCAATCCTAAGATTCTTCAGCCATGAATTTCGTCTTCTTCCTATAGTTCTCTTGCCTTGGATTTTTCCCTGCATAATTATTTGTAGCATTTGATATTTTTCTCCCCTCATGACATGTCCCATGTACAGCAGTTTTCTTCTCTTAATTGTCGGAATCACTTTTCTCTACTTATGCATACGTCTCATCACTTCCACGTTGGTTATTCTCTCTACCCATGAGATCCTCAATATTCTCCAGTATATCCACATCTCAAATGCCTTCAGTCTCCTCATGTCGGTTACCTTTAGTGTCCAGGCCTCCATTCCATAGTATAGACAGCACATAGCATCTCATCAGCAAAAAAGCCTCCTCATTCTTGTAAAGGTTCTTCTCGCCTGTTCTATTTTGACTCGTATTTCTTGGGAGCTGTCATTGTTCTCATTAATAATCGTGCCTGGGTATTTGTATTGTCTTACTCTTTCAATAGGCTGGTTCCTCACATATATATTACGATTGACTTGAGTTGTTTTTGTTATTGTTTTGAAGGATTTGTAGGCTTGTTCATATTTCTTATTGAATACCAAAATAAAATGAAACATATTTTTGACACGTTGTAACTGCTCAGAAAGTTATGCAGGTTGCAATTATAGCTATGGATAAATAAGTTCGTAATATTTAATGCTTGTCGTTTTTTTAACATTGACAAGTTTTAATTGAACTTAATTGGCTGAATTGGCTTTTAGTTTTTACCCATTGCTTTTTTTGGGGAACGTTATTTATTGACTTACAATATCACAAAGCCTTCATTGTGTAATCAGATAAGGAAAGGAATTTAAAACATACATACATACATAAAGTCACGCCTTTTTTCCATAAGGGTAGGCAAAGACCACTTTCTTTCACTTGCTACGGTTCTTACACACATCTTTTGCTTCCTCTACTTTCATTAGTGCTCTCATACATGCTCGTCGGTTGTTGGTACTCTTGACCTGGCCTTTCTTCAAAACATGTTGATCTGATCGAGATATGTTCTCCGAGGTTGACCTCTACCGACTTGTCCATTCACACTCGTCTTATAAATTTGTTTCGTCAATCGTCCTTCATTCATCCTTTTTACGTGTCCAAACCATCTAAGCATTCCTTTATATATCTTTGTAAATATATCTTTTTTTACACCACAGCGTTCTCTTATCTCACTACTCTTTATTTTATTCAACCGAGTCACTCCGGCTTTACTTCTAAGACTACTCATCTCCGCAGAATTAATCCTATTTTCATGCTTCTTCTGCCAAACCCAACATTCACTACCATACATAAGTGTAGGAACCAACACACCTCTATGCACCGCCAGACGTGCCTTTTTTGACTTTATCTAAAAAATATTAATACTTATAGTACTAGATACATATAAATGAAATCTTCATGTCTTTCACGGAAATTATATAGTTTTTATAAAAGTAAATGTGTTGGCAGTGATTTTGTTTGCCAGTTACTTTGAAACCCAACTTTTCTGAAAGAATTTTTGGAGTTGTTGAGATTTTTATTTTTTTAATTTACCAAACCATTCCGTTTATGACAATAATTGAAAGTTGAAGATTGTTAATTTTGGGTACGTCAGGTTTCGTAGAGAACTCTCAGAGATTTTTTATAGAAAGAAAGTTGTTAGAAAACGGGTTTTTCGAGTCAGATTTATTTTATAGGTAAAATCACCGCCTTAAATACAAAAGTGGAAACTCATCTCAAAGTCGCCGAGATTTTGAAAGTGACGAGGATGACATAAAGCTCATTTAATATAAATGTTAATGTACGTTATCAATGATCTGTTTTCAAAACTTAATACCAACAATAATAAAAATCGGTTGTTGAAACTCTTGACCTGGCCTTTCTTCAAAACAATGTTGATCTGATCGAGATATGTTTTTCAAGGTCGACCTCTACCAACTTGTCCATTCACACTCGCCTTATAAATTTGTTTCGTCAATTTTCCTTCATTCATCCTTTCTACGGGTCCAAACCATGTAAGCATTCCTTCATCTATCTTTGTAACCAAATCTTTTTTTACACCACAGCGTTCTTTTATCTCACCATTCTTTACTTTATCCAACCGAGTCACTCCAGCTATACTTCTCAGATTACTCATCTCCGCAGCATTAATCCTATTTTCTTCTGCCAAACAAAACATTCACTACCATACATAAGTGTAGGAACCAACACACCACTATGCACTGACAGACGCCTTTTTTGACACTTTCTGGCTATTCATAAAGCTTAGCAGTGCCCCATTCATTTGTTTTCCTGCCAATACCCTTCGCTCAATGTCACTGTTATACTTTACATCTCTCGTAAACTTTGAACCTAAGTACACAAATTCATTTACTTGTTCCACTTTTCTCGAACCTCCACAGTTTGTCATACTCTTTTCTCTTTTAAAAACCATTACTTTCGTTTTGCTTACATTTATTTTCATTTCTTTGATTTTCTGGGCATCATGCATAACATCAACCATCGCCTGCAACTCCTCTTCAGATAACGCTAATATGACTTGATCATCGGCGTAAAGAAGGCATTTGACGATCAAATCATTCATTTTTAATCCATACGCACTCTCTTTTAAATATTTTAAACAATTGTCTATGTATAAGTTAAACAGCCATGGCGAAGCCACACAGCCTTGTCTAACACCTTTTTCGATGTTAAACCAGTCCGTGCAAGCTCCGTTTATCCTAACACAAGCAGTGGAATACTCGTAAAATAATTTCAGTGCTCGTAATAAACTACCAGAAAAATTAAAAACATTAATAATATATAATTATATACTACGTTGTTCAATTAAAAACCGTTGTTTTTAAACAAGAATAGTCATGTATTAAAGGTTTTGAAAACGATATTGTTGTTTATTCGAAAAGCAACAGACTCACTCATTATTAAACTTCAAGCCCTAAGAACTTCTGAACTCCACATCCTCCCGAAAGAGGATAAATTGTTAAATATATTTGTCACTGTTGAAACAGAGTTGGTTACTTATAAACAATTACTGCTTTGCAAACTAAATCGTTAAGCTAGGAACATAATAATGCAATAATTTACAGCTACAAAATATTAAGTGCTTTGGGAACTTTAACAGTTTTAGAAAATTAACTAAATCATTTACATATTTAAAATACTAACAAAATAACATAATATTTAAAGTAAATAATAAATTTGAAGAGAATTAATTTTGTTGCAAATAAAACTAAAATACGAGGGCAGTTTGATAAGTCAGTGACTTTTTGAATCTCCCGCGCAGTTACTCCAAATGCAACAGTGCTGCCGTCAACTATAATCTATCAGTGGGCAACTTTCTAATTTTAAGCAAGCCACATCGTGCAGTTGGTGTTTGATAGCCGTTCAAAGCAGACAACCTCGTGAATTTTTACGAAAATGGAAAAAAGTGAATTTCGTGTGCTGATTAAGCATTACTTTTTACGTAAAAAATCCGTCACTGAAACTAAGGAAAGACTTCATAAATATTACGGGGACTCGGCACCATCAATTTCAATGGTTAAGAAGTGGTTTACAGAGTTCCGTTATGGTCGTACCAGCACTAGTGACGCCAAACGTCCAGGTCGCCCAAAAGAAGTGATCACGCCGGAAATCGTCGATAAAATCCATGAAATGATATTGGATGATTGGAGAATGAAAGTGCGTGAGTTGGCTCATGCTGTAGGTATCTTAACTGAACGGGTACATCATATTTTACACGAATATTTGGACATGAAAAAACTCTCTGCGAGATGGGTGCCGCGATTGCTCACACACGACCATAAGCGCAATCGTGTGACCACTTCAAAAGAGTGTTTAGCGATGTTCAGCCGTAATCCGGACAAATTTTTGCGCCGTTTTGTTACTGTGGATGAAACATGGATCCATCACAACATGCCAGAGACCAAGGAACAATCGAAACAGTGGGTTGGTCGTGGTGAACGTGGACCAAAGAAGGCGAAAAAGAGTCATGGCCACAGTTTTTTGGAATGTACGCGGTGTCATTCACATCGATTACCTCAAGAAAGGTAAAACGATCACCGGCGAATATTATTCAAAGCTTTTGAACAGATTCGACGTTGATTTGAAGCAAAAACGGCCGCATTTGGCTAAGAAGAAAGTGCTGTTCCATCAAGACAATGCACGTGTGCACACTTGTCTAGTCACGATGGCCAAAATCCACGAATTGGGATACAAATTGCTACCCCATCCAGCATATTCTCCAGATTTAGCTCCCTGCGACTATTTTCTGTTTCCAAACCCAAAGAAATGGCTGGGCGGTAAGAGATTTGAGTCGAATGAAGATGTCATTACCGAAACAAACGCGTATTCTGAGAGCTTTGAAAAAACCTATTATTTGGAGGGAATAAAAAAATTAGAAAAACGCTGAACTAAATGTATCGAGCTAAAAGGTGATTATGTAGAAAAATAAAATGTTTATTTGCGGAAAAAAATTTGTTTTATTCAAAAAGTCACTGACTTATTAAACCACCCTCGTAGTTCATGATTATTTTTTAAAAAAAACTTTTGATGGTAGGTACGAAAGCTTTTGCAAGAATATGTTAAAAGAAAGTCAGAAGTAATTTCAGAGAATAAGTTGGTTTCTTATTCCCGGCTAAATCTAACAAAAGCTTGATGCTACAAAAATGGTTTTCTGGAAAAAAGAAGCTTATAAATCAAAAAACGATGGAAAAATAAACGAAATAATTAGAGAAGTTATGGACACAAGTTACACAATAGAAGATGATATAAAAGGTAAACAACTAATAAGATTCGAGCGTATATAATAAGAATGCCACACTACAGAATATAAAAAACAATTGGCTTTATGGGAAAAAGGTAAGATACAAGAAAGACTAAGAGAAACTAAAGAGATGGCATCGACTAAAAAAAAAGATAGGTAGATTTAGTGAAGGATGCTTAAAATTATATTTACCTACAAACCCAGTATTTGGAATCACGTGGTATTTTATGAATGAGCTCGACTATATATCGTCATGCTGTTAATAAGCAATTCGAATTAGAATTAGAGAATTAATTCCGTATGTTTTTTAAAAAAAATTCCCACCCAAATTATTACTAAACCACACCAAAAAGCAACCCGTTGTGACCGAGTGCAGGCAGTGAGGAACTTATACCTTATATGGTCCTTCTTTTTGTAAACACACATTCTATGTTTACGAAAAGTCATTTAGTTATATAATTATCCAGTTAAAATGTTCGCAGGTGAGGATATAAACCATTGAGAATGTAAACAAGGTATGGAATAAGTATAAAAGGTTAAAAATTGTGACAAAAGAGGTTCTGGCAAGAAAGAAATAGAATGATATAAAGATTAATCTAAAAGAAATTTATCTGACGACTGTTTGGAAGTCTATAAGAGCAGCCAGAGGTAAAAATACGACTTCGTAACTAAAAATAATAAAAAACCAAGAGAGCAGAGAAATGCGTTCCTAAGAGATGGAAGAAAGTTTATTTGATAAAGAGGATACACAAGCGCAGGCTCCATTCGGAGACATAAGTAAAGTTACAATGAAAGTAAAATTAGTTTGAAAGAGATTTTGGATTAAATAGTATGAAAATGGGAAAATCTGCAGGTCGTAGAAGCTAGTCTGCTGTACCGACTTTTTACCTTTGCTGGAGGAGCGGCAGCGTACCAAGAGAATGCTGTAAGGCCGTTATCGTACCACTTCATAAAGAAAAAGGTTTGCAGCAGGACTGCAAAAACTACCAAGGCATTAGCTTACTCAGCAACGTCGGCAAACTGTATCCAAAGGTATTGATTAAAAAATGAATGAAATGAAATGAAACTGATGAAAATATATGGGATGTGCAAGCAGGATTAAGGAGAGGAAGGGGATGCATGGATCGGGTCTTTTTCGTAAAAAGTCAATAATATTGAGACTATGATAGACTATGATATTGAGCGAAGGGCTTTTGAAATGTGGCTGTATCGCAGAATCCTCAAAATATCTTGGACAGCCCCCCGACTGACAAACGAAGAAGTTCTAAGACGAGTCAACGAACATCGTAAACTGTTTGAATTGATTAAGAAAAGAAAAACGGCATACTTGGGACATATAATGCTAAACATGAAATATTAATGCTTGCTTCTGTTGATCGAAGAAAAAATCGAAGACCGAAGAAGGATCGGAAAAAAAATGTCTTAGTTGAGAAATATCAGACAGTGGACAGGGCTACACGATATACAGTCGCTAATACATACCGCAAGGAACTGAGAAGCAATGGAAAATGTTATCGCAAACATTCGTTAGTGGATACCCATTAGAAAAAGAAGGATGTTTGCAGGTAATCAAATGCATAACTTTATGAGCAGCCAGAACGTGTCAAAAAGGGCACGCCTGGCTGTTCATATAGGAGTGCTGGTCTCTGCACTTACGTATGGTAATGAATATTGGATAAAGTGAGCAATAGTGTGATAAAAAACGCTGTGGTGTGAAAGAAGATGTAGTAACAAAGATATATAAAGGAATGTTTGGATGGTTTGGCCACGTAAAGAGGATAGATGAAAGAACGTAGGCGAAGGTATCTTGACCACATCAAAAGGCCAGGTCAAGATTACCAGCCACCAGTGTAAGAACCGTTGCAAGTGGAAAGAAGTGGTATCTGCCTACTCCTACGGAAAAAAGGCGTGACTATATGTATTTACGTACTAGAACTTCAAGCTATCAAACCATTTTCACCAAATCTTCGAACATAAAAATGCTGACTGCTATTCCATGCGCTTGTTGAAGACCTCTTTTGAGCATTCCAGTGGTTTTCGTTCGAATTCATTCATAACTTAGCGATCCTCACGGGCTGTTGTTTTTCTTTTTTTCTGGCCACGTCCCTCTTGATTTACTCCATTTTCAGCAATGTTATAATCTAAAAAGCTTTTTCAATTTTTTCATTCATTATTAGGGATTACGCTTTACTAAGGCCGGCGTAGTACAAAGATACGACTAAAATTTATCAAAACACTGTACAAGTCTCAAAATTACCACTTTCGACGTGGCAAAACAATGCGTTTTTAACCATAGTTTTCTATGTTTTTCACATTTGTAGGATCGAACAATCTTCGTAATACATATATTAACCCGTTTTACTAAAATAAAGAATAAAAAGTGTTTAGATATACTTATGGATAAGTGCAAAAAATTTTAAGTGGCCCACTTTTTCTGACGCGCAGCGTATACCAGTAAAATTAAATTTTTTAATTTAAAAAAAAATTTTGCGAAACATTATGAAAAACAACTTCGTCATATGCAAGGTAACTAAAATCACATTATCCCCGAAAGCATAGTAGCCCTGCGTCTCCCTCCACCACCTCCCCGAGTTTCAATCTTCTTGCAAGCAACATTGATAAATGTCAAACGATTTTTCTTGCTCGCCTTGCATCCTTTCTAACGCAAGAAGAACTAAAATGGTATCTATGAGTTTTTTTAATGTTTCGGGTTTGATTAAATGCTCTCTTTAATTGCGAACGCGATGTTTTCTGTGTAGGGAATGAAAAAGGGAAAAAGGGTTACTTCATTAGATTTTCATCAATTTATATTTTCGAAACAAAAAATAGTTATATCTACGGTTTAATTTAATTAAAAAGATACATTTTTTACAATTTTTAATAAAAAAATGTATTATAAATTCATAAATGGTATACAGGGTGTTTACAAAGTAATATGAAATATTGTTGTGAGCGATTCATCATTCAATTTTAAGACTATAAACATGTATGATAAGTTTTGTCATTTCCTAAAAACCATTAGATTTTGATCAATTTATATTTTCGAAACAAAAAATAGTTATATTCACGGTTTAATTTAATTAAAAAGATACTTTTTTTAAAATTTTTAATAAAAAAATGTGTTATAAATTTATAAATGGTATACAGGGTGTTTCCAAAGTAATCTGAAATATTGTTGTGAGCGATTCATCATTCAATTTTAAGACTATAAACATGTATGGTAAGTTTTGTCATTTAGATAATCATTAGGTAGAATAATTTAAACACGTTAAATACATATGGATTAAAAAAATTCGCTTATCTGGGGGCACGGCAGTGCCCCCTTTAAGTCGAGCAAAAAAGCGGCACGGCCGTACCATCCTTTTCTCGAAGCAGTTCAGGCCATTTTTTTCCACCTATAACTTCGTTCTTAATAAAACTAGAGGCCTGAATTTTTAGTAACCAAGCAGGCACTGTATAAATACGGTATATTTCAAATTTCATTTAATTTGAACCGGTAGTTAAAGAATGATAACAAGTCAAAGTTTCTTAATTTTGTTACTCACTGACCGACCGATCAACAAAACTCTAAGGCACTTCTAGCAGACATAGAAGCTTCAAATTTAGAATACAATTAGTGTTTAGTGTAATAATCGAAGAAAAACTAAAATATTATTTAATTTCGGTCCAGTTTTCTGGATACACCAACTGCATAAATAACTTTGTAATTCCATATAAATATATAGGATTATAAAGTTACATTTGCAGTGAATGAATGAGTGTACCTGTATATGTATAATAAAGGAAAAAAGTATAACTATCTACAAAAAGAATTGAGATGCCATTAAGAACATAACTTGTAACAAACACCAAGTCTCGCAACTCAGTTCTTCTACCGTAAAAAGTTGTGATATCCATGTAATACCAACTTGGTTAATTTATTCAGTCTCTACTTAAGGGTCCTTCTGTCTTAAGCTATTACGTAATTAGCTAACCTAACAACGGCTTATAGTGACCATATCAATATTAAAAATCTTGTTATGTTTTAAATAAATAGATTGACTTGGTATTACATGGATCTCACATCTCACAATTTTTTACGGTAAAGGAACTGAGTTGCGAGACCGATCTTTGAGTTGTGGAACATATCTCAAATGCTTGTTAGGATGTTTCATGTGCAATCTCTGCCACCAGACGGCAGCAACACGCGCCTCCATTGTCACGGCTGCCGACCAATACTTCCATATTTTATGTTTGTGTCGTGTATATGTGATAGAATATTTTATTCAGATAATTTTATTTGTGTACTTATCTGTAAGCGCGGCATAACCTATTTTCGCCCATTATTTGGCAAATATTGATCGACAGCCATGACAGGGGAGGCGCATGCTGCTGCCGCCTGGCGGCAGAGCTTACACATGAAACATCCTAATAAGAGCTTTTAGTCTTAAAATATAAAATGATAAATCGGTCACCATAATATTTCAGATTACTTTGGAAACACCCTGTATATCTAGGAGCAGTTGCAGTTCTTTTAATGATTATGTAAGCTTCATTAGTTTACCACCAAAAAAATGACCGTTTTGTTTTTGTCGTGGATAAAAAGCTTACATTTTGTATCGTTCTATAAATAATACCGGCATAATTTCGTAATAACAACTTAAGACCACTTTTATTTAAAAACAAAAATTAAGGATAAAACTCCTTACTTAATAAATATCGACTAAATGAAACTTGATTTATTATTAAACATAATGAAGAATGTGCGTGTCAAAACTCACTAATGTATACATTGAAACATTTAGTTATAAAATTTCGCCTTAAGTTAATTGAAAATTGATTGAACTAAAATAAGAAAAATCTATTTTTACTCAACTTCTGTGTTTATCTTTAATTTTTGTTTTTATTATTTTAAAGTAAAATCTTGTAACAACCAGGGTGCTATTTAAGGGGTTTTGAGGATCTAAAGCGTGATTGCCTAATCCATAGATAAGAGGAAAACTCCGTGTACTAGTATGTTGCGTACATATTTTTTGACCACCATGTATAATAAAAAAATCAATGTAACACTTTTTCATAATATTTATTAGTAGAAATAAATTAGGACAGCTGCTAATATTAAAACCATTTGATTTGTTTAAAATGTTTGGTACATTTTAAATGCCTGTTGATAAATTTATTGCAATAGTTGCGACCAAAACCCATGCAAGCCTTTGAGAAGCAAAAGCCATCTGGTTATATATTGTTGCTATAGTAATGACAACGATGTAATTTTTTCCGGACTTAATAAAAATCGTACAAGAAGTGGGTACTTATCAAAAAATATATTTTTCGCCAGCTTTTACCAGATTAGCAATCAGTCTAACGACCAAAAATCCGGCTTCTTAGGAAAACTGCAGGAAGCTACTTTCCTTGATAATTCAATATTATAATAAATGTATGTTTCCCAATGCCGTATCCTCTCACCCCTCTTGTTTAATCTTTACTCCGACAAAATCTTTAAAAGAAGCCTTGCAAGAGGCGGAGTACGAAATTAAAATAAACGGTGTTCTACTGAATACCATCACATATGCGGATTACACTGTTATCTTGAGCAATACAGCAATTATTAAACAAAATCAGTGTAGTTGGCCGAGAGTTTGAACTTAACATAAATGTTAAAAAAACCAAGTTTATGATATTTAGCCGAAATAGCTACGAGAACGAGCAGCTCAATCTAGAGGGGAAGGTAAAAGAGCGTGTCAGTCAGTTTAAATATCTAGGAAGTATATTAACGGACACCTTGGACCCCAAAGTTGAGATAAGATGTCGAATCGAATTGGCAAGAACAACTTTCAAACGAATGAGAACATTTTTTTGTGACGATAACCTAAACCTAAAATTACGCCAGCGTATGGTGAAGTGTTTTATTTGGTCAGTTCTTATGAATGGGGTGGAAGGCTGGACCTTAAAGTTTAGCTAAATAAATCGGAAAAAAGCATTTAAAATGTAGATTCATCGTAAAATGCTGCGGGTTCCGTGGACTGATCTGCTGTCCAATGATGAAGTGTTAAGACGAGCCAGGGGGGAGAGACAAATAATGGTCACAGTGAAATGTCGCATGATTGCTTACCTTAACCAAATCTTACGCGAAAAAAAGTATCATCTTCTCCAGATGATTATGAAAGGAAAAATAAAAGGAAGGAAGGAAGGTTGAAAGAAGGCAAATCTCTTGGCTGAGAAACATCAGGGAGTGGACAGTCATCCGGAACGCTGTTGACTTGTTCAAGGTTGCAGAAGATAGAGACGCACTCTCTGCAGTAATCGCTAACGTCCGGGCTACCGGACATGGCACATGAAGAAGAAGAAGAATTCATCGATTTGAATTCAATATGGGCAAGTCATGTTAAAAAGGACTTGCAGGAAGCCTAAATTTCAATTAAAAACATTTAAGATCGACAATAAATATTTGCATAAATCTTACGGCTAATGGGTCAAGCCCTTTTTAGATGTTCTTAGGAACAAAAAAGTGTATACCAGAGATGTCATAAATCGCATTAAAATAATAACAAAAATAGAGTAGAGTAAAGTAGTTTATTAGACCATATTATGTACATAAAACATTTATGGCAAGTCGCAAAAAATAATATTACTTTGGAGTCAAAATTGACCGTTAATTATATAAAAAGATATTATTGATAAAAATATTTTAGCACTAATTTATATAAAAAATTTAGCCGAAAATTGAAATCAGCATACAACTAAAATATTTGAACAATACAAATTAAGAAAAAAAACAAATAATTACTAGTAGTACAACCCGGATTTCTGCAAAAAAAGAAACAGATAATCTGGATGAAAAACATTAATGGAGAATTTTAAATCTTTTGAATTCTTATATTTTGACGGAGTTATCAAGGATGTTGTAGAGATTGAGGTTCGAGGAATTTTTGCAGCAAACAGCTAATCTATGTCGTGGAATAGTCAGTAAATCAGCCGATCTTGTGTTATAATAGTGTGAAAATTTAAAATCATTTTGGTGTATATTTAATAATGCAGTAAATATGTACATAGTAGGCAGTGGCCTGATACCAAGATGGATGAAATGTTGAAGACAATGGTTTCTAAAACCCACATTTGCCAATATTCTGATAGCTTTATTTTGATCATCTAAAAACTGCTACAGCATTTGTTGAATTCCTTTAAAGTAAAATACCATAAGAGAGCAATCTTCTCAGTAAAAGCAGAATACTAAATAATTTTCGAACTACATGATCTATGTGATTGGACCAATTTAATCTATCATCAATGATGATACCAAGAAACGTAATGTTTTTCCCTTCTTGGTAAAATGTTTTTGAAATATTAAGCAAAATTATATTTGTTTTTATATTAGGTAGTTAATACCTAAATGGGTATTCGTTTAACATGTTTTATATTTCATTTAAAACATATAAAGAGATATAACTATTTTCTTAAACCCTTAAATATTTATATCAGCTGCTACTCTTATCAACCACATTTTTGCCAGATACGGCTCTGTCTCTAGAAACAGATACAAATTCTTTATTACATGAAAGACTACATTGCATTTCTTAAATAGTGGAAATAAATTAAAGACCGCTTTTTAAACCATTAATCAGGAAATAATTTTTTTCAAACTCATTTAGAAAGTATTTAGGTATGTAGTGACTAAATAACTCCTAATAATTTTTTCTCTTATTTTTAAATACTTCCTTAATAGACTTAGTCTATTCAACAATTTTTTCCTAATATTTAAACTTGTATCTACAGATTTTTAAAACATCAACTGAAAAAAATAACATAAAATATTCATAGATTATTATTGATGTTTTTAATGATATTATTTAAATTTTTTTTAAAATTGTGCAATGGGGACCGTGAGAAATATAGAGGCAACACTACTGCCAAAGCTAGCAACCTGTAGTGTTTTATTTTTGGAATTAAATGGAGAAAATTGTAGTAAATAGGGAAAGCTATTTTTTTAAATGAAAAAAATTATTAAACATGGGTTCCAGCTTGTAGGTAATAAATAATGGTGTTCGTGGTCAAAATAGTAGAATACCACAATTGTAGAGAGTGACTCATATGGTAGAGCGATTTTATAGGTCAATCAAATTAGACGTTTACCCTGTACCAAAATGTTGTTTTTAATAGTTGTTTAGTTTTTGAATACCGACAAAAAGAGAAATATTCAGTATTAGTACTAAAAAAATAAATGGGTTCTAATAAAAACTGTTTAATCTTTTAGAAATTTCCAAAAACCTTCTTTTTTTACTCACTCTCCAAAGACAATATGTAGTTTCTGGTTTATTTTTTAACTGTTCATGCCATTAAGGGTTTGATGCAAAATGAAACATTGTTAGCGTGTATGATTCAACTTAAAGGTATCCACATAATTGTACTCGTAGATATATATTTCTCTAACAGTAGCTAATAGACATACATACATACATACAGTCACGCCTTTTTCCCGTAGTGGTAGGCAAAGACCACTTCCTTTCACTTGCTATGGTTCTTACACACATCTTTTGCTTCCTCTACTTTCATCAGTGCTTTCATACATGTACGTCGGTTATTGGTTCTCTTGACCTGGCCTCTCTTCAAAACAATGTTGATCTGATCAAGATATGTTCGCCGAGGTCGACCTCTACCGACTTGTCCATTCACACTAGCCTTATAAATTTGTTTCGTTAATCTTTCTTCATCCATCCTTTCTACGTATCCAAACCATCTAAGCATTCCTTTATCTATCTTTGTAACCACATCTTCTTTTACACCACAGCGTTCTCTTATCTCACTATTCTTTACTTTATACATGCTTCTTCTGCTTACTACCTTACATAAGTGTAGAAACCAACACACCCCTATGTAAAGCCAGACTTGCCTTTTTTGACACTTTCTGGCTATTCATAAAGCTTAGCAGTGCCCCATTCATTTGTTTTCCTGCCAATACCCTTCGCTCAATGTCACTGTCATACTTTCCATCTCTCATAAACTTTGAACCCAAGTACACAAATTCATTTACTTGTTCCACTCTTTCTCCCTTAATAGAAACTTCACAGTTTGTCATGCTTTCTTCTCTTTCAAAAATCATTACTTTCGTTTTGCTTGCGATTATTTTTATCCCCTTTATTTTCAGGGCATCATGCATAAAATTAACTATCGTGATTTTAGTGCTCGTATTAAACTACCGCTCACCCCATACAAGAATTTTTCGATTATACCTCGTAATGAAAAGACCTGATCCATACATCTCCTTTCTCTTTTAAATACTACTTGCACATCGCATATCATCTCAGTTTCATTCGTCACTCTTTTATAACCATGATCAGAAATGTTTTTGAAGGACTTCGAGTCAAAGAAAAAAATATGAATGTTAGTGAGGTTGTTACATTATGTAGGATATTGACAAAACTTTCCGAAGCTAGTGTGTATAAAACAATTAAAACAAGGAATAAAACAAACGATATTAGTACTTCGAAGGCTGAGGCTAGAGAAAGAAAACAAATTAAATTGAACGATACAACCAAACAGGTCATTCTTCGTGGAGTACATAAATTTTTAATTAAAAAGAAATCTTTCTTCAATCTAATGAAAATCTTCCAAAAATATCAAGACGTGTTTTGCTACGTACTTTGCGTGAGATAAACTTAAGGTATTTAAATAAAAAGAGGAATAGTAATTAAAAAAAAATTTGGCGCAGAAAATATCTGAAAGAAATAGCAGATTTTCGAAGAGAGGTTGGAAAAAAATAATATGCAGATGAAACCTGGTTAAATAAAGGACATACCGTGACAAAAATTTGGCATGATTTAAATGTAAAGAGCAACCTTTAAGCTTTGGTAGATGGATTATCGACATCTGGAAAGGTAAAAGCTCATTTTACCCATATTGTTAGTGACTCAGGGTTCGTTGAAGGAGGTTTAAACGCTTTAAAAAAAAAAACTGGAGAATAATATGAGGAAATGGATGCAGAATATTGTGAAAAATGGTTTTCAGATATTCTCTTAAAAATCGAACCGGGATCTGTTATTATAGGGATAACGCTCTATAGCACAGCCGGCGTGTAGAACACTTACCAACCACCCAATGGAGAAAAGCCCAGAATTCAGATTGGCTTGCTAAGAAAAATATTAAATATATATATATAATAATTAAAAAAATATATTAAATAAACCAATTTTGTACATCAAATTACTAAACTGATGAATCTGAAGATGACAAAGACGACTCAGATTAGAATAAAGTTAACTTTTATCTGCTCATATTTTTTATATTTAATAGAAGTATTTAATTATGTTTAACTATTTATTACTATTACTATCATCTCAAAAGACTATTACAGTTTATAACACGGATATACAAAAAATATATGATACATTTGTATGTACCTAACTTAAAACCACAAACGTGTAATATCAATTTGGTAACGTAAAGTATTTTTCTTTTAATTATGTCAGATAAGTAAGATAACTCATATTCAAATTTGTTTTGTCTTCTATACTTTTTGGTAACATTTATAATAGGAAGAAATAATATGTAACATTTTTTTCGTATTTAACTTATTCGATAATTATTATCGGTTTTCCTCACCTTGGGCATCTTTAAAATAAAAAAAACTGTTTATGACATCTAAATCCTTTTAAAATGCTGAATATTATTCTTAATAATATAATAATAACCACACGCTTATGACTCGTCGATTTCTTTTTTCCTCGGACCCGTAAAGGTCTACGTTGAAAATATGAGTCACAGTGTTATTTTTTTTTGGAATAACAATATGTAGTAGGCGGATATCAAGTCACTTTTTTAACAGTCAAAAGTAAGAAAGACGTAAAATTGGAATTTGTTCAGCTCTTTATTAAAGTATTTCATCTACCCATTTGATTATTATTCACCATAGAGAAACAAAGAGCGAAGAAAACCAACCATATAATTTACGATATAAATGTTTTTAAAATTAATTTTTTTTAAGTATAATTGAATTGGTATATCAGTTTCATTACACTTATATAAGAGAATTAAAATTATTAAACTAGCAGGTTAAGACGATTGGTCTATTAATAAAATCATTACGTAGTGGGCCAAATATTTTTTTAAACATATTTAGTTGTATCTATAATACGAGGGCAGTTTGATAAGTCAGTGACTTTTTGAATTTCCAGCGCAGTTACTCCAAATGCAACAGTACTGCCTTCAACTATAATCTATCAGTTGGCAACTTTCTAATTTTGAGCAAGCTACGTCGTGCAGTTGGTGTTTGATAGCCGTACAAAGCAGACAACCTCGTGAATTTTTACGAAAATGGAAAAAGTGAATTTCGTGTGCTGATTAAGCATTACTTTTTACGTAAAAAATCCGTCCCTGAAACTAAGGAAAGACTTCATAAATACTACGGGGACTCGGCACCATCAATTTCAATAGTTAAGAAGTGGTTTACAGAGTTCCGTTGTGGTCGTACCAGCACTAGTGACGCCGAACGTCCAGGTCGCCCAAAAGAAGTGATCACGCCGGAAATCGTCGATAAAATCCATGAAATGATATTGGATGATTGGAGAATGAAAGTGCGTGAGTTGGCTCATGCTGTAGGTATCTTAACTGAACGGGTACATCATATTTTACACGAATATTTGGATATGATATCTCTGCGAGATAGGTGCCGCGATTGCTCACAGACGACCATAAGCGCAATCGTGTGACCACTTCAAAAGAGTGTTTAGCGATGTTCAGCCGTAATCCGGACGAATTTTTGCGCCGTTTTGTTACTGTGGATGAAACATGGATCCATCACAACACACCAGAGACCAAGGAACAATCGAAACAGTGGGTTGCTCGGGGTGAACGTGGACCAAAGAAGGCGAAACAGAGTCTGTCAGCCAACAAGATCATGGCCACAGTTTTTTGGGATGTACGCGGTGTCATTCACATCGATTACCTCAAGAAAGGTAAAACGATCACCGGCGAATATTATTCAAAGCTTTTGAACAGATTCGACGTTGATTTGAAGCAAAAACGGCCGCATTTGGCTAAGAAGAAGAAAGTGCTGTTCCATCAAGACAATGCACGTGTGCACACTTGTCTAGTCACGATGGCCAAAATCCACGAATTGGGATACGAACTGCTACCCCATCCAGTATATTCTCCAGATTTAGCCCCCTGCGACTATTTTCTGTTTCCAAACCTAAAGAAATGGCTGGGCGGTAAGAGATTTGAGTCGAATAAAAAGTCATTACCGAAACAAACGCGTATTTTGAAAGCTTTGAAAAAACCTATTATTTGGAGGGAATAAAAAAATTAGAAAAACGCTGGACTAAATGTATCGAGCTAAAAGGTGATTATGTAGAAAAATTAAATGTTTATTTGTGGAAAAAATTTGTTTTATTCAAAAAGTCACTGACTTATCAAACCGCCCTCGTATTAACGCACGCACGTAGCTATGTTTTATATCCATTGCTCGGTGGAGTATATAAACAAGTCAAAATTTGATTTCTACAACTGTTATCACCAATGACGTTGCTACTCCATTTACTATTGAAACAATATTTATCTTATGTGTGTAAATGTTTAAATATAGTAAACAGATAGTTTCATAATTTTTAAACTTACCTAAACATAAAACAATGTTAAATATTCAAAATAATTTTATCTGTAACAATAACAATTTTTTTTTGTGTGGTAGAAGACAAAAATTCTAATACATATTTATTTTATGGAGTCTTACCGGAAGTTTTAAAGAAATCTTGGTGGGGAGGCTAAGGGGTGGATCCTAGAATTCCACAACAGTATTTTGCTTACCGGTGAAATTTATAATGAGTTTAGAAAGTTAGATCCTCGCTGCCCTCTAGCCAGGAAAGGCACCTGACAATTCTGCCAACTACCGCCCCATCGCACTATTGAGTATGTGCTACAAGCTGCTAGAAAGCTGCTACAACAGAATCTCTTCCATGGCCGAACGCATCTTAATCCCTAAACAAGCTGGTTGTACTTGCCCGCACTACACATATTGAAACAGGCTATCAGAAAGGTTTAAAGACCACATGCGCCTTTATAGACCTGTCCTCGGCATATGATATGGTCTGGGATGATGTACAAGTCCCAAAAAATGTTTCCATGTAAAAAACTATTCACTCTTATTAGAAACATGTTAAGGGATCAAGAATCACAGTCCATATTAACGACAAAAAGAGCCACACCACAAGGGTCGGTACTAACCCTCCTGCAAAAATTTATCTACGCACACGACATGGCCCTGGCAAACCAGCATAACTTTTTAGAGCCGGGAAGCGACCAACTTACAGACGACCTTGAAGCTATGCACGACTATTATACCAAGTGGTGCCTTAAACCTAACCTACTTAAGTCGGAAGTCTGCGTCTTTTATCTTTCAAATAGGCAGGCCCAGGTGGAGGCCAACGTTTACTTTGGCGGCACAATAATCAGACATAACCCCTACTCCACATACTTAGGAGTTACGCTGGACCGATCCTTAACTTATAAGCAGCACTTAACAAAGACCGCACTGAAGATTAAGTCCAAAAATAATATTTTTTATAAACTTGCTGGCACACCATGGGGGGCGGACGCGAGCACTCTTAGAAGTACAGCTTTAGCTATGACCTACTCCGTCGCAGAGTACTGCGCCGCAGTATGGTATAGAAGCTTGCACACTCATAAAATCGATGTTTATCTTAACGAGTCAATGCGGATAATTACAAGTACCGTAAAACATACTCCTACTGTGTGGCTTTAAATAACCTACCCTTTCAACGAAGTCTCAACCCTCCCACTCCCAATTGCCTAAAATCCCGTCGCCCCACCTGGATGGATAAAGAAATAGAGGGCGTGTATAATATACATTACATATACATTACAAATGGAATGAGGCCATAGCCACCAAACAAGAGCTTAGAAATCTAAAAAGCCTTACCGATCGAAGTAGCAAACCTGAGAGCATGAATCTACCTCGACGGACCTGGTGTCGGCTAAATCGGTTTAGAAAGTGGAAAGTGTCGCGACGAAATGTTTAAATGGGGAAAAGTGAACTTAGCCGGGTGTGAATGTGGTGCGCCGAGACAGACAATGGACCACATCTTTAATAAGTGCCCAATCAGATCCTTCCCTGGTGGCATCCATGGAATTTTCTCCGCTTCCCCTGTGGCAGTGGATTGGATTAACGGCTTAGATATTGACGTTTAAATGTTTGTTGTTAGTAGATTTATATTGTAAAACTTCCTTGTACATGACTATGTGTGATATACTCTCATACAATAATTGTTCTGTCATTTCTTTTCTTTTTTTACAAGTGTAACTTATACTATGGCTTCTTGTTTACATTTGTTGTATGCTTCTTATACGAAATATATAATATCCTATCCAGTAAATTTGAGTGAGATAAAACGTGTTATACTCTGTTTGCTTGGCATGTATAGCACTCTATATCATAGCAATATGGATAAGTTTATCAAAAACCATAACCGTCCCGTTAAATAACGAATAAAAATATTTCATACAATACTGCAATTTACACTGGTATTAAGTACTAGCGGAACCAGGAAGACGCTGTCCTGCCCAAACGTTGGCTTGACTGCTTTGGGAATATCACTATTAAACTACTTCTCCTTATTCTGGTGCCGTCTTCTATTGAAGGTTGGCGATCATTCTGGCTGTCTTTATTTTTCCATGCCATTCTCTCAAGTTCTTAAGCCACGATGTCCGTCTTCGTCCTGGAGCTCGTTGCCCTTCAATTTTTCACTGTATTATTAGTTGAAGGAAGCGGTATTTCTCGCCCCTCATAAAATGTCCAAAGTATCCCAGTTTTCGTCGCATCACTATTTAAGATCTTGGTCGTTGTATTTAGCCGTAACAAATCCGTATTGCGTACTCTATCAGCCCAGGAAATCCTAAGTATACGACGATAAACCCACATTTCAAAGGCTTCAATGATTCAGTGGTCTACACGTGAGAAGCTATTTTATTTTAATAAATGCGCTTCTGGCTTTTTCAATGCGGATTTGTATTTCCTGTGCTATCAAACTCAGCGACCCTAAATCGGTCGTTTTAATAATTTTTATATTTCATCCCCCTCCGCCCCTTTTGTATGGATGAAAGTAAATGTAAGCAAAACGAAGGTTTTTGAAACAGGAGATGTATGTATGTATGTAAGGTAGTGAATGTTAGGTTTGGCGGAAAAAGCATAAAAGTAGGATTAACGTCGAGGAGATGAGTAGTCTGAGAAGTATAGCCAGAGTGACTCTGATGGATAAAGTGAGGAATAGTGAGATAAGAGAACGCTGTAGTGTAAAAGAAGATGTGGTAACAAAGATAGATAAAGGAATGCTTAGATGATACACGTAGAGATGATGGATAAAAAAAGATTGACGAAACAGATTTATAAGGCAAGTCGCTAGTGATCGACCTATGCGAACGTATCTTGATTGGATCCAAATAGTTTTAAAATTAAGCCATGTTGAGAGTCCAAGCAACTGACGAGCATGTATGAAAGCGCTTATAAAATAGAAGAAGTGAAAGACAGGTGTAAGAACTTTAGCAAGTAAAAAGAAGTGGTCCTTGCCGATAAAGGGTGACTGTATGCATGAATGAATAGAATTCTCATTCAATGTCGGATGTTGCGCAATGAAGATAACTTTCCACGACCATTACCTCTTCTTTCTTCAATTTTTCCTTTTAATATTAGCCGTGGAAACACATATCTGTCCCCTCTCAATATGTGTCCAAAATATGCGATTTCACTCTTTTTTTTTGTCTTGAACAGTTCTCTGTCTTCTAGTTTTGCTCTTCTAATGACTTCTTCGTTTCTGATTCTCTTAACCCGTGATATTTTAAGCATTCGACGAAGGGTACACATTTCAAATGCTTCGAGCTTGTTAATTGACGAAGCTTTAAGATTCCACGCTTCCATGCCATATAGAAGAACGGGCCACACATAACATTTGCTCATCTTGAGTCTCAATTTAATGTATAGTCGGTGGTCAACTAAAAACTTACGTAGACGTAAGAATGCGGCTCTCGCTTGTTCTATACGGCACCTAATCTCCAACTCAGGGTCCCACTTATCATTCAAGTAGCAGCCTAGGTATTTAAATTTCCGTATTTTTTCTATATGGTTAATATCATTGATGGTTAATCTGAAATTATATGTATATGTATTTAGAATATTAAATAATTTCATTCTTCGCTTCTGAATATGAATTAAAAAGTTTCACCATTATTTTTATTTATATTGTATGGTTGTATTGTTAATGTACCCAAAAGATGACATGTTTATAGGGAAACAAGGTAGTCAAGCTGAAATAAGATAAAACCATATAAATTGGTAAATTCGAGTATATATTTATTGTAAGCAACTTTTATTAGAAGAAAAAAAACAATTAAAGTAAATAAATTTTAATGTTTTAAATTTCTTTCACGTAAATATTGTATTTTTTATATTTTTTCGAAAGAAACATTAATAGTTAATGACAACACTTTGAAACAAAGAACGTTTAACTGTTTGAGATACCTAAGCGTGTTTTCAACGGTACGGTCTCTAATCCTACAAAGTTTTGTCAATTGAAGAAAAAAGTTCAAATCGACATCTAATGAAGACCATCAGAGAGATCGGCACACGGCACACAGGTCCAATTGAACGTTAAATCCCGAAAAAAAAAAAAAAGAACTCGTAGATCGCTTGCGAGATAAAATCTCACAAGACTGTTTTTGTTCTAGATGGAATTGCCCGTTATTAGCAAAGCTCAAAGCACGCTATGTTGGCTGACGAACGCAGTTCTGATTGGTTTTTAAATTGATGGTAGCTCCCTACCTGTAATGACTTTAGGGCGTGGTGGAAACATCATTTACACTGGCCATCGGTTGACCGATCAAAAATTCCCAGTTTGCTACGGCCCTAATCGCTTCTCGATACACCGCCGGCCATTAGGGCCATTAGTGGACCATTAGAGGATATTTGACACTTCTTTTACATGCTTTTTGATTCTTTAATTGATAATTTGTGTGCATAGAACGGCTTCTTCGAACGAATATGTTGATCGATTTCAATTAGGAGCTAAGTTAGTTGTATCGTATCAACGCAGTAATGAGCAACAACATTTTTGAGAGGTTTAGTAATACCCACTTTTTTGTCAATAATTATATACGTTCATTGTGTCTATGTTTAGATAAAAACTTTCGGTGGATAAAATGATTAAAGGCTAGTTTATACAGCAAATAAAATAAAATAAGAAATAACATAAAATAAAATAAGGAATGAGTGCAAAAAACATTGGTTTATACAGATGACTATAATAAAATAAGAAATAAGAACCGATGAAATCGCAGCTTTTTTGACAATGACTTTTGTGTTTTGTGCATAACAGTACATAATCTCCAAATTGATTTATTTTTGTTTAAATATAGATTTTTAAATTTTATCATTATCTAAAATTATCCAACTATATATCTACCATTCATTTCCTATTAAAAAATATTATAATGGATTATGGCATGTTAATAGAGCAGGTATCGACCTTCCATCAGTTATCTGCAAACACTGATAGAAAATACAAGAACAGCTGACTGAACGTAATTGCTTTGCTCACAATTGCTAACATAATGGAGAAAGCACGTACAGTGCAACAGAAGTAGCTTGGCGGGCGAGAGATCACAAAATCTGCGCACAACGAAAACATTCGAATAACGATCCGATCGGCGACGACGAAGTTTTCAGTTATCGTGAGTCTCAAGTACAATCGGAGAAAGAAGTTTACGAATGTGAAGTATATTCAGCCGAATATTTGTTATTTTAGAGGCTAGTCGCCCGCCAAGCTATTTCTGTTGCACTGTAAGTGCCAAAAAAATCAGAAGTTTAACGTATTTAAATCACTTTTTCTGTAACTGGAGCTTCTGAACACACATGGAAGCTTTTAAGAAATAAATATACGGGCCATAAAAGGAAAATCAAAAATACCTCCACAAGTAATATTATTATTATTAGGTGACTCGGAACAAGGCGAGTTTATACAGCAAATAAAATAAAATAAGGAACAAAAGTAAGAAAGATAAACATGCCCAAAACTATGAGAGAAATAAGATAAAACAAGAATAAGAACAAAAGATGGCCAACTTTTATCACTTTGTCTTATTTTATTTTATTTTGTTTAAAAACTGATAATGCGCGTGATCCAAATGATTTCTGTAATATTAAAAAAAGTTTAATTTGGTATAAAACTCTCTATTTCAAAGACATTTTATACAGTGTGTACATAAAGTAACGTAACTAATATTTTGATTATATTTGGGTTTACAAAAAAAAATTAAAAAAATAGTTTTTTTAAATAATTCAGGCCATCTGCATATAACGTCAATTAGAAGTATACAGGGTGCACCGTTACTACATAATAACTTATTAACATAATTTTTTAAATGGTACACCCTGTTAGTATATATTGTCAGTTTTTGATAATTTTTTAAAATACAAATACAACCGTCAAAACAGCATAATTCTACCTTTAATAGTTTCAAAGTTACAGTGGTTTGAAACTAAAATTTAAAAAAAATTGTTTATGTCAAAAAAGTAGTAGGTTTTTCTACTATGAACTTATGATGAGGTAGCTTACATATTTAATGATACGCATCCAAATCACAACCAAATTATCAAAACTGCAGTTTGGAGGATTGTTAAACTTTTTGAAAAAGTGGATTCAATTAAAAATAACTCTAAAACTGGCAGACCGTAACTAATGATGAAAAATCCTTGGACGTTATGCAAAGTTTTGTAGGAAATCCTTTTACATCCATTCGGAAAACTACCTTAGAACATGATGTTAGTGTAAGATCCGTCGGTAACATTATTAAGAAGAAAAAGTTTTATCCTTATAAAGTAACGCTATTGCAAGAATTATCTGAAGATGATTATGACCACAGAATGGAATTTTGTGTAACTATCATGCAAAAGGTAGATACAGACCCTCATTTTAAATGTAAGATAGTCTTTTTTGATGAAGTTACGTTTAGGATAAAGGGTACAGGTAATCGCCACAACTGTTAATATTGGAGTAATACTAATCCTAGATGGATGCGGGAACATAGAACACAAACGCCTTCAATTGGGCAAGTTTTATCGTTACCACTGTTACCATTCTTTGTAGAAGGCAATTTGAACGGACCAAAATATTTAGATTTAATAAGAAATCAACTAGTTCCTGCAATAAGAAATGCGGTTGGTAACAATTTAAGGACATTTGGTTTCAGCAGGATGATGCATCACCATACTTTAGTGTTGCTGTTCGAAATTACTTGAGTGAATCATGTAATTCAAACAGAACAAGCAGGTTTTAGATCGAATTGAAGCTGCGTGGACGAGGTCCTGTCGCTCACAACCTATATAGAGGCGAGATGATTGCAAAAGAAGCTTAAAACTTCTACCGCGTTTGTTGATTTATCTGCCGCTTACGATACCGTCTGGAAAGAAGGCATAATTTACAAATTCCTCAGCGTTATCCCATGCAAATTAACAGCTCGGCTACCAAGCAAGATGCTGAATGACAGAACATTTCGAGTTATCATGGGACCGGTGCAAGCTTACTAAGGAAATTTAAGAACGGTCTGCCATAGGGATCAGTACTCGCAACCCTTCTATTCAGCCTCTACATCGCAGACAAGAGACAAGATGTAAAAAACACGGCTACGCCGATGACTGGGCGCTAACCACGAGATGTGGATCAATAGCCTTGGATATATCTAAAGCCTTTGACCGCATTTGGCACCAGGCATTGTTAAGTAAATTATCTGCCTACGGTCTCCCAACCAAACTGCGCCAATGGCTCTTGAGCTTCATGCAAGATCGCTCCTTACATGTGGCAGTTGACGGTATTTCTTCTGATGCGTTTAAAACTAATGCCGGAGTCCCCCAGGGTTCCATCCTGTCCCCCACCTTATTTCTTTTACACATCAACGACCTCTTGAAAACCACCACGAACCCCATTTACAGTTTCGCAGACGATAGCACACTTGTCTCAACTTTCACATCCTATCGATCACTTTCGGTGAATGATACAAATAGACTCAGAAAGAAACAGGTTGATTCCATCAATAGAGATCTTAAAGCAATCGTCGAGTGGGGAAACAACAATCTTGTTCAGTTCAACGCCCAAAAAACACAACGTGCCACGTTTTCCAAGAAAGTGAATTGCTCAAATCATCCCATCACAATGTCCGGAAATACCCTTGAACCAATTCCGTCCATCTCGATTTTGGGAGTCACGGTGTCCAATAATATGTCTTCGCATGACCATGTTGCTAACATCGCAAAGTCGGCAAGCCAGAGACTAGGTTTTCTGTGGAAAGCCAGAAAGTTTTTTACTCCTGATCAACTGTTGACGACGTACAAGGCTCAAATCCGACCTCTACTGAAGTATTGCTCGCACATTTGGGGTTCAGCACCAAGGCACTCTCTTCGTCTTCTATATTTAATTCAGAAAAGAGCCATTCGCTTGATAAACAGCTCAACTCTCACAGATACCCTTTACTCTCTAGAACATAGAAGAAGAGTTGCAGACCAGTCATTGCTCTACAGATATTTCCATGGCAGATGCTCCAGAGAAATAAAAACTCTTGTACCACCATTGGCCACATTCGGCCGAAAAACTCGGCACGCTGATCAGTCTCACCCATTTACTCTCAAGATTGACACTACAAGGACCAATCTTCATCAAGAATCTTTCTTTTACATGGCTGCTACGGAATGGAATAAGCTTCCAAAATCAGTTTTTCCAGAGAACTATGACCTGCAACTTTTTAAAAAGCGTGTCCACAATCATTTTCTTTCTATAATCCCTTCCCCTTCTAATAGTCCGTCCGCGGCCCACACGATAGGTCTTCCCTTTTTGCGACTATTTTCTTAAAAAAAAAATTTAAGGAGTCAGAAGAGATCCTAACAGCCGATTTGGAGAAACTGGGAAGATACTTCTAAAGATGGCGCTTTCAACCAAATGCCAGCAAAACAGAGGTGAAATACTTCCACCTAAACAACAAATCTGCCAAGAGGGAGCTTAAAGTCAAATTTGAGAATACATGGCTTAAACAAAATGAAACGCCAAAATACCTAGGCATAACACTTCACAGAACAAAAACGGCAGAGACATTGAAAACGAGAAATAACATAATACAAAAACTTTGCGCAACAACATGGGGTGCGTCGGCTTCCTCTTTACGCTCCTCAGTTCTAAGCCTCGTTTTCTTAGCTGCTGAATACTGCGCACCAGTGAGGCTTAACAGCCCTCATGCCCATAGAATAGACGCTCAACTCAACAACGTAATGAGAATGATAGCGGGCGTTATCAGATCTACCCCGGTGGAGTGGCTCCCAGTACTCAGTCACATACCACCCCCTCCCACCTGCGTCGAATAAATGCGCTCACAAGTAAATATAAGAAGATAATTAACAACCGAAATCTGAAATTCACGAGAATTTTGAAGACACTAGCCATAATCGCCTCTGATCTAAAAAGCCGCCCATCAAAACAGCAACAGATTTTTTTTTTTATGAAAATAGTCGCAAAAGGGGTAGACCTATCGTGTGGGCCGCGGACGGAAGGATTATTCTTGGAAAACGTATCACTTTGTGTTTTTTGGGCGTTGAACAGAACAAGATTGTTGGTTCCCCACTCGACTATTGCTTTAAGATTTCTATTGATGGAATCAATGTTCCTGCCTGAGTCTATTTGTATCATTCACCGAAAGTGATCGATAGGATGTGAAAGTTGAGACAAGTGTGCTATCGTCTGCGAAACTGTAGATGCCATCGAAGAAGGATTTAGTCTAACTAACGCCTGGCACGAAAAATGAACCCCAAAGCAGAACAATCAAATCCCATGCATTACCCACGTAAAACATGGGAACCTTAATCCGAATAAGGACCAAACATGGTAGAAGTGCCTACTCCCTGCATAAATAGGGCAAGACAGCGGCGTCCCTCTGCGAATGTAGAGAAAACCAAACCAAGCTGGATTTTTGTTTTTTAAACAATCTGAGTTTCTCCACAAAAAAATCTCGCGGTTTATTGACATATTCTCTGTGCAGCGTTTCTAGATGCCTCTGTAATTTATTTGGTTTCATGCTATCTGCAGCCAATACTTTTAAACAGATAACGCATTGTGGTTTTTCTTCGCCACCTACTTCAAGGCTATTAAAGCCCAAATTTAGGTATGATGGGTCATATTTTCTTGTTTTAGATTTCGGACGATTTCCACCTGAACCTGTCGATGTACAAGCCCCGTCATCCTCAAGTTTTCGTTTTAAAAATTTATCCATACTACATCTACTTATACACTCACACTTCACAATAATGCTTGCTTAGTGTTAAAACACCTTCACTGAGAGACTGAGAATACCGTATGTGCGCTTCTGTATTTATAGTCGCGTTCAGACAGTTTGAGAAAGATCAGGAAGCTTGAATACGTGGCACGAACGCCGCGAACTTTCCGACAGCATCTTTGGCGCTCTCGACGAGACAATGTTGCCTATTTTAGTCCAAACTCCTAGGTCTACGGATTGGGGGGCGCAACATTTTTTAAATTAAAACAGGGGGGCGTGAATAACAAAAGTTTGAGAACCGCTGTACTAGCTAAACCCGGCCTGTTATTAATAAATAGGAAAGTAAATATAAGTATTCTAGCGAACATAGATTTACCAAAAAAACACGTCATTCAATTTAATTAATGAAAAGGGAAATTTTTTTATATTAAGTGTATTGTATATTTAAATTTGCAAAGCGCTTTCGACTTGCGTCATTTTCAGTGCTTCCTGAAAGTAAATACTCTGCTTAAAGATTCTAAATGAAATTTTTGAAGTTGTGAAATTTGGATATTTTTTTAAATGGAGAGTACTTACAAGTCGGATAACAGGAAGTTTACAATTTGAAGACATCTTAATTGTGGATGGCATAATAATTCTTGGAAAAAATTCAACGAAATAACAAGTTAAAAAATGTTAAAAAGTTTTCAGGTAACCAAATCATGTGAATGTGTCAAGTAGATTGAAAGACAAATTATTCACTTCATCTGTCAACGTCAGATATAAAATTGAAGTACCAACTTGTGGTGATTAAAGGTAGACAACATAATAAAATTAGTTGTTGAAAAATGTGAATTTATTTTAATGTATGATCCTTTGGTGAAGAGGAAGGAAATCTCTGTATAGGTTCATTTGAGTGTTTAAGCAGTAATCATTGTTGGAGAGTTCTTTTGAAATTTCCATTTCTTCGAACAATTTTAGTCTCAAGTAATTCTTATTGTCAATTTGATGTAAAATTTTTGAATTTCTATTAGGGTTAAAATTATGATTATTAAATTTCAAATGGTGTCCAAATGCTGACTTATCGGGCCTTTTCAGGTGTTCATTGATACGTGTTATAAGGGGTCTACAAGTTCTACCTATGTAAGAAGCAGGGCAATCAGAACAGTCAAGCTTATAAACTCCACTTCTATTTAACTTGTCAATTCTATCTTTAGAGTTCACTAACGAGTTACTTAACTTGTTGCAGGGTTTAAAGGAGATTTTTGTACCAGGTATGGTTTCTTGAATAAATTTGGAAATATCGTTGCACAATTTAGAATCTAAAAAAGGAATAGAAAAATATTTGAAGGAAGGAGATATATCGAGAGTAGCATTAAAAGCACGTCTTCTGTCTCTTCTATATTGAAATTTGTGAATTAATTTGTTGATCATGGAAGGTTGATAACCATTGTTGAAAGCAATCTGTTTTATTATGTTAACTTCATTATATTTAACTGTTGTTAAAGGTATATTCAACAATCTATTAACAAAACAGTTAAAGGAAGCCATTTTATGTTGCATTGAATGGTTAGAGTTAAAAGGGGTGACATGGTCTGTCTGGGTAGGTTTTCTATAAACAGAGAATTCTAACTTATTGTCGATTTTGGTAATTGTTAGATCTAAAAAATTTAATTTATTTTCAGTTTCAACTTCAAGTGTGAATTTTATTTTTCGGTGTAAAATGTTCAATGAGTTCAACATATTTTGTGCATCATTAATGTTGCCTTGAATGAACACTAGACAGTCATCTACATAACGATACCATTTTATAATATTTTTGAATTTATTAATAAATTATTAATAATTTATTTCCATGTTTTCCATGAATATATCAGCAATATCAATTTAATACCTAGCTACTTTGCGAAAACTGTGGCTGGATATCTATGAAATGAACAGAAAGAAAGAAAGAAAAAATATTTTGCACTAAAATTGTAAAGCTATTGAACGGACTACATTTTTTGTTTATTTGTTTTCTGCATAATTATAAAGATTAGATGGTTTACCGACTCTGGAGCTTGCGAAATAAAATTACCCATCCGTTTTTTAAATTCAAACTAAATACACTTTTAAATCCACTGGCGGAATTTTATCACAATTTTTTGATTTTCCAATACTTTCTACGTGAATATTTTACTCTCTCTCCATGGCTAGATATTATTTTGATTTCGATGTGTATTATGTCGGTGTTTTGGGTCATTTGATTGCGTTTATTACGCGAATAAAACTTCAATCTTTATTAACAAAAAAACATAGTTTTATGTATCGAAATTTTCTCAACGAATGGATGCATCAAACAATTAAAAACAAATTGTGGTTTTGAGAATGTTATAATCTAAATAAAAGAACAATTTTATTAAGAAGAAATTATTAAAAAGCACATAAACAAAATTAAAAAACCTTTTATAACATATGTTCAATTTGACCCCCGTTTACCTTAATAACTTTATTTATTCTTTTGCTAAACGATCCTCTAATTTTAAAAAATATGTTTGAATGATTGACAATAAAATTAGCGGAATTTACAATTTGCTGCTATAGTTCCT
The DNA here is from genome assembly GCA_950111635.1 of Agelastica alni. Lineage (NCBI taxonomy): Eukaryota > Metazoa > Arthropoda > Insecta > Coleoptera > Chrysomelidae > Agelastica > Agelastica alni. The sequence goes on along the minus strand of OX467712.1, from coordinate 45,907,192 downwards.
GACGAGTATTTATCGCTTGGGAGTGTACTAGTGATTTCATAAGCCCCCAGAAATAGAAATCCAAGTGATTACATTCGGGACTTAAAGGCGGCCACGAAAATTCACTACCTCTGCCAATCAAAATAATTGTGCAGCTTCATGTTTAACCCGAAATATCTCGAAAAATAATAACTTTATCGCCATGTACAATATTTACGTAGAAAGTATTGGAAAATCAAAAAATTGTGATAAAATTTGGAAGGGATCAACCAGGCACTTGCCCCTGTCGTACGCCTATGGTAGTAGCCAGAAACGTTCATTTAACATAATTTAGTGAGGTGTATAGTACTTACACTGCCCACCAAATATGACAATAATACTTCGAATAGTTTTAAAGTACTGGACAAAAATAATTTTTAAATTTTCAAATAAAACACCCTGTAACTCGGACAGGAGACAACATTTATCTAGGTGATTTGGGTTGAATCTTCATATTTTGAGTTCAGGATTCTATAATCTAAATATTTTCAATAAGTAATAAAACACCCTGTATATAAAATATATATATATATATTTAAAATATTATTAAACTGACAATAAAAAATGTTTTTATTTATGTTTATGTTTAATATAAATAGTTGGCGCAATTCATTGAAGTATAGACAAAATTTTTTCCAAAGAACCATTGTTACTGATAACCAATACATTCCCAAATTTACTTTTAACCAGATACATTGTTTAATAGTATTAGCTAGCCCACCTTATTGTAATCCTCAAGATTTAACATCTGTGATAGAAATTTTATAAATATGTTTTTATGGGTACCCTCAAAACTGTAATACTAAATATAATAGAGATCTCAGTGTGCTGCTCATCAAACTCTCAGCTTGCCAATCAGTCTACGCCTGCTCGATCCGACCTGTCAGTCATTTGTTTCTTTGTTGTGAGAAATAACAAATGCGAAACTCTGGGGGAGCTTCTTGTTGTGATAAAGACGTTCCTGTACCTGAAAATCAAAATAATTAATCAAACAAATATAAAAAAATCGTAAAAAGTTTGCTTGTTCTTAGATAATGATGGCGTATTTGTCAAATAGACAGAGGTAAAGGTTTTTTACAACCAACACCCGTCTTATGCTAGAGGTTCGTTAAGAAATAGGCAACAAAATATAAGATTAAGGTAAATAATTTAAGGGTTTAAATGCTTGCGATAGTAAGCTATACCTATACAAAATCTACCACTACGTTGTCTTTAAAAAAACAACAAAATTTATCTGCAATCCCCAGTAAAAATCTGGCTATTGAACTAGTCACAGAGTTTGTTTTTTAATATATAAATGAATAGGGAACTGTAATAAAAATTAATATTTATTATTAAAAAGAAAATTTTTGCGTGTTAAACCAAGTGACAATTAATCTTCAATCCTGTTATGTAAAATTTGTTATGTAAAAATTACCGATAAAATTTAAGTAAAATAATAATTTAAAAACAGTATAACAGCTGTACCGTTTACAATGGTTAACAAAATATATTATAACTACAGTAGATAACAATTTAAATAATATTTGCCAGCAGAAAATGTACGATATGACATAGTTATGAAATAAATATAAGTTTATTTTTGTCAAACTTTCAGATTTAAAGCAAACATGGATATAATTATTTTTATTATTTATTATACGCTATTTAAAAACAGTTTTATACAATTACTTAATTCTATCATATCATATTCATTGTGTATCAGCGACAGTTCTTACCTATTAAAATTAACAGTAAAATCATACATTTTTCTTAATATACCTAGTATAAAATACACTTGATACAAAATGTTACATACTGTGATACCTGCCACTATATTGTTTTCTTTAAATATGCAGTGATTTAACAACACCTGTTTTGTGCAGAACGTATTTATCATAGAATCTTTCCTATACTACGACGGCGGTTTGATAAGTCAGTGACTTTTTGAATAAAACAAATTTTTTTCCGCAAATAAACATTTTATTTTTCTAAAAAATCACCTTTTAGTGGTCACATGATTGCGCTTATGGTCGAATGTGAGCAATCGCGGCACCCATCTCGCAGAGAGTTTTTTCATGTCCAAATATTCGTGTAAAATATGATGTACCCGTTCAGTTGAGATACCTACAGCATGACCTAACTCACGCACTTTCATTCTCCGATCATCCATTATCATTTTTATGGATTTTATCGACGATTTTCGGCGTGATCACTTCTTTTGGGCGACCTGGACGTTCGGCTTCACTAGTGCTGGTACGACCACAAGGGAACTCTGTAAACCACTTCTTAACCATTGAAATTGATGGTGCCGAGTCCCCGTAGTATTTATCAAGTCTTTCCTTAGTTTCAGTGATGGATTTTTTGCGTAAAAAGTAATGCTTAATCAGCACACGAAATTCACTTTTTTCCATTTTCGTAAAAATTCACGAAGTTGTCTGCTTTAAACGGCTATCAAACACCAACTGCACGACGTAGCTTGCTCAAAATTAGAAAGTTGCCCACTGATAGATTATAGTTGACAACAGCACTGTTGCATTTGGAGTAACTGCGCGGGAAATTCAAAAAGTCACTGACTTATTAAACTGCCCTCGTATATTAAACAATTTTTTAGTTATAATTTTAAAGTAAAGTAAATTAATTAATTAGTTTTATAAATGTAATATAGCTGTCATTTATAACATAACATCTTACATTGTATTGAAATTTTTTTGTAGTTTTAATATTCGTAATACTCAAAAGTAATAAATCGTAAGCCTTTGAGGCTAGATGGTAAGCAAATCTTACATGTACATTTTTATTAGAGTTAGATACTTTCAGCAATTTGTTTGTCATACTATGAGTCATATTATTATGCGAAATATTATTTTTTAAATGTTTTTTATGCAAAAATATTACCAATGTATGAAAGTACAGCAATCTTATATTACATATATACCTTCCATGAAGTAGTCTGGTATCGTCTACCTTTTTTGGTAATAATTTCAATGCATGATTTTGATTAGTTTAATTAGTTTACATATAGTACTCCCCAAACCAGTATTCCATATCTTTAAAGTGATTCCACTAGCGATTTATATACCAAATTTATTATATTCTTATTCAAGATATCTCTTTATTGATAAAATTTTTTAATTAGTTTTTTAATTCGCTTTGTTAAATATGCTACATATTGGTTCAATGCCCTTAATATTGATGCAATTCACTACACAGCAACTCCGATGGCTGCTTTTACCCATTTTTTTTAAATTATAACAAAATTAATAATATGACGTGTATTTTGCTAATTTTAACATTAAAAATACCGTCCTTTATTGCCTAAGTTATCCGCTGCGTGAGCTGGTGTCCAATCCGGATTTCCCTACCTTGACTTCGCTCGGAGCGAATATTTAAATTTTTCAAAACTTTAGGAAAAGAACATTATAAAATTATCAACTTCATATTATTTTTTAAATATTATTATTAATGACATTACCTAAAGAAAAAATAATACATAAATAAATACTTTCTAAACCTGCAGGACACAAATTACCTGTTAATTTACATAAGAGTATTTTTATGTTAAAAGATTCTTGTCATCTTAAAAAATGCAAAATTTGGGTTACAAAGATAACACAGCTTGGCAAACAAAATTGTTTTTTGTTGCCCTGGATAGTTCTGCGGATTTATATAATTTCAAGTACACAGTTTAGAAATATATTCATGAAAGTACTGGATTTGCTCTGAATTTTATGATTTTGGTGTATTTATAATATTAAATAATAACCAATTCACGCCGGCTCCTTTTAACAAACTATTAATAAGTTAAAATTCAATTTCTGCGCATTTACTTTACGCATACATATATAACATGATTGTGCAAATGATCACCCGCATACGTATAGATTTATAGAAGCCGGCGTACCGCAAGGTTCAACGTTATCGCCAACCCTATATAATCTTCACATAGCAGACACTCCGAAAATAACAAAAACCGAACTAGCTATGTACGCAGACGACACTGCGGCCTTAAGCACACATAAAAATCTCAGATTTCTACATAAAATATGCAAAGGCAAATAAACGAAATAGAAAATTGGAAAAAACACAAGCTATTCTCTTTTCTCGAAAAAGATCTCCAAATATGCCTCAATTAACGGTTCAAAATAGAGATATTATTAATTCAAATACAGTCACAGAAAACCAAGGTTATGACCATCAAAAGATCTAAGAATGACGGACGCGGACGCGGAAATAAAATGTATAATAGAACAAGCCAGAAATTGCTTCATGCGACTTAGAAAGCTGCTCTGCGACTCATGACTCAACGTGGGCCTGCGCTTGAGACTCTCGAAGTGCTACGTTTGGTCTACCCTCTTATATGGAGCAGAAACATGAACACTTCAAGCACAAATCATCAATAAATTAGAAGCCTTTGAGATGTGGACGTACCGTAGAATTTTCAAAATAACATGGACATCGCACACCATCAATAACGAGGTTCTTCGCTGGCTGGGAATAGAGCGTGAGCTGTTTAAACTCGGAAAGATACGGAAAACGGCGTATCTAGGTCACATTCTGAGAAACCCTAAATACCATTACGCTCAGCTTATTGTTAAGGAAAAAATCGAATGCAAACGTGGCCTCGTAAGAAAGAAAATGTACTGGCTGAGAAACATACGTCAATGGACTGACCTGGACTTAGAAGAACTTATAAGAGCAGAACTTATGAGAGAAGAATTTGCGATTGTAATATCCAACCTCCACTGATGGAGATGGCACATTAAGAAGATGAAATACAGTCAAATACTTAGGTATAAATTTAGACAGAAAACTCTCGTGCCCCTCACACATAAACACGCAAATTACGCGCTGTAACAAAACTCCAAAATCATGTGTATTACAGAAGCAAATTAAATCTTGAAAACAAAGTTCTTATCTATAAACAAATTATGCGTCCACAACTTCTTTATGGCTGCATTTCCTTCTAGACTCCAAAAATTTCAAAATAAAATACAAATGAAAAGCTCACCTAAGATATTTCCATAAAGTGTAACATTATTTATGCTAATTTTTCTTTTCTAGGAAACTCGTGTTAACTTTGAATTATAGAGAAGTTCGAATTATCGCTGGTTTGAATTAACGTGAGTCGACTGTACCTTTAAAAACTTTTAAATGATAAATAATGACCAAAAGAAAAAACCTTTTTTGGTATTTATAATAGCGCTACAAAAAGAAAGTTGTGCATTCCAATCTTAATTTTAATTAATTACTTTTTAATTGCAATAATTTACAACAATAATGCTTTCAGTTTAATTGGTATTTTACGAAAGAAATAAAGTGGGAACTCAAAAAGTAAGATTTCTTGTGCTGCATTGATCCTGTTGCACAATATATATTCCGAAAATAAGGATATTCAAGTCGAACAGCTTCATTAATCTTTGGGAACACAAAAATGACAGCACAGAATTAATCTTGGACAACTGCTTGCTTACATCAAACATTGGTAACTAATGAGAAACATACATAAGGTGAATAAATAAAATATTTGATCGTCAAATGCCTTCTTTACGCCGATGATCAAGTCATATTAGCGTCATCTGAAAAAGAGTTGCAGGCGATGGTTAATGTTATGCATGATGCCCTGAAAATCAAAGGGATGAAAATAAATGCAAGCAAAACGAAAGTAATGGTTTTTTAAAGAGAAGAACACATGACAAACTGTAAAGACACACTGTATGTGTGTATTATGTGTGTTTGTGTGTGTTTTGTGTGTATTATGTGTGTATGTGTGTATTATGTGTGTAAGTGTATACACTATTAAGAGACGAAAAGTGAAACAAGTAAATAAATTTGTGTACTTGGGTTTAAAGTTTACGAAAGATGAAAAGTATGATGGTGACATTGAGCGAAGGGTGTTGGCAGGAAAACAAATGAATGGGACACTGCATAGCTTTATGAACAGCCAAAAAGTATCAAAAAAGACAGGTTGGCTGTGCATAGAGGTGTGTGGGTTCCTGCTCTTGTGTATCGTAGTAAATGTTGGGTTTGGCAGAAAAAGCATAAAAATAGGATTAATGCTGCGGAGATGAGTAGTCTGAGAAGTATAGCCGGAATGACTCGGTTGGTTAGTGGGATAAGAGAACGTTGTGGTGTAAAAGAAGATGTGGTTACAAAGATAGATTAAGGAATGCTTAGGGGGTTTGGACACGTAGAAAGGATGGATAAAGGAAGGTTGACGAAAAAAATTACTAAGGCGTGTGTGAATGAACAATTTGGTAGAGGTCGACCTCGGCGAACACATCTCGATAAGACCAACATTGTTTTGAAAAAAGGCCAGGTCAAGAGTACCATTAACCGACCAGCATGTGTGAGAGCACTGATGAAAGTAGAAGAAGCAAAATATGTGTGTAAGAACCGTAGCAAGTAGAAAGAAGTGGTATCTGCCTACCCCTACGAAATAAGGCGTGTTTGTATGTAAATTAAATATTACATTTTATTCATATTTCAACAGATCTTGAAATATTAAAACTGTAGGACGCTGCACCACTTTTATTTCATAATTAAAGAGTAATATTAATCTGAAACATTATTTTTCCTTATAGACTTATTTGTAAAGGAATATAGGACCTTCCCGTTCTTTTGCAGATGTTTTGGTAGTCTTCCATATTTCTTCTACACCACCAATCACAATGGGTTTTGATATGCACCCTTACATTGACTGTGCAGCTCCAGAAAACAAGGACTTCCCAATTCAAACAATTATTTGCATACTGGATCCCTTGAGGAACCCAGTTTTATGTAAAGTTTTTCTTGTTGCCTTTAGAACCCGTACAACCAAATTAATAATCAAATTCATCGTACTTTTGTGTCCTTAGACAAAGCTTTTTATTTAAATATAGTCGAGAAAATAGGCTTGTTCCGTGCGCGCGTGACAAGTTTCCGTGGGAGGCGCAGCCGAACACGGAAAGTCGTGAAAGCACGGAAAAAGCATTTATGGACGTGTAATGAACGATACTTTTCATTATATCTACCTGAAAACCACAAATTGTTAAAGATATTTTCACTTAAAGTATCAAAAATTGTCAAAAACAAGCGTTATTTACTCCGTTACTAAGAAAATAAACAGAAAAATTTGCGATTTCTACAGAACTGTCAATAACATATTATATTTTGACATGCAGGTAGGCAGCTAATGACACTAGTGCACTGTAAAAAGCTCATTTTTGGTGCGCTAAATAGGCATGTTAATATGGTGTTTTCAGGTATTGTTTTTCCAGTAACAGAATGAACGTGCGTCATTAATACATGATTGTATAAAACACATCCCATTTGTTCAAAATCTCTTTCTATCAACTTTAAAGAGTGCATATAATCAGTAAAAGCTTGTCTTTTAATCAAAGATGTTTCATGGTTGATTAGAACCGCAATATACTGAAAAGAGATGGCATACTACTTTTCCGATTTAGTTCGCTTGACAGTGCAACTTCATCGTTTTCAACCTAACCTATGATTGTTATTGTGGTTTTGTGCTATGAAGTTGTATTTTTCGTGTTTTGCTGTCGTATTTATTATTAAATCAGTTTTTTTTTTATAAACTAGAATCTTGTTGGATTTTAAATTTTACAGTAAGGACATATTTTAATATTAAAATAATTCTAACCTTACATTGACATTTCATCAAATAATCTAAAAAGCTTGTGTCTAAGAATCCGCATAACGGGATATTGTTTGAATTGGCTAATTTTAGTATTTAAAACTGCTAGTTATCAAGATTTACAATTAAATACAATGATGAGAAATAACTTTAAATACGTGTTACTTCTTTTTAGATTGTGTGGAGAAACCTAAAAATCACAAGCACAACAATTGGTTATAAATTATGGTTATAAATATTGGCGATAGCTCTGACTCTGAAAGTGATTAAATATTAAATATAATTTTATTGTATTTATATGAATTGTATTATTTATGTATAAAAATTATATTTAAATAAACTTTTTATAAAAAACAAGTCTTTTGTGTTATGATTATTAGTTTTTTCAAATGGAACAAAATAAAATACTTATATTTTAAGGTATTAAAATATTTGCACGGTCTTCGGACCACTAGAAACATCGTCTTTGTGGAACAGTGTGACGTCACCGCTTTCGACTAATTTCAGATGCTTTTATTTATGACGAACGTACATTCTTTCGCTGGACCAAGTGTAGGTGCAATGAAAAATATTTTTTACACGTTAATTTTTAATTTATATTCAGCTTAGAAACTGCGGCACATCCCGAATAAAACAAAGTTTACAAAAAAGTGCTTTCAATGAAACAATCATTAATTTATTTTCATGCAAGAGCAATTTAAAATTGAGCCATTCTAATTATTTCGAAGAAAAAAATAAATAAACACAAAACCTCTTTAAAGGTATCCAGTTTAAAAAAAAAGTTAAACCAAAACTATGTTAATTAAAGCTAATCAGATCCAAATGATATCTTTTTTTCTTTAGCAGTAATCTACTTTAATTCAGGATCATTATTCTATGTCGTTTTTGTCTTGAAGTTGTTGGTTTCAAGAACGCCGCTGGTATAATTGAGAACCGAGTTTCTGTTTTGAAAAATGTCTACTACTCGTTTGATATTATGTGTTAAAAGCGAGCTACCAGGTTTCTTATTATCAGGACCGTAATAAGTGCATTAAAAGTATTAATAAAAGCTTCTAGCAGAGATTAACTTAATAGTGGTACTTGAAATAAAATTGGTAAAATAAACTAATTCTAGCAATATACAAACATCAAAATAAAATGCTATTTTATTTGTACCTATCGATTATTTATATTAAAAAAAATATTTAAAATACGGTCTTGTTTTACAAATAACATTTTTAACATTAACAATTACCAGATTCCATACATTTTTAACAGGAATTATTAACTTTTATTAATAACTATAAAAGTATACTGAGATAAAATGAATTTCCATAAAATAAATAGATCATCAATATCTCTAACTATAAAAGTATTCATACATACATGCATACATATAGTTACGCCTTTTTCCCGTAGGGGCAGGCCGAGACCACTTCCTTCCACTTGCTGCGGTTCTTACACACATCTTTTGATTCCTCTACTTTCATCAGTGCTCTCATACATGATCGTCGGTTGTTGTTACTTTTGACCTAGCCTTTCTTCAAAACAATGTTGAGATAATCGAGACATGTTCGCCGAGGTCGACCTCTTCCGAATTGTTCATTCACACTCATGTTCTTTTACACCACAGCGTTCTCTTATCTCACTATTCTTGACTTTATCCAACCGAGTCACTCCGGCTATACTTCTCAGACCTCTCATCTCCATAGCAATAATCCTATTTTCATGCTTTTTTTGCCAAACCCAACATTCACTACCATACATAAGTGCAGGAACCAACACACCTCTATGCACAGCCAAACGTATCTTTTTTGACACTTTTTGGCTGTTTATAAAGCTATGCAGTGTCCCATTCATTTGTTTTCCTTTCTTGTAAACTTTGAACCCAAGTGTACAAACTCATTTTCTTGTTTCACTCTTTCTCCCTTAATCAGAACTTCACAATTTGTTATGCTATCTTCCCTTTCAAAAACTATTACTTTCGTTTTGCTTACATTTATTTTTATTCCTTTGATTTTCAGTGCATCATGCATAACATTAACCATCGGCTGCAACTCCTTTTCAAATGACGCTAATATGACTTGATCATCGGCGTAAAGAAGGCATTTGACGATCAAATCATGCATTTTCAATTAATACGCACTCTTCAAATATTTTAAACAATCGTCTATTTATAAGTTAAACAGCCACACATCCCTGTCTCACACCTTTTTTTATGTTAAACTAATCCGTGTAAGCTCCGTTTATCCTGACACAAGCAGTGGAATCTTTGTAAAGTGATTTGAAAAGTATTTAATTTATGAATAAAAAATAAATGATAAAAAGATACTTAATTAAATAACAAAAACATAACAACCTAATAATAATTACAAAAAAATATGTCAACGCTAGTTTAAAATACATTCTCAATGGTAGTTATTTTAGGAAATCCAATAAGCTATTGACACCATTTTGAATATTTTATTTTAACCCTTTGCCTCATGTTCAATTGATTCATCATTTGTAATTTGCATATGGCTGATCCCCAACTAATTCTTATAATCAACAGATAAGAATAGAGATTTAGGGTGTAGAAGTAAACTTAAAATATTTATATCGGATTTAAAAATAAAACATAATAAGGACATAGTGATAATAATATGTAATTAAATTTTAAACAAAAAAATAATAAGGACCAAAAATTAAATAATGTGCAACAGTTTTGTACATGAGTGTATTTCTCTATTTCAGGTTATTTTAAATTTTTGTTTGTTTGTGGTTTTAATAAACTTTGTCAACATGAACTTGTTTTTATTTATCAACTGCAACAGCTCAATTTAGTTGAAAATTTTATAAATTTATTTTCAACCAATTAGAAGGCTTCTTTCTGTTTACGTTGCTTATAGCAACGGGAGATTATCAGTAGTAATAACCCAAGGATATTGATAATTGTCGAAACAATTTTATAACAGATTTCGAAAGCTTGTTGCTTAGAAACAGACCGACGCCGTAGGCGGAGGTCTGTTGCCCATAAGCAACAAGCTTGAGATAGATGTTATAAAATTTTTGAGCATTCATCAATGTTCGAGGGTTATTCGGATAGAAATTTTTTTGCTGATTATGGAAATAAAATATTTTCTTACATCACAAAAGTCCATGAACGCTTTCTACACAAAATTTTTATTGTGAACAGTATTCTTCGGTATATTCGATGCTATAATTTCATCAATATTATCTTGAGTATCACAACCAAGTCGTGACATATTGAAATATTTGAATTGTCAAAATCGAATTGAAAGGAAATGTAGGTATGTATCCATAGCAACATGACATGATTTAGTGAAAAGAACCCATGTGCTCTTTTCAGTATAATTTTGTTTTGATTGGTTGTGTTCGATCAGATGACCACAAATTGACTGATTTTATTGGATATCAACTTGAGCAAAAAATTTTCATGTTATGGCTGTAAAGCAACACAATTATTGAGTGAGTAAAAAGAAACAGAATTATGAGAAAATATTCAGAACATCGTGGTATTTTGCAAGACTATTTCACGAAACCAATTCCTTTATTATAAATATGAAAAATTCATTATAATCATAAGCAAATGTTTATAATCTTCAATGATATATAACCATGCCTAATTCTGAATAATTTTTCCAACACGAAACACGAAAACTTTTTTAATATGTATCATTATTTTATTTTAATACTTGAACAATAATCAACATTACACTCAACTATAATTATTATATATAGTACAATTATAGAAATTTTGAATGGTCTGACCGTTATTTGGACACATTCTATTGTTGGACTCATTACTTGATGTCCTCTTAGTATTTTTGAAGGTATTCAATATGTTCTGATGATGTTTCTTACTAAGCTGTAAATACGGTTTCATAGAGTTGGAACTTCCATGTCCGGTTATTTTCATTGTCTGTTGTTCACCAACGCCAGATTGTAGTAACTGACTAACTGCAGTTGCACGATTAGAATGATTTGTTATTTTGACTTTTTTAGTATCTAATCCTATCTTTTCTGCAGACAGTTTTGTCCATTTTGACAGTGTGTTGATACCCACAGGAGAATTTTTGAACCAACTGTTTTTATTATTTCTATTCTACTTGCCATTCGCAGACAGGAACAAATATTTCCCCTTTTTGATATCAGTTTCCGATATAATCTCCACAGGACACATTCAAGTTCTGAGTGAGCCACTTATTATCTTCACAACTATTATGCCGCCATGATGGGTTTTGGAGAATATGGGATTATATGCAATTCAATTAGTCAAACACCCTTTGTTGTTTGTTTCTTCTTTGAAAAAATGTAACATAGAAAAAGCTGCTTCGTTATCTCTCCAAGCAAGTTCTACTGCTGCTATGTGAAAAAACTTTTTCTGGAGGCCTTCTGGCGTATCCTCATCCCATTGAAGGCACATATTTTTATATTCGTCAGAAGTCATAGCGACAGAACTTACTTTCCGTTTATCAGGTACAGCTTGCAATAATTTCCTCTTACTGTCACGAGCCTCCCTTGCCTCTTTGAAAATTATACTTCTGAATGGATTAATATCTCTCTGATACTCGCTAAAATATTTTTTTTGCAATAATTTTGCAGTAGTGTTCCATATGGTTTTAATAACACTTTCCTTGTAATCACTTCCGTCAATTTTCCTCATATTAAATGCCCAGTCTTTCAGATTGAATGCCAGTCATTCGGTGGTATTTTGTGCGTCTAAATTGTAGTCGCGATCGACACAGAATGTCATAAATTGTTTCCATATATAACATTTTGATTTTTTTGTAGGCACAGGTACGTTCTCATCTATGTTTTGGTTGATAATTTCATTTGAATTTGCACCGAAGCGACTTATTTTGACACATTCAGGTACAATTAATATTGATAGAACCGCCAAACTTTGTGTTGCTATGGTTACGTCGTTGAAAATACCGAAGATGACACTCCAATCAGAACTGAAAGACAGCTGGTGTTTTCGCGATAATACAAGTTGTCTTTGGTTTGCGATTGGTTAGATTATGTGAATATTTTAAGATGAGTGAAATAGACGCGACAATTTTATTAGTTCCTATTAACTTAATGGAATTAATAAGTGATAATTTTTCAGTCAAAAATGAAGCGCCTTATATCTATTGACAAAAGTAACTTAAAATAAAATCAAAATACACTTTGTTGCTAACTTATAATTTTAATTGATACTAAGCGATTTGCTTTGCATATCGAACAACGGGGCTAAAAGAGACACATCAAAATTTTGAAATTCTTGCACTGCACCTTTTTTAATAGGCGAAAAACTTGGTGATGCTATCATTGTTTACACAATATTATTGTATCAATAAATATCACGCGTACAACTAAAAAACTGATTGTTACTTTCTTGTTTGTCTCACCTGCCACTTGACTTGACATTTGAATTAAAATTAAGTCGTAGTAGTATACCTAAGTGTCAAATTTTACCCATAAAAAGTTTGAAATCTACGCAGAATAGGTCGTAAGGTTCATCTTCTCATCATATTAAAAGCAAATCCAATGTATGAAATTTTCTTACCGAATCTCCCACGCATAAGAATTAATTTCAGATAATTTTTTTTCTCGGTTTCACCCATGTTTTTGTTGATGGAAAATTTGTGGCCTCGAAAAAAATTATCGGTAACCTTCATCATTTTTTACCAAAAATGTTCTATTACGTTGAAACTACCTAATTATTATCAAAAACTCGTAAATAATATTTCAAAAATTACATCGCCGTTTACTTTTTGACTACATGTGATGTACTTAATAAATAATAAAATACAAAATTTATTAGTCATGGCGAGGTCTTCGTCAGCCAATAAATTGCGTCGATTTCTCCAGAAATAGAAAATTTAAAACCGATGACTATTAATAAATATACGGCTGCGGCTAAACCGTGGATTGGATCATCAGTGGAAAGCTCGGTCAAATTAGTAATTATTCCTGGAAATCCATCTTCATTTGTCAGTTAGTCCGAGACGTTTGTAATCATCTATTTCATTGGTTACTGAATGGGTAATGAATGTTTCGCGTATTCTGTCAGACCTCCAATGGCACCTTCCGAACCCCAGAGGCGGAAACTCATAACGATTTCTTAGGGTCTCCTATCAACAAAGCTGATTCTGTTACATGTTATTAATTATGAGCTAACATCCTTGTTACGGTTAACAAATTACCTTAAACGATACTACAACACTTACCTTTTAAAAAAATTGCAAAAAAAAATTATTCCAAAACCCATTAGAAAAAAAACAGCCATTTTAAAGTAACTATCTAACAATTAACAAAATATAAAGTTCATAATCGTTTAAGATCTTACCATTAGGTAAAGCAAGTCTACGAATTTACAATGAAGAGTAATTGTTTCGTAAAAATAAAATTCACAAAATCGCCTACTGTTTTCCAATACAATAAAATCCAGAAATATAGCACAGTTAAGATTATTAAATGTATTTATAGATGAAATTAAATGTACTCGTAATTCACGATTGGATTATCGTAAAGATATCGATAATTATATTTTTATCTTTGATTGCTTTTTTTACTTTTTTAATACGTTAATACGTTTATTTTTTAAAAAGCATTAACCTTTAAATAAAAATTTAAGGGTTAAAATTTGGTTAGCAGCCGAAAAAAGGCATATTTTTGTGATTTTGTTTGAGAACATGATTGCGGGTTTTTAACTTTTTTTTTTTTTCATATTGAAGGGTATATTTTTGATTATGATTTAAAAAAAATTTATTGTAAAAAATTTACCAATGTAGCAGATATAGTGTATTTCCCGGACGGCTCTTACAAAAAGGCCTTCCGCAATAACCACTATAACTTCTCTACCAATCATTTGAATTTAAAAAACCAAATGAATTAAGTTTTTGTATTGTATTATCTATTATTTTATCTAAAAGGATTCAAAAAATTATCAATTTTTGAAAAAATGGCGATCGAAGGTGAAAGTCTACATTTTGGTAGTAAAATCACTTCATTATCCTTGATATTAAAAAAAGTAGGATGCTTTGAAAAAAAATCCTTTAATCAAGGACTGCGTTCTGATATAAAAAAAAGTATGCAAAATTTCATGTAAATCTGTTTTCTCATTTTTGAGATATCTTGGTCACCGATTTTAAAAAAGCTGTTTCCAGAAAAGCCTGCTTTCCTTAATCCTTGGTCGCGCGGTCCACAGACCGTAAACAGTAAAAATGGCCGTAACTCGCTCAATTTTGAACGGATCGACATAAAATTTTCAGGGAATATTTTTGAAATGTCATACTTTGAGAATCCGTCGAAAAGGAAAAATCGATTTTTTCGAAAATTCTGACTAGATGTAACCCCTTATTTGTTTTTCTAGGTCCTGAAATTAATAGTTATTTAATAACAAGTGTCGAATTGAAAAGTATCAACTACTAGTTCTAATAATAAAAGATTTAATTGTAAAAAAAAAGGGATTAGGAAAAAAAATAGATATGGAGCATGTGGTCGCAAACATCCATTAATGGAAGTAGACACTAAAAGATGCTTAAGTATGGACATACACTTTCAGAATTTTGTCTTAATATGTACCTACGGAACAAAGATCTTTAGATCTTAAACTTCAGATGAGAATAGCCAAAGAAAATATTAAGAAGATTGAAAGAGTCATACGAAGAGATTTCACAATCATCCAAACATTGAAGTGCTTTAATTTTTAAATAATTAACACCTAATGCTTTAGCTAAAAAGCATTCACATTTTTAAAATTCTGTAATAGTATACGTGACCACTGAAAAGCAGATCATTGTGCAGTGTAGCAACAATAGTTAAGTGTGCAAGCAATGTTAGAAAAAGTAGACCAAGTTAACTGTAGTAAATTCAAAATATCTATTAATATTAAGATTCGTTTTCATTTTAAATAAAAAAATGGTTTTTATTACTTCGAAAATTATTACATACATACATATAGTCACGCTTTTTTCCGTAGGGTTAGGCAGAGACCAATTCCTTCCACTTGCTAGGGTTCTTACACACATCTTTCGCTTCTTCTACTTTCATCAGTGCTCTCATACATGCTCGTCGGTTGTTAGTACTCTTGACCTGGCTCTTTTCAAAACAATGTCGAACTGATCGAAATATATTCGCTGAGGTCGACATCTACCGACTTGCCCATTTACACTCGAATTATAAATATGTTTCGTCAATCTTCCTTCATCCATCCACTCTACGTGTCCAAACCATCTCATCTTTGTAATCACATCTTCTTTCACACCACAGCGTTCCCTTATCTCACTATTTTTCACTTTATTTAACAGAGTCACTCCGGTTATACTTCTCAGACTACTCATCTCCGCAGCTTTAATCTTATTTTCATGCTTCTTTTGCCACACGCAACATTCACTACCATATATAACTGTAGGAATTATTATTGTTATTTGGTTTAAATATCTTCTTTTGAAACTTTGGGTGAGGTCAGTCAAAGAAGGTATTAAGAAGATTGCGAAGAGTCAAAAGTAAAAAATTTCACATTCACAATAATCTAAACGGTAAAATGCTTTAATTTTAGATACGAAACACCTATTGCACCCTCTAAGAGGATCAATATTTTTGAGCTTGTGTAATGGTGTAAGTGACCATTGATCAAAAGCAAAAAATCTATTGTGCACTGCAACCATATTAGCTAACTCATTTAACTGTAAATTCAAAATGTCTACTAATATTAAGATTGGTTGTCAAAAAAAAAATGGTTTTTGTTACTTCAAAAAATATTATTTATTTTTATCGTCGTTAACTTTAAATTTTTTGATTTGCAACATTATTCTTCTGCGTATGTTTTTATTTGGCAACAAGATTACATGTTTTTTTTAAGTAGTTTTTCTTTAATATTAACTTTTGGGGTACGTCTTTGGCAAAAAATCTATTGTGCACTGCAACCATATTAGCTAACTCATTTAACTGAAAATTCAAAATGTCTACTAATATTAAGATTGGTTGTCAAAAAAAAATGGTTTTTGTTACTTCAAAAAATATTATTTATTTTTATCGTCGTTAACTTTAAATTTTTTATTTGCAACATTATTCTCCTGCGTATGTTTTTATTTGGCAACAAGATTACATGTTTTTTTTTAAGTAGTTTTCCTTTAATATTAACTTTTGGGGTACGTCTTTGGCACCTACTGTACGTCACTTCTGGTGCGCTCAACACAGTGGGTACCCAGAAATTGTACAAAGAGGACATTTATATTTGTCTGTGCCGAGTTTATGTAATTTCCTATAGAGTTCGCTCTCTTCTCTTCCCCTGCTTTCCGTTGGGGCCCGAACTTAGAATGTGATTGTTCGCTACACTAAGAAAAATCATCGGCTTCGTTATGATTTATGATAATTAGTTTAAAAACAAAGATTTTTTGTTTACAAAGTTTTCGCTTGATTTTTTTTAAATACCTTAGTTTACGTAATTGTGGTAAAAAATTCAGTAGAAATTAGTAAACATCCTCCAAAAAAGGAGCAGGTCTTCAATCGCTAATTGCTCGGGCCCAAGTAAAGCTGAGCCCAGCACAGTCAGCCATAGTAGTCCGGGAGGTAGCGACAAATTTTACTGAGGCTAAATTTTCATGTTATGTTTTTGAGAAGAAATTTCCATGTTAGCTGGTCCAGATCCGCAGCCTCTCGGAAAAAATAACATTTTCGGAGTATTTTACTGAAGGTTATAATTTGCAGATAGCTGAATGATTGAATTATTATCGTGAAAAAACATGTTAGCTGCATAATTTCTGTGATTTAACTTGTTAGCTGCGGGTATGAATATGTAGAAGAATTTTTGAAAATCGGACCATTTTACCAAGGCTGAAAAATATATACTGAATAGTCATCAGTTTGAAAATCATAAAAAATCATGTAAGCTGATGCTCAGGTGTGATTAAACCTGTTAGCTGCGCTTCCTTTGTGCAGCGCGCGGTCGGACCATTACTGTATTCGCTGCAGTCAGTAATCGACTGATTTTTATCAATCTGATGTAAATTAATAGTGCATTTATCCTCATTATAAAGTTAAAAAAAAAAGGTTGGTGAAAAAATTTAGATATGAATTAATATTAAAGTGAATTTAAGCAGCGCAGACAGTAATGGTCCGACCACGCGCTGCACAAATGAAGCGCAGCTAACAGGTTTAATCACACCTGAGCATCAGCTAACATTTTTTATGATTCTCAAACTGATTACCATTCAGTATATAATTTTCAGCCTCGGTAAAATGGTACGATTTTCAGGATTTTTCCTATAAATTCATACGCGCAGCTAACAAGTTAAATAAGAAAAATTATGCAGCTAACATGTTTTTTTCCGATTATAATTCAATCTGCAAATTATGACCCTCCGTAAAATACTCCAAAAATCATTATTTTCTCGTGAGATCCGCAGCCTCCCTCCATCTTAAGTCACGGAGTCGCGTCAGCTAACATATTTTTTCTTCACTTCTAGAAAGAAAACTAAGGTATAAAAGGATTGATATTCTCAGTAAAATCACCCATGAAAATTTGACGCTACCTCCCGGACTATAGTCCGGCGTACGAAATTATAAAAGCTAATATTCCAATTTTAATACATACATACATAAAGTCACGCCTTTTTCCCATAGGGGTAGGCAGAGACCACTTCCTTCCACTTGCTACGGTTCGTACACACATCTTTTGCTTCCTCTACTTTCATCAGTGCTCTCATACATGCTCTTCGGTTGTTGGTACTCTTGACCTGGCCTTTCTTCAAAACAATGTTGATCTGATCGAGATATGTTCTCCGAGGTCGACCTCTACCGATTTGCCCATTCACACTCGCCTTACAAATTTGTTTCGTCAATCTTCCTTCATCCATCCTTTCTACGTGTCCAAACCATCTAAGCATTCCTTTATCTATTTTTGTGACCACATCTTCTTTTACACCACAGCGTTTTCTTATCTCACTATTCTTAACTTTATCCAACCGAGTCACTCCGGCTATACTTCTCAGACTACTCATCTCCGCAGCATTAATCCTATTTTCATGCTTCTTCTGTCAAACCCAACATTCACTACCATACATAAGTGTAGGAACCAACACTCCTCTGTGCACAGCCAGACGTGCCTTTTTTGACACTTTCTGGCTGTTATTAAAGATATGCAGTGCCCCATTCATTTGTTTTCCTGCCCTTCGCTCAATGTCACTGTCATACTTTCCATCTCTAGTAAATTTTGAACCCAAGTACACAAATTTATTAACTTGTTCCACTCTTTCTTTCTCAATCGAAACCCCACAGTTTGTCATTCTCTTTCAAAAACCATTACTTTCGTTTTGCTCACATTTATTTTCATCCCTTTGATTTTCAGGGAATCATGCATAACATTAACCATCGCCTGCAACTCCTCTTCAGATAACGCTAATAGGACTTAATTTACATTTTTATTTTACAACATTCCTTTATTTTCTGTATTAACTAGTTAACTCCTAATAACTTAGACCCACCTGACAAAATATTTATTTAAAATTGAAAAAAATTTCATTATTTATTTTAGTTTACTTGAAATTAGATAGCCAAAACACTTTAATGCGTCATATAATATTTATAATCAAGTTTAAATCAAGTAATTTTCTGTGTGAAATAAAACAGTGAATTAATTAAATATTAGCCATTATAGTTTAAAATGTCAATTCTAATGTGTCCGATATTATTGTTAGTTCCAACATTTTTTCAACACATCGTTGTTATCAAGTAAGTAGTTGTGTAACTAGTTTACTTAGATTAGTTGTTTGGTAGAAAATTAAAAAAGTGATGACGATAAGACGACCAAACTTTTCACAATAAATTGTCGACGAAGACAGTTTCTCAGTGTGACGAAAACAGTAGGAAAAAGAACATTCTAACAGTAACCGATATTACAAAGCTTTCTGTGAGTCTGCATCGCATCCAATTCCAAGCGGGCCGCGGCATGGCAGTGACGGATTGAAGCATATTTGTCATCCTCCCGACTCGGCCACATTGCTGTCTGCTCCCTGCCCCCTGCTTTGCCCCCAAGGGGCCCCCAATGTGGCGGTCGCCCGCCTCTCCTTCTCCATTCGAGATCCGCCAGATAACGCTCTTGAACAAGCATTGCATTTTTCAATAGTCTCCAAATCACGTGTGGGACTTTCATTAGGAGTTACTGATTTTTTCGCTGAATTTTTGATGCAAACAAGCCACTTGTAGGAAAAATGCAGGATTGTATCGAGGAGTTACACAAATGTCGATTTTTTCTAAAGTATTCCTGGTATGTATTACCCTTCATCCATCTGCAATAAAATGACTAATTGCCCCCAAAAACACCATAGCACGTTTTTAAATTTAATATTTGGATACTTAAAGTATATAGTTAACATCAATGACTAATTTCCAAAAATATTAAATGCACATAGTATGTATAACATGAGTGTGATCTAAAATTTTATTTATTTACGTATTTGCTTTTAAAATATGATAATAATATTTGTATTAATCCTTATTAAATAATTAATTAAATAAATTTTCAAGTTAATTTGAGGTTCTGCAGTTAATACAAGTATATTTAAAGAAGTAAATTTTGACAAAGTTTATTTAAAAAATAGTATTTGTAACAAAAATATAGAAAAACTTCAAATAAACTGAAATAGACAATTATAAATTAAATTATGTAGTATTTAAAATAAAATAGATTATTGTGTTGCATCCTCCTTGATTATTAACAGCTCTACATCGTGTTTGCATAGATAGAATTAAGATGTATATATTTCTTTGTCCTTCTTCTTCTTCTTTGTCAGCCATTATCTGTCCACTCCTGAACAAAGGCTTCTTTGATTTGTTTTCATGCTGTTCTGTCTTTCGCTGTATGGTACCATCTTCCTCCTGTAATTTTTTTAACACCATCCAACCATCTCCTCTGTGGCCTGCCGACACTCCTCTTTGTTTGCCGTGGTCTCCACTGTACAAGCCTTGATACCCATCTGTCCACACTTAGTCCGGCAACATGTCCAACCCATTTTCACTTAAGCTCGGCGATTCGCTGTATTATGTCCACTATCTTCGTTCTTCTTCTTATTTCTTCGTAACGGATTTTATCTTGTAAGCTAACGCCAAGCATTGTCCGTTCCATGGCCCTTTACATTGTCCTAATGTTATTGGTGTACTTCATGGTTTAAGCCTTTGTCTTAAGACCATATGTTGCGAAAGGCAGGATACAAATGTTAAAGACTTATTTATCGTTTAAGGTTTATAGCGATGTCAGGGTCTTTAACTATATGACTCAGTTTTACAAATGCTATCCATGTCAGTTTTATTCTTCGTTTTATCTCTGCCGTTTGATTTTCCTTTCGCATTTTAATTCCTATGTCCATGCTTATTTAAAGCCTTAAATACTTAACTGTTGGTGGTTCTAAAAATTCCTGTCACCTCTCAAAACTATTGGTTGAAATATGTCTCATACATGCTCCATTGGGTTTAAGTCCTGTATTTGCGCAGGCCACGGTAATACTTTAATACTATTCAAAAAGCTGTGCTACTGTAGCGCGCAACATGGGGTCGAGCATTATCATCCATCATTACGAAATTTTCTTTTAATAGCTGCGGCATATGGAAGCAGAATTGGTTGAAGTAATTTACTAATGTAGGTACCAATTGCTATTTAATAAATTTTACGAGATCGGTCCTACATTCTATGCTGATTTCGCCTCAATCCATTGCTTTACCTCCTCTCTAAAAATGAACCTCTAGTACTTATTGCAATCGTGCTTTATTTTTCAGACTTTTCACACTTTTATACGACTTTTTTTTCGGACGTGTTACGGTAAAACTCATGTTTATTGCACCCTGTCAGGTTCTATGCGAAGCAGATATGTGAGACTCTAATACTACGATGACCTTGAAAGACAGTAGTCTTCAATAGAGGCCTCCGGCCCAATACCCTATTTACTAATCCTATTACCTCCTCTTCTGGTCTTTGTCAGCCTCCCCGGAACCATTCTCGCATTACTACAAGGGGATGACTGTCTGTTCGACTTCTATTGACTATTTACTTTGTCGTTCTTCTAGCTCCTTTGTTTGAATGATTGTTCTTTTGGTGTTATATGCTTATTTCCAGCTCAATTCCGACTCTACCAGTTTTTATATTAACGTCTGTTTATTAAAAAGTACGCCAGCTTGGTTCATACGCTTTTTATTCTGTTGGATTCCCACTTCTGACAAATGAATAGTGTGTGCTTTGATGTATCACTGTGGTCGCAGTACGTACATGTTTCGTCTGCTGCTCGGTGCCTTTCATTTATATAGTTCTTGAAGCATCTGTGACCTGTCAGAGTTTGCGTTAGAAAGTAGTCAGTTTTCCCGTGCGGTCTGATAATCCATTTCTTGATCCCTGAATCAACTTGTACGTCCATCTTCCTTTTTCGATATCATCCCATTTTGCATGCTACTTTGTGATGACGTCTTCTTTTGCATTTGCTTTGGTGATCCCTCTATATGTTTTGGCTCTTTCAAACACCAATAATTCTATGGGTCGAGGTTTTCAAGAAGATGAAAAATGAACAAAGGAAACTAAACGACCTTATTATAATAGCTGCAGATTAAACTAGGCAACCAAGAACGCTAATTATAACTACCTAACACAAAAACAGAAATTAAAAAGTCCATCTACAGAACGGAAGACTTTGTTCAGCAAATGACAGAGAAAACTGGTTTCATAAAAGAATTAATAGAATGGCAATATGCCAATAAGCTCTGAGTCTAAGCTGACTTGGGACTGTAAACAATCCCTGAGACAACTGGCAGCAAACAACCAGGTCAAAAGATAGTTAAAGGCAACGAGGAAGCAGACTGCCTTGCCAAGGAAGGGGCAAATACACTATTCTCCGGCCCAGAACCCTTCTGTGGACTCTGCAAGACCCATTTGAAAAAATAGGTTCGACGCTGGAAAACAGATGAAATGAAATCTCACTGGAATAAAGTGCCAGAGCAAAGACAAGCGAAAAGGCTAGTAAGACTTTTGGCCATGGTATCATCAAAATAGAGTGATAGTTGCCGCTACGCTAAAAATGCAGAGCATTTGATTTGCGAATGCCCAGCGCTTTTCTGCAAGAGGCTTAAGTTTCTAAAAGGGGCCTACTTAAAGCGCTTCGATGTCACAAAATTGGAATTCCGGGTCTCGAATAGATTAAGGGTTATGCATAAAAGATCTGATTGGTCGAGGTGCTTGAAAGGCTGCATAGCTTTTACGACCGCCCCTACAATTTACAATTTACAAATAAATTTAAAAAAACTTACCAATTTTACTATTTAAAAGATCTAAAATGCAACAAACTGATGAAAATCATAAAGGACATTTAAGAATTGTTTCAAAGTCATGAATTAAATTAAACAATAATTGTTTACTCTGTTTTAGATTCTCCAAAGTAAAAGTTGTGACAAGTTAAGAATATTAAAGAAGTCTTCTTTACATCCAAACCAAATGTATGTACTTGGTATACTTAAAGTCATTCATTACCTTCTACTTCGATCTCTACAAAGCTCATTGTCCATGAAACCAAGATTTTTAAATCACATGCGGATAGTCTTCTGGTTATTACATCCATTGATTCAACCAGCTGCAGACTTGCCAAACGAACTACCAAGTTACTCCAGTAAAGAGACCTTAAAGGTGATATCCAAAAAGAGTCTACGCTTACTAACTGAAATATTGACTTGACATTATAAGGACTATGCAAAGGCTGCGAACAAAAAAATAAGACAATCGAACAGTTCTGTCGTCGCTTTAATCAGAGAATAAATCCTGAGATAAAAATGGCCAACCCTGTTTGACCTAAGGAAATATCCATAAGGGAATATCATTGCTTATTTTAAAACAAAAGACTGGTTAAATTCCTAAGAAAAAACCACTTTGAGTAGTATGTACAGGGGCCCATTGGGTTCTACTGATCGTTGGTAAAAACTTAAATTAATTTTAGTGGATATAAGTTGTTTTGGTTTAAAAAACCTTTTCAAGAAAGTTATCACGAAAAAAAAGTAGCGGTATAATACAAGAAAAATAATAGCATACGGAAAAAGAGACATCCATTAAGTCACTCTCCGTTTCCTATGTGCTTTTATATTTTGGTGGATGTATTTTTCAATGTTGCCGGAGGATAAACGTCTTTCCATAATGCGGCACTTTTAATCTCACGTTTAATATGTCATACTTTTTACGGTCCGTTTTTGTTTCGGTTGTGCGTGCTTCACTTTTTTGTTTTATAAAATATGCTTAAGTTTATGTTTAATCGGAAAGTGTGTAAATGATGATTCAAGACTGTTTCTTAAGTATACTTGTAATAACCAAAACCAAGCAGTACATATTTAAAACAACACCTTAGTACAAATTTCATACAAGAGATAAAGCCAGAGTCGTACTCTTATTAATTTTTGTTTCCACTTTAAGGTTTAGAAAAACTAGAAATTAGAAAAATGTTTTTTTTTGGTGAAAACACGCAAATGTTCACGGTAATCGCAAATAGATCAAATTTATTAAGCCGCGCGGCCAGCCACGTTTTACCAGGAACTGGTAGCCTAAAGTGTCGCGTTGCTGGATACAATTGCATGGAAAAACTGGTCTACAAATCGACACTCTGGCTATGGTCAGGGTATATATTATTGCTACACATGGGCGCCGATAGGATTACTTTATTTCATATATTTCTTCTCTGAAAAATCGATTTTTTTCAACACACAAAAATGCCTTTCTGCTATTGGAGCTTTACCCACAAATTATGAGTAAATTGGACAAATCTTCATTTTTAACTACGACAGATAATATACAGAACCTTTACGGAAGTTTTCTATATAATTTTACTGCCGAAACTACCACGTGTTGCCACGTCTTATTCGTTCTCTATAGAGTACTTTGCCAGCGGTCTCTCTACTGGCAAATTATGCCCGAGCTCAGCCGTAGAGGGTAGAAGAAAAAAATATATGAGCCGCGCCACCGACTTAGACGGTTCAAGCCGGAAACACCTAGGTCTTATAGGCACTAGCAGAGCCACACGATAAACAACTGAGATTATGGTGAATTAAATAAATGAAATTATAGCTAAAATATAATGGATGCTTTACTCCTACAATAAATCAAAGTACACAGCTCAATAACAAAATTATAACAAATATAGTCAAAATCAACAGCTAACAATAAATCAAAGTACACAGTTCAATAATAAACTTATAACAAATATAATCAAAATCAACAGCTAACAATAAATCAAAGTACTCAGTTCAATAATAACATTATAACAAATTTAGTCAAAACTAGCAGCTAACAATATATCAAAGTACTCAATTTTGGCATATTATCCAATGCAATAAATAGTTTTCAACAATGTACCATATTAATAAATTAAAACAAAACTTAATTGTGGTGTTAAAAATAAGTCACGTCGTTAAATATTCAAAAATTACTCACTGTTAACCTTTGGGTAAACGTATATTGTAGATCAAATATAAAAAAAATAACTTTAATCTTAAATACCTTAATACGGAGTTCCTGCTAAAAACACCAAGCGAGTCTTTATAACACTGCAATTTATCGTCGATATGGATGATACGACTGCACTACTCCTGTGGCCGGTTTGGGTTATGGAACGGCACCTGCTAATTAACAATGGCTTCCCTCAAATAAATCCTGCATGCGGTTATTTTAACTCGACACCAAAATCCAAAATATCAACAACGAAGGTAAGATAGAATGGTCAAGTTAAAAATTAAATGGTTTTTCTTCAAAATCCAATCAAGATGGCCCAAATATAGCCAGATATGAAAGAAAACCGTAGAGGCTCCGCACACTTGTTAATATTACAACGCCCCAAAAATTCTCACCACACCCGACTCCCAAGACTGCCACCAAACGACTGACTCCTTCCCAAGCCGGATATCAAGAAATGACACGGAATCGACGTCAACCAACAATATTCCCAAGTCCATGCTCCACATCAAGAATCGCGCTCGTCCGTGTTGATATTCAGCCCCATCCACACAGAAATGCAAACCAAACAATAATATAACCGACAACACACAACAATCGAGGCCAAAAACCAAAGCAAAATCTAATAACGAAAACCCCCACTCAATCTCCAGCGATTAACAAAAATGCCACAGCCATTAACAATCGAATCCTATCACCACAAGGTATGCAACACTATTTACAACGAATGATATATTTAAGTTACAACAAAATACGGTACGCGACACTATTTACGAGTACCTGAGGAATACAAAACTATCAGAGACCCAATTATAATGGAACTGTAGAAGGGAAAAAATAGGCACGTTACAGTGTTACAAGATGTTAAAGACAAATGAAGCAAGTGATGCTGCTTTAAATAAATCCCTTGTTTAATACGCAGATTTTAGTGTTCAAATGTTAGTGTTTTACCCAGCGGTATGTAAGGCAATCAAAATTGGTCTAACCATTCCAGCAACAAAATGTAGCATTTAACGTTCATTTAGCACGTTATGTCGTGAAATTAGTTACAGAAAAAGAGTTGAAAAGGACAGCAACATACATGCGTTAAGTTTGTACTCAAACAGTGACTAAATAAAAATTTCTTAATCTTTATCTGTGTCTTTTTTTGTTGAAAGGGGGGTGCAAGTGCACCCCCTACTAGATCTGCCAGCTTAAAATATATTTATTACAGTGCAGGCAAGAATATGTGCATATAGACTGAAGTAGACGACTACATGCTAATGCCGTCTGACTATATAGTACCAGACCTTAACTTTAACCGCCCTTTCTAATTTTGGATTTTTAAATTAATCCAAAACCAAGCAAGGTACAGGTGCTGGGATTATCGGGACTAATCCGGAACGATCCATTAGCTTAAGCCTAGGTTAATACTGCACTGTCTATCATTAAGAAGTATGTGCCATTATTCAGTGCGCTCAGTTTAGCATACCATGACAAGTCTAAATTTACAGTTGTTAAAACGTTTAGTACCATATCAAAAGTGGTCTTCTTCTTCTTATAGTGCATCTCCTATCAGAGGTTTGCTATCATCACAGCTAACCGGACCTTATTGACTGCAGCTCGGAAGAGTTCAACATTGCTACAATTAAACCAGTCCCTTAGGTTTTTAAGCCAAGACACACGGCGTCTTCCAATATTCCTCCTTCCACCAATCTTTGGGTCCTCTCAGTATATGACCTAGATATTGAAGCTTTTTCTTTTTTATGGTGTTAATGACTTCACATTCCTTATTCATCCGATTTAGGATGCCCAACAATATAAAAATTGCGTGGTTACCTGGCCACTCGAATGACGTAGGTAATAAAAAAGCAACTGAACTAGCCTGCAAAAGTTTTGAGACAGTGCTTGCAGAATCAGAACCTGCCTGCAGCATTTTCTACGGGAGGCTCCTTACAGGACACTTACTTTATCACCTACACATAATCGATGGTGTGACATAAAAGATAAAATAGCTGAGCACGTTCTTGTTAATTGTAAGGCTCTAGCATACAAACGCAACCAGGCTCTGGGTACCCAGGCACGGAGCAGAAAATATCAGAATATACTCACCAAAAAAAACCGACAATCAAAAAAATCGGAAAACCCAGTAAGAAGATTTGGTCAAGTTAGGTCCAGTTCTTTGACGACGATTATGAAATCCTTTCTTAGATCATCTGAATCAACACTATTTATGTATTTAGCGGTTGGCTACATCACAGGTAAGTATATAATAATAAAGTAAATAATCAACACTATAACATTGCTGACATACTGCATCCTATGATTAAAAAACCGGCTTTCCACATACCAACAATGCGCCCCATCTCGAATTAATTTAAATGATTGTAACAGCGCCTATACATATTAACTTTATAATCTAATAAATTTAACAAAAATCGCTATGAATTATTACTTTAAACCGAAGAAAACGCAAATTTAGAGAAAAAAAAATAAAAATTTTTACATACCTCTGCTAAATGTTTTTGTCCATATTGTTATCATTTCTTACAAGAGTCAAGTATAAAATATTTCATTGCACTTAGTCGATTATTTCTAGGTATTCGGTTTTTTTTTAATATCAGTATATATCTAAATGTTAAAATGAAGTTATCAAAAAATTTTTGTAAAAGAAAAATCTTATTAAAGAATTTACTGTACAGTAACTATTAATTTTTTTAAAATTACACCGCTGATATTAGACCAAAAATTGTTAAACTAGACAGATTTATTAAAAAAATTGTTTGGGAAGCATAATTACAGTTTTAAGGTACATGTTAGCAAATTTCAAATCTATTGGACTGAATAATTATGTATCAGAAAATGTTTGTCACTAGTGATGGTTTAAATTTTTATGATAACGGATGGTTTTTCAATTTCGACGAATAGGCTACTTCAATCGTATTATTTAGTAGTTGTGCTCAAAAGAAATAAAACAAAGTTTTATTGTAAAAACGAGTTATAAATCTTAATCCCTCAGATCTCCTTGTTAAGACCTAACAACACTGCTATTATTAAAATATCATTACATTCGAGCGCCATTAGTACAAATAAAGCCAAATTCAGCCATTGGGGATATTCATTCGAAAGGGGGAACTGGACACGGGCTAATGGTATTAAACCACTTTACCACGAATGAGGTTTTAATAGGTGCCGGTAAATGATTTTCTTGGTAAGAACATTTTGAACAGGGGCGTCCGCATAGACAGCGGAATTATTTGCGGTTTTAGGTCTCTCTAATTTTCCATCGATACACTAATTTCGTCTTTATTAATATTGTTCTACATTTGAAAAACTCGTACAATCAACACTTTTTGAGAAGCGTGCTGTGCCTATAACCTTTTTATTTTATTATTTTTATATTAATTAACAGAAATTGAGGAACCTAATCTTTAATAATGGGGGAGACCACTAAATTGTGGATAAAGCATAACCTTCATGCTTAAACACTATCGTACAACGTAATTTTATATTTTTTATTCCTTCTGTAGTATGAATTACATACATTTCAAATATAGATTGTTCTCTTTGGTGTAATGCAGTGTGACGTGCTAGTCCCTAAACTTCCATCGACCTTGAGCTGAATCGTAGGTACTTATTTCATCATAGTAATTCTATGCATATATAGCGAAATTCAGGCAAAAATTATCAGTGAAAACCGTTTTTATTTCGCTTACAGAGAGCTAATGAAGTCAAGAGCTCTAAACAGAAAGTCTAAATTAAAAATATATAAAAGTATCATCAGGCCTGTTGTTACATACGGATGTGAAGCGTGGACCTAACCACGAAAGATGAGCTACTCATGAGAACTTTTGAACGAAAAATCTTGAGGAAAATTTTTGGACCAGTGCAAAACGAGAATGGAACATGGCGATCAAGAATAAATTTTGAACAAGACAACTTGATAGAGAGCGCAGACATTGTAAATTTTTTTAAAAGCCGAAGACTGTCCTGTAATGAGCATGGATGAAAGCAGAACACCAAGAAAAATCCTTGAGTGGAAACCAGTGGATAGAAGAAACAGAGGAAGACCGAGGAAAAGATGGATAAATAAAGTAGAGTGCGACCTAAAAAAAATAAAAATTAAGGGATGAAAGAATTTGAGTAGAAACAGGACCGAATGGAAAAAAATAACTGAAAAGACTAAAACCCACAGTGGGCTATAAAGTATTCTTTCTCTTTTTTTTAGATATTTCCATTATATTATGCTTTTACGAATTGTTTTTAAGAGGCTGGTTGTACCATTAATAATCACAAGAACTGTCCAGTTGAAGTGTTAAACAGAAACTCTACATTATAAAACTTATTTTCACCTAAAGTTTTTTCTTTTTCTCTTTAACCGTAAAAACAAATGAACACCTACTCACATCCGTTTGGATTCACTGCTGATTTGTTGACATTTGTGTATAGTTAACAAAGAAATAGTATATTATACAACAATAATGAAATGATTGCTATTAATACATGAGCACGAGGTAAATAATCACACAAGCCATAGTAGGACGACACAAGCCATAGTAGGCTGTCGAATATCTTATGCGAGTGTATTATAGCCATTACATTATCGTTGCATACACGATTTTCTCTGCGACCAATAAAAAAATATGAATTCATTTTAAACTAGTTCTGTTCAAACATTTTTACAAAAATGAAAATACATCTTTACATAGATATGTACACCCTTTCTATAAATAAATAAATTATTAAAGTGCAATTTAAGACATTTATTAGTATACTTTTTGGAGCGTAAAATACCTAACATTACGTATTTTGAAATGTCAGTTTGATGGTTTAAATTCAACATAAATTTCAGTATGAAATAGTGTGTGCACAAAAAAGATTTGAGTTAATTTTAATATTTTTTAAAATAAACTAACAACACATTTTCCGAAAAAGATGAATTATGCAGCCCACAAATTATCTTTTTCTATAGATTTCTTTAGAACTACATTTTTACAGACAGTTTTTACTCAATCAGACATTTCTGATAACTCTTCATCACTTGATATACTTATTTATGCAGGGTATTTCAAAAAAATATGACCCTGTCTCTAGGATAGACAGAAAACTGAAAAATAATTAGGGTTTGCTTAGTAAAAAATTTTCGTAATGCTATCTGTATTCAAGATAAAGGGCGTTGAAGAAAAAAAAACTGTACACATTTATTACGATTTTGCCGCAACTACTGGAAACATTGTAATAAAACTTTACACGAATATGTTTTAGAAGCTGATACATTCTATGAATTTGTTTTTATATCTGACTCTCATAGGTGGCGCTAGTTTGCCACGTCTTTTTTCGTTCTCTATAGAGTACTCTGCCAGCGGTCTCTCTACTGGCAAATTGTGCCCGAGCTCAGCCGTAGAGGGTAGAAGAAAAAAAAATATAAAAGTGAGCCGCGCCACCGACTTAGACGGTTCAAGCCGGAAACCCCTAGGTCTTATAGGCACT
The DNA here is from genome assembly GCA_950111635.1 of Agelastica alni. Lineage (NCBI taxonomy): Eukaryota > Metazoa > Arthropoda > Insecta > Coleoptera > Chrysomelidae > Agelastica > Agelastica alni. The sequence continues at coordinate 45,876,653 of OX467712.1, read as the reverse complement.
AGAAGAGCCACACGATAAACAACTGAGATTATGGTGAACTAAATAAATAAAATTATAGCTAAAATATATTAGATACTTTACTCCTACAATAAATCAAAGTACACAGTTCAATAATAAAATTATAACAAATATAGTCAAAATTAACAGCCAACAATAAATCAAAGTACACAGTTCAATAATAAACTTATAACAAATATAGTCAAAATCAACAGCTAAAATAAATCAAAAATTCAAAGTTTACGATTCCATAAAATAACCAAAACAAAAGTAAGAGTAACAAACTTTACCAAGTTACCAAAAAAAACGTATACAAGTCAACTTTTTAATAATACTTAATCAAACGTTCACATAAGGCTGCTAATTTACTCATGTTTTTACCATTTACATAAAGATTTACACTGTTAAAACAATCGAGCTTATTTAAAAATATTTCTTTTTACAATGGCTGTTCTTCAAAATATCAATATTGTAGGATATTTACAAATAATTATGAAGAAAACATTTTTACTTGGACACAAAGAACAATTGAGAAGATTACTTTAGTCAAAGTTTAGCCTTGGCATATTATCCAATGCAATAAATAGTTTTCAACAATGTACCATATTAATAAATTAAAACAAAACTTAATCGTGGTGTCAAAAACAAATCACGTCGTTTAAATATTCTAAAATAAATCACTTGTAACCTTTGGGTATACGAATTCACTACTACTGTGGCCGGTTTGGTTATGGAACGGCACCTGCTAATTAACAATGGCTTTCCTTAATCAAATCCCGCATGCGGTTATTTTAACTCGACACCAAAATCCAAAATATCAACAACATAGGTAAGATAGAATGGCCAAGTTAAAAATTAAATGGCTTTTCTTCAAAATCCAATTAAGATGGCCCAAATACAGCCAGATATGAAAGAAAAACCGTAGAGGTTCTGCACACTTGCCAATATCACACCGTCCCAAAAATTCTCACCACACCACTCCCAAGACTGCCACCAAACGACTGACTACTTCCCAGGCCGGATATCAAGAAAAATGACACGGAACCGACGTCAACCAACAATATTCGCAAATCTATGTTCCACACTCAGAATCGCGCTCGTCCGTGTTGATAGCCAGCCCCATCCACACAGAAATGCAAACCAAACAATAATATAACCGACAACACACAACAATCGAGGCCAAAAACCAAAGCAAAATCTAATAACGAAAACCCCCACTCAATTTCCATCGATTAACACAGCCATTAACAATCGAATCCTATCACAACAAGGTATGCAACACTATTTACAACGAATGATATATTTAAATTACAACAAAGTACGGTACGCGACACTATTTACGAGTACCTGAGGAATACAAAACTATCAGAGACCCAATTATAATGGAACTGTAGAAGGGAAAAAAAGGCACGTTACAAGTTACTCGGTTCTTACCAAGTAGTATTGAACATAACTTTTTTAAGGTTAGATTTATTAATCAAAATTTCAAGTGAACTTAAACATTTAATTTTACACCAAAAAGGTACTTTTAGTAAAACTAGATACTGTGTACCGTTTTCGGAATATTTTGATTTGAAAATTATGAGGTAATAACCTATGCTGGTATAAAGTACTGATAAAGTTATTAATTATTATTATTATTATTATTATTAATTAGTATGCATTATGTGAATTAAAAATTTTTTGTTAAAAAATGGGGATTAAAGGCTTTCCTTTCTTGTAACGTTTCACGAAAATCCATTCTGATCGGTATATCTTGATTTTTTCCAAGTTTGCCATGGAAAACTGACATTTATTGATAGTTATGACGATGAGTCAACAATAATTAAATTTTTTAATCTTGTTATTTGTAAAATTAGATATTGTTAATCAAAATGTACTTAAATGTTGAATACACCGACATGTTATTAACCTTTAGCAAGTATTTAGGAAACTCTAGTGCAGTTGTTACGCGTTATGCAGAAAAGTTTGGTATTACCAAGTAAAAATACATTAAAAGCCATTGAACGACGTTGTCAAAAAACTAAGAATGTGAGAAAAAAAATAAATTCTGTTAGGCCAAGAACAACAAGAACCATTAATAAAGAAAATATTATTTTAAATTTAGTTGATCCAACAGTTAGCGTAAGGAATATGGCAAGACAAACAAATACGTCTTCCTCAAGTACTTGGAGGATACTTAAAGAGTAGCAGCTTCATCTTTATCATTACAGACAAGTCCAAGATCTTTTGCCAGACGATCAACCGAATAGAGTGGATTTTTGTCATATTTTCCAAGAAAGGACAGCCTTCAATCCCAATTATTTAACATGTATCCGTTTTATCGATAAGGTCTCATTTATGAGAACAAAAAATTTTTAATTCACATAATGCATACTAATTAATAATAATAATAATTAATAACTTTATCATTACTTTATACCAGCATCGGTTATTACTTTATAATTTTTAAATCAAAATATTTCGAAAACTGTATGCAGTATCGAGTATTACCAAGAGTACCTTTTTGGTGTAAAATTAAATGATGTTTAAGTTCATTTAAAATTTAGAATAATAAACCTAACTTTAAAAAAGTTATGTTCAATACTACTTGGTACGAAGTGTGTAACTGGCGCCCTATACGAGAGTCAGATATAAAAATAAATTCATGGGATGTATCAGCTTTTAAAACATATTCGTATAAAATTTCATTACCATGGCTTTCCACAGAAAACCTAGCATCTGGCTTGCCGACTTTGCGATGTTAGCAACATGGTCATGCCAAGACATATTATTGGACACCGTGACTCCCAAAATCGAGATGGAGGGACTTGGTTCAAGGGTATTTCCGGACATTGTGATGATTTGAGGAATTCTCTTTTTTGGAAAACGTGGCACTTTGTGTTTTTTGGGCGTTAAACTGAACAAGATTGTTGGTTCCCCACACGACGATTGCTTTAAGATCTCTATTGATGGAATCAACCTGTTCCTGCCTAAGTCTATTTGTATCATTCACCGAAAGTGATCGATAGGATGTGAAAGTTGAGACAAGTGTGCTATCGTCTGCGAAACTGTAAATGGGGTTCGTGGTGGTTTTCAAGAGGTCGTTGATGTGTAAAAGAAATAAGGTGGGGGACAGGATGGAACCCTGGGGGACCCCGGCATTAGTTTTAAACGCATCAGAAGAAATACCGTCAACTGCCACATGTAAGGAGCGATCTTGCATGAAGCTCAAGAGCCATTGACGCAGTTTGGTTGGGAGACCGTAGGCAAATAATTTACTTAACAATGCCTGGTGCCAAACGCGGTCAAAGGCTTTAGATATATCCAAGGCTATTGCACGAGATTCACCAAACTTTTCAATAGTGATTGTTCAGAGCTGAGTGACATAAGCCAGCAAATCTCCAGTAGACCGAAGTTGTCGAAATCCATATTGTCTGTCATGGATTATCTCAAATTTCTCTAGATATTTGATAAGTTCTGTGTTAATCGCTTTTTCCATAACTTTGGATATGACTGAGAGCAATGCGATAGGGCGATAATTTGCAGGAATAGTCTTCTTTCCTTTTTTCGGAATCGGTTGGACATTAGCGTTTTTCCACATGGACGGAAATACTCCTTTGCTGTATGATAACTTGAAGAGTCTACAGAGAACTGCGGTGAGCTCTTGAGCACATGTCTTCAGGACAATTTTCGGAATTCCATCTGGTCCTACTGCCTTATTAGAGTCAAGATATTGTAGGATTTTCCTGATAGTGCAATGGCGGATAACGACTTCAGGCATTGATGCGTTTATTCTAGGTATCGTTGGGGGTTGTTTCCCATTGGTATCGAGGGTTGAGTTAGAGCTGAACATTTCGGCCAGCAGATCCGCTTTTTCTTTGGAAGATACGGCTGTCGTGCCGTCGGACCTCTCGAGTGGTGGTAAAGAAGAAGTTGTGAAATTCTTATTTATGGCTTTAGCCAAAGACCAGAAGGTCTTTGATCCAGGAGGGGTATTGACAAGCTTGTTGCATATTCTCCTGTCGTAGGATTCTTTGGCAAGATCGATCGTTCTTTTGCAGGCGTTCCTCGCGTGGACAAAGGCTTCTCGGTTGGCAATTGTCGGGACTTCGCACCAGAGTCGATGTGCTTGATTTTTATCTTGCACCGCACGGTTGCATTCTTGGTTGAACCAGGGTTTGGGGTTGAAGATCCGTCTTGTACCATGAGGAATGTATGAGTCCATACCTAGCCTTATGATTTCGGTTACAGATTCTGCACATGTTGTGAGCGAAAGAAGACATCTTTCCATGGAAATGATAGGTAAAAGTCCCTCAGTTCATTCCATTTGGCTGATCTATAATGCCAGACAATAGAGGTACCAGGCGTGATTTTGGGCGGGGTTGTTTGTTTGGACGTGGCTGAGATGAGTTTATGATCAGATTTACCGAGCGGAGCGGTTATAGAGACTCGGTACTGGTCGGGATGTGTCGTGAAGAAGAGATCGAGAATGTTGGTTTGGTGATTGGGGTTATCGGGTATGCGGGTAGATTCTTCAACTAGCTGGGTCACGTTGTGGTTTATCGCAAAGTTCTCAGCTTCTAGACCGGCGTTGTCGGTGCGGTTGGATCTCAGCCAGTTCGCGTTGTGAACATTGAAATCACCCAAAAATATAACCTCTGTGTTGGGGTCGGTAGTTTGCAACAGCTCCAGCGTGTCGGAAAGATGTTAAAAGAGGTTGACGTAAGGAGGGTTCGTGGGAGAAAGATACAGGCAGCAGAGAAATTTTGTTGATTTTTGTAAGGTTAACTTGAACCACAGGACCTTTGGTTCTAAGTTCTAAGTTCTCCTGTCTACAACAGGAAATATCTCTGCGAGTGTAAACACAAAGGCCGGTCTTAAATTTGAATCTTGTTTCGAGTTCGAACCCGGGACACAAAAAATGCGTATTGTTGAAGGAGGGTTTAATTTGTGTCTTTGTCAGAGCCAGTAAATGAGGCCTGTTAGTTTGCAGGTGGTGGTGTTCTGAATTAATGTTAGAGTTCAGGCCTCGAATGTTGTAGAAATCAATTCTAAAGTTGCTTTTTGGGGAATTATCAGCAACCGCAGTTGGAACATGTATTTTTGTTGGACTTTTCATGATTTGGTTTAATGGTTTGATTTAAAAGAAAAATATGAAAAATAAAAAAAAAGGGCAGAAGTAAGAGGAAGAAAAAAAAAATAAAATATATAAATAAAAAGGGGAGCAGATATGTGGACTAGCTTCTACAGAAATTTCTGCATCCAGGACGGTCAGTTGACCTCGATGGACTGTGGCCTCGACAATGCCCCCCGAATACACGAGCTCGGATCCCCTCCAGTCACGAACTGGCAGAACAGGAGTATCGGGATTATACACCAATTGATGTGGCAGCCTCCCAGAGCGTTACCAATGGGTTGGGGCCACTGTACTACTTGGCGGATAGCCTGCGGAACTGTTTCAATGCTGTACCCTCAACCCCAGAGAGGCCTGACTGATGCCTGGATGCTTCCATTCGAATATAAACCAGAACACATTTTACCCGAGCGACCGGAAACTCTGACCAAGTGCCGAAACATGACTAGTCATTTCACGGCACCTATAATCAGAGTGGTGGTGTTTCACCGGGCGATGGAGGGTGAACCATCTACCACCTTACGGATAGATAGGATAGTGGGATAAAGGAACGCTTTGGTATAAAATAAGATGTGGTTACAACGATAGATAAAAGAATGCTTGGGTGATAGAGATGATGGATGGAGGAAGGTTGATGAAACAAATTTATAAGGCGAGTGTGAATGGACAAGTCGGTAGAGGTCGATTTCGGCGAACATATCTCGATCAGATCAACATTGTTTTGAAGAAAGGCCAGATCAAGAATACCAACAACCGACAAGCATGTATGAGAGCGCTGATGAAATTAGAGGAAGCAAAAGATGTGCGTAAGAACCGGGAAAAAGGCGTGGCTATATGTATGTATGTATTTCTGTCTTATTTACATTACATATTGTATAATCAAAAACACTCAAAAATTAAAAAATGTACTTCATTGCATTCAAATATATTTTAAAAAGAAGACATAAAAAAAAGCTAATATTCTAGAAGATCTTAAATAAATAATGCAAATGTGTTTTATATGACAAACAACATTAAAGTAGCATGAAACGATAATGGTAATCTAAATAAAAAACTTCGGTTTGTTTAACTATTTACCAAGCTATAAAAGGTATTGTAGTTTATTTATTCATAACATAAAAGCAATGACTTATTGATAAATTTACTTGACAAATTGTTGTAAATTAGTACCTAAAAGCCAGCTAGATTCATAAATGTCTCGATCAATAATCAATACATTAATTTTCTTGATAGATTAGCCCCTCACTTATTCCACAGCCTTAAAATTGTAATTTATTTTCACGTTTGCAGAAAACCAACTTACTTAAATACACTTTTATCAATAGGTACTTATTGTGAATTTGTAACATTAGAAATTATATAATTAATTATTACAATAATAATTGTTTATAACTTTAAAACGTGTGATGGAACAGTAAGGATTTAAGAAGCATTTAAAATATTTTCTTGCTTCCAAAGACGAAAGTACGGTTTTTCCGGACGCATTTCTGTCCAAAAGAACAACTTTTGTGACCTGCTTAGGTTTTCGGACAGTTTAAAGTACAGCTCGCTACCACCAGAGGGGGCTACTTTGCATAATTGGATACGACGGCAGTGTACGGAGCTTGTGTATTCATTCGGCTAAACTTAATCTAATTCTAATTAAATGTCGCACAGTATAAAAAATAGAAAAAATATTATTGGATTAAAAATATAGCGCGCTACACTTGGCGATATGGCCAGATGGTGGTACTGAAGCAAGTGAGATATCGTACACTTTTTTAATAATGTTAATATTAATTATTTAACTACACTTCTGGCTTGGGGAGCAAAAAAAAAAATCTACAACCCACGGCAAGAATGTTAAATGCCCTGACTGATGTGATATACTACTGATCTAGATATTTTGTGTATACCAGGTATTGGCCATCCTAAAATAAAACAAAAAACAATTTGCAAATAGAAGAACGTAAAAATCTATAGGAGAAATGCCAGACAAACAGTACACATACTAACGGGTCATGGAGCCCTTGGATACCACATACACAATCTGGGAATGTCCAACACCTCTAATTGAGGATTGTGAGGAGAGAAGGAAACCAGCATCCATATCCTTGGCCAATGCCCGGCGTAGCGTGTGCCAGACTGAGGCTGACTTTCCTGAGCTAAGCATTTTTTGAGCCCAAATATAAGTTACCGATCAGCGACCTGATTCTATTCTAAAGGTAGACAGTTATAGCAGATTGCTAATTGCTATCACGGGGAGATATGATGGACGTTGTCTGGAGCAAAGAGCATCTCCAGTGCAATCTTTGCATACCTATTGCGTGTGCTCTAATGTTATGTTGAGTTCTCTGTCCAGACCCGTCTCTATTACTAAACCGCATAAGCTGAAGGGCCAGCTGAAGGTTCTCCATATATTGAGAAGGTTGTGATTTTTTTCTCTTATCTTCGAAAACGTCACCATTGTCAGACCTTTGCAGCAGCACAGTATGTAGTTTTTTCATCTTCTTGGAAGAATCTGCATATAGTTTTGCTGCCAGTATAATGTTTTTTATGTGTTTATTGAGTCTATAATCCACTGTCAAGTACCCAACCAAGATCCTGGTTGCCGCCTAATTTGGCAAGCATACACATTAGTTGCTTTTTTTTACAAAACATTTACAAACGACTCATCAATTAAATTTACTGGAATTTGCTTACTAGAATAATAACAGATGATAATAAGCTCGTAACGATTCCATAATTACAATATTAATAATAATAAGCTGGGGGCAGTTCCTTCCGAATCCCGCCAACGGCACTCACACAATGTTCATTGTTTCTTCCCGTGATAGCATTAAGCAATCTGCTATTATACCTGCCTTCCTCAAAAATAAAAAAAAATACAACATTACGTACTTTATAAAAAATATATAATTTAAAATGGAGCAAAAAAAAAGTTGTTAAAAATAATAAGGGAGTTTACTTTTTAAGATAAATAAATAAATAAAAATATTTTCGCAACAATATTTGTTATGAAAATTTATAGAAATAATTAAAATTATACAAGAAAACAATTAATCTTTTAAACTTATTAGAGTATTAATATATTATAACAAAAATAATTTTATTTACACTAAGACTCAACCAATCATCGTTAAATTAAAAAATTTAAAAAAAAAATTTCTTCATTCTACGCTTAAAATATTAAACAGCAAAATTTTGTTCTATAATTCAATAATCATTTTTATTAGGAGCCAATTTACCTAGAAATCATCAGATCAAATGATGTTTGTTTTCGTGGGTACGTATTTCTTTTTTCTAATTTTTTCAAAATTGATTGGTCTTAATTATATTTCTAGGATTTTACTAAATCTAGATGATGTGGCTGACTTAAGTTCACAAATGATGGCAAAGCGTCTCAAGTTTATTTTTGTTGTCGTTCAGTTTTTTTGTTGTAACAGTATTATAGCGCTTCTGGTTTTGAAATACCTGAGCAGCATGTTTATCCTCTGATTTATGACAAAATGTTTTCAACCAGTTCTGCGGTACCCATAATCTTTGAGAGCCAACGTCAAGATTAATATGAGGTCCTTAATTTTATTCATTTATTTGAGTTTTAATGAGAAATAATGCAAAAAATACAAGAAACATCTGAAGTAAAGCGTTCACTTCTGTTATCTTCGGAATATATTATACATTTCAAAGAAGCATAAATGCTATTTCAATGTTTTATTTAATATGGAAATATTTTTAAGCACTGAAAATCTTGCGACTTTTTAATCACTTTTTGTTAAATCTTTGTTTGTATTTAAATTATAACAACAGTCAACAACAGTCTTCCTAGAAGTCTCTCAGGCATTCGAAAAAATTTATAAATTAAACAAACCGAACTTTGATGACTTATCTGATCTCAGCTCAGAGAACGAACGAAATAAAAATACTAAGAACCATCAAGGGTGTTACCCTCAGGGATAGAATAAGAAGCCAGTATATCGGAGAAGAACTAGAAATACAGGATGTAGTAAGATGGGCTAGAACACGCAAGAGGTGCTGGAAAGACCATGTGGAAAGGATGCCAGATGAAAGTTGGGCAAAAAAAGTCGCAAAAACCAAACTCGCGAAGACCAGTAGGCAGACCACCGAAGAGATGGTACGAAAGCTCGAGCTCAGCGTCACAGGAAGAGCTCCGAAGGAGGCTAAACGCAACGGACTAAACAGGACCAGGTCCTATTATAAGAAGACGAAGAAGAAAAATAAGATCTGTTCTCAGCTCAGTTAGCATTAAAGACCTCACACTTTTTATTAAAAGTTTCAACTGGTTCTCACAGTAGAGGGGGTAGGCACCGCCGTCCATCACGGTATCACCACGGGCCAAAAGGCCTTTTTTTTATGTTCTGGTTCCCACGAAAAGGGATATCCTGTAATGTTCAGAGAACATCGTGGGAACCAAGGGAAAGAAGGTAGGAGTTGGTGTTCTTCTTAAATTTCTGGAGGTTGTATGCCTCGGGGAACACCTCCCTAGGCAATGAGTTCCAAAGCCTTGCAATTCGTTGGATGAATGAGTCTTTGGAAAGTGATGTTCTGCAGGTCTCCAAAGTGACCACGAAGGGGTGTGAAGACTGAACTTGACGGGTTAATCTCGAAGAGACTGCCAAAGGAGGAACGATTGTTGATATTTCAGAAGAGCATCGCCCATGAAAATATCTATAAAATAGAGACAAATCGCCAACTTTTCTACGGTGTTCTAGACAAGTGAGCGAGTTTGTAAGCGAGGCATCACCAACGAGACGAATTGCCCTTTTTTGGACAGAATCCAGTAGCTTCAGGATATGTTTAGGTGCTGCACTCCAAATATGGGAACAGTACTCCAGTACAGGTCGGATCTGTGCCTTATAGATCATAAGCAGCTGACTGGAGGTGAAATAGCTCTTGGCACGAAACAAAAAACCAAGTTTTTGGGATGCACTTTTGGCAATGGACCTCACGTGATTTTCTCAGGAAAGGTTATTGCTGATAGTAATACCAAGCATCGATATGGATGACTTCAGTGGTATGGTTACTCCTGACAAAGTTATGTTAGGCACAGTGAGATCGGCTTTTCTAGAGAAAAGACATGCTTGTGTTTTGTTTGCATTGAATTCTACCAAGTTATTGGATCCCCATTCGAGAATTGCCTAAATTGCCTAAATGGGTTCCCTCCGAACCGCCGTTTTAACCTAACCTAATATCCTATAGGTATATCAAATACACTTTACAGAATTAAACAAAAATATGAATACTCTTAACTAAAAGAAATAAAAGCTGGTGTGTCCAGGGAAGTGTTATAGGACCCATCTTGTACCTATTATGTACAAGTAACACCATTAATTGATAATGCCAAAAAATTACACCTTTGCAGACGATAACTTTCCTTATAGTTGCGGATAAAAATGTAGAACAGTCCGCAGCCAAGTTGCAAAGTTCTTGTGGCATAAATCAATCCTTGTTAATTTTACCAACAAGAAATTTACGGATCCTTTGACTAATAATATTATTGGTACAATAGTATCGTATGAAAATTGAAGCAACAGCTTGGTATGACTCTGGTCGCTAAGCTGCGATGGAAGGAGCATATCAAGAAAAGAAATAACACTAAGCTTAACTTAAAATATAGAAGGAAGGTCATGATAGTCTCCCACAGATTCTTGTTTTTGGAAAGGCAAATTAATGAAGAGCAACTTGGTGACCACTCCGGGTTATTGAGTAAAACAAAAAACCACCAAATTCTCGGGATGGTTCTTGACATGCTAGCCACAATATTATACGTATAAAAGTCGTTTAAAGTTCTTTTTCCGAAGAGAGATGAATGGATGGGGGGAGAAATCCTCTTCCCAGAAACTGAATTCGTAATGTACACAGATGGCTCAAAAACCCCAGATGGAGTTGGGGCCAGTGTTTTCAGCAGGAAACGAAAGATTAAAATATCTACCAGTCTTGGCAGGTATGCTACAATCTTTCAGGCTGTCAAATGGTGTGCAAAAGACCTGACGAACAGACCTTTAGCAAACAAAAACATTAGTATAATATCAGACAGCCCGGCTGCTTTAAAAGCGCTGAGCTCCAATAAGATACATTTTAAACTTGTATGGAATTGTATCGAATCTAGTCCGATATACCAGGGTTGACTCACTTGAAGGCGTTCTTACCTAAACCGTCGAGAAACACAACTAAACAGATCCTAGAATAGAGCAGGACTGCTTATAGAACACTGTCGTCGAATATACCACCTCGGGAGGATAGGACTGAATCAACAAACGGACTGTTGGTTTTGCTGCGTGAAAGACGAAACTGCTAAACATATACGATGTTTATGCCCCAGCCTGATGAAAATAAGGTTTGGTTGTACCAACCAAGAACCTACCGATTTAAAGAAAATCTTACCCCATACTACCATGAACTTCGTGAGAAGGGCAAGATCGTGCGGTGAACTGTAACCTCAAGGGGTAAGCCACAATAGACCTACTAAAATTCGCAGTAGAGGGGCGACCTATGACCCACTCACATGATACCTAACCTAACCTAACTTAAAATTCAGGCAATATTATTGGCTTCAGGGTATAAACTCTCAGTTGTCAATACATAATAAGATACTTATCTACTACCAAATCTTTAAATTAGTTTGGCTCTATGGTATACAGATTTGGGGATGTACAAAAGAAAGCAGTAATAAAGTCAATTCAAACTTTCCAGAATAAAGTTCTACGTAACATAATCAATTCACAGTGATAGGTACGTAACTTAGATATTTACAAGAACCTTGGAATCCCTTGCGTCAAAAAAGAGATTCAGAGATTCGCTGGTAAACTTGAACCCATTATGTTTATGTGGAAGTTATCCAACTGCTTGACAACTAAAATTTGACTTGAATACTGAAGAGAACGAACCTCTTCGAATTAATGTAGTGCTTGTGTATAACATGCATAGGCTAGTTCGTGTGCGCTTGTATGTGTAGGCGTACGATTGGTCTTTTATAGAATCAAAAAAATTTATTTAAGGATTTTAATTTGCTTGGCATCAATTTTATATGGATTTCATTCGCACTTACTCTATATTGACATATCTGGTAAAATAGATTAATGTTGTCGGTGAGGATTTCGTCGAAAAATAATATCTTGAGTTTTGGGCATTTCAAAATAATTGCAAACAGAATGTCATCCAAATTTTTTCTATTTTTTAAATCTAGGCTTATTATTTTCAATGTATTGTGGTAATTATTTATCAATCGCAGAAGCGTACTCTCAAAGTTTTTGCTGATCTTTTGGTTAAATTTTAAACTAGTTGCCATTAAAAATAATTTAAGGGGATGATTAAATATATAAACTCAATCTGTTTGTTAGAATATCTACTCTTTTACAAACTATGATCAAAATTATTTAAAATATCACAATTGGAAAACATAAGATAGATGTTGTTTAAAGAAAAAATCCTCCATTTTATAAGATAGCTTTGCCATCTTTAACAAATTAAATATGTTTTAACATTATTGTAGTAGCCAAGTAGGTAAAGTGCGTGTAATTTCAAAATTAAATCAACCCTTTGGAAATCCCTTTCTTGGATTATAAACTCATTAGTAGTACGAAGCAGTTATTGTAATGCTGTAACTTTGATTATGAGGATAGGTGTCTACCAGACGTCATAGATTAGATCACAGTTACCTTGGGATGTTATCACCTTGGGATATAAACTTCAACGATTCCCAAGCATAGTGTCGACAACAACTTTCTGGCAAATTTAATTGTCACCCATTTAAGGGTAACTAGCTGCGAAATGTTAGATGAATTTGCTCGTTAATAATTCTGATGGCGATTAAATCATGAGAAAGCCGTCAACGTTCCGCGAATTATCAGGTGATACTTTTAAATTATTTAACATTTACGAATTTTCTTTAGAAATACTAAATAAATTATTAAATATTACTTAAACTTTTATGTGAAAAAAGCAACTTTAATTTAGAATTATTCTATTCTATGTCATACTCGTTCAACAAGATTTTTCTTTGCAGTACAAATATACAGTGCGGACCTTAGGTGTGGAATAAATTCATTTTTAGCGTTATTATGTATTTTATCAAAAAAACCTAGAACAGGTCAATTTTTATTGTCAATTTGACAATTTACAGTATGAAAATATTACCCCCTTCTTGCACCCCCTCTGAATTATGAGCACCCCTCAAAAATTTAAATGAGAAAGGGGGTCGTGTGGAATCTTGTTCGAAAGCGATTTTCATTATCTGTTCAGCAATACTAAGTTTTTCATATTTGGTGCAACCATAACTGAGAAATTTTGTTATTAAAATTTAAAAATATTGACACTAAATTATGTATCCGTTAATAAAACCTGAAACAGGTCGATTTCTATTCTTAATTTGACAATTTACAGTATAAAAAGATTACTCCCTTCTTGCACCCCCTCTGAATTAAGAGCATTCCTTCAAAAGTTTTAAATGTGAAGGGGGTTGTGTGGCACCATGTTCGAGAGGGATTTTCATTCTCTGTTCAGCAATACTAAGTTTTTTAAATTTGGTGCAATCATAACTGAGAAAATTTATTCTGAATATGTATAATATGGATGAATATCGATAACGGAAGAAATTAACAACATTATCTCTGAGGTCCTACAAAATGTTGTACTAGAATTCCAAGATTGTCTTGCTTATTGTCAAGGAGTGAATGGTGGTCATTTTGAACATTTCATTGTAAAATAAATTGAAAAACACTTCCTAAAAATATTTCCCTCATTCTACGTAAAGTATAAAAGTTTCACATTTTCAAAACAAATTTTCTCAGCTATAATTGCACCAAATTTTAAAAACTTAGTATTGCTGAACAGATAATGAAAATTCCTTCCGAACTAGGTGCCACATGATCTCTCTTCTCGTTTAAATTTTTTGAGGGGGTGCTCATAATTCAGAGGGAGTGCAAGAAGGGGGTAATATTTTCATACTGTAAATTGTCAAATTGACAATAAAAATCGACCTGTTTGAGTTTTTATTGAACAAATACATAATAACGCTAAAAATGAATTTATTCCATACATATGGACCGCAGTGTATATTTATTAACCATGCATATCTAAGTATTATTATTTAAAGTTTCACTAAAAATGTGCTATATTTTAATTAAATACATAATAAATTTATTTTTTGATATTCTGTTTTACGAAAACATTTTTTTAATGAAAATACGGTTTAGGTAAAATTAGATTAACATTAAAAAAATCTTTAATTCTTTTTCCACGCGACGCAACTAAATCTAGTAATAAAAATGAATTTCCCGAGAACTTCATGGCCATCTGTGTCTAATTAATATATTAAACTACATATATTTTAGACGTCTACAAATTGTGCTAATAAATAATTGGTCACTTTGAAGAAACCGTTACTTCCTTTGTAAAAAAAACATACATTGCGCTGCTTTGGTAATCAGCTAAACATTGAGCTGATGATTAATTTCGATTTCGTATGAAAACACATACAATCGACTTAAAGTTGGCTGACATGGTAGATAGAAAAGATAGAAATCTTCATATCTTAATCGCGAGACTAAGTGAAGTCACTAAGATTAATCTTTTCTTTGAAACGCGGCTTGTACATTCTTAAGCGTAGAATATGCTCTTTTATTTTACCGTAAGTTTTGATGTAAAAAAATTTGTAATGAAATCTTTATTTCGGGGAAATTTGCTTAAAAAGTTTTAGTAGTACAGATCATTAACTAATGAAATGCTGTACAATACCAAAGATTCTAATCAATGCTAGCACTTCAGTCGAATTAAGTACGTCAGCAGAGGATACTTGCAGGTGTCAGACACATTGATGCACTTTTTTATGCACTATCTAATTTATAAACTATCATTAGGAATATGTAGTATTTTTTCTAATTTAAAACATGTTTACTTTACTTATGATTACAATAATAAGTTTAAAAAAAATTGCATACGAAATTATTTCTAACATTAACAGTGTTGTTATGAGATCTGTCGCTGACAACTGGATCTGCAGTTTGAGAATTAATAAAGTTATAAAGTGTAATCAAATGTTTTTAAATTAATAAATTGCTTTAATACCCCAATAAATATTTGTAATACTTACAAGAGGACCCGTGCTTCTCTGCAGCAAATTTTTTGTTTTATAAATTTATATACGAGCACAGCACAATTTGCATGTTATTGTTTTACTAACCGTGCTATAAATCTGAAGTTGCATATAAAATTCTTCTAATTAGAAACGCATATTGTAAGTCAAGTTTAATGTTCACACCTAACTTCCCTTCAACTTAACCAATTTAAGTGGACAAATGCTTTCAAACCAAAACGAACCGCGTACTTCCATTATAACCGTAGATAAAGAGAAAGAAAGCTATGAAAACATATTAAATGTACAGGAGGAAATCAGACAGTATGGAGATTTTCTCAATATTATGCACACTATCTTGTATATAAATATGCACAATTTGCAAAACCAAATACGCTTTAAATATGTTCTAAATACCAAATAAGATTAAAACTTCCAAATATATACATAGGTTAAATATATTGAGCAGATAATCTTAAATTTGAATTTTGAGTGATAAAATTTTATCAACACACACGAAAAAATTAAAAATAATGGAACTGCTTTTGGATAAAACACACTTCTCGCCCTTACGCTAACGGCGTAAGTTACAGAAAAGAAAGCCGGCAGAGCTTTCGAATTAAAGATTGATCTCTCTTAGATATTAACATTGGTAGATTCGAGGTCTTGGCATGCCATAATATTAATCGGGCGTCAAGTAAAAACAAGTAAGTGATAAACTGCTGAAAATGGACTCAAACCTAAAACCTGCGTGTGACTGTCTGTTCGTCGTTCGAATGGAATGAAGATATAACCAGGTTCTTCCCCTTCTACTCTTTTATCTGAACCCTTAATCAGCTCTCTCTTGTCTTTTAGGCCGGTCCGTTTTGTTTTATTACAAAAATATAATTATTTTTTTACGTTAGCATTAACCGACAGATTTATTGTTTAAGTTATTTAATTTAAAATTGGAGATGTATAAATATATTCCCATTTTTGGTACAAGCACTACAATTTATTCAAATTTCTAGATGTAATGTAGCTACATTTAAAATTTAGTGAATTTTGTAGCTTTGCTTAATTTTGAATCTTATAGTTGTAGAACTATACTTACAAAGTTAGCAATGCATAAAATCATCTTTCAATTTTAAACTTCTCCAAAACAGTACTCTCACAAATCATTTATATATTTTTTTGCTAGATATATTATATATAATTTTTTTTAACTCTATTTATTATTCTCATTTCGAGATCAAAGTTTAAAAAGACAAAATTTTATTCTTCTTTTTTTCTTATACTTCGAAAAGACTTTAGGATCTGTTAATTGCCAAGGCTCAATTCGGTTGGTTATCCTGTGAGACAGAGTTCCAATTATCTCTCCATCTCTTAGGTGGTGTTCCTAGCGGTCCTTCCGTCAATAGCGATGTATGCTAGTCTCTCTTGGTCCATTCTGTCTATGTGGTCACGCCAAAACCTTCTTCCTTTCCTTCCCAATCTCACTATGTCTTTCACCTTGCATTTCTCTCTTATGTCGCTGTTTCTCACCCTATCTCTAAGTATCTTTCCTGCGATGGTTTTTTAGGTTTTCATCTCCGCTGTTCTAAGGTTGCTCTTTGTCTTATTCGTGTCAGCTCTAGTCTCGAAACCATAGGTTAGCACCGGTCTAAATAGGTCTTATATATCCTCACTTTGCTTTCAATGCGCATGTGGTTGTTTTTTCAGATGATATCTCTTAGACATCCTGAAATTGTTGCGGCTTTGTTGACCTGTGATTTTATGTCGTTTATCGGGTTGTTGCTGCTTGATGTGTCCGCTCCTAAGTAACGGAAGCTCATTACCTGTTCTATTGTTTATTGTTTATTGACATGTTGTATTTTTCACTAGTCTGATAAAACTTATGTGTTTGCCTTTGCATATCGTTTTCCGTTTCTGCCAGGAAATTATATTATATGTGCTAATATTTTCGCCTTATCATTGCCAATTTAATCCCATTGAGTAAATTTGGGGAATATGCAAAACTTATTGTTACAATTACAGTGGATCTAAGGCTGTTTTGAAAACCTGGCAACGAGCACTTAATACTGCCACTCCTCTGAAATTTGGCAAAAATGTGTCTCAAAATGTGAAAATTTAATAGAGCAATGGTGGGTTCGTGAAAACCGCATCAAAGCAATTAATTCTGTTATCATTTACAATCCGAATGAGGATAGCGACGACAGTGATTCCGACTATGATGATTATAAATCTGATAATACCGTAAGTACTACATGATTAAACATATTTATTAAATTTGAGCTGATAATTTATTTTTGTTGCATTCCCTTTTAACATAATTAAATATGTGCCTATTTCTAATAAAAAATATCAACAAGAGCTACATGAACGATTTCTGTTTACAATAAAGCAAAAAATAAAAATAAAACCTCTCAACATAGTTAAGTCGATACCGTCGTATATTGGTGATATGAGCTATATTAAGCATATTATAGTAAACGATAAAACTAAACGAAAAAAATTAGAGTTTGGATTAATTGGCATAAAATATTTGTGAACTCTTTATGGGCATTGTTAGAAGATACTAATTAGGAATTTTTTTAAAAATTTTCTTCAGTACATAATAGAATGATACTAAAATGTCAAACCAGGCAAAAGGTGCTTTTATTTAGAATAAAATAGCTCGTATTGAAAAAACGAAGGTTTAGTCAGAATCGTAGATCTGTGGAATAATTCAGACATAGATTTTATTAACAAAAGAACACATAATGGATTAACAAAATTAACAATTAATTTATCGACTACACAAATTACGATCTGGGCGAACGTGAAAATAAAAAACCTAGATAAATATTATTTATATAGCCAACAATCATTTTTCGACACATTTAACGGTTTTTTAAAAAAGCAATAAGGAGAACACAAAAAGTTGAGATTTAAAATCAGATGATAAGCTTAAATTGTATCCAATAAAATGAGGAATGACTGTGGTAGAGTGTTCTTGGTTTACTCTTTAAAAATTAATGTCCTTAGTAACTACTAGGTACTCTATGAAATAAAAATCTATACGCAACAGATGAAGTATTTAAAATTAAAATCTTAAGAAAGCTGAGTTAATAAATTCAATCTCAAGTAAGTTATAAAAAAAATGCATAAAAATAAAGAAACGTTGATTAAAAAGTTTCAATAGGTTGGTCATCTAATATAAGGAGACATAAAATAAAGTAACTATAATAATGCAGAATATTAACTGAGAAAAATTTCAAGGCATAAAACAAGATGCTAAAGAACAGCTTAACTCTCACAGATACCCTTCACCCTCTAGAACATAGAAGAAGAGTTGCAGACAAGTCATTGCTCTACAGATATTTCCATGGCAGATGCTCCAGAGAAATAAAAACTCTTGTACCACCATTGGCCACATTCGGCCGAAGAACTCGGCACGCTGATCAGTCTTACCCATTTACTCTCAAGATTGACACTACTAGGACCAATCTTCATCAATAATCCTTCTTTTACAGGGCTGCTACGGAATGGAATAAGCTTCCAAAATCAGTTTTTCCAGAGAACTATGACCTACAACTTTTTAAAAAGCGTGTCCACAATCATTTCCTTTCTATAATCCCTTCCCCTTCTAATAGTCGCAGTGCAGGCCGTCCGCGGCCCACACGATAGGTCTACCCTTTTTGCGACTATTTTCATAAAAAAAAAAAAAATTATTTTCTGATTAAAAAATGTAAAATATTGGTATAATTGTTGTATAATAACTTGGTTAGAGTCGTATGTTGTCACAGCCAAAGATACGAGTATTATTAGTACCATAATAATATTATAAGTACTTATCACTGCTTTTCACAACAAATAAATATTGAGTGTTATTAACAACATTACCTGGCATCTACATACTTATAATGGTACTCGTGTTACAGTTTTAATTTTATTTTCAGCATTCCGTAACAATTGCAAGTAAAAAATTTAATAGATTAGAATTTTTGTTTAGACTGGCCTAATAGTATTTTTTATTTTCTCTTAAGTGGTACGGGTTGGTACGTTATCGATTGGTCGTTTTGTCATTAAAATATACAGTGAGAAAAAGGCTGGTGTTGACACCGTTTATATTTTATTTCCTAGAAAGACGTTTCACAAAACTTTAAAATACATAGGCAGTTACTTTGCAATGTTTTTAAAAATCATTTTTGTTGAGTTATTTTCAATACAACATATTAGTCTACATTAAAAATTACCAATAAATTATATTTAAAAAAAAGAAATATTTATCGAAGTAGCTTTCCCTAAAATACAATTATATATCAATTAGAGGGTCCGACAGGCGTTGTCCTGCCCGAAAGTTTGCTTGCCTAAATTGGGAATATCAAACTCAGCGACTACGAAAACTGAATGTTTATTAGTTTTTTTATGTTCTATGTTCTCTTTAAACCGCTTTCCATTTACCACTTTCATAGGGATGCTAAAAAATTGGGAATATTACTATCAAACTCAGCGACTCCGAAAACTATTAATTCGAGACTAATATCGCCGCTTTTAATAGTTTTTATATTTAATCCCCTTCCCACCCCTTTCGTATGGGTGCTAACATAAACGGCAATGTCACTATCAAACTCAGTGACGCCGAAAATCAATAGCGGCAGCAGTTCAGCTACACTCCTGAAATTAAAAAAAACTTCGATTCTGCGATCATCCAAAAATTAACAACAAAGTAAAATAAATAAATAAATAAATTAAAAAAATATCTTTCAGATCGAATTGCAAATCGAAACCATTCCTCGAATCCACCTGTACACACACAAAAAATTACATCAAAATCGGTACAACCGTTTAGGAGGAGTTGAGTGACATACACACGAACAGAAGAATTATATACAGTGTGACCCATTTGAATTGGAAGCTCCGCTGTAAAATGCGCTTTTTTAACCGATCTTTCAATTTTTTTTTGTTACATTAAGCATCATAAACTGTGTTGTGAGCATACAATTTTATAATTAAATTTTCATTTCCAAAGCACTTTTTGTCATTTATTTCGTTGTCAAAAACGGCAAACTCTTATCAGGTAATTTTTTTTAAATTTGACTTCGCCACTGGATTCAGATTAGTCATAAATAAAAGACCTAAAATTCATATTAAAATATTCATTAACCACAAAGTTATAACAACATTAATGATGCAAATAAAGTATTTAAATCCATTTTTTACGTAGATTGTGTTCAAATTCAAAGACTTGCAACATGGCAAATATGATGTCCAACAATAATGCTAACTAACTAACTTTGTACAGGTCAATAATTCGCCCGGTAGTTACTTGTAGCAGCGAAACCTGGACCCTCAATTAACGGGAAATAAATAAGCTTCTTGTGTTTAAAAGACAAGTCCTCAAAATAATAATTGGACCCAATAGAGATTAAAAAACATAGTCAGGAACATAAAAGCTAACCGAATAAGATGGGCAAGTCATGTAGTACGATCAGATTGATAAAAACAATATTCCTTGAGAGACCAGGTGGTAAAAGATCAATAGGTAGACCCAGAAAAAGATGAAAGGATGCTGTCGCAGCAAATCTATCTAGGATGGGAGTCCAGCGGTGGCAAGTCGAAGCACAAGATCGCAGGAGATGGAGAGCAATAGTGGATGCGGCCAAGAGTTGTAAAGCCAGGACAGAAGAAGAAGATGAACAATAATGCAGTTGAATACCAAAAATCCAAAGTCGATATCTTATTCCTTTCAAAAGTTTTAACTGCTAAAAATATAGTAAAATTTATTTATGAATGAACTAGGAAATACTCTGTATACTTTTTATTTTTTTTTAACTGACTACAACATTGTATTCATGTACCAAATATCGTTAAAATTGTTTTACCAATAAAGAAGTTAAAAATACATAATTTTTTAATGTAAACAGCAATTCTCATTTGTTCATTTCAGCACAAGCCTGCCGTATTCTATCGCAGAGTTCCACTCTATACTTGGCCTCGTCTTGTAAAAAATGCTCAATAGAAAAAAATCTAATATTGATAGATCAGGCGAACTAGGGAGCCATTTAATTAACTCACTGCCTCTACCTATTCAACTGTTTGGAAAATTTTCGTTCAGCCACTGCCTAGCACTCCTAGCAAAGTGCACCGGACAACCATTTAATTGAAAGAATAATATTATTTCGGCAAGTGAAAGTTCATCAATTACGTCCGAAACTTCACCTTCTAAAAATGCTAAAAATTTATGTTCATTTATGTTTCCGTCAAAAAAGAATGGTCCTATTATTTTTTCATTTAAGATGCAACACTAAACATTCACTTTTTGGGAGTACTGGCTCTTGCACCAGTGTGGGGTTCCGGAGGCCCAATATCTAGTATTTTGAGAAGATACCATACCATTTTTCGTAAAATTAGCTTTAACGCTAAATAAAATATTTTTTTAAATATTTCTTGAATTAAGGTACTCTCCTCGAGACCACAAAAAAATTCCAAACTTCTTGCTTCATCACCGTTTTCTAGGGTGTGCAGACATTTTGATTTAAATGGTCACATTTTACTTTTTTTTTAATCTCGCCGAATATTCTCTCTTGGCAAGTTCAAATTCAAACTTGCCGCTTAAGCTAGTATTCGGGATGTCCGTAAAATAATCTTTTACAACACGTGCCGCGACGGGGCGAGAAAAGATGAGGAGGGGTAGAGATAGCTTACTTGGAACTGGTGCAGTTTGCCTCTCTGGAGGATGTCGCCGTGCGCCTCGATGGAGATGGTAAAGTGCTTTGATAATAGATGGGTCGCTGATTCAATTGTTCTACCTACTGCAAGTTGCCGAGCTTTTTGTGGGTCATCGCTGTGGTTATCTTGATTGATTACACGTGTATTCGTTTTCATTGAAATAAAACACTATATAATTGCCATTTATAGTATATTGAACTCGATACATGGAGACGCCATTTTGTGTCCCACCGAAACATTTTTAATAGTACAATTTCCGGTCTCGTGTATCATTAGAATCTTCTCACTGGTTGTTGACGCGAACTGAATATAATCAATAATAGGATTCACATGGTACTGTTTAACTGCAGTAATAAAAATTTAAATAAAAATAAAATAATGTGTTAATTTTCAGCACGTGGTGTTCCAAACGCAATGTTCTTCGCTCGGTGGGTCGGAAGCCAGAGGTGTTTATCGCTCGGAAGTCTAGACGCAAGAGAGAGAGATCGAAAACCGGTCAAGCGTTTTCATTGGTCCACGCGTAACCGTCTTTTTGCACACGGTGTGTAGCTGTTTGATACTAACACATGCCTAGAGGCTAATAGCTTGTCGGAGTCTGAGCCGTAATAAGGGTGTTTTAAATCAAGAAATTGCGTGTAGAGAAATCCTACTGTTGAAATCACGAATTTTCAACAACACGGTCATTTGGATTTCTTAGGCTAAGGCCTTACTATTGCATTGCGTTGCGTCATCGCAGCGTCAGCGCTGCGTGGTTTTACATATACATGCCTAAGACATGCCACATTATGCTTTGCGTCGTCGCACACGATGTTTTAATGGATGGACGGACGAGAGACTAACTTCGATGCGACGACGGGCAGTATTAATTGGAAAGCAACAATAAAACACGTTTGTTCCGATCCATTGTTGATCAAGCTGCGATGGCGTGCGTCACCCTCTTGCTTTGCGACGTCGTGCGTCTTCGCAACGCAGGTGTGGCATACAATGCGTTGATTTATTTATTTAACGTATGGCACAACACATGATAAATTTATAAAATATGTAAAAAATTAACGAGTAAATAAGACATTACAATGTACGAGTTACAAACAGACATATAAGTAGATACAAAATTGGTATATTAAAAGATCTAGTTCAGCTATCCATTTAAGGCTTAATTGTGTGGTGTGAAAGAAGTCCCTCAAATCCCCTTAATATGCCCTCAGTTTACACTCTGTTTTGGTTTGGGTCGCCACAGTCGCAACCTGGGTTGGGTCGTTTTCCCCATTTATGGTGGTTATGGGCACACACATCATGTCCTGTTCTAATACGGTTTAAGGTCTTCCATACATGTCGTGGTTGGTCGAAGCCATTGGGTTTAACGACTGGGTCGTTTTCAGTCAAGAGGGACTGCCATTCGAAGTTGATGTTGAAGTTATTGGCTGCCAGTTGTCGTGCTGATAACATTGGTGGTTTCCTAGTTTGAAGCCAGTTTATTGCCAGCTCCGGGATATTCTTAAGGAGAGGGAGATGTGTGTTATTAATTATTTTCTTATATTCTTTTGTTTTAAGATGTTTTTTGAATGATAGAGTTCTATCTAAGATTACCCCGAGATACTTTGGATACCGTTGATAGGGTAGCACTGTATTATTCATTTTGACTTCTACTTCATAATTTGCCTTATTCTTATTTAGGTGGAAGCAGCTTTTATTTAGATTTGGTATTAACCGTCACTTGGTAAAATATTTGTACAGTTTGTTGAGTTCGTTGGTCAACGTGTTTTCGGTAGGTTTAAATTGTTTGTGTTGTACAGCTACGGCTATATCGTCAGCGTACCCAAACTTTATCGCGTCTGTTTTAGGCAAATCTGAAATATAGAGGTTGAAAAACATTAGGGCCAAAACTGAGCCTTGAGGCAATTCATTGTTGAGTTTTCTCTATTTGCTTAAGTTATTAGCGTGGAAAATATTTTTAAAGATAATACATAACCGAATTTATAAGGAGTTAGAACAAGACATTGTTGACACTCAAATGGGTTTTAGGAAGGGCGTGGAAACAAGAGAAGAGCTCTTCGTACTAAACGTACTGAGACAAAGGTGCCTAGATATGAATCATGATATGTACATCTGCTTTATCGACTTTCAAAAGGCATTTGATAGAGTCCGACACCCAAAACTCCTAGAGATACTAAAGAGAAAAACATCGATAACAAAAACATAAGAATAATATCCAATCTCTATTGGCATCAAACAGCACGAGTCAAAGTCGGGGAAGATCTGAGTGGGGAGATTAAAATATGTCGAGGTGTTAGACAGGGATGTGAACTGTCGCTTCTCTTGTTCAATGTATATACGGAAGGCATCTTTAAAGAAGCGCTGTCAGAGAAAACCGGTGGTATTGTCATAAACGGGGAAAGAATTAACAACTTGCGATACGCAGACGATACCGTTATCTTCGCCGACAGTCTGAAAGATTTACAACATCTGGTTGAGTTAACAAGCATTTTCTGCAAGAAATATGGCCTAGATATGAACCTAAAGAAAACCAAAGTCATGGCAACTTAAAAAAACCAAAGCACAAATCACAATAGACCATCTATGAATATTAATAACGACAACCTGGAATGGGTATCCTCTTACAAATATCTTGGCACATGGGTAACTGAAACAGCAGAACACACAAAAGAAATCAAGTGTCGAATTTAAGTAGCTCGCAGTGCTTTCATAAACTAAGAACCAGAATGCTAAAATGCTAAATATTCTCTACTCTGTTGTATGGAATGGAGGCTTGGACACTTAAATAAAAAAACATCAAGAACATAGAAGTATTTGAAATGTGGTGTTATAGGAGAATACTGAGAATACCATGGGTTGACAAGGTTTCAAATGAGGAAGTACTAGGCCAAATAAATAAAGCCAAAGAAATTAGTAACACCATAAAAAGGAGAAAATTAGAATATCTGGGACATGTTCTGAGAGGAGATAGATATAATATCCTTAAGCTAATTATTCAAGGCAAAATAAAAGGCAAGAGAACGATTGGCAGAAGAAGAATCTCTTGGCTGCGCAACTTGAGGAAGTGTTTTGGTTGCACGTCCGCAAAACTCTTTAGGCGGGTGATTGATAAGGTCCAAGTAGTGGTGATGATTTCCGATGGGAGCGGAATTTTAAGAAGAAGATCGAGTGTTTTAAATCGCCGAACCCAAGGTAGAACTAAAATTAGTAACAATATAGTCACGCCTTTTTCCCGTTGGGGTAGGCAGAGACCACTTCCTTCCACTTCCGCTACGGTTCTTACACACATCTTTTGCTTTCTCTACTTTCATCAGTGCTGTCATACATGCTTCTCCCTTCTACGTGACTAAACCATGTAAGCATTCCTTTATCTATCTTTGTAACCACATCTTCTTTTACACCACAGCGTTCTCTTATCTCACTATTCTTGACTTTATCCACCCGAGTTACTTCTGCAAAACTTCTCAGACTACTCATCTCCGCAGCATGTTTTCATGCTTTGTCTACCAGACCCAACATTTACTACTATACATAAGTTTAAGAACCAACAGTTCTATGCACAGCCAGGCGTGCCTTTTTTGACACTTTCTGGCTGTTCATAAAGCTATTTATTTATAAAATCAACTTCTTTAACAAATTTCTTATTACTTTAGAAGTGTATTTAAATAAAAATAACTAATTTTTAAAGCAAAAAATATAGAAATAATTTTTTGCTTAATATTAATTGAAGAACAAACATAACAAACAAAGTTGTCACCGACACTGAGAAAATGTATCGTCTAATAAACTTCGAATCCCTAATTTGCAAATTACTATATCAGATACTTTTATTTCCGATATAATTGTTTTGTCCCTGGAACTTTCAAGGAACTCTTTCAATTTAGTAAATTTGTAAATGAAAGTTTTTTTCTTGTTGGCGAAAAATAAAGAGGAAAAGGAGAAAAAAAAACAAAAGGAATATTTTTAATGCGTCGTCGAAGACGGGTCCATTCGTTTTCTCACCGAAAACACAGTTTGAAAAGATGGTGTTGAATTGGCGCAGCGTTTATCCTCCCTTGTATTTTTCGGTCAGCATTCGACGATGACTAAGTGGACTTTGTTGTTCGCAAGACTAAGAGAAATGATGATTCCGCATTGAGAACTGTTCCCCCGGTTCTTTTTTCGGCAAACCTTCTCACACCCCGATGTTGGAATTCTTTCACTTTACTATTATTCCGTTTCTTTTGTATAAAGTCGAAAATGTCATTCGTTTGAACGGGAATACGATTAAACAGTTATTTTTTTCCTTGCCATACTGTTAAAATTATTTTTTTGCTTGATTAATTTACATTAAAATACTCCATGCTTCCCAATACTCGCAGATGCATAATCTTGATACATTTCTAGCTCAACATACAGTAATCATATTTATACCTGGTGTTTTAGTTGTATTTATTTATTTATTTATTTATTTATTTATTTATTTATTTATTTATTTATTTATTTATTTATTTATTTATTTATTTATTTATTTATTTATTTATTTATTTATTTATTTATTTATTTATTTATTTATTTATTTATTTATTTATTTATTTATTTATTTATTTATTTATTTACACTGTTCTACAGAAAAAAAGATTTCCAATTACAGAAAAAGAACAAAGTAAACATTTGCACAATAGTACTAACAATAAAAAAGCTTAAGAGTAATACACAATTTACAAAATTAGGCTAACATTAGTAGAAAGCTTAAGGCTAACACAACAATATTACTGCTGATAATAATAGCTCTTAATTTGCCTCACATTACAATAGAATATATCAAGCTGGTCACTTATTAGGTTATAGTTGCTACACATAGTATGAACAGGAGAGTTTTTAAGTATATTTGTTCGTGGTGTGGTAGTGTAGAATGAGTCAGTGTATCGAGATGCCTGACGGGGAATTTTAAAGTTTATCTGATGTAGTAAGCATTGATATTTAATTTCATTGTTAATTATTTTGTGTAGCATAATGACACTAGAACATTCTCGTCTTCTATCCAGAGTGAAAAAGCTATGTCTTGACAGTAAACTCTCGTGTGCCGTGCCAATTAGTGGATAAGTCCGATCTACTTTAAAACTTAGGTATTTGAGAAAGCGTCTTTGGATTGCCTCCAGTTTATAAATATGCACTTGATAATATGGGTTCCAGATAACCGATGCATATTCTAGCTTTGATCTCACAAAAGCATAGTAGAGAGTTTTAAGTGTTAAATGGTTAAAGTCGCGGCCTACTCTAATTATAAATCCATACATACGGTTTGCTGACGTAGTTATATTGTCTATGTGGTTTTGGAAAGATAGCTCTCGGTCGAAAGTAACTCCAAGATCCTTAAAATTACATGGTCTGTCTAAAGAATAATTGTCTATCTTATAGTCAAATATAATTGGATCAGATCTCAATGTATATGACATTACGCAACATTTGGTAGGATTTAACGCTAAATTATTACGACTGCACCATTGGCTTATTTGATTAAGATTTTTCGATAGTTTCTCACATTCAGTCATATTAATGATAGGAGAGAAAGTTTTTAGATCACCAGCATACAGTAAAAAATTAAGCTTAATTATGTCACCAATGTCATTGATAAAGATATTAAACAGTAGTGGACCGAGGTTAGATCCTTGCGGTACACCTAATTTGGCGAGGTATTTGTTAGACCTAAATCCATTTAACTGCACATACTGTGTGCGGTCGGACAGATATGATTTGAATAACGCAAGTAGGTTACTCGATAAGCCGAAATTCGAGAGTTTTTGCAGCATTAGATAATGGTTAAGTCTGTCAAATGCTTTGGTCATATCCATGTAAATAACATCTGTCTGAATTCTGTTATCTATATTTTCCGCTATGTGTTGTGCAATAACGGTAAGATTTGTTGTTGTTGATCGGCCTTTTACGAAACCGTGCTGCTGGTCTAAAATATAATTGTTGACGTGTTGCACCAATATTTCAAATACCTTGCAAAAATTGCATATAATTGAAATCGGCCTGTAATTTTTTATATCAGTTCGCGTTCCTTTTTTAAAGATCGGACATACCTTAGAGCACTTCCACATAGAAGGTATCGTATGTGAACGAATGCAAACCTTAATAAGGGTTGTTAATGGGTGAGCTAATACTGAAGCACAGTCTCTAACAATAAATGCAATAAACGTTTTATAGACCGTATATTCTTTAAAAGAAGCATACTAATAATATTCAGTTACTTTCAATTTGACTGGAAAAGAAACTAACTTTTAAAATTAAAATGGCACACTATATATTTAATTTAAAATTTAAATTTTAATGAGGTATTATAATTTTTATTGTGGTTTATTAAGAATAAATAAATTAAATTTACTTAACATCAAATTAAATCCTTTAAATTATCTTCAATATTAAAATAATAATGCAACAGTTCAAACGTAATTCAAAAACCCTAACTTTAAACAAAAATGTTTAAAATGTTCTCCTTATTGTTTCAGGCAAAATTTGGCTTGGCGCAAAAGTTCATAAGACGTTCGGTACATTTCTGTATAGTAGTATTAAGTGCTTCAATTTTATTTTTGATAATATTTTTAAAATCTTTTAAATGTATAAGAGTCGTTTTGTACTCTACAAGCCCTAACCACTATATGTTCGGACGGACAAATTTTTTGATGATTAATAATTTATTATTCCTTAAGTATTATTATAATTTACCAAACACATTTTTTCTTTAAACTAGGTAAGTAAATATATGTTTAGTGTGAGTGTTTTGGCTTTTTTTTTATAAAAAATTATGTCAAACAATAGTATTAAACTGTCATAATTTATTAACCTCTAAATGTTCGGACAGCTAGACAATGTAAGAAGATATTTAAATATTTTAAAAGTAGGCTGTGAAATATACGCACTATTTTAGATAGGTTTGTTTACTAGTTGACATTTGTTAGTTTGTTAAGTAAAAATGGGCCGGGGATTAGTCACACCGTTAAAAATTTTATAATTGTTTTTTAAAAAACATAAAGAAGGCAAGTCAATGTCTCAAATTGCTTCTGATCTTAAAATATTAAAATCATCAATTGAAGACATCGTTAAAAAACACTGGTAATTTAACTGTTCGTGGTAAAATCACTTTAACGTTACAATTGGTAACGATTCAATTGAACGCGTAAGTCAGCTGGTATATCTGGGTACTAGTATTAACGAAAACTGGAACCCTAGTACAAAAATCAAAAGTAGAATCGTTAAAGCACAACAAATTTAATGAAATTTAAAAAAATACTTTGCAATCATGATCTCAATTTGGAACTTTGCATGAGAATGGTTTACTGTTATATATTCCCAGTATTGCTTCGGTCTACTGGAGATTTACTGGCTTATGTCACTCAGCTCTGAACAAACACTATTTAAAAGTTTGGTGAATCCCGTGCAATAGCCTTGGATATATCTAAAGCCTTTTACCGAGTTTGGCACCAGGCATTGTTAAGTAAATTATCTGTCTACGGTCTCCCAACAAAACTGCGCCAATGGCTCTTGAGCTTCATGCAAGATCGCTCCTTACATGTGGCAGTTGACGGTATTTATTCTGATGCGTTTAAAACAAATTCCGAGGTCCCCCAGGGTTCCATCCTGTCCTTCACCTTATTTCTTTTACACATCAACGACCTCTTGAAAACCACCACGAACCCCATTTACAGTTTCGCAGACGATAGCACATTTGTCTCAACCTTCACATCCTATCGATCACTTTCGGTGAATGATACAAATAGACTCAGGCAGGAACAGGTTGATTCCATTAATAGAGATCTTAAAGCAATCGTCGAGTGGGGAACCAACAATCTTGTTCAGTTCAACGCCCAAAAAAACACAAAGTGCCACGTTTTCGAAGAAAGTGAATTCCTCAAATCATACCATCACAATGTCCGGAAATACCCTTGAACCAAGTCCCTCCATCTTGATTTTGGGAGTCACGGTGTTTAATAATATGTCTTGGCATGACCATGTTGCTAACATCGCAAAGTCGGCAAGCCAGAGGCTAGGTTTTCTGTGGAAAGCCAGAAAGTTTTTTACTCCTGATCAACTGTTGACGACGTACAAGGCTCAAATCCGAACTCTACTGGAGTATTGCTCGCACATTTGGGGTTCAGCACCAAGGCATTCTCTTCGTCTTCTAGATTCCATTCAGAAAAGAGCCATTCGCTCGATAAACAGCTCAACTCTCACAGATACCCTTTACCCTCTAGAACATAGAAGAAGAGTTGCAGACCAGACATTGCTCTACAGATATTTCCATGGCAGATGCTCCAAAGAAATAAAAACTCTTGTACCACCATTGGCCACATTCGGTCGAAGAACTCGGCACGCTGATCAGTCTCACACATTTACTCTCAAGCTTGACACTACAAGGACCAATCTTCATCAAGAATCCTTCTTTTACAGGGCTGCTACGGAATGGAATAAGCTTACAAAATCAGTTTTTCCAGAGAACTATGACCTGCAACTTTTTAAAAAGCGTGTCCACAATCATTTCCTTTCTATAATCCCTTCCCCTTGTAATAGTCGCAGTGCGGACCGTCCGCGGCCCACACGATAGGTCTACCCTTTTTGCGACTATTTTCATAAAAAAAAAAATCTCAATTTGGAACTTCGCATGAGAATGGTTTACTGTTATATATTCCCAGTATTTCTTTACGGAGTTAAGGCATGGACCTTGACTGAATCGCTTTTGAAGATACTAGAAGCATTCGAGATGTGGGGTATATCGCCGTATTCTGAAGATCAGTTGGGTAGATAGAGTCACAAACTAAAAGGTATTGCAACGCTTAAATAAAAGTTAAAAAGTCGTAAACGCGGTTAAACGACGTAAATTGGAATACTTCGGTTATATAATGCGTCACTCAGAAAAGTACAACATACCACACCGTGTTATAAAAGTCAAAATCATGGAAAAAAGAAGTGTGGGCCGCCGTACTAGTTCCTGGCTTAAAAATCTTCGCCAGTGGTTTGGAAAAACTACCAGTGAATTTTTATTAAGAAGAAGAAAAAGTGGTAAAAGTACTGGACGCCCACAATTAGTAACTGAAGAAAATAGAAGACTTTTAGTAAAAATTTGCAAGGCTCAAAGAAGATCAACACTGCGCGTAATTACCTTCTTGAAATCAACAAACTGGGTTAAATTTTGGATGAGAGTGTTGTCGAAAATGGATTCATAAATCTGGAGTTAAGTGATATTTAGCGATGAATTAAAATTTGATATCAGTTTGGGTGATTGTAGGAAGCGTGTAATTAGAAGCAAAGCAAAAGCATTTCATAAAGATTGTCTAAAGCGAACAGTTAAGTTTCCTCAAGAAATTATGGTTTGCGGATGCATATTAGAAAAGGGTCTGGAGAAATTGCATTCTTTAGATGGTACGATTAATGCGCAGAAATATTAAAATATTGTAACAAAATATTTATTACCAAGCATTCAAGAGTTACATCCTAATGAAGATAATATAATTTTTCAACAAGATGGTGCATCTTTACATACTGCTAAATCCACAAAAACATGGCTGGCAGATAATGAGATTAACACCTTAGACTGGCCTTCGAGCAGCCCAGACCTCAACATAATTGAGACACTATGGCATAAAATAAAACAGTGCCTTAGAAATAATCCCCAACGCACTATTCAGGATCTACGTATGAAACTTTAAGAAATTTGGGACTTATTTCTTGCTAAAGAATGCCAAAAGCTTGCGGCAACAATGCCCTATAAAAGCCGTAATCAAAGCTCGAGGAGATGTTACGCCATATTAAAATAGCTGAATTTTTTTTTTAAAAACATCCAAATGTTGTTTTTATTCAATTATTACAGTTTTTACCTTGTTTTAACTTAGAAATGTTGTGACAATTTTTTTTTGTATCTAGTTACTCGTTCGTAAAAAATTATTAAATGTTTAAAATGTACTAACATACAAAATTGAAAAAAATTATAAAATATTTTATATAATATATTACGAGGGCAGTTTGATAAGTCAGTGACTTTTTGAATTTCCCGCGCAGTTACTCCAAATGCAACAGTGCTGCCGTCAACTATAATCTATCAGTGGACAACTTTCTAATTATGAGCAAGCTACGTCGTGCAGTTGGTGTTTGATAGCCGTTCAAAGCAGACAACCTCGTGAATTTTTACGAAAATGGAAAAAAGTGAATTTCGTGTGCTGATTAAGCATTACTTTTTACGTAAAAAATCGATCACTGAAACTAAGGAAAGACTTGATAAATACTACGGGGACTCGGCACCATCAATTTCAATGGTTATGAAGTGGTTTACAAAGTTCCGTTGTGGTCGTACCAGCACTAGTGACGCCGAACGTCCAGGTCGCCCAAAAGAAGTGATCACGCCGGAAATCGTCGATAAAATCCATAAAATGATGTTGGATGATTGGAGAATGAAAGTGCGTGAGTTGGCTCATGCTGTAGGTATCTCAACTGAACGGGTACATCATATTTTACACGAATATTTGGACATGAAAAAACTCTCTGCGAGATGGGTGCCGCGATTGCTCACACTCGACCATAAGCGCAATCGTGTGACCACTTCAAAAGAGTGTTTAGCGATGTTCAGCCGTAATCCGGACAAATTTTTGCGCCGTTTTGTTACTGTGGATGAAACATGGATCCATCACAACACGTCAGAGACCAAGGAACAATCGAAATAGTAGGTTGCTCGGGGTGAACGTGGACCAAAGAAGGCGAAACAGAGTCTGTCAGCCAACAAGGTCATGGCCACAGTTTTTTGGGATGTACGCAGTGTCATTCACATCGATTACCTCAAGAAAGGTAAAACGATCACCGGCGAATATTATTCAAGAATATTATTCAAGACAATGCACGTGTGCACACTTGTCTAGTCACGATGGCCAAAATCCACGAATTGGGATACGAACTGCTACCCCATCCAGCATATTCTCCAGATTTAGCCCCTTGCGACTATTTTCTCTTTCCAAACCTAAAGAAATAGCTGGGCGGTAAGAGATTTGAGTCGAATGAAGAAGTCATTACCGAAACAAACGCGTATTTTGGGAGCTTTGAAAAAACCTATTATTTGGAGGCAATAAGAAAATTAGAAAAACGCTGGACTAAATGTATCGAGCTAAAAGGTGATTATGTAGAAAAATAAAATGTTTATTTGCGGAAATAAATTTGTTTTATTTAAAAAGTCACTGACTTATCAAACCGCCCTCGTATAATATATTATATATATATATATATATATATATATATATATATATATATATATATATATATATATATATATATATTATATATATATTTGTTAGATTTTAATACCGTCCAAGCATACCTATAGTGGTTAGGGCTCGTATTTCCTTTAAATAACCCTATAAAAAAACCATTAAATGGTGTAAGATCGATGGCTCAGATCTTTTGGGCTACCTTACTTGTCCATATTTGCTGATTCACCCATTAGGAAATATTTTATTCAAATGACCAGCTGCAACTGCGGGATTGTGTGCTTCATTATTCTAAAAGTACACGTTGGCACGCATATTTAGAGGCAGATCTTTAAACAGGACAAATATACTTGCAGAAATTTTAAATAATTATTCCTGTTATAATAGCTTTATAGAATTTTGGTCCATTTATAAATCAGTCAATCATACCACACCACAAGTTAATCTTTCAAATTCTTTAAAAGTTAGTCTTCTATGTCCAATTCGGATTATTTGGAATCTAGTAGAGTAGTAGTTACGCCGGTATACTATCCCTTAAAATCGGCTCTCATCTGACCATAAGAATAAATAAATAATAGTTACTATCTTCATTTGCCGTCATTAACCACGCAAGATAGCATAATGGATATCCAAAAATATGTTTAGTTTAATGTACTACGTTGTTCATGGATTTTTTCTACAAATTGACAGTACGTATTAAGCTTTTTATAAACTTTTTTTTCCATAGTTTATCAACAACTTTTTCTCATAAAAGAAATTAAATTCTGTTTTAGTAACAACTAAAGCCATCAGCTTCTAAAAATAAATTTTACCTTGCAAAATTTCTTTCAACTTTTCAAAATTTAACTAGCTTAATATTACTTGTAGATTAATGCACTGATTATGATCCTGTAGATAAGATTAAAAACGCGTTATGCTTATGAAATTAAAAATTTTATACGGAATACAACTGTTTTCATTTTTTTGATATTCTAAACGTGTACAGAGTACACAGCCATTAAGATCTCTAGATGTTTCTCAAAATTCCTTTTCCTAATCCTATCTAACATTGATGGGCTGCAATAGGGTTAGCGAATAAAAATGTTTTAAAATAAAAGTCTATCAAAATTTAAAAGATAAAATTTTAATTTTTTAATGATTCTATTTATAAAATCCATATTAAGTTTACATTAAACAACTTTGTGTTAGTGCTTTCGAGCTAAGTCTCGTTTTTAGCAGTCATCTTTTCCATTATGGTAATTAACATGTTAAGGTATCGTTTGAGTAACGATGGACGTTTATGGCCTTCATTTATAATTTAGTAATCACTTTGTAATGGAAAAATAAAACACCGGTAGCCAAAAAAAAAACAAATGTCATCAACCCTCACTCACAG
Source organism: Agelastica alni (assembly GCA_950111635.1). Classification (NCBI taxonomy): domain Eukaryota; kingdom Metazoa; phylum Arthropoda; class Insecta; order Coleoptera; family Chrysomelidae; genus Agelastica; species Agelastica alni. The sequence continues at coordinate 45,842,175 of OX467712.1, read as the reverse complement.
TAAAAAAAAGAGATAAAATAAAAATTAATAGTCGCTTAGACAAATGACACTCCTCTTCTGACACTCAGTCCCGAAAATATTGTGTGAACATTATTTAAAACCGCACCTTTTCTAGTGTTTTCGTGATGAGAGTGATAAATTATTTTTTACTTTATGTAGACACGTATGAATCTTATTTAACACACAATATTTTTGCGTTACTTATTCAACGATTTATAGTCGGAGAGCTTTTGATCTTGTTAAACACACAAACCAAACCTTTGTCGCAATTAAAATTAGTCGGAAGCCTATTTGGTTTACCAATCTTCTTTGTAATTTAATCCCAGTGATTTTTTTTATAATTATAGTGCGTCGACAACTTAAGTCATTGGCACCATTACACAGTACTGCTAGGGTGATAAATTCCGTGGTATTTCAGACTTACTTATTTTATTTATATTTTATTAAAAAGGTTTAAATCTTTATGAACTTAACTACGTTCTCTAATTTTTCTGGATCAGTAAGGTTGTATTACAGATTATCCGTTAAGTTAAATTGTGTTCTAATTCTTTCGTATGCGTTGCATTCACAAAGGATATGTGAGATTGTAAGGCGTTCTCCACATTCACTGCATGTCTTGGGTTCTTCACCGTTTATTAGATGTCCATGAGTAATAAAAGTATGTCCAATTCCAAGTCGGTGAATTTTTATCAGGTCCTTCCTCGGGAAGGCTACAGGCTACATTTTCTATTAGTGACCCTAGATCGTTGTTTATATTACTCCATTCGTGTTGCAAGCTTTTGTGTATGATTGATTTTACAAAGCATTTTTAGTCTGTATGTTTGGTATTATCAATCTCGGCTGCACGACGTGCTGCTTTATCAGCTAGTTCATAACCTCTGATTCCTATGTGGCTGGGTACCCAGGTAAAGGTTATGTCCTTACCTTCATCAATCAAATGTTTCAGAAGAGAAATAAATCATCATTTGGACAAAGGGGTCTTCTGAAAAAAAGTTATTTATACCTTGGAGTGCGCTCATTGAGTCTAACACGATTATGTATTTTGTAGTGGTTTCTATTATGCCAGAGCGCTTGCCAGATTGCATATACTTCAGCAGTGTAAATAGAGGAAAGTTTAGGAAGGGGCCATGTATACAAACTATTGTTTACAACTAGTTGTGATCTTACTCCTCTGCAGGTTTTGGACCCATCCATGTACATATGTATTGTTTCTGGATATTCTTCTAAAATCCTGAGAACGCATATGAGTGGAATTAGCCGTGGGGAAATTTCTTAGGGGCTCATAGGTAGAATCGCTGGATGGGTGATTTGAAAATTGTTAGACAATTCGCATACTCTTATATACGATGGTCTTGTTATGGTTGGTCGATTACTGTATCTTTTAATGTTCTGATGAAAAAAGTGATAATTGGGATGATTGTGCTAGAACGCTACACATATAGCTCAGAAGAATTGACTGAAACCTTATTCGTAATCCCAGTGTTACATTTTAAGTTTGTTTTGACACTGAAGATTAGGTCTTTTATTTTTATCTTAGACTTTCCTTCCTATTTTGGTTAGTTTAGATTTATAGGAATAAGGAAAGAGAGCAATAGAGGTCGGTAAAATTAAATTCTGGCAAGAAATATTTGTTTTCGTCTTTTAAGTTATAAACTTGAACTTATAACATATATAAGATGGAAGGCATAATTGATTGCATGAGAAACTTATCCAGGATTAAACCGTGCCATGTCAACCTTGAAAATTTTTTGCTCAAGTAGAAATCCAATTAATTTGTGGTCATCTGATTAAACAGAATCAATCAAACCAACAATATACTGAAAACAGATCCCTTGGACCGTTTTCACTCAATCATGTTGCTATGGATACCTACATTTTGTTTCAATTCGATTTTGACATTTCAAATATTTTTCTTCTTCTTCTTATCCATATTTAAGATCTTTCGATCTGTTAGTTTTGCAGGTTCCTCTGTATCAGTTCCTGGGAGGTGGACTGCCAGCTGTCCTTCCATCTCTTAGGTGGTCTTCCGGGTGCTCTTTCAAATATTCAATACTTCAAAATATCACGATTTGGTTGTAATCCTTATGAAAATATTAATGAAATTATCGAATCAAATATACCAAAGAATACAGTTTACAGTAAATAATTTGTACGGAAAGCGTTTATGGACTTTTGCAATGTGAACATGAGAAGAAAAGATGGTACAGAGTTTAAAGAAGCTCTTGTCTAAACCATGTGGAACCCAACAAGTAAACTTTTACAAGAAAAATATTATAAGAAAATAAAAGTTATTATTAAACCCATTCAAAATCGTTGTATTTCAACAAGCGCGAGCTGCCCGCGATTCTATACGATGAAAACTACAATTATATCCCTGTAAAAGAAAACAAAGTTTAAGGTCAAGTGCAGTAGAAATAACAAAAATGATAAATTTGTGGGATGAAAATACCCCTGAAGGGCTGCAACGAAAATTCACATAGCTGCCGTAGAATTAGCTTGGCGAGGTGGGGAAGCTGCTGTTTGTTTGATTGCCTTTTTTGGAATTAAAACAAATAACGATGGTTCTGTAACAAATCGAGTTGAATATAACCCTGTAACACGCAAGACCTGCCAAGGTGGTTCAAGAATGTGTACTGACGGCAAATTTTTAGTTGAAAACAACGACAGCAACGTATGTCCTGTCATATTATTTAAAAAATTGTATTAAAAAAGGGGCGTAAATATTAAAACGAATAAATTATTCCTAAGAACAAATCGTTTCTGAAAAGCCGAAAATGATCATTGGTATGATAATTTGCCAATTGGAAAAAATATGATTCAAAATTGGACGAAAACGTCTACCTAAGCGATTGGCTTGAAAACCAAGGAAAAAAATATTAATCACTCCAATAGATTGACCGCGGTCAGTCGGTTGGCCAAAAGTGGTGTACAAGAGCAAGAGCTTATAAAAATTACGGGGAATAATAATTCCAACTCAATAAAACCCTATTTAAATATTGACGAAGAACATCATAATAAAATTATTAACAGCATGCGTAGTGAAAATACATCTTCATCTGTTATAGAAAAGACCAACTTCTGGATCTTCATTTAATTTTTCTAATTGTTCCTTTGATAATTGCACATTTAAATAAATTGTTTCTGCTCTGTATTTTTATCCATAATCAGCAAAAAAATTTCTATCTGAATAACCCTCAAACATTGATAAATGCTCAAAAATTTTATAACAACTTTTTCAATCTTTTCGCGAATTGCTACAACAACCCTAATTTTATATAGAAAGGTAAGAACCTGATGGAGGTACCAAAGTTTTTCGGAGGTCATTGTTTTGACCGACTGAAAGCACCCTCGGATGCCAACTATTCTTGATCCGGTGATTTTGTCGGTCCTCACATACTTTCAATCAAAAATTTAAGTTTATAAAAAATCAATGATCTGTAAGTGAGACAAAAAAGTTTGAACAAGCGCGAACGAAGCCTGCGCAGTCAGCTCACTCTGGAAGTTCTTTTTTTATGTTTTTTTTTAATATTGTATATCTTAAATGCCTTAATGTAAATTAATGAACAGTAATTTTGACTTTAAAATTAAGTCAAAACCCTGAGATAAAATATAAAAGATAAATTCAAGAAGAATTTTGCATTTTGCTTTAAATCCTAATCTTTAGATTTTTCATTCATTAAAGCAAATGGATATGAGTACTGTTAGTAGTTTAAAATAACTTTAAAACAAATAGTTATCTGTCACCGGTAGATAAATTTAACAACTTAAAGAATCTCTTGGCACTAATTATCATTCTAAATAAAGTTATTTAATTTGTATAAAGTAACAGGATGTACCTACGGGTGCAAAAAGATAAAACTTTTGTTTTATCTAATTACTACAAACCGAGTTGAGACTATCGATGAGTTTTTCTTACTTGTTTTTATCTTGTGTTAGTCCACATTTTTAACTTTGTTTACATTTTAATTGGCTATCCCAGCAGAGACATTTTACATTTCTTTATTCATTTCATTCATTTAATTCCATGATACAATAAACGTAAATACAGAGTTCCTTGTTTTGTCTGTCGAATGAGAGTAGTACAATATTGCGGAAATGTATACTAGTTTCCACGAAACTACTTTGGTAAACCAAGTTCTACCTAGAAAACTCTAGTTTTCACTGATTTCCTTTAACTGGTACATTTTATTCAAGTTGTAAGAGCTCATGGAAAATCTTCTCGACTTTAAGCTTACAACTTTGTGCGTTTCTAAATGAACATTACGTTGCAAAATTTAATAGTGAAAACATTGGTCTATCCGACTATGCCAGGAATGGCTACAGGTGCTACAGGTGGCACGCGACACGTTATTGCATGGAAAAATAAAAGTGATTAAACAAAAAATTCAAAAAATTTTTATAGACAGTATAAAAGAATTCAAAAAATATTAAAATAGCTATGTGTATATTCTTCGTTCATCAATAGTTTTACAAACGATGGAAACGAAGAATATGACGACATTAATGCATAAATGGATCGCGCATTGTTTAATAAATACTTCCCGCACGGTGCTGGTCTAGCGTTTGATTCAAAAAGGTTATGTGGTAGAGAGGTAGCGTAACATAGCTTGTAGGCAGAAAACTATGAAGCTACTTTTGATGCAAATTTGGTGGGGACACTCGACGTAAAGACTGATTTTAGCTCCCATTTGATTTATCCAAATATAAAATTACAAGGCCGTGGAAAAAAATTATTGTTGTGTTTGATACTATAACAGTGTAACGTGCCTATTTTTTCCCTTTTACAGTTCCATTATAATTGTGTCTCTGATAGTTTTGTATTCCTCAGGTACTCGTAAATAGTGTCGCGTGCCGTATTTTGTTGTAACTTAAATATATCATTCGTTGTAAATAGTGTTGCATACCTTATTGTGATAGGATTCGATTGTTAATGGCTGTGGCATTTTTTTTGATCGCTGGAGATTGAGTGGGGTCTTTTCGTTATTAGATTTTGCTTTGGTTTTGGGCCTCGATTGTTGTGTGTTGTCGGTTATATTATTGTTTTGTTTGCATTTCTGTGTGGATGGGGCTGGCTATCAACACGGACGAGCGCGATTCTTGGTGTGGAGCATGGACTTGCGAATATTGTTGGTTGACGTCGGTTCCGTGTCATTTTTCTTGATATCCGGCCTGGGAAGTAGGTGGTCGTGTGGTGACAGTCTTGGGAGTGGTGTGGTGAGAGTTTTTGGGGCGTTGTGATATTAACAAGTGTGCGGAGCCTCTACGATTTTCTTTTCATATCTGGCTGTATTTGGGCCATCTTGATTGGATTTTGAAGAAAAACCATTTAATTTTTAACTTGACCATTCTATCTTACCTTCGTTGTTGATATTTTGGATTTTGGTGTCGAGTTAAAATAACCGCATGCGGGATTTATTTGAGGGAAGCCATTGTTAATTAGCAGGTGCGTTCCATAACCAAACCGGCCACAGGAGTAGTACATTCGTATCATCCATATCGACGATAAATTGCAGTGTTATAAAGACTTGCTTGGTGTTTTTAGCAGGAACTCCGTATTAAGGTGTTCAAGATTAAAGTTATTCTATTTTTTTTATATTTGATCTACAATATACGTTTACCCAAAGATTACAAGTGAGTTATTTTTGAATATTTAACGACGTGACTTATTTTTGACACCACGATTAAGTTTTGTTTTAATTTATTAATATAATACATTATTAAAACCTATTTATTGCAATAGATAATATGCCAAAACTGAGTACTTTGATTTATTGTTAGCTGCTAATTTTGACTAAATTTGTTATAATGTTATTATTGAACTGAGTACTTTGATTTATTGTTGGCTGTTGATTTTGACTATATTTGTTATAAGTTTATTATTGAACTGAGTACTTTGATTTATTGTTAGCTGTTAATTTTGACTATATTTGTTATAAGTTTATTATTGAACTGTGTACTTTGATTTATCGTTAGCTGTTGATTTTGATTATATTTGTTATAATTTTGTTATTGAGCTGTGTCTTCTTCTTCTTCTTCCTTTTATAGACTAAGACTTAGTCCTGTTGCCTGTTCTAATCTTCCATGGAGGACGATTTCCAACTTTCAAACCACCTTTTTGGTGGTCTCCCTCGTGGTCGCTTTCCGGCTGGTCTTTCATTCTTACATATTTTGGCTAGCCTATTCTCGTCCATTCGTTGAACATGGTCATGCCATCCTTTCTTTCTCTTCTTCATCCATTTTACTACGTCTTCGATCTTACATTTTTTTCTGATTTCTGCGTTTCTCTTTCTGTCTCGTAGTGTTACTCCTGCAATTGACCGCAATATTCTCATCTCTGTTACTCGCATTTTGTGTTTGGTGGCTTTGGTTTCAGTTTGCGTTTCATTTGCATAGGTTAATATCGGTCTTATCATTGCCTTATAAATTCTTGTTTTATTTTCGATGTTCATGAATCTGTTTCTCCAAACCATTGTTCTCAATGCTCCCGCCACCTGTACTGCTTTTGTGGACTGTGTTTGTGTTTCCATTTTTAGATCCCGGTTACTAGATATGTTTACTCCTAGATAGTTGAAGCTCATTATTTGTTCAATGATCTTTCCTTCTATTTCCAGCTTGCATCTTGTTGGTTCCCTTGCTATTACCATGCTTTTCGTTTTATTGAGCTGTGTACTTTGATTTATTGTAGGAGTAAAGAATTCAATATATTTTAGCTATAATTTCATTTATTTGGTTCACCATAATCTCAGTTGTTTATCGTGTGGCTCTGCTAGTGCCTATAAGACCTAGGGGTTTTCGGCTTGAACCGTCTAAGTCGGTGGCGCGGCTCACTTTTATTTTCTTTTTTTTTCTTCTACCCTCTACGGCTGAGCTCGGGCATAATTTGCCAGTAGAGAGACCGCTGGCAGAGTACTCTATAGAGAACGAATAAGACGTGGCAACAGCTTTTGAAGCAAAGTTACAAATATTTAAACGTGATGTAATGACCAGAAATTTCAAGTACTTTCCTAACCTAAAAAAAATACATGATGGATCTAGAAATTCATGAAAAGCCGGACAAATCAATGGAACAATTTGAAAATGCCTTTAATGCAACAATAGAACAATTTTCAAGAAGGTTTGCTTAGTTTCGGAAACTTAAAGATTGGATTTTCTGCTTGTGGGTTCCTGTATATAGATTGAAAAAGTTTTATAAGAGGTTCACCGTAGTGAGGAAAATTCTCCGACTTGTTGCAGGCTTTTCAACAGTCGGTGTGAACTTTTATTATTTCCTCTTTAACGTTGCTACATATCCTGTCAAGTAGTGTGCCTGAGTCACTAATCCTGTCAGGGTGTCATGGATTACTAAGACTCTGAAACTTTTCGCCACATCCACGACCATTCTAAGTAGTCATTGACCTTCTACCAAATTACCCACATTGTATTTTTTTTTTCATTTTTATTAAGCTAGTCTATACTAAAGACCACAACTTTAAAGTTGTAAAGGAATTCAAGTACCTGGAAACGATAATAACCCAGGATAACCGAGTTGAGAAAGACGTGGCAGCCAGAATAGTCGCGGCAAACAGGGCTTTTTACTCCATTCAACATTCTAAGCTTCTCTCCAGAAATACTAAGATTCGAATTTACAAAACTATAATCCGCACTGTGGTGAGTAATTAAAGCGATACGTGGACTCTGAACCATAGAGAAATAAAAAAACTGCTGGTATGGAACGTAGGATCCTGCGAGCTATTTACGGTCACTGTAGTGATGCTAAAACGCAAAAATGGAGACGTCGACATAATCATGAGCTCCAATAACTATTTGGGAAAAAGAGCATTACTAGGCAAATAAAGGCTAATAGGCTTAGATTTTTTTTTTATGTTCTGGTTCCCACGAAAAGGGATATCCTGTAATGTTCAGAGAACATCGTGGGAACCAAGGAAAAGAAGGTAGGAGTTGGTGTTCTTCTTAAATTTCTGGAGGTTGTATGCCTCGGGGAACACCTCCCTAGGCAATGAGTTCCAAAGCCTCGCAATTCGTTGGATGAATGAGTCTTTGGAAAGTGATGTTCTGCAGGTCTCCAAAGTGACCACGAAGGGGTGTGAAGACTGAACTTGACGGGTTAATCTCGAAGAGACTGCCAAAGGAGGAACGATTGTTGATATTTCAGAAGAGCATCGCCCATGAAAATATCTATAAAATAGAGACAAATCGCCAACTTTTCTACGGTGTTCCAGACAAGTGAGCGGGTTTGTAAGCGAGGCATCACCGACGAGACGAATTGCCCCTTTTTGGACAGAATTCAGTAGCTTCAGGATATGTTTAGGTGCTGCACTCCAAATATGGGAACAGTACTCCAGTACAGGTCGGATCTGTGCCTTATAGATCATAAGCAGCTGACTGGAGGTGAAATAGCTCTTGGCACGAAACAAAAAACCAAGTTTTTGGGATGCACTTTTGGCAATGGACCTCACGTGATTTTCTCAGGAAAGATTATTGCTGATAGTAATACCAAGCATCGATATGGATGACTTCAGTGGTATGGTTACTCCTGACAAAGTTATGTTAGGCACAGTGAGATCGGCTTTTCTAGAGAAAAGACATGCTTGTGTTTTGTTTGCATTGAATTCTACCAAGTTATTGGATCCCCATTCGAGAATTGTTGCTAAGTCCATATTTATATTGTTAAAATTTCTTCCTCGTTCATTTCTGGTTTCACGGGCTAATATAGTGGCCCTGGAAGAGAATGCGGTATGGAGGGTACTATCATCGGCAAAGCTGTGTACGGGACATGAAGTTGCTTTCAATAGATCGTTGATGTGAAGTAAAAATAGTGTTGGTGCTAGAATGGATCCTTGCGGAACACCAGCATTTATGAGTAGAGTGTCAGATGAAACTCCATCGACCACTACATGGAGAGACCTGTTTGAGAGAAAACTAGCAAGCAGAGAAGTTAGCTGAGGGGGCAAGCCATAAGATGGAAGCTTGGCGAGGAGTCCCTGGTGCCAAACTCGATCGAACGCCTTGGGGATATCTAATGCCACAGCTAAAGTTTCTCCATACTTTTCAATAAATAGCTGCCATATATGTGAGACGTATGCGAGCAGGTCACCAGTTGATCTCTGATTGCGGAAGCCATATTGCCTATCATTGATAATTCCTGAGTCTTCCAGATATTTCATGAGCTCGATGTTGATGGCTTTTTCCATGACCTTTGAAATAATAGATAGCAGTGCGATAGGTCTGTAGTTGCTAGGTAGGGTCTTTTTGCCTTTTTTAGGGACTGGCTGTACTCTTGCAATTTTCCAATATGACGGAAATACTCCCAAATTGTAAGAGACATTCAACAAGTTTTGATCTTATTTTGGCATTATGAGCATCTTTTGAACATTCTATTGTCTCTTTGCATATGCCTCTAGCCTCAACATATGCTGCTCTGGTCTCAGGTCCCGGATTTTTTTGCCATCGATGGTATGCTGCCTGTTTGGAAGCCACAGCTCTAGAGCAGTTTCTGTTAAACCAGGTCTTATCGATGGACAGATTATGTAATAATGAGCGACTATCAGCGCATTATAAACACAGCTTTTTGGGGGAGAGACCGGTTGGCAGAAGACCAGGAGGACAACCCAGAAACCGATGGAAGGACGCTGTAACGGCAGACCTTAGGAAGATGGGTATCAGACATTGGGAATTAGAGGCCCAATACCGCCAAGGATGGAGGGCAAAGATGCGGCCAAGACTCACGACGAGTTGTGGAGCCAAACAAGAAAAAGTCTTATTCGACAGCAATCGTCAAAAAATTAAATATTTATAAATATCATGGTGAAACATGAAAGTAAAATCAAATAAGGTAATCGTTTTATTCTTATTGTTAGTGCCCCTTCTATTTATAATTAAATTTATTGTAACCAGATGGCATTTTATAATGAATAAAATTATTTGGTTTAAAGTGGATTTGATTTGCCTCGGTGTAATAAAAGTTATGACATACGATAAATCCAAACAACTGTCCCTGAAGTCGAAACATTATAATATAAATTGTATAATTGGAGCAGTAATTAATAAAATACCGGCGTCAAAGAAAATGATAAAACAAGGCTGTTATTTAAACGGCGTGCGGTATCTCTTTAAAACAATAAAATATAATTACATTTCACTTATCACTCATTCATCTGTCGGTGTACTACGAGGATGAGAAAGAGAAAGATTATAAATAAAGGGAGAACTGTGGCGAATATCGCATTTCACAGTTTAACCATTTACTATTCATTATTATTCATTTCGTTCGCATTTTCTTGTTCGGGAAACATTTATCTTAAAGACAGGACCGGTGTTAATGAAAAAAACGAGGTGTCATTTGTAAAAGTATTTTATTTCCTGCGCGTTAGTAAAAGCTTGTTTAATGTTGGGACATACCAGAATGGATTATTTCATTTATGCTGATTGAGGATATATTTACCAAGTGTTGGTATTATAGGATGCAAATAAAATATGGAAATTTTAGTAAATTTATAAATATGAATAATTATAATCTTATTTTTTTATTTCACATTCTCCAGCCAGTTGCATAATATAATGTCCTACATTTCCTAACTACTTTATGTATATTATTTTAGATTTTATCAAAATACTATTTTATTATATTTTTGTTGTTTACAAAGTTACTAAAATCTACAATATTTTAAACATACATGCATATAGTCACGCCTTTTTCCCATAGGGGTAGACAGAGACCACTTGTTACGGTTCTTACACACATCTTTTGCTTTCTCTTATTTCATCAGTGCTCTCATACATGCTCGTCGGTTATTGGTACTCTTGACCTGGCCTTTCTTCAAAACAATGTTGATCTGATCGAGATGTGTTCTTTGAGGTCGACCTCTACTGACTTGTCCATTCACACTCGCCTTATAAATTTATTTCGTCAATCTTCCTTTATTCATCCTTTCTACGTATCCAAACCATCTAAGCATTTCTTTATCTATCTTTGTAACCACATCTTCTTTTACACCACAGCGTTCTCTTATCTCACTATTCTTTACTTTATCCAATCAAGTCACTCTGGCTATACTTCTCAGACTACTCATCTCCGCAGCAATAATTCTATTTTCGTGCTTCTTCTGCCAAACCCGACATTCACTACCATACATAAGTGTAGGAACCAACACACCTCTATGCACAGCCAGACGTGCCTTTTTTGACACTTTCTGGCTATTCATAAAGCTATGCAGTGCCCCATTCATTTGTTTTCCTGTAAACACCCTTCGCTTAATGTCACTGTCATACTTTCCATCTCTTGTAAACTTTGAACCCAAGTACACAAATTCATTTACTTTTTCCACTCCTTCTCCCTCAATCGAAACTCAACAGTTTGTCATGCTTTCTTCTCTTTCAAAAACCATTGCTTTCGTTTTGCTTACATTTATCATGCATAAAATTAACCATAGCCTGCAACTTTTTTTCAGATGATGCTAATATGACTTGATCATCGGCGTAAAGAAGGCATTTGACGATTAAATCATTCATTTTTAATCCATACACTCTTTTTCAAATTTTCAAAACAATTGGCTATGTATAGGTTAAACAGCTATTGCGAAGCCAAACATCCCTGTCTCACACCTTTTTCGATGTTAAACCAGTCCGTGCAGGCACCTTTTATCCTGACATAAGCAGTGGAATCCTCGTAAAGTGATTTCAGTACTCGTATTAAACTACCACTCACCCCATAAATAGACAATGTTGACCACAATTTACTCCTCCCCACTCTGTCATAGGCCTTTGCCAAGTCTATAAAAGCGCAATAGACCTTCTGACTTCTATCCAAGAATTTTTCGACTATACCTCGTAATGAAAAGACCTGATCCATACAACTCCTCCGTCTTCTAAATCCTGCTTGCACATGCCTTATCATATTTTCAGTTTTATTCGTTACTTTTTTAATCAATATCTTTGCATACAGTTTGCCAACTACGCTGAGTAAACTAATACCTCGGTAGTTTTTACAGTCCTGCTACAAACCTTTTCCCTTGTAAAGTGGCACGATAATGGCCTTGCACCAGTCGTCTGGTACGCTACCACTCCTTCAACAAAGGTTTAAAAGGCGGTACAGTAGACTAGCTACCACGTTTTGTCCAGCCTTCAGCATTTCAACTGTTATCCTGTCGTACCCAGCAGCTTTACCCAATTTCATACTGTTCAACGCTTCCACAATTTCTATCGTACTAATTTCACTTTCATTGCAATTTTCACTCATGTCTCCGAATGGGGACTGTACTTTTGTATCCTCTCTCTCAAATAAACTTTCGAAGTATTTCTTCCATCTCTTTCATACGCATTCCTCTCCTTTTACCATACTACCATCTTAGTTTCTGATTCTTTCCAGTTGCGAGGTATATTATTATAAGATAATAAAAAAATAAATATATTTCTTAAACATTTGTTTCATTAGATAATATGAAGTGACAAACATTTTATTTTGCTGCAATAAAAAAAATCTTCATATATTTTTTTAATTTATTGCAGAACTATAAGAAATATTTTTAGAAACATAAATTAATTTATAGAAGTCTATACGAGCTATAAATATGGGTAAGATGCAAATTTTAGTGGACTGTATTTTGTATGAGAGTTGCAAGAAATTAAGTAACAATGGCAGTTCCGAAAATGGTCTTACCCTCACCACGTTTTAGCTGGAGTTCGTCTTATTCTTACTTCTTGATCTAACTGTCTCTTCGGGATACAAAGATATACCGGTCACCGGAGATATCGAAAACCATCAATCTCTTCACTGTTCGATATTCGAAATACCACGTTAAGCTTGTCTTTGAAATCACGCACTATCGTGTTAAATATGGATCCAATGGAGTTAAAATTATAATAATACATTAAACTCGAACTTAAATTGATTCTCTCTGACAGCAGATTCGTTAGTGTACAATCAATTGTTAAATTTAGAATATAAAATAGAATTTTTAATATAATTTATTAACAAAAATTAAACAATTTATTATCGAGGTAATAGTCATAAATTATTATATACACTAAAAGAATAATTTATAAATTATTTTAATATTTTTAAAATAACTAAGACCTATCCTGCGCCAGCCATTTTCTGGTTTCTTTGCTTGGTCTCCCTTTCATTTATATCTCATTCTTTGTAAACATAACAGCGCTCGGTATACACTCTCGTTTTAACTTCATGCTTGGCTTAATGTTAATCGAATGTTGGAAAGTTTATATCTAGTTTTCAACAACAAGTCATTAATTTAAATTTTTTTAGCGGCAAGTTTAAAACAACAACGCACCAATCGTCGAGTCTGTACCAATCAACAAGAAGCAAAAAGAACAGTTGGATATTTGTCGCAGAATATTTTTGTCACTTAATCTTTTAACGTTCCATTGGGGGTGTTACATGAGGTGATAATAACATGAGTTAACGAATGAATTTATATTTTCAGAATTGGTAACGGTCACAATAAAAAAACGTCTTAAGGCATTTTGTAATTTTATTTGGTATTATTAAAAATGCTTTCTAACTTACTTTAACTAAATATAGCAACAGAACAGGATTAAACCAAAATTATTTTAAAAACAGGAGTCGAAGACTAACATTTTACTTATTTAGTGTTACTAAATATTTGAACCAGTCAAAAACTGCCATTTCTCTTTTTTAAAGTTATAGTTGCGTTTGGAGGATGTCTGAAAGGACTTTACTGGAACTGAAACTGCTTACTTAGCTACAACAGATATTCAAGCAACGACTTTGCTTGAGATTGTAAACCATATCTAATAAAAGTTTACTAGGTTTCATATGTTTGGCTATTGTGGGAAGTTTTAGTATCTTCAAAGAATAATAAGTATTAAATGTATTAAATACACAGAGAAACTGAATAATTCTTACGATGGCTTCAGATGGACTGTAGGTCTATTATTATGCTATCTTTTCCTTTAATTTATTTATTTTAAACTTTTCTTTACGACGAATGATTAAAAGAGTGTGACTTAATGAATAATTCAGAGTTATTAAATTTAAACAATAGTATATTGTACAACGAGCACGGAATGACATACATTTCCTACGAGTAGCATGAGTGCTGCAAATCATACGAGTAGGAAATGGTCATTTCGTGCGAATTTTACACTATAATTTTTCTACGACTGTTATAATACTTATACAGTAGTAGTAGTAAAAGTAAAAAAAAACAAACATGAGAAATGAACTTTTATTAATTAATTGAAAAAAATAACGCACTAGGTAAATGTTGCCCAGCAACTAGTGCATAATGAAAAGGAGTATTACAATGTACAACATTTAGAAATCATCATTGAACATACAATGAAGGTATTTTGTGACAGTCGTAGAAAAAATTATTTTTAATTTAGAACGAACCTATGCATTTAAATGTTTCAAGTAGTGAAACCATCTTCTAGTATAAAATAAATTATGTGGATACTTTCTTTCATATACATTTAAAAAATACATACATACTAAATCAAATAAACTCAAAAATGTCAATTTGATATTACGAACTTTCTAAAAAACAACAAACGGGTATTTTAGTCGCATATTAATTTTAAAAGCACATCTCTAGTAGAGGATTTAAATGCTGTTATTTGAAATGCGACATACTTGTAGTTTTTTCACAGCTGCCTGATTTTAACCGAAAGAGAATCAATCACAAATCTCAAAGTGACATTGACATATGATAAACAAGACGCGGGTCTTTACTTCCATTTACCCGCTGAAAAAAAATTCGCACGGTGTCCCTTCTTAGAACAAACATTGGCGTAACAACAAGGGAGAAATTTAAAAAAAATTATTTATTTATTCTTAAAAATTTAAATAAATTACTTGCTGCAAAACTGTTATCAAAGTCGTACTCCGATGTTTTAAAAGTATAAAAATATTGAATTGATACGCGCGCGTTTTGTTTTATTAAAATACAAAATCAAACATCACTAAATCAATGAGTTATCTTTTTTTAAATCTTAAGCGTAGAGTTTGTACTCCAAGTAGCCACTAATAAAAAAATACAATGCACATTTCTAAAAAATGTAATTTTCTGAAGTAAAAACTTCTTTAGACACGTTGAGAAAAAAATTTGGTATGGGGCAAACTTATGGTTTCGCGTCACCTGACGTCAGCGTCAGCGATGGGTACGTCGTGGATCATGGGGTTACGTCTTCTTTAATATGTCAGTCAAAAAATGGCCTAGAGCTGACAGCTCACTTTTATTGGGTTATTTATTATTCAATGATTTTAATATGGAGGGTAGAGGTAAGGAGAACAATCTTATATGGGACTTTTATTGAAAATATCTACCAAAATGTGGTATATAAAGGTGGTGCTGATAGACAAGAGGTTAGATCTGAACTTAGCTGTTTTAGATGAAGTGAAGTATGTCAAAATGAAGTTGATACGCAATAAGTTTTAAACATAATAATAGTGCAGTAACGCTATCTTAATTCAATACACTTTCAGGGAGATTTCTTAAACATAGAGATTATTTTCTTTATCTCTATCCTCCAGTTATTTCATAGTATTAAGTTTTTACTTCTATCGCCAGTTGCCAATTTTTTTTATTATATGTATTTGTGTTTCTTGTTTTTAGTCAAGTTTTCGACACTTTGAACTATGATTTTCTTTTAGCAATATTACATTTTATAGATTTATCGGGTAGTGCTATTAAATTACTTGAATGTTATATCGATAACAGAAAAGAAAACTATGCATAAATGAAATATATTCAAGCTATTTGAAACTTAAATTGCCACAGTGTTCTATACTGGGTCCATTGTTGTTCACTATTTATTTATCAAATATGTTACGTTGTCTAAAATATTGTAGAATTCATTTTAATGCCGATAACACTTAAGTCTATTAAAGCTTTCTCCTTCAACATGTAGAAAACGCATACCTAGTTATGAATAATGATCTTGAATCGTTCGTTAAGTCACCAAGAGACCAGTAAGTTCGTGAATCTCTTAGGAATGGGGTTGATAATGTTCCATTACATCCCACAAATAAATCCAGAAGTCTGGGAGTTATAATCGATTCCAACTTGCGATTTGAGGTACATATAAACAAGCAAATACAATTAGCATATTCTTCTTTTAAACTTATACATGGAAACAGACACGCACGCTCAAAACAGACATAAACAACTCTCTGTGATGCAATGGTTTTATCGCGATTTAATTATTAGGATACTTTTTATGGCCCAAGTATAACAAAACAGTATGCTCAGAAAATACAGAAAGTACAAAATGCAGGTCTACGGCTTATTCGCAAAATAAGAAAATATTAAAAAATATCTCATAGGCTGCGTAAAACGGGTTGGATTAAAATTAAAAATAGACGAAAATTAAATGCTGCTAATTTATATTAAATAATTTTACTAACCAAAACGCCGCCTTACCTGTACAGGAAAATCACTTTTCGTACTGACGTTCATAATTTGAACATAAAATTTGAAGGTACTCTTACCCCATCTAGTTTCAAAACAAAATTTTTTAAACCAAATTTAGTTACAACGTATGCCAAGTGATTAACCTGTTACCAGAAGAAATAAAAAATGCATATATTTCTGTTTTACGAAAAAAAAATTTAACTTTTTCTGTTGGAAAACCAACTTTATACATTCTTATTATTAGGTGGACAAAAAAAATAAGTCTCAGTAATGTACGTCTTTTTCTTTTTCTTTCCTGAATCATGTTAATTACACCATTCCCATATCCTAATTTTTCTCATAATTCAATCTGTCTTGTCTTAGTTTAGGTAAAAATTTCTTGATGTTGAGTGGGAAGAGCAACTTAGTAGCACTTGTGCTATCTAAGTTAAACTTTGCCTTTTGTATTCCAGCTATGTATCTTTGGTCTTGATTTTACCCTACTTCAAGCGATCAGATTTATTTAAACCTCGCACACTTGCCAAAGACCGACGACAAAGCAATAATTTGATCAAAATATCCGATTATCCTGATCAGTTTCGCCAGGATTCATAAATTTCTTCAGAGATCCTTTGCATGAAAGGAAGAGAGATAAAATTAGTGCGAAACAAAAATACGCGACAGTTTTCTACTTTTCAAAATAAGTATTTTGCCTATTATCTAGTAGATAGCGTCACTAGCAACTTGCAGTAATAAAAATGGTAGTTTGTATTTTGTGTTACATAAAAGTATAGTGTTAATTTTTTAAAAACACTAATAATAAAACCAAATTGTCTTTAAATAAAATTTGTTTTATTATATTAACAATGTATTCAGTGTAACAGGTGTATTTTAACACGCTTATATTAGTTTGACCTGTATGTTTGTTTGTAACTGACTCTTTGGCCTCGATTTTGCCTTACTGTAAGCTATCAGATTTAATTTAAACTTTGCACACTTGTCAAAGACCGACGACAATGTAATAATTTGATCAAAATATTTGCTTATTAGTTTCGCCAGGGTTCATAAATTTCTTCAGGGATCCTTTGCATGAGAGTAAGAGAGATAGAACTAAAACGTGAAATACGCATGCGCGCAATTCCAATGTCATATTATAATTCACCCTATACAATATATTGATAAGAAACGTGCCGAGGGATGAATGGTAAGAGGGTGAGTAAATAAATCGAACTAAAAAGCGAAAAATAAATTATAGTTCAAAAACATTTAAGAACACGCTTTTAGAGTTAAACAAACTAAAGAGTAAACAATAATTCTTAACATAAGAATAAAATTACTGACCAGAAAATTTATGTCACTGTCAAAAAAAAAATAATGTCAATCAATGTCACTGTTTTGTATGACATTTTTAAACTTACTTTGCGTGTCGGAATGAAAGTACCCCACGTTTTTAGAACAGTGACATTAATTTTCTCGTCAGCAATTGTATTCTTATGTTAGGAATTATTTTTTAGTTTGATTAACTCTAAAAGCTTTTTTTTAGTTTTTTTATACTATAATTTATTTAGTTCAAATCAAATTATATGTAATTAAGGCTGAGAAAAGATAAAGACGATTATTATTATGAATGAATATTTTATTATTTAATATTTCCCACAAGAATAATTTATTTCATGCCACTGTAAAAGCTTGGAAGTTATTGGAAATTGTATGTGTTCGATACGACGTGCGTGAGAGAGATAAGCGAAGATTTTTGGACATTTGACTAATATCGTGTCATTAATCTGTTTCACTTTTGCTAAAAGCAACTTACCTTTACCTTTTATATGGATAACACACCTACAGTTTACGTAAATCGGGTTAACATTTTGGTAAATGGCAAGAAGGACCTTGTTGAAGATTAGAGGGACCGATTTATGTTAGGGTTGAAAATTTCTATGAAAGTGACCTTGTTGGAGATTTGTAACGCATCTAATTTGCAAATCAAAGGTTAGATGAAATTTTGCAACTGTGAATTCTTTCATGCTTTTGGTAGCATCAAATATTTTATGTTCGTTAAACGTTTTTAAAATTTTTGTAGCCAACTTGTTTTCTATAAATTAACCAACGTCTTTCAATATTTATATACTGCTCGGTAACTACAATATTACATTTAGAAGTTTTAAATTTAACTGCGTGTTTAAAAATTAAAAGAAATAATTTAAAATTTTAATTGTTAAACTAGTAGTTTTAGGCATAAAATAAACAAATCAGAGCCGGGATTGTTTAAATTGGTAACAATAAAAATGGCAACAAAGAAAGCTGAACGTACTTTTAAATTTCATGCTGATAACTGTATTTATGTAATGTTATTAAAAGTTAAAAATTAATTCAAGTTTAATTTAAAGCTTTTTATTTTAATTTTCACTGTATTTCCAGATTTTTCATAGACGTTTATTGAGCATCAAACACATTCTCTAAAGTTTAAAAGATTTTAAAAATTTTAATCTTCTTGTAAGCATCAGTTAAGTATTCATACCATGTTAATTTTTGCGGTAATTAATTTTTAAATAAATTATGACGGTTCTTTTACATTCTAAAGTTAGATTTTCTTACAACTTTAAAATATTTAATTTCTAGCATTATTAACAATAATGTTGTGTATAATTTATAAAAATTAATGCAATCTTATATATTTTAAAAAAATTCTTAAAGTTGCGAAAATTTTTACATTTCATGAAGAAAATGGTGTATACCCACTTCTCTGGACAAATAGTAATGGGACTTCTTCTTCTTCTACCTGACCAATCTCCTCATCTCAACAGGATAAGGGTGTTTTCCTTCGCTTGACGAAACAGTGAAGCTGCGTCTGCTATTCCACTCCAGTCTCTAATGTTACGCAACTAGGAGTGCTGCTTCCTACCAGGTCCACGGCGTCCTTTAAACTTTCCTTAGAGTATTAGTTTCGGGATAGAATACCGTTCACCACGAAGTGTGTGACCCATTTTCCTATGTTTCGCGATGTTCATGAGTTGCCTGTCAGTACCTGCTCTTCTGAGTTTAGTACACGATATCCTTAACAGCCTGCGAAGGGTCCACAGTTCCAAAGCTTCCATGCAATTTATTAGTCTTGTTTTAACAGACCACGTTTCAGCGCCATACAATAGCACGGGCCATACGTAACATTTAACTACTCTAAGTCGCAAATCAAAGGGCAAGTCTATGCAGCAACATGTTCTTTAGCTTTAAAAATGTTGTTTTGGCCATACCTACTCAAATGTATTTACATTCTTTTTCTTGTAATAGAATAATATTCTCTAGCAATAATAACATTAGCCTTGACGCAGTTGATTGTCACCGTAGTGGCAATTTTCGGTAGTGTCAAAATTATTTCTGTCACGTTTTTATTTGAAAATATAAAAAGTATCATGAATTTATCCAGCGATTCAGAATCATAGTGTTAAAAATACACCACCTGAAATTATAAAGAGTACAAACAATATACTGGAAAGTTTACTACCAAAAAAATCAAAGAATAAGTATGAAAAATATTACAAACTGTTCATGGATTGGAAAAAAACAAAGAAAGCGAATTCCTTTTCAGAAAATATTTTGATTGCGTTTTTTGGTGAATTATCGGAAAAATGGTAATTGAATTCTGTAATAAAAATTATCTTTTGTTCGTTTCCATTTAAAAATATTTTAAAATTTTTGATCGTGGAGAAAGTATAGTCGGCTACTCGGTTAGAATGAAAATTCGTGATGCTCGTGCTTTATATTATAACTATTAAATATTTATGAAGATTTACCCAATTTTTATAGCAATTGTATGCTAATTAAAAAAAACTTAAAATCCAGTATTTTTGAGAACCATTACGTCAGTATTTCAAAGCGACCAAAGTTATTTTGATAAAGGGCTGTACAAAAACATTTTGGGTTTTTGCTTCCCTGCTATTTACATTAGTGCGATAAATTCCTTATATCAGGCATTCTCTTCGTCTTCTAGATTCCATTTAGAAAAGGGCCATTCGCTTGATAAACAGCTCAACTCTTACAGAGACCCTTCACACACTAGAACATAGAAGGAGAGTTGCAGACCAGACATTACTCTACAGATATTTCCATGGCAGATGCTCCAGAGAAATAAAAACTCTTGTACCACCACTGGCCACATTCGGTCGAAGAACTCGGCATGCTGATCAGTCTCACCCATTTACTTTCAAGATTGACACTACAAGGACCAATCTCCATCAAGAATCCTTCTTTTACAGGGTTGTTTCAGAATGGAATAAGCTTTCAAAATCAGTTTTTCCAGATAACTAAGACCTGCAACTTTTCAAAAAGCAGGTCCACATTCATCTCCTTTCTATAATTCCTCCCCCTTCTAATAGTCACAGTGCGGGCCGTCCGCGGCCCACACGATAGGTCTACCCTTTTTGCGACTATTTTCAGAAAAAAAAAGACAATTTTGGTTATTTAATTGCCTCGCCTCGTATCAGTAACAACACACATAAACAAGCAAAAATCTAATTATATATTATCGTTTAATTAACAAAAAATTAAAAAATATTAACAGGATTCAAATTGAACTTAAGAACCATTTCCTAAAATACTTCGTATTGATAACTTAATTAATTATAATGTAAGTATAGAGACACCTGAAATAACTGAAAATTAAGATAGGTCTACCCTCTTTGCGACTATTTTCAGTAAAAAAAAAAATGTACCAAAAAGTATTTAAAGCCTATCGATTTACGTGCTTCTTTTGTTAAGAAAAATAAAACAAGGAAGGTTTAGTCGATTCAAAAAATGAAAACCCTTTAACGAAATCTGATGTATATCTTCGAAATCCGAATCCATCCCCCGACATCTCAAAACACGCCATAAATCAAGCCACCGAGAGTATTCCTAGATATTGTAATCACTGATTCAATCGTAGGAATTCTAATTGGTACGAGGGAGACGTGTGTCGCAGAGAGAGAATATTCGACTATCAGCCCCTTATAGGGGGGTGGGTATATAATCCATCAAGGCCGAACAACCCCCGGTCAAAGTTGTCGTCTTTCTCTCTCGCACTCGTCCTACTCTCTTTCTCTTTCCTGACACGATCATTTTTCTCCGGAGTTCGTTCCATCATCGCGTCACATCCGCTCCTCCCCCCACGCGACGTTGCCAAATGGGATGTCGAATTTTATTTATGATCCCTCCGATCTGTTTCTGTAATTAATGACACGATGGTTATAACAGCGGCTCCTATTTTCTAACTTCTATAGGTAATGAAATATTATGTGACACTTTCCTTCGTTTAGATAACTGCAACGAGTGACTAACTCTTATAAATATTTGTACAATTTAATCTTACTTCAACCCATAAAATTTACAGATTTTTTAATCATGAAAATAGACTGTTAACCTGTTATCCTACATACTTATGCTAAAATTACTTATAATGTTTTCTCCTCTTCTCCCTTAATTGGCTTTTGCTTACGAGTTGGAGTTTTTTTTTACTTTAATATTGAAATAATGGAACCTACCATTAGCTTTTAAGATACCCCAAAGCTATACAGTACTTCTAGTATTCAGACCTCTTTGGTCAGAATAAAAAGTGAGGAATCAGATGAAGTTTTGATAAAGAGGGGAGTTCGACAGGGGTGTGTACATATTTCAAGAAGCCCTGGAAAATACCTCCGACGGGGTGATTGTTATTGGCGAGTGCATTAATAACATACAATAAGCGGATAACACAGTAATTATCTCAAACGATCTAGAGGGACTTCAAATATTAATTAACTAAGTGGTGGAAGTAAGTGAAAGATATAGAGACTGCGGATGAATGCGAAAAAGACCAAATTCATGATTATCTCTAAAAATAGACGCATGGAAGGCCAGCTAGTGATACATAACAGACCCATCCAAAGAGTTAACAAGTATTTCTATTTGGGAACAAATAATAATATTAAAAATATATGTATGTGAGAATATATTTCCCTAGGTGTACACATGCAGATCAATTACCACATTAAATTTTAATATTTTTTATATTTATTGCTTAGGTGGTGGTACTACGAATTAGTGTTATTTTAGAGAACTTTCAATTATAATTATGAAAATTATTTCTGTCACATACAAGCCATGCTTTTGTGACCAAATACGTTTGTTTACATTTTTTTTTTTTCATTTTACGTAGTGAAACGTTAAATATTAATTAAAATTAACCGTAATGATCCACGCGGAAGTTATCCTTTGTGGATTTACACCGTTTATTTACTCTACTACGCCAACTAGTATCATTCTTAGTTCACTAATGTTCATCATTCCTAAATTTATAAAAATGTTCTAGCTATTGTTATGTTATGGAAATTTATAAATTGTTATAATTATTTTAATTGTAAATAAACAATATTATTACTATTATTATATCTGTATGTAAATATGTGTGATAAAAATATTTTATCCCACGCATAGGTTAATCCTCCTGTGGGATTTTTTTTTATATTTATTTATCAACAAATTTTAAATATAATTAGCTTTACTTGTATTGTGATTTATGGTGAATATATATTATTATTATTCTTAATATTATATTAACAAACTAATTCGCGTTTTCAATTACTGTTGAGGGCGCTACGAGATGTAAACAAATTTGGAGGACTGTAGAAAATGTCAAAAGCAAAGTCTCTTTTAGTTTTTATATAAGTTACTTCCTAATAATTTTTTGTGAATCAGTATTGTTATTTGGCGCGTTAAAACTGGATTAATAATTTGTAAGCAGTATCCATTGCTATGGTATTCATCTGATGGTATCGTTTTTGTAGACGGAACATCTTAGATGATACTGGAAATAAAATATCCATTTGCCAGTAATAACTGAAACTATGTCACAAATCATCATTACATGTTTTTAATCTTTAGAAAATACGAAAGCTGCCAGACATTTTGTGCTTAATTGAAAATGTGAGCAAGTAAAATTAGCTAAAAACAAACAGTTTTTATGACCAGATGCAGTCATGAATGGCCCTGTTAAACTGACAGTTAATTTTATCTTTTGCTCATTCGAAATCACTTTTAAATATATATGTGCAGTTTAATAAAGATTTTACGAGGCAATTCATTAAAATATGTAATTACTTTTAATTATTTTACATAAATGTTATATGTTTTTTACGCAAATAAAGAAAATGTTACATAATATTAAGTTTTATTAAAAATGTATAATTATGTTCTTTTATTCTAACAAAACAAGCAGTAATCATTTTTAATAAATTTTCATTATGCAATAATGAATATCTATTTAAACATTCAATATTGTGGTAAAGCATTATAGGACAAAATAGAAAAAAATTTCCCATTAGAGAGGCTTTTGCCCATGCCATTTTCGATCCATCTTCTCAAGTGTACCAAAAGCATTAGTGACAACAACACTGATGGACCTTTTCTAAAAAAAGGCATGAAATTGTAAAATGCTGCTGTTATTATTTCTAGTTGAACATTTGTAAATACAGCCATTAGTATTGTGTAATGTCTTTTTCACAGTACTTTATTTATTCATTTTTCTTTTGGTTTTCTGACCTAAAATTTAAAGGATCGATAAAAGTCCATTCCTATTATATCACTTAACTGAGATATTTAAAACGCCTTTTATAATAATTTTATATAAGGTCAATTACGATACGTGAATAGGTACCTTGAATTATTCTTTTTACGAATTCAAGATGTTTTGGAATTCGTCAACAATTCTTTTTCTGTAATTTTACAAAATACCAACAGACAAACAAGATAAACAAGGCACAATTTAAAATACTATAGATATTTGATTTCCTTACCGTCTATGACCTTAAAAATGTATGCGTGTAATATTAATGGCAAGAATAACAAAATTGTAAAAGTGAAAACTGAAAACATTGACTCAACTATTCGAGTAGTGGAACTGTAATACTGTAATAGTCCAGTCAAAGCTCTCAATTGTCGGGTTGAAGATAGGTTCATTAAAAATTATTATTAAATATGTAGAATAAGTTTTTGGTAGAAAAATAAGAAAACTACACGTAGGTACTTACATAAAAAGTTACAATGGAATAATTTTCTTATTACGGCATTTACCATAAAATTACTGTTTTTTTTTATGAAAATAGTCGCAAAAAGGGTAGACCTATCGTGTGGGCCGCGGACGGCCCGCACTGCGACTATTAGAAGGGAAAGGGATTATAGAAAGAAAATAATTGTGGACACGCTTTTTAAAAAGTTGCAGGTCATAATTCTCTGAAAAAACTGATTTTGGAAGCTTATTCCATTCCGTAGCAGCCCTGTAAAAGAAGGATTCTTGATGAAGATTGGTCCTTGCAGTGTCAATCTTGAGAGTAAATGGGTAAGACTGATCAGCGTGCCGAGTTCTTCGGCCGAATGTGGCCAATGGTGGTACAAGAGTTTTTATTTCTCTGGAGCATCTGCCATGGAAATATCTGTAGAGCAATGACTGGTCTGCAACTCTTCTTCTATGTTCTAGAGGGTGAAGGGTATCTGTGAGAGTTGAGCTGTTTATCAAGCGAATGGCTCTTTTCTGAATGGAATCTAGAAGACGAAGAGAATGCCTTGGTGCTAAACCCCAAATGTGCGAGCAATACTCCATTAGAGGTCGGATTTGAGCCTTGTACGTCGTCAACAGTTGATCAGGAGTAAAAAACTTTCTGGCTTTCCACAGAAAACCTAGCCTCTGGCTTGCCGACTTTGCGATGTTAGCAACATGGTCATGCCAAGACATATTATTGGACACCGTGACTCCCAAAATCGAGATGGAGGAACTTGGTTCAAGGGTATTTCCGGACATTGTGATGGGATGATTTGAGGAATTCACTTTCTTGGAAAACGTGGCACTTTGTGTTTTTTCTGTTTTACTGCCAGTTATAAATATGTTTAACGTATTAGGTACGAATCCTGATGCACCTCCAGCATGTAAGATTATGAGACGTCTTCCTTTGGACACTAGAGATTTATATATGCCATCGTCCCACGTCTTTGGTACCGTATAGGAACTGTGGATGTAGGTTTCAAAATATTATGGTACGTCCTTCCTGCTTTTAATGTCAAATTTATTAATTAAGACTTTTCTATTGTCTCTTGCTTCTCTCCACCTTAATTCCATTTTTTGTTATATAAATTCTCACTTCATTAACAGCTTTAAATATACTTTTCATGATAGGCTTTTTTTTAATAGCTGTGTAGGAGTATTATGATTTATCTAATTATCAACTGATTCCTTGAAAGTTAAAAGTTTGTTTATGGTTTTCTTTTGTGACTTAAAGAGAGTAGCAGGTGATTTGTTTTTAGCTTTATTAATTATGCTTTTCACAGTAGTGATATTAACTCCACAAGCTTTACCTACTCTCTCTTGTAGAGCAATTGTTGGAGCTTGTTTTTCTTCGCTTTACGCAAACTTATAAACAATATAAATAATTTCTCAAACTTGAATGTGAATTACTTTCTTGGAACTGCTCGTGATTGCAGAGTGGTATCTATAACTAGGGATAAACAAATTCTCGTCAAACGCTTTTTGAGTTTAGTATAAATATTACAGTAACTACACACATCTAATAATAATGCTTATTTAACTAAATTACTTAATTTGCAAATAGAAAACCTCACTTATAGCTTGGAAAATATTCCCAAATAATAAAGTCCAACTGACTACTTCACTAAAAGACTTTTTATCAATAAAACTATAATAAATCGAAATCTCAGCTTTTTAACAATAAACTTAAAACGAAAACACAATTTGACTGTATCTACTATAAGAATGCGTATCTAATATCTAAAACCTCTTGTGTGATGAATTATCTTTTTTTTTCTGAATAGACAATTAAAAGAAATTTTAAGTATATCACACTAAGACGCTAATTATTTATCATTTTAAGTTGATTTTTTTTTTCTCACCCTTCAATATGTCTAGTATTACGATATTCTTATTAACGAATTCAGACTAACATTAATTTTTATATTTTTAGTAGTCAAAGACTACCTCATGGGTTAAAAAAGAATGAATATTAATTAACACACAAGGAAAATGTTTGACCTTAAAAGTATTTTTGATGACTCTTTATTTTAAAATAAAAAACATTTAACTTAAAACTCAAACTTATATTTTCTTTGCTGTCTTTCTATTTAAAATATACAATTTAAACAAAGAAATTTTTGAACATATTTACCACATTTCTTATTCTTTAACAATTTAAATTGCATCAACGACTTCGCAGCCCAACCTAACATAACTGTTTTTCGAGAAAATAAAACTTTCATTTGAAAAAAAATTAAAAAAGGTTGCTTTAAATTTTTTTAGCAGTTTAAAAAAGAAATTGTCAATTTTAAATGTTTTTAATTATATTCTTAGTGCTTTTCAATGATTGCTGCGTCTTAAATAAAGTATCACGTTTTTATAAAAAGTGGAAATATCTTGTGTTGAAAACAGACGGTTTAAAAAAGTTGCACTTTCGATAGGATTTATGATAAGCATTAGTCACTGACATACGTCACAGCTGAAACTAGAAAAGATGAAAAATGCATAAGAAAGACGCCAGGGATGCCGGAGCTTGAAGCGAAAAATACAAAGTAGAAAAAAAAGCTCGGAAGTGGAGATCAGAACTCACAAACAGCCAAAGTTTTTGGGTCTCCTGTGGGAAGCAACGCATTGATACTCGCAAGTGATGGATGTCGGTGATAATGCCCTCTCGTCAATTCCCGTCCGCAACACCGGCCGAACAATGCCGCTTTCCTGGTAATTCACTGCTACCCCTATCTATTCATTTCTACCATTTCAACCCCGTGATGTTTCCTTTCTCTTCTACGTCTTTAACAAATGCTCTGGAATTGTTACACAATAACATTCCATTTTTCATGATTCTGCTCATTATTCATCAATTCATATCCGAAAAAAGTTCAACTCCGATATGAAAGGGTTCAGACGTGTATTAATGGAAACTCATCTTTAAAAAGCACCAACAAATATTGTGAATTCATTAGAAGAATGGTAAATAATTCAAGTTAATTTATTTTAATAAAATGATTTAAGACTTGCGTATTAAACCATCACCTTAGAGGATATGGCAATTCTTATGAACCACGCAACACCGCCATAGCAGCAAACAAAACATCGTGAAATCTGTTCCGACATTTAATTGTGCTGTAGTACAGTCAACTTGTGTTTTTTCTATGTTAGTTAGTTATAAAAACAGTAAAATTGTTGATTAGTTATTTTCATTTAGTGTATCGTTGCTGTGTAAGTTATTACGAGTATTATTGAATTAGTAAGTTTGATATTTATATTTGTGAAAATATTTTAATTGTGAGTTTTTTCCTAAAAGAAAGATAAATTATTTTAAAAAAATTTCATACATCTGTAAACCTATCTAGTGATTTATAGTCAAGATTTAAAAATCCCTCCGACAAATGTGTACGATAGGGTACATAGAAAATCTCGTGGTAGTCACTCTAAGTCACCAAGGAAAATGATACAGAATCAATTTTTTACAAAAAAGCGGTTAATGAATTTGAGGAAGAAATCTTCATGAAAGACACACAATAAAAAGTGTATTTGAAGCAGTTAAAAATAAAGAGAAAATTAATTTAACAGGACAAATAGATTCCTCTAGAAGATTAGTCAACAAATTTAGATTTAGGTGAGAAAAACTGAAGTTAACAAGAATATTCAGATTGAAAAATATGACGTTAAAGCCAAACGAATGGAACATTTAAGACATTTTAAAATATATAAAGAGGATGAAACATAAATTCACATTCCCATACCGTGGGACGATAGCAACAATAAATGTTTAACATTACCCGTGTCCAAATGTTTTTAATCTCAAATTACCCCTTTATATTATTTTCTTTTAACCACTCCTTTCCTGGTAAGAAAACTACTCATTACCTTTATTTGGTCCTTGCTAAGCAGCAACAAATAATAGTTAGAATTATAAAAATTTTAAATATTTTTTTTTAAAAATTATATCGCCATATTTTGGATTTTTATGCAGACTGTTCATTTATTTTTACCAATTTTTACAAATTGTTACTGGTGTAATTATATTAAAAGTTCTTTAATAACCAAAATGTTAAAAATATACCTAACATAAAGTTTTGATTGCAATCTAAATTTCATAAATTTGAATTAATTTTCCTGTAAAATGTTTTTGGTATGTTTTTGGTATCAAATTTTGCAACGAAGCCGGTTAATTAGAGTAATGTAAGCTAAAAGTCCAGGAAATATTCCTATACCTTCCTTACGTTCAATCTTTTCGAATACTTTCTGGAAATATGTAAATGTACCTGTAATTTTAATACTACGTTTTTATTCTTCTGTTATTTGATAAACAATAAAATATATGTTTCAATAAGTTGTTACTTTATTTCCTTTTTCTTTTATTCCGTATAAAGATGCTGCCTGTTTATTCCCAATACGTCATCTCTGGAAGTGTGCTTTATTCTTTATTGTTTTGTACGTCTTTCAACGGTTTTTTACTTACTTAAAAGTTTTATATATTTATTTAGTCTGTTTTCTTAGTCGTAAGTTAAAAAATAATACATTAAAAAATATTATAGAAAAAGAAAAGCACAGTAATGTACAGGCTTTGAATCAACATAATCATAACATAGCAATATTTGGCATAATTTAAATAAATGGCAAAAATTGTAATTATTTAGACATGTGTTTAAATGACATTATGTCCACAAAAAGATATAATGATATTTCTTTCTAAATTACTTTGTCTAAGGGAGCTAATGTTTTTGCTGTAAAAATAAATATTCATTGACAACATTTATTACACAAGTATTTCGCTTCTTCTGCTATATCAGCGTATTCGTACATGCCCGTTGGTTGCTGGTATTCTTGACCTGGCCTTTAAAACAATTTCGATCTGATCGAGATTGGTTTATCTATCTTTGTAATCACATCTTTTTTTACATCACAGCGTTCTCTAATCTCACTATTTCTCACTTTATCCATCAGAGTCTATACAGAGGCTATACTTCTCAGACTACTAATCTTCGAATCTGGCATCTTCTGCCAAACCCAACCTTCACTACCATACATAAGTGTAGGACCAGCACTCCTCTATGCACAGCATAGACACGTTAAGACGTTCTGACTGCTCATAAAGTTCACACCCTTTTCTCAATATTACAGTTGTACTTTCCGTCTCTCGTAAACTTTGAACCCAAGTACACAAACTCATTAACTTGTTCCACTCTTTCTCCTTCGATCAGCTTCTCGCAGTTTGTCGAAATTCCTGAAAATCCGGAAATTGAGTTAATTGAGCTGCAAACAATGAAATGAAAAACATGTTTGCTTCCGCAAAAAAAATTACTAAAACACACGGAGCGGTTTCTGGCGAGTCGGCGCCGACTCGGCAGAGAAGCGGCTCAAAACATACAAAGCGTCACCGCAGCTTACGACCGACACGTTTTTATCGAGACATCTTTCGCAGTTGTCTAGTTGTGTCTGAGTGGTTCGCATCGTTGGCATAAAGTATGACTTCTTCTGACAGTGATGATGATTTGCTTTTTTTAATAACTGCAGGCTTATTATATAACAAAATTAAGAAAAAAAAGAAACGCAAATATTGGATACATCCCATAATAAATGAGAGGAAAAATAGAGGATTTTTTTACACACTGTATGACGAACTTAACGGAGATCCAGATAAATTCTTTAATTTTACCAGAATGTCAAGAGAAACATTCCAAGAATTGTTGTCAATCAACAAAGGCGTTGGTTACCTCTTCCCAAGAACGTTTCTTTTTTATTTTGTTGGAATAATCCTCTGAATGCATATCCCAAATCGCTGGTCTAATATGAATCTCATTGATTAATTTCTCAACGTCCAAAGTTTCCATACTGGTCTGACAACGCCGAGTCACTTATTAATAACAAAAACCGCCACAAAACCGCTTAAGTGTGTTTAGTCCCATAAGCAAACATGTACTGATTTGCCGACTACAGTCGTAAAACCGCGCGCGGTGCATGATGTCCAGCAGGGTACGCGCTGCCACCGCCATCACGAACCGCGCGTTAAGGCACCGTCTGTTTCATTCAATAGAACTGCCATAAAGGATGCACCGCTTCGGCAGCCGAGTCGGCTGCCGACTCGCCAGAAACCGCTCCGTGTGTTTTAGTACTAATACTTTGGTTACAGCCCAGAGATATTCCAACTTATTTTGCACAAATAGTTGTAAGTGCTTTTGGATCCACATGTGTTTGCAAAACATTTTTTAAGTGTTAACTTGTTATGGCATGCTATGAACTTTTCAGGCGCGTGGTCATGTAACGATGCCAGGCTGTCGCGCCAGCTGTCCCCACTTAAATTTTAATATTTTTAAAAAAAGTTGGAAACTCGAGGATTTGAACCTGAATACACTGACGTGATAAACAGATAGCTGTACTATTTATCTACCATGCACTCTTACTTCAATCGTCTAAGATTAGATATAAAAATTATATTTGTGACGTCATGTTTGATGAAAATAAAAGTTGCTTGTCCATTGTTACTTTTGTAGGCTTAGATAATGTAAATGAAAGCGAGTCAACTGTATCTATTAAAGAATGTTAGTTTATTATACATAAGATATATTTTATATTAAATAAAAAAGCTGTTTACTTTCTTAAAAAAAATTTATTATCATCAATTTACCAAATATTTTGTAATCATTTATAATCCTCACCCAAATGATAATTTTAATTCTACTAATAAACTAAGTATTTGTTAGGTTAAATATATTCAATATTTAATAGTTTCTACACAAGTCATTTGAAGTAATCACTTTTGTCGGGCGTCCCGTAACGCACACCCTTTATTTACAAAGTTGAAATTTACAATGTCATGTACAAAAAAAAAGTTAAGATGTGCAACAATGAACAAAAATATAAGATTTACAAAAATTAAGTGAAAGAGCACCTATTTCACGATACCCGCCCAGAACTTCAGAAAGAATTCTTTAATCAAGGCCAAGGCTTGGACATAACGAAGGCAGAAGTTCAATATGCGCTGTCAATTTCAAAAAATGGGAAAGCTAGTGGTCCTGATGACGTCTATATAGAAGTTCTAAAAATACTGCAAAACGAAGAATCACTGAACACGCTGGTAAAGCTATTCAATCTTATTTACCGAAACGGCAGTATACCTTCTGATTGGTTAAAATATACTTTTGTCCCGCTCCCCAAAAACGCGAAGGCCAAGAACTGCGGTGATTATCGTCTTATTAGCCTGATGAGCCATGTGCTTAAACTCTTCTTGAAAATAATACACAAAAGAATATATGCAAAGTGCGAGACAATGATGGGGGACTCTCAGTTTGGTTTTCGCAATGGCTTTGGAACAAGGGAGGCACTATTTAGCAAACAGCTTCTCATCCAAAAGGTGCCGGGACATGTCGGTGACCGTTTACGCATGTTTCATCGATTACGAAAAAGCCTTTGATAAAGTAAAGCACGAAAAACTGATCAACATTCTTAGAGAAATAGGACTGGAACAACGAGACCTTAGAATAATATCCAACCTTTACTGGAACCAAAGTGCTCAAATAAGAATCGATAACACCGCGTCCGACGAGATCAAAATCCTGAGAGGCGTTCGTCAAGGATGCATTTTATCACCACTGTTATTTAATTTGTATTCCGATAGGATATTTCAAAAGGCCTTGGATGAATGTGACTAGGGGATATCTGTCAATGGGATTAATATCAACAATCTGAGGTATGCGGATGACACGGTTCTTGTTGCCGACTCACTGGAAGGACTGCAGGAGCTGGTAAGCCGCGTGACGGCTGCAAGCTCAGAGGCCGGACTTAGCCTGAACGTAAGAAAGACAAAGTGGCTAGCAGTTAGCAAATCAAACAACGTGGACGGACACCTGACAATTAACGGTCAACGAATTAAGCGAGTAGAAACTTTTAAATATCTTGGGTGTCAACTAAATGAGAAGTGGGACAGCATGCAGGAGATTCGTGCCAGAATAGAACAAGCTCGTGCTTCGTTCCTGAAAATGCGTAAAGTACTTTGCAGCAGAAATTTAAGCTTGCCTCTGCGCGTCCGAGTGCTTCGCTGTTACGTGTTCAGCATACTGTTTTATGGAATGGAAGCTTGGACTTTGACAGATGCGATGTGCAAAAAATTGGAGGCCTTTGAAATGTGGACGTACAGAAGGCTATTAAGAATCTCCTGGGTAGAAAGAGTGCGTAACACCGAGGTACTTCAACGCATCGACAAGCAGCTGGAAGTTCTGTTTACACTAAAAAAGCGCAAACTGGAGTATTTTGGTCACATCTTAAGAAATGACAAGTATCGACTTTTAAAGCTTATTATAGAAGGGAAGATCGAAGGACGAAGAGGCCCGGGTAAAAGAAAGATATCCTGGCTAAAAAACTTAAAACAATGGTATGGAGTGAGCACTACCACATTGTTCCGCCGAGCTGTAGACAAGATTCAGATAGCGCTGATGATTGCCAACGTCCGAGGAGGACAGGGCACCTAAAGAAGAAGAAGAAGTGAAAGAAAGGATAAACAAAGACCTTATTAATCAAGACTCAAAAGTTAATAAAAAAATATGACTATTAATTTATAGTACCTACTAAAACTTTCAAACAGGTATTTCTTGCATCTCTTTCGATCGTAGAAACGCTTATTTATATGACCTGCCGAATGAAAATGACATTTGTCACTGTACTAGGTATTTGTAGTGATACATTTTGTATTACATTTATATTTATTCTAATGTTATTGTTTGAAGTTGTCAAATACTATTGTCATGTATATGTCAAGTGTTTGTGCTTAATAAACCTTGATTTGGACGGAATTCATTACTGTATTACACTATCCTGGTGTGTGACAGATGGCACGTGGAATGACACAGCATGCTCCAAGAATACAATCTAACAGCACTAAATATTATTGAGGTTATTTTATGATAAGATGTCGAATCTTATCACAACTATAATAAAAAAAAATAACATGAGGAAAGAGAATACCAAATAGCGCAGTAAAGACATCAACAGCCAATGGTCCATTGGGAAGCTTTGGATTATGTCCTCAAATGGTACCAAAGTTTCCTATCTCCTTCATCTCTATTGACAGGCCAAGGTGAAGGATAAGAGGTGTTTTGGCTGGTAGGCGAGTGTTGCATACTCGAGTTCAGCATAACCGTTAGAATATAAACATACGGAAAACATGAGTTTTTACCTCTATTGCAAAAAAAAGGTTTTATTAATAAAACTGGGATTATTATAATGCAAAGCAAGGATTTTAGCGCAGTATTCAAATCCTGCATCATAATATCCCGTTCTTATTTCGTCTGGATAACGTACGAATGTAAATTAAGTTGTTTCAATATCTTTTGTAGATTCCTACTGTTCTTATTCAATTTTACAGCAGATAACTAACGTGGTGATTTTTTAATTTGATTAAAAACACGTTCGTGATTTTCGTTGGTATCCACTATTTTTTTGTAGTCCAGCTTTACTTTTTCCTTGGCGTAGCACACGTCCAATTCAATTAAATTTGGTTAAAATGTTCAGTACAGCAGCAAATTGTTCGAGAGGGAATTTAATGCTTGGACCATTTTATCTTTCTAAACCGTATGAGCGAAATTAGTGCTCGATAAAAAATACTTTTTCTTTAGTAGAAAACATTATTTACGAACTTGCAACATCCCTAGAGGTTACAGTTCACTGCACAATCCAGCCCTTCTCACGAAGTTCATGGTTGTACAAGGTGAGATTTCTTTGAAATCGGCAGGTTTTAGGTTGGTGTAACCAAATATGTTAAACCTTATTCTTCCTAGGCCAGGGCATAAACATAGTATATGTTCAGCAGTTTCGTCTTCCACGCAGCAAAACTGACAGTCCGTTTGTTGGTTCAGACCTATCTTTGTGAGGTGGTATCTTAGACGACAGTATCCTGTAAGCAGTCTCTTTAGAATTCGCAGGTCATTTCTGCTCCATTCTAGGATCTGCTTAGTTGTGTTTCTCGAGGGTTTAGATAAAATCGCAGACGACAGCACACTTGTCTCAACTTTCACATCCTATCGATAACTTTCGGTGAATGATACAAATAGACTCAGGCAGGAACAGGTTAATTCCATCAATAGAGATCTTGAAGCAATCGTCGAGTGCGAAATCAACAATCTTGTTCAGTTCAACGCCCAGAAAACATAAAGCGCCACGTTTCCCAAGAAAGTTAATTTCCCAAATCATTCGATCACAATGTCCGGAAATGCCATTGAATCAAGTCCCTCCATCTCGATTTTGGGAGTCACGGTGTCTAATAAAATGTCTTGGCCTGACCATGTTGCTTACATCGCAAAGTCGGCAAGCCAAAAGCTAGTTTTTCTATGGAAATTTAGAAAGTTTTTTACTCCTGATCAACTGTTGACAACGTACAAGGCTTAAATCCGACCTCTACTGGAGTATTGCTCGCACATTTGGGGTTCAGCACCAAGGCATTCTCTTCGTCTTCTAGATTCCATTTAGCAAAAGGCCATTTGGTTGATAAACAGCTCAACTCTCACAGATACCCTTCACCCATTAGAACATAGAAGAAGAGTTGCAGACCAGACATTACTCTACAGATTTTTCCATGGCAGATGCTCCAGAGAAAAACAAAACTCTTGTACCACCACTGGCCACATTCGGCCTAAGAACTCGGCACGCTGATCAGTCTTACCCATTTAATTTCAAGATTGACACTACAAGGACCAATCTTCATCAAGAATCCTTCTTTTACAGGGCTGCTACAGAATGAAACAAGCTTTCAAAATCAGTTTTTCCAGAGAACTATGACCTGCAACTTTTCAAAAAGCGGGTCCACAATCATTTCCTTTCTATAATCCTTCCCCCTTTTAATAGTAGCAGTGCGCGCACGATAGGTCTACCTTTTTTGCCTTTCCAGTGAGTCAACCCTGGTATATCGGACCAGTACGTGAGTATTTTTCTCTCCGCCCAGTACGAAATATTTGTTTTGGCGGCACTTATAGTGACTACAAAAACTGGTTCTGGCCCAGTGAACTCGTATACCTAAAGTGGCTTTTGAAACCATTTGGATAGGCCTGGAAAAGGCCATAGCCACTCACATTGTTATGAAAACTTAACATCTAATTTTTATTACCTGTTGGTATTCCCGATAGAAACAAAATTGTGATTTACTTATTGATTCGGTGTCAATACGTAAAAATCTACATTTTTTTTTATTAACTCCTAGCCGCGACAATGATTTCTGGTGTTAGGTATATAGACATTTTCCGCTTATGCACATGCCATTTAAAAAATTCTTTTATATTCGTAATTATATTCCTGACGCTAACAACATTATTATTGTTCTTGTATCACACACATCGAGTAATTTCACACTACATTAAAAACAACATCCACGTCTGCAGCGTTGTATTTTAGTTTTTTCTTTTACATAAATATGTTTTCGCCAAATTGTGCTTATCTTATAATCAACTAAATCACGAGAAAATTAGTGTAAATCAATTGATCGATATTTATTATCAGTTATTATTTTCTTTAAAACTCTTTAAAAACAGAAAATACCAAAAAAATTAAATAAGGTAGTATAGGTCCAACAATAATCCGTTTATGAGTAAACACAAACATTTTTATAAGTACCAATTTATTTACATATAATAAGAACGATGAGGATAGATAAGAATCATTGGGAACAATTAAAAAAATGTATGGTTTATTAATGCATTAGGAAAAAACTCTTGTTACGATGACGTAGATGTAAGAAGAGTATTTCTAGTCCATTAATCAAAATCGTTTGATTTTTACCAAATTTTAACTTTTACCGGACTATTATTCTTTAAACAAAAAACTAGTTATTAGTTATTGATTAGGAAGTTAATCTAAGTTATATAAGTACTTTAATTTTGCTATTTTAAAATATTAAAATATTGAAAGAGTTTTATTAAAAATGTATTGCAATTATTTATTTAAAATATTCATACTGACAAGTTAATAATATCTATATTAATGATTTTAATATCCTTTGGGGATACGGGGATAATAGAATGGATCCCAGGTATTGTTTGCCTGTCGTAAAAGACGACTAAAAGACTCGCAATCCAAAGTGTTATGCGACCCGTGCTGATGGATGCATGGCGGTGAGGGAGCACCGTCGCTAACGGAGCCTACAGGAAACCGGGCGAAATCCTTTAGAAGACAGCCTTAGTCCTGTGCAGGGGCAC
The DNA here is from genome assembly GCA_950111635.1 of Agelastica alni. Lineage (NCBI taxonomy): Eukaryota > Metazoa > Arthropoda > Insecta > Coleoptera > Chrysomelidae > Agelastica > Agelastica alni. The sequence goes on along the minus strand of OX467712.1, from coordinate 45,805,597 downwards.
CTCAGGTTCGGACCACCACTTCTCCCATACTCGTTGACTGCAAAGAAGAACTGATAACGCTGGTAGACCATAATCACGTCAAACTGATACGGGTTCCAGGACGCCAGGAAGTTGCAGGTAATGAGGAAGTAGACGAACTTGCAAGAAGAGGTTCGGAAAAATACAAAAACTACTGGAAAAGTATACCAGGAAACAAACACGGGAAATAATACATCAAAGGACCATGCCATAAAAGGACGGCAGAACTGTTACCGATGAACAGGGATCAGCTAAGACTGTATTATGGAGGCATGTCCTGCGGGTTGTGCGGTGGGGATCCGGGGGCGGTGTAGCGTTTGCTGTGGTGCTGTTGCGAGGTGATGTGGGGAATGGGCGGTTCTTGAGTGACTACATTTTCCCACCCAGTACAAAACTTGTACAAGGTACGAAGGTACTGGATTGGGTGCATCGTGGTTTAGGTCCTGGTAATTGCCTGCCTTTTTTGGACCAGTGCCTCGCGGCGGCGCAGTGTGTGTTTTGCTGTTTTCGGGTTCTTGCCGGGCGGTCTGCTGGTCGGGTCACAATTGTACAATGATACAAAAACACATAGGCAAGATACAATGGGCCAACAGGCATAAGTGTCACCGGAGGCAATAGCCAGACGGACCTTAGTGAGTAGTCCTGGCACAGTTAGTGGAGTCTCACAAAAGCACTTGAGCTCTCCATAAAGGATTTTCTTCATCTCTGCAAAAAAAAATATATATCTGTCCAACAAATAACTGAACCATGATAAAATGTCTGGCTGGTAAAGAAGGTTCGGTAAAATTTAGTAGCCATATTAGACCTTTAGAAGACAGGATAAAATATAAACAAACAAAATAATTGTATTTACCGGATATGTACCATTAGATATTGGTGACTATGTGAAAGTTACGATGCTCAAAAATTTTCGGTCCGACAACATTCAAATAATAAACCAAACTTAATTATAAATTACTTTATATCCTCATGCCGATGCCGGCACTGTTGGATTTTCAATGTTTAATATACAAAAGTCATAATCATATATAGTCATATAGTAGCGGAACTTAAAATTATTATAATTACTTAATGAATGCTTAAAATCCTCCATTTTTCGCTATCATTTGATCATTAGCAAGATGTGTGGTGTTTTTTATTTTCATGTAGTACCCATGATAAAAAAGTTTAATACAACAATATTTAATTTTTTTTTTCTTTTTTATTTAGCGTATGGCTTCACCTCACATCACAACAATGCCATAATAAAGAAAAACAAAAACACATTATATACGATTACATATAAGGACATATCATACACTAAGTTATATATAGTTAAACAAAAGTTAAATTACAAATGTCTAAATTAAATATGTATTCATAACTCCTGGGTTGCCATTAGGAAGTCCTGTGGATCACCTACGAATGCCCTTAGGGGGCATTCTTGTACTATGTGTTTGACAGTCTGCCACTCATCACCACAATCGCAGGCCGCAAAGGAAAGTTTACCCCATCTATTCAAGGAGTCGGCGCACCTTCCGCAGTTGGTTCTAATGCGGTTAAGGGTTGACCAGGTCTTGCGAGGAAGGTCAAATCCTTGCTGGTTTGCTGGACATGCATGGCACGCTGTGGTAACTGGGCGCTATGCTACTTTCCCATTCTTCAAATTTAATAAACAAAACAATAGGAACAATAAAAATATATGCGCGAAAAAATGTTTGTGATCATAACACACAGTTAGAGGAGATAATTGGACAATTATGGGTATAATGTTCCAATTATGAGCTAATAGGACTTACCATTAATCTAATAACTGCCGTCTATTAAAAACACTAACTTCTTCGTCATGAAGTTAGCTGACATTTATGAGCGTGACGCAGTACTAGATTTCCTAAATTTTGTTGTATTATTTGTTATATTATTAATATTTTAAAGTAACTAATGAATTTATAATCAATATGTTTATGATACGTCTTGGGAAAAACTTCATTTAGAAATATTATTTTTTCTATCACCTACTTTGAAAATTGACTTTTCCATCTTATTTTTAGGGTTAAAAGTGGCACTTTTTCTCCCTAAAATTTAAATAAAATTTTACATAAATAAAGGTATTTTTTTAGTTTATATTTTCATTATATTTTATTTTTCAACAAGTTCATAAACAAAAATTAACAATGTTAGGACTTATTAAAAAAATTAATTGTACAGATTGTAACATGTGTATAGAGGAGTGTTGGTTTCTACACTTATGTATGGTAGTGAATGTTTGGTTTGGCAGAAGCATGAAAATAGGATTAATGCTGTGGAGATGAGTAGCCCGAGAAGTATAGCCGAAGTGACTCGGTTAGATAAAGTAAAGAATGGTGAGATAAGAGAAGGTTGTGGTGTAAAAGAAGATGTAGTTACAAAAATAGATAAAGGAATGCTTAGATGGTTTGGAAACGTAGAAAGGATGGATGAAGGAAGATTGATGAAACAAATTTATAAGGCGAGTGTAAATGGACAAGTCAGTGGAGGTCGACCTCGGCGAACATATCACGATCAGATCAACATTGTTTTGAAGAAAGGCCAGGTCAAGAGTACCAACAACCGATTTTTATTATTATTGGTATCAAGTTTTGAAACGAACAGATCATTGATAACGTACACGCACATTTATATTATATAAGCTTTATGTCATCCCCGTCACTTTCAAAATCTCGGCGACTTTGAGATGAATTTCCACTTATGTATAGATGGCGGTGATTTTACCTATAAAATAAATCCGACTCGAAAAACCCGTTTTCTAACCACTTTTTATCTATAAAAAATCTCTGAGAGTTATCTACGAAACCTGACGTACCCAAAATTAACAACCTTCAACTTTCAATTATTGTCATAGACGGAATGATTTGGTAAATTAAAAAAATAAAAATCTCAACAACTCCAAAAATTCTTTCAGAAAAGTTGGGTTTCAAAGTAACTGGCAAACAAAATCACTGCCAACACATTTAATTTTATAAAAACTATATAATTTCCGTGAAAGACATGAAGATTTTATTTATATGTATCTAGTACTATAAGTATTAATATTTTTTAGATAAAGTCAAAAAAGGTACGTCTGGCGGTGCATAGAGGTGTGTTGGTTCCTACACTTATGTATGGTAGTGAATGTTGGGTTTGGCAGAAGAAGCATGAAAATAGGATTAATTCTGCGGAGATGAGTAGTCTGAGAAGTAAAGCCGGAGTAACTCGGTTGGATAAAGTAAAGAATAGTGAGATAAGAATACGCTGTGGTGTAAAAGATGTGGTTACAAAGATAGATAAAGGAATGCTTTGATAGTTTGGACACGTAGAAAGGATGGAAAAAGAAATATTGACGAAACAAATTTATAAGCAAGTGTGACTGGACAAGTCGGTAGTGGTCGACCTCAGCGAATATATCTCGATCAGATCAACATGTTTTGAAGAAAGGCCAGGTCAAGAGTACTAACAACCGACGAGCATGTATAAGAGCACTAATGAAAGTAGAGGAAGCAAAAGATGTGTGTAAGAACCGTAGCAAGTGGAAGTGGTTTTTGCCTACCCCTATGGGAAAAAGGCGTGACTTTATGTATGTAAAGTCCATTTTAAATAAAAACTTTTAATTTTTTAAACTCTGCACCCTACAGATGATAGATAACGCACATAAAATTAAAACTAATTGTAATTTCTAAAATTTCTACAGCTACATATTTTTTTACGTTGTAACAATGCTGGTTCTTAGTTTTTTTGAATTTTTAATAATTTCTGGTGCTGAAATCTTGTAAAACATTATTTTTAAATTTGTGTCTTAAGATGCAAAGTATACACTATTAAATAAATTACAGTTTTAATTTAACTTTTACAATTTAGCAACATTTTAAATTACTGTTAAAATAAATTTTAAAATACCGTTAAAATGTATTCTTCGAAGCGGTTTTTTCGCAACAATTTCTGCACAAAGATTTATATTCAGCCGTTAAACAAATTAGAAGTAAAGTTACTGCAAAATTACTTCGAAAACATTTTTAGTAACATCAACGATTAATTTTAAATTTACTGTCAAGGTGTTAAATCTTCATCTCCGCCAATGATTAACTAACTACTACATTGTTGGTTGTGGTCGTTGTTGTAGAAACCGGTCTTAATGATGAGAAATTATCAGGATCGATCATTACGGGGCTCACTTCTTCTGATGACTATATAATAGCCGGTACTATGCCTTCTGCTAGCGGAACCTCGAATTTTTGTCACTGTTTTTAAACCTGTCAACCGACGAGGATAAACATTAATAATAATTGTCGCAGTTTTTCATGTTTTTGTTTGACACAAATTACGAGTAGGGCGTGGTTTGTTTTATTTAAAGTAATCATCTTCGATGCATCGACATCAAAGTTTCACATATTTTTCAGCTACTAATAACTGCTTAAAAAACAAGAAATTAAAAAAATCCACATATTGATATTATATAAAAAATATTTGTTTTTTGTTTTTATTTTTACATTAGTCTGTGGCAAGTAACGTTGTTGTTGGGTACTTCCTTTTATTCACTATTGTAATTAATACGAAAATATGAATTAAAATACGTATTTTAGCTGAACTAACTCTAAACTATTGAAATGTACCGGAATATTCCGTATAATTTTAATTTGCATTCTTGCAGTAAGTGTAAAAAATATAAACTCCTTGACAAAATTAATGCAACAACACATTGAAACATACAAATTACTATGATGAATTAATTTTAATAATTTTTTTCGAAAACTGTCATCAAATGTTGACATTTTCGTTAAAATCTCGGTTAGCGAAGTGGCTCATTTCTGTCACTCAGCTCTTTTTTGCCACACCTTTGAACATTTTATACCCATTCTTTTTCTTGTTTACATCCTCAATCGTTGCCTTTTGCGTTCTTTGATTAGCTTTTGTAGCTAGTCTATCCAGCCAGGCTTTCTTCTTCTTCGACATTGCTTTTTGAACATCTACGCACATTTTTTGTAACTTGCATGCTTTCCTTCTTTTACTTGCACCACTTTTGGTACATTAATTATTTTGTTGACGCTAACCATTTAATTAATACATTTCTTTTAACTGCCGGTCGTAACGCACAGTATCTGCGGCATATGTTAATGTAGTTTGGACTTGAAATTACGAATCTTCTCTGAGTATAAGTTTTGGAATCGGGAATTCTTGTAATAATAATCGATTTTTGTGATCTATATCATCGATTATTATTTTTACCAACTCATCTCTTCGACATGCTCCACAAACGCCGATTATTAAAATGACCTGAAAAGTTGCCTAACATTATTTCAATTGATCCATTTATATTAATTTGAATTTCCTTTTTCTGGCAAAAATCTACTATCTAGTGTTTCTTGTATAAATCTCTTAATTTCTTCTTTCGTTAAAATTCTCGATATTTTTGGACGATATCCAACTGATTTGTTTTGCAAATATGGTATCAGTTTTGGGAATATTGTGATATCTACATTTTCTTTGACATTTAACGTATTTTTTAGCATAGAATATGCTGACCATAAAGTTGAAGGCTTTACATTTTTAATTTTATGTTCGAAGTATGCCAATAACACCAGATATGACCTGCGTATTATAACGGGACTGCTTACAGGACACTATCGTCTAAGATACCATCTCAGAAAGATAGGTCTGAACCAACAAACAGACTGTCGGTTCTGCTGCGTGGAAGACGAAACTGCTGAACATATACTATGTTCATGCCCCGGCCTGGGAAGAATAAGGTTCAACATATTTGGTTACACCAACCTAAAACCTACCGATTTTAAAAAAATCTCACCCTATTCAACCATGAACTTCGTAAAATTGTGCGGTGAACTGTAGCCTCTAGGGGTGAGCCACAATAGACCTACTAAGGGTCGCGGTGGAGGAGCGACCACGCCCCAATTACATGATACCTAACCTAACCATGCCAATAACAAAGAATTCAGGCACTTTCTGAATGCTCTTGAAACTGCACCACTCTTTGAATTGGGTTCAGGCAACTTCGTAATGTCTTGATGATTTTTGGGGGATTAATTGTAAAACCGCACTTTGTGTCGCTTCCAATACTTCTTCTGATAAATAGTTATTACTTTCAGAGCTCATTTCTAATTTAACACTTTAGAACAATGACTTGATAGCTGTGACAGTGTGACACGTTACGAAAGTCATGCCAACAATACCACCTACTAGATCGTATCAGTTCAAACACAAAATGTCAGTTAACAATGACAGATACTTAAATATTTAGTTAGGTAAGGTTTTTTATCTACAACTAATTTCTAATTGCTTTGTTAACCTAATTTAAAAGTTTATTTGTTTCATAAAGTAAGTTCGACTTAAATTTTCTCTAGATAAATGCCTTATACAGATTTAGACCGGCTTTCGGTTTAGCTGCCTTACAAGAATATTTTTCAAAGTTGCAGCCAACAAAAAATTAAAAGTTGGTTAAGAAAGTAATCGGGTGTTATGAGATGGCATCCAATTTTTTATTGAGGTGATCTACATTAAGTGGATGTTTATGTATAAACTGAATTAGCATAATCTAGGAACATTAATATGTGTTGGAGTCGCAAGGATCACGCAGCTTAAACGAGACTTTAACTACCTACCTGCTCACAGTACCGGACTTACAGAGGCCCGTAATTGAGCATTTTAAATGCGTTATTCATTATATCGTGTATTTGAAATGTAAGAATAATGATATTGCTTTAAATAATTCAGGTATGGTCTTCAAATAGCTAGTTTTTTCTAAACTTTGTTTTTTTTTATAATGGATGTTTTACTAAAGCAATACAAAAAAATAATGAGTATTTGTTATTTAATTACAGGACCTAAAAAATAAAAAGTTAAAAGAAGTAAAAACCTTATCCAAAAGTAAGTTCTACAATTTTAAAACCCTTTTCACTAATAAGTTAATAGAATGATGATAGAATCTAAAATTGTAAGAACTAATTTAATTCTTTTTAACACACACCAGCAAAGAAATTTAAAATCATACTCATTATCGGCGGCAAAGTTCTAAATTTTTACTTATTATATATGGGTTAAGACATTGGTGACATCATATTATATTTCAAGTCTTCTTTATGAAACTATAAGCAATTTTTTAAAAGAATAGTTTACAGTGTAATACGTAAAAATTAATCAATAACTTTAAAGCTGGCCAAAAGAAGGAACTAAAAGTTTACTTAAATGGTTACCAGGAAAAATATTGATGGACCCATCTACGAATTTCCCTCTTCCAAAATTACAAATTTAAAAAAAAATTAGTTTATAGTGTCGTACAACAAAATTAATAAATTATTTTAAAGCAGTTGAGGAGTGGAAGAAGTTTATAAAACAAGAAAAAAGTGATAACCCAAAACCCTAGGGTAAAAGGATTCAAGATTATATATATATATATATATATATATATATATATATATATATATATATATATATATATATATATATATGTTCAACTTTCTTATCTTATTTCCTGTGTAAACTAAGTGTTAGTGTAAAATAATTATGTCTTAGTTTAATTTAACCTCAGTCCAGATCTGTTGAAGCAGAAACAGGACCGTACGATTGCTTTAATCAATAGCATTCCATATATATTAGGTATGATTATCAAACACTTCAACAATGTTATTAAAAATAGATTTTGTTGGATAATTATAATGTCGTTATGAAGTGGGGATGTTAAAAATGGCATCTATGCAAATACAAAATAAATACAAATTATAGGGTACTTCCAGTGAAGAATGGACGCTATACTGAATGAATCAAAATACGTATGTAATTATTGGGGTCGCTTAATGAAAGTTTTCTTTGTCAAAATAGGTGAAATTTGTTATTTTTTAAATAAATTAATAAGCTTTTATTTAATTTTTTATTATTATTTTTTTATTATTTAAAAAAAATTAAATCTGTTATTTGAAATTTGAAGGTAAAAAAATAGTTGTATAGTGATTAAAGTAGATTAAAGTCATAAAAACAATCGAAAGAAGTTGTTTAATTATAAAGAACGAAAAATTTTTGCTATTGAGAATTTACATTATTCTCTATTATCATTTGGTATTGTTGAAAAGCCTGTTTCACAATAATACGTTATGAAAAAAGGAGCAAAGTTAATATAGCCTTTTTAGCTAGTTCAGGGTATTCAATCCTAACACCAACCTAAAACTTTTTCAGAGGCAAAGAGTAATTCAGAACGGTTAGCATCGCAAGTTAACCTCTGATGATAGGTAAATGCCAAAAATAAAAAAATTAGTAGAACCCTAGTGACTTCTCACGGAACCCTTAGGTTCATATTAGCGTCATCTGAAGTTGCAGGCAATGATTAATGTTATGCATGATGCCCTGAAAATCAAAGGAATGAAAATAAATGCAAGCATGGTTTTTAAAAAAAACAAACTGTTAAGTTTTAATTAAGGGAGAAAAAGTGGAACAAGTAAATTAATTTGTGTACTTGTGTTCAAACTTTACAAGAAATTGAAAGTATGACAGTGAAAAAAAATAAATAGGGTACTACATAGCTTTATAAGCAGTCAGAAAGTATCAAAAAGGGCGCGTCTGGATGTGCATAGAGGTGTGTTGGTTCCTACACTTATGTATGTAGTGAATGTTGGGTATGGCAGAAAAAGCATGAAAATAGGATTAATGCTGCGGAGATAAGTAGTCTGAGAAGTATAGCCGGAGTGACTCGGTTGGATAAAGTAAAAAATAGTGAGATAAGAGAACGCTGTGGTGTAAAAGAAGATGTGGTTACTGATGAAAGTAGAAGAAGCAAAAGATGTGTGTTTAAACCGTAGCAAGTGGAAGGAAGTGGTATCTGCCTACTCCTATGGGAAAAAGGCGTGACTATATGTATATATGCTTGTATATGGACCGCATAGTATATCTTTTTAAATTATTTTCAATATGTAGGTTTTAATTAATAACAACTTAAAATTTAAAATCATCGTTTTAGACAACAAAATATAATATATACTTAGTTCTTATTCTCCAATGTAATTACAGTTTAATAAGTTTTGTTAGTAAACGATGTTTTCAATAATAATATTTTTATCTTCTATTGAAAATAATTTATTACTTTAAATCTAATCTATTCCTGATATAAAAGCAAACATCATTTATTATAAAAAATGATTATTTATCCTATTTATTAGGCATTTATTATGATATTTTTGAATCAATGTAACAATATATATTTCTTAATGATGTATCTCAACGATTTTAATTTGTTGACTACTTTAGATACGGGAGCGCTGGGGTACACCAAGAAGTCTTGATTAATGATAGAGTTATGGATATAGATATGCTTTACGTTGACAGTAGAAAGGGATGAAATGCTTGTTTTGACTCTCTGACGACAGATAAATTTGGAAGGAAGTGTTGGAATATTCGCTAAATGACTTAGTTGACTTAGTAAATATTTTTAAAACTCTTTAAGACGTTTGGTGTCTGTTATTAATGATTCGGTAGGGTTACACATTTTTTCATTTTATTCCCGAAATATTGTTGCGTATGACGAAACATTTGGATACAATTTAGGTTATAGGTACAAAAAGGTATCCTGTTACTTCAAAATTGTTAATAAAAGCAATTCAATTTTGTTTAATCAGCAATTTTTTATGATTCTCTTCCTTAATGTTTATTATTAATATTTAGCAGTTACATTCAAATTTGTACCGTTCAATTTAAGGGAATAAAAGAAAAATGGTTCTTAAATTTGTTCTAATACGTTTAAATGATTGTTCTAATTTTATTTAATAATTTGTTTTTTTTTTAATTACATTAAAAATGCCGTCACAAATATTCAAGCTGGTTGAGAAATGCCACGGTTGCCTCTAGCAACTGGCAAAAAGCAACAAAATTTGTCTCATTTGGTCACCAGGTCATTTAGGCATTCCGGGTGTTAAAAAAGCCATTGCATTCGCAAAAAAAAAGGGTTCAAAGAAATTATCCACAGGTCCAGAACCATTCTGCGGTTGGTTTTAGAAAACAACACAATAAAGAAGAAACTAAAATATGAATGCAAGGACTAAAATCAACACACTGGAATAACCTAGAACAGGACAAACAGGTCAAATGCCTACTAAACTTGCAATACTGTGGGAACAACAATCTTTTACTCCTAAATAGGCAAAACCTAAAAGATCAGATTTTACGGCGAGGACAAAGAGTATGTACACTATTTTCTAATAGAATGTGAAATACAATCACAAAAAAGGATACACGAGTAAACGAGCAAGATTGTTCTACGAAGATATTGAAAATTGTAACGCAAGATCACTGATCTCGTACTTAAAAGCAAGCACGGGTAATTGGAACTTTTAGAAGTTCCCAAGACTTCGTACATTTATTTAACTTTTGGTGGGAACAATAGAACCGACAATAAATACTCCCCGTTTAATCCCTTAAATAATAGGGACTTCTGAAAGTCCCATCTACTAATTTTATAACATGCAATAAATTGTTAACCAAGAAGACTTCGACTCTTAAAATTTAGCTCATGCCTGCTTTAAAGGGCTTAATTTGGACTCAGAAGACACATAATTAATAACCTAAGGGATGGCACAAAAGAAGGTTGAGGAACCCAATGGCTTTTGTTTTGCCTGATCCTATTGTTAAATAATCATAAAAATGGTTAAAATTATTTTATGTTATTCAAAATTAATTTTAATATTTACATATTTGTTACTGTAATATTATTTTGTAAGGTAGGTTGATAAACAAATTAAAAATTATACCAAATATGTTTTGGAATTTAAAACTTAATACTTATTAAACCAATTGTTTTAATAATAATTTTAATCAAGTTTTAAAAGAAAAATAATGTAAAAAAAATATTTTAGATAAAATCTGATTTATAAAGTACGCGTACCCAAATTATTAATTAATAACTACTATAAGAGCTATTCAACCAATCTTGGAACCTTTTGGTTACTGTTATCTCCGACAAATAATCATATATCTCTTGTGTCTAACAGATAAAAAAATTTGATACAAGCTTATTCAATAGAACCAACAGAAGCCAGTTCTTTGTATAAGAACTAGAGTCTCATGAATCAAAATAATAAGAAATACAGCCGAGATCGGTTCATTTAATCAAAGTCTTCGTGTGACGACTCCCGTTGAGATGCCCACGGAATATCATACCGATGGTTGTACATCGATTTTTTAACTTATTACTTCTTTTAACCGGGTTTATAAACAATCTTTTGCGTCACGACAAGTAACAGCTGTGATGGAGGTAGAACATTAGATTTGGAGAGTTAAACACTAAGTTTACGCATCCATTTTGGTAATGACTACATCATACCAAGCAGACAAACACAAACTCACAAAAACCCTTTCTTATTATAATAATGACCATAATAAACAATAACACTAAATCATGTAGCATTCAATTAATTGTTATTATTTAAAATACAATACTTAAAACGAAAATTTAAAGACGAAACCGAGCAATGAAAAACTCTGCCTTTTTAACAATTGTAACAATTGACAATTAATTTATAATTTATGAATTAATGAACTTACTGCTGCCCTGGTTCTAAGCATAGTTAATTTAAATTAAACAAAATTTAAAACCTCCAATTTTTTATCTCACATACATAGCAAATATTTAATTCGATCTAATTTTGTAATACAACATTTCTTTTTTTTAAATGCTACCATGATAGTTAAACTGCACGTAAACACCAACCCCATAAGAATCGGTAGAGGAGTACGACAAGGTGATACTATGTCACCCAAACTGTTTATCACTATTCTGGAATACGCCTTCGGGATGCTTGAATGGCTTAAATCTTACAAATCTGCGCTTCGCGGATGATATAGCTTTGTTGTCTGACAACCTACAAGAAAAATGCTGGAAGATCTTCAGAAAGTATGTGCTCAGGTCGGGCTTAAAATTAATAAATTAAAAACGAAATTTATGTCGAATCTGGTCCCTAGTGGAAATATTGCTATTGGTGAATGTGAGATGGAGTTAGTGGATAGGTACACATATCTTGATCATAAAATACGAATCTCGAAAGACAACCAAACATGCGAATTAAAAAGAAGAATTGCGCTCTCTTGGGCTGCCACCCAGGCGTTTATACACGTGGAAAGCCACAGCAGACTGTCCCGAACATATAATTAGAATCCAAATAGACTACATATTGATCAACAAACGTTTTGGAATATCAGTAATAAGAACATGTACATACCCTGGAGCTGACGTCCCATCAGACCACATCCTTCTATTAACAGAAATAAAAATAAAGATCACTAATGGGAAGAAACAAAAACAAGAACCAAGAATATATTATATGGACGGAAACATAAAAAGTAAAGTGAGCAAAAAATTAAATGAAGCGTTAACAACGTTAGTCATATCACAACCAACTAAGGAGACGAATCTTGATAACGCATGGAATGACAAGCCAGACGAGACAAATATATGACGTTGCAAAAGACTATAAGAAGAGCAATAAGAGCGGCAAAAAAAAAGTGGCTGAAGGAACAGTACAAAGAAATGGAACATTCGCAAGAACAGCACGATGAGTATAATCTGCACAAGAAAATAAAAGAAACAGCTGGAGTATATAGGAAACAGACTTTCTCTAACATACATAATGAGCAAGGACAAATGGAACAAGATAACGCACAGAGAAAAGTTATTTGGGAACATTGTATTAGCAATCTCTTCGCAGATGATAGACCTCAATTAAAAGATAATCTGGAAGATGACTTGTCTGGGCCGTCAATTACAATAGAAAAGTTTACTAGAGCAATAAAAATCTCGAAAGATAAGAAAACGGTTGGACCAGATTTAGTGCCTGATAAATTGCTCAAATTACTAGACAACAAAAGTATTAAGAGGCTACGAAGGTTTTTCAACCAAATTTACTGAAAGTGATTTTGAAGATCATTCACTACAAAATTTCCACAAAATGCAAAAGCGCTGGTGGATCCTTTCAATTCGGATTTAGAAAATGTCTCGGTACGAGAGAGGCACTGGTCGCAACCCAAGTGTTGGTTCAGAACTGTTACGATCAGAGAAAAATTGTAGTAATGTGTTTCATAAATTACGAAAAAGCATTTGATATAGTGCAACATTATAAACTCGTTCGAATGCTGAGGCGACTTGCTATAAATCAAAAAGACATACGCTGTATTAAAAACTTGACAATAAAGTTACAAAGGCACATAAAATCTTTAGAGGTGTTAGACAGGGATGTGTCCTCTCCCCACTTCTGTTTAACATTTCTGTTTAACTTCTGTTTAACATTTACTCTGAAAACATCTTTCAAGAAGCACTCGAAGGACAACAATTAGGCATCAAAGTAAATGGCACATGGATCAACAATATACGGTATGCAGATGACACAGTCCTGATAGAAGATAATATGAATGACCTCCAAAGGCTCCTGGACGTAGTTGGAAATTGGATGAGTTCCAGAATGCGAAACTCTTATACGATAGTGAGGACATGAAACGAGTAAAAAAGTTTAACTATCTGGGTCTTGGTTATGTAAAGACTGGTCTAAATTAAATGCCGAACAAAAAAGCGGGGAGCTGATTCCTGAGATTCAAAAACGTCTTCACGAACTCTGACTTTGACCTCGATCTCAAAATAAGATTCACAAAATGTTACGTATGGTCCGTACTGTTGTATGGTATGGAAGGCTGAACATTGAAGGTTAGCATAAGGAATAGGCTGGAAGCATTTGAAATGCGGATCTATCGAAGAATCTTGAAAGTCCCAAGGACAGCAAGAAAAACCAACGAGGAAATTTTGAGGACGAAAGGAAGAGAACGTGAATTGCTAGGCTCGATAAAACGCAGAAAAACGGCGTACCTGGGACATGTGTTACGCAACGAAAGATACCACCAGTTGGTTCTATTAATAGAAGGAAAAACAAAGGGATGAAGGGGTGTCAGCAGAAAGAGGATGTCGTGGCTCCGAAATATCAAACATTGGAATAGGAACCACAGGAGAATTAATTTACACCACCAGAGATAGGGAAAAATGGTCAGAAGTGATCGCAAACTTCCATTTATGAATAGCAGCCGAAGAATAATGTGGATGTGTTTGAGAGTAATCTCCCAATTGGTCTAAAACTAAAGGTTTTTAATCAGTGCATTTTACCGGTTATGATCTACGGCGCCGAAACTTTATCTCTGACACATCTGCTAAGAAGCTTAGAATAACACAACGCAAAATAAAAAGATCGATGCTCGGTGTGTCACTTCGTGACCACGTTAGAAATGAGGATTTTTGGGCGAGAACAGGAGTCACGGATGTTATCTACCAGGTGGCTAAGCTCAAGTGGAACTGGGCTGGAAATGTGGCCCGCATGGCAGATGGAAGATGGACAAAAAGGCTGCTCGAGTGGAGACCAAGAGCTGACAAGAGGAACAGGGGAAGACGTCCCACGCGATGGACGGACGATATCAAAAGAATAACCACGAACTGGATACAGAGCGCTCAAGATAGATCACAGTGGGCAGAAAGGGGGAGGCCTATATCTAGCGGTGGATGCAAAGTGTTGATTGATGGTGATAACAATTACTTAAAAAAAGTCGTATTTTACAAGTGGGGAAAAACCCCATTATATGTCGGAGGTAAAGTGTAAATTGCGATTAACATTTATTAAATAATATTGGAGGCATTAGTAATTACAAGAAATTGTTAAATAAATGAAATATATACAGTGGGTGGCCAAATTATTAGAGACGCAATATAATTCTGTTAATTTTCAAGTTAAAGTGAATTTAATTAAGTACTATGTAGGTTTTTTTTTGTATTTATTTTTATTTTATAAGAGAGCTTTATTTAAAATAATATTTTACCAAGCAATTATCGTTTACATGAACAGTTAAAAAATATATATAAAATTGGTGAAAATTAAAAAAAAGGTATTATTTTTTTACGCTGCCTTTCGCCGCGATGACGGCCTCCAGGCGTCTAGCCATGTTCTCTATGCAGACTCGAGCATTTTGACGGAGTTTAGGGTCATGGTTTTATACCCTTACAAGGATTTCTATGAGTTGGCGCTTGGTCGTTATCACTTCTTTAGCGATCTCTCGCTTTGTGAGCTTCCATAAATTTCCTATCGGGTTCATGTCCGACGAATTTCCCGGCCAAGGTAAAACTGTAACGTCATTATCATCCAAGAATGCAGTAACACATCTGGCTTTGTGCCAAGGTGCCAAGTCATGCACAAAAACATACTCTTTATCATTAGGAAACCATTTTCGCACCTGAGGGAGAAGGCGACTTTCGCTTGTACTGATCTTGCCTCATAGTCCCTTCTACGATGTAGAGGCGTCCCATACACCTGGCTGGAATTACAGACCATACCATTATGCTAAGGGGATGTTCCACCGTTTGAACAAGACAGTCAGGATGGTACTGCTTTCCTGGGCGTCGTCGAACTAACATGCTGTTGTCCACCAAAATTTGAAATGTGAGAATCTGAGAAGCAGACATGTAAAAACTTACCATATTACAAAAAAAAAAAATTTCTGAGTTTCTACCAATCATATTTACCCGACTCTAGTCCTCAACAGTCATATTCCGGTGTTCTTTTGCCCAATGCAGTTTTTTTTCTTCATCGCTTTAGTTTGGCGAGGTTTCTTGAGTGGCCGACACCCCATGAGATTGAACTCGTGCAACCTTCTCCTGACTGTCCTGTTGAAGACGTTGATCCCTTGGTTATTGACAATTGTAGTCAGGTAGGTTACGGACTTTTTTTCGATTTTTGACGCACACGTCCCTTATTTGACGGTCATCACGAGGAGTAGTGATCCTTTTTCTGCCGCTTTTTCCTACGCGGTTAGCGGTTAACGGAAAATTTTTGTCTATTTTTAATTTTATACCGTTAACTACTGATTTAGAAACACCTGTAGCTGCTTTTATCTGTTTTTGTGAGTACGTGAAATGCAGAAGTAACGCCTCTTTTCTGCTACAATTCCCTGGGGATATATCGCATGATTTGCCCATACTAAAAGAATCTGAGGTTGTGATGAGTAAAAGTCTTAACAAAACTGATATTTATCCATTAAAATTAGTAAGACTAATTAATTATCCAATAATACTTACATTTTAATAAGTTTTAAGTAAAAACACTTGCAAAAACAGCTTAAAAAAAGTAAGAAATCTGTTCAGTAAAATAAACGTTATTGTCAACGTTACCTTTAATCTGACATAACATTACTTCTATAGCCGTATGACCGAATAGCAGTGTTTGCACTTCTCAAAAGCCATTACAGATGATACCAACAATAAAATTACGAAATATAAATCACCTAAGACCGATTCATTCAAAATTAATTTAATCCTAAATATTACAAAATCAAAATGTATAAATTGCCTTATTAACTTATTTATTTCAAAGAATAAAATGCATTTAAATTTATACAACCTTTAAACAAAAATGTTTTGCTTTCTTAATAATAATAATAAGCTGGGGGGTGATTACTTTCGAAACCCGCCAAAGGCACACAGACAATGTCCATTGTGTCTCCCCGTGATGGCAATCATCAATCCGCTATACCTGTCTACCTCCAAAATAGGAGCAGGTCACCGATTGATAATTGCCTTAGTTGCTCGGGCTCAAGTGAATCTGAGCCCAGCACAGTCAGCCTTAGTCCGGCGTACGCTGGGCATTGGCCAAGGATATGAAGGCTAGTTTTCTTCTCTTCACAGTTTGTGCATGTGATATCTAAGGCTACCATGACCGGTCAGTATGTGTACCGCTAAGTATGGCATCCTTCCTACTCAGCGACATAATGCTTCTGGCTAGGCCTTCTCGAGAAGACTCCCCTATGAGTGCCCTCGCCTCTCTGCACTTGTCTCGGGTTTCTGTTTTCCAGTATATTAAGTTCTGGTCCCCAAACCAGCCCCAAATTGCCCTTCTACCTAGACAGAAGGGAATCGCAAGGGCTGGCTCTGGGCCCACGAATTTAGTCTCCTATCCCAATTTTGCTAATTTATCAGCCCTCTAATTACCTTTGATTCATGAGTGACCAGGAACCAAGACAAGAATGACCCTGTTGCTTTTCGCCAATGCTTCCAGGGTCTGTCTATAACCCAGAGTCAATCGTGAATTAATAGTCGGAGCCACTATCTCTTTAATTGGCTTGCCGATATATTTTGCTTTACTATTTTCATAAAAAAATTTTTTTACCATTTATAAACTTTCCCATTTAAAATTAATTTTTTATCTACCATTAGCATGTATGAAAAATCTGGAACAAATTTTTTGGTAATTAAATCACTCATTAAACTTGAATTAATTTTGAACCAAATTAAAAATAAATTACTTCAAAATCACGTAAGAAACTTTTTCAGCACAAATCATTGATATTGTTACGATATCTTCTCCTTGGGTTCGGTAATTCTAAACTCTCAGTACAATAACTAACAACTTTTATTCTAGAATTTCTTCATAATAAATATTTATTTTTACAAATCCCTTAGATATTCACTTTACAATTACTTTAAAATACTTGACTTTAAACTAACTTCAACTTAAACTTTTAAAACTAAACTTTCCAGCAACCGCTGTCCTTTTTATATTTCCAAACCATCGTTCTAGAAGAATCGCCACTATTCGAAACCATTGGACCTTTTTCTAGAAAGTGCCCGAACAATCCTTTTACTATTTCGGAACCGCTAGACGCAGTATTCTAGAATTTGCCAGTCCTTTCTTTTGTTTCAATCGCCGCGCCGGCAGTCCCCCAATTGTTATCGACGCGCTGTCGCGACATACAATAGGGCCGGAGCGCAACAATATTATTAAGTTTTATTTACAAGGAATACTTCGTTTTTAATTAAAAGGCAGCCACATATTATTTTTTTCAAAGTAAGTTCCAAGTTTTTAGTCCAGGAGAAATAAAAACGATAGCCTGCACACCCAAAATACCTTTATTCTTAATTGGACCCCGTTATGGAAAAAGGGATTGAGCGGAAAAATGACAAAATTCAGTTTATTGTGCCGTCTGTCCGTAGTGATCGAAAACTTTGTCTCCCACTGCGTTTTAAAAGAAATCATTCAATAATAAGGGTTGTAATGGCACATGAATTAAGTGACAGTTTTAAAATCCCAATATAAAAATTTAAATTTTTTCTGTAATATGAGAATAAAAATCAAAACTTCTATTATTTAATTGAAAAAAATTGATACATTTTTGTTACATTAGACTAACCACCAGGGCAGGTACTTGATTATTTTTATTGTATCACATAGCTCTTTCTTTAAATTGCGATAACGAATGAAGCGACACCAGGAGTCACTTAATTCATTATTTTAAAACGCACAGTGTAGATTCGTTTTTGTAATAACAGATAAACCTCCAGAGCAGGTACTTGATTCTTTTCGTTGTGTCACGTAGCTCCTTAGTCAAGCCAATTTCAAGCGAATTTCAAGAGTTTCACTGCAGTGATAAATGTCAGTGTAAGCGTGAGGCAAAACGAGTTTACTAAATTTTGGGGTTTAACAACCTACCAAGCAAAATGCTTGTATATCAGCTCTACTGAAACAGTTGTGCCTATCAAATTGAAAAGAAATAAGAATTCTGAAAAAAGATCTTAAACAAGGGTGTATAAACTAAGTAATAAAAAAGTATGTGCAAAAATATTTATGAAAACACTTAGATTATCTTTAGTCAGAATTGATCGTTATTTAAGAAAGGTATCATCAAACGCAGTGATAGCAGATGAGAGATGAACTGGGAGAAATGCTACAAAAATTTTCTCCTGAAAGGATATAGAAAATTATTGAACATATAGACAAATTTTCCAAATAAGAGTCGCATTATTGCAGAAATAAAACAGACAGGTATTATTTAACATCCGAAACTACACTAGAACTTATGTACAGTATATATAAAATCGAGAATAAAGATCCAGTTTCCCTTTCCATGTACAAACGAATTTTTTATGTTTAATTTACAAAGAAAAATACCTTAAAAATAAACAATGCTATAAATTTAATCCATTTAGTATACAGATAAGAAATTGTAATTCCCCACAAGGAAAGACATTTCTAGAACAGGAAAGGTACAAGCACCGCGAAGAAGCCAAAGCAGCTAGGGAACTTATGAATGCTGCAAAAGTTACCCCACACTTGAAAGTATTGAGCTCCGATCTTGAAAAAACTTTACCACTTCCTAGAATCTCAATTAATCTTGTATATTATCAACGTTAACAGTGGTCGTATAACTGTGGAGGCATAGGAAAGGCATAGGCTAAGTTTTTAAGTCTCCTTTGTTAACAATTTATTGCATGTTATAAAATTAGTACATTGGACTTTTAAAAGTACCTATTGTTTGAGGGATTATAAGGATCAGATCTATTGTCGGTTCCATTGTTCCACCAAAACTTAAATAAATGCATCACAAGTAAAAAGTCCTGGGGACTTCGAGCAGTCCCAATCGCCCGTGGCTGATAAAGGGACTAAAATAACGGAATAAGTATTGTGGTCTGATACTTGCGCGGACAAAACCGTAATATTATTACAGTTATGCTACTTAAGACTATTATGAAGGAAACACCGAACATGAAAAAATCCCTATGCGGTTTTTAGTTTCAGGACACAGTTTTATATCTAATGATTGGGAATTTGGGGATATTGAGTCAGCGCTTAACTTTCAGTCTATGTTATACGGCTAGACGGCACTCGTCAACGATTCTTTGACGCAAATCTTCCAACGACGCTGGTTATGTTTTATAGATTTTACTTTTCAGATGTCCCCACAAAAAGAAATCGAGGGGCGATAAATCTGGCGACCGTGGAGGCCATTAATTGCTGCCTCTTTTACCAATCCAATGCCGTGAAAAACGTTGGTCTAAAACTGACGAACAATCGCCGCAAAATGCGAAGGAGCACCGTGGAAGATTTGCGTCAAAGAATCGTTGACGAGTGCCGTTGAATTACTCCGGAAATTTTTTGGAATGTGCGTAAACGTTTTGAACAACATCTTTATTATGTATTGTATGGAAGTGGGCGGTCATTAGTGTTAATATTTAATTAATTACGTAGTAAGTAAGCAACTAAAATAATTGGTATTTTACCATATAATTTTCTTCAACGTATTGGGAGAAATTGTAAAGAGAATTGTCAGAACTTTTAAAAAACATCTTATTCGACCCCCAATGCCTTTTAAAAATTTTGGGGTAATGCTTACGCTCGCTTGGAGTTGAAAGTATTGAAGTCAAAAATACCGGAAAAAAATGTCCCTCTTTAATCAAAAATCGAAGGGTCTGAGCGTTTTTCTAAAAGATTGACGAGGTTTCTGCAAATGGCTCTGTTTCGTTTTCGTTGGCCACCCTGTATATTTAAAAAAAAATTAAAGTCACGGTACTTAATATATAACATCTAAAGGTTAATCTCCAAAAATCAAAACATTTATTAACGTATTAACATTATACTTTCTATACTTTGAATTCATTTTTCTCGAATTCACGTAAATGTCGCTTAATCCGTTATTCCATAACGTGGTCCAATTTACTTTATTCTCCCCACATTAACTTGGAGTTGAGCGACGTAAAAAGTATTTCCAATAGAATAGTTGATGTCCCTTCATTTAGAAACAATGGTAGAGACTAAAAAAGTAGCGGTGTCTTTCGTAAAAAATAACTTCATCCTCCTTTTCACTAAAACTGCACATGAAAGAAGATAAATGTCGGCCATAAACAAGCCGGAAGAAAAAAATAGTGTGTCGAGCATATAACAGTCATCTATAGGTTTATCAGTCACCGTTGCCCGGATTCTGTGTTCGTTCGGAAAAATATAGATTGGCGATGATTTTTTAGTGCGTTCACTATTTGTTCCATTTCAAATGATAAGACTTATTTCATAAGCGTCCCGTTTGTAAGAATGAGGCGTATATCTTAAAAAACTGTTGGTGTAAAGATAAAGAGTTTCTTTTGATTAGAAATAATTTTTTCGTCGACCTCTACAGAAAATTACATTATACGTACGTTTTTGAAGGTAAATAGTGGTGGCTATGATACGGCACGGTGCGAGAGCGGCGATTGGGTCATTTTCGTAAATCCACGATTTAATAAAAATATAAACGCCTGCTTTCAAATTAATTATTTACAAAATCTGCTAGATTTTACGTGTTAATAATAATCAAAAATGGTTAGTGATAAGTTAGGTTAGGTTAGGTTTCATGTGAGTGGGGCGTGGTCGCCTCTCCACCGCGACCCTTAGTAGGTCTATTGTGGCTCACCCCTAGAGGTTACAGTTCACCGCACAATCCAGCCCTTCTTACGAAGTTCATGGTTGTATAGGGTGAGATTTTTTTAAAATCGGTAGGTTCTAGGTTAGTGTAACCAATTATATTGAACCTTATTCTTCCCAGGCCGGGGCATGAACATAGTATTTGTTCAGCAGTTTCGTCTTTCACGCAGTAGAACCGACAGTCCGTTTGTTGGTTCAGATCTATCTTTCTGAGGTGGTATCTTAGACGACAGTGTCCCGTAAGCAGTCCTGTTAGAATACGCAGGTCATTTCTGCTCCATTCTAGGATCTGCTTAGTTGTGTTTCTCGAGGGTTGTATGTAACGGTAAAAACGCCTTCGAGTGGGTTAGCCCTGGTATGTCGGACCAGTACGTGAGTATTTTCCTCTCCGCCCAGTCCGAAATAATTATTTTGGCGGCACTTGTGGTGACTCCAAAAAACGGTTCTGGTCCAGTGAACGCAGATTCGGCCCCCTGTTTTGCAAGGGTGTCGGCTTTTTCGTTTCCTTTCACCCCCTGGTGCCCATGTACCCACAGTAGGGTCACCCTGTTGTTCGCCCCAAGGTACTCTAAGGATTCGATGCAATTCCATACAAGTTTAGAATTTATCTTGTTGGAGCTCAGTGCTTTTAAAGCGGCCTGGCTGTCTGATATTATATTTATGTTTTTGTTTGCTAGAGGTCTGTTGGTCAACTCTCTTGCACACAATTCAATAGCGAATACTTCAGCCTGAAAGATTGTGGCATACCTGCCAAGACTGGTAGATATTTCAATCTTTGGTTTCCTGCTGAAAACACCGGCCCCAACTCCATCTGGGGTTTTTGAGCCGTCTGTGTACATTACGTATTCAGTCTCTGGGAAGAGGATTTGTCCCCTCATCCATTCGTCTCTCTTCGGAAAGAGGACTTTGAACGACTTTTCTACGTGTATTTTTGTGGCTAGCAAGTCAGGAACCATCCCGATGGTTAGTGATAGCGATATGGATATCATTAACATTCCTCCTGAGCTGCAGGAATTGGCAACTACGGCCACGTTGGATTTAATCCCCCAGAAATCACGAATTTTATACGATACATTCATTACTTTGACAAAAAAAATGTAATATGCACCTCGGCGAAAAACTGTCCAATGTCTGGCCTGCTTGGCTTGTTCTCGGCTATCAACTATAGTATACAGTTTTTTGCCCTTGATGCCTATATATATATATATATATATATATATAACTATTACAATATTATTTATTTATTAAACCGACTTATATACATTAGTGAATCCCGGATATACTTGAAATTTGTATCATCTTATTTTTTTATAATGGACAAACCAAGAAGGCATTTTTTAACTACACAAAAGAACTGTAGATGTTGGTAAAGTAAATAAGGATCTTAAGGACTTAAAGGTTTGTAGAGGTAAAAACCCTTGCAACACGTAACGGAGTTTTACAAACTAAAAGTCCTGATGCTTATAAATAAATTTGAGTCCTACATGTTTGTAGTGATACAGTATATGGGTGCACACGACTTCTTGTGATCTCTGTCAGTACAGTCTTAAACAATGAAATGCATCTCTAAACATAGTAAAAGTTAGACCAATGAGGAATGGTTCATTGCCAGGCCTGGGTCCTACATGTTTGTAGTGGTACAGTATATGGGTGCACACGACTTGTGATCTCTGTCAGTACAGTCTTGAACGATGAAAGTTATCTTAAAACATAGTAAGAGGTAGACCAATGGGGTAGACCAATGCGGAATGGTTCATTGCCAGGCCTGGGTCCTTGATTTAGCAAATAGATCTCTCCTGATTCAGTATAGAAACTTTAAAATATTGAAGGCACAGTCCCCACTCAGAGCTTGGTCTTATTTAACCTTTGAACAGTGTTCTTAAATATTTTTTTTTTATTCTAAAATAATAAGCAAATTTTATATAAAATAAATATTTATTACAACTTTTAAAAGAAAATTAATTGTGGTAAACGTGTGTTAGTCCAAAAAGTATCAAATTATGTATACGTTATATTAAATTAAATACATTTTTCCACTAAAGTATTGCTAGGATGTGCATGTTGAAAGTATTGAGTTATTAATTTTCTGGGTACCCAATTCCGTAATCTTTAGCTTTTGTGGCTATCATTTTTACTAGATTCCTTATGGACGCCCATGTTTTCCTTCATGGAGGTCATCAGCAAACGGTCTGAATTGTAATCTGCTTTCTTGATGACCCCTTTTTTGTTTACGACTCATTTACTCAAAAATTTTTCTTCGTGGAAAGCCATTAATAATAAAAGGTAAAAAAAGGGGCATTTTCGTGCTTCCTCTCTACTAAAAGATGAATTACTTATAATGCTCAAAGTAGAAACGTTAAAAATGTGGTCAGGAAAAACATTATTTTTTTGTTCTGTTTTAATGAAGGATGTCTGTAAATATCGAAAAAAACTTGAAATGTCCGTTTTTATTATTGATGAAATTTGTTTCTAAATAATGAATGTTGAAAAAATAAATATTTGCTTTTGTACAACAGATATAATGTAGTGGTTGAAACGTTTTATAAAACGTCTATGCGTTTTGTAAATAACTGGGCAAATTGAATATAATGGTTTATTTTACATTCTGACTGACATATTCAGGCAGTTTATAAAACACATTTTAGTCATATTGAAGGACGACGAGACGCTGATTTAACAAATTGCCTGAATTGTGTTAAGTCATTTTTTAAAAGACTACAAAAATTTAAACAAACAAAAAAGGAGTAATGGTGAGCCACACTCGGTAAACCTCCAGTATAGTTCAATTACCCTATACCCTACATTCCTTTTTTTTTACTAGTATAAAAATATTTAGGTCTTTTACAGCGATTAAATCGAGATCCATTTACCGATGATTCCTGTAATTCCTCTAATACAATTCTTCACAAACGCTATCGCTATCGCTGAAATCTGGCAAATCCTCCATTGTATTTTTAACAGCACTGTTTATTAACAAATAACTCGTAGTAAAAGCTAAAGCATATTTCACGAATATACGGTGGTAACGGATTATCGTTAGAAAATCGATAACCAGAATTCAACTGTACATTTAAGAAGGACGAAAGTAAATTCCCCTTATATTTTTAAACAAATATCGTAGGTAACAAATTTTATTTTATAAGGGACTTCTTGTTTGAAAATTAAGGGTCTATATTTTTATTTGTTAGCACAGTTAATTTTGCAACCAAATCTGATCTTAATTACTGTATTTATTGTACATAATAAGAGAGGTGGGTAAGTACTCCAACATAATTTCACTAATTAACTAATCTATTAAGCTTTGTGAAAGATGGAAATAGTGAACAAAAAGTTGAAAATTATAAACCCCGTCGAAATCCAATGACTGTTCACGTTCCCGAAGCTAACATATTTGAAATTCGCAACATGGTGTACAAAATGAGTGAAAAAGAAAGAACATATTAGAAAAAGTAAAAGAAAAAGATGTATTTGAAATTTCTAGAACGAGTCTTTGGAGAATTTTGAAACATATAGGGTTTAAGATTGAAAATGAAGACAACCGAAAGGCTTTGTGTGAAAAAGCTAGGGTCGTGTAAAAAAGAATTGAATTTTTAAAAAATTATACTCACTGTAAACAAGAATACTCTTTATTTGTTTATCTGGACGAAACTTGGATATTTGCTGTTTTAATGAGTAAGCTTTTCCACTCACCCCTACTAGGTATTTTACTACATAAAGAAAAAAGTACCAAAGCAAACTTACGTAAAATTATCTAAAGATTACGAATATTTAAATTTTGTTGTACTATACTGTGCATTTATAATAGGAAAATAATGTTTTTGTGTTATTATTCTAAACTACGACATCTAGCGGTGTTTGTAATACACATTTTTTTCCTAAGTTGTACGATAAATAGTTTCTCTTAATTAGACACCCGGTACATATAGACACGCATTTTTCCGTAGGGGTTGGTAGAGACCACTTTCTTTCACTTGCAACGGTACTTACACACATCTTTCGCTTCTTCTACATTCGTCAGCACTCTCATACATGCTCGTCGGTTGTTGATACTCTGGACCTACCTTTCTTCAAAACAATGTCGATCTGATCGGAATACGTTCGCCGAGGTCGACCACTATCGACTTGCCCTTAAATATATTATTTGTAAAAAAAAGACCAACAGCTTAAGAGATAATGAAATTTTAAGCGAAAACTAACAATTGCACATACCGGGTGTGTTGTTAATAAAAAAGTATACTGATTTTTGAGTTGTGCCTTGCTAAAATGAATCTGTTGCTTACAAAAAAGTCAAAAATAAAATGTCACAACCTTTTTACTTCCTTTATAATAACATCTTAAAAGACCATATAATAACGAAAAAGTTATTATTATTAGTTATTAGTTAATAGTTATAATTATTATAATAATTCAGAAGCGGTAATGTTGTTAAAAATCCAAACAGTTTTTTATGAATCTTAACAACATTGTATTGTGCACATTTTAAATAAACATACACGACAGTGGTTACTGCAACTTTGCCATCTTTTTGTAATAACTCCCGACAAAGAGCGATAGAACGCAAAACAAACCGAAACACAAACTTTATTAATTCTGATGCAAGTTGTTGTCCTCGTCTCGAAGTCTCGTATATAATTTATTCGACCAAGATTACTCCCAATAATGGAAGTTTCCTTCAGAAATAATCCACCCTTATTTGATATCATAGCGATCGGCTACTGAGCAACCCCTGTAAAGCATCCCTTTGCAAGTTGATGGATGTCTGCTGTCAGATTGTTATTGCTGATCGATTTCTGTTATTACTATGGAGTGACAAGTGGATGAGAAAATCGATAGAGGGGATTAGACAAGTTTTTACGAAAAACACTCTGTTCAAGAAGAAAAATTGATGGAAAAAATATAAAATAAATTGACGGTGGGAAACTATATACAAATCCAAAAATACTCCGATAAAAACATTTTATTTTAAGAGGACAGCAATAAAATATTATAAATAATTAAAAATAAAAAAGATTGATACAAAAAAATAGTTTATAGCAATAAGAGTAAAATGTAGGTTAAAGCAATGCATAAATTTTAAAAAATAATTATAATTTACATTCAAATAATAACAACAACGTCTCTATCATTATAAGCTTTTTTGTTTGGACAAGAGCTTTGATTTTGGGGAACCTTAAGCTTAGCTTAACTTTTAAGCTTTTGGTATCCCTTCCAAGGTTCAGTTTGATTATTTAACTAAATCTTTTTGAAAACCATCAGTACAGAATGTTTTTTTACGAGTAATATTCTATATTGTTAATAAAGAACTCTTTACATTGTCCTTAACCAATTATCTACTTTGTGCGTTTACTCTGGAGCATGCCACATACAACTGGCCGTGGTAGAAGCAGCTTTCTCTAAGGTCTACTCCCGCTACCTTAAATGTTTGACCTTGAGCTTTGTTTATGATTATGGCGAAGCAGACTTTGATGGGAAACTGCACTGTCTTAAATTCGAAGGGGAAATTTGATGGTGTCAAGGGAATCTTTGGAATAAATACAGACTCTCCTCAAGAACAACCTGGTTGGTATGGTTGCCTTCATTAAATTTTAATGCAATGTTTTCACTTGCAATTTGGTGCCATTGCATAATTTTGGTGGATTTATATTGCGCAGCAACATAATTGGCTCTCCACTTCGAATGATCTCAAAAGTATTTCATTTATGACTGAGGCTTGTTTGTTTTTTGGTGTTAGGAAGGCACGCTCGCATAACCATTCTGCTGGTTTATCGTGAATATTATTAATGTTTGGGTAAATTTTAGCTATATGCTTTTCTACAGTGAAAACAATTGTACCCAACTCTGCAGGGAGAATTATATTATTATTATTCAGTTCCGGGAAATCACCATTTTCTATTTTAAGCAACAGGTCTGAGTACTTTCCGCTAGTAACATCTCCCCTAAGATGAACTCTTATATTTTTGGTAAGGCCAGTTTTGTCACTAAAGGCCACAAATGAGACCGCTTCACGCACGCTTTAATTTAGTCCGCTCGCGTTCCTCTGGGCACTACTGTTAAAGTTTGCCGTAAATCGCCTGCTAGCAACTCTCATCCCAAACAATTAATTTCGTTTTGCAGAGTACTTCTGTCGTATTACTTTGTTTGGGTATATTGCAGAGTGGGATTTCGGCTTGTATCAAATCGAGACCAAGTTTAAACGCGGAGTGTGCAGTCAAGGTATAAGGTAAGTTTTTTATTCAAATATTCAAGAACAAATAAAATTGAAATTTCGAATTCTAATCCGATTTAAATATTCTGTTATATTTGACATTCCAATTTTGAAGAGTATTGCATTGCACCAAGTTTTTATGTGAGTTCAACGTTTTTTTGAATAAAATCGGATTGAGTTTTCAAACATGTGCAAAATAAAATGTAATTTAAATCAATAGCACTAAGAAGTATTGATATTAACTTTGATGCAAATCACCCCCAAAATAACTTTCTACCCCTTTTTAACCCCGTTAGGAGATGAGTTTTAATAAAATACGAAACAAGTCTTTAATTAATTCTGTTAAAGACTGTTTAAGCAAAATTTGAAGTAGATTGGACCAAGGAATCACGTTGTTCCATACAAACTTTGCCTCCGTTTTTCACCCCCTTAGGGGCAGAATTTCGGATAATCTTTTTTTATCGAATGCCTACGTCATACAAAGAACACACCCTCCAAGTTTCAGGTCTCTACGGTCAGCAGCTTAGGCTGTGCGTTGATCCGTCAGTCAGTCATTCAGAACAAAGCATTTTATACAGGCAGATTCTTTTGGAGTTCCAATTAGACGTTTTAGAGAAACTTTAACATTACTAAAATCTGTAAATTTGAGGTTTGAGGTTTGCCAAATTGATCTAAAGTATTAATTAATGTAAATTTAAACATTTTTTTTGCATCTTGTTTTTGTAGTATTATGTATTTTTACTAAAATTGGTCATTTTGTTATTAAAATTATTATTATTGTACAGGGTGATTCAAAACGCATATTTAAAGATTTCTCAACTTTTTTAAATGGATCACCTTGTATTTTATAACGTTGATAGACAGAACTTTTACTGCTCTTTAAGTTTTGTTAACAACTCCCTATACCTAAATCAAACCGTTATTGAGATATTCAGGGTTATTCTTTGGGGAGTTCCAATTAGACGTTTTAGAGAAACTTGACATAATTTAAATCTGAAAATTTGAGGTGCAAGGTTTTCGGATATGCCGAATTAATCTAAAATATTTGGAGCCTCCAAGTACTTCCGGTTATACAGGAAGTTAACTGCAACTTGCTTATTTTAAATAGTTAAATATTTCAATAACGGTTTGATTTGGGTAAAGGAAGTTGTTAACAAAACTTAAGGAGCAGTAAAAGTTTTGTCTAACAACGTTATAAAATACAGGGAAATCCATTTAAGAAAGTTGAGAAATCTTTAAATATGGGTTTTGAATCACCCTGTACAATAATAATAATTTTAATAACAAAATGACCAAGTTTAGTAAAAATACATAATACTAGAAAAACAAAATGCAAAAAAATTGTTTAAATTTACATTAATTATAATGATACAGTGTGTCAAATCGAACACTTTTTCGTAATAAAAATAGTCATATGTCGTAAAACACTCGTAATAATATACAGGGTGTTCTATTTAAAATAAGCAAGTTGTGGTCAACTTCCGGTATAACTGGAAGTAGTTGGAGGCTCTAAATATTTTAAATCAATTCGACATATCCGAAAACATTAAACTTTAAATTTTTAAATTTTAATTGAGTCAAGTTTCTCTAAAATGTCTAATCTCCAAAAGAATCAGCCTTTTTGTATAGATTATCTACATTCGCTGAAACATAAAACCAGTCAAATTTAAGTTCTTTATTTATTATTCATATAATTTTTGTTCCAACCATATTGGGCTTTAAACAATGATCAAAAATTAATAAGATATTTTTTATCAAATACAAGATTTATTAATTACAATAATATCATTCTTAAATTTGCTCTTCATTTTAATACGTCGCATGTTCAAAGTGCATTAGCAACAGTGATTGTTGAATAATTTCACACTCCATTCCAAAATTTTTAAATTGTCAAAGAACCATCAGCTTATTATTCCAAACGATTAATTATTTTATAAACTGTGAAGTAGTCTATTTTTTTTTATTTATTATGCGTATATACTATATTAATTAAGTCAGTTACACCAGCTATAATTAATAAAATTAACTACTTGTGATTTTGCATAAGCGAATCAGGGTTAATAAATAATTAGTTTAGCTAGTGATGATACTTGTTCTTATTTGTTGATATTATTTTGCTACTTGTTCATTAGGTAATTAAATTTTTTAAATCTTCTGTGAAATTATTTTAAAATATGGTTATTTTATTGCTGTAGTCTATTTTGCAATTTAAAAAATACTTTCGTTGAACTATATGGCTTTTATTGCTATTGAGTTTTAAATTTTTTGTATATTTTTAGTACTACCTTTATTTTTAGATTTACTTACTGTATTTTTAACTTTTATTTTGTACCCATTTTTTGTGCTCAAGAAAAAAATATTAAAAATATTGCAAATAAAACCAATTAAAATTTTAAATTTTACTGCCTATGCGTAAAACTAAAATTATATTTTAGTAATAATCATAAATATGGTTTAACATCGTTAATGTTTATCCAACGGGTAATTTTTGTAAATATAATGAGTATTTATGTTAAACGAATCAGCTTAAACAAAAGAAAAGAATGTTGGAGTACAAATGGCCTTATCAACTCTGTTTAATATAAATTTCTGGAATAGTTGGCATGTCTTTAGGAATGCACATCAGAACAAAATAGAAGAAGGAGTATATCCGTCCTCCTGAGATTTTCCAGTGGAAAAGGTGGATGATATTCGCCATCTAGTTTTGTTAGAAATGCGTGTCATGTCGTTGATGTGTTGCTTAGGTAATTTCGGCTGGCGTTCTCGGGAGAGAGAGGTTCGAGCAACATGTCTGAAATAGTAAGAGAGGAACACGAGCAAGACCTAACAGAGACGTCGATAAAATACGAGTAAAGGGAAAAACTCCTTGAGGATAATATTTTATAATTATTGTTTCCGTAATAATATTTTTATTCAGTCCATTTAATCTTCCCGTGCGACGTCTATATTTTTCCTTATTTATTTGGATTAAAGTTTATCAGAAGTAAAAATCTTTCTTGATCGACCAGTATTGAAGGTGTAGAAAATATCCTACGAATACTGTGACGGATTCTTTATATCCTGGGTTTTTTTCTGTCTGCGCTGTTTAGAATCTCAACAAAGAACGGTCTCCAGATTGTAAAACTATTTTTCATCTTTAATTTTTTCTCTCCTCTCAAGCTATTTTAAATCCTTAAATTTCTATAATATCCACCTTACTCAGGTAATTAGCTGGAAAATGTTGTATTGATTTTGACGGTGCTAACATTCTCACCCATTTTTTATTATTGGGTATTTTGCTAAAAAAATTTTTAACGGAAAGGAAATAAATTTCTTTATTAAATGTTAGCGAAGAAAATATAATTTTTTAAAGTCTTAAATTGTTAATTAAATCGATAGCTGTAAAATTGCAATAGTTTTGACGACGTCTCTGCTGGTAGTAAGTGCGCGTCAGATTGCGCGGTGGGTCGATGATGGAATTAACATTCAGAGATGTAGTCCTGTCCCATCCGCCGTTCTTCTGAAATATGACTCGATCACGCTCTGGGATAAGATGAACCGAATCCATCATTTTGATGTCTTTGTTCGCTTTGTGAGCCGGGTTCTCGGGCTCCCTGAGCGTAAAAAAAAGCCGAAATGTAGGAATCCCTTGATGCAACGTGGTTGGGGCGAGGAATCCATCAAATTGTCATTTACTAATGGTGTCTCGAAGAAACCCCGAGAAATGGTCTCCAACAAACCCGACGGCTAAAATGTTTCTTTCACGGCGATGGCGGTGTATTTTTATAAATTAGTTTTCCGTACAAAAAATATATTTACCTCGAACGGGATTACCGCAAAATATTTACTTCTATTTTCGTACATTTTTTTACCGAGAAGGTCTTCAATAACCCGTGACCCGTGACTAAAAATAATGCAAAACCGCCGAATTTTCATTGATATTTTAATAATAAAATAATCTTATTTGTATGTATAAAAACGTCCTTCCTGCTTTCAAAACGTATTTTCCTATTTTTAAATAATGTTTTCACACATTAAGTTCGAGTCTGAAGGATTAAAGGCGAATTTATACAGCGAATAAAATAAAATAAGAAATAACATAAAATAAAATAATGAATGAGTGCAAAAAACTTGGTTTATACAGATGACTAAAATAAAATAAGAAATAAGAATGAACCAATGAAATCGCAGCTTTTCGATAGAGCAGGTATCGACCTTTCCTCAGTTATATGCAAAAACTAATGGAAAATAAAAGAACAGTCGACTGAAAGAAAATGATTGGCTCACAATTGCTAACATAATGGAGAAAGCACGTAAGTATCAAAAAATCAGAGAGTTAAACGTTTTTTAAATCATTTTTTCTGTAGCTGAAGCTTCTGAACACAGATCAAAGCTTTTAAGAAATAAATATACGGGCCATAGAAGAAAAATCAAAAATACCTCCATAAATAATATTATTAGGTTAGGTTAGGTTGATTGTAAACTAAGAACATTTAAAACAGAAATGATTTGGATCACGCGCAATATCAGTTTTTAAACAAAATAAAATAAGACAAAGATAAAAGTTGGCCATCTTTTGTTCTTATTCTTATTTTATCTTTTTTCTTGTATAAACGCTTTCATAGTTTTGGGCATGTTTATCTTTTTTATTTTGATTTATTTTGTTCCTTATTTTATTTTATTTGCTGTATGAACTCGCCCTAAGTCGTTGCATTGGTTAGGAATGTGAGAATATTATTGCAAAAATGTGATGTTGTATAATCCGTGAAAACTGTTGACCCTTCTGTGACTTTTTGAAGTGATAACTTCTTATGGCACGCTGTGAACTTTTTTTGTAATGGGTAAAAAATGTTAAACTCGCGTCAGGACACGTGGCCTGATCGAAAATTCGTAAGACGGATGTATTTCACTGGAGCAATATAAAATGCGACTTTTCTTGACAGGTAACTTGGCAACCTTATTCAACAAACTGACAAATTCAAGTACATTTTTAATGTCATTTTGACAAATTAATTTAGTAGCTAAATTCAAAATTTAAGTGCTTTTCATTATTTTATTGATTAAGTTCTGCTTTTGCTGCATTAAAATGGTCCAAGGAGAGGTGTCGTTTTTAGCAGATGTTATGGACACCATAGCGTGTCTTAATGACTAATGGTTCTCCCCCCGACAAAATTTTAGATCAAATAATTTATCAGTGCAAGAAGCCGTTAAAAAATGCATCAATTTGTGTTAAAAAAGCATTAAAAACTGGACTGAAAGCTGGTTTGATCAAAGAGAACGGGGGAAGGTTTAAATTAGGTTTTGGTTTGCCGATAACGGAGGCTCGAAGACGAAGAAAAAATAGAAGCAGAAGCCGTAGACGACGTAGCCAAAAGCGACAAAACCGAAAACGAGGTAGCCGAAAACGAAAAAGTCGAGGTAGGAAGAAAAGCGCCATATTGAAAGAAGATCAAGCAAAAAGCGGAAGAAAGAAATCGAAAACATTTAAATCTGGTACTGATGTTTAATATATGATTTATAATAAGGCGTTAATAAAAATAATGCATTAGTCATAAACTATGGAAATCTGGAGACAATATTTTTCAGATTAAAAATAATATTTTTTGAAGTGAAAACTTCTTTAGCGGCGTTGTACACTTTTTTTGTAATGGGTAAAAAATGTTAAACTCGCGTCAGGACACGTGACCTGATCGAAATTTCGTAAGACGGATGGAGAGTAGACAGCTGGCGTGGCGTAGGAGAGGGAGTATCCCCCTCTCTTTCTACGGCGCGGCGAAAATGTATGCCTGCGCCGGCTGTTTCGTTTAGGCGGCGCAGGGCGCACAGCGTTAATACTTAAGTTTTCACTTTTGCCGGCACTCCCAGGGTGCAACCCGTAAAATTTTTTCTAAATTAATTAATTATTGTAACATTCGACAATCTACAATTTACTACTACTATACTGTATAGCTATACTATACAGGATGGCCAACCGAAAACGAAATAGAGCCATTTGCAGGAACCTCGTCAACATTTTAGAAAAACGCTCAGACATGTCGATTTTTGATTAAAAGGAGACACTCTTTTCCGGTATTTTTGACTTACCTTCTTTCAACCCCAAGCGACGGTAAGAATTTCCCCGAAATTTTTAAACGGATTGAGGGTCGATAAGATGTCTTTTGAAGCTCTGACAATTCTCTTTAAAATAGTCATTAAATTTTACATTTCCTCCCAATACTTTGAAAAAAATTACATGTTAAAATTCCAATTATTTTAGTTGCTTACTTACTACTTACTTGATTAAATGATTAAACTGATGACCGCCCACTTTCATACAATAATACAGATTTTATTCAAAACGTTCACGCACATTCCGAAGAATTTTTTGGAGTAATTCGACGGCAGTCGTCAATGATTCTTTGACGCAAATCTTCCAACGACGCTGGTTGTGTTTTATATATTTTACTTTTCAGATATACCCACAAAAAAAATCGAGGGGCGATAAATCTGGGGATCGTGAAGGCCATTCAATGCTGCCTTTTTACCCAATCCAATGCCGTGGAAAACGTTGGTCTAAATACTGACGAACAATCGCCGCATAATGCGGAGGAGCACCGTCCTGTTGAAAATAAAAATAATCTTCGTCATACTGTGGATTATTTTTAAATATATTAGTCAAGGCAAGGTCAATAGCGTCTTTCAGTAATTGCAAATACATTTCGCAAGTCAAATTACCTGGTATAAAAAAAGGGCCACCAGTCGGTCACCGCAATTGCCAGCACATACATTTAATTTCTCCGGTTGCTATGTATGCACCTCGTGAAAAACTCTTGGGTTTGAATCGGACCAATAGCGGCAATTAAGGCGATTTACCGTCCCTTGCAAGGAAAAACTGCATTCATCGAAAAAACATGTATTAAAAAGGAACTGTGGATCGTGCCCTGCTCGCGCACTCATTATTTCACAAAACTGCAAATTGCGGTCAAAATCATCCTCATTAAGCTCATGGATTAAACGTTATATTGATTAAAAGAGTAACGAATGAAACTGAGAAGATGATATGGGATGTGCAAGCAGGATTTAGAAGAGGAAGGAGATGTATGGATCAGGTCTTTTTATAACGAAGTATAGTTGAAAAATTCTTCAGGTTTTGCGCTTTTATAGACTTGGAAAAGGCCTATGACAGAGTGGTGAGGAGTGAATTGTGATCGACATTGTCTATGTATGGGGTGAGCGGTAGTTTAATACGAGCACTGAAATCACTTTATGAGGATTCCACTGCTTTTGTCAGGATAAACGGAGCTTGCACGGACTGGTTTAACATCAAAAAAGGTGTGAGATAGGGATATGTGGCTTCGCCATGGCTGTTTCCCATATACATGGACGATTTTTTAAAATATTTGAAAGAGATTGCAAGAAAGCATGACAAACTGTGAAGTTTCGATTGAGGGAGAAAGAGTGGAACAAATAAATGAGTTTGTATACCTGGGTTCAAAGTTTACAGTTGAATGGGGCACTGCATAGCTTCATGAATAGCAAGAACAGCAAGAAACAGCAAATCAGGCTGAGGAAACCTTTTTGGGTTTATTATCAGTAAAATTTAAAAAGAGATATGAATTTTGCGTGATTAAATTTGTTCATTGTTCTTTTTTTAGTATATTATTATGATATAAACAGGGTTGTGGAAAAGTATGGTGTTTCACTCGTCGAAAACATGTTTTGAAGCTCGTGAACATTACCATCCTCGGCTAGTAAATTGTTCTCTCGCTTCAAAAAATGTTAATGATTTAAGTTTTTTTTAAAAGTAGTAGGTAGAACATTTTAATAAGACGTCAATGTCTCGAAAATGTTTTATTAATATTATTATTATTAATGACTTTACCCATCATAATATTTCCGTTCGAATCTTTTTAAATAACGTACCTCTCTCTATCCTTTTAACATAATAAAAAATATCTACATAAAAAAATGTATTTTTAATATACCTAACACAACAACTTAACAGCCACACACCACCAAAACAAAACCCAAAATTTACATTTTAAATTCAATTGTGCAACAAATAAAACCTACACGGAATTAAAAAGACATATTATCACTATTTCTACGGCGAGGCGTCCCCTTTTAAAGCCATCATTATCGATTATCGACCATTTTCGACAACTATGGGCTCTTTTTAACAAACAACATGGGACTCTGTAAACCCCACCCATTCCCTCATTATGTAAAACTTTACACGCCATTATGGGTGTCCTTATAACTGTTCTTTTGAACCTGATATACCATTCGGTTAATTCGGATGAGACCACTTTATACGAGTCGAATGTGTTCGGAAGATTTTTGGAGGTCGACCTTGAATTATTATATGCGGTTAAATGGAACGTCTTCGATTTATAAATATTAGTTTTAGTTGATGTTTCAAGAAAAAGAAATGGTAACGCATAAAAGGTTTTTTTTTATTTTGGTATAAACTAACAGCCCTTTTGTAGCGCACGATTTTTTGAGGTTTTAACAATAAATCCTGATGCTCGTAGATTCAATCAGTCTTTTATATGAATATTTATCTACTATCATTTAATAATCTCAAATTTTATGACGTTTTTGGAAAATTCGTAATACATATTTTACCTTTTTTATTTTGCTACATTTTAAAATTGGGCATATTCTAAAATGTAGTTTTGTTTGGATCTTGTAAGTTTACTTTACTTTACTTTATTAACAGGTAGTCCCAATTTAAAGTATTACAAAATGTGACAATAAAACTTATGCCTAATGCTAAAACCTAACTCTAAATACACAGATATAGAAAAAACAGTAAACAATGAACAATGAAATTGATAGAGATACTAACACAAAAAGTAATAGCCAAAACTGACTTATATAAGTTCTTTATTAAATGTAATTTTGATGGTTTTATAAGAAGTGCAGAACACATAAATATAACTAAACTGATTAGCTAGCCTCAGCATTCTAGTACCTAATGGGTGAAAAATTGGAAAATAATTTGAATTTAAAGATGTATATTGTAAGAATGTATAAATTTGAAATCTCTTCTGTAGTTTATAAACTTGAAAAAGAGCTATAAGCAGTACTTCTGCTCTACAGAAAAATCTGACTGTTAAATATATCCGAACTCACAGTAAGAGCTGAACAATCTCAATAAAATTTATACAGAATGTGTATACCTAATTAAACTTAAAAAAATAACAGCATCAAGCAAGGCAAACGAAAGTAAACTAGTTTATTTGGAGAATAGATTTCCGATTATATTCCACACAAGTTTAATTGGTGGGAAGTCTGAGGAGCGAGAAGTCCATGGAAGCAGGGTCACATTACTTTCTCGTAAGAATCTTGCAGTAAGCCTTCCTTTATAAGTACGTGCGTTTGGTTGTTAAAGAAGTGATTGAATTAACCCTAGTAGGTATAGCAGTGCAACAGGTTTCTTATGTGATCATTTGTATTCGTTTTCTGTTAAAAAAAATCACTCAGTTCTGTCTGGTATCCCCAATTTGAATTGGTCATTGAAACAGTACCGTTTCGGAATATGGTCTGTTCTCGTTTCCAACGCGTTCCCGATCACAATTCTGACGATACTCATGTATCCGGTTCCAACGTTTAGGTTGTTGAGTGTATGGTGCAGTCTGGAAGCATCGAGCCTCACCTCACCCTGCACCACTAGATGAAGAGGAGGCAATCCCAGGAGAACCTCTATGGCTGCAGTTGGTGTTGATTTTAATGCCCCTGTAATACCCATGCAGGCAAGTCTTTGCACCTTACCCAATCTTGTAATGGCCCCTCCTTGTTGTGTTTTGGGCCACCATATCAAAGAGGCGTATGTTATGAACGACATACAACTACCGTGTTGTATAAGCTTGGTCGTTATTCAATCCAAATCAAAGCTACTACAAATAAAATAAAATTGTAGTAGTTATTTTAAATATTTGATAAATCAGTTAAAATCCTCGCCAAAAAGTATAGAAATCCTTTTTATAAAACAACTTAAATAATTAATAAAAGATTCTTGTACAAATAATAGTCCTTACTTAGCATTAACAATCCTTTATTAGCAACAGTTAACATACGCGCTGAAAACCAGTTTTATCGAAGTACCGGAGTTTTTACTCTCTGAAATATAGTAATTTATTTGCGGCAATGATGATCAACTATAAAACTTGTTATTAGCTAAAGAGAAATTATGTTGACTGAATAATTTGCTGTGCTATTTATGTGATCGAACATTGATTGCCATTAACGAGGTTAAATATCTTAGATTAAAACAAGACTATAAAGGTAAACAATATGTACCTACGGTAACCTTTTCCTTTTTTTCCTTTTCAGAAAGCCCAATAAAATTTGAGTTAATATTGAGAATTTTCTACATTTTTTCATAATACTAAATAATTTTTCTTCTTTAGACATCTAGCGATTGAAAAACGATATTTCTTTGTTAATATTTCTCTTTAATTGGACACTAATTTTTGATTTTCTTTTAGATCTTGAAATTTTAAATGCTTAGCCTATTTAATCCAAAGTTATTTAAATGCTTTAACCAACCTACAGTTAAAACTATAATACAATGCTTGATATTTATGATATTTAAAAAAATCAGCTTCCGTATGTTTATATCCGCAAAACTCGAAAATTAATAATAATAATAATGATAAATGTCTTTATTACCAATTTAAAAAAAAATTACATTTTGTTTACATATATTTAGGGCGAGATTCAGTTTGTATGTAATAATAAATAAGGTACAATATACAATAATATACTTGATATTTAACATACATCTGCTCTTCCATCTAACCCCAAAAGGAAGTCAGAGACAGCAAATTGAATAATAGAAAAATAATTTAAATTAATAGAAATAAAAAATAATTTAGCAATAAATTGGCAATTTTAATCCAAAAATTTAAAGTATTGTTGAGAAAAATAATAGTCAGAGAGAGCTCGTTTGAGTTTATGTAGTGATGAGCTACTGTAATCGTGAGGTAAATTATTAAGACAGTTAACAATACAATAAGAAAAGGATCGTTTGAAAGACTTAGTGTGGTGACGTGGTATAGTTAGAGTATATCTATGTCTTAGATTTAGAGAATATACATCACTTCTGTATTTTATTTTATGATACGGATATGTATCGATGGATTGACTCGAAATTTTAACAGAACGTTGCATTTTAATAGAAAAGTGTTTTTGTATACTTTTTTTTTCCAAGCTCGTATAGAAACGGAAAATTTCAAGCGATGTGACAGGTTTAGATAAAAATAATTTGAAAAAACAATAGGATTAAAAATGATTTCTCATACTTAACACCCATAAGAGGTACTATTAAAAATAATTTAAAGGGTTAAACAGTTTTCAATATATTAGTTTTTTATGGATATCTTACAAATGACTATACAGGGTGTGGCACGAAAAGTTTTGATTAAAAGTAATAGCGGATACAGTTATGTTTAAAATCTAAAATAACAAAGCTGAAGGTTTTGGATGACGCTGAGTTCAAATATAATGTTTTCCTGAATGTGGCACTT
This sequence comes from Agelastica alni, assembly GCA_950111635.1. NCBI lineage: Eukaryota > Metazoa > Arthropoda > Insecta > Coleoptera > Chrysomelidae > Agelastica > Agelastica alni. The sequence continues at coordinate 45,766,649 of OX467712.1, read as the reverse complement.
TAGGTTATACCGGAATTAGACGTTAACTTTGTTATTTTAAACAGAACCTAATTTTTTTTATTTTATTTTCGAATTCTACATAAAATTTTAGATAAAATTTGTGCATAATGTCTTATACCAAAAATGAAAATTCTTTGAAATATGTCGATTTTTTTTTAAATTTTGAAAAAAATCCTAGTCCACATTGAATAACGATATTTCCATTAATACCAAAGCTAGTGACATAAAATTGTAACAAATAAACAAAAACTGCTTGCCCGTTAACTCCATATGTCTAACTCATTGATATTTTAAACAGGGTGTTTTTAACTTAGCCGCCAACATGCACAATTTAAATCATTTATAAGTTGCTTGATTTAAATAGAACACCCTGTATTTTATTACATTTTTTGCTGTATTTGTTTCCAATTCGTTTGGTATTAGTATTCCCTATACCCAAATCCAACCACTTTTGAGATATTTCATTATCTTAGTTACAAATATAACACTACTTAATTTTTTTAACATTAGCGCCACACCCTGCATGTATGACATTTTTTTACTTACACCCATTACTATTTTTGCTCATTTGTTTTCATATATGTCAAATACTTACTTACGATTTTAACAAATCGTCAATAAGCGGCAATCTCGACCAACAGTGCTAATGATGATAGTGAAAATAAACGCTAGTGCGGAAAAAAGGTGTAACTGTGACCAGTTGATTGATGCTCACAGTATTATTTATAATTACACTAGTCAACAAAACATTTTTTGAGTATATTAGTTAATGAATATTTTCTGGCTGTCTACATCGAAAAGTAACTACAAACTTCATTCTTAATTAATAAAGTTTGCTTTTATACTTTATGCAATGATAAATAAATATTCATGGTTTTAGCGGACTGTTTAAGGAGTAACGGCTTTTAAGGAGGTTCGTTGGTCAAAACGCGGTGATGAAGCGGGAAGCGAGGGGGTCCTATGCTGAACATGTTAAATAATCAGCGCTGCCTACTTCAAATAAAAAATATACTGATTTTTCTAATTGAAATTGACAGACACTTTTACAATAAAATTAATTGACCAATCATTATTTAATAAAATATATGGTTTTTATTTTATATATCTGTAGTTGTAAAAAAACGTGGCAACAGCGCAAATAGTTACTTTTATTAGCAGAAGCTAACAGCTGATAACATAACCTCAAACGTATAAAAAACTATTTTATTATTAAAAAATGATGTAGATGGTAAGGCAACATTGATTAAGAAAAATAATGTTATAAAAAAAGTTTTACAACATTTATCATCTTTGTATGATACAAAAGTGTCGAAGAATTATAATTAAAAATTGAAACAACAATATTATAGCTTATTTTATTTATTTAAAGTACAGAAAACTTTTTACTAATATTAACTTTTTACATATTATTACTTACAATAACTATATTTATTAACTTTTTACTTTCAATAATCATTATTTCTTGTTTAGTGCACAACACACAGGTTATGTGTATTTGTTAGGATGTTGTATTGGTCGCAGTGGCAAAAACTCATTAATATCGAGTCACAGATTATTAAAATACAAACTAGAACACAATTGATCAAACAGAGAAAACTCTTTTTACCAATAAAAATAATAATTCAAAAATCTGCAACTTTAATACTTTTCATATTATATTTGACATTGCATTATTTTAACAAGTGTGACAGCAGTGTCAATTTCTTCTTTTTTAATTTTGTAATAATAACAGTATTTACATGGGTGATTTGAGTCGTCTGCACGAATGCGCCGTTGCATTCTTCTTTGACGCTCACGTTCACCGTAAATCAAATTTTTTCATCGTTAAAAATAAAATATTTCAAAAACTAGACAGTCGATAATACTTTTTAAGCACCCAAATTCTTCGTTATTATATTTCCTACACACACGTATTTTTATTTTTTATTTTTTACAATGTTTTTGTTTATTTTATTATCAAAGACTCATGATTTCTCATAAGAACCAATGTTAAAGGAGCGAAAAATCTTTTTAGTTTTTCTAAGAACTTTTATCAGTGAAAAATTATAATTTAATATAAAGAACTATAACAACCAAGTTTAAAAGCTTATATATGTTTTTTAAAAGCTGCATTTTTTTTGACTCCCGAAACCTTAATACGTAAGATAGGAGGTGAGCGGGGGGATTGAGAGTGGTATGAAAGTCACGAAATTTATAGTTAGTGTGCGCTCGCCCTTTCTCAAGAAAAAAATTATTTCGTATGTCACGAGGTCTAAAAATGTAAAAATGAAGTTGACTATTTTTACTACATTATAAGAGTATGCCTGGCCTGTGATATGAGATTTCAAGATAATTGGTTTTCTGGTAGGAATGGAAGGGTGATACACTAAATATCCATGCTATCTTTGCTTGTGGGATGGTAGGGCAGACGCAATTCACTACCAGCAGGTTTAAGCGGACTAAATTTTAGATAGGAAAATAGAAAGTCAAGTGTAAACCGACTGTGCAGCCCGACCACGTTTTAATGCTTCCGTTGCATATAAAATTATGTCTTATGTAGCAATTTGTGAAGGTTTTTCGTCAAGATACTAAAGCTTTTCAATATTTAAGGAATTTCTTTCCCAAATTGTCAGCAAAGATCCTATTTTTACTATGCTTGATAACTCGAAAATCATGGGTTGCAAAATATCCCTTAAAGTACATGCTCACTTGAACCAATTAAAAGACAACTTGGCGGCATATTAAAGTGAATGAAATCCGTATCACTAATACAAGATACGCAGACGACACCGTGGTCCTAGCCGATAACAAATCGGACTTGAAAAAAAATGATGGACCAGTTTACAAAATACAGTGAACGATTTGGGCAACACATGAACATTTCCTGAACAAAATTGAATCTTTTTCTCCAAGGCACATATCACCGAAACGCTTTTGATCAATGGCAGAAATATCGAACAGGTATCGTCCTTCAAATATCTTGGCACCATAATCAACTCGCTGTGCGACCCGAAGCGGGAGATACGTTCTAGAATGGAGCAAGCCAGGAATTTTTTTAACAGAATAAAGCAGTTTTTCACCAGTCTTGATTTGAGCTTGGAGCTCGGAATGCACATGGTCAGGTGCTATATCGTCAGTGTACTACTGTACGGTTGTGAAGGCTGGACTCTCGATCCGATAAACAAGAGAAGGATCGAGTTACAAACGAAGAGGTATTAAGACGAATAAAAAAGTCAAAAGAGTTATTAACCATCATTAAAGAAAAAATAACAAGATACATAGGCCATATCATGAGAGGCGAAAGATACACATTACTGAGGCTGATAGTTAAAGGAAAGATTCAAGGAAGAAGATCTGTTTTTTTTTCCAGAGGTGAAGAAAATCCTATATGGAGAGGTTATGAGTCCGAAAGCTCAAGGTCTACTGTGAGATTCCACTGACTGTGTCAGGACTACTCACTAAAAACTCCACCCCTATTTAGGTCCGTCTGGCTATTGCCTCCGGTGACACTTGGGCCTATTGGCCCATTGTATCTTGCCTATGTGTTTTTGTATCATTGTACAATGAAGACCCAACCAGCAGACCATCCGGCAAGGACCCAAAAACAGCAAAATATACACTGTGCCGCCGCGGGGCACTGGTCCAAAAAAGGCAGGCAGTTCCCGGGACCTAGAACCACGCTGCACCCAATCCAGTACCTTCGTAACTTGTACAAGTTCTGTACTTGGTGGGAACAATGTAGTCACCCAAGAACCGCCCATTCCCCCCAGCGCACCGCAGCAGCACAGCAAGCGCTCCACCGCCCCCGGATCCCCGCCGCACAACCCGCAGGCCAGGCCTCCATTATACAGTCTTAGCTGATTCCTGTTCATCGGTAACAGTTCTGCCGTCCTTTTATGTCACGGTCCTTTGATGTATTATTTCCCGTGTTTTTTTCCTGATATACGTTTCCAGTAGTTTTTGTGTTTTTCCGAACCTCTTCTTGCAAGTTCGTCTACTTCCTCATTACCTGCAACTTCCTGGCGTCCTGGAACCCTATTAGTTCGACGTGATTACGGTCTACCAGCGTTCTCAGTTCTTTTTTGCAGTCAACGAGTATTGGGGAAGGGGTGGTCCGGCCCTGAGGTGCCCCCTGAACAGGACTAAGGCTGTCTACTACAGGATTTCGCCCGGTTTCCTGTATGCTCCGTTAGCGACGGTGCTTCCCCACCGCCATGCATCCATTAGCACGGGTCGCATAACACTTTGGATTGGGAATCTTTTAGTCGCCTTTTACAACTGCAGACCATACCTGGGATCTATTCTATTTTCCCCGTTTCCCCAGGGGATAAGAAGATCTGTTGGTAGACGTCAGAACTCCTGATTGAAGGACCTTAGAAGATGGTTCGGGTGCACTTCGACTGAGATATTTAGAGCTGATGTATTCAGGAAAATGTTAGCCATATGGATCGACAATCTTCGTGAGAAGAGAGCGTGTGATGGACTTTGAGCAACGTTATCAAAGACAATATAATGAGAACATGATGGGTGATTAAATTTGAGTGCTTATAAGAGAAAGTTGCAAATCACAAAAAGAAGTACCATAAGTATTCATTTTTAAAGCTTGTTTGTATTTTTTTTTGTATTTGTAGATTTATTTTAACTTTTGTCTGTTTGTTTTGTAAAAAAAAGGATAAAAATATATAAATTAAAGTTTGTTTTTTTTATGTATAATGAAATTTATAAAAATGGTGAATATCCATGAAATTTCGTTCTTATAGCTACAAAACAAACTTTATTAAGTAAAACTATTATTTCGTTTAAAGTAAGGCACAAGTAATCAATATCAGACATACTAAACCCAGACTCAAAATTCGTGTTGACTTGTGTATTTAATGAAAGGTTAGAATTTATTTCATCTAAGGAGTGATTATATTAATTGTTTTCGAAAAAAAATATGGTGCGTTTAATTTCATAGTGAATGCTATATTCAATTTAATATTAGGTTGTGTTTTGGAAATAATTTAATTGCTTGTTTGCGAAAATCAAAATGTGTTACTTTTATTTAGATTGTTGCAGTTAAAAGTGTGCGCTTTAAATTTTTAAAACCAATGGATAATTTTATGTCGCATGTTCCAGATTCGGTACACCATCTGATATATATATATATATATATATATATATATATATATATATATATATATATATTTATGCATATAACAGACAGACATAGTAACGCAAAGCAGTGTACTAAATTAAATTAAGTTTTTCTTGGTTTATCTATGTTTGCTACGAGGTATAGTCGAAAAATTCTTGGCTAGAAGTCAAAAGGTCTATTGCGCTTTAATAGACTTGGAAAAGGCCTATGACAGAGTTGTGATGAGTGAATTGTGGTCTACATTGTCTATGTATGGGATGAGTGGTAGTTTAATACGAGCACTGAAATAACTTTACGTGGATTCCACTGCTTGTGTAAGGATAAACGGAGCTTGCACGGACTGGTTTAACATCGAAAAATGTGTGAGACAGGGATGTGTGGCTTCTCCATGGCTGTTTAACTTATACATAGACGATTGTTTAAAAGATGTGCGTACGGATTAAAAATGAATAATTTGATCGTCAAATGCCTTCTTTACAGTTGCAGGCGATAGTTAATGTTATGCTCTGAAAATCAAAGGGATGAAAATAAAAGTGAGCAAAACGAAAGTAATGGTTTTTGAAAGAGAAGAAAGCATGACAAACTGTGGAGTTTCGATTGAGGGAGAAAGAGTAGAACGAGTAAAAAAATTTGTGTACTTGGGTTTAAAGTTTACTGGAAATGGAAAGTTTGACTGACATTGAGCGAAGGGTTTTGGCAGAAAAACAAATGAATGGGGAACTGCATAGCTTTATGAATAGCCATAAAGTGTCAAAAAAGGTACGTCTGGCTGTGCATAGAGGTGTGTTGGTTCCTACACTTATGTATGGTAGTGAATGTTGGGTTTGGAAGAAGAAGCATGAAAATAGGATTAATGCTGCGGAGATGAGTAGTAAAGAAAGTAAAGAATAGTGGATAAGAGAACGCTGTGCTGTAAAAGAAGATGTGGTTACAAAGATAGATAAAGAAATGCTTAGATGGTTTGGACACGTAGAAAGGTTGGATGAAGGAAGATTGACGAAACAAACTTATAAGGTGAGTGTGAATGGACAAGTCGGTAGAGGTCGACCTCGGAGAACATATTTCGATCAGATCAACATTGTTTTGAAGAAAGGCCAGGTCAAGAGTACCAACCACCAACGAGCATGTATGAGAGCACCGATGAAAGTAGAGGAAGCAAAAGATGTGTGTAAGAACCGTAGCAAGTGGAAGGAAGTGGTCTCTGCCTACCCCTATGGGAAAAAGGCGTGACTTTATGTATGTATGCTATAATACTTATAGTTACTTTTTTAATAATTAATATTAAACTGATCCACAGCGAAGCGTGGCTGGATTTTAAGTTAGTATTTATTTATCTGCAAAGCAATTAACCCCGAAATTGTAACAAAGCGTTAATGCTTTATAGAATAACAGAGAACGATATTTAAAATTCATTTTTGTTAAACTTTATTACAGATCATTTGTACATACATTAAAAATTGAGTCACACATCTTCGTTAAAAAACCAAAAAATTATAGCTCTCGCAGAACAGGTTGTATTGACCGTTTTTGCGAAAGGGATAATTTTAGAGGAATTTTAAGGTTATTATTATAAATGCAGTGTGATAATGACTAGCCTGTCACCAGCAACACAAATTGAAATTACCTCAGTGACAGCCGTCGAAGATTTAAAAGTTGAACTATTAGTACTTCACTTTTATATCCCTATAGAGCGATTATTACATTTTCAAAACGATTTTACAACAATTTTAACATTTTTATTTGTTTTTGATTACTTTTTTATTCATAAATTTTCCTATTGTTCCTCTGCATTCAAAGTAAGAACTAACGAGGTATTACTTTACTCAGCATAGTAGCAAACTGTATGCAAAGATATTGATTAAAAAACTAACGAATAAAACTGAGAAGATGATATGGGATGTACAAGCAGGATTTAGAAGAGAAAGGAGATGTATGAATAAGGTCTTTTTTTAACGAGGTGTAGTCGAAAAATTCTTGGCTATAAGTCAGATGGTCTATTGCGCTTTTATAGACTTGGAAAGGGCCTAGACAGAGTGGTAAGGAGTGAATTGTGGTCGACATTGTCTATGTATGGGGTGAGTAAAAGTTTAATACAAGCACTGAAATCACGAGGATTCCACTGCTTGTGTCAGGATAAACGGAGCTTGCACGGACTGGTTTAACATCAAAAAAGGTGTGAGACAGGGATGTGTGGCCTCACCATGGTTGTTTAACTTATACATAGACGATTATTTAAAAGATTTGAAAGAGAGTGCGTATTGATTAAAAATGAATGATTTGATCGTCAAATGCCGATGATCAAGTCATATAAGCGTCATCTGAAGAGGAGTTGCAGGCGATGGTTAATGTTATTTATGATGCCCTGAATATCAAAGGGATAAAAATAAATTTAAGCAAATCGAAAATAATGGTTTTTAAAAGAGAAGAAAGCATGACAAACTGTAAAGTTTTGATTAAGGGAAAAAGAGTGGAACAAGTAAATGAATTTATTTACTTAGGTTCAAAGTTTACGAGAGATGGAAAGTATGACAATGACATTGAGAAAAGGGTGTTGGCAGGAAAACAAATGAATGGGGTACTGCTTAGCTTTATGAACAGCCAGAAAGTGTCAAAAAAGGCACGTCTGGCTGTGCATAGAGGTGTGTTGGTTCCTACACTTATGTATGGCAGTAAATGTTGGGTTTGGCAGAAGAAGCATGAAAATAGGATTAATGCTGCGGAGATGAGTAGTCTGAGAAGTATATCCGGAGTGACTCTGTTGGATAAATTAAAGAATAGTGAGATAAGAGAACGCTGTGGTGTAAAAGAAGATGTGATTACAAAGATAGATGAAGGAATGCTTAGATGGTTTGGACACGTAGAAAGGATGGATAAAGGAAGATTGAAAAAACAAATTTATATGGCGAGTGTGAATGGACAAATTGTTAGAGGTCGACCTCATCGAACATATCTCGTTTAGATCAACATTGTTTTGAAGAAAGGTCAGATCAAGATTACCAACTTCCGACGAGCATGTATGAGAGCACTGATGAAAGTAAAGGAAGAAAAAGATGTGTGTACGAACCGTAGCAAGTGGAAGGAAGTGGTCTCTGCCTACCCCTACGGGAAAAAGGCGTGACTATATGTATATATGTATGTATGCACACAAATATTTTTTGATACAACTCCGTACAAAATATCCCTTTATTAATAAATACGACAACTATATTTTTTTAACAGGTAAATGATGATATAACCGTTAATGTTGCAAAAAAGCAACTAACTTTAATGTTACCTCTCATTATTCTTGAAGAGCGGCTTTACAAAGTTATCACACTCATACCACGTCATTACGTACTACACCTTTTTTATAGTCGTGGGTTAGCTGCCATTTTAAAATAAACGCAATCAAAGTGGGTAACATGCAATTTTCTTAAAGCAACCAGCTCAACTTAAAAGCAGTAGCGTTCTTTTAATACAGAGAACAATAAATGTAAACGAAATTTTTGGCTTTTTTTAAAAATGATTTTATCGTATCTCTGCTAAAATACAAAAGTTAATTAATAAAACAAAAACATTTTTTTTAAAATTGGTGCTTAGGTTCTATTTGTTATTTGGGTATGAAGAGATAAAAACAATCATAAATACTCGTACATACATTCTTCCAATTTTTAGGGTATTATTATGCTAATATTATTGCAAATTACCAAAGTACTGAATATTTTTGCTTAATATTTTATTTCAATATTTGTATGTACCTAATAAACAGGGTGTTTAAAAAAAGTGACCCGTCTCTAAGATAGGAAGAAAACTAAAAAATAATTGGGTTTTGCTTGGTAAAAAATTTTCGTAACGCCATCCGTATTCAAGATAGCGTTGATGAAAAAAAATGTATACACATTTATTACGATTTTGCCGAAACTACTGGAAACATTGTAAAAAAATTTTAAACGAATATGTTTTAAAAGCTGATACATCCCATACATTTGTTTTTATATCTGACTCTCATAGAGGGCGCTAGTTACACTGTTCGTACCAAGTAGTATTGACCATAATTTTTTTAAGGTTAGATTTATTAATCAAAATTTTAAGTGAACTTAAACATTATTCAATTTTATACCAAAAGGGTAATCTTGTTAAAACTCGATACTGTGTACCGTTTTCGGAATATTTTAATTTGAAAATTATTAAGTAATAACCAAATTGTTTTTCTTTAACGCACTTTATCTTGAATACGAATGCGGTTACGAAAATTTTTTACCAAGCAAACACCAATTATTTTTTAGTTTTCTACCTATCCTAGAGACGGGTTCACCTTTTTTTAAAACATCATTACTTTATATCAGCATCGGTTATTACTTCATAGTTTTCAAATCAAAATATTCCGAAAACGGTACGCAGTATCGAGTTGTACCAAGAGTACCTTTTTAGTGTAAAATTAAATGATTTTAAAAAAGTTATGCGCCCTCTATAAGAGTCAGCTATAAAAAAAAATTCATGGGATGTATCAGCTTCTAAAACATATTTGTATAAAATTTTATTATTATTTTTTAGTTTTCTTCCTATCTTAAAGACAGGGTCACCATTTTTTGAAACATCGTGTATATACAATAAACAATAAAAAAAACTAATTAAAACATAATTATAACTATCAACCCCACCTGTACCTTTAACTACGTCTGTAGCAATAAGTAGCGTGCCTTATATATTTATCGTTCCATCACGGTATGTCGTTATTAGTAGAACATTGTGCAATGAGTTTATAACTTATCGGGGATCTTTTCAAATTGAGGGGGTTCGTGATTTCTGTTAGGCTTACTAGCGCCGTTTACTCTAGGTTAGCTAGTACGACAGCCGATTCGTTTGGCGTCTGAATCATACCAAAATAACAGTCTTATTGAAATAATGTATCAATAGCTTGACAATTTACCTCATAAATTTCTTTAATACCTGTACGATGAATAATAAAGAAACCATTAAATGTTGTTGTTATAAATTTCTTTAATACCTGTACGATGAATAATAAAGAAACCATTAAATGTTGTTGTCGACCAAAAACCCTATCCCTATACGATCATTTGGTTTTAATGCCAATAATACCTATGTAAAATATCTGACTTGAAAATATTTAACTTAAATTCACCTTAATAATACTTGGAAAACTGTAGCAGAAACCACAAAGAATGTAAACAATTTAACTTACAATTAGCCTACACATGGTGTTTATAGACTTGGAAAAAGCGTTTGACAGAGTGTCACGAAAGCTAGTCTGGAAATCCCTTAGATCTTATAACATTTCGAAGATTTATGTTAATTTGATCCAGAATATGTACAAAAAGGGCACCACACAAAAAAAAACATATTTACAAACTGCACGCTTCTGAAATAAAAATGCCAAGATATGCCAGTGGTGTAACGCGTTTCGATAAAATTAAAAAAACCTATATGCGTGGAAGCATTAACGTAACTCCTTAAATAAAGCAGAATAAGATAATACGGGTATAATACATATAATGCGCAAAAATAAATATACCTACAGTACAAAAAGCACCCAATATTCAATAACCACCAAGAAATAGAGAAAGCCGTCAGCTACCTGGTTAAGCACCGTCAAAAGAGATATAGAGACAACACAGGATAGAAATTCCTGGCGCAACAGAACGAGGGGGGGTCGACCCCAGATAGAAAAAGGCAAAGAGAGAAGAAGAAGATAGCCTTTTAAAAATCCAAAATTTAAGTGCATATTTGTTAGATATTTATTATTTACTATTATTTATTATTTACAACAAATAAGTTACTAGAAGATCCAAAATCAAAATATACAAAACTGTCATCAGACCTGTCATCATGTCATCCGAAGATTCGAAAGACGAATACTGAGGAAAATATACGGCCCGATAAAGGATCTACAGACGCAACAGCATAGAAGTAAAACAAATGTAGAACTGAGAGAGCTATACGACGAACCAGATCTGTAAAGGCTCAACGGCTTAGATGAGCAGGCCACGTACGTAGGCAACCCGAAGATAGGCTAATACGAATGGTATGGCAAAAAGCCCCAGAGGGGAAAAGACCACTTGGAAGATCCAGATTGAGATGGTGAGAAAACATTTGAAAAAATTGGGCGTCGAAAATGGCACGGAGCTTATGACCGATCGAGTTATATGGAGGCAAGTCGTCCCGTCATCCAAAGCCTATTAAGGGCTGTAGCGCTACAGAGTAAGTAAGTATACTTTGCTTACTGAGATATGATAAAATTATCGTAAAAATGTAATTTTTTTCTGATATTAAGAATAAGCGATCCGCTGTTAAAAAACCAGTAAGCTTTTTAGCTCCGTGACTATGTTTAAGTGTAAAATGCATTTTAAATTCATCGCGGTAAAGCATTTTTCTTTCACAACACATTTAAGATTTCAAGTGATAACTAACATGTACCGACCGTGAAAACAATAGTAAAGACGAAATTATTGACATTTTACTAACTTCAATTTATAAGTATTTATGCATTATATGTAAAGGGTAGTCAACCGAAAACCAAACAGAGGTTAGAAGGGTTAGAATTACTCCAAAATTTTTAAATGGCATTGGGGGTCAAATAGAATGTCTTTTGAAAGCTCTGACAATTTTCTTTAATATAGTCTTTAAATTTTACATTTCCTCCCAATTCTTTAAAAAAATTACATGTTAAAATTCCAATTATTTTAGTTTCTTACTTACTTCTTAATTGAATAAATGTTTAAACTAATGACCGCCCACTTACATACAATAATAAAAATTTTGTTTAAACGCACATTCCGAAGAATTTCCGGAGTAATTCGACGGCACTCGTCAATGATTCTTTAACGCAAATCTTCCAACGACACTGGTTATGTTTTATAGATTTTACTTTTCAGATGTCCCCGCAAAAATAAATCAAGGGGCGATAAATCTGGCGATCGTAGAGGCCATTCAATGCTGCCTCTTCTCCCAATCCAATGCCGTGAAAAACGTTGGTCCAAATACTGACGAACAATTGTCGCATAATGCGGAGAAGTACCGTCCTTTTGAAAATAAAAATAATCTTCGTCATACTGTGGATTATTTTCAAAGATAAGTTTCACATTTAAAATCTAATTTCTCAATAAGTAAGTGGCGGAATTTTAAAATTTTACGACTATTGCATAGAGAATTGTAAGAGCTTTTTAAAGACATCTTATTCGACCCCAATGCCATTTTAAAATTTTTGGTCAAAAAAACCGGAAAAGAGTGTCCCCCTTTCAGTAAAAAATGACGGGTCTGAGCGTTTTTCTAAAATATTGATGAGGTTCCTGCAAAAGGCTCTGTTTCATTTTCGGTTGGCCACTCTGTATGCCAATTTATTTACAGTGCTGAAACTTTAGGCCTACTTGTGTTTAAACCTTTAACAATTGACACTGTTATTTAACAAAACATCGATTGGTTTTGATATTGATATGTTTGCAACTTCGTAAACATTGAAATCATCTGAACGAAAAGTATTTTGGGTTTAGATAGACAAAATAGTCCAAGCACTAAATTTGTCCGCGAAAATTTTCGGAGTATTTCAATAAACAGGCACCAAGTTGCAACTGTTGAATTAAATATTATAACCGAATTTGGAAGAACTGCAAGTGTGCGACACCGAGAACAAGGTAAAGCTGGACAAAAAAAAACAGTGTGTAGCAATGAAAATCATGAACGTTTATTCAATCTAATTATAGACACACCATGTCGTAGTCAACAGAGATCTATTGTATGATTAAATATGCCCAGGAGGATTCTCCAAAAGATATCGAAACAACTTTTTGCCCATTCAAACGTTATTCAGACGTTTCAAAAAATTAAGAATCGGTGATTATACTGCAAGACTTGAATACTGCGCTGGAATTTGATGTACAGTAGAGATGAAACAAATACCTTTGCCTAGTAAAAAAGTGACCATTTGGTGCGAAGATTCTTGACAAGAAATTATTTGGCATAACTTTATTTATTACTTTATGCCTTCTTCTTAAAATTCCGTTCCTATCGGAGATTGGAAATCATCACCACTACTCGGACCTTATCAATCAGCCCGCCTGAAAAGTTCTGCGGACGTGCAATCAACTTTATGTAAGCAAAACGAATGTAATGGTTTTTGAAAGGGAAGAAAGCATGACAAACTGTAAAGTTTTGATTAAGGGAGAAAGAGTGGAACAAGTAAATTAATTTGTGTACTTGGGTTCAAAGTTTACGAGAGATGGAAAGTATGACAGGGACATTGAGCGAAGGGTGTTGGCAGGAAACAAATTAATGGGACACTGTATAGCTTTATGAGCAGCCAGAAAGTGCCAAAAAAGGTACGTCTGGCTGTGCATAGAGGTGTGTTGGTTCCTACACTGATGTATGGTAGTTAATGTTGGGTTTGGCAAAAGAATCATGAAAATATGATTAATGCTGTAAAGATGAGTAGTCTGAAAAGTATAGCTGAAGTGACTCGGTTGGATAAAGTAAAGAATAGTGAGATAAGAGAACGATGTGCTGTAAAAGAAGAAAAAGGGTGACTATATGTATGTATGTATGTATTCGTAACGCTAATACTTAAGTGTTAATTTATTATTACATATTATTTTAAATGATTACCCAAAGTTTGCAAGTTTCAGTAATAGCCATGTCGTTAATGGTTACCAACAAAATTATATATGAACAATGTGATAAGTAAACTGTAATTTAAATTGGTCACATGAAATTTCACATTTATCTTTTTTAAAATACACCCCCATTACAAGAAAATATCAATTATCCAAGTAAATAAACCCGGTCACCATTATTACTTTCGACAAAGTATTTTATATCAATTACAAATTTTTAGTTATTTATCTTGCAAAAAAAAAAAGATATTTTACTTAATATGAATAGGAATATAAAGTACAAGCACCACATCACCGCAAATAAAAACAGCAAAGGAAATGAAATGAAATTTCTTAGTAACCTTGAACTTAAGTTATAGATAGTATGCTATTATAAATGCAGGACACGCCACAGATCTTTGTTTTTGTACCTAAAGGCTAATTTATACAGAGGAAAATTATATTTTATAGTATCTTTTACAAAACTTTAACTACAATATTCTGCCAACTAATGAAAATGTGCTTAAACGGTTTTTATATATCTTACCTTACTTCAAAAAATCACAAAAATAAATTGTTTGAACTGTATGAACTGTTAGTAGTAATCATCGTGGGTTTACACTAAATCTGGCCTACCTACCTCAACAAAAAGTAGAAAGTTGGACAAAACCTCACAGATTACGTAACTGACAAACGTCTGGTTTGCCGGTGACACAATTTTGCGTAAAATGAAATTTCTATTTTGCATATAATTTATGACTTTCCGCAAAATGAGTGGCTCGCAGTGGGACTTCCTTTAATTCTATTATTTAAATGCCACTTTCAGAAACCCTCAACAATAATTTCGATACATTTGCATGTTAAAATAAATCTGCAATATGCTTAAGTAGGTCAACTGTCTTTAATATTTTTGAAAGATTTGATATTTTTGAAAAGACGTTTTGCGACATCTGTTTAACAGTTATTTTCAGAAATATGTATTTTCATCTGAAGCGAATTTATGGTTAGTGAACTAATAAATATGACATGGGTAATTAATGTAATAAGCTACAAATATTTTAGAAATGAAGACAAAAAATAAAATACCATGCAGAATAATTTTTTAAAGCAATACAATCTACAAATTCAAAGTTAATATTATTAGTTAGGTAAATAACTAGATAGATAATTTGTTTATACTCAGAACTAATAACATGTATACCTATAAAAGAGATCAATAATTAAAACAGTTACCAATAGTACATGAATATAATAACAACTATACAAATTTCCCATTATACCTAATTGTACATACTTCGCAAATAAGGAGAATGAAATATAACAAAGCACCAGGTCCAGATGATATAATAATCGAATGAATCAAGATGGGAGGCCCAAAAATACTGGGATATCTAAAAAAACTTTTAAATGACTGCTTAGATAAAGGTGAAACTTGTCAAGCATGAAAAAACGCGAACGTGATTATCCTCTATTCTATAAGAAAGGAAGAGACAAGAAAGATATTAAAAACTACAGGCCGATCTCAATCCGAATCTAACTCGTCTCTTGATTTCTGCTGTTTGGTTTTCTTTGTTGGGTTTAATCATTTGTCCAGATATATGTATTCATTGACTTGTTTTATTTTTTCTTGTTCTATTCTAATTTTGATATCTGTGTTAAGTCAGCAATAATTAAACACAGGGATGATCCACTACTTAAAACCGTATTATGATTCATCGCAAAAGTGCGATATTTATTTATGAGTTATTTAGTGAAGTATATAATTCTGTAGAGGAAAAGAAACTAACGTGGTACGGACATGTTAGAAGAACTCCGGAGGATCGCTGGATACACCGGGTAACTGAGTGGAGTCCATTAGGCAGACGAAAGAGAGGTCGACCAAGGCGATCATGGAGAGACGAAGTGGATGAGGCGATGGAATTAAGAAACCTGCAGGACGGAGACTGGCAGGACAAGGACAACTGGAGACAAGGGCTAAAAGCAGGAAGGCAGCGACAGCTGTAGATATCCTGGATTATATATATATATAATTCTGCTTTAAAGACTTAAAATTGAACTAGTTTATTAATTGCCCATTGATGTACCTAATAGTTTAATTATAATTGGTATATTTTAGTCGGTAATTATTATTTGTTGTTTCTTTTTTACTCGTTTATTTTCATTGCTTAGAACAGGTTAATTGTCCTATCAAATTGTTTTATTGTTTATTTTCTTAAGCAAATGTATTTGTATATATATGGTTAATGAGACAATGTGGATTTCGACAACTTCGGTCTACTGGAGATATGCTGACTTATGTCACTCAGCTCTGGACAAACATTATTGAGAAGTTTGGTGAATCCCGTGCAATAGCCTTGGATATATCTAAAGCCATTGACCGCGTTTGGCACCAGGCATTGTTAAGTAAATTATCTGCCTACGGTCTCCTAACCAAACTGCGCTAATGGCTCTTAAGCTTCATGCAAGATCGCTCCTTACATGTGGCAGTTGACGGTATTTCTTTTTGATGCGTTTAAAACCAATGCCGGGGTCCCCCAGGGTTCCATCCTGTCCCCCACCTTATTTCTTTTACGCATCAACGACCTCTTGAAAACCACCACGAACCCCATTTACAGTTTCGCAGACTATAGCACACTTGTCTCAACTTTCACATCCTATTGATCACTTTAGGTGAATGACACAAATAGACTCAGACAGGAACAGGTTGATTCCATCAATAGAGATCTTGAAACAATCGTTGAGTGGGGAACCAACAATTTTGTTCAGTTCAACGCCTAAAAAACACAAAGCGCTACGTTTTCCAAGAAAGTAAATTCCTCAAATCATCCCATCACAATTTCCGGAAATACCCTTGAATCAAGTACCTCCATCTCGATTTTGGGAGTCACGGTGTCTAATAATGTGTCTTGGAATGACCATGTTGCTAATATCGCAAAGTCAGCAAGCCAGAGGCTAGGTATTCTGTAGAAAGCTAGAAAGTTTTTTACTCCTGATCAACTGTTGACGACGTACAAGGCTCAAATCCGACCTCTACTGGAGTATTGCTCGCACATTTGGGGTTCAGCACCAAGGCATTCTTTTCGTCTTCTAGATTTCGTTCAGAAAAGGGCCATTCGGTTGATAAACAGCTTAACTCTCACAGATACCCTTCACCAACTAAAACATAGAAGAAGAGTTGCAAACCAGACATTACTCAACGGATATTTCCATGGCAGATGCTCCAGAGAAATAAAAACTCTCATACCACCACTGGCCACATTTGGCCGAAGATTTTGGCACGCTTATCAGTCTCACCCATTTTCTCTCAAGATTGACACTACAAGGACCAATACCCATGAAGAATCCCTCTTTAACAGGGCTGCTACAGAATGGAACAAGCTTCCAAAATCAGTTTTTCCAGAGAACTATGACCTGCAACTTTTCAAAAAGCGGGTTCACAATTTCTTTCTTTCTTTAATTCCTTCCGCTTTTAATAGTCGCAGTGCGGGCCGTTCGCGACCCACACGATAGGTCTACCCTTTTTGTGACTATTTTCATAAAAAAAAAAATATTCATGCTTCTTCTGCCAAACCCAACATTCACTACCATACATAAGTGTAGGATTAAAGGATTAAAAAATTTAGTACCATATTATTACGCTGCAAAATATTCTTGAAATAATCCAAATAGAAAAATTTTGCGACTATTTTCAGTAAAAAAAAATATTAAACATTTTCAATTCACTTATTGTAATTCTGAATTTTTAATTAATTTTATAATTTTTTACTCACTAAATCATAAAGTTTGCCGTTTTTTAATATTTTCAACTGTTGTACATTTTTATTTTGTTTTGGACTGCATTTATTACAAAATTTTATTATTTAAAAATGTAATGAACAAAAATTATTATAATTTTTTTTCACAATTTTCGCATAACGATTTATTTAATTTTAACGTTTTACGTTGTTGCTGTGAAACTGAAAGTTTGACTATTTTTATTCGGATTTAAAATTTACCTGGAAACAGCAACAACCCTTCGACCAAAACACAATAGCGTATTCAAGGTAACTTCAAGGATGTGTTTTATATAGTTTTCAGTAAAATTTGCAAATTGCATTACCAAAACAAAATACAATTTAAAAGTAAGCAAGGGTAAAATATAAATGGTTTTATTGCCTTCGTTCTATTGAAATCGAATCAAACTGTATGCAAAATAAAAAGGTAAAAGCATTTGCACAAAGATAGCAAGGACAGTTAATCTGAAAAAGACGGGTTGTTATCATTGGTGTGGAGATGTATCTGCCAAAAGGATAAATAAATTTAAAAAAAATAAAGCACATTAACCTTTAATATTTAAAAATAGTATTGCAAATATTTCAGCAGAAGATAAAGCGTACCTACCTACAATAAATAATTACAATAATTTTAATTTAGTAAAAATATTTTAAAATTTAATTTTTTTAGTAATAAAAATTTAACTGTAAAATAATTTATTTGTAACAAATTATTATTTTGATCATTTTGATAAGATTAAAAATAAAATGTTAACACTAAATTTCTGATAAATATTTTGGGTGGTACTTTCTCTATTATTATATATTTTTGAAATGAGATGTAAGCGAACTCCGAAATGTACTTCACTGGCTTGTAAAATGCAAATGAAAAAGGTAAAAACGACTTTTGCGTAAAACTAGTTCGAAAGCGAAAATGCCCATTTGATATATGACAGCAATTGTTCCTTTCGGTCACTTCTCGACTATCCTGCCATAAAATCATTTATACTTTGACCAAAAGATAATTGACCACAAATTTACTGAGGGTTCTATGAGATTACGTTTTGCAAACTTTAGTTAGTTTCGAATTAACGTTGCCACTTTCTGGTGGAGAATTTCTTCAACGCTCTTTGCTTGTAAGTAAGATAGTGAGATAATCAACTCTTATAGTTCACGTTAAATTAATTTAATTACATTCATCAACATACCAACACTCTTTTTATCGGTGAGTAAAGTACTATTTTATTTTATAGCATAAACAACACTAAACACAGAACATAAAGTACAGTGTGTCTACTGATCGCAGCATACGGGAAACTTTTTTATTATCATTTTACTAAAAAAGTTATTCTTTATAAAAAGTTCTGCATAGTCTAAACCTCAAAATGCAACCATCAGCTATCGAAATTTCCAAGTCATATGCGAGGTATATCAGAAAATATTAATTTTACCCAATAATTCTTCTTCTTTAATTGCTCATCGGTTAACGGATATTAGCGTACCTTTGAAATAGCTGCCCTGAAAAGGCTGGTCGTTGTGGTACCAAACCAAGTTCTTATTTTCTTTAACCAAGAGATTTTCCTCTTGCCAGGTACCCTCCGTCCTAGAACTATCCCCTGAAGAACCAGCTGTGGGAGCTCGTAACGTTTCCCATTCCGCATTATGTGATCTAAATACTCAAGCTTCCTATGATTGATTTTCTTGATGACCTACCGATACCTACATGAACGGCAACAGATATGGTAGCAGCAGCAGGCAATATCTGGTAAATACATTTAATGGAATTAATCCATAGATATTCACAGATTATTTGGCCAGCTTCGTCGCCTGATTTAACCCCTTTAGAGTATGTTTTTGGGGTTAATTGAAAGAAAAGGTATACCAACAATGGCCGTTTACGTACGTCCATTATTTGGAAATAATTATTATAACGGAAACCATTTAGACTGTAACTCTTAACATGATTAGAAATGTACAGTAGAACGAAAACTTGAATTAAAAAAGAAGGTGAGTACGTTGAAGCATTAGTGAATTGATGGAAAAGCTATTACGTACTATTTTTTTGTATTAATTGTTATGAACTTACTACGTAATTAATATGTAGCACTAAAGGTATTTAAGTTAATAATTCTAAAATAAATTAAGATGCATCAATTATTTTAAAACATTATTAAAATGCTGTAACACAAAAGTTGGAAAACTTAAAGGTTATCAAATTTTTGATGACAAATGAGTTAACTGTTTATTAGTAGACACTAGTTTAAATTTTCTTGTCAACAAACTTCGATTTGGTACAAAATAAAAGTATTTTACTATTGGGAAAATTCATATTTTTTTATATATCTTGTATATGACTTGAAAATTTCATAGGCTAATGGTTACACTTTGAGTTTTAAATCATGCAGAACTTTTTATGAGGAATAACTTTTTTCGTAAACTTAATAATAAAAAATTTCCCGTGTGCTGCAAACTTAAGTGGACTGCGTATAATAATAAAATTATATCGCATACTTTTTAAATAAAATTAAAAATTTTAAATAACTACTTTATAAGTATAATTACCTTATATAATAATAAAAAAATTAATTTTATGTTTAACTAATTATGATCCGTTTTTTGTTAGATTTGTTTTGGTTTATATTTTTTTTGCTTGACATTTGCGACCTCTTTAACATACCCAAAAACATCGCTTACTGTTTACCTCTATCTTTATTCCATATTATAATTCTTATAATTCCCATCTTGAGTTTATGATCCTCTGATTCACTTACATTACATTAAATTAAAAATATTTAAGAAGTAATGCCACAAAGGTCAATCTTAGGTCATAAATTTTGCGTGTGTCTTAGTTTATTTATACTTTCCTTTTTTTATTTTTCAAATGCAAGTATTGAAATATAATTTTTTTATTTCTTGTACCTACTCTTTGTTATTTACCTGCTATTTTAATAACTAATAATAATTTAACTAATCTGTTAACCTATCCCTATTAAACACTAATGCATAATCAAGCCTTTAGTGTAAGCTTTGAGGTTAGGTACGAGTATATATTAGTGTGTATTAGCAAGAATCATTTATTGCGAAAGAAGATTTCAGCATCTGTGTAATGAATATACCGACCTCTTGTACTTTTTATCAACGCTGACATCTATTTTCGCAATAAATGTAGCAAGTTACTTGCTAATATAAACGTACCTTTTATGTTGGAAATATCCAGAATTTTTAAATCTTCGCAATAATTTTTCCGTTTTAGTTGTTAAAAATAAATTTTTTCTACAAGCGTGCGTGATTCACCCTCTACCCGCACGCAATTCAGTTTGGAAAGTGTCATTTTCCCACAGTTGTGCGGGAAAAGTTTTCCCACACTAGTGCGGGAAAAACATTTATATGATATCCCCGTAAAATATAAGTGGTGGGTGACAAAATATGAAAGTTCAAGCTTTTTTGTTGCAATACTAAGTGAGTTTGTTCAAAATCATCCATCATTTTGCACTATTTATTGAAAAAATGAACAAATATTGATAAATAAAAATGTATTGTTATGAAAATCACCCTATATATAGGCTTTGATTGATCTGATAACGAGTAGGTAACAATTGATGTTGTCATGCCGATCAATACACAAATTTGTTTGTAATTGTCAGAGTGACAGACAAAGCGTTACTTATATAAAATTTTCGATTCAGTGAAATTGCCACAATGGATTATTCATCTGATGAAGAACTTCCACAAGAAATCGTGCAAGCAGCTACAGATGCGAACTTAGAGTTATTGCCAACGAAATCTAAACAAAGGTATGAGAAGCAATACACGAGTTTTATTGAATGGTGCAACAATAAAAAAGTGAAATCACCAAATAAAGAAGAAGTATTCTTGGCTTATTTTCTAGAAATGTCTAAAACATGGAAGCCGAACACTTTATGGGCAAGATATTCAATGTTGAAGAGTGTATTCAAAGTAAAGCAAAATTTGGATATTAGCAAATTTTACAAAACAACTGCATTCATTAAAAGACAGAATGTCGGTTTTCGACCGAAAAAGGCCAAAATCTTCACTCAAGAAGACGTTTCAAAATTTATGACTGAAGCACCCGATGACATATACCTCATGATTAAGTTAGTAGCAATTATTGGATTAGCTGGTTCTTGCAGACGAGAAGAGCTGACAAAACTCACCATTGACGACATAGACGACAAAGAAAACCTGATAATTGTTAATATCAAGGATTCCAAAAATCATTCCTCTAGATCCTTCGTGATATCTGAAGAAGCAAATGATGGTTATTTTTTGAACGTATACAGAAAGTATGTACATTTACGTCCAAAAGAGACTCCTCACCGTCGTTTATTCTTGTATTACAAAAGTGGAAAATGTACTGTGCAATGTGTAGGAATCAATACCATAGGAAAGATACCCTCCGAAATAGCAGTATATCTGCGCCTTCAAAATCCAGAGCTTTACACTGGTCACAGCTTCAGGCGTTCCTCAGCCACTTTACTTGCTGACTGTGGTGTGGGTATAACTAATATCAAACGCCTAGGAGGATGGAAATCGACTTCAGTTGCAGAGGGGTATTTAGAAGGCTCCACCAATCGAAAAAAAGAAATGTCCAACAAAATTCTCAATTTGTACACTACATCGTCTTCCGGGTGCATTTTAGAACCATCCACGTCTATATCGATCGGCGACGATTTGATGCCTGTGCCTGCACATTCGATTTCTTTCGATAATGTATTGCCCGAGTTATCTTCTTCAGGAAATCAGCCATCTTCAAAAAATATGCTGGCTTCCGCTATAAATTTACATAATGCATCAAATTGTACATTTACAATAAATATTACGAATAATTAGTGGATAGAAAATGTTACTCTTGTTAGTTGTTTCCATTTGCATGAATAAATAATTGAAAAAATGAATTTGTTTCCTACGCTTGTAGAAAAAGTATTGTTCCTAACTCATGCGGAAAGTGTCTTTCCCGCACTCGACTGCTTACCCGAACTCCGCTC
Organism: Agelastica alni; assembly: GCA_950111635.1. Lineage (NCBI taxonomy): Eukaryota > Metazoa > Arthropoda > Insecta > Coleoptera > Chrysomelidae > Agelastica > Agelastica alni. The sequence continues at coordinate 45,744,193 of OX467712.1, read as the reverse complement.
CGCGTCGTTCGGGTTAACGGCAGTCGCGTGCGGGAAAGCATCACTTTCCGCACTTGTTAGGAAAATTACTATTTCAATATTGTGCACAATTTGATTAATTTGATAATTCATAATAAAATTTGACGTAAATTTTGTTCATTGTAGCCGTTACCTAGTAACCTTTATATGCACGTCGTGTGATAATAGCTACACTAGAATAAATTAACCTTTACGCTGACGTCACTAACAATAAACAGTAGTAAACACAAACTTTATGTACCTCATCCTTTTCTACTATCAGTAGAAATACATTGTACAATATGTACACTTGTCTTTCAAGCAATGACATACATTCTTTTGTATCTCTAATTATGACCTCTATATGATGAAAAGAGATAGCGTCAATAACGATTAATCGGTTGTATTCATAAGAATTTATTTTGACCTCTTATGACAACTGTCATTATTTTGATATATCAAGTTTTGTTCAAAGCGTTTTACCATTCGCATTCAGATAAATTCAATAAAATCGGTTTTTTCAAAACCTCTTATTTGTTATTTTGATTTTACGGTGAGTACAAAATTCCCTGTTTTGCATTTAATGAATATTTTTAAAGTAACCTTACTTCTTAGACGGTGGCTAAACTTTCGTTAAACGGGGACATTATTTATGGTAGATTTATAAAGTCAACTATAGTAAGAATTACGTTAATAACCAAGAAGTAAGAAAGATACTTGTATGTAAACACTCTTTAGAGTGATAATAAATGTATGAATAGTGTACATTAAATACCTTCATTACCAATGATTTATTATTTTTTATTATGATAGCCAATTGTTTTTGTTAGCCCTAAATTATGTTTTAAAATTAAATAAATTTATTCAAATAAATGATTCATAGAAATTTCAACTTTCGTTAATGGTTACAGAATAGCTTTTTTGTGTATTAGTAGCAGACAAAATAATTACTAGTGAATATTATAGGACTCTTATTTAAATTTTTGACTATTTTAAAACAGTAATATGGAATTATTTAAATTGACTTCAACCAACAGCAATATTTAGTTATTTAAAACGCAAAAAAATACTGACAAGATAAAACAAACAGTGGAAATATTTAGGCACACGACAATTTAACAGTAGCCATTTTTGACTCATTGATTCATTTCGCGAGGTTTATAGGTATAACTTCAAGGTAAAGGTTAATTTGTTATTGTTATTTGTGTATTTAGTACACTAAAAAATATTTTAATGTATATTTTAAAATTAACTACTATTTTTTTTGCCAGCCATATAAATACCATGTATTTACTAAGAAAATTTGGCTCCTGCTTCATTCAAAAAGGGTTAATAATATTGAAGACGAAACATTATTGGTTTATCTTCAAATAGACTGTAGTAAACATTTTGTAGCAGATAACAACAATATTTATACATAGATCTCAAACAAATATTTTTTCAACCAATTAGTAACACTATTTTTACTAAAAAAAGTAACTAACTGGTTTCAATTCTTGAAATGTATTACAAACTAGTTCTTTTTATCAACCAACCTTCTTTAAGTGGTATCTAGTTTATTTAGATAAATTGTTATATCGACAAATAAAGAAGCATAATTAATTTTATATAATTAGGTTCTGCTTTTAAGGAAAACTGCTTTTAATAAAAATTTTTGTCAAAATCTTCAATAATAGGAAGAAAATAAAATGATGTTTCCTCCAAAAAATATACAGATTAAATAATAATTTGTTTGCTGCAGTTAAATAGTCGAAAAAAATTAAATTATAACAAAAATTTATTGTTGCACTTAAAAACGAATTATTTTTTAACAAATTTATAATATGCTTCCGATTTTATCTGATTTTCTGTTTATAATTATTTTGTATACCTACTCTCTATAATTTTTAACCTCTTCTGTGAAAGTTGATTGTAAAGATATAACTTAAACTCTTTCGGTTCTATTATTAAGTACAATTTTTTTCGATATAACGTATATTATTTATTTATTTTCCAATCCCTCCCATTTTTTCACGTACTATTGTCGAATAATCCATTCCCATCGCATCCACCTTACTCATATGAGTTTTTGGACAAGGAACCCTACTGGGGCCGCTATTTATTCTCAATATATATTAATGACCGTTGTCATTGAAAGGCTCCGGTGAAATAGTTAGTTTTGCGATGGCCCTAAAATAAAGTATACAGTGCATTATTGACGCTACATTCACAGTTTAACTCACGATCTATCCTGGAATTAAAATTAGTTTTTCCTTAACTTAACTATTCCTTTAACTCTTAAAATCCTCTACATAAAAATATGTTTAGATACCTAAGCGAAGTGATACATTAAATTACGAGGACTAACAAAAGTTTCCTTTTAAGCAATTTAAAAAATTATATAAATTACTTGCATTTGTCTTCGACTTTGTCTTCATAGACTGTATAATTTAAGTGTTAATAATATATGCCTAATGGAGCATTAAATTGAGACAAAATGGAAAAAATTAAATAAAAAATATTGCTCAGCTAGCCGATGAATAAATGAATGAATAAATAGGAGTTGTAGAAGAGGTCTAATTTTTCCCTAGGCACAGTTAAAGGAGTAGAAGCTCATGTACTGCTATTGCCCCAGGTGGATCACTCCCTTGGTCTTGTATTTAACCAAGGTAGTGCCTCCATTGGGCGGTGGCTTCACATTCGAAGATAATATGAGTGGCTGTTTCCTCCTCCTCATTACATAATCTGCAAATAGGTTCTGTGTCAGACATGCCTATATTGTTCGGATGTTTCCTCAAAAACCAGTGTCCGGTACAAAGCCCTACAACTGTTTTTTCCTACTTAGCAAGAGTAGCTTTCCTGTTTAGGTGAGGGTTCTTTAAGCATTAACTTGCTGTGCCTAGCTCCCTCTGGCTGTGCCCACTTCAGGTGATGTTGATAGTGGACCCAGCCATTGATCGCTGCTTTAACGCTGGCCTTGGGAATCCCTATTATTGGTTCTGGCTCAATAAATGGTGTTACAGAGCCTAGCTAGTTTGTCCGCTTCTTTTTTACCAGAAATGCCTTTATGCACTGGCACCCACGACAAAGTGACCTTGTTTTGGTTAGCCAAGGTTATTTTGCAGTGTTGTACCTATCCTAGCAATCTTTTTAAACACCCTGTATAGGTAATTTAAACATTGTTGTGATAACTATATGTTAATGAAATACCTTTTATTTCTACTTATATTTTAATATATTATGCTTTACATTTATTAATTCAAACGTATTTTTTATTAATAAATCAAAAGCTAAATATTTGTTTTCGGCTGGTTGTGGTTGCCTAACTTAACACCGAACAAGGCAACACGTATAGGAAACCACCTGACGGCTATTTTATGTTTAGTGTGAATTTAACCATTTCCGTTGTATAATAATATATCAGACCTTACAATGATACTAGTGTTTTTTACACAACATGTGTTCTTATTGTTGTTGGAGGTGTCAGTTCATTAATTTTTTTTTAAATTAAATTATTTATAGCAATCAGCTTTACATGAATAAATTGGTAAATGTGTTCATAAGATTTATTTTTGCACGCACATGTGTATGAATAAATAAAATTTAACTAATAAACCAATTCGGTAGGACATTTGTCCAGAACATTATTTAAATGTTGGTAAATATATAACGTCACCGAATACATTAATACATAATAGATTTATCGTTCTATTTTTCATATTCTTACTATTGGAAATTTCTCATTCTTTGTCAGATTTAGGTATTTTTACTGGTTGTTACTTCTTTTAAATTTATTTGTTCTAAACTTTGCTTATTCGAGAAAAGTGATAACGTAAGAACTTTTAGTTTGCAAAAAAATAAATAATGTTACAATCATTATTTTAGTAAATTCTACAAACGTTGAGTTTTATTTTTAATCATTTAAAATTGTAAAAAATCTAAATTACTTGTGGAGATAAATTTATTTACTATGAATACCATATTTTTAAAATTCAACTAATACCATAAAAAGTTAAATAAATTGTAGTTTAAAAAATCTAAAAAACTAGCTTTTAGAGTTAATCAAACTAAAAGGTTAAAAAAAATTCTTAAAATAAGAATAAAATTACTGACGAGAAAATTAAGAACCGTAGCAAGTGAAAGAAAGTAATCTCTATGTTAAAACAGTCCACTTCTCACCACTCTGCCATAGGCCTTTTCCAAGTCTATAAAAGCGCAATAGACTTCTAGCCAAGAATTTTTCAACCATACCTCGTAATGAAAAGACCTGATGAATTTATTTCCTTCCTCTTTTAAATCCTGCTTTTACATCCCATATCATCTTCTTAATTTCATTTGTTACTCTTTTAATTAATATCTTTGCATACAGTTTATGCTGAGTAAACTAATACTTTGGTAGTTCTTACAGTCATGCTGCGAACCTTTTCCCTTGTAAAGCGGCACGATAACAGCCTTGCACCAGTCGTCTGGTACACTACCATTCCTCCAACAAAGGTTAAAAAGGCGCTTCAGCAAACTAGTTACCACGCTTTGTCCAGCCTTCATCATTTTAACTGTTATCCTGTCATACCCAGCAGCTTTACCCAATTTCATACTGTTTAACGCTTCCACAATTTCTGTCGTACTAATGGGGCCTGTACTTGTGTATCCTCTTTCTCAAATAAACTTTCGAAGTATTCCTTCCATCTCTTTAAAACTCATTCCTCTCCTTTTACCGTACTACCATCTTCATAATTGTAGTCATTAATAGTTATATTTTGTCTTATCCTTTGCCTCGGATTCATAGAGGTTACTAAGTATTTAGTTTTGGCACCGTTGATCTTTAATCCCATTTTTCGAACTTGAGTTTCAAAAAAAAAAAAAAATTTCAACACATTCGAACAGGTTGAAAAGAGTAATAACTTATAAAATTTATTTACGATTTATTTTCAGTCAATCCGCAAATTCATTATTCAACCATAAAGTAACACCTGGCATCAACATCACAACTATAACAGAACATATAGCTGCACCCCACTGAAATATATAAACGACGGCAAGCACACGTAGCTAGCAGCTATTCATATTATGGGCATTCCATCATACCAAATCATATTTGTAACCTTCTAGAACACATTCTCGTTTTACAATGGCTCCCCGCGCGCTGAAATCACGAATAACATGTCAACTATTTATAACGAGATACGATCTAAATTTCTCTGCTAATTTATACTATTATTATTTAAGTGGAACACTGTAAACCATTCGTTCGATATTTAAAATATACACAGAGAATATAGGGTCTTCTCAATTCCTTAACTCGATAGCTACCTACTCAATTATTTTCTGTTTGATCCTATTTACCAAAAGTTTATATCAAATATTAAAACAACCTTTTAATCTTATTGTTTTGGCACTTAAAAAAATTGTGCTGTAACCAGTTGTGTAGGTATTTTAATAACTAATGACATTAAAAATTACAAAACATATGTTACTAAGAAAAAATATTTCAAAGTTTCGAAAATATAATACAACACTAAATCGTTTATACTCAAAGGAGAAACGACTGAAAATCAATTACCTATTATGTTGGAGATGAGTTGTATCCAAGTTTCTTTTGCGACAATTTATTACAAAAATATTTAATTTTATTTATAAATCTACATAAATGACTTTTTTAAATAGAAACCTGTTGCACTAGCCTAAAAGTTGCACTAAAATATAAAAAAAAATCATATTCGCCATAGATATTTCATTGTTCGATGAGTATTTTCATGTTGCAGAAGTTGAATTTTTTATGTTAGTTATTGATTATGAAATTCGTAACTTTATAGTCTTTAACTTATATTCCCACTTCCGTCGGTGACTTTAAATGAATATTTTTTTGAATCTACGGCTTGGAAATTTATTGTGACGGTAGGTAACAAACGGTCATGCTTTGTTCCTAGTGTCTTACAAGCAAAGAATAAGTATTTAAATTTTAAAGAACACACAATCCAAAAAATTTTTTTACGTTACATGTAGGTACATAAACTATAAAAATAATGTAGTCATTGTTTTACAAGAACATACATGTAAAATAAAAACTTGCTAAATTATTCCTTAAGATCTATGTTTACTCCAGTAAAATGGCTTAAAAGAACTTTTTAAAACAAAAATAACGTTAGTTATACACAATACTTTATATTTATTAGCTAGGTACGTAAAATACTAATATTATTTATCGAAAAATGCAGCTGAAAGATAATCAAAATAATTAACGTAAAGAATATAAGGAGAGTTCTATAATCTAACTAGAATACCTCAATAAATAGGTAATTAACAAACATCAACCAGAGGACTACCTACACCATTCCAATTTACATAAACTCAGAATGCCAACAGAATAACTGCCGGTTAGGGAAACATCTAAACAAGCTCAAATAATTATCTAAAGTAAGAAGAAAGCACGAATGAAATCCAGCTTACTTTATCTAAATAAGTTAAATATTTGGGCGTAATAATCGAACAAAAACCGACATAGAACAGCCAATTCAACCACATTATTTCCAGAGCTATAGCGGCAAGCTGGACATGCCACAGAGTCTTTGGCAAGACATGGGGTCTGGAACCAAGAATGATCTACTGGTTATACCAAACGATCATTAAACGGATGATCACCTATGCCTTATTGATATGGTAGCCAAAAATGCAACAAATATCAGCACAAGTCAAGCTGCAGAAAGTCAACCTTCTCAAAATATTTATCAAACTAAAAGTCTTCAAAAGCATCATTGCCCTTAGGGTGGAGGTAAGTTGGAATAAAGTACCCCGAATTATAATCGCCTTTTTTTCTTGACAATCACACTTTTTCTTAGAAACTAATAAATTTCTAATGTTTTTTTTTTCTCTGCATTCAAACTGGAATTGGTCAACCAGCAATTTTTCTTTAAAGTACTTAAAAACTAATGACCTAAATGTAAGACATCACCCACTGGTGTTTCTTAGCTTTTATCTCACCAATCACTTGTTTGTTGTGATAATTACTTCTTATACACTAATCACTTTACAGCACTAATTTTATGAGCTTCACTCTGTGTTCTTTCCAGCGCAACTTGGCGTCTAAATTCATTAAGAGATATTTAGCTGTGTTTACCGTTGGTACTTGCCTGTTATTTAAGAATATATTTTAATGACCGATAGAAGTTTTATTTGAAAAGTTTACAGTCTTTCCGTATGTAATCTATCTTTGTTTAATAATAAAATTAAATACTTCATCAACAAAATAGCTTAAAATAAGTATTACAGTCGCAATTTGTAATCAGGTAAAATTTTAAAAATTACATAACTTAGTTTCTTTGAATCAATGATTTTTTTGTAATATTCAAATGAAGCGGTTTATAAAATAAATAAATTGACGGGTAATTTTTTATTGCTTGAGAATAAAAAGCAGTCATTACCAAATAAATATGGCCTAGTGAAGGAAAAAGTTTAGTAAAATAATATATTTCTTAATTAACAGTTCTCACTTCTTAATCATATTGCAAAAGACAAAAATTAAATTTATTATCTAGTAAGTTATTAAGTCGCTTTTGGACATCTGAGATTGATTCGATTTATTAAATGTTTTAACAAGTTTTTTTCTGCTCTGATAAACTTTCCTTTTAACTCGATAGTTACGTGTTATTATTTGTAAATAAAACATTTTGAAATAAAAAGAGACAATGATAGATACAGCTTCATATTTGGTACGTCGAGATACAATTTATTCTTTTAATAAATAATATTATAAAACAAATTTGATTTAATCTTAATTCGATATTTATATTATTATCAAAATAAAAAAATGGTAACTTGTAGGAGTAATATCTTAAAAAAGGCTAAATAAAAAACTTCTTTAATGCTCTTTTTATCGATGTCAATAACTTGTGGACTAATGTTACATAAACTTTTTACATACATGCATACATCACGCCTTTTTCCAGTAGGTATAGGCAGAGACCACTTCCTTCCACTTCCACTACGATTCTTACTCACATTTTTTGCTTCCTCTACATTCATCAGTGTTCTCATGCATGCTCGTCGGTTGTTGGTAATCTTGACCTGGCCTTTCTTCAAAACAATGTTGATCTGATCGACATATGTTCTCCGAGATCGACCTCTACCGACTTGTCCATTTACACTGGCCTTTGTTTCGTCAATCTTCCTTTATTTATCCTTTCTACGTGTCCAAACCATCTAAGCATTCCTTTATCTATCTTTGTAACCACATCTTCTTTTACACCACAGCGTTCTCTTATCTCACTATTTTTTACTTTATCCAACCGAGTCACTCCGGCTAAACCTCTCAAACTACTTATCTCCGCAGCATTTTCATGCTTCTTTTGCCAAACCCAACATTCGCTAGCATACATAAGTGTAGGAACCAACACACCTCTATGCACAGCCAGACGTGTCTTTTTTGACACTTTCTGGCTGTTCATAAAGCTATACAGTGCCCCATTCATCTGTTTTCCTGCCAACACCCTTCGCTTAATGTCACTGTCATACTTTCCATCTCTCATAAACTTTGAACCCAAGTACACAAATTCATTTACTTGTTCCACTCTTTCTCCCTCAATCGAATCTTCACAGTTTGTCATGCTCTCTTCTCTTTTAAAAACCAATACTTTCGTTTTGTTTACATTTATTTACATCCCTTTGACTTTCAGAGCATAACATTAACCAACGCCTGCACCTGCATTTGACGATCAAATCATTCATTTTCAATACATACGCACTCTCTTTCAAATTTCTTAAACAATCGTCTATGTATAAGTTAAACAGCCATGGCGAAGCCACACATCCCTGTCTCACACCTTTTTTTAATGTTAAACCTGTCCTTATTCTGACACAAGCAGTGGAATCCTCATAAAGTGATTTCATTGCTTGTATTAAACTACCGCTCTACCCCCTATATAGACAATGTTGACCACAATTTACTCCTCACCACTCTGTCATAGGCCTTTTCCAAGTCTATAAAAGCGCGATAGACCTTTTGACTTCTAGCCAAGAAATTTTTAACTATACCCCGTAATGAAAAGACCTGATGCAACATCTTCTCTTTTCTCTTTTAAATCCTGCTTGCACATCCCATATCATCTTTTCAGTTTCATTCGTTACTCTTTTAATCAATATCTTTGCTTACAGTTTGCCAACTATGCTAAGTAAACTAATACCTCGGTAGTTCTTACAGTCCATCTGCGAACCTTTTCCCTTGTAAGTCGGCACTATAACGGCCTTGCACCAGTTATCTGGTACGCTACCACTTCTCCAACAAAGGTTAAAAAGGCGGTACATTAGACTAGCTGCCACGTTTTTAAAGAAGCATAAATATGTTTTTAGTCAAAATGTTAATATTTAGTAAGATTTTAACAACTGAAACTTTGCAGTTTTTTCAGTATTTAAGCAAGAAACCTAGTATAACCTTCAACGACACGCACATTTAATTCACGTTAAATTTTGTTCAAAATACTTTTTCCAAACACTAATTTATTCAAACATTTGAAAGAAAGAATATTTCGCAAAACCGTCCAGACAATACTAATGAATTATGACAACATGCCACAGAGTCACAGTCACAGTCACATTGTGTGGTTTTTTTAAGAATATTTTTCGTATGAATAATAATCCTCTTAATCATAAAAATAAAATTGAAAAATATTACAGACAGCCTACTATTATAATTATTAGAGCGAAAAATGCCTCATATTTATTCTCGTTTTCTGCAACAGAGAAAAAATTATTTGCGTCAGTAAAAATATCAACAGTGACGTCCAGAAAATTTTAATTGAAAGTGATCTATGCCAGGATAAAATATAAATTTATTATAATACCACCACTTGCTGCACTTATTTTATAACAATAACCTTAAATAATTACAGCCTACAAAGTAACATGTTATTAAATATTGCACTGAATACGATACAAGACATCTACAAACATAAACGCAGCCATATGGCATAACATACCTATGCATAAAAAACTAGCAAATAAATCACAATGTATGCAACACTTGGTGTTACTTGTGTGCTAGAAATGGTCAAAAACGTAAAATTTATGCATTACATAGTTTTATGACTAGGAGCTCAGAACAATTTAATAATAACAATAATATAATAGTTTAATAAAGAATATAAATTCAAAAAAGTTGACTAGTTTTATTACACAACAAGAATTTTGAGTCTGGGTTCAGAGAGTCTGATTTTGATTATTTTTTCCTACTTCACTTTTATTTACAACAGTTTAAATTAATCTACAGATACAAAAAAAAACATTCAAACAAGCTTTAAAAATTAATACTTTTGGTACTTCCTTTAATCATCAAGTTCTTATTATATTGTCCTTAATAAGGTTGCTTCAAGTACATCTCATCCTGGTGAAAAAATTTTCCTTGTCTTTCTGAATATGCCCTCAAGTTATCTTTAAATTGGTCTAAATGAAGATGTGGGTACTTTAAGGGACATTTTGCAACCTACGAGTTAAAGTAATCAAGCAAAGTGGAAATAAGTTCTTTGTAATTCATAGCTTTTTTATTTCAAAAAAAGCCAGGAATTTTTGCTTTAAGGCTGCATGACGCTTTTTTTCATGGGTGTTGAGTAATTGTAGAAAATCATCACTTGCCATTATTTTTTTTATTTCTGGACCGATGAAAATACCAGCTTTAATTTTAGCTTCTGACAATTTTAGGAAAAAAAAATTCCCTAAAAAGCTTCATAATCTTGACAAAAAGCTGCCTTGCATTCCTACCAGAAAAACAATCATTCTGAAATCTTTTATCACAGGCTAGGCATACTCTTCATACTTTAGAGTTTGCAGTTTGCAGCTCTCAGAGCTATATATTTGTTGTCAAACTAAATTTTTTGGCCCTTATTTTGATGTATTGGCCACAAACGTAGCAAAAAGATCAACGTCATTTTTACATTTATTTGAAGACATTTTTAGACCACGCAAAAATAAGTTTTTTCTTTGAAAAGCGCGTGCGCACACTAACTATAAATTATGTTACTACTATGCCACTCACAATTCCCCCAATTTCCTCTTCTCTTACGCATTAAAAGCCTTAACTCCTTAAATATTTCGCCAAAACCTTAAATATTGATTTATCATTGCATAAAGTACAAAAGTAAACTTTATTAATTAAGAAGTTTTAAGCTATTTTTTTTTTGTTGACTTGTGTTTCCAAGTGTACCTCATTATAACTTCCACAAAACAAAAAGAAGATAATATAGATACGAGAATTCTGAAGGGCAAAAGAGCGACAAGAACCAAAAAGCTCTCAAGAGCAGTCAAAATTAAAGCATATGAAACAATTGCAAGAACAGCATTTTTATATGCATCAGAAACATGGACAATAACAAAAAAAGAGGAAAATAAACTGGAAATATGGGAAAGAAAATATATGGTGGTAACAAAACGGCAGAAGGTATCTGAACAAGGAATTAATGGACATATTCAAAAAACCAAAAATAACACAATGAGTTAGAGCACAAAAAGCAAAATGGTTAGGACATCTTGCCAGAAAGCCCCAGCAGAGAATTAGAAAAATGGTACTGAATGGAGGAAAAGAGAAAAAAGAATTGAGTGGAAAAAAGCAGGTAATTGGAAAGGAATAGTAAAGAAGATTGTAGCCAATGTTATAGAAGACCTGTAGAGTTAAAATATATTTATTAGTATTATAAGTCCATTAGTTTAATAATATAAAACAAAACATAAAATTTGACAGTCAAAATATTGCAGAGCATTAACGAAGTAATCACAGTCACTATTGGATTATATATAAAAAGTCACAATAATTTTGCACCAATAGAATTTTCTTTAACATTTACTTAAATAATAAATTAAAATTATAGAAAAGGAAACTAATAACACTAAAAAGTACACAACATAATAAAAAAAATTGCATTTAAATAATCTAAAGCTATACATATAATAAATAGACTTTAAATTAAGAAAAATAAAAAGTATTTGTGTAAAAGATAATAAATATTATTAGGCGATCGAAAATGTTAGGAACTTACGTAGTAGGTTATTAAAATGTAATCTTAACAGAGTGTAAAGTTGCAAAAAAATAAATTAAAAATTGTATATAGTGCGAGCAGTTTATCGTTTGATTGACGTTTGAAAGATACCCCCTCAAGTTGCGTCCCTGGTGGAAATATGAGAGAAGGGAAAATATTTTTGAAAATGGCTGTGTGTCGCATGGAATTCAGCTCGTCGGCGAGAGAGAAGAGGAGGAATAGCTCCGGCGCGGCCATATCACTCTTCTTTCACGGTGACAGTTCATCATTTGTCAGTGTCCAAAGCACAGTTGGCGGCGTAGCAGTGTCATGTGGGACAAAACAGCATCGGCGGATTCTTCGAATGTGAGACTGTTTGATAACAACAACGCATCGAGTCACATTCTGATGTCACCGTGAGAGGGGAAGTATCATTAAGGCGCTGTCATGTCAATATGATACGATGGGGTGGTTCGTTTCGTTCATTCTGTGCCTTTATACAAAAGGGACTTTTTTAATACCGAATGCGGTTTCTGTTTGCATATTAGCTCGGGGATTCCTTTCAACCGAAATCAAATGCATTACTGGGTTTTATTTACTATGCTAATATATTCATGAAATTGAAATAAGGTTTTTTTAACCGGGGGATCCGAATACGTGCAGGGTATTATCACTGGAAATACTTTTCAATTGCTCATCAACGTTTGTTTAAAAGAAATTTGCATTGTTTGGGAATTTATAAATTCTCTTAAGAATTTGTTTTGCTTTAGACAAGAAGTTTGATGGGCTGTAATTATTCACCAGTTACGATTATGTTAATTGTTATTAGAGAAAAATAGCTATTAAACTAAATATATTACTTTTCTCATTAATAATAAAAAAAGAAATATGGGATACCTGTAGCACCCCACTTGTTCCTGTTTTTAAATAACAATTAATTTTCTTTTCTTCTCAACCAAAATCGTTGATCGAACTAAGAGATTACGGTTATCACAAACATGCATAACAATGCAACTGAATATTGTAACAAAAAAAATTAGAGAACAGTGTAGATAAATAAATATTTTATTTCCTAATTTACTCACACATTTATTTATTTATTCAACGAAAAAAAATACAGGTATTTAACCTGATTACATGTTTCCATATCAGTAAACTACAAACAATGTACAGTGCAACAGAAGTAGCTTGGCGGGCGACTAGCCTCTAAAATAACAAATATTCGGCTGAATATACTTCACATTCGTAAACTTCTTCCTCCGATTGTACTTGAGACTCACGATTACTGAAAATTTCGTCGTCGCCAATCGGATTGTTACTCTAATGTTTTCGTTGTGCGCAGTTTTTGTTTTTTCGCCCGCCAAGCTACTTCTGTTGCACTATAGCAAATAATAATAAAAACTAATAAGTAAAATATGTACATTAATATAATAGGGGAGACCACTTAATTTTGGAAACAGCATAATCGTAACCTTCATGCTTAAAAAGTATCATGTAATGTAATTTTATATTTTTTACGTTTTGTAGTATGAATTACATAGTTTCCATTTCAAATATAAACGTGTATGCGCCATTTGTATAGGTTGCGCCTATTGGTGTAATGCAGTGTGACGTGCTAGTCCCTACACTGCCATCGACCTTGAGCTGACTAATCGTAGGTACTTGTTTTAATCCATGCATATCCGTGATCCTAAGGTTCTGTGTCTGACAGATAGAGACAATTAATGTTAGGGAATATTACGTCATAGCACCGCCCACCTGATTCTGGCAGTTTTTAATTTTGAATTATTATACGGATTTCAAAATGCTGAAAAATCCATTTGTTTAGATTTTGACTTATGATACTGTTTGTACACTGAACAAACATCATTATTTATCAATTAAAAGAGGTTTGGAATGATTTCATAACTTAATGGTCTTGCCCATTAACATGCTAACGTAATAGTTTATTAATCAATTGGTACCTACTCAACTTAAATTAGGTATTAAGGTATAGAATGTACTATCGAAGGTTGTATGAAGGTAGGAACACTTTTTCCCAGTCTGCGAGCAAAAACTAGAAGCCTTTTAAATGTGGACATGCCGCAAATTCGTAAGAATATCATGGACATACCACCGAGTGACCAACGTAGAAGTGCTGAGAAGAATGGGAAAAGCGTAGAAAAAGTAGAAGAAGTAAAAAAAAGGAAATTACAATTATCTCGAACATATATTGAGATGACCAAATATAAACTTCTACACCTCGTTATCCAGGGCAAAATAGTAGGAAAAAGATCAGTAGTTAGAAAAAAAACAGCTTGGCTTAAAAACCTACGATGCTTTAATTTATCAATTGCTGAACTATGTAAGGTTTAAGTTTCTAAAGGAATGATAACCATGATGATAGCCACTCTCTGCAATGGAGACAGCACTTGAAAAAGAAGAAGAAGAAGAAGAAGAAGAAGGAACAATTAATGAAGCTCATTTTTAATGGTTGGTACAGTAATTATAACAACTGTTTTGTGTTTAAATAAATGTATTGACATGGACACACATTTTATCTATTAGCAGAGGAATTCTGGGAATATAATATATATCATATATTTTTTTGACAGTCTTGAAACATACATAAAGTTTAAGATGGGATAACAAAAATTGATTGATGCGGGTAAATAGTTAATGAACGAAAATTATCTTTTAAATAGATTGTCTGTTTATAAGTATTAATGTAATAAATTCTAGTCATCAAATGAGAAAGTTGGGGAATTGCTATAGAAGTAAAATAAAGAGTTTTTATTGCAAGAATATTTTTGAACACATAAATCTCAACGTTTTTTCGGCTTTATGTTTTACAAATACTTATTATGGAAGCGAACATTTAAACCTAAGTTTTACGTTTACCCAAAAAAAAATCAGTTTTCAAACCAACCGCTTTTAATTATTAAAAAAGGGGCTTAATTTAAGTCAGTCGTCATTAGACTTTGTTTTTTCTATACACAAAGGATCTGATAGGTTGAGGTGCTCGAGAGGCTGCATAGCCCTTACGACCCCCTCTAAAATATACAATCTAAATTTTGTTTAGTCGTAATTATTTGTGAACATGACTAGTGTTTAATAACCCATAAGTACGTTGACACTAGCAGTTACGTTAAAAAAATGAATAAAAATTGACTACAGAATATCGCCTATATGTTTTGCAAACATGGTGGAAACATGACCATAATTACAGTGATGTTTGTGATTTGTTTGCGGAATGTTTTTCAAACAAACAATCTCCATCTCAAGAAGTTATTGGCAATTTCAATTTTAGATATGAAAGGACTGGATCGGTAGCAGAGCTTCCTTGTTTAGGTGGGTCAAAGTCTCTTACTACGGAAAAGAGTCTTAATATTGTCGCGCAATGTTTCGTGCAATTACCCACTAAATCTCAAAGAAAAACGTCCAAGGAGTATAGTAAAAACAAGCCTACGAAGAATTCAGAATATTGGATTGAAACCATGTAGTAGGCCTACTTTACTTCGAGGTGTAAATGAAAATAATACGTTCAGGCGTACCGACAAGAAGCCGATCCCAACTTTTACAAAACCATTCGCGACGAAGCGACTGAATGGCAGAGTAAACAAAGACAACTGCGTCTACTGGGTTTCTACGAATCACCATATGTCGGTGGAGACAGAGTTAAACGCTCATAGCTTGAGTGTATTGGCTGGGATGATTTTAAGCGGTGGGAAACGGTCCTTTTTTTTTTAACGGTACCTACTGTCAATGTCAAAAAATGTTGTTAGAACTGAAAAATAAACATCTGCAGCCGGTTAAGGAAAAGTTATTTTGAAAGACTTTCTAAATGAAAACTTTGTTGAATGAATTTCGAGAAGAATACCATTAAATGACCTCCAGATATCACACCCATTAAATTTTTACAATCTAAAAATGAGCTTTATTACGTTAAGATTCGTAATGTTGGGTATTTGAAGACACACATTTAATCAGAATTTGAAAACCTACAGTCCTGGAATATTTACCACAAAATTTGTACATTAGAGTTTAAAAGATACAACGTTTGCTTGAAACAGAATAAAAACCACATTTGTAGGTTTACTGAACTGAACTATTATTTGAGTGTTGAAAATAAAATTATTGAAACATTAGTGTTTAAAAGATGCAAAGTTTGCTTAAAACAGAATAAAAACCATATTTGTAGGTTCACTAAACTGAACTATTATTTGAGTGTTAAAAATAAAATTATTGACGGTAAATTTGTAATTTGGCCAAATGATTGTTCTCATGCTTGATAACATCCATCCACACGTTACTAGAATCAGGGCCGGCGCTAGGGGTGGGGCAGGTGAGGCGGTCGCCTCAGGCGGCAGTTTTTCAGGGGCGGCCTTTTTAATCCCAAAGCAACAAAGAATAGAATAGTAAAAAAAAACCAATAGGTAAAATATTTTATTATACTTCATATAATGGTAGAATGGTACACCTTGAAGGTATGAGCTTGGTGACATATACGATGCATTAGTAGAGATATCGTTGGATAATACAAAAGATAATAATACAAGAAACAAAAGCCCATCCTTGGCCAATAAAATTGGTAACAACAAATTTATATACAGTGTGGTCCGATGTTTTAACGAAAATTAAGATCGCATCAAAATTACTGCAGGGTTCAACGATGGTATTATGCGAATGCTTTAATATTTTAAAAAGTGTTAGTGAGTTTTTAGCAAAATATCGTTCAAGGGGTTTTTCACAAATGCTCTGTTCCGAAAAGCAAGTTGTCGAGGAAATGGAAATACCAGCAAAATTTGAACAGTTGCCTGCAGTTAGAATTCGGCGTAAACGAAAATAAGGAGAAGACCAGTGGTTGACGCACTACAAAAATTTGAAATTGAGTTCTTCGATTCGATGTGTGTGTGTGTGTGTGTGTGTGTGTGTGTGTGTGTGTGTGTGTGTGTGTGTGTGTGTGTGTGTGTGTGTGTGTGTGTGTGTGTGTGTGTGTGTGTGTGTGTGTGTGTGTGTGTGTGTGTGTGTGTGTGTGTGTGTGTGTGTGTGTGTGTGTGTGTGTGTGTGTGTGTGTGTGTGTGTGTGTGTGTGTGTGTGTGTGTGTGTGTGTGTGTGTGTGTGTGTGTGTGTGTGTGTGTGTGTGTGTGTGTGTGTGTGTGTGTGTGTGTGTGTGTGTGTGTGTGTGTGTGTGTGTGTGTGTGTGTGTGTGTGTGTGTGTGTGTGTGTGTGTGTGTGTGTGTGTGTGTGTGTGTGTGTGTGTGTGTGTGTGTGTGTGTGTGTGTGTGTGTGTGTGTGTGTGTGTGTGTGTGTGTGTGTGTGTGTGTGTGTGTGTGTGTGTGTGTGTGTGTGTGTGTGTGTGTGTGTGTGTGTGTGTGTGTGTGTGTGTGTGTGTGTGTGTGTGTGTGTGTGTGTGTGTGTGTGTGTGTGTGTGTGTGTGTGTGTGTGTGTGTGTGTGTGTGTGTGTGTGTGTGTGTGTGTGTGTGTGTGTGTGTGTGTGTGTGTGTGTGTGTGTGTGTGTGTGTGTGTGTGTGTGTGTGTGTGTGTGTGTGTGTGTGTGTGTGTGTGTGTGTGTGTGTGTGTGTGTGTGTGTGTGTGTGTGTGTGTGTGTGTGTGTGTGTGTGTGTGTGTGTGTGTGTGTGTGTGTGTGTGTGTGTGTGTGTGTGTGTGTGTGTGTGTGTGTGTGTGTGTGTGTGTGTGTGTGTGTGTGTGTGTGTGTGTGTGTGTGTGTGTGTGTGTGTGTGTGTGTGTGTGTGTGTGTGTGTGTGTGTGTGTGTGTGTGTGTGTGTGTGTGTGTGTGTGTGTGTGTGTGTGTGTGTGTGTGTGTGTGTGTGTGTGTGTGTGTGTGTGTGTGTGTGTGTGTGTGTGTGTGTGTGTGTGTGTGTGTGTGTGTGTGTGTGTGTGTGTGTGTGTGTGTGTGTGTGTGTGTGTGTGTGTGTGTGTGTGTGTGTGTGTGTGTGTGTGTGTGTGTGTGTGTGTGTGTGTGTGTGTGTGTGTGTGTGTGTGTGTGTGTGTGTGTGTGTGTGTGTGTGTGTGTGTGTGTGTGTGTGTGTGTGTGTGTGTGTGTGTGTGTGTGTGTGTGTGTGTGTGTGTGTGTGTGTGTGTGTGTGTGTGTGTGTGTGTGTGTGTGTGTGTGTGTGTGTGTGTGTGTGTGTGTGTGTGTGTGTGTGTGTGTGTGTGTGTGTGTGTGTGTGTGTGTGTGTGTGTGTGTGTGTGTGTGTGTGTGTGTGTGTGTGTGTGTGTGTGTGTGTGTGTGTGTGTGTGTGTGTGTGTGTGTGTGTGTGTGTGTGTGTGAATTCTGTGAAGAAACGATTCACACAACTAGAAGCACATAGTAGACTGTTTGAGTTTTGATATTCAATCATTGATTGGTAAAGAACACGATGACATTTTAAAAAATTGTCGAGATTTGCAGCAAGTCCTCACTGACGATTTGAAGCCACAAAATTTGTGTTCAAAAATTTTGATTATGTGGAATATATTAAAACCCAAGATGACACCACTTCAAGTACTGAATCATGTAGAAGAGCAGAATTTAAAAAAAAATTTCCCAAATATATGCATTGCACTTAGAATTCTGTTAACGCTCCCTGTCAGTGTAGCCAGTGGAGAACGTTATTTCACGAAATTAAAACTCATTAAGAACTATTTACGGTCGACTATGAGTCAAGAAAGGTTGACAGATTTGGCCATACTTGCCATAGAGCATGACATTTCCTATGAAATAGCTGTGGAGGAACTTGCGGAACTCTTCACCAAACAGAAAGATAGGAGGAAACATTTCTAATACATAACCAAAGTGTTTTTATTTATTCGTTATTGTTGTTCCTTTGGAATGCTTTCAGTTTATTTTGTGCTTATAAGGTCCATAAGGATTTATTTTTTTATCACCCTATTTGATTTATTTTTGTTACGCAATGGTAATTTTATTTTCATTTTTATTATAAAGTTTATCGATCAAAACTCAGGCAAGCATTTTTCTTTCTTCTGAGTTTTTTGTAAAGTTTCATTGCCATCGCCACTACAAAGGATCAAAAAAACCTGATATCTCTAATGAAAAAATCCATCTGTGGCAGTTTGAATTCCCGCAGTTTAATATACATGGCGAGGCGGCATTAGAGACACTCGCCTCAGGCATCTATTCGGGTCGCGCCGGCACTTACTAGAATTATAACCGAGTACCTATCTCATGAAGTTAATATTTAAGTTCTAAAGTTATCAGCAATAAATACAAACTAACTAAAACTCTATAAAGAATATTTGGGACTCCCTAGAACGGCTTAAATATCTTGTAATTTTGCTCCAATCAACCTAGATGAGTCAGAACTCGCTTTAGTAGACGAATTGAAAAGTTTAGATGTAGAGTTATTAGGAATTTGATAAGATGCTACTGTTGCTTTACAAATGTGTCGTAGTTGCGATGACACGACCTGGTTTTAAAAATTGGTAGGATACTTCATGAACAGGTGTTCCTAGGCACTCTTATATCACTTCATAAATAGGTCAATTTCTCTTTAGACTCCCTTTATTGGGGATGCACGTTTCAATTCATCACGATTATTACCAATAATTTAATTTAAATCTAAGAGATTGTGCCAAGTACGTCCCTTCTAACAATAAATTTAAAACAAAACACAAACGAATTAACTGTGATAAATCGCATCAATCAAAATCTAAAAATTGAAATCTCCGTAGATAATTTTTTGTTTGTGTATATATTTTTTTGATAAGGCGGCAGATGAACACAAAAACAATTTATATCGTCCCAGTATCCAGTAAATATTAATGATCTTTCTTAGACATCATTGTCATTTCAAGTGTCACCGATAGAGATCTGGTGTAGTCGAATTAATCTTCCGCAGAGTAAAGAACGATACCACGGAATGGCCCAACATTATTAATTAACTCCTTTCTTCAACTTAACATCATTGTTATGATACGAAAACAGTATGCCTGAGAAAGTTTATTCCTAATTATTTCGGAAAGATGGGAACTGACTGAAATTATCTCAATTAAATTTCAGAATTAAGCTGTTTAACTGATGAGAAGATCTTTCCAATTAATTAACCAACGATTAATACAATTTGTTGTAACCACATTATTAGTTTATTATAGGTTTCATAATTTAAATTGATAGTTTGTCATTTTGCATAAAACTTATTACAGGAATTAAAAATACAACAAAAATTTTTTTTAATATTAACAAAGTTTTATTTTAACGGCTAGAATTAGCAGACGTAAGTTTAGTTTAACAAAATAGAGTTTAGTCTAATTTAAATAAAAACCACATAAATTAAAACAATAAACTGACTTCGAAAAAGCTTTTGACACTGTGGAACTGGACTCAACACTTAAAGCTCTAAAACAATGCCGGGTAGACTACACATACTTCTACTTCTTCCAGTGCCTGTCCGTTACCGGACGTTGGCGATCATTCTGGCAATAATTATTTTATCAACTGCGGCCCTAAATACACCGTGGTGGAGGTTGCAAACCAAGTCTCAGGATTTTAAGCCATAAGATCCCCCCTCTTTCCAAGCACCTTTCCCCGTAGGTTAAGCTTCACTGTCTCTCATGATGTGTCCTAAGCATTCCAATTTCCGACTTTTGACTGTACTCATGATCTCCATTTCTTTGTACTCTTTTGTTTGTAACATGGGCTGTCCGAGGGATTCTTAGTTTACATCAATACAGCCATATCTCAAATGCGTCCAACCTTTTACTGGCTGCATCTGTTTTAGTCCATGACTCAACTCCATACATTTTAAGGACAACGTATTATCGACAACGTATTTCGAGAGAATGATCCCAACTCTCGTTGATTGTAGTTCCCAAATATGTTGTAGTCTCTACCTTTTCAATAACTGTATTACTTATAATAAGCTTCCTGGGTGATGGTGGATTTTTGCTTTTTACCATTTACTACAGATACACCAAACTAAAATACAACATCTACAAGACAGCAACTACAACAGTACAACTTCACACAAACACAGAAAAAATAAAACGCAGAGTAAGACAAGGCGACACTATGTCGCCGAAACTTTTCAATGCTGTATTGGAGTATGCTATTAAATCTCTTGATTGGGACGACAAGGGAATCAACGTCGATGGAGAATATCTCGGTAATCTTTGATTTGCTGACGAAATCGTTAATTTCGGACGATTTAGGAAAAATAAGAGATATGTTAAGAGAACTATACGCAGCTGCAAAAAGAGTGGGTCTTAGTATAAACTTTAATAAAACAAAATTATTGACAAATTTAGTGCCCAGTAAAAACATAGAAATAAACGGAACAAACATAAAAACAGCAGAAAAGTATGCATATTACCGGGGATTTGAAACGCAGAATGGGAGTCCAAGACAAAATAGAAAGAATTACAAGGCTGAAAAGGACGGGAGGTGGTCGAAGAAATTACTATAATGGAGACCTCGAGCTGACAAAAGAAGTATAGGGAGACCACCAACCCGATGGACGGATGATATAAAGCGAATAACCACAAACTGGATTCGAACCGCGCAAAATAGAGAAGAATGAAAAACACTTCAGAAGGCTTATATCCAGCAGTGGACGTCAAGAGGCTGATGATGATGAACCGTAATTATTGTTTTAAATCTACTTATAATTATTTTTTTTTAATTAACTTCCATGAAAGATACAATCTGTCTTTAACAAAACAATAAGTACTTAGGGTAACAAATGCATAAATGACATAGAGAAGAGGTGTCCAGTGATATCCCTCCTAGCTACTGAGTACTGAGTACTGAGTACTGTCAACTGGCACTTAAGAACTATGATCTAGAACGAAGGCACAACACGCACTGCTCTATGGAGACCAGGAATTGGTGCACTAAAGCTTTCTAGCGACGTTGAGGTAGGTCTAGTGGGTCGTACCGTTTCAGTCTTTTTCGCAGTTGTTGAATAAGCAGATCCGTAGCCAACATGTTTGGGTGAACACTAAGTTTTTCTTGATATCGCAGGGCTGATTTGAAACATTCTTCAATAACTGTTGGGATATGTAGATCGTGGTGGAGCAAGTAATTTGGTATAAACCAGGAGGCGTTTCTTGCGGCTCTGAGTTGTTTAGATTGGAAACGTTAAATTTTCATAATGTTTGAATTACTGGCTGATCCCCAGAGTTGTACTCCATATGACCATACGGGTTTTATTATGAACTTATATATCAAAACTTTGTTGGGTACTGATAGTAGAGACGAGCGACCTGTTGGCCAGTACATTTTTCTGTACAACAACCCAAGTTGTAATCTTTTGTACCAAATATGTTTTGCCCAAGTGAGACGTCTGTCTAGATGAATTCACAAGTATTTTACCTCATTATTTTGGGGCAGGATGTTACCGTTCAACAATACTGCTGGACACGTTTCTCTTCTAAGAGTAAATGTGATGTGCACCGATTTTGTCGCATTGGCTTTAGTATGCCGGTTCTTCATCCACAGCTCGATCCCACTGAGGTGTATTTGTAGCTTCCTGGGGGCAGTAATTGGGTTGCGACGTGAAGCTAGTATGCCGGTGTCGTCTGCAAAGGTAGCTAGCTATTAAAACAGTATATCAGCGGTATATAGTATAGGTCCTAGCACTATACATTATGGTACTTATAATTAAATAAATTAAATAAATTAAATAAATTAAATAAATTAAATAAATTAAATAAATTAAATAAATTAAATAAATTAAATAAATTAAACAAATTAAATAAATTAAATGTTTTCATATAATTATAATTTAGGTAACATTTTATTTTAC
Source organism: Agelastica alni (assembly GCA_950111635.1). Taxonomy (NCBI): domain Eukaryota; kingdom Metazoa; phylum Arthropoda; class Insecta; order Coleoptera; family Chrysomelidae; genus Agelastica; species Agelastica alni. The sequence goes on along the minus strand of OX467712.1, from coordinate 45,721,476 downwards.
TATAAAAATCTTACAGCAGACAAAATGTCTAAATAATTTAATTTTAAAAACCGAAGTAAAACAACTAAAGTTAAACAATAATATAAAAAGATTTGACCACAAATTTGCTAAACTTTTAAATGTATTTAAAATAAACGCAAAAAACGTAAAAACTAAAGAACTCTTTCCTGGTTTATTCCAAGTTCGAAGCAAAATACAGTAAACTTTTTAAGTTTTTTTTTCGAATTTAAAGTTTTCTGCCAATCCATTTTAGAAGATGACAATCAGCGACGTTACAAATACTTTTAAAGCTAATTGGAACGATAACGATATTGAAATTTGGTTTCGACATTAAATTTATTAAGCTTTGATGAACGATGAGACGATGAAAAGACGTTTTTTTATAAAAATTCATTCATAGCTCTTTACAGGAAAGTGGATCGAATTAATATGGAAATTTTTTTCTTCTTAGTCGTTTGCTCGGTTTCGAGCATCACGAGTTCCTCTATTGTTTTCTGTGATGGCTTTCCATTCCTTTCTATCTTCTGTTATAAGATCCATGTATCTTGTATTCGACCTTCCTCTTGATCTTTTGCCAGGAATTGTCCCTTCCAAAGTGAGTCTCTTAAAACCATTTCTTCTAACCACATGACCAAAGAATTTAGCTATTTTTTCCGCTACCACAATGCTCAATCTCTTCTTAATTCTGAGTTGGTCCAAAATGGATTGGTTGGTTCTTTTCTCAGTCCAGGACACTCTCAGCATTCTACGCCAGCAAAACATTTCGAAAGCATCTATCTTCCGTTTATCAGCATTCTGATCCGTATAGAAACACTGAAAACACCAAGCTCCTGACCAATCTCATTTTGGTGTTAAGGGATATGTGACGATTTTCCATACTTTGGTTAGTTTGGTCATGGATTCTTTCGCTATTGCGCTTTTTCTATTTATATCCTTGCTGGATCCGCCCTTGCTCGAGATTGTAGTACCAAGATATATAAAAGCGTCAACTGTCTCGATGATGTTTATCCTTTTTACTTTAGGTCTGTTATTATTTTGGCGATCAATTATCATTATTTTGTTTACCATGTTTTAATAAAGTTTTAAATGCTGCAGACGATAGCACACTTGTCTCAACTTTCACATCCTATCGATCACTTTCGGTAAATGATACAAAAAGACTCAGGCAGGAACAGGTTGATTCCATCAATAGAGATTTTAAAGCAATCGTCGAATGGGGAACCAACAATCTTGTTCAGTTCAACGCCCAAAAAACACAAAGTGCCACGTTTTCCAAGAAAGTGAATTCCTCAAATCATCCCTTCACAATGTCCGGAAATACCCTTGAACTAAGTCCCTCCATCTCGATTTTGGGAGTCACGGTGTCCAATAATATGTCCGCGGCCCACACGATAGGTCTACCCTTTTTGCGACTATTTTCATAAAAAAAAAAAATTGTTTTATTACAAGTAACTTTTTTAAAAAACTTGCCTATTAAATTTTGTTAATGTTTCTTTAAATCTTAGTTGAGAAAATAGTGGTGGGCAAGTGAAGGGGTGTAAATATAGTTGCGAAATTTGTCTGAGATGTCCCGCAACTGCTTCTCTGGAATTTCAGCGTCTCAAAAAGGCACTAAATAGAGCGAACTGAAACCGGTCGGTAATGAATAATGTAACAGCGGGCGTTGTAAAGAAACAAGGCTTCTAGCGTGATTGAGAGATCGAGAGAAAGGCCCGGAATATAAAAAGGAGATCAGAAATCGTTCTGCGGGCGACAAAAACTGATAAATATCCCCGAGATTTACGTGAATCCTTCACCAAAACTTTCATAACGTATTATGGCAGAGAGAAAACTTGTTTAATGTGGCTTTGGCTTTCATTCAATCTAGATCAGAAGTTTCGTCAGTCTACAAGTTTACTTACTTTGCTTATTTTTAGGGATAAGCTTTTTAGAAATTTAACTTTTCATCTTGTTTAAAAATAAGTACAATAAGTTCGTTCATAATGACATACAAGAAAATCATCATCTTTTGTTTAAGGATTTTTCAGGATTTTGTAATATGTGGAATATTGGTTCAATTACGGTATTTTTAAAAAAAATTTTTGACCAAATGACATTTTAAATTCTAAAGATACCTTTGGGTTGTTAATTACTTGGAATTCTTAAATTTGAATAAACCTTAATCTACTTTATTATAAAACTGTACCTTACATTAAAAGTAATGGTTTTTGAAAGAGAAGAAAGGAAGACAAACTGTAAAGTTTCGATTGAGGGAGAAAGAGTGGAACAAGTAAATGAATTTGTGTACTTGGGTTCAAAGTTTACAAGAGATGAAAAGTATGACAGTGACATTGAGCGAAGGGTAGCTTTTTGAACAGCCAGAAAGTGTCAAAAAAGGCACCTCTGGCTGTACATAGAGGTGTGTTGGTTCCCACACTTTTGTATGTATGTTGTATGTATGTATGTATGTATGTTTGTATGTTGTATGTTGGGTTTGGCAAAAGAAGCATGCAAATAGGATTAATCCTGCGGAGATGAGTAGTCTGAGAAGTATAGCCGGAGTGACTCAGTTGGATAAAGTAAAAAATAGTGAGATAAGAGAACGCTGTGGTGTAAAAAAGATGTGGTTACAAAGATAGATAAAGAAATGCTTAGATGGTTTGGACACGTAGAAAGGATGAATGAAGGAAGATTAACGAAACAAATTTATAGGACGAGTGTGAATGGACAAGTCGGTAGAGGTCGACCTCGGTGGACCAGATCAACATTATTTTGAAAAAGGCCAGGTCAAGAGTACCAACAACCGACGAGCATGCATAAGAACCCTGATAAAAGTAGAAGAAGCTAAAGATATGTGTAAGAAACGTCGCAAGTGGAAGGAATTGGTCTTTACCTACCGCTACTGGAAAAAGGCGTGACTATTTGTACAGTGCAACAGAAGTAGCTTGGCGGGCGACTAGCCTCTAAAATAACAAATATTTGGCTGAATATAATTCACATTCGTAAACTTCTTCCTCCGATTGTATGTGAGACTCACGATTACTGTAAATTTCGTCGTCGCTGATTGGATCGTTATTCGAATGTTTTCGTTGTGCGCAGATTTTTTGATCTCTCGCCCGCCAAGCTACATCTGTTGCACTGTGTGTACATACATACATACATACATACATACAGTGCGATCCGATCGGTGACGACGAAATTTTCAGTAATCGTGAGTCTCAAGTACAATCGAAGAAAGAAGTTAACGAATGTGAAGTATATTCAGCCGAATATTTGTTATTTAAGAAGCTAGTCACCTGCCAAGCTACTTCTATTGTACTGTACATTAAAGATTTTCACAAAAAATAGTTACGTTATGGTGTTTGGTATTTTGCGACTCCAACTCACTAATTTTTAGTTTTTTTGTCTGTCTGTCTGTTTATTTGTATGTTCAAGTCAGTGGCGTAGCTACCGCCGTATCAGCCATGTCAGGGCCCCTGGACTACAGGGGCCCCGACGTGGAAATAATAAATTAAAATTTATTCCCTGGTTTACTAAACGAGTCCAGAGATCTAGCAAAAGAGTAAGGGATAACAACTGTTTTCAAAAATAAAAGACAGAAAATAACAAAGCGTTTTTTTATGAGTTATAAGAAGAATTTCAGACCTAGAATCCTACTTCAAAGTCAATGTGTACAATTGCTGTTTAGATACAAATAATGGTAAAAACAGATATTTTCCAAGAAATAAAAAATAGTTTGTTGAAATGGAAGAGAACAAAACAAAGCCAAACATTTTTAAATTAATAAAATCAGGATCATAATATTTAAGTATTATGGTATTTTTATCTATAGAACTGTACTAACAAATTCTTGTTTTCAGGAATCCTATTAATAATAAAGCAGCCAAAACAACAGTATTTATTAAAACTGCTAAATACAATCAATATTTCATAATTTAAAATAGTAAGATGCACTTACATAACCAGTTGTTTTATTTAGAGCGTAAAATACGATATGAAATTGTGCTGCATTTTTGCTCGCAAAATCGGACTTTCAGACTAAAGCCCCATATTAATGTCTTTGCTTAATAACCCTCATCTCTATCTTCTCTATTTGTGCTTCAAAGACACCGCTCTGCTGTTATGATTGCAATATGACTGATTAGCTCGGGTATAAAGATTTACATTTTCCTCTTAATTAACATTTATATTAAAAACAATCGCAGATCTGGTTGTATGAAGGAATATAAATAAGAAGTTGTTTAGAGTTGGAACTGTGTGCAGTTGCTTATACGGCTACAGAGAAATAAAAAAAGATCACGAGCGTACTCAAGAATTTAATTTTAAAGAAATTGAACATGAAACTTTTGTTCTCCCCATTTCCCAACACAAAATAAGTTTGCAAAACTAGTCTTTAATAAATAATCGTAAAGTATCTTATGACATAATTGAAATCTTGCAATACTTGATTCATCATTTACTTTTAAAATTCTAATGCCTAAAACAAGCGTGAAAGGTCTTTAAAATTAACAAGTTTTCTTAGTTGTTTTAAAGAAATAGTAGATTTTTGATTGACCTTGGCATCGAAACATTTTGACGTGAGCAGACTTTGTTTATAATTTTTTTATGAATTTTACACAAACATTGAAATACAGGGCGAGCAATAAGTCAGTTATCAAAAATATAAATTTAATACCAACAATGTTATTTTACCTAAACAAACAAATATTAGTAGATTAAATAAACCTGCATATATATATATATATATATCTCGTTAAAACGTGCGTCGGCGTCTTGCGATTCCTAATCTCCATTCCTCTCTATTTGTCCACATGTCCTCTCTCAGATCTCTCTCTTCCATCTCTTTTTGTATGCCTTCTCTCCAGCTCTTTCGTGGTCTTCCTCTTCTTCTTCTTCCTCTGGGGTTCCACTGTAATATTTTCTTTGGGATTCTGTCTGGTGGCATTCTTTGAACATGCCCGTACCATATCAACTGTTTAGTTCTTATTTCGTCTGTGATGTCATGCTGTACTCCCATTATTTGTTTTATCCTCTCATTTGTAACTCTTTCTAGTCTTGATTTCCCCGCTGCTCGTCTCCAGTAATCCATTTCTGTGGCTCTAATTTTTCTTTCGATCTTTTCTTTCAAAGGCCATACTTCGCAACCGTACATTATTATGCTCTTCACTATCGTGTCGTAAATTCTTTTTTTGTTGTTGTTACTTATTGTTCTATCCCACAGTACTCCGTTTAACATTGATATTGCTCTTCTTCCTTTCATATTTCGGTCCAATATTGCTTCTTCGAGTGTCCCATCCTTTGATATTTTCATTCCTAAGTAATTGTAAGCTGACGTGTGTTTGATTTTTTGTCCATTTGATAATTGTAAGTCCTGTTGCACTCCCCCAATACACATATATTCCGTTTTTTCTACATTAACCTCTAGTCCCCAAATTTTATATTCTTCTATAAGTTTTCGTGTCATATACTCTGTGTCGTCTATGTCTTGGCCGACTATAATTTGATCGTCTGCGAATGAGAGTGTGTATAATGTTGTGTCCTCATCTAAAGGTATGCCCATGTTTTGGCATTTCCGTTTCCAATTCGCTAGTGCCCGTTCCAAATATATTTTAAATAATGTTGGTGACAAGCAACACCCTTGTTTCAGCCCTTTTGTGATATTAAACCCTGTTGTTAGGTTTTGTCCAACTTTAATTCTTGATTTGGTTTTATTGTATAATGACTTTACTCCTTTTATCAGTTCAATATTAATGTTGGAAGTTTCCAGAGTTTCCCAAAGTTAAATTAAGGGTACGCTGTCGTATGCTTTCTTTAGGTCAACGTACAGTATATGGATCTCTTGATTGAATGCTAGTTTTTTTTCTATAATTTGTGTTAGTGAGAATAGATGGTCAATCGTTGATCTTCCCGCTCTAAATCCGGCTTGCTCTTCTGCTTCCATTTCCGTGTATTCCCTTTCGATTCTGTTTTTTAAGATCTTGCCATATATTCTACTGATTGTGTTTGTTACGGCAATTCCTCGATAATTGTCGCATTTGCTTTTGTCCCCCTTTTTGTGTATTGTTGACATATGTGATATTTTCCATTCTTCTGGGACTTCGGACTGATTAATACACCTTTGAAATAGATGTTGCAGCATTTTATATAATTTATCTGTTCCGTATTTAAATAATTCTCCTACAATATTTCCTGGGCCCGGGGCTTTGTTATTTTTTAAAGATTTACATACTTCCTTCACTTCTTTTGTATTAATTCTAATAGGGGATCCTTGCGTATTAATTCTATCATTCATATATTCTGTGTTCTTAAATTCTTCTCTGTCTTCAGTTAACATTTTTTCGAAGTATTGTTGCCAATTTTGTGCTGTTATTGGTGAGATTATGTCCTTGGTATTATCTTTCCTCATGTTTTTTAGTATTCTCCAGCTTTCTGTACTTCTTCTACCTCCCAGATACGTATTTATTCTAGAACATGTTCTTTCCCATTTCTCATTATTTTTTCTGCAAACTAATTTTCTAACTCTCGCTTGTGCTTCTTTAAATTTTATTTTGTCTTCTATAGTTTTTGAGCTTAGGTATTTTTGGTATTTCTTTCTTTTTTCGTTTATTTCTATTTCTATTTCTTGGTCCCACCAATACGGTTTTCTTTTGTTTTTTATATTTGCCTTTTGACCTAGTGCTTCTTCTGCTGCCGAATGCATACATTTTTTAATATGTTTATATTGTTCTTCTATACTGCTAAATTTTGTTGTCTCCATTTTCATGTCCAATCTGTTCTGATATAATTTTCTAATGCTTTCCTGGTCTAGATTTTCTATGTTGTATCTAATTTCCGTTAGTTCTTCTTTTACGTCTTGCTCTTTAGCGATTTCTGTTTTCTGTTTTCTATTTATTGGTGCCGTTATTTTAGTTTTCAGAAAATAATGATCGCTACCGCATGATGGTCCCCTTTGTACTCTAACATCTTGGAACTTTATATGTGAGTTTTGTCTACTTATCATAAGATCTATAATGCTTTTCTGGTTTTTTGTTGGCTGCGTCCATGTGTATTTGTGTATGTCACGATGTTTAAAGAATCCATTCAAGATGGTTAAATGATTCTGTTCGCATATATCTATTAGTCTTTGACCGTTGTCATTTAGGGTATCTTCTCCATATTTTCCCACAAATTACTCTAACATTACCGGAAGTCAAACGTGCTATAAAATCTATGAAGAACAGGAAATCTAGCGGTCCAGGAGGAATACCACCGGAATTAATTAAATACGGAACTGAGAAGTTGGGGCGAATGATACACGCAATGTTCCTCAGAGCACTAAATGGAGAAGAACTACCAGATGAATGGACGGAAGCCTACATAACGTCTATCCATAAGAAAGGAGAGAAAAAAAAGTGCGAAAACTACAGGGGAATCAGCGTGATAGCTTCGATGGGCCGACTATTTGGAAAAGTCGTCAAACAAAAATTAGAAGAACAGATACAAGGAAAAGTTGATGAAGATCAGGCAGGATTTACGGCTGGAAGATCATGTATGGACCATATATATACAATTCAACAACTCATAGAGAAAAAAATGGCCAAGAACAGAGAGGTACATTTTGCATTTGTGGATATCCGAAAGGCCTATGATTCTGTCCCTCGGTCTAAAATCTGGGAAGCCATGTTAGAAATGGGCATAACGCAGAGAATTATCAGAACAGTCCAAAATATGTACAAAAAAAATACCGTATGGATTAAAGAGGGAAATAAACTATCAAATGCCTTCAAAACAACTAAGGGTCTCCTCCAAGGATGCTCAACATCACCCACACTATTCAAAATATTTCTACAACAGACACTAAGACCATGGAAGAGAAAATGTGCAGGAATGGGAATACCAATTAGAAATGATCATCTGTATACTCTAAGCTTTGCCGATGACCAAGTAATCATAGCTCAAGATGAGGAGGATTTAGGTTTTATGATGCGGAAACTAGAGGAGGAATATGGGAAAAATGGAGTGGAAATCAACCTCGAAAAGACCCAATATATGTCAACGGCACAAGACAGGATATATCACCTAGAAATAGATGATAACCGACAGATCTCAGGAACAGACAAATTTAAGTACCTAGGGTTTATAATATCAAAAAGTGGAACAACAGAGGAAGAAATAAAAAATAGACTAGGTCAAACTAGGGCATGTATTAATCAATTAAACCCAATATTATGGGATCGCCACATAACCAAGACTAATAAAACGAGAATATTCAATTCAATAGTTCGCAGCATAATGACTTATGGAGCTGAAATGTGGGTGATCAACAAAAAAAACAAAGGGAAGATTGTAGCCACAGAAATGGACTTTTGGAGAACGAGTTGTGGAGTGAACAGATTAGATCGAATAAGAAATGAGGAGATCAGGAGAAGAATGGAGGTAAAAAAAGACATACTAGAACACATAGAGGAAAAGAAACTAACGTGGTACGGACATGTTAGAAGAACTCCGGAGGATCGCTGGATACACCGGGTAACTGAGTGGAGTCCATTAGGCAGACGAAAGAGAGGTCGACCAAGGCGATCATGGAGAGACGAAGTGGATGAGGCGATGGAATTAAGAAACCTGCAGGACGGAGACTGGCAGGACAAGGACAACTGGAGACAAGGGCTGAAAGCAGGAAGGCAGCGACAGCTGTAGATATCCTGGATTATATATATATATATATATATATATATATATATATATATATATATATTTTCCCACTACCTTGTCGTTTCGTTTTTTTCCGATTCTGCTGTTAAAGTCACCGCATAAAATGATTTCTCTTGTAGTGCCAGTCTTTCCTATTTCTTCATTTAGCTGCTCGAAGAATACCTCTTTGTTGTATATTAATTCATCCTCATTTACACCATATACTCCAAGTATTGTTACTCTGTATCCTTGGATTGACAAATTCATTTTTATAATTCTCTCACTTATCGGTTCCCAAGTTGTTATGTATTTCCTAAATCTTCTGTTTATAATGATTGATACTCCTTGTTTGGCTCGATTTTCTTTGGATACTCCACTGAAGAAGTGGTCGTATTTTCCCCAACTTTCTGATCCTCTGCCCTTTTTCTTGGTTTCTGTTAAAATTGCAATATCAATATTTAAATTTGTCATTTCATTCATCACTTCATTGATTTTCTTTGATAGGCCTTGAACATTCCATGTACCACAATTCGTAGTCCTTTTCCGTAGCTTGGTTCGTCGTAAAATTTTCTGTCCAATCCGAGGCTTTTGGTTAGGTTTTTTAGCAGATAGGTTTTTTACATTTGACGGGGAGCTGGCCTGTCGCTATAACCCTCCTCCTTTATCCGGGCTTGGGACCGGCAAGGATAACTGCTGAGCTACTCAATCCACCCTGCAGTCACCCCAGGCGGAGTTAAATAATATAAATAAACCTGCAAAAGATGCTAAAAGTACTTTCCATGCAAACAGTGCATTATTTGAACACTGATACACAAGTCTTGTCACAAATTTTCTGTGACTCTTGGTTTTCAAATTCTTATTGTATTTGTGTCTACAAAGGCTCAACCTCACGGATTAATTAAGTACTCGTGAACTGGCTTCAATGTTGCTAGGTGCCTATCACCTTTTTTTATGACTGACTTGTGGCTACTACATACTGACTACAACTAGTCAAAGCAAAGTCCAAGTCCAAGGATTTATAGGGACAATTACTTACCTATGGCCCACCCTGTATATTTTTATTAGTACCACTTATGTAATAATTTACCCCATTTGTTTTTTTATTCCAGTACATTGCCTTGATCTGTAAACTAGGCTTAATAAAATAAAGTATAGATTATTATTTTTAGCACTATAAACCCTTTAAAATTATTAAAATCCTTACTCAATAAATCATAAGTTAATCTTTATACAGGGTAGCTAACCGAAAACGAAACAGAGCCATTTGCAGGAACCTCGTCAACATTTTAGAAAAACTACTACTTTTAACCACAAGCGAGAGTAAGAATTACCCCAAAATTTTTAATTGGCATTGGGGCTCGAATAAAATGTCTTTTAAAAGCTCTTACAATTCTCTATACAGTAGTTTTTATATTTTAAAATTCCGCCTATTTCTTATTGAGAAATTAGATTTTAAATGTAAAACTTATCTGCAAACAATCACAAACGGTAAAAATGTCATTTATTCAAGTTAATTACGCCAATGGTATACATTTAGTACATAGTAGTTAGTTTTTTCGACCCCCAATGCCATGCGCTTGGGGTTGAAAGTAGTGGATTCAAAAATACCGAAAAAGAGTATCCCCCTTTAACCAAAAATCGACGGGTCTGAGCGTTTTACTTAAATGTTGACGAAGTTCCTGCAAATGCCTCTGTTTCTTTTTGGTTGGCATTAAAGTTAAGTTTTTCTAACATGATTATCTGTTTTTACCTTTCCGTGAATAATGGTAAGTTATAAATAAAATCCAAATGAGATTGGTAAACATTACCACGATTTTTGAAATGATCCTAAATTAAGCTTGGTTAAATATTTTCCTATTTAGATAATGGTAATAAAGAAGTAAAGCCTCTTGTATTAAAATTCTTTTGATAATGAAAGAGTTATGACGAAGTCTTTAGAAATGTTTTCGTTAATAGAGACACCTTAAATGTTATGATGATTCATAGGTTAAACATTTTTTCAATGTAGATTTTAAATTAGCTCAATGTTAAATCAGTACCAAGAACTTTCTCTTATCTCCAGTTAATATTATTATTGCATAGTAATAGTATATTACACACCGAGGCGGGAAGAGATTCATTCTTGTCGTGAGATTAGTTAGTTAATCTCGAGACAGAAATGAAACTTCCTACCAAGGTTTGTATACTATTTTATTTACAACTATCTTATTAAATTAATCAAAATTAATAAATTTCTGTTTCGTTTTGAACATACCTAAAATATTACATTTAACGACAAATTACCAAGAACGCGGTTTTCTCAAAATAATCAAGTAGATATATTGTTACCGTGACTACGGGGTATACAATTGTCACCAATATAAATAAATGCCAGATAAAGTCAATAAATGTCAGATAAAAACGGATATTAAATTTAGATAGATTTTTTGTTCAGCTCAGAGGAGGAATAGCAAGAAATCAACCAATTGGACACAATACAATAGCTAATTTTCCCAAAAATATTGCTACTTTTTTGAATTTAGAGAACTGGAAAGGCTTCACAGGACACGCACTCAGAAGAACCGCCGCTACGTTATTTGCCAACAGTGGTGCAAGTGTACTCCAATTAAAAAAGCTGGAAGGATAGAAATCTAGTACTGTGGCAGAAGGTTATGTGGATAGTTCAATAGAGAATAAAACGAAAATTGCCACTATGCTGTCTCAATGTGCCACGTCTTTTGTAGCTATTGCAAGTAGTTCACAAACCTCAGTCATTCCACATGAAATTAATTTGTCGCCCAAAGAGACAACTTTTGGAGGGTCCAGCGCTGGTACAGGCTTACAATAATTCAAATTTAACGATTAATATCAATAAGTAGTTTGTTGTATTTTAGTTCATTGTTGTTTTTTATTATTTGCCATTAAATAGGTATTATAAAATTTGTCTGGTGAGAAAAATTAAAACGGAACACTGGGAGAGATATTCGAAACAAATGGAACATGACTTTTATGGACAACAGAAGGAAATCTGGAGAATGATTGGGGAACAAAGAAGTGAAGTGAAAGAGCTAATCGAAGTTAAGAATATAGAGAAACAGGAGTAGATAGACTACTTAAAATCAACATACGCGAAACAAGAACAAGAAAGGAAGACAAAAGCACCAGAAATAGTAACAAATGAGGATTCAACCATCAAGCGAGAAGAAGTAGAGGCAGCACTTAAAAAACTTAAAAACAGGAAAGGACGGAATAGCTAATGAGCTATTTAAATATGGTGGGTTGCCTCTCACAAAGCAACTAACAGATCTCATTAATAAAATTATAGAACAACACAAAATACCACAAGAGTGGAGATCCAGTATAATGATACTGATGTTTAAAAAAGGAGAAAAGTGTGACCCAAGAAACTACAGGGGAATCAACCTACTTAATACCATCTTAAAATTAACTACAAAAATAATAACAAATAAAATGAATACCACCCTAACGCTAGCTGAGGAACAACAAGGATATAGAAGCGGAAGATCGTGTACGGATGCCGTGTTTGTAATCAGACAAGTAAAGAAAAAATCTCTCGAGTATAACAAGCCCGCATACCTTTGCTTCATCGACCTAACGAAAGCCTTCGATAGAATAAGACTAGAAGATATCGTCCACCTACTATATAAAAGAAACATACCCCTCGATATAATCAAAACAATAGAAAACATTTACCAGAATAATAGAATAGAGGCAAGAATTGGACACCAACTAACGGACCCCATCGAGGTTGGAACAGGAATAAGCAAGGAGATTCACTAAGTCCCCTACTCTTTAACCTAGTGATGGATGAAATTATTAACAAAGTAAAGTCTAAGAGAGGTTACCAAATGAGCGACAAACAAATTAAAATTATATGTTATGCAGACGACGCGACACTAATAGCCCAGAGTGAAGACGATCTCAAAATAATGCTCCATCAATTCAATAACACTGCTAAGTTATATAATATGTTAATATCATCGAAAAAAACTAAATGTATGGTTATATCTCAGGAGCCAATACGATGTAAGCTGGAGGTGGACGGTAAGTTGATCGGACAAGTGATGGAATTTAAATACTTGGGGGTTCTGCTGAGTAGTTATGGATCACTGGTAAGAGAAGTAGAAGAGCAAATTAACAAGGCAAATAAAATCGCCGGATGTCTAAATGACACAATTTGGAGAAATAGATATATCAGACAGAATGCTAAATGCCTTATTTATAAAACTGTTATAAGACCGATTATGACGTATACTGCTGAAACAAGACCGGAAACATCCAAAACGGAAAGAATGTTAGAAACCGCTGAAATGAAAATCCTCAGACGCATCGATGGGATAACGATAAGACATAGAGTCAGAAACGCAGAGACCAGACGATCATGCAAGGTTGAAGACATCAATCAGTGGACAAATCATAGAAGAAGAGAATGGAACAATCACATCAGCAGAATGGATGGAAATAGGATAGTGAGAATAGCCAGAGACAACTCCCCATTATGGCGAAGGTCCGTAGGGCGCACAAGGAAAAGATGGAATGACGGCTTAATCGAGATAGTCTGAAGAAAAAACAGGCAGAACTGCCTAAATAAAAGCAGAAGAAGAAATTTGTCAAAAAAATGTGTTATTTTTTTAAATATAAAAAATATTTATTTAGAATAGATGAAATGGGGGTGGGAAATGAGGGCGGAAAGTGAGGTTGGGAAGTAGAGGTGTGTAATGTGACACTTCCCAACCTTCAATGACGTTAATAATGATAGCATTACACATATGGTTGTAAATAATAGTATATTACACACCTAGGGCAGTAATGTGTAATCATACATGTGTTCTGAGACATTTCCTACTTTAATGTCCGTGGTGTGTATACTATTTTTTTCCCTACTGTAGGCGGAAAGCGGCAACTTTGTTTTGCGTAGCGAACTGAAAGTGACGCTTTCTGCACAGTAGGGAAAAAAATAATTGTTTTAAATTAGATATAATGTTCGTTTGTTATATTATCGGCAGGAATATGTTTTTGAATAAAAATAAATATTTAAATTTCTGTATATGTGCACGCCAATGGTTTCGGTGTGTCTTTAGTTTCCAGTTTTAGTTAATTGACTACTGCTTTAATGAATGTGATTGGTAATATGAAAAATACTGTAATGAGATTTGTGAGATCTTTATCAATGAATAATTGTCTTTGAAGTGCAGTTGTACGTGTTACCGCTGATTAGCATAATATTGAATGTACTCATTTATTCCTTTGTAATTGTTGATAAAATTATTGATAAGTCCTAAGTACATACATATGATTTAAATACATTAACTTTTTTTTCAGTTCGTGCTTGTCTTGGTGGTTTTTAAATTAATAACCAAGGAGAACTGAGTTTGTTAAAAAAAATATTTATAGATCATTGATTTTATTGTAATTAATTTTATCGTCATTTTCTACAATTTTACAAATTATCCAGCATATATTTATTAATTTAAAAAAAAATTTTACGGGTTGCACTCTGGGAATGCCGGCAGAAGTGAAAACTTAAGTATTAACGTTGTGCGCCCTGCGCCACCTAAACGAAACAGCCGGCGCAGGCATACATTTTCGCCGCGCCGTAGAAAGAGAGGGGGATACTCCCTCTCCTACGCCACGCCAGCTGTCTACTCTCCATCCGTCTTACGAATTTTCGATCAGGTCACGTGTCCTGACGCGAGTTTAACATTTTTTACCCATTACAAAAAAAAGTGTACAACGCCGCTAAAGAAGTTTTCACTTCAAAAAATATTATTTTTAATCTGAAAAATATTGTCTCCAGATTTCCATAGTTTATGAATTATGCATTATTTTTATTAACGCTTTATTATAAATCATATATTAAACATCAGTACCAGATTTGAATGTTTTCGATTTCTTTCTTCCGCTTTTTGTTTGATCTTCTTTCAATATGGCGCTTTTCTTCCTACCTCGACTTTTTCGTTTTCGGCTACTTCGTTTTCGGTTTTGTCACTTTTGGCTACGTCGTCTACGGCTTCTGCTTCTATTTTTTCTTCGTCTTCGAGCCTCCGTTATCAGCAAACCAAAACCTAATTTAAACCTTCCCCCGTTCTTTTTGATCAAACCAGCTTTCAGTCCAGTTTTTAATGATTTTTTAACACATATTGATTTTTTAACGGCTTCTTGCACTGATAAATTATTTGATCTAAAATTTTGTCGGGGGGAGAACCATTAGAGTCATTAAGACACGCTATGGTGTCCATAACATCTGCTAAAAACGACACCTCTCCTTGGACCATTTTAATGCAGCAAAAGCAGAACTTAATCAATAAACTAATGAAAAGCACTTAAATTTTGAATTTAGCTACTAAATTAATTTGTCAAAATGACATAAAAAATGTACTTGAATTTGTTAGTTTACAGTCAAGAAAAGTCGCATTTTATATTGCTCCAGTGAAATACATCCGTCTTACGAATTTTCGATCAGGCCACGTGTCCTGACGTGAGTTTTACATTTTTTACCCATTACAAAAAAAGTTCACAGCGTGCCATAAAAAGTTATTACTTTAATAATAAACAGGATTATTGTGTAGGCGTTGTTTTTTTGCATAACAATAAATCAAAGAAGGTTACATTGATAAGATATGAATCAATACTACTATTTAACAAACTAAAGCTTAAATAAAATTTCATTTAGTAAAACTACAAGTTAAACAGATAAAATTTTACATATTACATATTTCAATTATAAAAAATGGCAAAATATATTTACAAAAATTAGTAATATGATAACTATTATTAATTTTAAGTTTTAATAATTAAACACATTGTTATACACGAATTCAAATTACTTTTGTAAACCCCAATCACCTATTTAAAAATTCAACTAAACAATGTTTTAAGCCGTTTACGTTTTTGTAACCAATAAACGTCAGTGTCAACTTGTAGATGTTAAAGGATCAAGAATGCTAAAACAATATTATTTTATTTATTTTAAATTAGATTATACTAACTAATCACGTAATATAAATTATCCCCGCCAATTATTTCAATCCAAACGGTGTTTTATGATTGGTTCAGTCAGATTATACATTCTCTTTCCTCCTCTCTGCAGGCAGTAAGGGTAGAGGAAAAGAGATAGCGACTAACGCATTCTTGGTACGCACAGTTTTTGCTGGCTAGATCCTGTTTCCGCAACATACGATAAGGAACAAAGTTTCAAAATAAATCAAATTTTTAATATTAGTCATAAAATAATAACAGGTTAAACTAATAACTTAGTGGACTTTGGAATTAGATGGGGTCAGTTAATTGTATGTTTGATAGTTAATCTTTACGATGTCTGAAGTGAGCCTAATTTTTAATATGAAGCAATGTTTGAAAATCCAAAATGATGCTTTTACAAATTAAGTAAAAATAGATGCGATTCTTGTTTATGGTAAATGTCGAAAGAAATACATTAAATGTTTGCAGACAGCGTTATCCCGAAAGATGCATGCCTAAGCGCTATGTGCTTTACACACTTAGCATCTACTTTATCTACAAGTGGGTCCCTTTTCAAGAAACAAACAACTTTTAAAAGAAAGTCTTATACAGGTGTTGGTCATGGTTTTGGAAAAATCTTATGGATCCACATATTTCTAATAGTTAAAAAAAACAATATATCTTGATGAATTTCCATCTCCATCAAGGACTAGGAAAAATAAATTATAACAGAAGACCTAATTTTTGCATAAAGATGGTATTATTATTTTAATCTCATAATCAGATGAGAGATGATTTATTTAAAACGGGATAGTAAATCGGCATAACTGCCGTTACTGGTCTAAGGATAATACACACTATGTACAGGAGACTACTTTTCAAAAGATTGGGCAAATTATCAATAAGGCACATATTCGACCTGTCCTGGAATACTGTTTTCATATTTGGAGTGCGGCACCTGAACATATCCTGAAACTATTGGATTCCGTCCAAAAAAGAGCAATTCATCTGGTCGGTGATGCCTTGCTTACAAACTCGCTCACTTCTCTGAAACACCGTAGAAAAGTTAGCGATTTGTCTCTATTTTATGGATATTTTCCTGGGCGATGCTCTTCTGAAATATCAACAATCGTTCCTTCTTTAGCTGTTTCTTCGAGATTAACCCGTCAAGTTCAGACTTTACACTCCTTCGTGGTCACTTCGGAGACCTGCAGAACATCTCTTTCCAAAGACTCGTTTATCCAACGAACAGCGAGGCTCCGGAACACATTGCCTAGAAAGATGTTCCCCGAGGCATACAACCTCCAGAAATTTAAGAACACAAATTCCTACCTTTTTTTACTTGGTTCTCACTATGTTTTCTGAGCATTACAGGATATTTTTTTTCGTAGGTACCAGAACATAAAAAAAAATGGTGTGGTATGATGGATTGATTTATAATTGGACCAAAATTCTATAAAGGTAACTGCTTTAACTATAATATTAATTATTTCTGCAAGATTATTTGCCTATACTATTGGAAGATCTGCCCCGTACACAATTTTAGCTGATCATATTTCACTTTTAGTTAACGTTACCTACATCGATGTGTTTCGTAGCACAGCAAATGATTTTCTAATTGAAAGCTTTGAAGGCAGGCGTTCGAATTATCTAAGCAAAGCAAACCATCAAAGTTGGAGTTAATTCGTAAAAAAAGGCCGAAGAGCAAGAAATTTTTCATAATAAATGTTCTGCAAAATCAGAACATCATTAATGTTTTTCTTTTATTGGTATATTATAAAAATTTATAGTTTTGTAGAAAATTAAAAGGAATAGATTAATTTGTGTTTTTTTATCGACCTTTTTCGTAACTGCTCTTTCAATAAATCAAACATTTATTGAATACATTTTTGCACTGTGCCCTGGCAAACATAAAGGGATGTACCCAACATTTACACATTTAGTTTTTCAAATGCTCACAGGACACAGTAATGTAAGTAAAGTTAAATAAAAGTGTACAAGCTGCCATATGAGGGATTGTAGTGCTCTTTGTTTCACTACCAATTCATTGATTTATTGTTGTTAAACCACAATACAAAGTGTACTACTTCACTGAAAGGGATAGATTCATTTCCGGTCAACAGGTCTCTAAAAAATGTTTGAAATTTTAAAATTAAATTTATAAAAACTACTAAAATATGGCGTTGGAACAATGCAATTGAGATACCTGGTATACTGAAAACTGAAAAGTTAAAATTTTTTATAAAATACCAAACCGTGTATATAAATGAACTATTTTTTAAATATTTTAATTTAGTTTTTATATCAACACAAACAGTATAAAAGGAAAGTGCACTCACAATATTTAATGGATGGATTTTAAAAAAATTCGATTTGAGTTTCTCACTAGGTCTTATTCTAAACTGCATAAATTTACATATTCGGAATTTTTATCTAGTTAACACTGTTTTTGTAGCAATATCTTTATTTTTATTTATATGATTGCTTGGTAGATAATAATAACCAAAATTGAACTTACACTCACTTGTTTAATTTGAATTTAAAATTCAACTTTACTATTTAATTTTCAGGTATTCTTCCGGTGAAACAGACAAAGACAAAAAAGTTAACTCGATCGATTGTAGAAAATTACAAATGATTAATGTATCCGGGAATATTTTGGCACCAGCAACAATGGAATGGCAAACAGTAGGGAATCAATTCATCAAAAGGAAATTTGAAATGAAGTGGAACAAACCAGCAAACAATGGACTAAACAATAGCTCTGATCGAAAATTAATTATAAATGACTGAGCTATGTACAACGAGGAACTTCGTGAGATTTCAAACTGACGAAAAGGAATGAAAATTGATGAATTAAGGATAAAATTCATTTATCAAGTTTATAAATTGGAGTTGATACCTTTGAAACAGTGGAGTACCTGAAATGCAATTTTTGTTCCATAATCTTTTTTTTCCAGTATTTTTTAGCATAATTATCGAAATTAATGTTAATTTAAATGAACAAGTTTAATACAATTTAACTTTTATTTTATTCAATGATTGCTAAACAATTTAACTAGGATAATAAATGAACAAATAATAGGATAGATTTGTAAAACATGAATTGGTCTAATAAAGATGGTAGGTAGGCAATTAGAGTTATTCTTAACAAGAATTATAATAAAGCAAGAATTGATTTAGCCTGTGATGGGAAGGCCGAAATTAAGGCCAACTTTACAAAAAATCCAAGCTAGTCATGGAATGCCACGGTTGCCTGGAGCAACTAGCAAGAGGCAACAAAATCTGCCTTATTCAGGCATTCCGAGTAATGAAAAAACCAATGAATTGACAAAAAAACTACTAATAGGTTCAGAACAATTTTGCAGATATACAAAACAACACATTAAAGAAGAAACTAAAATATGGGAGCAAGAACTGAAATCAACATGCTGGTATAACCTAGAACAGGCCAAATGCCTGCTGGACTGTGACAGTACTGTGGGGACAACAACATTTTACTACTAAATAGAAAATACCTAAACATATATAAGACCAAATTCATGATAATCCGGAAAGGAACCAATGTACAGTGCCAACTTACTATCAGAAACTAGCAAATCGAAAGAGTTGCTTTATACAACAATAAACGAAGATTGAAACCATTCTCGTGAAATAAATGCCGGATTAAAAAATCCAGAGCAGTGTTTTTAAAAATGTCGTACCTTTTTAAAAGCCACGACCTTTATCTAGCAACAAAAGTAAGAATGCTTCGCTGTTACGTGTTTCCAGTGTTGCTTTATGGAGTAGAATCATGGACACTCACTCAATACTCCACAGAAATGCTTAAGGCATTTGAGATGTGCTATATATTTAAAATACCTTGTACAGCTCACGTCACAAATGTTAAAAGGCTCGGGAGAATAAAAAAAGATGTGGAGATATGGAGAATAAAGAAGATCGAGACTAGGTAGCTTAAGTACTTGGGTCACATAATGCGGGATGGAAAACGTTATGAGCTTCCACAGCTGGTTCTCCAGGGGAGAGTCCTAGGACGAAGGAAACTTGGCAGGAGGAAAATCTCTTGGTTAAAGCATTTGAGAACTAAGTTTGGTACCACAACGACCGGCCTTTTAAGGGCAGCTATTTCAAAGGTTAAAATTGCCATAATGATTGCTAATATCCATTAACGGATGAGCCCTCAAAGCAGAATAAGAAGAGAAAAGACCTAAAACTGCTTGTTGAAACCACTAAAGGTCACCACCCAGTCAATAAACAGCTAAAAAAGAAGGGCAAGGTGGAGAATGAGTCATACAGATTCTGCGGTGAGGACAAAAAAACACCATCTGATTGAATGTAAAACACTATTGTTAAATAATAATAACAATAATAAGTAATCAATGATTATTAAAGAATTCGATTTGAATAAGAAATAAACAAATAATAGGATGGATTTTCAGGGAGGGCATCCCGAGCTACAACCCCGGGGCCTCCAAAAAAGAGGGGCCCCCACAATAAAGACGGATAAAAAAATCTTTCACATTTCGACTAGTAAACACTAATACAGTTTCCACAATAAATTATTCGTTTCAAAATTCAATAAATTATTTTTTACATGTTAGAAGATATTTATAATTATTTTATTTTTGTGCAGGTAATGGCCTTTTTTTTATTTACAAATAACCGCTTCAACCCTTCGGGTCATTAGCGGTGAAGTTGGTGAGTTACAGAGTTACAGTTTGTTGCCCAAATTCAAATCATTCAAGAATATTATGATATTATTATTACTGCTATAATTTAACATTTCCTTAAAGTCATGGGATATACGAAACGTGTCTCTTTGTATCTGAAACATGGGACATTGCACTATAATATGTTTCACTGTTAACCGAACTTCACAAATATCACATAATGGTTCATTTTGACCGGATAACAGGAATTCATGGGTGAGTCTTGTGTGTCCTAAGCGAAGTCGAGTCATCAGCACCTGCTCTCTTCTGTTTATCAATGTGTTTTTGCCATGGTCCAATGTTTAGTTTGATTTCCCGGATTTTTGAATATAAGGCTTGCCACTGAGTATTCCAGACATCCAGTAATTTGTGCTTAAAATATGTTTTCATATCGATCGAAGTTGTGAACTTTGATGCTACCTGATTCGCATTATCAATTGCTTTTCGTGAACTCACGTCAGCTGCGTCATTTCCAGCTATTCCAATGTGTGACGGGACCCAGAGAAGTACCACTTGTTTATCCGATGTTATGGATGTTGTGCAATTCACGTTTGATCAATCTACCTATCGGGTGAGTGACATACGTTTGACGTAGTAGTTGCAGTGAGCTTAGGGAATCTGATATAATTATAAATTTTTTGTTAAGATAATGGTGTTTTAATTTTATAATATTTCTTTTTAAATAAATAGTTAATATATTTTTTTTGTTTCGTATTGATAATTTTTTATTTTATTGTCAAATTAGACTTTAGTTAGCATTTTTAACATTTACGTTCTTTTATTACCATTAGTCAATTTTAATACACTTAATATTATTATTTTCTTAAAATTTATCAGTTTGCCAACATACCTACACCACTGGCACCGACTTCCATCAGGCAGTAGCTACTGTGTTTCGAATCATTTTGCAACACTCATTATTCAACAGCCAGTCATCTGACAAAGACTGGGACGTGTAGGTGTTGCTATGAAAAATTGAAAATTATTAGTAAATCGCCAAGGGATGTACGTAACTAATTATATTCAGCTCCCTACATCAGAATAAATGGTGAACGAGATTCAGAAAATTTGGAAAACGATAAAGACCGCCAAACAATTTTAAGTTTGGAATTAGATTTTTTGTTACATACATTCAATTCGTGTAAATGGCACTATTCTTTATAACAAATTTAATTAATAAAAATACTTTTTTCAAATATATAAATAGGTATATGTAAAGATTCCGACTAACAAATATAAATATTCGCATACAATTAAAAAAAATAATCGGGTAAAATAATAATTTAGTGACTAGGTTTTTATCACGTCGATCACACGTTGAAAAAAAAACAAAATTTGAACAAAAATAGAACAAGGTACCCCCGTTTCCGGTGCAAGATACACAACTTAAACTATGTAAAAGAAAAAACGTTATCCCGTCTATTCTAGATCACAGACGTAGATTGCTTGTTGATTTTACAAGATCGTTGATGAATTAATTGCTTTTTTTTAATTAGAAAAATGGTTAAGATATAAATTATATTACCGTATTAGGGCTATAGTATGGTATTTTTTACGAAACTTTAATTTGGTTTAATTGATAGAACGAAGAAGTTTTGCAATTTATCATTAGATACTACTTCAAATAAATATTTCAAGAACTCACTATTTCACCGAATCCATAATTTGATATTAAAAAAAAAACACCAAACGAGATTATTTTACAATAAAATTACCCTAGGAGTATAGCCGGAGTGACTCGGTTGAATAAAGTGAAGAATAGTGATATAAGTGAACGCTGTGGTGTAAAATAAGATGTGGTTACATAGATAGATAAAGAAATGCTTAGATGGTTTTTACACGTAGAAAGGGTAAATGAAGGAAGATTGACGAAACAAATTTATAAGGCGAGTGTGAATGGTTAAGTCGGTAGATGTCGACCTCGGCGAACATATCTCGATCAGATCAACATTGTTTTAAAAAAAGGCCAGCACCAACAACCGACGGGCATGTATGAGTCACTGATGAAAGTAGGGGAAGCAAAAGATGTATGTAAGAACCGTAGCAAGTGGAAAGAAGTGGTCTCTATCTAGGTTAGGTTAGGTTAGGTTAAAACGGTGGTTCGGAGGAAACCCACTTAGGCCTTATGGCCTGTTGTGATACCGTGATGGACATCGGTGCCTTTCTCCTCTACCGTGAAAATCTTTTAAGAAAAATTGTGAGGTCTTTAATGCTTACTGAGCTAAGATCAGATAAGTCTCCAAAGTTCGGTTGCCCTGGTATAGAAAGCCGTTTTTTGTTTAGGGCAGGGCAGTGGTAAACAAAATGTAACATTGTTTCCTTCTCTTCCTCATCGTGACAGCTTCTACAGAAGTCGTGTCGTAGCTCTGCGATCCCACCTGCCCAGTGTCCCGTTATGACCGTGATCGCATTTCCAATGGACTCCCTGGATAGAGTTAAAACATCATTAGTTCGACGTAGATCTAGTTTAGGCCAAATCTGCTTCGATAATGTGCATGTTGGTTCATTTTTCACCTCAAATTGGCTTTTTGAACCACTAAGCTGTGCTGGCGAAGCCGGAAGTTTGAAATCGGTACTCCTTGCTGAGTTGAGACAGATACAGCTGAGAGGGTGGTGTCCTATCTTGCTAGCTCGTCCGCCTTGCAGTTGCCTGGTATGTCCCTGTTTCCGGGAACGGTCTCTGTCTACCCTTACGGAAAAAAGGCGTGACTATATGTATGTAAGATCACATGAGTCACGAAATGTAGGTACCTACTTTTACTTATCCAATTAATTTTTGGACAAATGTTTGTAATTTTTTTTTAATAATGCTACAATCTGGTTAGCGACAAATAAGTAACTATTTTCTAATACTAACTACTTAAAATCTAAGAGTCCCCTCCCTTAGTTATTTTTTATTATTGAAGCACTTTTTTGTTTGTGCACTAATAAAAAAATGCTCTGCTTTATCACTTTTTCACACATTACACAAATTTGTGAGTCTTTTTTTCTGGTTTGAATTGTCTAGGAGCTAGATGGCCATGAATAAGGCTTTTTTCATGACTATGTAAACCGTTGTATTTTTTTGTTAACGAGCTCCATTCGTGCTCTAGAGTGCGTTAACTATGCCCGTTAATACTTTTTTTGAAAGGTTTGAATTATTTTCGTATTGGTTTTTTTTGGCACACCCCTATAGTTGTATACCGTACGTTCATATTAGTTTTATAAATTACTAATAAATGAGAAGCTTGTTGTGCGATGATAAACCCGAGTATCTTCCTGAGAGCCAGTACATTTGTTTATACTTAATAGTTAGTGTTTTTTCCTTCACGTGTGCTTTACAGCTTTGTGTCTCATGTTAATCCAAGGTATTTGGTCGTGTTAGCATATGTGATATCTTGTCCGTTAATTTTTATCGGTACATGTTTTTTTTTATTAGTGCAATCGATGTATATAGATTTACCCTCACTCAATTTATTCTCTAAAATAATCTTTATATATTTATTTTTTCTAGTTACTTTATAACTACAGACAAAAATGTCAAAGTATACGATATTGCTAGAAATACATACGTTATAACCTTTATTTTACAGAGTAGCACTGTGTCATAATAAAGAAACGAAGAAAATTCATTTTAGATCAGTTTTGCATCTGGCGTGGTGAATACGTTGGATTATTGTTCATTCATTACTTGTTCTAAGTTTTCCTGACCAATACGTAGAGATTTTTTTTACTGAGTGTACATAAAAGCTTTTTTTTTGCCATACATACATACATAAAGTCACGCCTTTTTTCCATAGGGGTAGGCAAAGACCACTTCCTTCCACTTCCGCTACGGTTCGTACACACATCTTTTGCTTCCTCTACTTTCATCAGTGCTCTCATACATGCTCTTCGGTTGTTGGTACTCTTGACCTGGCCTTTCTTCAAAACAATGTTGATCTGATCGAGATATGTTCTCCGAGGTCGACCTTTTTGCCCTGCGTTCTAATTTAATAAACCACTATTTAACACCGACTCCCATCCTTAATCATACTTATTTATTTTCACAATATCTCAATGTTTAATTTACAGCATCAAATACCGAAAATAGTGCGTTCTGGACACAAGATATAATACAGTATGCAGAGTAAAAAGGTCTTGCGAATTTTTTTCTGAAGTGAGTGGTTTACAAAAAAACTATTACATTAGTATTTATGTCTTATTATTATTGCCTACAGAAATTCAGTTAACGCCGCACCTCTATACGAAAATAATCTGTTTACTATTTTATAGTATCATCAGTCATAACATGACATTGTCTGTTAAAAAAATAACATCTTCCTTTAAATCTAATTAAAAATGTACTTTGAACATGACTTTGTAAAGCAAAATGCCGATTAGTACAATTTTTTAAAATGGTTTTTAGTTAGATAAACCGAAACGTCAAACGAATTTAGTTCTTTGTTTAATTCTGAAGTTTTTAATTTTAACTGTCTATTGAAATAAAAGTATAACCTTTATTGATCGTTGTTAAGGTTCTTAATACATTTTTATAGCAAATCGAGTTCATGATATTTCCTTAATTGACTTAAGAAAGTAGAAGATTATTTACTTCAGTAGATACCTATTTTGAATATCTGTTATATGGGATGGTATTATTTTTTTACGTATGCCTTGTGAAATAATAAGATTAGGGCTTTTACAAATAAATAAATGAAAATCAATTATCCAATCGTTATTACACTAAAACAGTAACATCACAACAATTGTTCGAAATCCCCATCTGCGCGCACACATGCATTTAATCGACGAATTTTTATAGATATCATAATTAATAAAATTATTTCGGATAGTCTTAGCAGCATCAGAAATACGTTGTCGTAATGTAACTTATGTATCAATTTTCTCTCTGTTGTCATATACTAACGATTTTAGATGCCTCAAAAAAAAATTATCCATAACATTAAATTCTGGAGATCTAGGTGACCCTAAAACATATCCATTTCTTCCAATACAACGACGGGGATATTAGGACATTGTCGTTGAGGATAACGTTCTGCATACAGCCGAACAGCTGCATTAGAATTAGGTACCGTGAGCCTCTCCGTATGTAAATAACATGTGATATTCGCGAATCGAAAACGCAGGCATTTTAACAACTAGTTTTTTGTTCGTAACGAACACGTTAATAGCTAATTAACTTTATCGGTGGTACTTTTTGTGTGAACTTTTTGTTTACTAAAGTACAAAGCATGGTTGCCAAATCTCCATTTCAATCAAAATTTTTGTTCTCAATTTTTGGGAAAATGGGAGACTTAAAGAAAAAAGTTTATAGGAATTTTTGGTTTCTAATTATTCATTCTACACCTCCTTTCAAGGAACGCACTATTTTCAGGGAGACCCTGTACAACTAACATTCCACAAAAATTTGCATAATTTAAACAATCATATTACCTATAGAATTTAAAATAGTTTAATAAGAACTGATTTTATACAAGAGCATACATAGTTGGCATTAGCATGTTTTTACTCGTAACACATTTGCAGCTACTTCTTAAGAGCTCAGACATGTAAAAAGCAAAAAAAATGCTTAATATAGGGAAAGTTTTAAACGTCAGTTAATAAATAATCACAGCTAAATAAATACTTAAAAAAGTATTAATAATTTCATATTTTTAAGAACCTAAATTTGTTTTCAGTCACTTCTCGTTTAGCTTTTTATTATAGAGCTGCTTGTTTATTTATTTTTTTCGTTTCTATAAAACTGAACAGGCGTGCTCATAGCTTAAATGTATGTATTAGAAAGTGATAAATGATGCTTTGTTTAAAATATCCAAGTACTGGTTCTCTTTAAAAATGATTATTGACAACATCAATTTTTTTAACCATTAACTTAGTTTTTTATTGTACTGAAGAATGGAAAATTATTAGCTTGAAAAGCATTTTGGAATTTGTAAATGTGTAGATATTTAGGTAAGTAGTTTTTTGTCTGTAACATCCAGACATTTTTTTATGTATTTAAAACGTTTTGTTTTCAAGTAATGTATGGGTATCTAATATATTTTTAAAACGAAAATACCAATTATTTTCTGATGAAGATGTTAAACTCTTGTGACTTTAATAATAAATTTAATGAGATAACCACAGTTTTATTTATTTAATAGGTACCACAGTTAATTTTCAAATTGGTTTTTTATGTTTAATGTGCAATTGGTAGTAAGATTTAAATGATTTAATTAACAAACCTTGAGTCAAATAGTCTTATATTTTTTATTTACCATATTACTTTAAAATGACCAAAATACCTAAATATATTTCTAATTTAATCAGCTACCGACGCAAAACATCGGAAACTACTTGCAACATATATTTTATTTATTCTTTTTTGTTTCGCGTAGAACTAAAATAACAGAAACGCCTACATTCTTATAAATATTTTCAAACAGATTCTATTTATATCTAGCTGTATAAAAATATAAATCATGGTATCATTATTAACTCTGAAATCTACACATGTAACCTATTCAAAAATTAATCTTGCAGGAACAGACCGTGCACAAATACCTAATACTTATCATTAGGTTTTTATAAAAATTTAATTATATACCATTCATTAAAGCTCGATTTAATTATTCTCTTGTTAATAAACTCCTGGACAAAATTAACGTAACAACATATTAAACCATACAAATTGCTGTAATGAATTAATTTTAATATTTTTTTATGGACATTGGCTACATTAAAAGTAAGAAAAAACGTATTCATAAACTTTAAAAGTGAATCAGCTTTAATATTTCCCTGTAATATTGGAATTAAAATTATTCTTAAGACTTAATAACAAAATTGTAATGTTAAAAAAAATATGTTATGGTGTTAATAGGATACAAGTAGCGAAATTAATGTAAATAAATGGTGGTCCTCCACTTCGGATCACAGAATTTATGCGTCTAGACATGCTTCTAAATAAATTTTGGATAAAACCTTGAGGAATTCGTCTCCATGTTGTGATAACTGCATCTTCAAGTTTCCTCGGGTTTTTTAGGTGCAGGTAATTGAAGTTTAACAGTTTTCTCATGATGATGCCATAAATGCTCGATCGGATTTAGTTCCGGGATTTTTCGTGGCCACTGTATAACTGGGTAAACCAGCTTGATAATTGAGTACATTTCTAGTTATGTGAGGTCGAGCGTTGTCTTGCATAAACAGAAAATTGGGTTCCAGAAAAGGCCCGAAAGGTCTCCTAATACAATATTCCCAAGATAGTCAGTAACATATATGGATATCATATGAACAGGTACTAATTCTGTGCGAGCGTCAAAGCATATAGCACTCCTGAACATAACGGAGCCACCGCCGAATGGAATTCTTGCAAAGATATTGCAAGGAGCAAACCCCTTTCCTGGTCTTCGCCAGACTCATTCACGACCATTTGGGTGTTTTAGGCTACATCTAACAGATCTCATTAATAAAATTATAGAACAACACAAAATACCACAAGAGTGGAGATCCAGTATAATGATACTGATGTTTAAAAAAGGAGAAAAGTGTTACCCAAGAAACTACAGGGGAATCAACCTACTTAATACCACCTTAAAATTAACTACAAAAATAATAACAAATAAAATGAATACCACCCTAACGCTAGCTGAGGAACAACAAGGATTTAGAAGCGGAAGATCGTGTACGGATGCCGTGTTTGTAATCAGACAAGTAAAGGAAAAATCTCTCGAGTATAACAAGCCCGCATACCTTTGCTTCATCGACCTAACGAAAGCCTTCGATAGAATAAGACTAGAAGATATCGTCCACCTACTATATAAAAGAAACATACCCCTCGATATAATCAAAACAATAGAAAACATTTACCAGAATAATAGAATAGAGGCAAGAATTGGACACCAACTAACGGACCCCATCGAGGTTGGAACAGGAATAAGGCAAGGAGATTCACCAAGTCCCCTACTCTTTAACCTAGTGATGGATAAAATTATTAACAAAGTAAAGTCTAAAAGAGGTTACCAAATGAGCGACAAACAAATTAAAATTATATGTTATGCAGACGACGCGACACTAATAGCCCAGAGTGAAGACGATCTCCAAATAATGCTCCATCAATTCAATAACACTGCTAAGTTATATAATATGTTAATATCATCGGAAAAAACTAAATGTATGGTTATATCTCAGGAGCCAATACGATGTAAGCTGGAGGTGGACGGTAAGTTGATCGAGCAAGTGATGGAATTTAAATACTTGGGGGTTCTGCTGAGTAGTTATGGATCACTGGTAAGAGAAGTAGAAGAGCAAATTAACAAGGCAAATAAAATCGCCGGATGTCTAAATGACACAATTTGGAGTAATAGATATATCAGACAGGATGCTAAATGCCGTATTTATAAAACTGTTATAAGACCGATTATGACGTATACTGCTGAAACAAGACCGGAAACATCCAAAACGGAAAGAATGTTAGAAACCGCTGAAATGAAAATCCTCAGACGCATCGATGGGATAACGATAAGAGATAGAGTCAGAAACGCAGAGACCAGACGATCATGCAAGGTTGAAGACATCAATCATTGGACAAATCATAGAAGAAGAGAATGGAACAATCACATCAGCAGAATGGATGGAAATAGGATAGTAAGAATAGCCAGAGAGAACTCCCCATTAGGGCGAAGGTCCGTAGGGCGCCCAAGGAAACTGCCTAAATAAAAGCAGAAGAAGAAGAAGAAGAAGAAGGCTACATCTAGTTTCGTCTGTGAAAAAAACGTTTTACAATTATTCATTGAACAATTTTGATGAGGGTACAGAGGCTGATCTACTGTTTATTTAAGCTTTATTTAATAGTCCAACTAAAATAAATAGTGACATTGCGGACAGCCAATTCGTTTCTGATCATAAAACTAGTGATAGTCCTATTTCTTAAGGCAATGCTAGTTCGTACGTGGTGCACCCTGAATAGCATCTTCTTACTATAGACATGAACTATATGGCGACCAAACAATCCAAGCTACTTGAATCTCCTGGTCAATATACATCACTATGTCACAAACAGATAGAACAATACCCGGTACTTCTAAGAACTACAGGACTAAAAAAAAATTAAAGCTACTCATAACATCCTGTGCTAATGAGATACCATACTCTTAACCTTTCAACTTTAAAGAAGAAATATTGTCTGCATTGAGAGAAACTAAACCCGGTTAGGCCGTAGGATTTGCCGGTATCCACTCAGAGTTTCTCCTGAAGAGCGGAGAATTTACAAAACGATGGTTGATGCTGGCTCCTTCGATGATTTCCTGAATGCAACACACAATGTGGTCGAATACATCCGAAATTTAGATGTTTGTTTGTAATCTCTCTTTGTATTTGTTTGTTTTAAAATTTTATAATTGATTAGCGTTTATTGAACATATTCTATGTATTGCCATACGATAAATAAATAAATAATTTCTTGAGGCATATTGTCAAATAAAACATTTATTTCGGTCGTTAGTGCATTGTTGTCGCACTTGCCCTGGCCTTTTAAAATAATTTTTTTGCTTATTTAATCATCTTACCATAAAACTTATAGTGGAACGATTTTTGCCTAACAAATTGGCTATCTTTGTAACCACATCTTCTTTTACACTACAGAGTTCTCTTATCTCACTATTTTTTACTTTATCCAACCGAGTCACACCGGCTATACTTTTTAGACTACTCATCTCCGCAGCATTAATCCCATTTTTATTATTCTTCTGCCAAACCCAACATTTACTACCATATATAAGTGTAGAAACCAACACACTGCCAGACATGCCTTTTGTTTTAATTTCAACGATAATCCCATTTACTAAAAAATAAATGATGTGTCCACAAACAAAATTAGAAATAAAATAAAAAAAATACTAAAAAGCTATTCTAATGAATTTACATACATACATATAGTCACGCATTTTTCCCGTAGGGGTACTTGCTACGGTTCTTACACACATCTTTTATTTCTTTCCCCCTCATCAGTGATCTCATACATGATTGTCATTTTTTGGTACTCTTGACACGGCCTTTCTTTAAAACAATGCCATTCTTCTAATGCCAAACCCAACATTCACTACCATACATAAGTGTAGGAACCAACACACCTCTATTCACCGCCAGACGTGCCTTTTTTGAAACTTTCTGGCTATTCATAAAGCTATGCAGTGTCCCATTCATTTGTTTTCCTACCAACACCCTTCGCTTAATGTCACTGTCATACTTTCCATCTCTCGTAAACTTTGAGTACACAAATTCATTTACTTGTTCCACTCTTTGTCGCTTAATCAGAACTTTACAGTTTGTCATGTTTTCTTTTCTTTTAAAAACCATTACTACTGCTACTACTATAAAAAAGGCATTTGACGATCAAATCATTCATTTTCAATTCAAACGCACTTTCTTTCAAATCTTTTGAACAATTGTCTATGGATAAGTTAAACAGCCTTAGCGAAGCCACACAGTATCCCTCATCTAATAAGACTGAGGCTAGTACTACCTCTTGATCAGTTAAATTCCTTGGTTGATTTATTTTTCCAATTCTTTGGGGTCAAAAATTAAACAGTCTACAAAACTTTTAAAAAAGGAACAATTTTTATGCTTACTTTTAATGAAAATCTATCACAAGTACTGCACAAAGTTGTTAATCTTCTAACACATTATTTAAAACTGTAAATCTAAACGAATTGTTTTTATAGCTGTCATTAACGAGACAAAACATGCATAGCCCTTTATTCGATTAACGGACGTAAGAAAAAGAAAAATTAACTTTTTGGATAATTTCGTATTGTTGCGTTTATGTTGTTTACTTGGGAGTTTGCTCTAAGTTTAAAACCTTTTAGTAAAATACTTATTTAACGAAAAATAAATAAAGTTTAGTGTAAATATTTAGGGACAAATAGTTAGTTATGTTTTATAAAAAATAAGTATTTAAACTAATAAGTAACAATTTTATTATCTACCTAAATAAAATGTTAACTATTTAAGACTTAATTCGTGATAGAAGTTTATTAAAAAATGTTCAAAAAAAAGCCACTCGACTGAGACCTTCTTATGAAGAGAGACTTGCTATGGCCCACTTAACTTCTTTTGAGGTTCCACGTCACCATGGAGAACATTTAAAATACTAAAATTTAACTTTGGAAACCTTTCCGTGATATTTCCATTAAACCAGAACAACCGGCTCAAAGGACACAAATTAAAACTTAAAAAAGAACACTTTGTGACCAGATCAAGACAAAATTTTCTGAGTAATAGAGTTTTTGACGCCTCGAATAATCGCGATTATATACCAATAACTTTTAATTCAACATTTATTCTGATACCAAGTATTGTATTTTTGTTTTGTTATCTTATCTTTTTTATTTTTGTTCATTTCAATTTATGTATTAATTTGCTAGTAGGTAATTGATTTGCATATTATCTACAGTTTTTTAAATAATATAGGGATCTGTCCTTTTGCCCTTGTTTATATGTAATAATAATAAATATCTAAAATAAAGAATGCTTTAACACTTTAAATATTATATTAAATTTATATTCACGTTGTATTATTTTGTGGTTTTAAATTTTAAAAATTATTAAAAATAAAATATATTTATTAACTAATTACAATTAAATTTTGTTACTATTAGATTTTATTATTAACAGCTGTTTTAAATGTAACCTTTTAAAATCGATTTTATGTATCATCTGGTTACCGACATGGTAAATTGTATTTAAGTAAAATATTCTTACCTTGAAATCATGGTAATAACTGAGCTATTCAGTCGAAAAATATTTAAAACAAACGTGCCTAAAATATTTTTAAATGAAGATACATCTAATGTGTTTTTGTTAGGAAATCTGATATATAAATATTGCACAAAAATGTAAAATAGTGTGTAATATTAATAATTGGTTGTTAACACGTGAATCATAATATTCCAATAAATATCTCAAGGAATATGACTGCTTTTCTAATGAATATACCAACGCATTCAAAAATAGACCACTAAAACTTAAAATGTGGTTGCCACTCCGTGAGACCTGAACTTGACGAAATCATCTTCATAAACTATTTAGTTCTAAAAACATCCGCTGAATGTAAAAGTGTCGCTAGTACACAGAGCCGACCTGAATAACCATCAGCTAAATAGCTAATCGTAAACACTTCGACCAATCACGCGCAGCATATCCTTACAGAGGCGGCGCCAGCGACTCTTGACAAATGGGGGGGCCGTGCGTAGTTGACGTGCGCTTGACAGTTACTAAGTAGTCTAGGAGGAGCGGAGTTGGGTCAACCTTAATCAGCATGGCTCCGATCAGCGGCAAATTCAAAATTATTTTACCTGTTTGGTTTTTAAAATTTTGGTGAATAAAATCTCGTGGGTTGGATAAATTAATGGGAATATAATGGTACGGTGTAGTGGTGTTTGATACGGCTGGTAATATATCAATACGCTCTAGAATTTCAGAGTTTTTTAACACACATAAAATGGTATTTTTTAGTCGCACCATTTATAATTTGATGATTAAAAAGAAAAGGATTGAAACCTTTATAAGTGAGGTATGAGCCCAGTAGCTTTATTAACTTACCTTTTTCCACCTCAATATAAAGTGTATATTAATTTTTGACATTAAATGAAATAGTTGCTACATAAATCTTTTTATGTTTTATACAAAAAAAATACCGCTTATTAAAGTTTAGCAACACGTAGGTGCTAAGGATACGCCCTCGGTATTTTTAATATTGTTAGCGAAATATGCGACTGTCGTTAATATCTACCGCTTTAAATAATTAATCACCAAATATATCTAATATTTCAAATGAATTAACAATTTTTTTTATTTACTGTTAATGTTTGGACTAATTTAAATAATTTTTTTTAGTTTTAAAGTAAGCTGTTATTGATTCGTTTGAGCAATTTTTTTTTATTTTTTAGAAAAACATTTCCATGGAAAAATCAATTTTTCTTTAAACCCTAAATTCTATAAATAATTTTACTTAAGTATTATGTTTTTAACATTTTGAAATGTTGTAGAAGTTAAATTATCTGTGTGGGTTATTAATTTTTTTTTACATTAAATTAACACATTAATATGTTTGTTATATTTTAGGTCACGCACGATCCAGGTGCTTAATCTTTCAGAGTACATAGAGGAAGGTTTTGAAAAGGGGCTTAACATTGGCATGGCGCTCATAGACCACACGGCAGCCTATGATACCGTAAACCACAAGAAACTCCTGCATAAGGTCTACAATATCACAAAAGATTTTCACCTAAACACATGTAATCAGATCCCTACTCCAGAACAAGAGATTGCAATTGATGTGGATAGTGCCCTAAACAAAACATGCATAATTACATCGGAATGTATGAGAGCAACGCTACTAAATCAGCTCTACAGAGCTGCTGGATTTGAGACGCCATTCAATCGCAGCTGAACACGTCGTTAGCTTTAAGCAAGTCTTTGATGAAAGCCACATGCTATATGGACAAAAGCACTACAAAAAATGGCTAAAATCCAGAAAAAGTTCCTTGGATGCGTGAGTCTGGACCCTCCACGTCATTTCCGAATTTTTAAAAACCCTCCACCAGGACATGAACAGGACTGATCAACCTGGAGAACATTGAATAGAATAAAAACGGGAGTAGCACCTGTAAAAGTAAATAAAATCAAGAGGGAGCAGTTGGAACAGAGCGATGCCCCATGCGAATGTGGAGAAATACAGACCGTGGGCCATCTTTTGGTATGTCAACAATGCCTAGCAACGTGTATCCTCGACGACCTCTGGAAAGCAAATAAAAAAGAACTTGACGTAGCCCGATAAACTTTAATATAGAGCTAAAATTTTTTTTGCTGCCGTGTAAATGATTTAAGAATTTCCTTAACACTTAAACTTTTTCAAATCATACCTAAGAATGAAACAGGCTAAATTAAAAAATAAAGATAATATGATTCTAAAAAATTATTTAAAATTTGTGTGAAAAACAACAAATACTATATTAGAAATATTAAACAACATATTAATGAATTTATGTATAACCAAACAACTTCTGGTACATCATTCAATTTGCCTTAAGAGACTGATTAAATAGGTCACTTTTCCTGATATAATTTTTTACAATTGATTAGTCAATCAACATATTATTGCATACTAAAGTTTTAACTAAAATCAATACGAAAATATTAAATTTTATAGTTTTGTTTATATTGATTGGATTTCAATTTATAAAAAGATAATTATTTTTCCTTAAAATTGTAATCGAAACATATTACTATTTAAATAATGTTAATTTAGCGGAATATGAAGTCAATAGTAAAATTTACCGAAGTCACGAACACCTCCACCAAAATTTTAAATGTAATTGCTACTGTTAGTGAGTAAACCTGAAACGTACACGCAAATGGTTGGTTTTAATTGCTCGGAAATAATTTAATAACGAACTAAATGCATAGATTAATATTTTTGGTACGAGCGGTTTCTTCCGTATTTATACACCGGCCAAAACGGGGTCAGATACTGTCACTATTAGACCTGAACCCCCCACTCTTAAAAAGCCTCAAAAGGAACTCCATAAAAAAGTGGTGCACTCAGAAGCTCTGGCCAGATCCACAGGTCGGAGGCACATAAAAGAACCATCAAATGCTACTACAGTAGACCTGCTCAACGTAAGCCGTAGGTACTGATATTAGAGTAGCAGTGGAGGTGCTGACAGGACGTTGTCGACTCCGCAAATACCTTTGTAGGTTAGGAGCTGAAAACAGTTAATGCCGTTTCTGGTTTAAAAAGGAAGAGACGACGAAACACGTCCTTTGCCATTGCGAAGGACAGGTAAGGTCCCGGTTCCTACGTTTAGGTAAAGAAAAACCTGAGCCAAAATGCTACATCAGGACCCCCAACAGCCTCTGGAAGGTCAGGTCAGAATGCATACTTACAAAAAAGCTTTTCATTAAAACCTTGTAGTGTCTTCAGACTCATAAATCGAGTTGTTAACGTAAGCGACCCATACGGGATGATGATACAAGGTAAATCTCGTATATCGGCGGCAACCTTAATCAAGACTGGGACCACTCGCAAGAGATCAAATATAGGATAGAGAGGGCAAGAAGTAATATTAACATTCAGACGAGAACTCGAGTCCTCCGATGTTACTTATTTTCGGTAGTGCTCTATGGGGCGGAAGCATAGACCATTACATACTCCTCAGCCAAACGTATAGAGGCTTTCGAAATGTGGTGTGCTCGATAAAGCTTGAATATTTTGGGCATGACATGAGGAACGAAAAATACCATCTTCTTCAGCTGATACTGCAAAGCAAGATCGAGAGCAAACGGGGTACCTGCTGAAGAAGAAATTAATGGCTCAAGAACCTTAGACAGTCATGCTTCAGCGAATAGCTGGCGTTACAACCGAACACTTCGTATTTATGTAGATCACCCAATTTACATAGTGCCTATGCCAACCTAATTATATACAGGCCCTCAACAGCACCAAAAAGACAGAGTGTGTATACCACTGTATAGACCATAGGCTACTAGCGAACTAATTAATGGCCTAAGTTTATGTATTCATTATTGATTGAAGATTAACCACGGATATACTCAAGTCGCTATATCTTTTTCTTAGTATTATAGTTAAGTCGTAAATAAGCGTTTCAATGAAGCACTAAAGAATTCCACAACACGAAGGACCTTGAGTCAGCAGACAGCGTTCCTATTCAAGAGTAAACCTGACACTATAATATAATCTAATCTACTTTAGTTTTAAACATATCTGAAAAAAAAGTTAAACACCGTTTTCTCTACAATAAATAATGTTCTTGTTTATTCTTCATTTAGTTTATTTAAAGGAGTTAACGTTTTGAGTCAAAAAGTAAAAAAGGGCATGCAAGTTAAATAAAAAATATATTTAATGTAATACTCGGTAACTTATGCATTAGTTATGAGTCTTAAGCATTAAATATTTATCTATATACTTATGCATTAGTTATGAGTCTTAAGCATTAAATATTTATTTATATAATGCTTAAAGTCTTATATTTTTGCAAAGTAAATGTATCGATCATGATATATCTTCCAACGTGTCAGTTTCTTAATATGTTGACTGCCCAATAATTTAGAAATCGTATCCTTCTTTAACTATTTTGAGGAAAGAAAACATCCCTTTTAACATGCACACTTATCTTTTGGTGATCGATTCAATGCTATCGTACATTTTTAACGATAAAATCGTGTCAAAATGTCAAGCTATAGCTGCATCCGCCGCAAGAATTTGTCATATTGAAATTTCCCTCCCCCAGACATCTGGACGAGTTTGTTTGCGACCATGCTGAATATTTATCAAAAATTTACAGGATGTTCTTGAGTTGAATAAGTGGGACGTAACTAAATGTTTTAGCTCACAAATTTTGAATTAACAAAATTTTAAAACACTCGTCTTTTACAATTTCATACAACAATACAAAAATATAAGATAAATTACTAGCTACAAGAATAGTCTTTTAAATAATCATTAATACTTATTAATCTTTTGCACTTTTGAGATTTTAAAATTTTAATAAGTCATCCTGCTTTAATTAACTTCCCAGTGGAAAGTTATAGTAATGGGTTCGATTTAAGAATCCCGTATTTTGATATATCTCCACATTTCAAGGTCCCCAGAGTCGAATACAATAGTTTTTAAGTGGACGTTTATGTGTGTGTATGTATGTATGTATGTGCGAATGTTCGTATGTGCTTTCGGAATTATTTTTCGTCTTGATTATCTCGAGAACAAAAAATGATATGGACGTGGGACCAATTGCATTCGACGCATAATTACGCAACTTGGAGCTGATTAGATTTTTAGCAAAATCGGTCTAGCTGTTTTTTATGGAGGATAAAAAAGCTGAAAAAAATAGTTAAACTACCTGAATTTTGCAATTTATAAATTATACTATTATTAATACAGAAATTTTAAAGGGCAAAAGACAAGCGAAAAGGCTAGTAAGTCTTTCGCCAAGGAAAGCTAAACAGCTTCTCGAGTTGGACAAGAAAGACTTGAAACTGGTGACAGGACTCCTCAATGGACACTGCCCAGCGCTTTTTTGCAAGAGGCTCAAGTTTCTGGAAAAGGCCTTCCTAAAGCCATTTGATGTCAGAAACTTAGCCCCCAGGAAACTGATAAACTTTGCTCGAAGTCTCAAAATCCCAGGACTCGAATAGATTAAGAGTTATGCACAAAAGATCTGAAAGGTCGAAGTGCTTGAGAGGCAGCATAACCTTTACGACCCCACTTACAATCTCCAATACAGAATTTTAGGATCTTTTGAATAATATGATTATTGCATGTTAGAAATATTTTTTTATCATAATTTCAATAATAATAATTATAACAACAAAACATATGGTATTTTTTCATTCTCTCTACTGGGAAGTTAGTAGGGTGGACCTCTCGGGTCGCACCCAATACACTGATATTTATTTTATTTCATTTTTGAGGGATTAAAATAAATACAAGAAAGTAATATACTCTTAAAGTTAAAAAATTTAAATTAACTGACAAAAAACAGATTTTTTAAACAATATGATTCATATGTGAACAAACGAAATTTAGTATTTAACATTTTTTTCTAAAGCACGCAGGTTTAATCAAAATGAAAATATATAAAACGATACTAAATCCTTCATAAAAATATTGATGTTTAGCTCGGCAATGTTTCGGGTTAATATAAAAGAAATAAGGAATGAGAAATGGAAAGGGTGTGAGAGAGATAGTGAAATTCTCGTTATTGATTTATGAACGCCACCCCAGCATTTTCCATAAAGCTGTTTGCGGTCCTGACGACGACGATCCCTGAAATATATGGCCAAACAAGTGTTTAGTACGATCATCTGAGGAGTTGTTCTTTTTACTGATTTTTTATTGCGTCATTTTTTACACCGATTTAAAAAACTTATTGGTATTTTTTATTTATTAAGTATGTAATATAAACGAGCTTTTTTTAGGATAGTTATAGTGTATTCACTGCAACAATTTAAGTACACACAACGTCAAAAGTCTTGTCAAGTCTTATAAAATGATTCGATTAAACCCAGTTATTTTTCTTACTGTGGTAAAAAATTACATGTATTTAGGAAACAAAAAAGACTATAAAATAATGTCGATAACGAGTCCTTGCCTTATTATCGAAATATTAGCAGTGATAGCATATTCAGACACGTGACTAGTGTATTCTTTCTTTTTATTTTTGTGATTATAATGCCAGGTTGTAAAATTTCTGCGTTTAATTAATAAGAATAACTGCTTTACACGATGTAGGGCACTCTAATTATCAGATATAGGAAATCTTGGGCATTCCTAGATCATCTGTTGTGCGAATAATACACATATATCAAGAATTTAATGCAGTGGAAAACAGACCAAGTAATCCTCGAGTGTCCAGCGAAAGAGAGGATCGTTATTTGGTGCAATATGCCCACAGATAACGCACACCTTCAGCTTCAGATCTCAGGGTACGTTTTGTCGTGTTATATCGACACCTACAGTTCGAAGAGGACTCCATCATGCAAATTTACGTGCTAAAAGACCATTACGGGTCTCCACTTTACTTCCAAGACATCGTTCAGTCCGTCTACAATGGGCGCGAGAATACAGGGGTTGGCTTTTGCAGCATTGGAGGCGGGTTTTATTTACAGACGAAACCAGTATTGGACTAATGAGTAATTAACATTGTCAAAGAGCCTGGAGAGAACCAGGTCGTCAACAGCGACTTACTTTTCCCCACAAAATTGCTCCCTATCTAGTAGGTACCGTAATTTTTTGAGAAGGAATAATTTTTTAACCACCGCACCCCATTACTTCGCATACCACAGAATATAGCCAGCCAAATTTACGTTGAACAAGTTATTACACTCATTATCTACCCGCATCGCGCAAGAAGGATTCAGGATACACTTGAAGCAGGACATATCAGTAGATTTAATTGGCCAGCCAACTCGCCTGATATGAATCCCATAGAAAATATGTGGGATTACATTGCTAGAGCCATTGACGATCGAATCAACCCACCTCAGACTGCAGATGAGTTAGTCGTAGCGGCTGCAGAGGAATTGAACAATATTCCACAAAACACTATTAACCACTTAATTATTTCAACGCACAGACGTGTCAATATGTTATTCCAACGTGGAGGAGGTCATACCGAATATTAGTCAGTGTACAACATGTTTTATTACTTTTTTTTGATTTAATAAATTTTCTTAACAAATTCACACATTTATTAGATTTCGGGCCGCGAACGACCGAGCTTTTTATCAAACGAATGGTTCTTTTCTGAATGGAATCTAAAAGACAAAGAGAATGCTTTGGTGCTGAACCCCAAATGTGCGAGCAATACTCCAGTAGAGGTCTGATTTAAGCCTTATACGTCGTCAACAGTTGATCAGGAGTAAAAAACTTTCTAGTTTTCCACAGAAAACCCAGCCTCTGGCTTGCTGACTTTGCGATGTTAGCAACATGGTCATGACAAGATATATTATTAGACACCGTGACTACCAAAATCGAGATGGAGGGACTTGATTCGACAATATTTCCAGACATTGTGATGAAATGATTTGAGGAATTCACTTTCTTGGAAAACGTGGCGCTTTGTGTTTTCTGGGCGTTGAACTGAACAAGATTTTTGGTTTCCTACGATTGCTTCAAGATCTCTATTAATGGAGTCTACTTGTTCATGTCTGAGTCTATTTGTATCATTCACCGAAAGTGATCGATAGGATGTGAAATTTGAGACAAGTGTGCTGTGCATGCGAAACTTTAAATGATGTTCGTGGTGGTTTTTAAGAGGCTGTTGATGTGTAAAAGAAATGGGGTGAGGGACAGGATGGAGCCCGGGGGAGACCCCGGCATTGATTTTCATCGCACCAGAAGAAATACCGTCAACTGCCACATGTAAGAAGCGATCTTGCATGAAGCTCATGAGCCGTTGGCGCCATTTGGTTAGACGTCTCTTCAATCGAGCTAAAGAAACAGGTTGCTGGGAAATCTATCGTACAGCTCTAACGACTTATAACAAAGAACTAAGGAAAGCCAAACGAGAATTCTGAAGGAGGTTCTGTCAGAGTATATCAGATCTACCTGCCAGCACAGGAATCCACAAGGCTCACCAGAGATCCGACGCAAGAGATTGGATCGATAAAACGACCAGATGGCTCTTTTACGGACTCTGGTAGGCAAACGTTAGAGACTCTCTCGCAGACCCACTTTTCCGGCAGTCTGCTTTTAAGGGACCAGGAGCAAATTCGGTCTGGGAAGAATAAGGTTCAACATATTTGGTTACACTAACCTAGAACCTACCGATTTTAAAAAAATCACCCTATACAACCATGAACTTCGTAAGAAGTGCTGGATTGTGCGGTGAACTGTAGCCTCTAGGGGTGAGCCACAATGGACCTACTAAGGGTTGCGATGGAGGGGTGACCACGCCCCACTCACATGAAACCTAACCTAACCTAACCTACTGTAAATTACCTTGTACCAGGACTGTACTTAAATAAATAATAAATATATTAATAAATTCCAAAATTCCTTGAAACAAAATCAGAGAGCGGAAAAGTAATTTAACTTTAAATACGCTAATATTTTCTTTGCTTTTAATACCAAAAATTTGAAAACAAATTTCCATTTACAACTTTGCAAATTCAAATCTTACCTTTTCTCATCAAAAGAAAGGTAGCCGCGACAAAGGTTTACGTCTTCTCCCAAGGAAAAACCTTCGACAAAAGAGACTAAAGGGCACACGCCAAAAAAGAAAACACGTTTCTTTTATTAAACTTACTTCCACAAAAAAGCAAAGCAAAAGATACCACGTGCTGGCACCACGTGCAAATCACTTCCAAAAAATCGCAAATCGCTTCTATAAGAGCCTAAGAAAAAAAACATATCCGTATCCAGGAAACTTGCTTCCACGAAAAGAAAAGATAAAATACTTCAAAGCACACACGTGCTTACTTTAAAAATCGCCAATTGATATCAGCTCAGAACAGGATTGTCTGGCCCTGGCGAAAGCCAGGGACCGAGACAGAACCTAACTTTTAAAATTCACATTTAATTAACTCTTATCAAATTAATTGCCGCTTAGACGAATTTATTTAAATTCGTCTAATTATTACTATTTTGTAATATTTTGTCTTATAGAAAATTTATTTTATTAATTTAACTACTAATCATTTAGTAAAATTTAACATTAAAAATGCTAACATGATTCTTAAATACTTTATTTGACAAAGAAGGTATGAAATAATTAAATGAGTTGAACAGAAAATAACTGAAATTATAATTACCGAAAAAGCGACAACAATGTACTTGTAGAATATCGATGGAACATCAAACATACGATCAACGATCAACTAATCAACCAATCAAAGAGCCTTAATTTATGAAGACAACATATACAAGGGAAATGAAAAATATAACTAAAAAAGGAACGTAATGCACAAGCGTGAATATTTCGTTACAATGTTACTATGAATGTTCCAAAGATTGAAAGTTTGAATTTACTTTTTATAATGATCTATGTTAGCATCAACTTGTGACAATGCTCGTTAATCGCTCTATTTTTTGGTGATAGTAGAGAGTGGGGGACCAAAAGCACCAGTGCACTGACTAGTGTAAAAATTAACTAGCAATTTTTTTGCTGCAGTTTAGTATGTTTTGA
Organism: Agelastica alni; assembly: GCA_950111635.1. Taxonomy (NCBI): domain Eukaryota; kingdom Metazoa; phylum Arthropoda; class Insecta; order Coleoptera; family Chrysomelidae; genus Agelastica; species Agelastica alni. The sequence continues at coordinate 45,679,493 of OX467712.1, read as the reverse complement.
GAATTGTGTTGACATGAAAAGGAATAACCCTTTATTGGCTTCTGGGATCGATCTAGAAGGCAGCTACATTTAAAACTGAACTTGCACACAAAAAAGTGTAGTAAACTAGCATGTGTAAACTCGAAATCTCAAGCTAGTAATGCGCGCTCAATTTGCTCGACCGAGTACCTACACTAGAATGTCTAAATGAGCCTTAACTATTTTCCTGTTAAATAAAAATTTGCGGTAAAGTTTTGCTTATTTGTTTAATTTACCCTATTACCGGTATTTACAAAAGAAAAACGATTTCATACAAATTTAGAAAAATCGTTTTTCACGTCAACATTTGCCATTTATCATGACCACATAACATACCACATAACTTCCATTTTAAGTCATAAACACCTCCTAAAATATTAAACAGCGAAAAAGACAACAGGCAATCTTAAATCATCATCTACGATTTTATGTATGTTGACGTATTCATCGACCCCTCTTTTGTATGTCACCGCTTCTTTTATCTATCTTCGTCTTGCACATCGAACTGCCGGCATTCAAGAAAGATAAACGTGTATAGCGTGTGCCCACAATGATTTAGTAGGAGATTACTTTAAGAGACCACTTGTTATTGCCCATAACTTCTGATTCAAGTGCTTAAAAAACACGTAACGCATGCGGTAGAGAGGTAGAACAATGGTCGAGAGGAAGATGGACGATTAAATGGTTGATGTCGTTAACAGAACCGTACTGCTGTACCAAAAAAGAAATATTTCGATATAATCAAAGTAAATTAATTTAATTTTAAATATGAATAGGCATCTTTAATATTGTAATGATTTACTAATAACTTAATTAATTGACTAGTTTTACATAAAGTTAACTTACCTTAATAATTAAAAGAGTGACGAATGAAACTAATGAGAAAATATGGGATGTGCAAGCAGGATTTACAAGAGGAAGGAGGTGTATGGATTAGGTCTTTTCATTACGAGGCGTGGTCAAAAAATTCTTCACTAGGAGTCAAAAGGTCTATTGACTTTGGTAGACTTGGAAAAAGCCTACGATAGAGTGGTTAGACAGGGATGTGTGGATTTGTCATTACTGCTTAACTTATACATGGAAGATTGTTTAAAAGATATAAAAAAGACTGTATATGGATTGAGAATAAATTATTTGATCGTCAAATGCCTCCTTTGCGCATAAGATCACGTCATATTATCATCATCTGATGAGGAGTTGCAGGTGATGATTAATAATATGCATGGTGCAATAAAAAAGGGGAAGAAAATTAATGACTTGCAGGCAAAACGAAAGTAATAATTTTTAAAAATGAACATAGCTTGACAAATTACAAGGTGCTGATTAAATGATAAAGAGTGCAACGAGTGAATGAGTTTATATACTTGGTTTCAAAGTTTACGAGAGACGTAAAGTATAAATGTGATATTGAGCGAAGGGTGTTGGCAGGTAAACAAATAAAGGGGGTGCTGCATAACTTTATGAGCAGCCAGAATTTGTCGAAAAGGACATGACTGTCTGTGCATAGAGGAGTGCTGGTCAATACACTTATGTATGGTAGTGAATGTTGGGTTTGGCAAAAGAAGCATGACAGTAGGATCAACGCTGCGGAGATGAGTAGTCCGAGAAGTATAGCTGGAGTGACTTTGATGGATAAAGTGAAGAATACTAAAATAAGGCAACTCTGGAGTGTAAAAAAAGATGTGGTAACAAAGATAAATAAAGGAATGCTTAGATATTTGGACACGTAGAGGGGATGGATGAAAAAATATTGACAAAACAGTTTTATTAGGCAAGTGTTAATGGACAATTTTGTAGAGGTCGACACAGATAAAAGAAGCAATAGATATAAAAAAAGGCGTCAAAGGGCAATGAATAAAAATTTAACGATTTTAAGATTGCTTAAGTTACAAATTTATAAAAAATTATATTGGATCATTTAAGTTTGTAGGTGTAGGTACTTTATGGCGGCGGAGTCGCGTTGGATGCCGCTTAATTCAGGTAAAATGTAAGAGAACCGAGATGGATGCGAATGGATGCGTTAGGCATTCTAGGTGTATGCCTTAAATTAATACTACATATTTTAAAATAACACGAATTTTTGCGACTTTTATTATCATAACAAATAGAACGTTTTTTTGATTTGTATGCACACCCTAAGTAGTTGTATTTAGGTAATCGTGTCCCTTATTTTTAATCCGAATATTTATTGAGGTATCTCAAAGTGAATAATTATTTTAATTTTTTACCTAAAGGCAGAAGACATTTCCGCTGGCTTTTGCTGCTGTAAAATTAATATATATATATATATATATATATATATATATATATATATATATATATATATATATATATATATATATATATCTACTGAACATCTAACAAAGCGAATGATGTAGATATCAAATCTGCTACTTATTTACATACATACATATAGTCACGCCTTTTTCCCGTATGAGTAAACAGAGATCATTTGCTACGGTCCTTACACACATCTTTTGCTTCCTCTTCTTTCATCAGTGCTCTCATACATGCTCGTCGGTTTTTGGTACTCTTGACCTGGCCTTTTTTCAAAATATGTTCGCCGAGTTCGACCTCTACCGACTTGTCCATTTACACTCGCCTTATAAATTTGTTTCGTCAATCTTCCTTTATCCATCCTTTCTACGTGTCCAAACCATCTAAGCATACCTTTATCTATCTTTGTAACCACATCTTCTTGTACACCATAGCGTTCTCTTATCTCACTATTCTTTTCTTTATCCAACCGAGTCACTTCGGCTATACTTCTCAAACTACTCATCTCCGCAGCATTAATCCTATTTTGCTTCTTCTGCCAAACCCAACATTTACTTCCCTACATAAATGTAGGAACCAACACACCTCTATGCACAGCCAGACGTGCCTTTTTTGACACTTTTTGGCTGTTCATAAAGCTATACAGTGCCTCATTCATTTGTTGACCTGCCAACACCCTTCGCTCAATGTCACTGTCATACTTTTTATCTCTCGTACCCAAGAACACAAATTTATTTACTTGTTCCACTCTTTCTCCCTTAATCAAAACATTACTGTTTGTCATGCTCTCTTCTCTTTCAAAAACCATTACTATCGTTTAGCTTACATTTATTTTTATCACTTTGATTTTCAGGGCATCATGCATAACATAAACCATCGCCAGAAACTCCTCTTCAGATGACGCTAATATGACTTAAAGAAAGGAGAGCTCCTGAATGGCGAAGAACATTTTGGCTCAAAAACTTGCGTCGGTGGTTTGGCAAGAGCACAAGATCCCTGTTTCACGCCGCAGCTTGTAAGATAAAGATTGCATTGATAATCGCCAATATTCGATAAAAGCGGCATGAGAACAAGAATAAGAAGAAGAAACCCGCAAACTAAAAAAATTGGCGATTATTTAGTTGGTAATAAAATAACAGACGATTAAAAATTCCCACCTTACATTTAAACTGAGATTTCTTCCTTATCAGGTAAAACAACAAAAAGATGCAAACCATTTGTAATTACAACCAATGTTATTATACTGCTTATCCCAATATTTACCAGTTTTTAAATTTATTTTGGAATTTAAAATTAATATTTACGAAGAAAATAAGAAGTGTCGCGTTGAAACAAATCTTACGATAAGAATGTTGCATAATTTTTTTAAAAAATATTTACATTATTAGTGTTAATCAGTAATTTTTATTGTTACTTGAATTTCATTTTTTTGAACAAAAATTTATAAATATGCTTTTAATTTATAAATAAAATATATATGGGCCTAAGACAACGGTCATTAGAAATCCCTCAGCTTTTTTTTTTGTCCAGCGTAGTCGTAGTCAGTTGTAAAAAAGGAAGTAGTACTTTTAAGTGAGTTGACATTAGCAGCCTTATGTTATGTTGTTTGTTGTTATTTGAGAACAATCTTTGAGACTAAATTTTAAAGAAAACCTTAAAAAAGTTTGAAATAGCAAGAACAAGCCTACGAAGGATTAAAAGAAGTCTGCAATTGAGAGCATACATGCCTAATTTACTTCAGAAAGATGAAATACTGCGAGTTGTACGCAATCCGACTTCCAAACTTTTACAAAACCATTCTGAGTTAACAGACACAACTGCGTCTTCTGAAATTTTACGAATCCCCATCTGGCGACAGATTTAAAATTAAACTCTCGGCTCTTATTTTTTCAAGGTACTATCAATTGTGTACAATGCTATGATATGCTTTAAAAAATGCTATTAGAACAGAAAAATAGTCCACTATATAAACATCTGTAGGAAAAGTTGGTGTGTCAACAAGTTGGAGCACCTCCTCATAATGAAGTTATTATAAGAGACTTTCTAAGTAACACCGTTGATAAATGGATGGCAAGATTCCCATATATCACACCTATGGATTTTGCAGTCTGGGTCATACCAAAAAGTGAGGTTATTTTCGTCAAGATTCGTGATGTTGAGCATTTGAAGACACTAATCCAATCATAAATTAAAAACCTACAGACTTGGAAGATTTGCGACAAAATTTGTATTTAAATCAGTGCTCAGAAAATGCGAAGTTTGCTTAAAACAGCACGGATTCAATGAGCTGTACCTACTAGTATTTTTGTGTTGGTAATAAAATTGTATTTATAAGAGCTTACTTGCTCTTATAAATACCTTGGTCACGAAATCTCTATTGGTAAAGACAACTAAACTTGTGAAATATCGAGAAGAATAGGCCTAACATGGGCGGCCTTTGGAAAGCTGCGCAATATCTTTAAGTCAGACATTCCAATATGTTTAAAAAGAAAAGTATTTGACCAGTGCGTGTTGCCTGTGCTTACATACGGGGCTGCAATACTCTCACAAAGAATACTACAAATAAAATAAGTATCGCGCAGAGGAAAATGGAGAGGTCGATGTTAGGTATATCACTAAGAGACAGGATCCCAAATATAACATTAAGGGAGATGTCCGGAGTGACAGACGCGGTTACTCATATAACAACTTTAAAATGGAACTGGGCCGGTCATGTGGCGGATAATCGCTGGACAAAGAGGATACTTGAGTGGAGACCGCGCCAAGACGCATACAGAAGTAGATGCCTCCCACCAACCAGATGGACCGACGACATCAAAAGGATAAAGACCAACTGGATAGAGGTAGCACAGGATCGGCAAGGATGAAAAAAGCTAAGGGAGACCTATGTCCAGCAGTGGACGCGATTGGTCGATTGATGATGATGATGAATAAAATTGTTGATAGTACCTAAATTTGACAACTCATTAATGGCCCACCCTGAATAGTAGTAAAATATTTATTAATATTATTCATTATTCATTATTTAATATATAAGTACGACACTCGTGCCAAATTTATAAACAAAAAATAATGTTTACTACCCGTATAAAATCTGGTATAAAACACAGAAAGCATCTGTCCACGTGGTCTTAATTGACATGCATCCAAAATTCACAAACTAGGTTATTCAACCAATGGAAATAGCGAATCATAAGGTTAAACGCACTTAATTTACCGATGGGTGTGACGCGGTTAAAAAGCGTGGAAGATAGTCTGTGATATCAGTGGGGTATTGTGTGTGTTGAATTTAGAAATTTCATTATATAAATATAAATGTGGCGTTTGGGAGACCATGAGTAATAAAAAATATTAAATTGCACAGTGTAGTGAGAATCAAGACATAGGAATTTAACACGGAAAATTTGGACACAGGTATTTTAAAAAATAATAAACTCATAAAATGAGGTATCTCCGCCTATGGTAGATCAAACAATATTGTCGGTAAGGGTTTGGAACGAGTTTTTATGTTCTGCAATTGATAATGGAAGAACTATACTTTTTTGATACACATAAATAACCAGTGGTCCAGCAAATATTTTCTGTCTTCACTTATATTAGGAAACCAGAAGCTATAAGAAGTTAACATTCATAATTTCAGAGTTGTGATAGGTATATTAAAACAAACTAATCGAATTTTAAAACTTACATCTATATTAAAGAAAAACCACCAGGTGTCACCCTTTTTTGAGTTAGAAGGGGTAACTACATTTCAGTTTGAAACATCACCCTTAAAGCAATAACGTCCTATTGAATGGCTGATCTAAATTATTGTTTATTACTTATTTGGTTTAAGAATTAACGTTTGTTATAATAAATTATTAGATGGACAGTTGGATTTTTAAATTATGCATAAGAATTTATTATTAACAAAGTGCAAGATTAACTGTAATTTTTAGACCTTGTTATTTAAAAAAAGTTATAAAAGTATCCAATAAAACATGAGTTTTGTGGGAATAATTTTTTGCTCTAGCATGAATATGGTAATAAATTTAAAATACATGAAAGATATAAAACTAGACAGTCAATTTATTTATTAATTCCGATGCTTATATTAATAAAAGGGTGGTTTTAATAGCACAGTTACAAGAAGGGTCTTAATGAACTAGATTGTAGGGGAGGTCGATAAGGCTATGCAGCCTCTTAAGCACCTCTACCTATCAAATCTTTTGTGCATAATTCTTAATCTATTCAAGGCCCGGGATTCCGAGACTTCGTACAAAGTTTATCAATTATATTATATTATAGCTAAGTTCCTGACATCGGAGGGCTTTAATAAGGCCCCTTCCAGCCTTTTGCAGAAAATCGATGGGAATTCGCAAAGCAAATGTTCTGAAGTTTCAGCGAAGTTCTCGCAGTAGCGGCAACTATCACTCCCTGTTTTGCCCATCTTTTTAGACTCCAGTGAGGAGTCCCGTCACCAGTTTCAATTATTTCTTGTCCAACTCGAGAAGCTGTTTAGCTTTCATTGGCGAAAGGCTTACTAGCCTTTGTCCTGGCACTTTATTCCAGTGAGATTTCATTTCATCTGTTTCCCAGCGTCGAACATCTTCTTTCAAGAGGGCCTTGGGGAGACCACAGAAGGGTTCTGGGCCAAAAAATTGTGTATTTGCCCCTTCCTTGGCAAGGCATTTTGCTTCCTCGTTGCCTCTAAATCCGTCGTGACCTGAAACCCACATTAAAGTGACCTGGTTGTTTGCTGCCAATTGTCTCAGCGATTGTTTATAGTCTTAACTCAGCTTAGACTTACAAGTGTATGAGAGCCTGAAATTTGGCTTGTAACACCCACTCCAACACTTTCATCCATCTTGGATCGATCAGTGTACCACACTAAAGCATCCCTTCCTAGTTGAGGTCTGTTCGCTGTGCAAACTTGGTGGTTGTTTATGACCACTTAAAACTGCATTTCGAAGTCGTACCTGACTGGCATAATATCTGTTGGCTTAGGCATGGATTTTAGTGAAATATTTTCCAAAATCTCTAAATGTCTTATTGAACTAAAACCATTTTGTTATGTATTGAATATATTAAATAAAAGAAAATGTGCCGCAATATATAAATGCCAACAAAATCTCAAAAAATATTAAAAAAAATCTTTCAATAATAAAACAAGTTTATTAACAGGCTAACACCCATAAAACTCAAAGACTGTCTGCCTTCTGTGCCAAAAAGTGGTACAACTAAAATCTGTTTTTAAGTACAATAAGAGTAGGTACAATAAATCAAAGAAACAAAAGAATTCTAACGCAAACTTGTAGGAGGAAAAAAAACATCAAGATTAGAATAATATCTTAACTCAACTTATGAATCTCGATGGTTAGTAAGAAATATTTTAAACCCAGTGGTTTATTATTATTTAAATAATTTACAATCATAATTTTTAACGGTCGCAAGAGATTTATTAACTTCGTCAGCATAATAGCCAAATTTTAGTTGTAAAAATACGTCGAATCCGACCCTGGATCGCTAATGGTACCGTTCCGATGACTCAATTTTCAAGGACTGTTACATTACCATACAATTCTTCTTCGGGATGCAATAAAGATATATTTTACTTGACGTATGGGTTTGTTCACTAACGTTGGACACCAATTTTCAATAAATGCGGGCCTTTTGATAAATAGGAAGTTATATACGGTGCTTTCATTTGAAAATCAGCCATTCCAAACAACTTTTTATTTTGCGTAAACGTAAGAAAAACAAAAAACATATCGAATTTAACATCAAGGTTTAAAAAGGTTATTCTGCTTTTTGCAAGTGGTACCCCTTTAACATCCCCCACCACTTCTTTAAAATGTAAAAAATAGCAACCCCTACCTTGTGATACATTAAATGAAACCTCAAGAAAAATGCAAATCAGCCATATAAACAACAATACCAGATTCGTGAAGACGAGCTTTATCTGGTATAAATAAAAAAGTAGGTCCCATAAAAATTGCAAACGGCATAACATTTGCTACTATGATGTATTCAGTAGTAATAACCCAAGGACATTGATAATTGTCGAAACAATTTTATAACAGATTTCGAAAGCTTGTTGCTTGGAAACAGACCGACGCCGTAGGCGGAGGTCTGTTCCCTATAAGCAACAAGCTTGAGATAGATGTTATAAAAATTTTGAGCATTCATCAATGTTCGAGGGTTACTCGGATAGAAATTTTTTTGCTGATTATGGAAATAAATACAGAGCAGAAACAATTTATTTGAATGTACAATTATCAAAAGTACAATTAGAAAAATTGGTATCTTCGATATTTTTCGATGCTATAATTTCATCAATATTATCTTAAGTATCACAACCAAATCGTGACATATTGAAATATTTGAATTGTCAAAATCGAATTGAAAGGAAATGTATGTATCCAAAGCAACATGACATGATTTAGTGAAAAGAACCCATGGGCTCTTTTCAGTATAATTTTGTTTTGATTGGTTGTGTTCGATCAGATGACCACAAATTGACTGATTTTATTGGATATCAACTTGAGCAAAAAAATTTCAAGGTAATAAATTGCATTTATAGACCTCGCTCGTATAAAAATCATTTCTTCGTTGAAACAAATTCCTTTCCAAAACATAACAGAGCCACCACCACAAGAATCATTGTAGAGATATTGCAATTTGCAAATTTTTCTCCTGCTCTTCGCCAGACACGCTCACGTTTATCAGAAGATTTTAAACTAACCCTTGTTTCATAAAAGAATACAATCGTCAACAGCGCAATGCTGATGATTTCTAGCAAGAAGTAGTCTTCGAGTTTTTGAGGTCCGTGGTGATATTCTACTGCTTAATCCAGCTTTATTTAAACGTTATCTAATCATACCAGAAGATATTTTAAGAAAGCAAGCTCATTTTTTGGAAAATTATTAGTAGTTCTCCTATTTTTTAGCACTGATCGCCAAAGAAAACGATTGGTAGATCGTTGTCACGGTTAAGGGGCAAGGCACCGCCGTCCAGCACGGTATCACAAATGGCCAAAAGCCCTAATTGGGTTTCCTTCGAACCGCCGTTTTAACCTAACCTAAATACTAATTGTGCTGATGATTTAAAATAGCTTGTTTAAAGTTAAGTCAAATGCGATTATAACCTATAGATTTACTTATGAGGAAAAAGAGAAATCCTGAAGACATACCAAGAGTTACCAAATTATTTATGATTTATATAAAATAAACAATATTTTAAGAAATAAATTTATAACAAAGACATTAAATACCTACTTAAAGACAAGTCTATAAAAAACTATAAAATAATTAACAGTTTTAATAATGGTTTTTAAAAGAAAAGAAAGCATGACAAACTGTGAAGTTCTGATTAAGGAAGAAAAAGTGAAACAAGTAAATAAGTATGTATACTTGGGTTCAACGTTTACGAGAGATGGAAAGTATGACAGTGACATTGAGCGAAGGGTGTTGGCAGGAAAACAAATAAATGGGGCACTGGATAAGTTTGGGAACAGCCAGAAAGTGTCAAAAAAGGCACGTCTGGCTGTGCATAGAGGAGTGTTGGTTCCTTCACTTATGTTGGGTCTGGCACAGAAAAATCATGAAATTTTTTTTTTATGAAAATAGTCGCAAAAAGGGTAGACCTATCGTGTGGGCCGCGGACGGCCCGCACTGCGACTATTAGAAGGGGAAGGGATTATAGAAAGGAAATGATTGTGGACACGCTTTTTAAAAAGTTGCAGGTCATAGTTCTCTGGAAAAAATGATTTTGGAAGCTTATTCCATTCCGTAGCAGCCCTGTAAAAGAAGGATTCTTGATGAAAATTGGTCCGTGTAGTGTCAAGCTTGAGAGTAAATGTGTGAGACTGATCAGCGTGCCGAGTTCTTCGGCCGAATGTGGCCAATGGTGGTACAAGAGTTTTTATTTCTCTGAAGCATCTGCCATGGAAATATCTGTAGATCAATGACTGGTCTGCAACTCTTCTTCTATGTTCTAGAGGGTGAAGGGTATCTGTGAGAGTTGAGCTGTTAATCAAGCGAATAGCTCTTTTCTGCATGGAATCTAGAAGACGAAGAGAATGCCTTGGTGCTGAACCCCAAATATGCGAGCAATACTTCAGTAGAGGTCGGATTTAAGCCTTGTACGTCGTCAACAGTTGATCAGGAGTAAAAAACTTTTTGGCTTTCCACAGAAAACCTAGCCTCTGGCTTGCCGACTTTGCGATGTTGGCAACATGGTCATGCCAAGACATATTATTGGACAACGTGACTCCCAAAATCGAGATGGAGGGACTTGGTTCAAGGGTATTTCCGGACATTGTGATGGGATGATTTGAGGAATTCACTTTCTTGGAAAACGTGGCACTTTGTGTTTTTTGGGCGTTGAACTGAACAAGATTGTTGGTTCCCCACTCGACGATTGCTTTAAGATCTCTATTGATGGAATCAACCAGTTCCTGCCTAAGTCTATTTGTATCATTCACCGAAAGTGATCGATAGGATGTGAAAGTTGAGACAAGTGTGCTATCGTCTGCGAAACTGTAAATGGGGTTCGTGGTGGTTTTCAAGAGGTCGTTGATGTGTAAAAGAAATAAGGTGGGGGACAGGATGGAACCCTGGGGGTCCCCGGCATTGACAAACAAAACAAACAAACAAACAAACAAACAAAATAGGATTAATGCTGCGCAGATGAGTAGTCTGAGAAGTATAGCCAGAGTGACTCGGTTGGATAAAGTAAAGAATAGTGAGATAAGAGAACGCTGTGGTGTAAAGAAGATGTGGTTACAAAGATAGATAAAGGAATGCTTAGATTGTTTGGACTCGTAGAAAGAATGGATGAAGGAAGATTGACGAAACAAATTTATAAGGCGAATGTGAATGGACGGTAGAGTCGGTAAAGGTCGACCTCGGCGAACATATCTCGATCAGTTCAACATTGTTTTGAAGAAAGGTCAAAAGTACCAACAACCGACGAGCATGTATGTATATAATAATGTTAATCAAATTTTTTTGTATTTAATTAAATTTTTTTTGCTTAATCTTTTTGTGGCAAATGTTTTATTACTTGCTTGTTTTAATGATAAGGCATATTAAGTCAAATAATAAATAAAACTATAAGGTGACAATACTACCAATAAAGTAATTCCTAAGATATATTTATACAAAACGTCAAAACACTAAAGTATCTAATTGGCATTCAAAAAAAGATATTCATTGTAACATAACATCAATTGTTTTTAACATGCAAATATATTACTAAGTAAAATAAAGCATTCTTAATGTTGTGATGCTTACCATAACGAGATAGCATAACTTTGGCAGGAAAAAGAGATCAAATGTCAGCGAACATCCTCATACATTTATCCAGCAGCTGTTTATGCACCTGTTGATGCCAATACAAACATGAAATTAATACTGGTAATTTATCAATATTTTAAGAAAGCCTATTTAACAAAAAAATTAGGTAAAAACTTTTAAGGTAAATTTGCATTATCTACCAACGTAATAATAGAACATGTAACTAACGAAACTAAATTATAAATTAATATTACCTAATTGTTCGTAGCCAAAAAAGTCAATTGACTTTAAACTTTTAAATTTACATATTTTTTGTAATTATATTAATTATAAGCACCACATTAACATCATTAATTTATAAATGAAAAACTATTAATTTAATTTAATAGGTAGTTTACCTTCTAAACACTTTCATTGCTACTTCACCCATTTAAAAAAAAATAATTACTTTTCAAAATCGTTGCTGTGATTTGTTTTTGTATATGAGATGAATTTCATAAACACATTTAAAAAAAAACCTTCTAACAAGTGTACAAGAGTCAGGAAACGTCATACAGTATTGACATTTTTATGTTAATATAAATTAATTCTGTTTTTTATTTGTACATCGTTTAGGTATATTTTTTAAATATCAGTAACTGTCTGTCTGTAAAAAACTGGATTGGAGAAAAACACAATAACCACTGGGAAAGCGTACCAGGAAACAAACACGGGAAAGAATACATCAAAGGACCGTGTCATAAAAGGACCGCAGAACTTGTAGCAATGAACAGGAATCAGCTAAGAATCACTTGCTCTTGACCGGTCACGCACCAGTAAAGAAGCACCTGAACAAAATGGAACTGTATAATGTAGACCTAACCAGCAGATTGCGCAAAAAGGATCCAGAAATAGTAAAACACATACTGTGCTGCTGCGAATTATCGCCCTATAGCATTGCTTTCAGTCATATCCAAAGTTATGGAAAAAGCGATTAACATAGAACTCGTCAAATATCTGGAGATATTTGAAATAACTCATTACATACAATATGGATTTCGACAACTTCGGTCTACTGGAGATTTGCTGGCTTACGTCACTCAGCTCTGGACAAACACTATTGAAAAGTTTGGTGAATCCCGTGCAATAGCCTTGGATATATCTAAAGCCTTTGACCGGGTTTGGGACCAGGTATTGTTAAGCAAATTATCTGCCTACGGTCTCCCAACCAAACTGTGCCAATGGCTCATTAGCTTCATGCAAGATCGCTGCTTACATGTGGCAGCTGACGGTATTTTTTTGATGCGTTAAAAACCAATGCTGGGGTCCCCCAGGGTTCCGTCCTATCCCCCACCCTATTTCTTTTCCACATCAACGACCTCTTGAAAACCACCACGAACCCCATTTACAGTTTCGCAGACGACAGCACACTTGCCTCAACTTTCACATCCTATCGATCCCTTTCGGTGAATGATACAAATAGACTCAGAAAGGAACAGATTGACTCCATCAATAGATATCTTGAAGTAATCGCCGAGTGGGGAACCAACAATCTTGTTCAGTTCAAGGCACTGAAAACACAAAGCGCCACGTTTTCCAAGAAAGTAAATTCCTCAAATCACTCCATCACAATGTCCGGAAATACCCTTGAATCAAGTCCCTCCATCTCAATGGAGTCACGGTGTCTAATAATATGTCTTGGCATAACCATGTTGCTAACATCGCAAAGTCAGCATGCCAGAAGCTAGGTTTCCTGTAAAAAACTAGAAAGTTTTTTACCCCTGATCAACTATTAATGACGTACAAAGCTCAAATCCGACCTTTACTGCAGTATTGCTCTTACATTTGGGGTTCAGCACCAAGGCATTCTCCTTGTATTCTAGATTCCATTCAGAAAAGGGCCATTCGGTTAATAACAGCTCAATTCTCACAGATACCCTTCACCCACTAGAACAAAGAAGAAGAGTTGCAAACCAGACATTACTCTACAGATATTTCCATGGCAAATGCTCTAGAGAAATAAAAACTCTTGTACCAACACTGGCCACATTCGGCCAAAGAACTCGGCACGCTGATCAGTCTCACCCATTTACTCTTAAGATTGACACTACAAGGACCAATCTCCATTAAGAATCCTTCCTTTACAGGGCTGCGACAGAATGGAACAAGCTTCCAAAATCAGTTTTTCCAAAGAACTATAACCTGCAACTTTTTAAAAAGCGGATTTACAATCATCTCCTTTCTATAATCCCTTCCCCTTCTAATAGTCGCAGTGCGGGCCGCCCGATAGTTCGAACCTTTTTGCGACTATTTTCATGAAAAAAAAACTAGGGGTGGAGTTTTTAGTGAGTAGACCTGACATCAGTCAGTTAGTCTCACAGTAGACCTTGAGCTTTTAGACTCATAACTTCTTCGTAACGGATTTTCTCCACCTCTGCAACAACAAAAAAACTGTACCATAAGAATTTATTTCATAATTCTAAATCTTTATATTGCATATAGTAATTTACAAATTTTAAATTGCTATTGCGTTAAAATCAAACAGTGAGTTTGAATTTGCAATTACTCGCTGTGGGACAGCGGATGGAGGGGGCAAGCGAAACTATCGAAGCGCGCCAAGTGGCAAAAAAACGCAACATATCTGGACCGTTCGGCGTTATACTTATACTGTGGTTTGACATTAAATTGTATTGTAATAAATAATTTACATGGGCAGTACGACTTGCCGTGTGGCTAATTGCCATAACAAGGGCAAACATTGTAAATTAAATTTTACAGCTTTCCTAAATCAAGTTACAAATCGGAGCAAAAGGAGAAATGGATCGCTGCAGTGAGAAAAATAAAGTAAGTAACATAACCTTACATAAATTCGAGCCAGTAACCGCAGAAATCTGTTGTGTTATTGTTAATGATAAAATAAAATTACATATAATTTGTTCTTGTAGTGGATTATCTTGGACACCAAAGCCATGGGATACAATATGCGGTGCTCATTTTATTAATAATACTTCTTCTTTTGGCTCATAACCCTTGGTGGGTTTTGGCTTGCTCAACTATATTCCTCCATCTGGTTCTATCTACCACTATCCTCCTTCAGTTTCCTATTCTCGGAGTTTTTAGGTCTTCCTTCACATCGTCTATCCACTTTTTCTTGGGTCGCCCTTTCGGTCTTGTGTTTTGAGGTTTCCATGCGAGGATTTTTTTTACAATTCTCTCTTCCCCCATCCTGCATACATATCCTAACCATCTTATCCTTTGACTTTTTATGTATCTTGCTATATCCTCTCCTTCTATAAGTGCATCAATTTCGTGATTCATTTTTATTCTCCACATACCGTTTTCATGTATTGGGCCGTATATTCTTTTAAGCATCTTTCTTTCGAATATTCTCTATTGATTTTTATCGTTGTTTGTTAGTGTTCATGTTTCACATCCATAGGTTACTACTGGTCTTGTGTTTTATAAATTGTGATCTTAGATTATCTGTTGAGTATACTGCTCTTTATTAGTTTTAGATATGCATAATAGCATTTATGTCCTTTTCGGTTTCTTGCTCTTATTTCATCTTGGACGATACCATTATTGGTAATTTTCGTGCCAAGGGAATTGAAAGTCCTGATGCTTTCGATCAGACCGCCGTTTACATTAATATTTGCTAGTTGTATTGAGGAATTCCTGCAGCAGTACATATATTTCGTCTTGTCTTTGTTCACTAACAGGCCTCCTTTGTTTAACTGTGGCTCAAGCTCTATGGCGATTTGATTATTAATAATACGAAGGAAGAAAAAGTATTAAGCTCAATCTACTTATATTCCAGTAATTTTTGGTCGAATCCAGTTTTTATAATAACTTTCATTGTTTAAAATGTGTAAAATGTACATAAGTTACATGTAGCTGCAAACATAAATATTGTCACTCAGTATACATGTAAATAAAACGATTTTGTTAATATTAAATTTTTTTAAAAACTACTCAAATGAATATAAATAGATATTAAAAAGATTTCTCTACCAACACCCTTTAAAATCCTGACCTCGAAACTGATACTAATTGATGTAACATTGTATATATTTTTTCGTGAGTACTTACCTTAATTTTAGTTAAATATCAAATGCTGTTGCACAAGTTACTTGTCTTTTCAATTATTAGAAAAAGTTCGATTTTTGAACCCTCAGAGGGCGACAAGGTAACACCACAGCAAATACTCAATACATAGAACATCAATTTTTCAATAGTTCAGCTAAAGCGAAATAGTATATTGTATTACTAGCACGGAATGATAAGTCATTTATCACGAATTTATGAAGTTTGCAGCATGAACCGTATGCGAATTCTACAAATCATGCGAGAAAATGAGCATTACGTACAAGTTATGCACTGTACTTTTTCTACGGCTATAATATTGTACAACAAAATCTTAAATTGCAATTTAATTAATAACAATATTCACAGTTATGTTGTTACACTGATTAAATATTATATTTGAAGCATCTGCGCACTGCAATGACATGGATCTTGAGGTAAATGGTAGGTTTTCAGAATCATTAATAGAATTTATTATTTTATTGGCGACATCAAATATATTTTCATCTCTCTCTCTGTAGCATTGACACCCAGGGTGAGTATTTGCTGACTTTACAATCTGCCTCCACTTTCTGCGGTCCATCATTGGGTCCTCTGTTCGTTTGATATTTAGAGTCCGTAAATCCGCTGCAATATTATCTTCCCACCGCATCTTTGGTCTTCCCAGCGGTCGTTTTCCTTCCGGGTTCTGTTCCCATATCAACTTGACGACACGTTGATTTTGTCTCTTAACATGGCCTGTCCATCTCAATCTTTCTGACTTTATTATTTTCACTGTATCTGGCTGGTTATATAGTTCTTTTAATTCTATGTTAGTTCTTATTCTGTATTGCTGTGTGTTGTTGTCCTTAACTGATCCATATATCCTTCTACGAATTGTTTTTTCTGCGATTTTGCGACGATTTTCGTTTTGTTTTGTCATCGTCCATGTTTCACATGCATATGTTACTATAGGTCTTATCACTGAATGGTAAATTCTTTTCGTACTGCGGGATACATTTTTTGATTTCATTATTTTTTGCAGCGCAAAACAGCATCGACTCGCACCTTGTATTCGGTTGTTAATTTTTTGGGTTATATTGTTGTCAGAGGTGATCGTAGCTCCCAAATATTTAAACTGGTGAACTCTTTCAAAATTGTAGTGGTCCATGTCACGTTCTTTCCAATTCTATATTTTTGTTCTATTCTTGTTGTAGCCATATATTTTGTTTTATCTTCGTTGATTCGAAGTACAACTTCTTTTGCAGCTTTTTCTAGTTTTATGAACTTTTCCTTGACACTGACAGTTGTATTTCCCATTATGTCTATATCATCAGCGAAAGCCAGTTTAATACAAGGACCCTGATTCCTAAAGAGAAGCGTTTCTGTCCTTGCTTTTCGCACAACGCTCTCCAAAGAAGATGTTAAAAAGAATTGGGGTTAACGCATCTCCCTGTTTGAGACCACTGTTGATTGTTGATTTTTCATGGACTCCTTAATATAACTTTCTGCAACCGTGGTTGACCTCCAACCTCCATGTCGTCTCAGTGAGGTGATGTATTCGCCAACATCTATAAGGATTGTTGCTGAAGATCTTCTAAAGCAATGACCAGTATACGAGTTGCAGCTATTAAATAACAAGACTGTTCGCGCAGAAGGCGTTCTAGAGGGGTTGGGAGGGAAACGAATGCAGCGTTGGATAGCTGGAAGTATCTACTATTGCAGTACAAAACCACGTTTTTGTCGCTGTAGTAGTATTTTTACTATAGAGGTAAGAAACAAACGTATTTTTTCTCGTGCCGATAACAATGTGTGACGAAAAATATGAGCAACGGATCAATGTGAAATTTCTCGTTAATTAAAAAAAAACTCCGACTAAAAGAGGCCTATGGGGAGAATGCTTCATGTCGTCCGCGTGATTTTGAATGGTATAAACGATTTTCTGAAGGCCGAGAGAGCACCAACCAACGTCCAGGTCGACATCAACGGCATTGTAATGACTAAATAGGTTTCAGAGGGTGAAACTGTAAACCAAACTTGCTATTTGAAAGTTTTGGTAACTGCGAGAGTGAGTTCGTAAGAAACGGCCGAAATTGTGGAAAAACAAGTCGTGGACCTTGCACCAGGACAACGCACCTGCCCATAACGCACTGTCCGTGAAACGTTATTTAGCCGCTAGAGGCACTCCAGTACTCGAATACGCGCCTTACTCGCCTGGTTTAGCACCCTGTGACTTTTTTCAGTTTCCAAAGATCAAATCTGCCTTAAAAGGAATCCGGTTCGAGTAGGTGGAAGAGGTGAAGCGAAAATCGGCGGAGCTCCTAAATGCTCTTACAAAAAAAAACTTTCAGCATTGCTTTGACCAATGGAAAAACAAATGGAACAGTGTGTGGCGGTAGGTGGTAAATATATTAAAAGGGAGCATTCGATTGTAAAATAGTTTTTTAAATAAAACTCCTTTTCATAAGCAGTGCTCGCTATTTAATAGCCACACCACGTAAAGCTAAGGATTTGAAATTTTCAAGTATTAAGACCAACCATTTGTGCTGTTCATTTTCATTTTTGATAAATAATTTGTTGCAACGTGTTCAGGATGGTTATTGTAAATTTTCTAGGCACTTTCGGTTTTGTATTAGGTATTTGTATAAGAACTGCTGCTGAAACCAAGTCTCTACTATCTGTTGTTTTCATTTCATTAAGTTCGTCTCTTCTAAAAGCACCCATAATCCCCATGATTAATGGAACCTAAAAATAAAAGAATATTTACCAAATAAAAAAAGAAGTTGCTGTGGCTATCGTAACATCGACTTTCCTATTATGAAGCTAGCACCTAACCACTGAGCTAACCGATCTTGGCAGTATTATATTTTTACAAATAGTGTCAGAAATAACGTCTGGAGTAACATATTTTTTCAAATCATTATTAAAAGAAAACTTAACAAGTTTTTCGAAAAAGATAATAATTTACCTTATCCAGTAAATAAATGCCATCCGGAGCGTTTTTTTTTTAACTTGTCGACTTCATCTGTGGAAAATTTTTTGGATTTCTTCAGCCTGTAGCCATCTGATTTTCTTTTAACAAATGCTTTGTTTATTTTCCAATGTTTGCGGTTCTGTAAATATTCAGAATGGTCCTTACCATGAAATATTGCACCCATAAAGTTTAAATTTTTGGTATGATTCATTGAAGTACGCAAGTAATACAGTTTCTAAATTTGACGCGGTACCCTTTTCCCTTTCTTCTTCTTCTAGGGCAATGACCGTTTAACGATCGTTGGCGATCATTCTGGCTATCATGTTTGCAATCATTATTTTGTTGGTAGCCGCTCAAGAAAAATTGTATAGTGGTGAGACCAAACCTCTGTCTGAGATTTTTTAACCAGGAAGTTCTTCGTCTGCAGGAGCGTTTTTTACTATTAATCTTACCCTGTATTATAAGATGTATTATATCTTACTCTTCTGGGTGTCTCATGATATGTCCGAAATATTCAAGTTTTCGTTGTTTTACAAAATTGACCACTTCTGTATCTTTATGCATTCTTCTAAGCACCTCCTCGTTTGTGATCTTTTCCACCCAACTTACTTTTAACATTCTCCTGTACAACCACATCTCGAAAGCTTGTAGACGTTTGAGCGTGGCTTCTGTTAGTGTCCAGCTCTAGACTCCATACAAAAGAACTGGAAAGACATATGCTCTAATCATCCTCATTTGCAGGGCAATCGATAGATCGTGACTGATATAAATAAATATTGCCCGGGCACATTCAATGCGTATTTTAATTTCAACTGATGGATCCCAGTCCTCATTTATCCTGCAACGAAGTTACCTCGCACTTGAGACTCTGTCTAATTGAGTTTCGTTGACGTAGACACTAGCAACTTTATTATGAATCCCTTTGCTTATTAGCATGTATTTGGTTTTTGCCGTGTTTATTTTCAAACCAAACACTTCGCAAGCTTCAGTCACCCTATTAATAAGTCTCTGTAGGTCATCGATAGACTGCGCGAGTATTACAGTATCATTCGCGTAAAAAATTTTTGGGGAAGTCAGTACTACGTCACTTTCGCTGCTCATCATTTGATTCAAGTTTAAAAATCTAACTAAACAGAGCTGTCAGTATTCGTTGCTGGAATTTTGACATTACACTGGAGACGTGATTAATTGTAAAATAAAAACACAATGACTTTATTGTGTTATCAGGTAAGGAAATGAAATTAAAGACATACAATGTATCTTCTTTAATCAAAAATAGTTAGGAAAGAGCAGTATTGTGTTATGATCGTACAAAAAACAGCTTTATAAGTGTGTGTTTATTTTGATACTGATTCATTGTAATTATGTTTCAACCGTAAGAATAATAGAGCATCTAGCCAAAACAAATGAATAATTAATACTCGTATTATCGCTTTGTTTGGTAACAGTTTTTTTATTAATGAGTAAAATTTATTTCAAAATTAATAGACTAAAAATATCGACAATTTATTTAAAATTATTAACGAAACATGTTGGGCGTATGTGTATTTTTATTTACAAGTGAAGTTAGTCAACGACGAGGGTTCCTACGTAGCAAGGAAGAGTCATTCATCATTACGTCTAATCTGTACGAAAAGGCGGAGCGCCATTTACTAACATAACCAATAATAATCCCTTGTTAAAGTGGCCATCTTGCCATATTTTAGACATACTCGAATAATTCCATTAATAACACAAATAAACTTTCATTCTTCATATAGACATGTTCGACCGAGAAGCTAGTTGCCCGATAAAAACAGAAACCATCAATGGTGAACGGCAACAGAAGCCGAAATGAAAAGTTGTGACAATCTAAAATTAAACTTTTGTGTGCAAAATGACATTTTTAACAAAGAGTTTCTACTTACATAGCTGTAAAATTTTTCAACTTCCTAATGTAATCCTTAATTGTAAAATCTTTTCTTATAATTAACCACAATATTTTCACACAATACCTAAATCTGTTTTTTATTAATTTGGTACAGTTCGATACGAGAGAAACGATTTAATGCTATAAAATTTTATAAAAAAACAGGTTTTAACAATTTTTCATCTGAAAACGTATGAATATATACAATGAAGTTTTTACCATACTGTTTGGTACTGACTGATTTTTTCCGTTTTCATTTAAGGAGTACCGAAGTAGGCTTTTAAAATTATTGGACCTCAGCATCCTTATTCTTCGTAGATTTGGTATGATGTTCTTTTAAAACATTTAATTTACTGTAATATTTTTTTATTTGGATTTATTTCAGAGTCAGAATGCTCTGAGTTGATAATTTATATTGTGCTTGGTCTGACTAACAAATGACTAGGTCAGAGAATATTCAACTATCAATTAAAAAATGTTTGAAATCAGTTTATATACGACTAATACAATATATTTAAGGATTGATCAAGTATCTACCACCAAAAAAAATGTAGGTACTACCCTTAAAAATTGACTAGAATTATTTGTGTCTCAACAGAGAATAAATACATTCAAGAATTGTACATCACAAATTTATGTTTTTAAAGTAAACTGTGGATTCATCGTAGAATGCTGCGGTTGCCGTAGACTGATCTGCTGTCCAATGATGAAGTGTTAAGACGAACCTGGGTGGAGAGACAAATAATGGTCACAGTGAAATGTCGCAAGATTTCTTACCTTGGCCACATCTTACGCGAAGAAAAGTATCTTCTCCTCCAGTTGATTAGGAAAGGAAAAATAAAAGGCAGACGGGAAGTAGGCAAATCTCTTGGCTGAAAAACATCAGGAATTGGACAGGCATTCGGAACGCTGTTGACCTGTTCAGGGTTGCAGAAGATAGAGATGCACTCTCTCCAGTAATCGCTAACGTCCGGGCGACCGGACATGACACATGAAGAAGAAGAAGTCCAACTAAACACTACAATAGGCAGGGCCGGATTAGATTAGATAAATGATAAAAATGTCTAGTGCTCGGTTAAACTGTCTATTTTAAAAAGATTTTTAAAAAATATTGTTTACCTTTCGGTTGGACAACTGTAAATAATAAATAAAAATTGTGTTCCTATGTGTCTTCTTATTAAAATTAATTCTTCCGATAATCTATTATTTATGGAGTTGAACAGCGAAGCTTTGGAATACATTGGTGTTCCCTGATGCATACAACCTCCAGAAATTTAAGAAGAACACCAATTCCTACCTTTTTTCCTTGGTTTTCTGATCATTAATTGACGTGAGCGACTCTAGAGCCGAGCGACTGTCGCTACAGATATATGTGTTTGTTCGATTATGTGCCTTGTACAAGCTCAAATCGCATATATTTTTTTTAAATATAGTGGCCGTGTGGCCGGGTCTTAGAGACAACTCTGTTCTTGGCCGATCACTCCAAAATGCTGCTCCCGTTCCCGATTGTGATTTGGATTCATCCGTGTACCAGTGTATTTACTTTTGCTTATTTATTGTTTTATATTTTTTAAGTGCTCTTTTTCTTCTGGGAAAGAAAGAGAGCCCGCTATAAAAGAAAATGTCTAGCGCCCCAAAAGTGGAGTAATCCGACCCTGACGGTAAAAAGGCACATATACAAGTTCTAAAATATTCACAATAAAGCTGTTTTTAATTTTAATATTAAAAGCAACTCAAACAATAATTATTAAGATTATTAAATATTTTTTGTAAGTTTTAAAACCTAGCTGCCCATTTATACGAGGGGTGATAGGAAAAGTGATTTAAAGACCGTTGTGAATTTACAGTAATATTTATTTTTACATATAATTTATATGTACGGTATATATAAGTTGAAATCCACAAGACAGAAATTCAGGTATTAAAGTATTTAGACTCAAAATATAATTTATATTAAGATGGTTAAAAATAATTATTTATATTACAATAACGTCATTTACAAAATAATAAAAAAAACTTTTTTTTCTCGAAACGATAGATGTCTGTCAAAAACTTAGTACTTCTAAAATCTAAAATATTACACCACAGCACAAAGAACTATATCTCTATTATTTTTTTATCCATATAGGTACAAATATACAGCATGCCACTGCAAAATAGATCACTCTGTAGACTTGGTAAACAAAATCAAACTCTTCCATTATTTCACCTAAATAATTTATTTTACAATGAGAACTACTATTTTCCGGAGTTATTTTCTCAACACAGTAAGAAACAATACATTTTAATATAAAATTATAAAAAAACTTTTATTTTGAGTTAGATGGAGTTTGTTTTCGTTTGGGATATTCAAACTAATCTACAGATTGACCTAGTGTCCCTAAAATTTAGAGTATAAATATTCTTTAATATAAACGATTAACCAATTTAAATAGGTTTCAAATTACAAACATTAATTTTTTTTTATTATTGAGTATCAATTATTCGGAAACAATAAGGTCCTATTTAACTTGCCTAATCTTATTACATAATGTTTCTCATAGTAAAATAATTACGTATACTTTTTTGTAGCATGGGTTACGTATTTTCGTTATAATTATCACTAGCAATTCTGATAGAAATTTCAATTATCTGGAACTGCGAAATCCAATTTTAGATGCACAAAATATTTATTTTTTTTCGTATTTAATTTTCAAACTGGAGTATTTAAAATACTTCTGGTTCCCAAGCAACTCGATAATTTTTCTTCTCAACCTAATATATCCCTGAATAATTGTCCACTAAAAAACTCTTCCAGTAATTAGACGTCTTTGGTAAATAATCCCCAAATACTTAACCAAAAGGTTTTTAAAATAAATTACATATATATTTTATGTACCCATAATTTTTAATTTTGGATTTTTTTATCATAACCAAAAAATATTGAATAATTTATTTGGATGTTATCAAAATATTACAAAAACACTAGTATTAAACAATTCCTTTTTTTAAAGCTTTTATTCAAATAAACAAAAACTTTATTCACTGCAAAGTAATAATTCTTAACTTTTGAGTTTCAAAATCACTTATTTTTTTTTACAAATTCAATTTGAAACCTTAAGATTTTACTGCAACAATATTTTATTTATCATAGATTGTATATCTATAGTTATAAAATAAATCCGGATAATTTAAAAAATTGATAATCTTTTTTACAACAACAATAGTTTTGATAATTATATAATAAGAAAAATTAAATTTAAAACAAAATTGAAATATTACCAAAACCACGTATTTATACAGGGTGTTTCAAAAAAAGGTGACCCCGTCTCTAGGATAGGAAGAAAACTAAAAAATAATTGGGTTTGCTTAATAAAAAAATTTCGTAACGCCATCCGTATTCAAGATAAAGGGCGTTGAAGAAAAAAAATGAGACCTCATCGATAAAACGAATACATGTTAAAAAATTGGGATTGAAGGCTTTCCTTTCTTGCAACGTTTCACAAAAATCTATTTTAATCGGTATATCTTGATTTTCTTTAAGTTTGCCATAGAAAACTGACATTTATTGATAATTATGACGATAAGTCAACAATAATTAGATTTTTTAAACCTTGTTATTTGTAAAATTAGATATTGTTATTCAAAATTTTAGTTTATAACATTAATGTATTTTTTCTTAAAAATTTTGAACACTTACTCTAATTGAATTTTATTTTAGGTTTTTAGTCTTTATTTTAATTTTCTTTTTGTGATTTTTTATTTCATTAATAACTTTATCATTACTTTATACCAGCATCGGTTATTACTACATAATTTTCAAATCAAAATATTCCGAAAACGGTACACAGTATCGAGTTTTACCAAGAGTACCTTTTTGGTGTAAAATTGAATGATGTTTAAGTTTACATAAAATTTTTATTAATAAATATAACCTTTAAAAAGTTATGTTCAATACTACTTGGTACGAACCGTGTAACTAGCGCCCTCTTTGAGAGTCAGATATAAAAACAAATTCATGGGATGTATCAGCTTCTAAAACATATTCGTATAAAATTTCATTACAATGTTTCCAGTAGTTTTGGCAAAATCGTAATAAATGTGTATAATTTTTTTTCTTCGACGCCCTTTATTTTGAATACGGATGGCGTTGCGAAAATTTATAACCAAGCAAACCCCAATTATTTTTTAGTTTTTTACCTATCCTAGAGACGGGGTCGCCTTTTTTTAAACACCCTGTACATATATTAATAATTTTTTTGTGTTTGTAAATTTGATGGGGGCAAAATTAAACAAAGACAAATAACCCGGAGACGAGTTGCTTGAAAATCAACATTCTTATCATTTTGAATGTTACATATTTCTTAAACGCTATAAAATGGTGTTATAACATAATTATTACGTATGTCGAGCATTAAAATTATCATCCTACATGGATAACTTTACTCTAACTTTGGCATGAAAGTGCGTAATTTTATTAATATCGTATATTTCATATCCTTTTTTTTTCGGATTTATTTACATCATTCGCATATAAATTATTTTTCAACCAAATATACAGAAAAGATATATCTACAAGTTAATAAATAACTCTAAGAATTAGACAACTTCCCAGAATCTGGATTAAACAGAAGTAATTTTTGATTTCTTGAATTTACTAAACAAATTCAATAATTTTTACTAATTAATACTAGTTCTAATATTTAATTGGTAAAAATTATTGCTATATTATTTGACAACGCGAAGTATTTATATTAAACGCGTTAATTTTTCTTTTTTTGTTTATTTGTATGAGATATTGTGTATTTATTCTAATTTGTAGATAAGTTAAACAAAATTAAGGCTAACGCTGATGAATAATTACGAGTTTTTATTTATTGACCCAAATTTTATAAAAGTAGTTTATTTTTAAAAAGTAATTTATATTCCCATCCTCTTGAGTTGAACAAAAATTTATCTCTTAATTTTCAGAGGATAAATTAAATGCCCAATGTAAAAATAGTATTTTTTCATTATACCTACCTAAAAACATTATATTTACATGCCTATTTAGCGCACCGAAAGCGGGCTTTATATTATTGACAGAAATCGCGCAAATTTTTTGTTTATTTTCTTAGTAACGGGGTAAATAACGCTTGTTTTTTGACAATATTTTGATATTTTTAGTGATAATATATTAAAAATTTGTGGTTTTCAGGTAGATATAATGAAAAGTATCGCTCATTACACGTCCATAACCGCTTTTTCCGTGCTTGCACGACTTTCCGTTTTTGGCTGCGCCTCACACGGAAATTTGTTGCGCGCGCACACGGAAAAAGCCTATTTTTTCGACTCCTAATGAAATATACTTACTATTAAACAATAATTACTTAATTCAATTTACGGCAAAACTTTGTTTTGCAAAAATAAATTTAAACAAAAAAATGATAAAATCGAAGAAACACAACCAGTTATAAATTCAAAAAGGTACTTTTGTCTAATTTTTATACTTTTACAAACACTTATAAATTAAGAACAACCTATTTTTTTTCTTTTTAATTTTGTTTAAATAATCACAAAATATATCGTAACAAATAATGTACAGTTTTTTCTGAGAAATTGCCCATCAAGTTCAAACACTTTAGCATTTAATTTATTCACTACATTAAAAAAGTTGCAGATTAATTTTTACTATGATCAAAAATTTTCGGGGGTGTCTATTATAAAAATGTAAACACTGTACTTATATCATATGCGTAGAATCATAAAATTTAGTAATGGAGCAATAATTTTAAAATCAAACCAATTTTAATTATTTACCTACATATTTTAAATCTTCTCTTTTTAGTTTTTGTTGTTAAATAAGTTCATTGTTATTAAAGTAAAACACATTTAAAAAATGTACCTATAAACAAATGTTTAAATTGCTTCTTTTTACTAATTTTTAAAGTAATAAAAAACGCATTTTACTTGTTTAATCTACAATAATCATTTGCAGCCAATTCTGGATCAGTAATTTTACTATAAACCTTTAAAAGAAAAATGTTTATTAAAATATTATTATTAATTTTTTACTTTTTATTTGTACGTTATAAGAAACATTTTTTGTGACACCACCCATGCTAGTTCTAATAAAATATTTCTGCATGCTTTTTCCGTAACACAAGTATACTAAATCTTGAAACAAGCTAACTAGAACTTTTTACAAAATTTTAATGTATATTTTAAATTTTTATTATCGTTAGCTTGCGAGTTGAGTGATTCTTAAAACACCACCACGGTTAACCCACTAATACTATGTCTTTTTTTAAGTTTGTAACATTACAAAAATGTTTTACATTAGTATAGGAAATTAATTAAAATATTCATAATAAGTGGTTACTATCAACTTCCCAAACTATAATATAAAATAAGTATTAGTAAATGTTTAAAACAATTAATTAATTTGTAAAGAATGAAAATTAATCCGTATTATTGTTGTTTTTTTATTATCTTGCAAATCTGGTAAACATATGTTTTAAGATTTATTTAAGAGGATTGATGTATGATACAAAAATTAAAAAAACATCATTAGATTGTGCAGTGGTGAATTAAGAATCATCCTACGAGTTTACCAATGATACACACATTTCTTAGAACAAAAATGCTTCACTGACCTTCTCCATTATTCCAAAATGAGAAGCCGATACCGAAGATATTCTCAGCCACATATTTTAAAAATATATAAAATATTTATACAAAAAATTTAAACCCGGGTTTAAAGTAGTTTGTTTTTTATTCACTACGGAAGTCCTTGAGCTTCCATTCAATTGCACGTTTTGCACTGGCCTCATAAAGTGTTTCTACCGGAGTCCAAAATTTAAAATTCGCGCAAATTAATAAAAATTCTATATTATCTACAATATAAATAAATAAACTATAAAAATGGATCTATTATCGCGTATCGAAACTAAACATATATTCGAATTTCATTATACACAAAAAAGGACTTAATAAGAGGTCATTACGGTTGTGTAGGGTAACGGGCTTCTTTCATAACATATCCACATTTGAGTTAATTTTTTCAGTAACATTAAGAACAAATAAATATTTTTAAATGTAATTGTATAAATCTGATTTTTTAATACCAGCTAATTTCGCCGCATGTTACCTATACATATAGGCATACCTACGTGAGTCGACTATATCAGAAAACAACTACTTTTCTGGCAATGTGCCTTGACGAACATTGAATTTTATTGATAGATAATCGTGCTAATCCCAAGCAGATGCTTGTTAAGTAGCGCTATGCGTTCGGTTCTTTATGTATCCAGTAAGGATAGTTGATTTGTCCCTTCGAAGGGCAAACGTGAGTTTGCCAAGACCTACCATATGTTGATAAGGGGCAACACCCCGAAACCGGTCCATAGGTGGTCACTTCGAGTGGATAAATTAAATAATTCTTTCTTATACTTAACAAGCATCTGCATATCACCTGAAATGAGATTATGCACGATTACATGTCAGATATAATTCAATGTTCGTCGAGGCACATTGCCAGGAAAGTAGTTATTTTCTGATATATTGGCGACCCACGTATGCCTATAGGTATAGGTAACATGTGGCAAATTAGCTTAAAAATCAGTTTTATACATTTTCATGCTTTTTTGCTGACAAAAATAATATACTTTTTTTAAATATTTATATTTTAATATTTTTAAATGTATTTCGTTACATTTTATAGATAGATTAATCATAAAAAAAGTATCTTTTCTTTTTCATATGTAAAAAACTTTATTAAAAATCATGCATATATACTTATGGTATTCTTAAAAAATTACAATGCTACCTTAAAGGTGGGATTACACGAGACGTTTAGGGTTTCATTACCGTGAACTATGAACTGGTAGTTTATACAAATCGTTAAACACGATTCTAAAACCCACGATTCCAGCAGCTCCAGTCCCGTCTTTATACTTAAGGACTATTATTTTTAATTTTATAATATTGTTTATACTATGAATGTTTTAATAAAGAACACAATCAATGCAATTTTTGTTATTATTTTTTTATATTCTGACTTTTATTCTGTTAGATAATTTACGGTAGTTCATTTCCCACATTAAGTTTAATGATTAGGCATTTTAACCAGCAAATAAAATTATAATTATACTTTATAAATTCCAATTAAATAAATTAAAAATTTTTATTTAATTTTTTTATACCATTATCTCTCTATTTACCCATGTATCTTTAATTTGAAATAGGCTTATTCAAATTACAGATAACGTTACAAAACAAAAATTTTCTTTATTATTATTACAAATTAATATTTAAGTTACAAATTCATGTCATCTTTACCCTTTAAAGAGAAACATTAGACTTAGATTTTTATCGTTAAAAGCCCAAAAATATTTAAATTAGTTGGGACTTTTTGTAACAGATAAATTTCAAAAACTTTCTACATTTATTTAGACTAAAAACTACTTTCGAATATAAATCATCCGAATAAAGCTAAATTATTCGCTAGCTTCAAACATTATTAACATTTAATTTCCATTAATTTTAATTATGATAATTCTGCTGATATAATAAAATGATTTTCTAAATAAATAATGGGCTGAATTTGTTATGTTAATGTGTCAACTTAATTAAAACATTTTAAAACCGTGGAAAATGGTAATTAAAAATTATTTATCAAATAATTAAACTGGTGTCGACAAATAATTTAAATTAATTTAATATTTATAACATTTTTTAATCCGCACAAATCACGTTGTTTAATAAAACCAACTATAAAGCAAAAACTAGGTTTATTAGGTCGTTATTGTTTTCAAGTCCACAAAATTTCATTCTATTTTCTTCTATAACAATCAGAAAAGTATATTATGTTAGTTGGGCTCTTAAGAAATAATGAGTAACAATGGTATTAGGAATTAAATTAGTAGAAGTTTTTATACTTAAAGTGCATGTAAAAATAATTTTGTTTGAGTGGGTTGAGAAATCTACTTTTTTTTTATTTAATTGACACACTTTTAATTAAAAATATGAAATTTTATGAACCTAAAAGTAACTTTATTCCAATTTAATTAAGTGGCATAAAAATAGTGTTTTCAAAACTAAGGTTAATAAATATATGGACACTTTTTTTACATCCCACAGTAGGTATCAATTAAATAAAATGTTTTTTTATAATTATGTTTAATTTTTATTAAAAACCCACTAAAAGATATGTCATGTAAGAAGCCCTTCTAAAGAGGTTCCAAAAAGGCCTTTGGCTGGTAGCAAAAGGCAAATGCAATGACTAACATATGTATTAAGGTACATGGTTTTTTTAATACGTATTGGTTCACTGCGGCGATCCTTGTGGACTAATATCATCGCCGCCCCCTTCAGATCCCCCTTCTCCTTTGGTCTTATTCTCCTTTTTCCACTTCATTCGTCGATTTTGGAACCAAATTTTTATCTGCCTCTCGGTTAGACAAAGCGCATGTGCGATCTCTATTCGCCGTCGCCTTGTTAAGTACCTGTTAAAGTGAAACTCCTTTTCTAACTCCAAAGTTTGGTACCTCGTATACGTTTGGCGACCTCTTTTTCTTTCTGCAATAAAAAAATTTGTTATTTAGCAAAAATATTGCAATATTTATTTTTTAAATAAAAAATGTAGAGTATTCATTAAATACTAATCTTTAAAAGAATACTGTAATCATTTAAAAAGTTATGTTACATGAGAGTTTTTTTTTTAATAAAAATAGCCGCAAAAAGGGTAGACCTATCGTGTGGGCCGCGGACGGCCCGCACTGCGACTATTAGATGGGGAAGGGATTATAGAAAGAAAATGATTGTGGACCCGCTTTTTAAAAAGTTGCAGGTCATAGTTCTCTGGAAAAACTGATTTTGGAAGCTTGTTCCATTCTGCAGCAGCCCTGTAAAAGAAGGATTCTTGATGGAGATTGGTCCTTGTAGTGTCAATCTTGAGAGTAAATGGGTGAGACTGATCAGCGTGCCGAATGTGGCCGATGGTGGTACAAGAATTTTTATTTCTCTGGAGCATCTGCCATGGAAATATCTGTAGAGCAATGACTGGTTTGTAACTCTTTTTCTATGTTCTAGAGGGTGAAGGGTATTTGTAAAAGTTGAGATGTTTATCAATCGAATGGCCCTTTCCTGAATGGAATCTAGAAGACGAAGAGAATACCTTGGTGCTGAACCCCAAATGTGCGAGCAATACTCCAGAAGAGGTCGGATTTGAGCCTTGTACGTCGTCAACAGTTGATCAGGAGTAAAAAACTTTCTAGCTTTCCACAGAAAACCCAGCCTCTGGCTTGCTGACTTTGCGATGTTAGCAACATGGTCATGCCAAGACATATTATTAGACACCGTGACTCCCAAAATCGAGATGGAGGGACTTGATTCAAGTGTATTTCCGGACATTGTAATGGAATAATTTGAGTAATTCATTCATTTAGTTATTCAGAGTGGTACTTAGACTTTACTTGACATGATAAAAATAAAAGTATTACTTTTTATTTCTTACATATTTGAAGAAAATTAAAAATATTGTGTATTTTTCATCAAGCGACACTTTCATATAAAACATAATTTTATGAAAAGCTTATCAAAATTCTGATATAAAAGAAAATATACCGCAAAATTTCAAATTTTCAGTTCTTCGTCATGTTGTTTGAAAAGTTGTATTACTATATTTTCGACACTGTTTTAGATAAAAAGGTCCTAGTATTAGCTGTATAATTCGTGTTATTAAATAAAAAAAAAACTTTGTCAAATTTTCGTATACCGCGTTTCATTTTGAAGGCTTTCATTATAAAAATTATTACCTGAAGCTCGCCGGCGACGGCCTGAGAGAAAGCAACACAAAAAAAATACGAAATTACAAGAAAAATAATTATATACATCAGTTTGAAGGGAGGTAAAATCGGCCTTGTGACGCCAATCAAAGTGGCCTTTAGGCGGTCTCAGCCTGTATCTCATATAATGAGTTTATAAATGATGCATAAATCATTTTCCCTTTTTCTCTCTCAACATGACGTTCTTGCGAAATTTCAAAATAGGTACTATACATAATAATTAGGATTAGTTAAGGTCATAGTCGTATCAACCCTGTGAAACAATGAATGTGATTACAAATTTAATAATGTTATTTATATTTTCAAACACTCCGAGTGTACTGACAAATCAATCTACAAGAATATTTAAAAAAAAAAAACATAAAATAAACCCAAAATAAGTAGGTGATATTTAAGTTTTTTTATAGCAAAACTTTGCTAGGTTAGATAATTTCTTATTAATATTGTTTAGCACATGATTTTAAAAATAAAAGGAACTTTTCAAAATAAATTTAAAATTAACAAAAATAACAAATGCGATAATAGTAAATATCAACCTCGAAAACAAAATGCATGACGACCTCAAAGGGGCCGATCAGATGCAACAGGAAACGATAACAGCGGCTTTCCAGTTAAGGAGGGTAAATTTACGAAAAAAAACAGCAAACAAGGGAATTACAATACAACCTCCGATTAAATAATAATAAAAAATGCCTTCACAACCAATTATAAAAAAGAATTACATTTTGTTTACATAATTATATTTAGGGCAAGATTCAGTTTGTATGTAATAATAAATAAGGTACAATATGAAATAAAGACTTGGTATTTAACATACATCTGCTCTTTCATCTAACCCCCAAAAGGAAGTCAAAGACAGCAAATAGAATTATAGAAAAATAATTAAAATTAATAATAAGAATAATAGTTTAGCAATTAATTAACCAAAGGAATATATTTTAATCGGAAAAATTAAATTATTATTAAGAAAAATAATACTCAAAGATAGCTCGTTTGAGTTTATGTAGTGATAAGTGACTGTAATCGTGACGTAATTTATTGACACAGTTAACAATACAATGGAGAAATTTAAGATAATTCATGACAGACAAAATAGATTTCGACAACTTCGGTCCACTGGAGATTTGCTGGCTTATGTCACTTAGCTCTGGACAAACAGTTTGGTGAATCCCGTGCAATAGCCTTGGATATATCTAAAGCCTTTAACCACGTTTGGCTCCAGGCATTGTTAAGCAAATTATCTGCCTACTGTCTCCCAACCAAATTGCGCCAATGACTCATGAGCTTCATGCAAGATCACTCCTTACATGTGGCAGTTGACGGTATTTCTTCTGATGCGTTAAAAACCAATGCCAAGGTACCAAGAGTTCCCTCCTGCCCCCTAGCCTATTTCTTTTACACATTAACGACCTTGGAAAACCACCACGAACCCCATTACAGTTCCGCAGACGACAGCACACTCTCAAATTTCACATCCTATCGATCACTTTCGGTGAATGATACAAATAGACTCAGGCAGAAACAGGTTGACTCCATCAATAGAGATCTTGAAGCAATCGTCGAGTGGGGAATCAAAAATCTTGTTTAGTTCAACGCCCAGAAAACACAAAGCGCCACGTTTTCCAAGAAAGTGAATTCCTCAAATCATTTCATTACAATGTCGTACAAGGCTTTAATCCGACCTCTACTGAAGTATTTCTCGCACATTTGGGGTTCAGCACCTAGGCATTCTCTTCGTCTTCTAAATTCCATTCAGAAAAGGGCCATACATAACATACATAAAGTCACGCCTTTTTCCCAAAGGGGTAGGCAGAGACCACTTCCTTTCACTTGCTACGGTTCTTACAAACATCTTTTGCTTCCTCTACTTTCATTAGCGCTCTCATACTTGCTCGTCAGTTGTTGGTACTCTTGACCTGGCCTTTCTTTAAAACAATGTTGATCTGATCAAGATATGTTCTCCGAGGTCGACCTCTACCGACTTGTCCATTCACACTCGCCTTATAAATTTGTTTCGTCAATCTTCCTTCCTTCAATGGCCAAATTAGAGGTGACATAATTATATATAAACGTTAAAGAGCTGGAGCGTCCTTTGAAGCTCGCATGTGAGCAGTTCGGCAAAGATGATTCTGATGTATGGATCAACCTGAGAGACAGTTATTTAAATCATCTTTAACTTTTTGTTAAAGAATATCCGACGTTTAATATTAACAAAAACTTGCAGATCCGTAGGGAGGCAGAAGATGCTCTTAAAGATAATGCTATTACTTACTTACTTACTTAAGAAATAAGTATGATATGCTCTTCGTTAAGTCAATGAAATAATATAATAAATAGTTGTGGAAAAAAAAAGGTTGATAAACAGCTCAACTCTCACAGATACCGTACACCTACTAGAACATAGAAGAAGAGTTGCA
Organism: Agelastica alni; assembly: GCA_950111635.1. Lineage (NCBI taxonomy): Eukaryota > Metazoa > Arthropoda > Insecta > Coleoptera > Chrysomelidae > Agelastica > Agelastica alni. The sequence goes on along the minus strand of OX467712.1, from coordinate 45,645,774 downwards.
GACCAGACATTACTCTACAGATATATCCATGGCTGATGAAATATGATTAAGAGTGTCAAATGCTTTCGAGTGGTCAAATAAGAACAACACAGTTAATTTACTCGCAATAAAAACTGCCAAAATATCATCAGATATTTTTAATAGTGCTGATGTACAACTGTGACCAGTTTTAAATCCAGTATTATGAATTTTTTAACAAGTGTTTCTAAAGTTGTATATTAAAAGCTTTTTCTAAGATCTTTAATAAAGTTGGCAATACTCTGATCTTTGTTCAGCTGGAGTAACAATCTTCCTGAAAATGGAGCCCAGGCAGGGGGACGACGAAAAAAAAAAGCTTCATCAGCCTGTATACTAGAGGGAAGAAGAAGAAGGATAGTAAATTTGTATGTTTGACAACTGACCTATGGCCCAACGCTTTATAAACATTTTATCGCAAAGTTGTCTTTAATATTTCATTAAAGATTATTAGATCCGTTTAAACAAATGATGTATCACTTGTAAAAATGTTTGTTCATACATAGGAGCTTATTTAATTAGAAGCTACTATTGCAAATCAAATTATAAAAGGTCCACATGTTTATACAAAATATTTTTTTTATAAATGGAAAAGATACAGCTAGGAATTATTATTAACTATTAAAATTACCATAAGATCCTGGGCGTGTCTACGCCTATGAGTACAATGCTATTAATGATGTGGATTAGTTATGGTATGATTATGTTTTTTAATGTCGGATTTGATGATGACGAATGGTCGAAAAAAAGGCAACCAATGGGACCGTTTCCAATTTGGAATGGACCATCGGAAATCGACTTGCATAGTTGAAGGAATAGAAAAGTTCGAAATACAACATGGCTGAAAATATAATTTTATGATGTTATTAAATAAATATCTCATTTGAACATAATTTCTGGATCAACTTTGTTCAAAATTGATTCCAAAGCGGACTTTTTTTTAAAGAAACTTTTAACAAATCGTCCCGCTTATTAATTATTTATTTGTGACATTTAAAAATTATAATTAATAATTAATGTTAAATGATACGATCATTAATGGTAATATAAATTAAGAAGCCAACAGCTACAAAATAAATAATGTTAAATATACAACTTGTTTTAATTATTACCTTACCACTACTAATTGTGCAGTTTCCAGTGTGGCATTATTTTGCAATTATAGATACTGATATGCGATTAGATGTTTGTATTTTATAACGATTTTAATTTACTGGATATAATTTGCGAGGAAGCAAACTAATTTATGCAAATTTATACATAATTTGCAATTAGCTACTAGTACTGTTGTGTCAAGCAAATGTTTACTTATTAAATTAATATTAGACGGAAATGTTTGTAAATTGATACGTTAGGTCGTTACACTTTAACAGCATTCTTTATTATGGTACGATAAAAAAAATATAAAATTTTTATAAGTTAGTGGTATACCTACATTGGTAACTATTTTCACAACTTTTTTTTAACAATAGAAATAATTATTGCTTTTTTTTAAAAAAGAACTGCATTTATTATTATTTTTAAGTTTTACTAATTTAGGTTTAAATATGTTGTACGAGTAGTTTCAAATTTTATAATGCCATTTTATAATGACAGAAAACAGAGTAACCAACAGTGAGATTGATATTCTCACTGACAGTCGTGCGGCCATTGGGGCCCTCGTGAGTTGCACCACAACATCATCAGTGGTGTGGGACTGCATGCAGGAGCTCACTGAGTTAGCGACTGCAAATAAGGTCACTTTTACATGGGTTCCTAGGCATACAGGGATAAATGGCAACAAGGTAGCCGATGAACTGGCAAGAAATGGGACCCTGGTGGGACCAAAAAGCCAGTTGGTCGTATTGCCGAAGCGAAACATGAATTGAAACTAATTCTTGAGCAAGAACATATCGCTCAGTGAAATGCAAATACTGGCTACATCAAGACAGCTGATAAAAAAACCTCGGCAGAAGAGGGCAGACGCACTCTGGACGATGGACCGGAGTAGACTAAGCAGCACGCTTGGCCTGATCACTGGCCACGTCGCACTAAGGGCGCACCTCTTCAAACTTAAGCTAGCGGCTGAGAAAAACTTCCGACTATGCGGCGAGGAAGAAGAGAGCAGCATACATATTTTATGTTGCTGCCCAATGCTAGCAATGTATACTTATCAAACCTGTGGCCGCATGATAATGGATCCAAGTGAACTAAATGAGACAGGGCCAGAAATTCTACGGTTTGCCAAAACCAGCGGACTGGAATTCTGATGCCCTGAAGACACAGCGGTAGTCACAGAGGATCAAAAGATCTAGGTGACATAGGTGCCTATACCAATGGCACAACCGCAAGAATGTAATGTTCTTCTTTTTCTTCTTCTTCTTACGTTAGGACTACGTCCTGTGTTTGCCTCAAAGGTTGCCCAAAAACAATTGGGACGATGAAGACCAGCTATCATACCATCTTTTTGGTGGGCGTCCAGTTGGGCGTGGTGTGTTGGGCCGCTTCTCTCTCACAATTTTTGCCAGCCTGTCGTTTGGCATTCTGCTAACATGGTCTCTCCATTCTCTTCTTCGGTTTCTTGCCCATCTTACTATGTCTTGGACTTCACATATTTCCCTTATCTCTTCGCTTCTTTTATGGTCAATAAGGTATAGCCAGTTATCGATCTAAGAATTCGCATTTCCGTTGATCTAAGAAGTCGCTTTGTAGTCGTGTTCTCCGCTCTGGTCTCTATCGCGTATGTCATAATCGGTCTTACACATGTCTTATATATTCTGACCTTACTTCTGGTACTCATGTGTTTATTTCTCCAGATTATGTCTCTCAAGAATCCTGAGAATGTAATGTTAATGGTATAAAATAATATTACATGAGTACGAATTTTTTTAAAATTTTTACAAAATATAAACAAGAATTATTCAATTAAATTCCAATTTTACAAATGCACACAACCAAAACTTTAATGATTGACAACAAAATTTAAAGTTTAAATTTTTTTTTACTTGATTTAATAAGAGGTACTTTGTTGAGAGATTATTTACATTTTGAATAGCAGTAAATGTTAAAGACGCTTTTATTTCAACTAGTCTTAATAGGTTGTATGTCCATTTTTTTCAGATAAGAAGTACACTTAAAGTTAACAATCCAAACGATTGTAAACAGTGGTGTTTTTACTTTGCTTTATATTTCGATGTGTTTTTTATTAAAATTAAAGCCAAAATTATATGAAAAATTAATTAGTAATTAATAATGAAAAAAAAACAACTAGTATACGCGGTAATGATTTTTTCTGCAAGCTTTTCAATTTCAGTGAAAATTAATTATTTCATCAAACAATCTTCATTCATCTTTCAAACTGAGTCATCGGTGTGCTATTACTTATTATCATGAGGGCAAACGCATTAATCTTCATGAAAGATATTTCTAAATGCATTTAAACTAATAAAATGTTCGGTTTTGGTCATTAAGTAAATTAGTTAGTTTCGAAAATAACGGAAACACATTTGAACTCTCAGGAAGTGCAGGGAGAGAAACATAATAAGGAAGGAATTCAGATATGTTTCTACCATTGTCCTCATTTGAAATCAATGGATCACATGACTTCAATGATAATTATAAGTATTTATTTACTTTTGACTCCAATGAAAATAACCAGCCTTTTAGCATTTTATACCTAATAATAAAATGTACAGTAGCTATGATAATTTTTGTCGAGCACCGATCCAAAACTAACCAACACCTTTTTCATTGGCTAAATGCAGAGCGATAATAAACCAATCTTCCTTGGTATTTTTATAATAATTATGATTACATTTTCTTATAGATTTACGTTGGTTGGTAATTGTGTATTTTCTTCGTGGTTTTTTTAAAGAAAGTTTACTTGTGTTATTGGCAAACCTTTTAGTAATTATTATTAGTTGATGCACCGTTATTACATGAATAATTATTTTTAGAATTTACTTTATGTATTTTAATATTGACATGTTTATTGTGGTTGAAGCGAAATACGTAAATCCTAAAATAAATTAAGTCCATGTCAGGAAACCTTTTACTTTAACTAATTTCTGTTTTCCTGCCGATTCATTTCTCTGGATGTTATTTTTTTCTTCACAACGGAAAAAGTGATCGGTAGGAAAACGACTTGGATACCGTGAAAAGGGAGTGGAAATCGAATCATCTAAGGGTTTCATTTCGGTGTGCTCTCAAGCGTTATCCGCACACATGCCAGTTTTTTTCCCTCCATCTCTATGTTTACGACGGAAACTAACATTCATCTTCGTCATTTCGTCTTTCCTTGCCCCTCATCTATGTTCCCAAGTCTCACCCTTACGTTTCTTATTAAGAAAATAGACACGGGGTTAGATACAGAAAAATTTATCTCTGTCTCGCAGCATTATGATAATTAATATTTGGATAAATATGTAACAGATATGTGCAGGAATACTGTTGAAGTCTTAATAGACTATTTATAAGAATTTGGTTTTCACTATATTTTACTTAATGTTATTGATTTTATATTAATTTTAAATTTACCAATATTTTTGGTATTTATTTAAGTTCATTTTGTACCACACCATCGCCAAAATTTATAGAATTTTTACCTACTTATTGTTAACCAGAAAAAACACGATTATTATAACAGTGATAGCATGTTTCTGAGATAATTGAGACCAGGCCCGGTCTCTGGTGCAACCGTCAATTTTTCATAATCTCGTGAAGGTGTTAAGGCAGACCTGCTAAAATGACTTTAAGACAAATTTTGATACGTTTTAGTTCGCGGAAGTATCCAGTTTTAAAATATTAACTCGATTCACACGTCAGTTATCGAGATATATGCTTGTAAAAACCCCTTATAAAAACCCCAACATGATTCACTCGCTGAGTTTTGTGTTTTTTGATTGAAATATGATTATTCTGGATGATTCTCGCGAAGAGGATAGCTGGAAAAGAGATTCGGAAATGCTGCAGAGTTAGCTAGCTACTGACTGACAAATTTCAATGTTTTCAGGTGTGTGCTTAGTTGAGAAGGTTTGCAATAATAAAAAAAAATCGTAAGGCAGTATCCATAGTTAATATCGTCTAAAGTAGCGGATTGTAAGTTTTACAAGGCATATGAACGATATGTAAGTATCTCATAATATAACAGATAGGCGCGATGGATAATCAAGTATTCAACTAGACCACTCCAGAAAAATAAAGCAGTCTGTAGGAAAGGGAACATTCTATAGTGGTCAGTTTTTTTTTTCCACATTTGTAAAGACTTTAAAGATTATATTGCCGCTGGAAACTTGTGAGTGATTTTCGGTGTTCACATATCAGTGTATGTGCGTGTTTGAGGAATGCAGGTTCACCCCTAAACCGCAATAAAAAAGGCTTGTTAAAGACTGTTTCGTCAGAAGAAAGGAGCAAATAATCTCAAGTTTATTTATGCAACAGAAGTAGCTTGGCGGGCGAAGAACACACAAATCTGCGCACAACGAAAACATTTGAATAACGATCCGATCGGCGACGACGAAATTTTCGGTAATCGTGAGTCTTAAGTACAATCGGAGGAAGAAGTTTACGAATGTAAAGTATATTCAGCCGAATATTTGTTATTTTAGAGGCTAGTCGCGCGCTAAGCTACTTCTGTTGCCATTGTACATAATTATGGAAAATATATAAAAAAATAATAACTCACTATCCAGAAGTAAATTAAAAAGCAATTACGAGTTTGGTTTTAGTTTTACATACATGTACAGTACATTTTAAGTAACGGGAGGCATTATTTGCACAATCCTTTTTTTACTTTTGATTTTTAAAGAAAGATAAACGTTGTGTTTTATAAATAATTACCGGAATATATTGAAACAAACACGTGTGATTCGTTATTAATATGTTTTTCGGTTTAAACATTTTTAGTGTCGCAGCAAAGAAATGTCGAAAAATTCTTTTTCGTTTTTTGAACTACAAAAACCGCAGGTTGTTTTGAAGTTTAGTGAAGTGATTAAAGTCCGCTCTGCAGTGGCCATTAATAAAAGTTAAAAGTAAACTTTTTAAATTCTGTCGATTCCCAAAAGGTTTCCGTTATCTAATTAACGATATTAGATTTGGATGCAGCGCACACCGTGATGAACGCTGCTCTACCCCGAACAAGACGTGTAATTATTTTAACCCAGTCTGTTCTGAGTTTGATTTATTTCAACACAGACATGAACTCTGATTAGTTCGATGCTTCTTTAATTAACGTTGGCTTCAGCTTTTTATTCTCGGTGAATACTTTCTGTGCTCTCTCTGATCTGCGTTGGGACGCCTATTTCAGATGGACCGATTTATCAACTGTCATACCTGGCAATCTGCGCTCACCTATTTTCTTCATTTTCAAATGCAACTCGCGTGCAGCAGCGTCTCTTACACAGACGAAATAATATTTACCCGTATGGACACACTACCAAAACGATAGCCGAATAATTTCATCGCGAAATAAAGTCCAAAATAATATTCGTACATAAAAAATGACAAATATACAAGTACAAATATTGAGAAGAGCTCTTCCAAAAGGAGAACGGTGACTTTAAATAAGGGAACTCACTTCTTTGTTTTTCTTTCTTCTCATGACATGGGATAGAATTTCATTTATATATCTAGATATCTAGAAAGTTATTTAGATATTAACGTCCAAAAATCGTCATTTTTATCACTGACTAACCTATAGATCAAAACTCTAACCCAGTTCCAGATTATCTAAAAAGTTCAAATTTGGCATCCAGATAGGTAGTTGGGTAAATACAAAGGAATAAATCAGAAACTAGTAAAATATTGTCATTTTATTATAATTTTTCAATTAATTTATTCTATTAGGAACACTTACTTATAGTGTCTGTAATGTAAGAATCAGCAATCAAAATTTATGAAAGCCGGTCTTTATGTGGATTTTAAGGTCTTTACGTGAATATATTGAGTGAAATACCACCCTTAATTTTTTTTTTATTCAAACATATCAGTTTTAGTCCTTATAACTAAGAGTATAGTCGAACTTTCGTATTTACTATGTTATTAACTGGGATTTAGTAAGAAAATATAGAAAATTACACAAAAAAGACAATTATACCCCGAAAAATACTGTAGGATAAAAAAAACTATTTGGTATTAATTTTATTATGAATAAGTACCTACTAATAATTTCTGTACAAAAAGTAATGATATCCCATCAAAAACATAAATGTGAAATGAGAGCCAAGTTCAATATTATGATATATGCCTTGGTTGATGACTTCAACGACAAAAGAAGTGAAATCTGAACGGGTGCCAAGTTTAATGGTCAGTCCTGAAATTTATTTATAACAACATAAAATATTTTATAACAACTCAGAATATCATTTTTTCTAATAACTTTTCTAATATATTGAAGCCTAAGGTCTGACTCGGCTATTATTAAATACCTGCTAAATCAGTCATGGAAGAGATCTACATTGGTAGATCAGAAATGTACAAGATATACAATAGCGGCACAAGCACACCCGTGCTGATTGAGCAGTATTTTGATTGTTCTATCAGTAAGGTATGATTTCAAAAGCTTGTAGTAGGAAATATTCTCTTTTATTTTATAACGGAGACCAGCATGCTTAACTAATGTCTAGGAAGACTGATTACGTGTGACTAAATGTTTCTCCTTTATCTTCAGAATGTTTTTGTCTTGCTAATAATAAAGAAAACGAAAAACATAAATAAACAGCCTAACAGCTAGGTCAGCAAGCGGGGTAATAATTATTTGTTAGTTTTAGTATCCGATAAAATATGCTAAACAATAATTTTATTTTATGTGATCGATAAATGTTCACATATTATAAAGAATAATATTTCTTGCATGATTTAATAAGTTAGTGCGTTTTGATTTTTAATTTAATGTAATAAAGTTAGTACCTACAATCTACGCCGCTGGTTATTAGTGCATTAAACTTCACCATTTTCATGTTAAAGTTACAACAAAAGTATACACATATTTTTTTTAGTCAGTACAGAAGAGGAATTCGGGCGGACAAGTCTTCTAATGTCTTAGATGTCATGGTTTGTTAACCAATTTCAAAATAATATGGACAGAGATTTATCTACAACGATTAATTTATTTATTTGTAAAATATCTTGGAATTATATGTTTTGTGGAATGCATTTAAAAAATAATACAAATTTTAAAGAAAAGCTGTATTTAAAAAAGTCAACATTTCAATACACAAAAAGCCGTTGAGGCTGAGATGTAACTGGTAAAGGACTAGCAACAAAGAAAGAGAAAAAAATAAGGTCAAGGAAGTAACTAAATGCATACTACATACATACATACATATAGTCACGCCTTTTTCCCGAAGGGTTAGGCGGAGACCACTTTCTTTCACTTGCTACGGTTCTCACACACATATTTTGCTTCCTGTACTTTCATCAGTGCTCTCATACATGCTCGTCGGTTGTTGGTACTCTTGACCTGGCCTTTCTTCAAAACAATATTGATATGATCGAGATATGTTCGACCACTACCAACTTGTCCATTTACACTCGCCTTATAAATTTGTTTCGTCAATCTTCCTTCACCCATTCTTTCACGTGTCCAAACCAACTAAGCATTTCTTTATCTATCTTTGTAACCACATCTTCTTTTACACCACATCGTTTTCTTATCTCACTATTCTCTACTTTATCCAACCGAGTCATCTCGGCTTTACTTCTCGGACTACTCATCTCCACAGCATTAATTCTATTTTCATGCTTCTTCTGCCAAACCCAACATTCACTACCATACATAAGTGTAGGAACCAAAACTCCTCTATGCACTGCCAGATGTGCCTTTTTTGACACTTTCTGGGTGTTTATAAAGCTATGCAGTACCCCATTCATTTGTTTTCTTGCCTCTCGTAAACTTTAAACCCAGGTATACAAACTCATTTACTTGTTCCACTCTTTCTTCCTTAATCAGAACTTCACACAGTTTGTCATGCTTTCTTCTCTTTCTAAAAACCCTTACTAGTCTATGCACTGCCACACGTGCCTTTTTTGACACTTTCTGGGTATTCATAAAGCTATGCTGTGCCCCATTCATTTGTTTTCCTGCCTGCACCCTTCGCTCTATATCACTGTCATACTTTCCATCTCTCGTAAACTTTGAACTCAGGTATACAAACTCATTTACTTGTTTCACTCTTTCTTTCTTAATAAGAACTTCACAGTTTGTCATGCTTTCTTCTCTTTCAAAAACCATTACTTTTGTTTTGCTTGCATTTATTATAAATGCATACTAGTGTAAATTAATGAGGATAAATCGAGTAATATCAACAACATTTTCGTTACTATAAGAAGCACAGATACATGGATTTACTATTTGCTCACAAATAACCAAATTTGGGATCGTCACCAGCCAACAAGAAGTATATAACAATTTAAAAGTAAAGTTTTTTTATGCATCAGCTTTAATGATAATCACAGATTACAATTAAAAATAGATATGATGCTGAAAACAGAAATCATTATTAAATGCAAAGCAATAGAAACTGAAGTGGACCTAATTCTCATTAAATATCGAAACGTCACAGAACATATTTTTCAACCCAAATTCTGCGTTTGTTGTTTATTTCAAAATGCAAATATGCATAATTTTAGTCAAAAAAAAAATAATAAACAACTCACAGCCATGTAACTCTATGCAAATATAATACAAACATGTCCCCGGTTTAATTAAATTTAATTAATTTTATTTGCATATTTTGCAAATGACATTGCATGACCAATGAAAAGCTGATAATGAAATTAAGGAGGAATTGTTTTTACCCGAAAAAAATATATTTGCCATTTTTGGGGAGGATTAATATTAATGTTTTATTCTAAATTAACATTATTTTTAACGATAATGTATACTCACGAAGAAAAAATGATTGCAACTTTTATATTGTAATACATCGAAATATTAAGTATTTGGCATGCCTCATCTCTATCTAGTGGTGCAGGGTGAGGCGAGGCTCGGTGCATCCAAACTGCAGGATACATACAACAACCCGAACGTTTGAACAGGACACATGAGTATCGTCAGAATTGTGATCGGGAACGCGTTGGAAACGAGGACGGACCACATTTCGAAACGGTACTGCTTCAATGACCAATTCAAGGTGCTGATACCAAACGACTCCCAGCTCAAGAACATTCTACAGCGGAAAATCTGGTATATAGATGAATCCAAGACTGAGAATAAGGCGGGCGCAGTGTTCTCCAGGAATCCAAACACTGGCATCAACTACTCGTTGGGCACTCACACCTCCGTATTTCAGGCAGAGGTGTACGCCATCCTTCAATGCGCGAAGGAGAACAACAGGAGAAATGTTGAAAACGCGCATATCAACATCTTACCAGACAGTCAAGCAGCACTTAAGGCCTTGTACATTAAGGAAGTGACTGGTATGGAACTGCAAAGAAGAACTAAGGACGCTGGCAGACCGTAATCACGTCAAACTGATATGGGTTCCAGGTCACCAGGAAATTGCAGGTAATGAAAAAGCAGACGAACTTGCAAGAAGAGGTTCGGAAACTCCCCCAAACCGTAAGCAGATGCTAGGGGTACCGAAGCGTACAGTAAGAGTGTCTGTAAAAGACTGGATTGGGAAAAAAAATTACTGGGAAAGTAGACCAGAAAACAAACACGGGAAAGAATACATCAAAGGACCGTGTCAAAAAAGGACTGTTAGCAATGAACAGAAATCAGCTAAGAATCACTACGGGGCTCTTGACCGGTCACGCACCAGTAAAGAAACACCTCGACAAAATGGGACTGTATAAAGGAGACCTGACCTGCAGATTGTGCGGCAATGATCCGGAAACAGTGAAACACATACTGTACTGCTGCGGGGCACTGGACCGCAAAAAACAGACAATTTTTGGGCAGTCATCTGGTGACCAAGAACTATATTGCTCCCACCCAGTACAGCACTTGTACAAGTTACGAAAGTACTGGACTGGGTACAATGATATAAAACCACATAGGCAAGATACAATGGGCCAATAGGCCTAAGTGTCACCGAAGGCAATAGCCAGACGGACCTAAATAGGGGTGGACTTTTTAGTGAGTAGATCTGACACAGTCAGGGAAGCCATACAGTAGACCTTGCGCTTTTTTACTCATAACCTCTCCGTAAAGGATTTGGCATCCACTAAAACTAAACCATACAAGTTTATGTCATGTATTATCGCGTCACTCTTCTTGACTTTTTTCTTAATTGTTTTTTCTTATTTGTTTCTGTTTTTGCACCAATTCGTCATGCTATTGATTCGATTCGATTTACATCGAAAGAGGCATTTCTTTAGTCAAACGTTTAAATGTATCAAGAACATTTTTTAAAGACATACTTGATCATATATTTTTTTAGATATCTTTGAAAAAACTATTAAATAATTTTCTTTTAATTTTTTTATATTTACATAAATTCCTTCACAATCTTGAATAGAATTTGGTGTGTATATATATTGGATTTATTCTTTTCGGTTTTCTAATGTATAAATGAATATAATACCATACATTTTTTGTACTTGTTACATCATTACATCCACGGCAAATTATTTAAAAAAACAACGATATTCGAGCAAACTTTACTCACAAAATTTTGTTAATGTTTCTTTTGAATTTCATTTACATCAACAGAACCAAACAGAGATATCACAGGATCACAAAGAAACGTGACAAAGAAATATGAGTTTTTATTGTGCGTCGACATACAATTGCATAATCTGCGGAATAATAGCTACGCTTTCCCATTTTACATTTTGGGATTTATTTATTCTGTTCTGTGTTCCATGGAGGCCCCCTACTAACAATAAAAATGGGGGAGAAGAATGTGGCGGACATGAGATCATAGTCAATGAGCCGAGAAATATGAAAAAGTCTAGTAAATTCAGAAAAAAACACAAAAAACATTTAAAACTAGCAAAATAATAAAAAAGTTTGACTTAAAAAATTGTGACAATCAAGTAAAAAAATTTAAAGTTGCATATTTTGGGAGAATGACGATAAACCTTTTTAACAATTTCATCTTGCAAAGAATTAACAACTGATTTAAAGAAGCTGTTACCAAAATTAAATTATTTTTAAAAAAAAAAAGACAAACATAAAAAAGGAAAGATTGCTAAGCAATTTTTTATTAACTAGTACTTTAATGATTTGTATCCTACTTTGGATTTAATTTACGTATTACACGGTGCAAATTGTTACAAGATACGGAGGACTGTACCTACTGTCAGAAACATGCACAGAGCTGGAGGATGGAGATGTAGATGAAGAGTAGACGGTGCTAAGATACCAACGGAACCCCCATTGATTTCCTCGTGGAAATTCCGGCATGGATTAATCTAAGGCTATAATGTGCTTAGCGAGGCACAACTAATGTTTAATAAACTCAGGCAAGATGATACCTAAGCTTTTGCAGGCAATCAAGAAAGAGAATGATAATGCCACCCTTACAACAAACCTAACCTACGATCTGAATAAATATATGGATTCGTACTGGAGTTGAAGGCTTAAAGAAGTATGAAATAAAATATCTGAAGCTTTAAGATATCAAATTTCTCATGATTTTAGCTTCTTGAAGATCTAACTATAAATGAAAGTTGTTAATAAATCTTCTATCTCTCTACGACGTGTCAATAAAGTAAGATTCTTTATAAAGTCTTGGTCAGGTTCAAAAGAGCTTTCACAATGACATAATTGACACACCCTAAGTTACCACAATCTTTTACTAAGGATAGGTTCATATTATAGTCACCTCAGTATCTTTGTTCTTCCAAAAAAGCACAATTTGACGAACAACGGCTAAGTTCTTCGGGTGCATTTTCCTTCAAATATAACAAAATAGTTACGAAATCAGTCTTATATTAACATTATTATTCTAGATGGTACCCGCGTTTTAGTCTGTGTAAGATTAGTACTTCGTGTAGCTCATTTTCTTCTCTAAGGAATTCATCAAACTATATTTATACCAAAATTTAATACTCATTCGTGTGCTTACATACATAACTCGTGAATTGCGCTCGTTTATAGCTTACACACTAATATATTAAGGATGCCTTTATCCCATTTATATAGTAAATAACTAACACACTTGACACTTGACTTGACACTGACAAAGAAACTTAAAACTTACAGGTGTCTTACAGGTATGTAGCTAATTTGATTTTAACTAATGTTATTTTGATTTCTGATTGCTAACATCCATACAAACATACTCATAAACCTTCGCGTTTATAATAGAAGTAGGTTCACAAAATATCATTATAAAATATAGCCTTTCTGTTATTCTGATGTATAAGCTACATTATTGTTAAGTTTCATTAAAATCTATTCAGTAATTTTTGCGTGAAAGAGTAACGAACATCCATACATACATACATACTCACTTTCGTAGGATGATTAATTCTGGATTTTTATCAATACCAAAGTACAGAATCTTTCCATAATAATAAATTTAATTGTCCTAAGAAATATTAGCAGCAATTTGTAAATTTAACATTAACAGATAAAATTTTTATGACGTTTTAATGAAAAAAATGTTCATTGTTTTAAAAAATTTAAATCGTCTAGCTCACCGACTAATGGCGACGGTGTAGAATATCTAACATGGCGGTTCTATTCCCGTATTTTTTGACGGGTTGTTCGTAGGTATACATTTGACATGGGTCTGACGTAACTAGAATGGAAACAAGAATCGGGTTGCATTCATCAGATAAGTCACAGTCTGTGGGTCGGAATAGGGCCACCGACAAAACCATCAGTCATGTGAACCGACAGCATTTCTAATTAAGAACGAACACTTTGCTCGAATCATTGTAATGGTGGACTGGTTGGTCTTTTTTTATTTTTTGAGGTTATTGTTCGATTTCTAACGTATATTTTAGACCGTTAATTATCTAATTATTTTTATAATTATCGCAGAAGGTGAACGTTCTACATCTAGCGGCGATGATTTTGGTAAAAAAAAATGAACACAGAGTTTAGGTAATCGAAATATGCTATTTTGAAAACGCCATCCTAATTTCACAAGAGGCGTAGGCCAATAATTTATGTGATGTTATGCAACCAATGCGATATATTAACATACGAAACATTTATTTAACAGTAAATAGATTATAAACTTTTTTAAAATTAACTCCGAAATATGATCAGTATTAATGACCATTACCTTTTTAGAATGATAATAGTTTTGCATTTTAAGGTCGTATAACACTAGGCATTGTCTTGTACTAAATTTTAAGCAAGAGCATGCATGATATTGCAATTTTTCGTGAGTATTTATATGTATACGCATGCGTCTTGTACATAAATTTTTTTTCCTGTAATGGAAGCGTGAAACAAATTGTGGCGGGAGTTTTGCACCGTTTGAAAACTAACAGCAACAAATACTGTTAACCAAAGAATTGATAAATTAACGATTGGTGGTAAAAGAGCTATAATCAGACAGTTATTATCAGTTGCAACAGATGCAAGCATTTTTTACAACTTCGATTTTAGGAACAACAATACAAACACACCAATGACTGAAAATTAAAAAAAAAATGCTCTTATTACCGCCTAAGCCCAATATTCTCTACTTCATTACTTATATTTTCCAGAGCTGTAATTTGTGAGTATTTGTTTTTATATACCTTGGTTTTTATTTCACCGACCTTGATCCCTTGTCCAAGACAAAAATTTATAGGTAAAATTAATGTTTGACACTTCTAGTGCACAAGTAAATGCATATGCTTTAGTAATTCATCATTTGTCTAAAAAAATGTGCCACTATGTGGGAAGTAAGTAAGTGTACATTGTACAAGTGGATAACAATAGGATAACCTGAAAAGTTAAAAGTGCTACAGGAGACAGTTATTTAAGGCAATGTCCATACAAGTATCTTTATGCAATGAAAAAGACTGTCACTTTATAATTTCCTACAAAAAAAAACTCTTTGTACTCGTAAGACCTATATTGTTGTCCAGAAGAATAGTTCTCAAAAAAAAATGGAGTACAACAGCCCCAAAGGTAAACAACGAAAAAGTTCATTATTAAAAGAAGAACACTCCAAATTTGGTTTTAATAAAAGTTTATACAGGGTTCATGGATTGGTGACAAAAGAACTTTTTGAATCTAAATAAAAATTTTAATCCGAAACCATAGTCGAAAATTTCTAATAGGCATCCAAAGACTTTTGAGGATATGAAGTGTCTTCTAATAAATTAAAAAGTTGTGATCTTATTTGCAAGATTTAATGTTTGCCGGTACTACAGGTTGAATTCCAGATTGTTGCTAAACATTTACAAGATTTGACTTTCTGTACTCTGTACTGTACTCGTAAACTGAAAAGAAACATCCATTTTACAACTTTTTCCCAATAAATACTTTCTGATCAATTTATTTTTTAAAGTTACAGTAAGTTAAAAAATCGCAACTTACTTTGTCAAATGTGATTATTTTTTAGAATATTATCATGCTTTAACACTTTTAAACTTATCATTTGATATTTTTAAATTAGATAATTATTTGTACAGGTTTTGTTAATATTTTTTATTTATAATGACTCGGGTCTTTTCTAATACGTCCCCGCATTTTTATTTTTTACAGACCCATGCAAGAATTAATTTTATGAAAACTTGTGAATCTGTTTTCAAGATAATATGAATTACATGTTATAACTTATTATTATATGTACTTAATTGGCTAATTATTGTTACTTCCTGTTTTAATAAGATATTTTTATACGAAATTATACTACCTAATATGCATAAATTACCGCATATGTTTGTTTCTTCTTTCATTCTTTCTCTCTCTCGCTTAATTACATTACCCCAAAAAAAAAGCAAATGTTTTTAGCTTTTTATGTTTTTTTTTTGTGTTTTTTTTTATGCGCAAGAATGACACATGTTAACATTAAAATATATTGTACTCTTTTATTAGGTGCTATTATTTGAAAAAATTCGTTGAATGTTTTACAGTTTTGCGTAACATCCTTGCGCAGGGGCCTTGCTAATCTTCTCTGTATCGTTACAATTTACATGAAATATTGTTAAAAAAAAGACCCAAACTTGTAACGCGATACAGAGAAGATTAGCAAGGCCCCTGCGCAAGGATGTTACGCAAAACTGTAAAACATTCAACAAATTTTTTCATATAAAAGCACCTAATAAAAGAGTACAATATATTTTAATGTTACCATGTGTTATTGCGCAGGGGCCATGTTAATCTATTCTATATCAATCCAATTTTATTATAAAAAAAACATAAATCATAATAATTATTGTTGTTAAATTTGATAAATCAAATAAATAAATTAGGCTCACGTTCAGTAATAATGAATAAAAATTAACAAAATTAAAAATGCGAGGTTGCTACCAAACTTTACATGATCACCCGCCGGGCTAATCTAAAGATTGGCCGAAAATTTCATCAAAATCGGTCTAAAATATGTTCCTCTTCTTCTTCCATCTCTATTTTAGGCGAGTTGTCTGTTCTAACTTCGTCACCACGCTTGTACAGGTGTCAAATTGTCACTCCATCTTTTTCTAGGTCTACCTATGCTTCTGTGACCTAATGGTGATTTGTCGCGTGCTATTTTTACGATTCTTGTGTTGTCCATGCGGTTGATGTGTTGGTTCCATTCATTTTTTCTACCCAGTAGCCAGCGATTCACATCTTCCACCCCGCACGTTCTCCTAATATTATCGTTGGTCCAGCCGTTAGCTATGGAAAAAAAATGAAAATGCGGCGACGTATAAGAAAAGACCCAATGACTCTTCTTAAAAATTAAACATTGTTGATTACAAGTATCTATTTACCAAAAAAAAATAGCCGATTTTTTATTAAAGGAGGTAATAGTATATTTGCTGAATTGGGTTATATAAGAATATTATTAAAACCTGTTGAAATTAAGTGTAAATAATACGGCATTAAAATAACGGTCACCGCAATCTTAAACTCAATGATCTGCAAAAATCAAAAGGAGTTAATATTATGTTTTGGTGCGGTTGTGGAGAGAAGCGATTAAACTAATAAAGTTGGAATTTACATCTGTTGGCAACCATAAGCACGGGTAATAACAATATAACCGCCGTGGCACGGTGTGTGTATATAGCCAACTTGTTGAGCGGAATTTATGAAGCAAGGATGCGCTCGTATCGGCGTCGTGTAAATCCGACACCGCTCGACTATGCCATTAAATAAGCATTCCGGTGATAAATTGTGACGCGATGAGATTTGATAGTGTTGTAAATTATTTAATCATTTTCCTCCTCATAGGGACTTACTATTATTAGCTTATTAAATCGTTATAAGCATTCTCGCTATAATTTGTAATACATTGCGTGGAGAATCGTAATAAAACGGTAAACTTTATTTTAATACCAAAATTGTTAGCACTATTACTGGTGAGTCGACAAACTCAAAAAAAAATACACAAAAAACGTGTTGCTACCTTAATGCACAAAAAAAATTGCCCAATAATTTAGCCCCCAAATTACGCGACTTTGATTAAAATAATGCACCATGTTATTTCCAATATTTTAAAATTGCTTTTAATATCAACAAAATTAAGAGCAAACACAGTAAAAGCTCTTTATTCACGCTTTCTTTATTCGCCTTTTTACTATTCGCGACTAAAGATTTCTCTAATCAGTACATACGTCGTCAAATGGACTAATAAAAAAGTAAAATATACCTTATTACAACTATGCCTAAAGTATCCTGATATGAATGTTATGGAATGCTGGACGAAATTTAACATAGCAAAATACATCGTAAACATAAAATAATTGCGAATGGAATATGACGAGATGGGTTCGATCAGATAGAATCAAGTGACATTCAGGAATTGCTTGAACCGCAAGATGAAGATTTTAGTGAAACCGACTTGGAGGAAATGTTAAATTCACAGTCCATAAAAGAAGAGGCTTCAACAAGCACTGGAAACGTGACATTTAATTTGAAAAATCTTAGTGAAGGTTTAAGAATGGCGAATGAGCTTTGTGATTTCTTTATGAAAATTGAACTGTCTATGGAACTAAGTCTTATTATTAAGAGGCAAATTGCTAATGCCACTGCTGAATATCAGTCTGAATTGAAGAAGCTTTTCAAAACTGCCAAGCAGGAAAAATTACATAATTCTTTAAACCTTTGCCCAAGCCTAAAGATAACATTCAATCAATATGGTCAAAAACTTCAATTAAATTGATTTTTTTATATATATTTTTTTATTTTGTCACCTATAATCCCAAAAAAGTGAATTCCTCATCATATCATCCCAACACAATATTCGGAAATACCCTTGAACCAAGTCCCTACATCCCGATTTTGGGAGTCACGGTGTCCAATAATATGTCTTGGCATGACCATGTTGCTAACATCGCAAAGTCGGCAAGCCAGAGGCTAGGTTTTCTGTGGAAAGCCAGAAAGTTTTTTACTCCTGATCAACTGTTGACGACGTACAAGGCTCAAATCCGACCTCTACTGGAGTTTTGCTCGCACATTTGGGGTTCAGCACCTAGGCATTCTCTTCGTCTTCTAGATTCCATTCAGAAAACGGGCCATTCGGTTGATAGACAGCTCAACTCTCACAGATACCCTTCACCCTCTAGAACATAGAAGAAGAGTTGCAGACCAGTCATTGCTCTACTGATATTTCCATGGCAGATGCTCCAGAGAAATAAAAACTCTTGTACCACCATTGGCCACATTCGGCCGAAGAACTCGGCACGCTGATCAGTCTCACCCATTTACTCTCAAGATTGACACTACTAGGACCAATCTTCATCAAGAATCCTTCTTTTACAGTGCTGCTACGGAATGGAATAAGCTTCCAAAATAAGTTTTTCCAGAGAACTATGACCTACAATTTTTTAAAAAGCGTGTCCACAATCATTACCTTTCTATAATCCCTTCCCCTTCTAATAGTCGCAGTGCGGGCCGTCCGCGGCCCACACGATAGGTCTACCCTTTTTGCGACTATTTTCATAAATAAAAAAATATAAATTACCATTCCATATTTACGGTTTCTGTATTCGCGGCATATTTACGGAACATATACCCCGCGAGTGAAGAGCTTTTACTGTAACACATTTATAGTATAATTACGACCCCAGTCAACAAAGTTGGATTTCCCGGCGGATGTGATATAACACATCCGTCAGGGCATCTAACATTCTTGCCGTGTGTTGTATACTATTTTTCTTGCTCCCCAAGCCAACAGTAAAGTTAAATAATTAATATTAAAATTATTGAAATAGCGTATGATATCTCACTTGCTTTTATTTTTCACTAACAACAATGTAGGAGGGACATTGTTGATTTTATTAGGATGTAAGATTACGTTTAGCCGAATGAATACACAAGCTCTGTAGACTGCCATCGTACCCAACCATGCAAAGTAACCCACTCTGGTGGGAGCGCGCTGTACTTTAAACTAACCGCAGTAAGCAGGTCACAAAAGTCGTTCTTTCAGGACTGAAATGCGGCCGAAAATACCGTACTTTTAGCTTGGGACGGAAGAAAAATTAATTTAATTAAGTTTGGGCATACGTATGAGTCTCAATAGGTAACTACTGGTTAATAAAATATAAATAAATTGACACCCAAGTTTAAAAATGTTTGAAAATTAACAAACCTATGAGCATGAAAATTTTAATAAAAAAATGTTTCTTAAGTTAATTTTGAATAAATTAATCGTGTAAATGTGGATGTTGCCTGCAACAAAATTTGACACTATAGTAAAGAAACAGTAAAATTTACCCTGTTTAATAATAAACAATAATGTTGTTTATGATATAAACATTTTTTAAGTTGGTTAATATTGTCGTTATTCTACTGCCAATTACGTCCATACCCCTCAACAAAATTTTAACTTTGAGGTACTCACTCAAAGCGAAATTTAACATTCTATAGTTTTAATAATAGATGAATTTTCAATTGGATGCCTTGTATTTAAGTTATAGGCCAAAAACTGAAAAAAGTGCCAATATTTCGTGGTTTTTCGGCCACACAAAACTGTTTCGAAAGTCGAAAATTTGGATTTTTCAAGGACTCATTTATTTCAACTATAAAGTACCCCGTTCCTGGGCTATAAAATCAACAGATCAAATTGTAATAAAAAATTGTTTGTCTCATGCATTTTTTTTTAAATTATTTTAAATTCGAGCATTTACAATTACCTATTAGGTACATAAAAATGGTGTGTTTATAATTTAAAAAATGAATAATGAATAAGTAAAATATAATTGGGGTAGATCCAATTATTTTAACATTAGGCTCGTTATTTAACTATTTTACCCAAACATTTTTTTTAATTTGTGAACCATCATTGTTGTATTAAAATAATTTTCCAAGCTTTTATTGATATCGCAAAAACGTAAGTATTTAAAATGGTTTGTATATTGAATTATTATCTTTTTATTTTATTTTATAGTTTATCCATACCCTTGATGCATTTTATTAAAAAAATAAAAGATTTTAACAATAGTAATGTTTTTATTGAACTGTAAGTGAGTTGTAAGTAAAAGAGCAGAATAAAAAAAAATAGACCAAAAGTACTAACCAATTTGGAAATAAATTTAAAGTCAAAATATGTAACCAAAGCTTACCTATAACTACACACACAACAACTAACGCAATACTGATGGTAAGAAGTACCTAAGTTAAACTATTTAAAAAAAAATGACAATACTGCATCAGGTACCACAATAAATCAGTGGGGGTTTGTTTATTACACGTTTAAAAGAATATGATTACCATTTTTGCTGGAAGTATTCTTTCCGTTTCCCACAAATATAAAAATAATCTCAAGTCTTGACAACATTAATTTTTCATTACAAAAATATACTAAATTAATACGATGAAAGTAACAAATGACTGTAATAATTTTTGGCCCTCTAAACAGTGTTAAATGGCAAAAACTGCATTATGTTGGGTTAACCCGACCCCCCGCTGAAAGGGACAGTCTTACGTAAGATTGAGACATTCAACGACGAATAATGGTTATGCAAAATTCCACCGCAAGTTCAAAGAAACATCATAAATTTTCCGACAATAAATGTCAACTTCTTGAGTTTACAAGGCCGGTAACTGAATAACTATATCACCTTTCGCAAAATGTTTTATAACGATGCAACTTTTCTGTTCTCGGTAGTTTTAGTTTGGCCCTATTTGAACCTTACTGTGTAACGAATAATAAGAAATTGTCTCGACAAGAATTAGTAGGAATTGCTTTATTTTTGTCTTAATCGGTTTTCTTTAATTAAACTATTCACAAAAAAATTATGTTGGTGGGTACTTGATAAGTTTTTATTAACGAAACAAACTAAAACTGTATTCCATTTTCACATGAATAAAAAAGCGTTGGATAATGAGTAAAAAAAAAGAGTATTTTTAGAATCCTGACTATTTAATATACAGATATGAAACAATATTTGAGGAATATAGAAATTTTAATGCAAAACAGCGACCTGGGCGGTAGCCAGTCGACCAGCAAAAAATATAATAAACTAGAGGTTATCCGTGCGAATACTTCGCACCTGATAGCGGTCAGTTACGTAATATAATAAAGTAAAAATAAATAAATGTAAATATTCATTAATTTTAAATATTTTAAATTACAAAATAGCAACGAAATTAGTCTTATATTAACATTATTATCCTACATGGTACCCGCGACTTAGTTTGCGTAAGATTAGTACTTCCGCAGCTCATTTGCTTCTTCAAAGAATTCATCCATCTATTTTTATACCAAAATATTTTTTTTTATAACTCCATGAGTATTATACAATCTGTTCTTTTTTTTTTCAGAACAATAAGTAAATTATGTGAGTATTACATGCCATGTAGAGCACTTTTCCACTAAAAAGCTCTCTTTATCTATATACAATATTGAAATCTGTAATTATGACAACATGGAACAAATATTACTCAAAACCTAGTTATTAGGTCGTTATGTTTGAAACGTTTTAATCTACGCACTTCACCTCTTATATCAAACAAGTCACTCGCGAGAGGATTAGGATACACAGTAATTTTCTTCCTGTACTTTTCACTTTATAAGGCGAGTGTGAATGGGCAAATCGGTAGAGGTCGACCTCGGAGAACATATCTCGATCAGATCAACATTGTTTTGAAGAAAGGCCAGGTCAAGAGTACCAACAACCGACGAGCATGTATGAGAGCACTGATAAAAGTAGAGGAAGCAAAAGATGTGTGTACGAACCGTAGCAAGTGGAAGGAAGTGATCTCTGCCTACCCCTATGGGAAAAAGGCGTGACTTTATGTATGTATGTACTTTTCACTAAACCTTTTAACTTTGCTCCTAATTGACGAAATTTGTAAGTCTTTCTGGATTAGATGATTTGGCATATACCAAGGCGCGTTGACAATTGTCCGAAGAACTTTATTTTGAAATCTTTGAACGATTTTCAAATTTGAATTACTGGCTTTACGTCCAAATTGGCTTCAGTATTGTTTTATATAGAAGGATTTTGTTTTCTGTCTTCAGTTGGAAGCTTCTGCCTATAAGCCAGATTAGTTTATGTAGCTTAAGACCAAACTGTTTTCTCTTGGCGAATATATGTTTTCGCCAGGTCAGTCGTCGGCCGAGGTATTTGGCACTATCTGTTTGAATTCCAAAATATAATACTCATGCGTGTGCTTACATAGCTCGTGCTACGCACTCGTTTCTGGCACACTTATATATTAAAGATGTCTTTATCCCATTTATATAGTAAATAACCAAAATATATTTTTTTTTCAAAATAACAGCTTGACACTGATAAAGAAACTTAAAACTGACAGGTGTCAATTTAATTAAGTTTATTACCAATTTGAAATTGACCAATGCCAGTTAAAAA
The DNA here is from genome assembly GCA_950111635.1 of Agelastica alni. NCBI lineage: Eukaryota > Metazoa > Arthropoda > Insecta > Coleoptera > Chrysomelidae > Agelastica > Agelastica alni. The sequence goes on along the minus strand of OX467712.1, from coordinate 45,622,923 downwards.
TGTATGTAGCTAATTTTATTTTCACTAATGTCATTTTGATTGCTGCCAACATCCACACACACACATACTCACAAACTTTCGCGTTGATAATAGTAGTAGGTTCACACAATATCTTTATGAATTATAGCCTATGTGTTATTCTGATGTGGAAGCTACATTATTGTAAAGTTTCATTAAAATCCGTTTAGTAGTTTTTGCGTGAAAGAATAACAAATATCCATGCATATATACTCACAAACTTTTGCGTTTATAATAGTACGTTTACAAAATATCTTTATTAATTATAGCCTATGTGTTATTCTGATGTATAAGCTACATTATTGTAAAGTTTCATTAAAATCCGTTTAGTAGTTTTTGCGTGAAAGAGTAACAAATATCCATGCATATATACTCACAAACTTTTGCGTTTATAATAGTACGTTTACAGAATATCTTTATTAATTATAGCCTATGTGTTTTTCTGATGTATAAGCTACATTATTGTTAAGTTTCATAAAAATCCATTTAGTTTTTTCGTGAAACAGTAACAAACATCAATACATACATACACATACTTACTCACAAACTGTCGCGTTTTTAATAGTAGTAGGTTTACACAATATCTCAATAAATTATAGCCTATGTGTTATTCTGATGTATAAGCTACATTATTGTAAAGTTTTATTAAAATCCATTCGGTTGTTTTTGCATAAAAGATTAACAAACATCCATACATACATACATACATACATACATAGAAAGCTAAAAGCCACAGAAATGGACTTCTGGAGAAGAGCGGCAAGAAAATCCATGAGAGATAGAGTCCCAAATAAAACCATTAGACAAAAAATGGGAATACAACATGACATTATTGATGACATTATAACTATACAGCTAACATGGTATGGGCACGTCCAAAGAATGTCAGAACACAGAATCCCAAAGAAAGTACTAAACTGGAACCCCCAAGGAAACCGAAAACAAGGAAGACCGCGCAGAAGCTGGTGAGACGGAGTGGACAAGGAAATTCGATGTATATTTATATATATATATATATATATATATATATATATATATATATATAAAAGAGTTTACTTAAATCTTAATTAAAATTCCCATTTTTCCATGGTTCTCCGCTGTACATTGAACTTATATGCATTGCACCAACTTTGATTAGGAATAACATGTTCTGACAAACCAATAATAACATTTTATACCAGTATGATGCAGACTTTTTGACACTCACAGTTTATATACGAGTAACAAATTTGCAATTAACAAATAAACAATTCCAATATTCATTTTTTAAGTTACTTACTAGCAATGTTCATACTTTTTTGGTTCCAACGCATAATTAAGTATTTTTAATCAATTGGTAGTCTAAAAGATGGCTACGAAGATCTTTCAACATTTGTAACATTCGCAGAGTCTGATACCGGTATATTCTACAAATACCAGTAGGTAGTCCAATAGCTATAGACCAAATTTTCAATTTTTAATAATGATAAGAAACCTGATGATGTTGCCAACAAATAGCTTCTTTCCTTACAATACAAAGCAAATCCTGTTTGAAAGAAATGAAGGAAACAATGTAGTAAAATATAACTTACCGAACTGACTCCTCATCCAAGGATATAGTGGACTAGGTAAAGCAGAAGCCGTATTGTTGGGCGGTTGTTGCCCAGGTTGCGGTTGCTGCTGAAGAGGAGGCTGATGTTGCGGAGGTTGATGCATGTTTGCGTTCTGTTGTGCTCCGTACATCATATGTTGCTGTTGCTGATGGTGCGGCTGTTGGTGGTGTTGTGGATGTTGTTCCTGCATGTGGTGTCCCATGTGGTGTGTGTTCATGCTCTGAGCACTATCTAACGGCGGACTACCGGTGGGGCCTAACACCCCATTCGGCGTCACCGATGCCGCTTGCAATTTACAACTAGCATACACGACTGGGGTTTGATGTCCATTCGGAGGTCCATTCGTCGCTGCCATATGCATGCTGGAAGGACTATCCGGCCTATATTGGCCGTCCACGTCCATTTGCTGTTGTGCGTTGTAATATCCCGCGTTTCTGATGTCCATCCTATCGTATGGTGGAAATCTAGGATATGGCATCCCTGGAGGAGGTTGGCCCGCTGTAGGAGGACCCCCATAATGGTGTGGTGGGATACCTTGTCGTAACCCCACCACTGAGGGATCACCCGAGCAAGAACTTGGATTGCCTTGGACAGGTCCACCGCCTTGGGCGGCCACTTGGACAGCGGCTCCGTAATGCTGATGTTGATGCTCAGTAGATACAACACCACCATTTCTCATGTCTGGCATATAATTTGTAAAGTAAGAACTCATGCTAATTTTTATTGAAATCACAGTAAGTATTCGACACCGAGTTTGGTTTCACTATTAATCACATTAAACACTAGAGCTGCATTCTCTCATCTCCACTACCGTTTTGCACACTTAAAATTAATCACTTTAGTCCACTATATCTTGTTGTGTTATCCTGCTTACTTCATCCGATATAAAATAGGAGCCTCATGTATTCCTGCAAAAAAAAAACTACATTAGGTCACAGATAACGCACTAAGAACTTCATTACATATCGTCACAATAACAATTGACAGTTCATTCGAGGCCACAATTCGTGTGCCGTTTGTTTACGTTATGGGATCGTAAACAATACTATTCGGGAGTCAAATGGCGAATGAATAAATTTGTGTAAAGTTTTAGACTAAGAAAATGAGTGACACATGTAAAGCCAGACAGTTCATCATTAAGTTTTACGCATCATATACACATGTGGTCGCGGAATGCAATGATTGCTCCTAGTTAGCCATGCTACTTTCCCACTTTAGACAAAACTCATATATCCGGATTTTTCACGTATATCCTTTTACCTTTTCCTTGTTAAATATTATTTACTAATTATTTACCTACGCACAATTGGAGAGTGTTTAAAATACATTCAGTAAATCAATTTAATTTTAGGTGAGTTATAGTAGTTTTTTATATAGTTATTACATCTTATTATTAATTAAAAATTTTTATTTTTTTTTGTAAGAAATGTTGTCTTACCAGATAAAAAAACATCTTTGGTAAAAGGTATGTTCACATATACCAACTAATATTCTTGCTAGCAGCTTTTGAACGTATAATTTTTATTTTATCTATTTTGTAAACCATTACAGGTTCCCTAATAAGCATAACACAGCGAAGGTCAATTTTAACTGTGAATAAAATCTACATGACTTATTACCTGTTATTGAATTTTGTGAACTAATTTAAATTATAAACAAAATCATTCTTTTTAACCCACTTTTAAGATTTCTTTTTATTTATTAATAACAAAACAATTATAACAAAATGAATGGAAAAGTTTGATTATTAAGATAAATAGAAAATTTGTTAATTGCTAAATTCATTTGGTCCTTATTATAAATTCATTTACCTCTCTCTGTTAGAAAATTAGTGAAAACGAACACAATTGTCTATTTTTATACCTATAATAAAAAAAGTTAATATCTGAATCTAATATTTAATAATATAAAACCAATATGGATCCTAAAGATATTGGATTCTGCAGCGCAAAATAAATTTTTCAGTTATCCGAAAAGGTGTAACTATTATTTTTTTTTACAAAACTGTTGGAAAGGTACTAAAACACATGTGCATACAACCATAAAAAATATAATCAGACAACCATTTCTGAAAACGGCAACTGATTATATGAGTGCAGAAATATCCTTTGAGCCAAAGTATGAGGTTCACGCAAAACTCAAGGATGACAAAGGAAATGATGATTAATCTAGTGAACTCACCTGGTACACAGATGGATCAAAAACCAGCGAAGGAACTGGCTCAGGCTTCTACTCTTCAAAACCCAAATATGAGCAAACAAACTTATTGGGGAGACATACCTCAGTCTTCCAAGCTTAAGTACATGCCATAAACGCTTGTGCTGTTGAAAATCTAAGACGAGGATACAAAAAGAAAACAATCTTCATTAGATCAGACAATCAAGCGGCACTTAAAGCTTTGGCATCACGGAGAATAGACTTAAAAATTGTCCGGGAATGTGCCGGAAACCTACGAACCTTGGCTAACCATAACAAGGTTACCTTGTCGTGGGTGCCAGGGCATTAAGGTATTTCTGGTAACGAAGAAGCGGACAAACTAGCTAGGCGGGGCTTTAAGACACCATTTATTGGGCCAGAACCAATAATGGGGATACCCAAGGCCAGCGTTAAAGCAGCGATCAATGGCTGGGTCCACTCTCAGCATCAGCTGAAGTGCCACTCATATTATCTTCGAAATGCGAATGCACAGAGGAGGCACTACCTGGGGTGTATACAAGACCAAAGAAGTGATCCACCTGTGGCAATAGCAGTACACGAGCTTCTACTCCTTAACAGGAGAATTGAAGAGATAGGACCAAACTAAACAGCTGGAATGGTACAAAAAGCAGACAATGCTGCAGTGTCCAGTGAAAAATATTAGACCTCTTTCACAACTCCTATTAATTCATTCATTCATTTTTTTTTCAAAATTGCCCATTATCTTTATGCTTTTGTTCAATTTAATTTTATCTTTAATTTAGCATTTTCAACCACTTTTATTAAGTTTTAGTAAGTTTGTCTTTAATAGCACAATCAGGAGAGAAGAGACTATAAGAAGGACATTTATTTTAAGTTTGTACAGTGATTTCCTATATTGGCGAGAAGTTCAACAATTTTTTGTAAAAGAAATTGTAATTTTTAATAATAAACGTACATAAGGGTATAAAATTTAAGATAAAAATATTTTTTTACTCTTTTGGTCATTAAGGACACTTTTATTAATTAAAGATTTGAAATAGACAAATGTTTATTTATGATATACTTAATTAAAACGTCATAAATAAAACAAACGTTAAAACAAAGTAGGTCAAAAGTTTTCATTAAAGTAATTGAAACGTTTAAAGATACATACTTTATTTGCTCGAATAATCGGTGATTTAGTTAACCACAATTTTCCATAAAACATTCTTGTTTGACATTTTCCCTGACGTACGTCCGTAATCATTAAGAGCTGTAGAATTTCTACCTTTCAAAAACACTGTTACACGCATTTTTTACCGGAGTTGATATAATGAACTGTGGCTAGAGGAATTTTAATTGGTTCAATTATAGGGACTTGTGGTTTTTTCGTTGGTTATAATTCGAGTTTTATAGTTGGTTTTAAATTGTTACACAAAGTTACTTTGTTTCCTATTGTTTTAAAAAAAAATTAACCAACATTTATTAAAATTCCTCCTTACTGACCTAATATGTACTTATTTTTTAAAACCCACCAGGAAAACGCACATATTTCTGATGGAATGTATTCATACAAACGTATTTTATTAGTAATTTTTTAAAATAAATTTATTAAAAATAGCTCCTCTTTAACTGACTTCAAAAAAGGAGGAGGTTCTCAATTTGACTGTATTTTTTTTTTGTTACCTCAGAATTTTAGACTGGGTGAACCGATTTTGATGATTATTTTTTTAATTGAAAGCTGGTACTTCCCGTGTGGTCCCATTTTAATTTGGTTCAGCTCTGACAATGGTATCCATGAGGAAACCATATAAGTCTTAAGTTTGCATTAATTATGTGCTCTACAAATGGACGAATAACTCAATATCACGTCAACCAATTTTATTGATTCTTTTTTTATTGAAAAGGATGTACTTCAAGGGTAGTTTGATGAAAGTTTGTTTAGGTTCTGATTATGGGATCCACGACAAAGTAACGGAACTCTTTAATTCTTAGGAGCAAATTAACGATACTCGGCCGAATCTTTTATAGGCTATCCGGTTTTTTTTCCAAAAATTATTTTTCTTTTCCCTTTGCCTTTTACCTATTTGGGGTGAGGCTTCCTCGTCCTGTTGCACCAGGAATTTCTCTCCTGTGTTGCCACAATTTCAAAGTTATCTCTTTTATCTCTTTTGGCGTTGCTTAACCAGGTAGCGGCGGTCTTCCTTTATTTCTTGGTTCGGTAAAACAAACCCTTTTCCGGTCAAAGATGGTGTACTACAAGGATCAGCCATAAGATCCAAGAAACAAAATCTGATAAAATTAAAATTATCCATAGGTATAAGTATTCATTATTCTATATATTCTATGTATTTTTTTGGTGCTATATCCTGAATCAAATTAACATAACTCTCCAAAACGTTAAGAAATTTCAGGGATTCTTAGACGAGCTGTCGTGGCACTCTGTCAAACGATTTTTTGAAGTCTATGAACATCGTGTGTAGGTCAAAAGTCTTTCTAATTGCAAGATAATTTATTTACAATTTTGTGGTTTCTGCTAAAGGATTCCCAGTAATTTTTTATCAACAATGCATCTTACATACATACATATAGTCACGCCTTTTTCCCGTAGGGGTGGGCAGAGACCACTTCCTTCCGCTTGCTACAGTATTTACACACATTTTGTTTTCTCTACTTTCATCAGTGCTCTCATACATGCTCGTCGATTGTTGGTACTCTTGACCTGGCCTTTATTCAAAACAATGTTGATCTGATCGAGATATGTTAGCCGAGGTCGATCTCTACCGACTTGTCCATTCACACTCGCCTTATAAGTTTGTTTCGTCAATCTTCACTCATGCATCCTTTTATTCGTGTCCAAACCATTTAAGTATTCCTTTATCTATCTTTGTAACCACATCTTCTTTTGCACCACAGCGTTCTAATATCTCATTATTCTTTACTTTATTCAACTGAGTCACTTCGGCTATACTTCTCAGACTACTCATCTCCGCACCATTAATCCTATTTTCATACTTCCTCTGCCAAACCCAACAATCACTACCATACATAAGTGTAGGAACCAACACACCTATAAGCATCTTATATTAAAAAAATATATTAAGTAAATTGTTCTTGATGTATTATTTCAATAAGACCGTTGTTTTAGTATGATTTAGACGCCAAACAAATCGGCTATCGTACTAGCTAACCTCGTGTAAACGACGCCAGTTATAAACTCATTGTAAAATATTCTACAAATAACGACACACCACGCTACTTATTGCTTTAGTAGTTTTTATGTTGTTCTTGTACTGTCAAGCAGTCTGAATCATACGTCATTACCGGTCTTGTATACATTTATCCTTAAACTTGGCGGGATTTCCTGATCGCAGAGTACACCCTTAAGGCTCTTTCACTTTATCCATGCTGTGTTGGTTCTGTGCTTAATTTAATAGCGCTCAGGATTGAGGATACAAATATAGATTTTTTGCCAAATTACAATTTATGATCTTTGTATTCGTGAGAATAAATAATCAAGGAATCTGAATTGTACGTAAAATAAATTCGTTGAAAGGCTTTTTAGATGATGTGATCCCCTGGTAAGAGCGTTTTGACAAAATAAATGTTAAATAATAGCTCAACAAGAAACTCATTCTTTATTTTGCCAAATAGATTTGTTTTTCGTTTTTTTATTTATGGGCCGATGTTGTTCCGTGTGTATATGCTTATGAAAGGAAAGAGAGTTTGATAGAAAAAAAAAAGTAATTGCATTCACCCACCCACGAGAATTTCGGGTTTCAGTCTCCGACACTCGATTTGTCAAGCTAAAAGGTTCCGCACTCACACACATGTAATTCGTTAACCACAACCAGCCAACGTGACGCCGCCATCATGCCATCAAGCTTTTGCTTTTTGCTAAACTTACATTTTTTACTCCACAGACATGTTTTGATGTACTCTGTGCCTTTCTTTTTTAATGTCACAGATTTATGAGCTGCTGCAGTATCGGGCTCATCTAAACATTAAATACCCATAATTATACGAAATATCTACATTTACATCAGTCAACAATAAACGTTACTAAAAATGCGATACTTTTTGTTACTCGAACTTATTTTTTTTATGTAAATGACAATCTTAAAATGTGCATTAATGATACACTGGAAAGGTATAATTTCAGAGACAAATGAGTGGATAATTAATATTTATCAACACCTAATACAATACGATTATAATAAGCTTCTTCATAAAAAGTGCCAATTTTCTGTCTAAAGAATTTTCCAAGAACTAGCAATTCTTTTCCATAGTTTTTAATCCAAAACACTCACGTGATAGTCCTGTTTTGGATAGTTTACCAACTATAAATTGTTTGTTTATGCACTGGTTGAAGTTTTCTGTAGTGATAAGCATTAACATCCTTGAAGCATGCAAGAGTTCTAACTTGGCATTTTCTTAAGAAGTCTAGGCATTATGTGAATCAATAATTTAGAGGATGAGACTACCCAAAATGCCATACGAAGCAATTTGACTACAGACTAATTAAAATGGATTCCATGTAACTAATATACAATTAAACTAATTTTTTACTTATTAATTGTTCAGAAAGTCTCTGTTAACAAAATTAATACATGGACAAAACGATAAAAAAGAAAAGTGAATAAAGCAAAATGTTCCCTTGTAAACTTTACAAATAACAGATGTCATCACAATCCCATAAGTATAAACAATACCCTAATATCATATTCCAACATTGCATAATATTTTGGTATTACTGTATGTTCGGCTACGCTGGAGGGCTCACGTAAGGAAGAGAAAATAATAATAAGATATAAAATTCAGAAAAATGTATTGGCTACTCGGACATAACTCTGTTCTGACTATATACAAAAGTGCTTAAACCAATATGGACATAAGGCAAAAAACTTTGGGGTTGGTTGTGCCAAAAAGAGCATCCTAGACATAATACAGAGATGCCATAATAAAGTACTGAAGAATAGTGAATGTCCTTGGAACTTCAGAAACAGCGACATCCACAAGGAATTGGAAATTTTTGATGAAATCATCAAGAGTTTTGCAGGGGGCCAAGAACAACGATTCCTACTTCACACCAATGTCGAGGCAATCCAGCTCCTAGACTTAGACATAGAAACTGTTAGTAAAACTATTAAGAGATTTGCAGGGAACCATGAACAGCTCGAGACAATCCAGCTTCTGGACAAAGTGAGTGTGAATAGAAGAGCCAAGAGAACCAAACCTTTCGAGATAGTTTAGTGTATTGTTTTAGTGAAAAAACAGAGCTTATTACGGGTAGTGTGCACGATAACATTAGTATAATTAATAGTTTAAACCTAAGATTTGCTAAAGTAAAAGATCTTAGTTAAGCTTGTAAGTAATAAATTATGTTAGAATTAAATTATTTATTGATCTCTTTTAATCAGATCGTAATAACAAGAAAATATCCCGAAAGGGGTTTTTAAAAGATTAAAAAAATATTATTGTTTGTGGTTTTTAAAAAATGGAAAATTATTAATGAGTTGGTATACAGTATTACTTAGCTTCCTTAGAATCATTTGCTTTTTATAAAGACAACGCCCATATCAATCAATCATAGTTTGGTAAGTCTAGACATTGTTTGTTACGTGTATTGGAGATTTCAAAGCCAATGAAAGTGTGAAAAATTTTATTTGTAACATATGTCCGAGTTCTGAATGTGCAGAATATAAATGAAGCTTTAAATGATAAATCCTTAGACTGCGCTGTGCAATAATACATACTAATACACTTTTGTGTTGCATATGTATTCTTGTAATTAAGGAGCTGCGGAAAATTGTTGCTAGAGAAAAAGTCCCGTAAGACGCATTAACAATAAAAAAATAGAGAAAAAATATAAGTTTCTGAGTTTAGCGTTGAAGGAATACTCAATGGCTGATCCGAGTCTGAATGATTTGATTTAGTTCGAAAGAGAAAGAAATGGAAAATGCAAGTTCTCGGATGTGCAAATGGGATTTGAAACCGCGATATTCGTTGTTGTTTTATTAATACTGCGCCATATTGTAATTTTAAATACACTCACATGAAAACTGAACTGACACGAAAATGAAAAAAGGGAAAAGGGATTTTTTTGGTACGTATAACTTGGCTCTCGCTGCTGCTACTGTAATTTACTAAATATATTTGTTTAGTTTTAGTTTTAACACAGATCATAGCACCAGCGAGTTCCAGTTCATCACAAAAATATTTACTGTCCTAAAATTTGTGACTTTTCTACTTTGATTTTGAATTTTTATTTTAAAACTACGCTTTTATTTATGTTTCACACATATTCCACAACTAACAAATAAAGTTCATAAAATTTCATCTATTATAAACAATTTTTCATCCCTGAAAGCAAATCAAAATGAAAAATTATACACGATAGTCAAGATCAACAGTTCAATATTCTTGTACAAAATTTTGCTTAAGATCACGAATGGTTTCCTGTGTAAAATAATCTGGAGTTGGAGTTTTACACTTTTGTATTTTCTTTGTAAGTTTCTGGTGCATAACATTTTTTTCCTGTAATAGTGTCAAAAATATGGCATCGTTTAAAAATAGACAACAACAAGTACTGTTAACTAAAGGATTAATGAAAAATTGACCATTTTTGATGGTAAAAGAGCTATAATCAGACTGGAATAATCAGTTGTAACAGAGAGAGTACAGCGGTAACTAAAAATTTCAAAAAATCCGTAATTCGTACGTGTTTGTTCCTATATTCCTTGGTTTTAATTGTAGAATATTTAAGATATTGTTCAATCAAAACCGATACTTGGTCTCTTTTCCTAAATATAGTTATAATTATCCATCATTTTTAGTTATGGAATTATAACAGTCTTTGTAAGGGTGAAATGAGTAAATATTTACAAGATAGTGAGTTTATGAACACTGAGCTGAACCACACGGAATATTTTTTCCTGAATCGCCTACTGCGTTTTATGTAAGAAATTAGAACCAATACTAATTTCTTGTAACAACTTCTGCATGAGATAAAAATGTATACAAAATTAATGTTTGACACTTAACAAAAAATTGTCGTCTAGATTTGTTTGCCAAATTTTGTGTAAGAAAATGCGTAGTGTCAAAAAGACTTAAAAAACACGAATAAAAATTTACAAAATATGTTTTAATTTTCAGAAACAGCTTGCAAAACAGTGTTGTATGTATATGTGGATGATCTAGTAACGAACTAAAAATTATCAAGACATTATACATGTCCTACGGTACAAAATTTATATGTCATAATTTCGTGTGTTTACCACATCAAAATGCAATAAAGATGCTATATAATTGCGGTTGTCGTGTATTTTTCATGAAATTAATTTTTAATAGCATTATGTAATTCGATTTTGCCACAAGCAGTGAATAAAGTGCTGCGGCAGTATAATACCTTAATTAAGAGATTGTTATAAACTGATTTGCGGTTTCTAGATTTAGAAATAATAATTTTAGCAAAAAGAGTTGGGTAAATATTTATAATCGCAGCTTTTGCAAAAAATGGCTCCAAATTTTTATGACATTTGTTTTATCAATAAATAATAGCATCCCAAATAATATAAAGGAGGCGCATGGCTTTGTACCCCTAAAAAAATTAAAAATAACCCCCAAAATAACTTTTTTGAAATTATCTCAAAAACGTAAAAAGATACGGAAAAAAATCTCAAACAAAAAATGTAGGTATTAAAATTGCCTATAAAATTGGTCAATATTACTTTTGGCATATTTGCAATAGAAACCAAGACGTTTGCTATAAACCAGGTAAATTTGTCGAATAACAGCTCCACCTCGAACGTGCTGCAAAAATCAGGTTCGTTCTTCACCAGGTGTTAGTGTTGGTGTTAGGTTAGGACGTTAGGTTAGGTTAGACTAATTTTTTTACTTTTACTGCCTCAATTAATACCGATTATTATTAGTCTAACCTAACCCAACATTTTTGATGATAACAGGTGATTTTCATTTTTGTTGTTTATCTCTCCTTAATTTTATATGGGATACCATATTTTAACAATAATAATTGTAAGGAAAAAATTTGAAACCAGTTTTCACAAAAGCCACGATTGAAATATTTACCAAAGAATTATACATTATAATCAAGTGAAAAGGCTAGTAAGCCTTTCGCCAAGGAACGCTAAACAGCTTCTCGAGTTTGGCAAGAAAGACTTGAAACTGGTGACGGGACTCCTCACTGGACACTGCCCTCTGAGGTATCACCTGAAAAAGATGGGCAAAACAGAGAGTGATAGTTGCCGTTACTGCGAGAACTTCACTGAAACAGCAGAACATTTGCTTTGCGAATGCCCAGCGCTTTTCTGCAAGAGGCTCAAGTTTCTAGAAGGGCTCTTCGTAAAACCCTCCGATGTCAGAAACTTAGTTCCCAGGAAACTGATAAACTTTGTACAAAGTCTCGGAATCCCGGGCCTCGAATAGATTAAGGGTTATGCACAAAAGATCTGATAGGTCGAAGTGCTTGAGAGGCAGCATGGCCTTCACGACCCATCCTACAATCTACAATCTAAAATCTATACGTCATAATAAATTTTGACTCAAAAATTAATTGTTTAAAATAAGCATCTGTTTTGTGACATCAAAAATTTCCTTAAAAACTTTTTAAAGAAGCTGCAAAAACAGCTGTTGTATTAAATAATTGTGTTTTGAAAACTTAAACTGGTAAGAATAGATATGCAACGTGTAACAATGTTAATGAAATAAGTAACAGTGATATCATACATTGATAAACAAAAAAAAAACAAAGTATTAATGGATATTTAATTTTAATAGGTAAATAATGTATCTAAAAATAAATTATAATCTAATTAAATTATTGCTTGTGTTTTGTGAGAAAATAAAGTTTTAAATTTAATAATTGTATCGCGGGTACCATAATAACAAATAGTTGACCTACACAAGTCTCAGCACAAATATTTTAAAAGAAACCACAAGATAATGTGTAAACAAACGATGTTAGTACATTCTTTTAAAGCGTTCTAGAAATAGTTAGTGTTACCCAGTTCTGGTAATTTTTTCAAGAGCCGGTTTTGAACACATTTACCCTTTGACATCAGCGCGCAACGGTACAAAAATTCTAAGAAATGTGGACACATAACATTTAAACTACACAAACATTAAGATCTTTATTTGATAAACTAAACAAAATTCTTGGAATTAACTAAAGTGATATATTACATATTTAGCTCAAAAATAAACAACGAAGAAAATACTACAAAACAGAGTTTTATTACAATATCTTTATAAACGTTTTTCATTTAAAGATTGCCATTATCTTTTAAAAAAATATATTTTTAAAATTTTCTGTTTTAAATCACTATAATCACTATTCTCGTTAAACTTTTCTTATGTTGCATTCTTTCAATGCAAATTTAAAACGGAAATTGTTCGTTCTCACTTCAATCTAAAAACATTTTAGAACTAAACAAAATAGTTATAAAAAACTATTAAATTACTAGATTACTACTCCTTTTAATATTTTTCTATTTATAAATGGCTTCTACAGCATTGGCTTAATTAAAATCTGATGTACCTATTACACTACATTCTTGCGGTTGGGCAATTGATATAGGCACCTATGTCACCTAGATCTTTTGATCCTCTGTGACTACCGCTGTGTCTTAAGGGCATCAGAATTCCAGTCCACTGGTTTTAGTAAACCGCAGGATTTATGTTGGCAATGTCTCATCACTTGGATCCATTATCATGCGGCCCCAGGTTTGGTACCTGTACACCGCTAGCATCGGACAGCAACACAGAATGTGTATGCTGCTCTTTTCCTCTTCGCCGCATAGTCGGCAGTTTTTCTCAGCCGCCAGCTTAAGTTTGAAGAGGTGCGATATGGCCAGTGAGCAGGCCAAGCGTGCTGCTCAGCCTACTCCGGTTCATCGTCCAGAGTGCGTCTGTCCTCTTCTGGAGAGGTTTTTTCATCAGCTGTCTTGATGTTCTGCAGCCAGTATTTGCATTCCACTGAGCGATTGTTCTTGCTCAGGGAATAGTTTTAATTCGTGTTTTGCTTCGGCAATTGGCAATTCGACCAAATGGCTTCTTGGTTCCACCAGGGTCCCATTTCTTGCCAGATCATCGGCTACCATTTATCCCTGTATGCCCAGGAATCCATGTAAGAGTGACCTTATTTGCAGTCGCTAACTCAGTGATGGCCTGCATGCAGTCCCACACCACCGGTGATGTGATGCAACTCACGAGGGCCTTAATAGCCGCGCGACTGTCAGTGATAATATCAATCTCACTGTTGGTCACTCTGTTTTTGTCAGGTGCGTAGCACACCTGAGTATGGCATAGTCCTCGGCCTGGAAGACCGAGGCGTATTTTCCCAGCGGTACGCTTTTCCTGTGGTTGCAGGATGCTTTAAACACACCTGCCCCGTAGCGTCCCTGGTACCCTGATCCGTCAGTGTACCATCGTTTTAATTCTGAGCTGATCAATGGTGTTTTCTTTAACCAGTCTTCTCTGGTTTGGTAATGTACCTATTAACTTTTGTACAGTTTCTTATTTAGATATTATATTTTTTATGCTTTAAACGATTATGATACCAAATTTTGTTGTATCTATGTAGTTCTACTGGTAAACTAAATGTGTACAACCTGAGCATTGTGTGTGATCAAGTACGAAAGCTGTTTTAATTAGTTCTTTGACTTTAATTAACCGTTCTTGCACGTTGACCACTGTCATCAAAACTTTAAAATGGAATACACGCCGGCCTTGTTTCCCATTTTCATTATTTGACTTATTAAAAACATTCAGCGAAAAACGGTGACAGTAATTGGACGAAATGAGATTTGCATGTAAATAGTAACAAAGACCCAGTAGGGGTGAAACTTTTAATTTAATCAAAGAACTTGACACTCCAGGGTGTTTTTGGACGAAATGGTTATGCAAAGGGCTCAAAGCAAGGGTGAGAGAGAAGTATGAGGTGTAAATGTGTCGGTTTTAGCGGGTGCAGCGGGATCCGCACTGGGCCAATTAATATTCAGGACCCCTCAAAGTTTCTCTATCTCTCGCTATTCCCGTCTCTTTCTCTAGGTGTACTAAATTTTGTCTTCTCTTGTACAACAATCAATAATCAAACGGTTTAAATCAAGAATAACGCTTTTTAATTTACGTGAACTACTGCATACACTGGGAAAAGTGCAATTTCCAAAAAAATTCTTATCATTAATAATTTCCTGCTTTAAAACTGTTACAAATTAATTTTGAATAAAGCATAAAATAATAACATTAAAAATATTGTTATTGCTTTTATTTATTCAGTTTTCATTTATTCTATATTTATATTCCCATATTTGGCAACAATAACAATCAAACGATTTGAGAAAACAGAATGGACCAAAATTTGTTGCTAATTTGTTGCTGAAAAACCATACTAAAACAAATAGAATTTTTTTTCAACTTTAATCGCGATTTCTACCTAATAAATAAACTGTTTAATTTTGTTGCTTATCGTGGTAAAGATTGTTAAGGTCCCTATAGAGTCAGCAACAAAATAGAAAACTGGAAATCGGATGAGTTTTCGACCGGTATTCTCAAAAACCGTTCATGCCAGCTTAAATCCGTATTTTCGTTATTTAAATAATCGAATTAATTTTGTTGCTCAATGGCGTGATAATCGCTGATGCCTGAACAGTCAGCAACAAAATCGATAACCCAAAATCGGATTATTTAAGTGATGAAAATATTGATTTAAGCTGGCTTGGACGGTTTTTGAGTATACCAGTTGAAAACTCATCCGATTTCCAGTTTTTTATTTTGTTGCTGACTTTTGAGACCCTAACAATCTTTGCTACGATGAGCAACAAAATTAAATAGTAAATTTAATAGATAGAAATCGCGATTTAAGTCGGCATGTTCGATGTAAATTTAAAAAAATAAAAATTTTCATTTATTTTAGTATGGTTTTTCAGCAACAAATTAGCAACACATTTTGGTCCATTTTTTTTTTCAGATCGTTTGATATTTGTTGTCTTCGCCTGCTTAACGTGGAGCGATTTTTCGGGATCGGTTCGAGCAAAAAATTCGAGTCTTTGGCAACTAATTAGCAACAAATATAGCAACTTTTTTTTAAGTTCCGCCTATTTGGCACCGCCAGTTTTATGTAGCTAATTTTTTAGAGCGTTAATTAGTACTGTAATTAGTAAAACTTAATTTACAATTTTTTTCACCTTACGGTTGACGAGCAGTAAATCATTTCTACTCCAATGAAGTAACAATAATTTAATAAATACAATGCTCGTAAACCGTAATTGAATTCTCAATTACGTCGCAGATAATAATTATAAGTTAATGACTTTAATAAATGTAATAGCCGGTCGTAACATTTCATTAATAATATTGTCGATTATCGTTTGCATTTTTTTAAAATAAACCAACAGAGTCAATCGACTGGAAAATTTGCGAAAGTCGTCTAAAGAATTCTAAAAATAAATAAACGATTAGATGTTGTTATTCAAGGTTCTACGGGTATTTTTTTATTTCGTTAAGTAAAATAGTATTTATTTATTTATTCTTCATTAACTCTATAAAGTATTTGTCTTGAATAATTTGCGTAATAAAAAATAAGAGAAATAAATATACAAGGAAAATAAATTAGGAGATTACTTTTTTTTAATTAGGTAAGTTAGATACCTGTATAATATAATAAAGTATTCAAATTTAAAAAAAATATATTAAAAACTTGATTTTGTGTACCGATTATGGAATAAAACAATATTTCGTTTATCGCTTTCGCGGTTCACCCTTCCTATTTAAAAGAACGTAAAACATAAAAAAGCTCGGAATAAAAAATCAATTTCAATTTAAATCATCCGCCGAATAGTGAACAGCACAAACGCATCACCTATCGGTTAATAGCCAAAGTTTTTTTAGAACCAACTACCGGTTAGTAGAGGCATCGGAAAGCCGGTATAACAGTTCACTTGTCAACGACGGATTGCCGCTGTAAATTATTATCACAACCTCGAACCTGTTGGAAACTTTCTTCCTTCAAATAGATTTCTTTATTCATTCGCACTTTTGTGGAGCGACATTCGATTTAAAAGCGATGTTGATGTGACTTGAATTAAAATGTACTTGGAGTGTAACAAAATAGTTGTTTTGGTACCACTATTTTTTTAATTTCTAATTTTGAAATAAGAGAGATACGATTTAAAAAACAAAAATGTTTCCAATTCAATAAAAAATACGGGCAACAATATAAGATGTAATGTTTATCAAAACACTTATGTTAATTTATTTTAAAATATCCCATTAATTTATTGAATGATTAAACTTTATTGTATGATAACTATTAAAATAATATGTTTAAAAGGTATTTAAAAAAAATCTGTATAAAATTGCTTTTGCATTCATCAATATCATTATATTTTTTAACAATATTGACGAACTAAATACAAAGTTTAACACTACAGTTGTATCCAAAGAAAAACTGAACAGTAGAATAAGTTTTTTCTTGTCAGTAATTTTATTTTCTTCTTATTTATGCATTATATCCCCATTATAGCTCCATTATTCGAAAAAGTTTGCAAAATTTGGAACGCCATCTGACGAATAATTTATAAACCTAGCTTGTAATTAATTAAAATTTTGCAATAAAAACCATTCCTTCTTTGTCTTACTTGTTTGTCAGTTTTTTGTAATTTTTTGTTATTGACATAATCCTAAATATCTCGGAATCGTAGGAAATTAATTGAATGTATAAACGTATCTTAAAAAACTATTAAAAGACCTTAAATTCACATATATACATATAGTCACGCCTTTTTCCCGTACGGGTAGGCAAAGACCACTTCTAACTACTTCCGCTACGGTTGTTACACACATCTTTCGCTTCTTCTACATTCATCAGTGCTCTCATGCATGCTCGTCGGTTGTTGGTACTCTTGACTTTGCCTTTTTTTAAAACAATGTCGATTTGATCAAGATATGTTCGCCGAGTTTGAACTCTACCGACTTGTCCATTCACACCCGCTTTATAAATCTGTTTCGTCAATCTTCCTTTATCCATTCTCTCTAAGTGTCCAAATCATTTAAGCATTCCTTTATCAACCTTTGTAATCACATCTTCTTTTTCACCACAGCGTTCCCTTATCTCACTATTCTTTACTTTATTTAACCAAGTTACTTCGGCTATACTTCTTAGGCTACTCATCTCTGTAGCATTAATCTTATTTTTATGCTTCTTCTGTCAAACCCAACATTTACTACCATACATAAGTGTAGGAACCAGCACTTCTCTATGCACAGCCAGATGTGCCTTTTTTGACACATTCTGGCTGCTCATAAAGTTATGCAGTGCCTCATTTATTTTTTCCCCTGCCAACACCCTTCGCTCTAAGTCACAGTCATATTTTCCGTCTCACGTAAACTTTGAACCCAAGTATACATTTAACATTAGAAAATTGTGCCTTGTTACAAAATGGCAGAAATAGGATGGTCGTGGAAGGATTCTTAAATAACTCAAGTTAGTAATGAATTTGATAGAATAAGAATTTGCTTAACCTTTAACATTTTGGGTTAGAAAATAAAAAAAAATTAATATACAAAGTACAAAGAAAAAAATATTACACAATACTAACTGCTGTCTTTACAAATGTTTCTCTAACAAAAATAACAACAAGACTTTATACTTTCATGCCTTTCTTAATGTGAAGATGTATCAATGGTTCTCTTCACTAATGCTTATGGCATGCTTACTTGAGAAGAAAACGTTTGGGCAAAATCCTTATCGATAAAAATTTTTTTTCATATTCTCATATAGTGCTGTACTACAATGCTGAATATTTAAATATCCATTAAGTAAATTTGTTCTGGGTCTGTGTATTGTTGCAATAAAAGTAAATACTTATCAGTTTTTAATAAATCTTAAATCATATAAAATTATTTTTGTAAATATTTATGTAAAACAGTTAAAAGTTATTGTTTCTAGTTACTGCCTTGCAAAATCTTTATCAAACGGCACGATTTGAAATTAAATCACAGTCTTTCAAGTTCAACAGGGCCATTCCAACGTGCACCTTGCTATAGACTATGTTTCTTCTTCAGCCTAATTTTACTTACACAATATAAGGCATATTTTCTATATTTTAAAAATTAAAAATATGTAATGATGGGTTATGATATAACTTATATAATATATAACTTATAATAATTACTAATTGATTAATATTCACAACACGACATTTTCAACAATCCATTTTTCCTCTAAAATCTCTATTCAATACAACTGAGCTACAACAAATCAGCAGAAAAGAACTTCTAAATGAACGGAAATATTAAAATTAATACAAATTTTTTTAATCAACTAGTCTGAGTAGTATCCATAACGGCGCACCGTATTTTGCACCGCACATATTATTGTATGGACCCTGCCTCCGACAAAGCTCTGCCGTCGAGCAACAAAAACAAAGACACTGGTCATTAATGTTTCTTTATTCATCGTGCGATGATCGAAAAATAAAAAACTCGATTTCAGAGTACGATGCTATGATACCAGGCTATGTGCGAGGCGAGGGTCAGTCTGTTATGGCCAAGCGCACAGATGCTATCGTACAATACAATGTGCGGTGCTCGTTATCGCCACCGACTTGGATTTTTTTACGAAAAAGTAATAATACTTTATTAAGTGTTTTAAGCGTGTCATGCGTTGGTTGAAATTAATTTAATTTCGGCGTTAATAAATAATTTACTTTGTTTATTTATAGGGATAGGGATATAGGATGTGTAAGTTTGTTTTTCCCACCGGCGTTAAGTATTTATTCCAGGGATAGGCCTAAACGAAGTATTTTGGAAATAATGCAGTTAGTTGGTGAAAGAATGGTCCCGATAAAACGGCGAGGTCATTCTTTTTATTGTATGTATAAGGGCCATATTTCACAGTTTCTGCCGACGCTTTTGTGTAGTTGTGTTTAATCGGAATTGTGATCCGAGTGAACGGAAGTACTGGGAGAAGTGCGCCGAAATAGGATTTATCTGGTTCCGGTCGCCGCCGTCGGCCGCCCGCTACGGGGAACGGTCCAGGGGGCGGCGGAATTCAACGCAGATTGTTTTAGGTCGATTAAAATTCCGAGCGCGGAACATGGTATCGACGATCGCTCTTGCTTTGTCCTTTGTGCTCTTTTGTTGATGGCACAGTGCCGTCCCTCGAATTAATCACCGTGTACGGTGCAAATTAAACGTATGTTCCAAAATTCCGATGGTTTTTATGTGCCTCCTATTCATCAAAACTCCCCAAAACTCGTCCAAAATTTGTCCAGCATAATTGTTCGGACAATCGTTATAAAAAGAAAAGCTTTTCACAATACGTTAACTTATTTTTTTCAGACCTTATCCAATACGAATGCACCATTTTAGGGATTAATAGAAGTTATTACTCATCTAACATTTGCTTTTAATCATTAGGTTTATTTTTATTATATCTTTAAATAAAAATTTGGACTGCAAGTCTCGCTATAATAATTATATTTTATATATTCAAATGTAGACAACTGAAATGCTTATAAAACCATTAATAAAAATATAAGGGCTGGACGATATCACATAAATATTTTGATGGGGGAGATAGTCTCCCATTCTTAGACTTGCTGGAACAGTCACCCTCTCACCCCCGCTATTAACCATTCGTAGTTTCCATTATTTTTTTGTCCATTTTTGAATTCTTTACATTTGTCCGTTTTTAAAAATTTAAAAAATATGTGGTTTAAGTTTAATGATTTATGTACAGAATTTTAGATTAAAATAAAATTGAATCTCAGACAACTTTCATTTGAATGATTTTATGATAAGCGTTATCAATAATGGAACTAATATTTTATTTTCAAAGTAAATTTAATTAATTCTTTAAAATGACCAGCAGTTACTTTTATACACTGGTACATACGGTTCGTACACACATCTTTTGTTTCCTCTACTTTCATCAGTGCTCTCATACATGCTCTTCGGTTGTTGGTACTTTGGACCTGGCCTTTCTTCAAAACAATGTTGATCTGATCGAGATATGTTCTCCGAGGTCGACCTCTACCGATTTGCCCATTCACACTCGCCTTATAAATTTGTTTCGTCAATCTTCCTTCATCCATCCTTTCTACGTGTCCAAACCATCTAAGCATTCCTTTATCTATCTTTGTGACCACATCTTTTACACCACAGCGTTTTCTTATCTCACTATTCTTAACTTTATCCAACCGAGTCACTCCGGCTATACTTCTCAGACTACTCATCTCCGCAGCATTAATCCTATTTTCATGCTTCTTCTGCCAAACCCAACATTCACTACCATACATAAGTGTAGGAACCAACACACCTCTATGCACCGCCAGACGTGCCTTTTTTGACACTTTCTGGCTATTCATAAAGCTATGCAGTGCCCCATTCATTTGTTTTCCTGCCAACACCCTTCGCTCAATATCACTGTCATACTTTCCATCTCTAGTAAATTTTGAACCCAAGTACACAAATTCATTAGCTTGTTCCACTCTTTCTCCCTCAATCGAAACCCCACAGTTTTTCATGCTTTCTTCTCTTTCAAAAATCATTACTTTCGTTTTGCTCACATTTATTTTCATCCCACTGGTACAGTCTAGTATAAAATGCTACTCTGAAGAAGTGTGCATTTAAATCATCATTCATTTTGTATTCTTTATCTTATGGAGATTCTGGTTAGAGTATCATAAATTTTTGTTTGTGATAACCCTATAAAAAGAAGTCTAGGGGTGTTAAATCCGGTGACCTATATGGCCACTTTATCACCGACCCACTTTTACCTAATCAACGAGCGGGGAAAGACTAGTTTAAATAAGGTCATGCAGGCAAAAACCTGTGGAGGTGCTCAATCCTGTTAAAAATCAAGCAAAGCTTCGGAAAGTTTTTCTATTATTGTTGTTACCTATTTTGCTTATATTTAATATCAATTAAACAAGAAGAATCCATAATTGAATAAAAGAATGGGGACAATTATTTTAAAAAATTAAAGGGATGATAGCAGAGGTAAGAGGGTAAATTTTTTAGTAAGTATAAATATAGCATATTATCTCACTCTTTACATAGTATCATTTTTCGTAAAAATCGGTCTTTTAAAAGTTACAATGTGGATACTATTATCTGAAGAGCACTGTATATGTATTTTTATACAGTTGTAATTATTTTTTCGTCCCTTATAAATAATATTGTATACCTTTTTGAGATTAAAACTATTTAAGGCGCTTTGAGAAATTTTTAGTTGAGGAAAAACTTATGGTTTTGTGTCATCTTGTCAATGACGTCAACATCAGCTACAGAAGGGTGACGTCGATGCTTCTTCTTAATCTTTTATACATCTGTCAAAAACTAGCATCGAACTGACAAGTTTTACTTCTGTTGGCAATGTCCCAATGACTGCCAGTTTTTTTGAACATCTTTTTCTTGACCTGTTTGGAAGTATTCAATTTAAAATTTTAGAATTACGCTGCAACTGTAGTAGCTTGGCGGGCGACTAGCCTCTAAAATAACAAATATTCGGCTGAATATACTTCACATTCGTAAACTTCTTCCTCCAATTGTACTTGAGACTCACGATTACTCAAAATTTCGTCGTCGCCGATCGGATCGTTATTCGAATGTTATCGTTGTGCGCAGATTTTGTGATCTCTCGCCCGCCAAGCTACTTCTGTCGCACTGTACCTTTTTGCAATCTATCACAAGCAAAACAGTAAAACCTTTGAATTATTTGGTGTTATTTTAAAATAAGTTCGAGCTGCAGCAGCAGACTGAGGAATAGTTAGAATACGAAAATACGTATTTCCTATTTTTAAATAGGTGCACTTCCTAAATGGTTAAATTTATCCAGAATAGTGCTGTTCGTCTTCTTAAAAACAATGTAATACACTTATTAAAGTAATGTACCGAAAAAAATCAAACATAATGTGTTTCTCAGGAATAAAAAATGCTGCTTTAAAGTTAAAAAAAAATAAAGTGCTCTAGATAAATATTATATTGAAATAATATTAAACTTGAAGAAATAATTTGGCAATAAAGTTTGGCATTAGCAGAAGATATTAGCGATATCCAAAATAATAAATAAAAGCGCTTTTTATTTATGATTTAATCATTTTATTTAGGAGGAGAATTATGCGGTACCCGCCCATGTTTATTGTTCTTTCGTCGATGACACTGGTAAACCCTAGAGCCGTTTGCATTTTCATGGAGTTAGTACACGGGCACGGGGCTCTCTATCGATTGGATACCAGCATTGATGAATTGTTTTCATCATGTGCGATTACGCTGCTCGATTTCAATTGCCTTTTCAATGGTCTCTTGATATGCAGACCAGTAAATCACGGGACGCTATCAACTGGTCCAGCAACGGCAGAGATAGGTGCAATAGGGTGTCCATTTCATGTCAGATTATACAACGGACCTATTGTTCTAACTTAATGCAACTATCTAGTGGGCTGGGGCGAACCGGCTATTTCTCCGGATCTATCTACTAATTAATTCATCATTGTGCGGGGATGAATCGTCCTATTTGGTTTAATTGACATTATATCCACGCGATTTAGTCACGTGACTCAGCAAATGAGATCTTTAATTTATTAATAACAAATTTTAATTAATTTACTTAAATTGCTTCCTTATACCTACTCTCATGTGAATACAGACATTGCCAATTCTATTTATTAATTTACATAAATAAAATCGTTGAAAAACAATCTAAGAAATATACGATAATTTACGATTTATATGTAAATAAACGTATCGGTAATATTATGTAAGAGAGCTTGTGCTAAAGAAAAATAAACTGCTCGCATGATTAAACTAAAAACCGCTGCATTACACATCTTCCAGGTGAAAACTAAAATAACTGCAGGTCTTGATAACAAAAAAAAAATAAACCAAAGTAAGCATTAAATCCCTACGTCTTTATTAATAATAAACAAAAAAACATTTAGTCGGTTACTTAGACAGCTTGAAAGGTTTTGTGGAAAAAAATATGTTACTTTATTAATAAAATTGTATAAAACTGTTTTTTAAAGAACCAGGTAATTTCACTGCATGTTAACCTGTACTATAGGTATATGTGTGTCGATTATACATAAAAAAACAACTACACTCCTGGCTATATGCCTACGACGAGCATTGAATTACATCTGATAAATAATCGTGCATAATCCCCCAATAATAAGATGGAACATTGGACGCTGAAGTAAATGGACGAGTGACGGTAGTGAAACAGTGTTACTACTCCACCTATAGTGCACCTATAGTGCGAAAACATGAACCATCGCCTGCAAGCTCAAATCAAGATTTCAGGCCGCTGAAATGAAATACCTAAGACGAGTTGAGAAGGAGAAAAGAAGAGGCCGAATCCGAAATCAAACTATTCAAGTAGAACTCCTCCTGACTTTCGTGCAGACCACACAATTTCGCTGGTTTGGCTTTATGATGCGAATGCCAGACAAAATATTCCCGAATCTAGCCTTTTTCTTCTTCTTCTTCTTATGCGTATCCATTACTAAATGTTTGCTACCACATTTTCCATTTTATTCCGGTCTTTTAATGTATGTATTAGGTCATCTATCGTTCTAAGTCCGGTTCATTGTCTTGCATTGCGTAACCATGACATCTTTTTCCTTTCTATTTCTCTTCATACCTTCCTTCGATAATTAGCTGTAATAATTGGTATTCTATGTTACGCATTATGGGTCCTAGGTGAGCTGTTTTTCTTTTCTTGATTGTCGTTAGTAGTTCTCTGTCTTTCTTCATCCTCCTAAGAACATTCTCATTTGTTTCTCGTACCGTCCATGGAATTTTTAGTACTCTGCGGTATATCCACATTTCAAAGGCTTCCAGTTTGTTTATTGTGGTCGCTTTCCATTCCTCCAGTCCATATAGAAGTACTGACCAGATGTAACACTTTATAAATATCACTCTGAGGTTCAAGTCAAGTCACACCCCGTTAACTTTGATGCCCATCTCAACATCCTACCAATCTAGAATCGACGGTAGACCAAGAGGACGAGCAAGATGTACATGGGAAGACAACGTTAGAGAAGCAATGGAGCTACCTGGAGGAGCAATGTTGCTGACACATCCAAACGGGCTCGCTGCTAACGGTAGAAGGGACCGGATTAACAAAACAATATGTTAAATAGCAAAAAAACGTAAAAATATTGTAAAGAAAAATTCTAAATTATTTTAAAAAACTTATTGATTATACCTTCAAATATGTAGGTAATATCCCAAATCCAAACGTGTTATAGTATAAACAAAGCATTAGCTTCAAAATAATGTTAATAGATGTTAATAAAATATCAAAATGATTGTCACATGGTGATAGATTGATTAAACAACCAATAAGTTTTGTTTAGAATATTGTACTAATCCGTTAACTAATGTATTTTCGTCTATAAAAATGTTGATGAATTAATGGGCGCTTTTGACGACTATAATAATAATTTGTCGGTGAAATCATAGGTGGCACATTTATTTTATTTGCTCCAATTTAGAATAATTAGTGCACTCGAACTGGTTGTTCTGTTTGTTTTAACGCATAGATCAAATTGTTTTCTCGATTCGATTTTTACTTCATTAATTATATATGACAGCAGAAATGCCTTTTTTTTTTAATGAAACGTGTACGCTACTTTTTATTCAAACTAAAAACTGGTTTGAACCTTGTTAAAATTTTTAACTAATTAGACAGTGTTATCGCTTAAAATTCTAACTATTTTGTTAAAAAAATATTAAATAAACGACACTAAAATAATGTAATTTTAAAATGTTGTTTCTGTTAATAATTATAAACAATCATGTGCCTATATCGGTAACTTTTGAGGTTGACTTCTGTCACTCATAGTGTCAATTAAATAAAATACGATTTTCATTAAAAAGAATTATTGTTCGTTATGAAAAATCATTTCAAATAATACGCGACCCATTTTTTCGGAATATAATTTTAAAATTGCTTATTACTAAGATGAGATGTCAAATGTTACACATCATATGCGACTACTGTAAGGCTTCACGACCCACCCTACTGTAAGGCTGGCTAGTTTTTTGTTAATATAAAATAAGTTAAAATTTAAAACAAAAAAAATTGTAAAATATTAAAATTATTCCATCTTACGTGCTTCAGGTAAGTATACAACGTTTTGTTGTATGGTATACCTCGGCATTCTTGTAGATAATATAAGTTCATGTTTTACTTTTTTCTTGGAAGGTTTTAATGTTACAAGTGTTCATAAATTAAATCTTGTCAACATTTTGTCGGAAAACTTTTGTAACCTCGCGGCATATAAAAATCTTGGAAACTATTCAAAGTTCAGTCGTGGTCGTGGCTGCTGTGTATTACCTTGATCGTAAAGATTAAGTTTGCTTGTTTTACTTTTTCCGGTTAGTGTAACCGTTCTACTTTTTCTTCGAGTCGTCGTTAATATCTGTGTCGGTATAATAAAACGAAACTTTCAAAACCGACCGAAAATTTAGTTTGCGCGTAGTTCTACTTTCTTAATAGATGCCCACGAAGACCGTATATGCTCAAGGCATTCATTCAATATAAATGCCGAAAATATTTTGTAGAGAGAATTTTAAATTACAATCATTTACAGTTTTAATAAAACAAAGGAGAATATCAGCAACGACCTATTGTTCATTTCAGTGTGAAAAAAAGTGGTATCCCAACGACAGTAGTACATAAAAATTGAGTTCTTGGCAGATATACAAAGTTTTTTTCATGTAATGTAGTATTATAAACAATAAAACAGTAATTGAGCTCGAAAGAACAAAACAAAAGAATAAAACTTTGCACACGATAGTCAAATCATAAAGAACTGTAGGTACCAACCAGACATAATAAACGTCAGTGGACGATATAGCAATATTTCACGAATATACGGCGGCTTCGGATTATCGTTAGAAACTCGATAACCAGTATTCAACTGTACATTTAAAAAGTACGAAAGTAAATTCTTCTAATATTTTTATACGAATTTCGTATGTAACGAATTTTATTTTATGAGGCACTTCTTGTTTGTTTGTTAGCACGGTTAATTTTGCAACCAAATCTGTGCTTAATGACTTTATTGTACATAATAAGAAAGGTAGATAAGTAATTCAAACAAATTTTACTAATTAACTAAGATATTAAGCTTTAATTTGGCTTGTTGATTCATTTTTGTTAGATTTCTAGAAAAGTATTTAGTAATCCTGGGTTATCATTCTTCTTCTTCTTCTACTTGGTTGAGATCATATGATCTGTTAATTCCGGGCTTGCCGTTGTATTAATTCTTGAGATGTGGACTGCCAGCTGTCTCTCCATCTCTTCGGTGGTCTACCGGGCGGTCGGCTTCCTACTGGTATTCCCTCGAGAGCTATGCGGGGTAATCTATCTTCGTCCATCCTCTTGACGTGGTTATACCATTGCCTTCTTCTCTGCCTTCCCCATCTTACGATATCCTGTACGCTGCATTGTTCTCTTATATCAGTGTTTCTTACGTGGTCTCTTCTGGTTTTGCCAGCTATTGTTCTCAGCACCCTCATCTCGGCTACGCGCAGCATGCTCTTTGTTTTGTTCGTGTCTTCTCTTGTTTCTATCGCGTACGTCATTATGGGTCTTACGCATGTTTTGTATATTTTAATCTTACTGTCCTTCCGCATGTACCCGTTGGCCCAGACAATCTCTCTTAGGCAGCCTGATGTTGCTGATGCTTTATTGACTTTGTCCCTTAGATCTTTTGTTGGGTCGTGGCCGCTAGACATATTCATCCCGAGGTACTTAAATTGCATTACCTGTTCTATGGGCTTATCTTCAATTACGAGCTTGCATCTAAGTGGTTCCCTGGTGATTGTCATGCTTTTTGTTTTCTCGACCGATATGGTCATATTAAGCTGTCGGCACACTTGGTGGAACTTGAATAGCTGTCTTTGTAGGTCGTTCTCGTTTTCTGCGAAAATTGCTGCGTCGTCGGCCTAGCATACCATGCACGTTTGTTACTCATTCTGTATCCCATATTTAAGTTCGCTACTTCTTCTATAATTTTGTCCATAAGAAGATTAAATAAGAGTGGGCTGAGGCTGTCTCCCTGTCTGATTCCTCCTGGTGTTAGAATGCTTTTCGTGATATGTTGCCCTGATTTAACTTGAGTGGAGTTGGCGGTGTTGAGGTTGCAGATTACCTTTACTATGTTGGCTGGTGTTTCTTTTTCGATTAGGATATTGATGACATCGCCTAGTTTGACCTTGTCGAATGCTTTAGTTAGGTCGATGAAACAGATGAATGCCGGTGTATTATATTCTATTGCCTTTTCCTTTATTTGTTTGGTGGTAAATATGGCGTCAGTTGTCGATCTTCCCTTTCTAAATCCCTGTTGTTCTTCTCTATTGGTTATGTGATTCTCCAGTTTGTCCTTTATCAGGCCTGTGAACAGTTTCATTGTTGTGCACAATAGGGTTATTCCTCTGTAGTTATCGGGGGATGTTTTTTGTCCTTTCTTGAAAATGGGAATTGTTATGCTCGTGTGCATATGGTATTTCTCCTGTGCTCAGGATTTTATTAAACAGAGCTGTGAGTGTTATTATGAGCTTAGGGCCCCCGTGTTTCAGAAGTTCGTTCGGTATATTATCCGTACCTGGTGCTTTTCTGTTTTTAGCTTTCCTTAGTTTTTCTTTTATCGTTATCATTCGGAAATTTTAAATAAGCAACCAACAAACTCTTGGACAGAACAGAAAATAAAAGAATAGTTAACGAACGAAATATTTCATTTTCACAGTATTGCTTTAAGCCGGAATTATTATCGATAGACAAAGGCACGATATGATTCAATCTTGTCAAGACTACACTTATTAGAATGGCAACCAAACTTCAGACGAAAGCGCGGAGACCACCAGAAGAGTAGTTAAAACAAACAAGAAAGGACATGGTGAGAAGAGGTTTAGAATAGAAAGATTGGCAGGATAGAGAGGCATGAAGAAGAGGATGCGAGAGATAGCCAACGATGCTGTAAAAACTCGCTTATGTATATATACGCAGGCACGAAAGAGAAAAAATTTACGAATTAGATCAAATTATACTTAGTTATGGAAATCGCGTGCTAAGACTTCCGCCTTATTATTGCCAATTTAATCCCATTGGGTATGTAATGTATTAGGATCGCCATGTAATGTATTTTCCTGGCTAATGGCACTACAGGGTATATTTAGGGAATATGCAAAACTTATTATGACAATCACATTGAATCTAATGGTTACAGTGATAAGGCTGTTTTGGAAACCTGGCAACGAGCACTTAATACTGTAACTCCTAAAATTTGGGAATGGTGGGTTCGTGAAAACCGCATCGAAGCAGTTAATCCTGTTATCATTTACAATCCGAATAAGGATAGCGACGACAGTGATTTCGATTATGATGACTATGAATCTGATGCTTAATGATACCGCAAGTACTACATGATTAAACATATTTATTAAATTTGTACCAATAATTTATTTTTGTTGCATTTCCTTTTGACATAATTAAATATGTGCCTATTTCTAATAAAAAAAAACTCATCGAGAGTTACATCAACGTTTTATTTTCACAATAAAGCAAAAAATAAAAATAAAACCTCTCAACAAAAGCATAATAGATCTTAGTGGAATTTACTAATGTACCTATCAACACAGTACGCCCGTTAAGTCAGATACCGTCGTATATTGGTGAAATGAGCTATAGGTACCCATTGCAAGTCACAGTTCATCCAACAAATTTATTTAATGCTCTCTTGTAATCAACTAGATTGTAAATAAACTATTTATAAAAAAAATAGCCATTTTATCTGTCTTTACTTTTATTTATGTTTATGTATATTTCATGGATGAATAAAGACGTTTTATAATTATTAGATATTATGATAATAAAACTTAACGAATACTTGAAAAATAAAATAATTTGCATAAACTAATGTATTTAGCAATTTTTCTTTATTTTACGCACATCGTAATAATTGAAATAACTATGTTAACAGGGCAAATTTAGTCCAATCGGCGTTACATCAATTCCAATTTATTACCAATTTGGCCGTTGCAATAAAAACCGATAGCTGTTCCCTCTGTCAGTTAGGTGATAAACTATCGAAAGCGAGTTTATAAAGACGTAAACGATCCTAAGGGTCAAGAAAGCTACTAAATATCCAGTAGATGGCAGTAAAAGGTACTTTTATGGCTCGAAAACATTTGCGTTGATGCCAGTATTTGAAATTTTTCTACAAACGTGCCAAATTAAATAATTTATTATTTTTTTAAATTAAGCATGATCAAAAATGATTTTAGAATTTTTTCTTCACATTTAAGCTAACTTTTCTGTTATAAAAATAATTATTGTTAAACTTTTATAATAGCCAAATTGTATCCAATATTGGGAAATTTAAAATTAAAATAAAAATTTAAATATTGTTATTAAGATATTTTAATGAGATAAAAATTACACAATTTTTTTCCTAAACAATTTTTCATTTCCATATGAATTATGTATTATAACATTAAATAAAGGTATTAGTCACATTGAAAAAAATTAACAGGAATATTATAATTATTATTAAACAAATGTTTGATTAAAAACAAAAAATTCTAAATACAAGGATTATAAATAATATTATTAATATAATTTGTCTAAAATATAAATTAATTTTGTACCTAACAAACATAAATTAGTAAATATTTTTGGGTCGAAATATAATTATTTTTCATGCTTACGGATATTTATCGAGTTTGTTACAGTAAAATAATACAAAAACATTAGGTACCTACTACATTTTTATATAAAAATATTAGTTAGGTCTAGACTCGAGGGTTTTTCAAATGTAATGATATTTTTCTTTAACTATTGGGTTCTACAACTGATTGTTACAAAAAATATTTATTAAAAGGTTGTGTTTACTCAACGAATATGTTGTACCCAATACAAATGTGTGATTATAATATTTATTGTAACCATGTGAATATTCAAACGTAGGGATTTTTATTGTTTGATATCGGCAACATTGAACATTTGATGGGTAGGGCCGTGGGGGGTGGTTAACACCAGAAGTGATTGAAAGAAGGGTGGAGTTTAACCCCGAAGGGGAACGGGAAAAATTCTAAACAATCATGGCTGCTATCCATCAACATGGCTGATATTAAGGAGAATAATGGCCTCGGAATAAATTAGGTGTGTAGATAAGTTCTTAGTTGATTGTTGGTATTTTCGATGGATTTCACCGATAGGTATGGTGTTAATGAATTGTTGTATGTGAACTTTTGTTGTTTGCAGTTTTATTTTTACAAAAGTAAGTACATTAATTTTCACGAGCGTCATCAGATAATAATGGTTTTATGTAATTTATTTTTCATATCAAATTTACATGACACTTAAAATGGGTAGACAGTTACTATTTTGCTACGACTACCAAAACAAATTAAAAATCAAAAAAAAAATTATATTTTATAAGAATTTAAATAAATGTTGTCATTTATTATAAATAATACGTTATTTTTTGTTGAAAAATAGATCTATTAATAAAACTTTTTAATTATTTTCGTCAAATAATTCGTCAATTAACGTGCTGACATCATCACGACAATTGAAATATAAAATAATTTCGGTTTCGTCCCACGTTGACCGACTCTCTTTGCTATAAAAACTGTCTTCATTCGTTGAATTGCTCGACAGAAATCGGAATCATTTTAAGGAACAATGTTTAATTATGGCGTAATTAACATATTTTAATTTTTTCATTTATTTAATTTATTGTAATTCTTACAGCCGACCTTGTTTGGTAATATTTCATTAATTTAAACGAATTCAGTAATTATCTGTTTTTAAAATCTGTCAATTATTTTTGTAATATTTTACATATCAAAGCCAACGCAAATTTATTTTAACTGTATAAACATTCCATTTAAACATACACTGCGGTCCATAATATGTATGGAATAAATTCATTTTTAGCGTTATTATATATTTGTTCAATAAAAACTGAAACAGGTCGATTTTTATTGTCAATTTGACAATTTACTGTAGGAAAATTTTCCCTTCTTCTTGCACCCCCTCTGAATTATGAGCACCCCTTCAAAAATTTTAAATGATAAGGGGGTCGTGTGGCACCTAGTCCGGAAGGGATTTTTATTCTCTGTTCAGCAATACTACGTTTTTAAAGTTTGGTGCAATTATAGCTGAGAAAATTTGTTTTGAAAATGTGAAATTTTTATACATTACGTAGAATGAAGGAAATATTTTTTAGGAAGTGTTTTTCAATTTATTTTACAAATAAATGAAATGTTCAAAATGACCACCATTCATTTCCTGACAATAAGCAAGGCGATCTTGAAATTCTTGTACAACAATTTGTAGGTAATGTTGTTAATTTCTTCCGTTATCCATATTCATCCATATTATACATATTTAGAATAAATTTTCTCAGTTATGATTGCACCAAATTTGAAAAACTTAGTATTGCTGAACAGAGAATGAAAATCCCTCTTGAACAAGGTGCCACACAACCTCCCCTCTCATTTAAAATTTTTGAGGGGATGTTCATAATTCAGAGGGGGTGCAAGATAGGAGTAATATTTTCATACTGTATATTGTCAAATTGAGAATAGAAATCGACCTGTTTCAGGTTTTTCAGCGGATACATAATTTACAGTGTAAATATTTTTAAATTTTAATAACAAATTTTCTCAGTTATGGTTGCACCAAATATGAAAAACTAGTATTGTTGAACAGATAATGAAAATCTCTTTCGAATAAGATGCCTCACGACCCCCTTCTCATTTAAATTTTTTGAGAGGGTGCTCATAATTCGGAGTAGGTGCAAGAAGGGGGTAATATTTTCATACTGCAAATTGTCAGATTGACAATAAAACTTGACTCGTTTCAGCATTTTTTGATAAAATACATAATAACGCTAAAAATGAATTTATTCCGTACCTATGGACCGCACTGTATATTAAGCTGGAAATTATAATTATCCTATCAATTAGTAGGTACGTTTATATATTTTTGGGAATAAAAACTATTTAAATTTCTTATATAGGGTGATTTTTCATGATGGCACATTAGACGTTATGGCAAAACTAGTCAGAATAGAAATCTGGAGATTTGTAATAAGGGGTTTTCGGCATTGGTCTATCGAATGAAAATATGCTCGACTTCCGATTGTACCGGATGTTGACGTCAACTTCGTTATTGTAAATGAAACACCCCGAATGTTTTTAGCTTTTTGAATTGCTTAATTAATTATAAATAATTTTTTATAACAAGGTACTATACCCAAATTTATTGGTTTTTAAAATAATAATTATTTTAGTACAAAAATTGACGTTTTACCGTTATTTAGAAACTATTTATTTTGTGACAAATTTTTAGATTTCTTTTCTGATTGGTTTTGCCATAACGTCTAATGTGCCATCGAGAAAAATCCCCCTGTATAAGGTTTGGATTTAATGGAAGCAATAACATTAAAAAATTACAAGGATGCTGCTAATTAATGTATTATTACATAACATAAATGTAAACGTATTGAAAGAAAATAAATGTTATTACCTTATTGCTTAAAATTTACGTATGTAATTTTATTTAGAAAAATGTCAAATCTTATTTGATCAATAATTGCTTACTTAATTACTGAATATGAGAAAAATGTATGAGCATTAATGTATCAATAAACATGATAGAATGAGATTTATACTTAGCATCCGCAATGGCGAGAGCAAAATTTTACCTCATGAATAATGTCATTATGTTTAAAAATCTTTTATTACATTTCCGATTTGACGATGTGATATTTATACCATGTACAGTTATTACTAAATGGCAAAATATATGCGCCAAATTTTGTGTTAAACATTATAACATTTTTTATTAAATATATGCACTTATTTTACTCAGATACTAAAAAATACGCAAAAAAGATAATAAAAAATGGTATCAAAATAAATTAAAAGAATCTTACCCTCAACAGCGAGATGGTACAAAGGTGACAACATTTTAAGTACCCAGGTTGTCAGGGTAATGAAAAGTGTCAAGAAATACAAAGCAGTATTAAACAAGTAAGTGAAGTTTTTAACAAAATGAAAAAAGTACTGGTAAATCGTAATTAATCTCTCGAACTTCGTTTAAAATGATCCGCAGCAATGTTTTTTTCTATTGTTTTGTATGGAACAGAAGGCTGGACGCTTAGTCAGAGGCTGAAGAATACAATTAGCGCTTTAGTGGAGAGATCTTGTTACGGACGAAGTTTTGGCCCAGCTAAATACTACAAAAACTCTCGTATCGTCCATCAAAAAAAGAAAACTGTTTTGTTTTGGTCATGTGATGACTTCATATAATTATTTAAAGGAAAAAAATCTCCTGAATGGCGAAGAAGAGCTTGCGTCAGTGGTGGGGAAGATCAAAAGATCCCAGATAAAGATTGCGATCTTCGATAGAACTGGCATACAAAGAAGATGAAGAATGTTCTTTATCTATGGAATTATTCATATCCTTAATGGCCCACCTATTATCTAAGTAGGTAATTACCCAATCTCTATGTAAATGCGCTACACACTTGGCTTCTTTCCACACTGTCATACGCTTGTCTGAAGTCTATAAAGAGGTTATGTATTGTTCTATTGAATTCCCATCCTTTCTCTATAATCCAATAAACGAGGAAGCGGCCCAATGTTAATGACCAAAAAAAAATATGAGCGTACAGGAAATTAAAATTCAGGGTGAGTTTCTATTTCATGAGACTCGATCCTGTTTGCAGAAAATAGCGGTTTTTTGTTAATAACTGGAAAACTACAGCTCCGATTGAAAAAAGTTTAATCAGGAAATTGTAGGTATTAAAAAGATCTATCTATTAAATATTTTATAATTTTTTAATATTATTAATACTTTTCGAGTTATATCGGAAAAACCGTGAAAAATCGGGTTTCCTATAACTCGTTAACTGTAACGTATTTAAACATGTTACTTACTGTTAAGTGTAGCCTATGGCAAGCCAAAAAAGTGTTTTTTTGGAAAATTGATAAATATTGATTATTTTTCAAGATATATGAAGTTTTCTCCAAAAAGATGCTTTTTTAATTTAGCTACTCTTGCTCGGGAGATGATGCTACAGTAACAATACAGGGCTTATTTTTTTATGTAAGAGTTGTACTTTTATATTATTAAAAAAGTATATTGATTTTTTAAATTTCAAGGTTCAAAAAATTACTTTGAAAAAATTGCACTATTTTTTTACATGTTTTTTTTAAATAAATTTCTTAATTTTGTGTTTATAGAAATGACTTTCATGAAAATATATTTTTGGCATCATTTCACGCATTTAAAAAAAAAATAAATTCCTACGATCATTAGGAGCCGAGATAATTTTTTTATTTCAAAAAAATCTGGAAGTTGTCTCTTAAGGCAAAAAGCTGATCGATGATTGATCTTTCTCTTTTAAGACTAAATATTGTAACATTATTAATAGGTACTGATAGTGTAAAGTCTGTCCGATGATTTTTAATGTTTTAAAAAAAATGTTAGTAGCAGTAATTTTATTGTTCGCTAGTCAGTTTAAAAATTATCTTTTTTTAGTGTAACTATGTCTAATCCTCTATACCCGCAATGGACAGAATTGGTCGAGCCAAAGCTGCAGACAAGACTGCAAGAGCAAGTCCATCCGGCGTAATTATCACTAAAGGGCACACACATGAGTGGAGAGTTGCAGAATCAGCATCGGAGCGTCGTACATTTTCGGGCTTTACACGATAAAGTGCCGTCGTAACTCATTCGGTGACAACTCTCACCTTCAAATATCCAACTTGTTATATATACATTTACCGCATTTTGCCAACGTTTCATGTCGTACTTTAAACGTTTGTAAAAACCAAATAAAAATCTAAATGTTGTGCACAGTAAGTAAAAGGGTCACGAAACACTTTTTGATCATTTCTCTGATTTCGAGTTAAAACTCAACCCAAAACATACCAAAAAAAAAATTAACTTAAATACAACGATTTGGGTTCTAGTTACAAATC
This sequence comes from Agelastica alni, assembly GCA_950111635.1. Taxonomy (NCBI): domain Eukaryota; kingdom Metazoa; phylum Arthropoda; class Insecta; order Coleoptera; family Chrysomelidae; genus Agelastica; species Agelastica alni. The sequence goes on along the minus strand of OX467712.1, from coordinate 45,587,125 downwards.
AGAAAAAAAAAATTATTTAATAACATAAAAGTGGCAATAATGCCTGATATTTTGAAATGTTTAAAATTTATTTATGACATATAGCTAGAATTTGAAGCACATCCAACTCCCTTATTTTACCTGAATTAAGCTGCTGAATTTAACGAGTCACGTGAATAGGAATGAATTGTTCATAGAACAAAATATAAGTATATGCCTTTCGCCACTATTTGCAAATATATTTAAAACAACTGAAACCAGAGAAAAATAACATAAATAAGATGGATTAAAATGTGACGAACCAAACAAAAACACAAATCCACAATTCTAATAATAAACTTCCAAAACTAAAGCACCTACGACAAAAACTGATCGAATTATTATTTATAAAACAAAATCCGTATGCCTTCGGTCACTGTTGGCAAATTTATCAATAACTAATTGTTCATTGATCGCAATGCCCGGATGGGCGTTAATAATGGCAAAGACAGATAGCCTATCTTCTGAAATGGTAGATCGAAGACAAATTTTTATTCGCCTCAAAGAAGAAAAACTTCTTTCCGATGATGCAACACAGATCGGAAGTGTAATGAAAATTTCAAAAAATGATGTTATCAAAGGAAACATTACTTTATCACAGTGAACAAGGGCTCCTAAAGCCTCGACAGAAATAGGAAGTATTTCTTCGGAGGGTTTTACTCCCTACGTCTTCCATTACCTTAGTTCGCTTTTTAATTTTGTGAACAAAACCACTTGATTCTAATAAAAAAGTTTGTTAAATCTTTCCACCAAGGCCCGTGCCATTGAATCCAGACATGTCATACCAATTTTCCTAATTACCGTTGGTATAATAATGTTCAAATTTAACAAACTGGTAAATTTAAGGTTTACTTGCATATCCAGACTCTACTTGTTGAACCAATATCAACTATTCACGACTCTAGGGGGGCAATGGGGGCCATGGCCTCCTCTCAGATCTGCCAGTGTTACCTATACACATTCTCTAGACATAATCTTTGTAAAATTTATTGTTATTGACCACGATCTTTATAACTGTTATCCAATTTTTAGACAAATGTAACTTATTATTTATTCTCAATGGAACGTTTAAAGCAAACAAAATATAAAACAGTGATTCACATTCAAATCCAAAATACCTACGTACGACTGTCTTATAAATATTGATCAATTCTGGTAGGTACCACTATTCGCCTACGAGAGAAAAATAAACAATCCAAGACGTGGAGAAATATTGAAGCGTTTATTCATGAAGCGGTTTTGGACGCTGTCTCCGCAGTACCGCCACCAGTACCTACCTAGCACCCTCGACAACAAGTAGTGCATTATCTGTGATGTCATTTCTACTTTAAATTACCAAATTCTGACCGTGTAAGTAGTCCAGTCAAAAAGACTGTGAAATCGGGTTTTTGACAGATATGGCTGAAACTATATGGAAATAATCAGAAAAATACGTATAAAACTGTGGGTAAAGCAAATAATTTCTCAACCCCCTGAAAGGGGGGAAAAAAATTTAAAAACTAACCCGGAATACGATTTTTGGGTTATATTTTAAAAATATCAAAAAAAGTTTAAAATTAAAGTTGTAGAACATAAAATTTTAGGCCTACCTCTTTTGGACCATTTTTACCCTAAAACGCACCCTGATCTTGTGTGAGACTGTCGAATTTGAACATGGTCAGTCGTTCTTTGCTAGATTTGTTTTTAAAAGCTGATTTTTCAGATATTGCGGCGAGTATTTTCGAGGGTAGCATTTTCCCGAATAGACCCGACTCATCTGTTTTATACATTTTATACAACGTTGCAGCGGTCAAGTGCCCAACCAGATATTCGTCTTGGATGTCCAGCTGTCTTATATCGTTTTGAGTGTGGAAATTACCCTAATCAGCCCTGTGAAGCATTAAATGTTTCCTTTTTAGGAAATTGTAATGATTTTTTCATAGTTTTTTTCACAGCTAATTACTCAGAAGTGGGCTCTGTAAATGATATGAACTTGAAAATGTCATCTTATAAACGTTCCTACATATAACTTTTTCTGGTTTGCACTGAACTATGTGTTAGCTGAATACCTGAAATCTTTTGTGTACATTTTAGACAGAGGCAAGATCTGACCCAATTCTTTTTCAATTTTATGTAATCTTAGGAATATATACAATGAGAGTCCTTCTTTTAAAGAAAAAGGTAGTACAATTTCTAACAAAAAGTCAGTTTGTATATATAGGGCAGGTAAGAAATGCCATTGTTTAAAAAATATTTCACCGTAAAATTCTGAAATCAATAATTCCGTGTGTCGTGAAAGATTCTTTACAAGTTTCTAAAAAAGCTTTTAAAGCCTTTTTTGTGAGCAATGATCACGAATTATTATTTTGGTTTTTTTTTTTATAGACCATAGTGAGTTTTGCTTCTCACATCCCATTTTGTTTTATTTTTTCTGTTTTCTGTGACTAGTTTACTATTTGTGTAAACAACTAATTCGTAGTTTGTTATTACACTAACAAGTTGTGTTGGGTTCGTGAATTATAATTCCATGGTCGTGAACTACGAATTAGCTGGTCACACTAATCGTAATTCACGATTCTAAACTCACGGCTTACGTCCCGTATAAACCTGCCCCTTTGTGGTATACATACTACTTTGTGATTGCTGCACTTATAATTACCTATAAAAACATGGTTCTTCTTTTAATGTGTCTTTTATATAACATGTACGCATTATTAATTAGAAGGTTTTTTTTTAAATGTACTTTTTCTCAAAACCAAACATACCTTTTTAAAAGTGAAATCTTTTATAAAATATCGTCAGTATAGAAACAACAAAAAAATAACCGTAAAACAAGATCAATGCATTTACTTTATTTTTATGTTTGGATTTAATTTTAAAGTAAAAAAAATAATATAAAAAGTGAAATCACAAATAGAAATCCAACACCCTTTTAAATAAATCTTGTTTGGCATGTTTATCGTTTCCGACAAAATTCAAAATGATTTCATGCTTCCACTCAACTATCAAATATGTTTTTTGGTCCGATATAAATATCTGATGGTTAACGGCTATTTCTCTGTATCTGATTTTTCATTTTCGCAACGGTGCGACGGTCGAGAAAAATGTTGTCATACTATGTCCTTTTTATAGAAAACCCAGTAAGAGTTGATCAATTTTAATAAAATTTATAAAACATGTGTGTTTAATCTAACTTTAAAACTTACTCTTTCAAACAACTTCGGTCTACTGGAGATTTGCTGGCTTATGTCACTCAGCTCTGGACAAACACTATTGAAAAGTTTGGTGAATCCCGTGCAATAGCCTGGTTTTGGTTTCCCAACCAAACTGCGCCAATGGCTTTTGAGCTTCATGCAAGATCGCTCCTTACATGTGGCGTTGACGGTATTTCTTCTGATGCGTTTAAAATTAATGCCGGGGTCCCCCAGGGTTCCATCCTGTCCCCCACCTTATTTCTTTTACACATCAACGACCTCTTGAAAATCACCACGAACCCCATTTACAGTTTCGCAGACGATAGCACACTTGTCTCAACTTTCACATCCTATCGATCACTTTCGGTGAATGATACAAATAGACTCAGGCAGGAACAGGTTGATTCCATCAATAGAGATCTTAAAGCAGTGTTCTGAAAAATATGTCTTGTAAAGTCGCATCTTCAACCAACGACCTAAGGGGTTCCTTCTTGATACCACTTGGATCAACACTATTACACATTTTTCGAATACACTTAAATAATTGTAATGATTTTGTAAAAGACACTGTGGCACAATGATTTAGTAAGTTGAGCATAATTTGCTACGAAATATTGCTTCATTTAGAGTCTGAAAATATAAAATTTTATTACTCGAATTCTTTATAAGTGTGATTTTTTTGAAAATCAGTAGGTATATTTTCTTCTTTTAACCTTATAATGTTTTAATTTTCATTTATTTTTAGTGCATTAAAGAGTTATGACGAAGTGGATGTATGTTTCTTCAGCAGGTTCAATTTTTAATAAATAATGTATAAAGATTTTATTAATAATCTTGTTATTACTTTTTAATTGACCACCCTGTGACTTTTTGTTAAATAATATTTAAAATTTACAATTTATTAATTATATCACACCGATATCTGTCTCTGCAATAGGTACTGTTTAAACACTTTTTTTTAAATTCATCATTAATGCGGACGCTTAACACAGAAAAAATACAATTTAAAAAATATATTGTCTGGACAAAAAAAAAAAGAAGTGGCGTACATGCAATTGCATGAGAGTGTAAAAGAAAACGATACTTGAATCTGATGTAACCACAAACAAACAAAAATTTACACCTCATAAATTATTTTTGTTGTCGTTCTTAACTAATTTTTTAAAATTCATTAATATAAATAATCTTGACCTATAGTTAAATAAAAATGTTTTGGAATTCAATCATATTGCATTGTATTCGCGACGTATACTTTTTATTACAAATTCAAAACAATTGTGTGTATTCAACTAAATAAAATTTTATATGCATTTAGTTAAAAAAAGTTGCGATTCACTTATATAATATTGATGGGCATTTTAAGTACCTGTTAAGCATGAACCATGTAAACTGTTACTGTTGACGTGTTTTGTGTATTAAATAAATTTCGTGTACCTATAGCAGAAAGAACTATATAATATAACTGTGTTATCCGCAGTATAACATAATTTTAATTATTATTTATTTAAGATTCTCTAACAGTAAGTGTAATTTTGTGCACTTAAAATAATTACATAATTCAACATTTTTTGATAAAAAGAAAAGATTTTAAGAAACATTTTAAGCAAGAAAATTCCTTAACTTTTATCGGGAAAATATTTTTATTAATACAAATATAAGCAATAAATTTAAATCACCATAAACAAATTGGTACCATTAAAAATAATGAGAAACAAATTAATTAATTTGTAAGTAATATTACTAAAATAATTATAAAACTGGTCGACTGCACAATAAGCAAAAAAATCTATAATAATTAATTATTAATATTTTCTACATACAGTGCTTTCATTTCAAAAGCAGCCAGTTCAAAAATATTTTGATTTTGCACAAATGTAAGAAAAACAAAAAACATATTAAATCTTAAATCAAGAGGGAGGTTTAAAAATGTTATTCTGCTGTTTCCAAGTGGCACTCCTATAACATCCCCACCCCTACCTTGTGATACATCAAATAAAAACGCAAGAAAAATTCAAATCAGCCATATAAACCACAATTTATTCTATTAATTTATTTTGCTTATAACATTAAATATAGCGAAATTACAACAGAAACTAAAATGAAGTTAATTACAAACAGCAATTTAATTGTATTTACAGTACTTGTTCAAAGTGTGCTCCGTTACATCACATTACGTACTAGCTGTAAGACGAACGATTCTCAAGACATTGGATTGGCAGAAGGGGTTTTATAGAATGGCCGGCAAGACCCCCAGATCTAACACCACTTTACTTTTTTCTGTTGGCTATTCAAAACCATTAGTTTAAAAAACTTCTCACGAAGACATTGAGGAACTAAAGCTGAGAAGAATGTATACGAATTACTAGCGAAACTTTGCAAAGAGTTCGAGTAGAATTTAAAAATAGGTTATATTATTGCCTACAAAATAACGGAGCACACTTTGAACAGTTACTGTAAATACATTTAAGATGTTTGTAATTAACTTCATTTTAGTTTCTGTAATAATTTCGTTATGTTTAATTCAAGCATTTTTCTTGGTTTTTTATTTGATGTATCACAAGGTGGGGGTTGCTATTTGACATTTTAAAGAAGGGGTGGGTGATGTTAAAAGGTGACACGTGGAACCTCCCCCTTGATTTAGGTATAGCCGGAGTGACTCGGTTGGATAAAGTAAAGAACGGTGAGAAAGAAAACGCTGTGGTGTAAAAGAAGATGCGATTACAAAGACAGATAAAGGAATGCTTAGATGGTTTGGACACGTAGAAAGGATGGATGAAGGAAGATTGACGAAACAAATTTATAAGGCGAGTGTGAATGGACAAGTCGGTAGAAGTTGATCTCGGAGAACATATCTTGATCAGATCAACATTGTTTTGAAGAAAAGCCAGGTCAAGATTACCAACAACCGACGAGCATGTATGAGAGCGCTGATAAAAATAAAGAAAGCAAAAGATGTGTGTAAGAACCGTAGCAAGTGGAAGGAAGTGGTCTCTGCGGGTACTCCTACGGGAAAAAGGCGTGACTATATGTATGTATGTATGATTTAAAATTCGACGTGTTTTTTGTTTTTCTTACATGTACGCAAAATCAAAAGTTATTTGGACTGGCTGGTTTTGAAATGAAAGTGTATATCTATTACACTTATTAAAAATAAATCATTCAATTAATGTAATATTCATAAAATAAATAAACAACAATTTTGCTTTAAACTCGTATAGGGGACATAATAATGAATATCTGAAATGAGGGTGAGGGAGAGCACTCCAGCATCTGAGTCCCATTGCGTCCCTTTATAAATATTCGCTTTTTATTATAAAAAAAATAAAATATCTTTACTTGTTAATGGCTAGTTCGTGTGGTCGAATGCATAATTAATTACAAAAATATTTGCTGAAACATTGCTTACTTTAAAGTTAATTAACTTTTTCGCTACTTTTAGCCATGATTAAATTAAAATATATATTAAAACCGGCCATTTATTTTAGCAAAAAGACATATTTAAATATTGTTTATTTAAATAAAAAAGAATCCAGATCGGAATTGGTAATCTTTCGCAGGATTTTAATTGGTAAAAGGCTCCATTTTAACTAAAATATATTCTTCAGCTGGTTCATAAAATGAAGCGATTAAAAAAACATTAGCTCTCGAACTTGAAGTTTCTGTAATTGGATATTTCAGTGAATGGGTTCCCTCCCCACTTACTGACTAAAGATAGGTTGTTTAAACACTTTAATTTGTCAATGTCATTTCCGTTTCACACAACAGTTGTTAAAGTGTGATTTGTCTTATTTTTTGTACCTATTCGACAATTGAGTTGTTGATGCAAGTGAGAGGAATTTGAAACCTGTAATTTTACTGCAAACTGAGTAGTCATTGATATAATTTTAAAATTTTCTTGTCAGCTTTTGTATTTTCAAGTATTTTATTCATTTTAAAAATGGAAATTAATCAACAAAGCTAAAAATACGTCATATTATTTTTAATATTATTCTGGATATAAGTACCAACTTAGCTACGACTGTATTTACAGTTATTTTTGCACAAATAAATTAAATTATAACAAAATTTCACTTTTTTATAATTATTTCTAAAAATAAATACTTAAAGAAATTAAATTAAAGTAAAGTGCTACTTGTGACTCTATATTTGCACAATATAATTTATCAATGTCACTTGAATTTTCTATTTGATCAAGACCAGCTGCTATAGTTTTTATTTTACGATGACTGAAATATTTGAAAAACGTCATGTTGTAAACTAGATTTTACAGTTTTGTTGTGAGTCAAACTGTTCGCGTGAAAATCATTCAAAATGAAAACTTAATCATTAAAAAATATGATATGAATAAATATTTAACGTATTTACAATTAAATAATAAAAAATTGTAGCTAATAATTCATTTAAAAAAGAATTTTGTAATATTTTTTTTACTATACCAACCCAATAATTATCATTAAATAATTATTTTACAGGCAAAACATTAATTTTATAATATTTAAACAGTTTTACCTATATTTAAACAATTTCAGTTTTTCTGAACCATAGGCAATAACTTGATTTGAACTTTTAAAGAATGAGACCTGTCAACGGTTCCCACCATGTTCCCAATGTCAGCAGATGTGCAGTTCCGATTCAAACCGAATTGGGTACCAATGGCGTATCGTACTGTAACGATTTTGGGATACGCCACTGGAATGTACGTAAGCAAGTTGCCTTCCGTTAAATGTTTTCGGAGATAAAATACAAGGTTGCTTACCTGACTCTACTCTTTGAGCCTCATCGTGGACACTGTAAAACACTCTTTTTGAGATTCCTGTCGCAACCATTACCATGCGACGACAATTATTATCAATTGGAACCTGCAAGCTATGTTTTGCCTCGATTTTTATACATTTAATAAAATTAGCAACTACCTCTGTTTCTGCAGAGTAGGTTTTCTTATTTTTTGGTCTACCCATTTTAAATTTGTATTTTAAATAAAAAATATAACGACAAAAAACACCAGCACACCCACGCTCTCATACAACTACTAAAACTAACCACACCTATAACTTTCTTTTACATGGTTACATTTTTTTTGACGTTTCATCCTACTAACAATAATAATTCAAGTCTACAAAATGGAACGTTGTTTCCAAAGTGAATAAAAGTGCTTACATTTACATATTTTTATTATTTAAAACAATTTAAAAATACTATATATAAAAAATTAAGAGGCAGAAGTAAAGCCTCATCATTAAAAAAAAGTATTAAATGTCTTTGAGAATCAACTAGTGTTAGTTCAACTGGTTTCTTCAAATTAAACATTATTTCTTAAAGATAAGTAACTTTGATGAAAAAATAAAAAACAAATAAATTAGTTTTAAATGTTTTTAATAGTTAGTTTATCTATTTTTTGGAATAAACCTCTAATTAGCTATTGGCATATATGTGCTACAAATTTGCGCAATAGTTATTTTTTTTGGTCATTTGACAATGTCAATAAGAACAGTAACTACAGGATGCAAATAATATAATTCAAGGACTTGTTTAATTTTTGATTTCTTTGCCAATTATTTAATGTTTGTAGCTCCTTCTTTGACTGTAGAATTTCTTATCTACCGAAATTTTATCACACATTACAAATTTTTTTGAATTATACTTTAGTCTAATGACAGAATTTTTTTTTATGAGTTTTATGATTCTACACCTACTACAAAAAGATTTTATCCGAAATGTTATAGTATCGTGGTAATTGTTTTTTCTTCTTCTCTGTTGTGTTTAATGTTTGTGACGAACCGGAATTTTTCTATCGCTTACTCAATTGTTAAGATCTCATTTCCATGTACGACAAGTATAAGTAAATAAATTGTTTTAAAGGAAATGGCAATAAAATAGAACATTTCTATGCATGGCTGTTAAAATCACTTCAATTGTCTGTGTCTGGACAATAAATTGGGGCATCAAGAAAGGTCATCTGCAGACTTGGATTCTAATATTAGTCGTTATTTAATTTCCAGCAAGAGAATTGTGTGTTATGCGCACACATTCCTATTTATGTTGTTCTCTTTAAAGTTCATTCCAAAAAAAAAATAAATCACTTTACTCTATTTAATTAGTATTTCAGTAAATAAATCAATTGTTATTACAAAAAAACTCGTTTAGTATTCTGATGTATGTAAAAATATCAGTAATTTATAAAATAATTGACACTAGCATAATTTTTAAACTTATTAATGACACCTGCATTGTAAAAATAAGTCTGTCTTACTCTTGAAATATACTGAATAAAGTGCTTTTAAAGGAAGTTATGTTCTTATTTTCGAACAGGTACCCATGCAACGACCACTTTATACTAGAAATACTTAGGTATACTTACACATTATAAATAACATTTTTCTTACCTGCAACAAAAATAACATTAGTTTTTGCATTGTTTATAATTTACTATTACTACTTTTATTACTAATACTGCTGCTACTAATACTTTATAAAATTTGGTTTCCTTACTGAAGTAAGCATAAATAAGTAGCTCACAACCTTCGCTTAAATCAATCAAGCAATTTTTCAACCTATCTAGATTACATACTACAACAATGTATTAAGTTTTACCTATTGAATTGAATTGCTATTGCAGTTTTTAAAATTAGCCATTCCAAGCAATTTAACACTTAATAATTAATAGGTAAATTGTTTATACGATACCAACAACTTACGATAATTATTAGTTAAGTATAATAATAAATCATAAAATATTTAAAGATAAATAATAAATGTTTATTAATTTTACAATAAAAAAATTTAAAGTTACCTATCAACATACCAAAATAAATTGCATATTGTTTCTGGTTTAAATTCCTTGGAGGTACCTGCCTTATCGCTTTATATTTATAAACAAAAAACATAGATAATGCAATTTTATTTGATAAAAAAATAATTGCGTTGATAAATTGTTGTTAGTGACGTTAGTTATTGCGGTCACGAAGTCGACAAGAGACCTATACATGCAATATTTTTATTTCCATTAATGACTTTAAATTAAAACAAAGCTATTCTTCATTTGAACGTATATAAGCCTGACAAACATCTGAAGCTCTGTACAAACGTACGGTGGTTGTTTAAATTGATTATTTTATTAAAGTAAGTCACAAGGACCAGTATCCGAGAAAAAAATCAAGTCTAAAGTAAAGCAGTTTGAAAATAGTATATTGTGCAACTAGTGCGATTGCTCACGAGAGATTACGCTCGAGTGAGCAATCGACAACATCGCACGGGTTGCACATACTATTTTTTATTACAAATGCGGCGATATATGTGGGCACAAAAATATTTAATATCTTAATAAAAATATAAACTTTGTAATGTCAACAGTGACAGTGACAGTTAGTTCGTGAACGTAATGTTTAAGTGTGATCGGGTGAGGCGAACGAAGTTAAGAGGGAGATATAAGATAGAAAGAGAGAGAGAGAGAGTTACGTTTCGTACTTTGTAATGTCAACAGTGACAGTGACAGTTAGTTCATGAACGTAATGTTTAAGTGTTTCGTATATTGTGTCTGGTAAGCTCAAATGATGTAAGCGTGCGCAAAGTAAACTTGTCGCACTCAAATGGTCAAACTGCCAGTTAGTTCTATAGTTTATAGGCACTGTTTCAGTTGAAAAGTCCTTTGTGACCGGAGCTGTTTGGTGTAAGGGCACATTATCAAAGCTCACATAGATAGGGAAGATACTATGGTAGGCATCACCTCAGAACGCGACACATGGAAATATCCATGACAAAAATAAAAATCCTTTAACTCTCCACTAAATTAAGAAATAATATTTTTGGTGTCTGGATTATTATTCAGTCGAAAAACAGTTCTCTTCTAAATGGAGATCAAAAGCTTCAAAGATAATGCTTGCATATTTAAATGTTTAAAATAGTGTTTTACTATTGAAAAGAGAACTTTTTATTTTCATTATCATTTTCATATTCAGTAAGCAAGTGCTACATAGGATAATTACATATGTATGTAAAATTATAAATTTATAAGGTCCTAAAATTACCTCAACACTGTTTTCTGTTTGCAACTATAAGATTTGTTAAATACAATACTTGTTAAGTACAAATTTACTTAAATAAAAATGTATTTGGAATTATCACCTTTAACGTCAACTATAAAATGCTCGGTAAGTGTCAGCAGCTGATGTACCATAATATTTTTAGGTATAATTTCAAGACAAAATTACTGTAATCTTAACTTTACGAAGTATTTTATAAAATGTTAGCAACGAATGACCTTCGTATGACCAGCAGCTATACCACGACGGTGTGTGTAATAAACAATGTAGTCGATATCATACAATTTTAATCAAATTATAATAATTACCAGGAGTTGCTTTCTCGGATGGTAATTTGCCCGTACCTCACATGAAACCATTTTTATGCTGTTCACTTTTAAGTAAACGATTTACGTTTTTAAAAAAATAGTACCCTTTAGTTTTTATAATTTATTAAAGAAAATTAAAAATAAAAAGATTATAAAGCTATTATTATTATATAAGTAGATATGTAATAAATACTATTATTATACAACTTAAAACTTAGATGGTCTGTTTTAAAAAGACTTCAAACTGTCTTACAGACAAAAAGTAATAGGACTGATAAAATAAAAAATACAACAATATTTTAATACCCAAATTTATTGTGACTCCTTTAAAGTAATCTCCTCTTCCACTAGAATTCACAGGTATTTCGGTATTGTCATCAAAGCGGCCAGCGTATTCGCTTGTATGGCTTCTATCGACTTAAAATGATGTCCAGAAGTGGTAATTTTAATCAAGAAAACGACAATTACATGATTTTTGATTAAATAGACTGTGATGCAAAAACCATGAATCGTTTTGCCATTATTCTTGTCGTTTTTTATGAATTGACTCACGTAAGCGACGCAAAAGACTCTTTGGCCAGTTGGAATTTTTTTTAAATAACCCCACGGTAGTCAAATTTTTTGACTTACTTTGACGTGACTTTTAGTTTTGGTTAACCTGCAGCACTAGGGTGCAAAACTGTTTCTGGGTCATAAGCAAAGATCTCATCTCATCGGCAGTATGCATTTCAGATCATTTTTAGTCATAGTCATTTCTCCATCCACTTCAAACGACATGGAGATATCGGTATCAAAAGTGCTAACCATCTCAAAAGATGTAAATTGGTTATATACAATAAACCAGTAGAACAGGTTATGAGTTTCAAATATCTCGGCGTCAACATTACGAGCAGCAGAGACCTCCAAGAAGTAGTAAAGGCTCAAACAACCAAAGCAGCTTTAATATCAGGATATCTTAGAGCTATAATATGGCGAAACAAGCACATGTCCATTGAAAGCAAAGTCCGCATATATAAGACCTGTGTGAGACCTGTTATGACCTACGCTGTAGAAACAAGAGCCAAAAACTCCACAACAAAAAGGATTATCCGTACAGCGGATGAGGTCTCTAAGATCCATAGCTTGCTAGACACTAAGGGACCGCAAAGGAAACAGAAAGACATCCGAGAACTTTGCGATGTCAAGACATAGTCAGATGGTCACGAAACAGACGTCGCATATAAAGAGATCATGTTGAAACGATGGACGACAACAGACTGCCGAAGATTGCAAGGGATGATCTCCTAAGATCCAGCAGACCACCTGGACGTCCACCCATACGTTGGTATAAAAGCTGAAATTTATCATCCCAGCTACAACTCTAAGAAATTAGAGAACAAGGCAAATGCCTTACAAAAAGGAAGAAGAAGAGAAGAATACTTCAAACGACGTTGTTTTTCAAACAAATTCAAATCTTTTGGAACACGACGAGAAGACACACAAGACAGGCCCACATTTTTCTTTAAAATTGTGTATTGATTCTTTTAATATACCAGCAATAACTGCAAGGTCTCATTGAGTCAATTGTTGACTGTAAAGTACAAACTTCTTGATTTTGATGATGTTTTCATCAGTAGTTAAGGTCTAAGGTCTTCGACTGCTTCACGACCCTCACCAAATGATTTGTACCACTTAAAATAAACATTCATTGCCGTAACACTTTGAACAACTTTCTTTTACAATAATCCGTACGCAGAAACGACTTAAAGACTTATACGGTTTTCTCATGGATGCCATCGTCAGAACTGGACCAAATTGAAATTGGATTATACGGGAAGCACCAGCTTTCAAATAAAAAAATAATCATCAAAATCGGTGCAACCAGTTAAAAGTTCTGAGGTAACAAACCAAAAAAACAGAGAACCTCCTCCTTTTTTGGAGTCGGTTAAAAAATAATTCAATTTCTAACTTAAAAGGGCAAATGTCTTGACATTTATGTCAGCTGTTCACAACAGTCATACCAACCTACCTAATAAATATACACACCGCATATTTTTAAAAAATACATTACTTTTTGTCAAGAGTACATTCTTATATTTAGGTATGTAACACACTTCCTCTGCTGTTACATTACAACTTTTTGTAGTTGAATTATGACGTAAATTATGTATATTTTACTATTTAATTGATTCCACGTCACCGTCAAACACAGTAATTAAATTGATTATACCTTGTGGTATATGTTTGTTATCTTCATACCTACATTGTTTGGACGTAACTATTAAATAATTGTTTTATCGAAATTCAGCAACAAATAGTTTATGTTTGATTTTTTGTAGCAATAAATTAATGTTAAAAACAATTAGTGGTAATCATTTTTAAAAATTGCCCAGAGATAAAAATTCAAAGAACCGGTTAGATTAAAGCTTTTTTTTTTAAATTCAACGCCATTTGCAATAATTGTATTATTTATTATATTACTTTTAAAAACAGAACAACCAACACCAGTCAAAATAAACCTTATATTTTGTGTTTACATACATATAGTTCTTCTTATGTCAGTTTAAAAATATATAAAAAAACATCTTAATAAAACCCATAAAATCTTCAGAAGAAACCGACCAGTGGCGTATCAATTTTATTGTTAAATCAGATATATTTTCAAAAATTATTTATGTCCTTCCAGATTCAGTTTAAAAAATGTATCATTTGTTATGCAAATAAAAAATCTTGCAATTTGTTAAATAAAATGTTCGTTGTACGTATTGTAAACCGTTTGTCGAATCTTTAGATGCATCATCTATCCGACGGCTGACGATACGTTTTCGTTTTTTATCGTGTTCAATCACAACGTCTCGTTTAATTACTAAATTAATTGTGAAATAAATCATTTTTGTTGAGTTGCATATTCCTTTAATTATTTCATCCTGTGTTTAATTGACATTTTCAGTTTTTAAGCATAAACATATGTTTAAAATTACTTGTCGAACTTAAATATGCAAATCTCAATTTTTTATTTCCCAAAATTATGTTTCATTTTTATTATTATTAATTAGAATTGCATTATTAAGGTTATTTCATTATTAATTTGGATATTATCATTACTTTGAATTACATTATTATCAGAAATTTCATTATTATTGTGAATATCATCAATAATAAGCAATTCGTTGAATTAATCATTTACCTTAAACGGTCTCCAACAAGCCATTTCACAAATATCACAAAAAAAAATAAATCGCAAACAATAAAAATCTCCGAAGAAATTATTGAGAACCAGCGCGCGCTAATGTTTTGAAACGTCTAAAGATTTGACCAACTCCTGTTCAAGTAAACACCTGCGAGCTAGACAGTCGACCGATGATTTGATAAATGCGTATTAGCGACGTTGATATTGAAAAATAAGCCGTAGCTTATAAAAAGAGGCGGCCGATATGTTTCGCTAAATTTATCGGTATTACTCAGTATAGAATAAAGCGCTTATTACCGGAATATCGTAGTGCCCTGGTAAAATAATCTTTTTTAAACTGAGATTGAAAACATGCTGGTCGGTTGCTGGTACTCTTGACCTGGCCTTTCTTCTAAACAATGTCGATATATAAACGAGATATTTTCGCCGAGGTCGACCTCTACCGATTTGCCCATTCACACTCGCCTTATAAATCTGTTTCGTCAATCCTCCATACGTGTACGAACCATCTAAGCATTCCTTTATCTATCTTTGTTACTACTTTTTTCACTACAACGTTCCCTTATCTCACGATTCTCCTCTTTATCAATCAGAGTCACTCTAGCTATACTTCTCATGCAAAGGGTCTTCCATATTAATCAATATACGCAAATATCTTTTATATTTGAATTTATTAGGAAATATGTTTCATGTAAAAGTTTTTGGGTTTGGAGAGGGACATCTGATGATGTCCTTGAAATTGATTTTGAACGTCTACCTTAAAGGTTTTTTTTTTGGTCTACTTGATTTTTTTAAATAATAACCCCTATTTTTGTACCGGATTAGAAGAGCGAAGAATTTTACGTCTGAAATAATATTTTCAAGTTGATATTTGTTACCTTGATAAGATCAATTCAAGTCAAGTACTTAATCTAACGTTTGGTAAGTTTTTAAGATTATAAAATACCATTACCGAAAATTTTTGTAAATTATGGTTTAAATGAATTTTGTGTTAAATCCTAACGTCAAGAACTCTAAAATGATTCAATATTGAAATGACCTTGAATATTGATCTTAACGTCGTTATCACAATTTAAAGTTAAATGTTTATTAAATCCGGTCTCAAGTTTTTAATTAAAAAAAATATTATGACCTTAAAATAATCTTTAAAATGACCTCAAGGTTAGCATTGTTAAAGTCGTCGTATCATTAGAGATAGTTTTTTTTATGAAGGTACCTTGACAACGTTTAGACTGTCAAAAAACTCAGATAAACAGCTACCAGACAGTATTAAGTATTTGATTTTGAATTGACCATATCAAGGTTACAAATATCAACTTTAAAATATTGTTACAAATCCGGTTCTGTCAGCAACCGAGAAATCGACCGCACCGAGGGTCCGTATTTGAACGCTCACTTTGTTAGCCGCCGAAGGGGTCCGACAAGGTCGAGCAAACGCTGGAAACGCGTCGAATAAAGGAGAAACAGGTAGAATGATCTGGAACTGTGATATCTAAAATATAAAAGGGGAAACGATCATAACAAGAAAACAGTATTAGCTTATGTGTTTACGAATAATTAAATGTAAATAGTTATATAGAGTTGTAAAAGTTGTATTGCTAAGTGAATATCTAAGTGGTTAATGAAAATAGAAGTTATTGTATATAAATAAACATTGTTTTGTTTTTGGATCGAGAGTTTTAATCGCCGAACCCAAGAGAGAACAAAAATTCGTAACAATATCATTTCAGACGTAAAATTTTTCGCTCTTTCCGAATCCTGTACAAAAAATGGGGGTTTTTATTTAAAAAAAAACAAATTGACCTTTCAAGGTGATATTTAAAATCAATTTCAAGGACATTGGCAGATGACCGTTCCCCTTCAAACCCAACAACTTTTGTCCAAAACATATTACTTAAAAAAAATCAAATTAAGTAGTTTTACGGATTTATGAATTGATTCGAATGGGACAAAACTTAAAAAAGTTACGCTCAATTAACAAAACTGAATGGGAAAAATGTAAAAAAAATTTTGACAATATTTTTTTTGAAATTAAATGTAAATTTAGTTAAATTGATTGGATATCCAGCGTCTCTAATTTGCGATAAAAAATCAATGAAATGAATTAAGTGATGCAAAAAATGTAATAAATCATTGGATAAATAGAAAATATCAGGCATGGGCCCCTTCTTAGGCCACTTAAAGCGGGAATGAAACATACATATGCATGTCTCATTATACTGCGGAGTCTGCGTTATGTCTGATCATGTTCGCATTCGAGCTGCCTCCCTTAAGGGTAATAAATCATGTTCTGTTAACAGGGCTCGTAATACATATCTCGCGAATTTCAACCCTGTACTATGGTTGAGAATATTTTCTCAAGACTTAATAATAACCTTAAATTAATTCAAACTAATCCTAAATATCTTTTACTTCCTTCCACGTTAACAGCTTCGATTATTTTGTTCAAATAGAAATTTTTAATCAGAACTTTTCATTATGAACGGTAATGGACCAAAGCTAATATTAAAATTGCTTTGAGGAGAAAAAAATTAAGTAACTTTTCGTAGGTCGTCAGCTGAAGTTACAGTTTTAGTCATTTCTTTACAGAAACATAAAAATATGTAGTTAGTTAATTTTTATTTAGTGCTATTAGTGCTCCATTATATTATAATACTCTTACAAAGATTTTTCTATCTTTTCTATGTCCATGTTAAACAGAATCATTCAAAATATGATAGTATGTATTATTAAAATTCCTTAATACACGAATAATGTATTTAACTGTATTTTTTAATTAACTATATTAATTTTAGATGTTTTCGCAAGTAAACTAGTCCATTGAAAACTCCTAACCGCCAGCTATAAATTCGAAAAAATGAATGAATCATAAAACTCTTTTTCACGCAGAATGAGGGAGGTACTTACAGCTGTTTAAAATTTTAATTTGACGGATCATTAATCGACTGCATCGGTAGAGTCGTTCATTATTTGTCTATTTAACCAGTCGTCAAAATAATTTTCGGGTGTCCAATATTATTCATGTCTTAATTGAAAACATATACGGTTTAATTAATTTTTTAACGGAGAAAACTTTTAGTGTTTTAATTTTAATTATAAATGCAAGTAAATAAAAATTTATTTTGCATTACATTACATTTTTGCGGTTGGGCATTGGTATAGGCACCTATATGTCACCTAGATCTTCGATCTTCTGTGACTACTGCTGTGTCTTCAGGGCATCAGAATTCCAGTCAGCTGGATTTGTTAAACCGCAGTTTTTCTGTTGACCCTGTCTAATTTAGATCACTTGGATCCATTATCATACGGTCCCAGGTTTGGTACCTGTACACCGCTAGCTTCGGGCAGCAACACAGAATGTGTATGCTGCTCTCTTCCTCTACGCCGCATAGTCGGTAGTTTTTTTCAGCCGTCAGCTTAAGTTTGAAGAGGTGCACCCTTAGTGCGACGTGGCCAGTGAGCAGGCCAAGCTTGCTACTCCGGTTCATCGTCTAAAATGTGCGTCTGCCCTCTTCTGGAGAGGTTTTTTCATCAGCTGTCTTGATGTACTGCAGCCAGTATTTGCATTCCACTGAGCGGTATGTTCTTGCTCAAGGATTAGTATCAATTCATGTTTCGCTTCGGCAATTGGCAATCCTACCAACTGGCTTCTTGGTTCTACGAATGTCCCATTTCTTGCCAGTTCATCGGCTACCTCGTTGCCATTTATTTCTTTGTGCCCAGGAACTCATGTAAGAGTGACCTTATTTGCAGTCGCTAACTCAGTGAGGGCCTGCATGCAGTCCCACACCACCGATGGTGTTGTGGTGCAACTCACGAGGGCCCCAATGGCCGTGCGACTGCAGTGAAAATAGCATTCTCACTGTTGGTCACTCTGGTTTCTGTCAGGTGCGTGGCACACCTTAGTATGGCATAGACCTTGGCCTGGAAGACCGAGGCGTGTTTCCCTAGGAGAAACTAGGCTATATTTTGTATTTGGTAAAAAAGTTGATTAACAAATTTGCAATGGTATTTGGTAAACACAATTTTTATTGAGGGGTCGTGTAGTATATATTTAATTTAATAGTATTATTAATATGTTGCTTGAATTAAAACAAATAATATTATAAGATTAAATGTAGCAGATGTATAAAATAACCTTATCAGAATTAACCATTCTTGACCTATTTTTTTTAAACATTCTATAGTAAGGGTCAAAATCTAATTTCATTGAGACTTTTGCACAAATATTGAAAATTATTTTTAGAGAAATATTAATTTGCCAATAGTGTCGAATTGTGTCCCGCATTTCTTGATTGAAGTATACTCATCTAAACAGTTTTGGCATAAAAAATTGAATGAACTAAACCAATATCATATCGAACTTAAATTAAAACAATTGGACAGAAGTCCTTGAGATATAAATAAAATTCGTGCGGTTGAAAATTATTCTAGTGGTTATTTTTCTGACACATTACTTACTTGTTTTTTATTCTTAATAGTACTCGTTATTCAATGTAGTAAGTGTACTGTTAAACACATCCACAATATTCCAATGTGAATGGGCAGCTTTAAAACATCTGTTTTTCGTAACCGAATGCAAATGTTTAAGGATTAGCATTGGGACAAGGTAGCTATGATTTTTTTTTTCGATAATTTATCTAGCAAATACATATTTTTTAAGTACCTATTTTTTTTACTACTCAAAATCGAATGATTCATTTGCGACGTTGATGTTACGATGTAGATATACAGGATGTTTCTAAATTCTAAAGAATTCAGGAGCCCATCCCCTTTTGAGATATTACCCCTAAAAGTGATGAGTAGATTGCAGATTGTAGGGGGGGTCGTGAAGGCTATGTAGCCTCTGAAGCACCTCGACCTATCATATCTTTTGTGCATAACCCTTAATCTATTCGAGGTCCGAGATTCCGAGACTTCGTACAAAGTTTATCTGTTTTCTGCGAGCTAAGTTCCTGACATCAAAGGGCTTTAAGAAAGCCCCTTTCAGGAACTTAAGTCTCTTGCAGAAAAGTGCATTTGCAAAGCAAACATTCTGCAGTTTCAGCGAAGTTCTCGCAGAAGCGGAAACTATCACTCTCTGTTTTTCCCATCTTTTTCAGGTAATACCTCAGAAGGACCTGTCCAGTGAGGAGTCCTGTCACCAGTTTTAAGTCTTTCTTTTCCAACTCGAGAAGCTGTTTAGCTTTCCTTGGCAAAAGACTTACTAGCCTTTTCGCCTGTCTTTGTCTTGGCACTTTATTCGAGTGAGTAAAATTAAGTTTAAATTTTGGCTGGGGGCGATAATTTTCAACATTTATTGTGAGAATTGTATTTTGTTCTTGCATTTTCCAGTCTGCTATTTAATAAAGAATAATAATCATGATATTGTATTTTAATTTTTTCACCGAATCTATTGGTTCTACAAAAAAACTATAAGAATAAATGTTTTTAAATAAACAGGGATTTTAAGTAATAATTTTATTTTACAAAACGAAATCACGCAAAAAGGATTAAAAGTTAAATACGGTAAGGAATGCTTATTTCACCTTCTTATATAATGTAATAGGAATGTTGAAAATCTTTACTTAAATTTGAGAAAATTTACCTACCACCGTTTGGGGGTGATATCTTGTAAGGGGTTGGGCTGAGGAAATTTTGTTTCAGAAAATATCCGTCATAATTTTATACGGGAAATCACCTCCTGAACTTTTTCGCATGAAATTAGAAACACCCCGTATAATATACTATTTGACTGACTGATGGGTCAATCCTTTTTACCACTGCAGCTTTTTCATCATTATTTCCACTTTATCTTTTCTTTCTTTTCGTACCGTGTAAAGCTTAGGACAAGCCCACCTGATGTTGGTAACGGGTTTTTAACATGCAAGCCTCGTCGTCGACATGATGGCATAGAACCACATGGCCCACAGTAATCTTATTATCTTAATTTCACCTTTTGTAAAGTGATTATATTAAATTAGACAACTTTATTTTCTTTGTTAGTTATTTGTCAGAAGAAAGTTTGGCAACGGTAACGCGGTGAGATAGTCACGAAGAACGAACAAGGCGAAAGAAAAATTGTTATTAAGCTGATGAACGCACACAAATTTAACACACTTTTTCTTTTTGGAAACAAACGGAAATAGGAACGGTTACATGACGAAAAGAAATTTTTAATGTGTCCCAACTACCACAAAATTCCATAGAATAATTCGTAAATCTTTAAAAGACCCGCCTTAATCCTTAAGACAAATAATAACAGAAACATACTGATATAATCTAAGGATATTCTATTCTGAGGTGGAAATTTTCCAACTAAATTGACGTTATGCAGTTGATAAATAAAATGAAATAATTTTGACAAAATTGATTCACAATACAAGCTATTATTTAAAAAAAAATATTTACAAACAAGAATATAGAAATACTTAAAAATAACCTAAAAAGGCCAAATATAAAAATTTAAATTCCATTTTATTCCAAAACAAAATAAATTATCGATTATTTATAACAGCTCTACTTCGTCTTTGCATGGAAAGAATCTCTTGTTTAGGTATAGCTACCCCCGCTTCTCTGATACCCCTGCAAAGCCTTCTGAAAATCCCTGCCACCTCTCAGAAGTCTTTGGTCAATTATCTAATTAATGAAGCAAAACGAGATCGTCCTACCTCCGATGATGATTCCGCCCAAAATCAAGCAAGCCAGAAGCTGAGTTTTCTGTGAAAAACTGGAAAGTGTTTTACTCCTGATCAACTGTTGACGACGTACAAGGCTCAAATTCGACCTCTACTGGAGTATTGTTCCCACATTTGGGGTTCAGCACCAAAGCTTTCTCTTCGTCTTCTAGATTTCATTCAGAAAAGAGCCATTCGGTTAATAAACAGCTCAACTCTCAAAGATACCCTTCAACCACTAGAACATAAAAAAAGAGTTGCAGACCAG
Source organism: Agelastica alni (assembly GCA_950111635.1). NCBI lineage: Eukaryota > Metazoa > Arthropoda > Insecta > Coleoptera > Chrysomelidae > Agelastica > Agelastica alni. The sequence goes on along the minus strand of OX467712.1, from coordinate 45,565,494 downwards.
ACATTACCATACAGATATTTCCATGGTAGATGCTCCAGAGAAATAAAAACTCTTATACCACCACTGGCCACATTCGGCCGAAGAACTCGGCACGCTGATCAGTCTCACCCATTTACTCTCATTGATACTACAAGGACCAATCTCTATTAAGATTTTTTTTACAGGGCTGCTACGGAATGGAACAAGCTTCCAAAATTAGTTTTTCCAGAGAACCATGACCTGCAACTTTTTAAAAAGCGGATCCACAATCATCTCCTTTCTATAATCCATCCCCCTTCTAATAGTCGTAATGCGGACCATCCCACACGATAGGTCTACCCCTTTTGCGACTATTTTAAGTACAAATGGAATCAACCTCAACGATTTTGTAATCGTGCTTCATTACCCGGTACTCTCCATCCTCTTCTACATTTTGAATCAGGATGTACCCGAAATCTTAACTCGCCCAAAAAACAAAACGACTTTATTAGACATTTTCCTATAACACATGTAACTCTGCACAAACTAAACGAGCAGCGCGATTGCCTTTCATTAAAAACTGACATATCAGCGGTTTTTTCGAACTTAATTAAGCTTGGTGCAAACGATTTATGATGGTCCTGAAAGAAGCTTGTCTTCCATGTGTTTGCAACAGCTGCAGGTGTTACCGTTGCCGTAGGTTCCTTTTTGCAGCTTGCAAAAGATGATCTACATTATAAGTTGTAGATCGTGCATCATCTGAGTCTCATAGATTCATCTCTTCAGTTTCCACATAAGCGGCATTCAAGCGGGAAATTACGCTTTGAAATGAGCCGAATGCTTGTGTTGAATCTGTTTGTCTAGCGCCATTTTCTAGCATGCCAATGACTCGTAGCATTTTTACGCGGTTTAAATGGTATCTTTTTATGTTCAATTAAAATATTCATGTGTATTACATTAACATCAAATCAATACCAACACAAAAAACCATTTTTTGATTTTTTTTGTTAATCTTTTATTTGTGCGAAAGTAAAAAAACTAAAAATGTAGTGACATTATTAATATTTAAATTTAAATATGGTTAAATTATTCTCATAAGTTTAAATAAAATTAATTGAAATAATAAAAATCAACCTTAATATTAATATTTTACTCACTTAAAAATATTTTTAATATGCTGTACGATAATACACAGTAGTAATATATTTACAGGTAAAATTATTTAAAATTTAAATGTTATTTTTTAATTAAATTATATAGATATCAAATGTATAAGGCTAATAGTTATTAAGAAATTTTTTTCTTTTTTTTTTTGTTTACCTCGAAAATTTCTATTTCGAGTGTGTAGATTTAAATGTTAAATAATTGGTAAAATGTTTACAAATAATTTAGGTGCTTTGAAAATTATAAATAAGTAAATGGTATTTTTATACATTTTTTAAACTTAATGCAACTTTTTAATCGGATCAGTTAAAAAATTCAACAACTAAGAAAAAAATATAGGGTGTTATAATATTTATTACAAATAATGTCGATACCATTTGTGTGCGTGAAAATAGATAATGTTAAACAAGCCATGTGGTGTCATTGAACATTTTCGATAGAAACGAAGTTCCTTACGCTATTCCACGAATATTTTTTTTCATTTATAAATTTTAATCAAGATTTTTTGCAAAAAAAAATAATTCGCTTATAATTTTTTTATGTATAAATATTATCGTATGAGGTGAGAAATTTACAATTATTTATATACTTATGAATTAATAATATAAAAAATAGTTTTTAACATCAAATAATAATTAAATCTAATGATACTCTATCACGGAAATTATAGGCTTGCTTGTCTTTTGAATCAGATTTTTAATTTGAATAAAAAGAAGTTTCTCAGTTCAAGAGCCGCAGTTTATTGAATCATACGACTCTTGATTATTAAATAATTATTAATTCGAAGACTATTGATTGCGGAAAATGCATATTTCTTCCTAAAAATCTCTAAAAGATATTAGCATTATGTCTTGATCTTCGATGCTTTGTTTCGAGTTATTGAATAATAAATGTGCTGTGCTAGTAGTCGGATTACTTTCTCTCTCCCTCTCTCTGCCGGCAGTAAGTGTGGAGGATAAGAGATAGCGACTAACGCATTTTTGTTACCCCGGTCTCCGCAAAAATATTCATTATTATTTCTTTGGTTACAATATTAATTACGCGTTACTTTATGACAGTACAGTGCAAATTTTAGAGCGTAAAGAAGCCATCGCTGGAATTTGAAATTAATTTACAAACGGAGACAAACTAAAATAATGATTGAAATCCTACCATACTTAAACAAATACTTGGGAAGACAAGAAATTAGTAAACTAAAGATCACTCTCGAAACTTTCATAATTTCTCAAGAGGAAATTTAACTAGTAAGCAGAAAAACAAAAAGATAATAAGTTCAAACTAGATTAAAGGTGAAAATATTTTTTTTTTTATAACTTTGGCATAGTAAGAATTAACTTTTTTCAATAAAATATTAATTTTAAAAACCGTAGAACACATAAGTTAGGTTAGGTATCATGTGAGTGATGCGTAGGTCGCCCCTCTACTGCGACCCTTTGTATTGTTGCTCAACCCTAGAGGTTACAGTTCACCGCACAATCCAGCCCTTCTCACGAAGTTCATGGTTGTATGGGATAAGATTTTCTTGAAATCGGTAGGTTCTAGGTTGGTAAAACCAAATATGTTGAACGTAATTCTTCCCAAGCAGGAGCATAAACATAGTATATGTTCAGCAGTTTCGTCTTCCACGCAGCAAAACCGACAGTCCGTTTGTTGATTCAGACCTATCCTTCCGAGGTGGTATCTTAGACGACAGTGACCTGTAAGCAGTCCCGTTAGAATTCGCAGGTCGTTAATGCTCCTTTCTACGATCTGCTTAGTTGTGGTTCTCGAGAGGTGTAGGTAAGAAGTGTGTCAACGCTGGTATATCGGACCAGTGCGTGAGTCTTTTTCTCTCTGCCCAGGTTCTGGTCCAATGAACGCAGATTCAGGTCCCTGTTTTGCGAGGGTATCGGCTTTATCGTTTTCCTCCAACCCCTGATGCCCAGGTACCCATAGCATGGTCACTCTGTTGTTCGCACCAAGGTTCTCCAGGGATTCGATACAATTCCATACAAGTTTGGAATTTATCTTGTTGGAGCTCAGTGCTTTAAAAGCAGCTTCCTGGCTGTCTAATATTATACTTATGTTTTTGTTTGCTAGAGGTCTATTAGTCAGCTCTCTTGCACACAATTCGATAGCGAAGACTAAAATATTGTTTCGCACCTGCCAAGACTGGTAGATACTTCAATCTTTGGTTTCCTGTTGAAAACACCGGCCCCAAATCCATCTGGGGTTTTTAAGCCATCTGTGTACATTACGTATTCAGTCTCTGGAAAGAGGATTTCTCCCCTCACCCATTCATCTCTCTTCGGAAAAAGGAATTTTGAAGGTCTCTGGAAAGATGATTTCTCCCCTCACCCATTCATCTCTCTTCGGAAAAAAGACTTTGAAGGACTTTTCCACGTGTATTTTTATGGTTAGCATGTCAGGAACCATCCCGAGAATTTGGAGGTTTTTTGTTTCACTCAATATCCCGGAGTGGTCCCCGAGTTGCTCTCATTTAATTTGCTTTTACAGACAGAAATCTTTAGAAGACTATCCTGGCCTCCCTCTTTAAGAGAATATCTAGGGGAAGGAGGTCTAGGAGGTGTTCCATCGCTGCCGTTGGTGTGTGCTGGACATAGCTTCAGTTATGGCCAGGCATGCCAGCCACTAAAGGCTAGCAAGCTTTGCTCTAGCTGTCTGTTGTAACTCTGGTCCACCAGACTACTGAACCATACGTGACCATAGATATTATCATTGTTTAATAAATCTAGTAAATCTGTTGAGGGTTCATTTACCAAGATTTGCCACATACTCTTCTGAGATTCCAAGGCTTTGTTTATTGTTTTTTCCAGGTGGGCGTTACAGTTGAGTATCCAGAACTACGCCCAGGTATTTCACTCGCAAATGGAATGCTCTCTTAGGACACAACAATAGAAACAAATTTCTTGAAAGGACAAAGTATATTTTAATCCTTAAAAGAAACTACCTATAAACAATCTTAATTATTTAAATAAAATTTAGGGTACTAAACCAACTAAAATTTTCACATATATGATAAATAAATGTTGTATTTGTATAAATCATAAACAATTGACAAAGCCGAGGTTACAATATGTTAGATAAGAATTCCATTATGTTTATTTTGGGTGGCCCTTTTGTTAAGCAGTTTGATTTAGTTTAAGGATGCGTTTAACTTTTGAAGATTTTACCAACATTTTAAGTGTATAAATTTTAAATGCTCTTTAGATAAGCTATTACCAATTTTTATGTGGTAGCAGCATTTTTGTGGTACGAGCAAAAGTAATATATCAGAATAAAATAGTAGGTATATAAGCACAAAATGAGGCTTATTTTGCGTACGTGAATAAAGCTTGGCGAGTACTTCAATTCATACGTTTAATATTCTAATAAGCATCGATACAAAAAAATGTGCAATGTGTCAAAAACTCTGATGACGTCTCGTCGCTGAAGTCATATTCTCATAGAATAGAATTTAATAGAAATATTTCGATATTGGCGTAAACAAATTATTTTTGTCATTGATAACGATATTTCTCGAGATATTTAAAAATTTTGGTACTAAACTTAGCAAGTTTTTTAGTGTTTTGCGTATAAATTTCTTCTGTTAAACCACATTGTTTAAACAAAATAAAAAAATGCCTCAATAGTTGATGAATTTTGATACGAGTGTGTAAAAAATACACCAAAAAAAATTCAATTAGTGTTTTTAAAAAAGTAACTGAGGGAATTTTTATTTGGATCTCTACAAAATGAGTGTAAATTTCTTGGTTTGCAATTAACTAATCGAAATAAAATAACTCTTACTTGTATCTACTACATTAATTTTAAACAAAATATAATTTTATGAACTTCAATTTATTTGGTAACTTTAATTATAATTGGTAACTTATATTTGCATAATACAGTGAAATGAAATGTTGAAAGGAAAAAAAATTAGTGTACCTAAATGACTTAAAAAATTATTAGTGGTAAGTAGATAGAGAGTTCCAATAAATCTTTTAAAAATTTATTTTTGGTGCAGTAATAATCGTTTTAATCTTGTCGTAGTTTAATATTAACAACGTACAAGAAACAATAACAATTTTTTCATTGTACCAACCCTAGTATTTTTATTATTCATACCTTTAGATCGTACGTATTTCGGAATACACCACTTAAAATGCAAGTTCATTAAACGAATTCAAAAAGAAACTCAACAAAAAAAGATAATTATCCACAATTACTTTCAATGCTAATTACATACCTACCACGATTTACTTTGCCGAGGGGTACACCCGGCAACACCGCATTGGCTGGAACCAGCACGCATAGGTAGGCAGTTGGTTTGTTGTTTTACACACGGTTTGGTCTTTGTAATCATTTATTATTCTCTGTCTTTCACACAACATTATTACATCAAGATTGAATCAGCGGGAATATCATTATGCGGTACTGCTTGATAATGGACATTAACTGCAGATCTGTATATTTACTGATCAAAATATATATACTTGAATGGCAACAATGTTGCTCTGCCAATTGTTAGAGGGTAAGGAATCAGACAAACAAATGACCATTTTTAAAAACATTTATACCATCTATTTATCGAAGAATATTTCTAAAAGTATTATATTCCACGATATCACAGCCTAATTACATCGAAGTATGTGTGATTTGATTGAAAAGAACAAACAATTTAAAGTTTGTCTTGAAATGACTAACAAGTAGTCCCAGATATGGTGTCTTGTAAGATGTAGAGATGAATTATTAAAGAATGAGATATGTCAATGGTACCCACTTTATTCCCAAGTAGCAAGTACCTATTTAAACCGAATTGGTAACCATTCCTTTACTTCTTTAACATGATTACATATTCCCGCTTAAAAATATTCAAGCGAACTTCGGTTTTTCGTCAACCATCGTGTGGTTCGTTTATATAGTAATTCGTTTCTACAAATAAAACTAGATGAAACAGGTACTTATGTAAATGTGTTGGTACAAATAAATATCACTCTAATAGGTTAAAAATAGTTGATAATTATATCTCTCTCTTCAGTTGATGTCTGGTTTCAGACGTCGTGACCACTTAAATGTATGCCCGGGACCCTTCTCCAGGTTTCTCTGTCTTCAGCAGTCCGCATCACTTCTTGTATGGAGAGGTTTGTCCAGGATTTATTTGATCGATATATCTGTTCGGTGATCTTTCCCTTCGGCGCCTTCCGTCAACTTTCCCCTGAATGACTTTTCTTTTCTAACCTATGTGTCCGAATGACATGGCCAAAGTATTAGAGGGTGTTTCTTTGGATGTCTGGTAACAACCGTTCATTTTCCGCATATTCTTAGCTCTTGAAGGATTGAAGCGTTTGTTCTGCGGGCCGTCCATGGAATTCTAAGCATTCGTCTATAGCATGTCATTTCGAAAGCTTCGATCCGGCGTATACATGCCACATTGATAGTCCATGACTTGGAGCCGTAGGTAGCGATTGAGAATACAAGGGATTTTACGAGGCGTTGTTTTTAATTGTATAGGTAGCTAAAAAATTCTCGGGCTTTGGTGATGTTGAGGCAGAAATAAGGGAACAAAAAACGAAAGCAACAAGAATAGCAGGGTGTTTGAATAATACAATATGGTGCAATAAACACATAGGAATTGAGGCCAAGACTAGAATCTACAAAACAACAGTACGACCTATCATAACATATACGGCAGAAACTAGACCAGAAACATCGAAAACTAAACGACTATTAGAAACAACCGAAATGAAAGTACTTTGCAGAATTATTGGTAAAACACTTTTCAACAGGGAAAGAATTGCGGATTAGATCAAACAGAAAAAAGAGTGGAATGAACACACGGGGGCGCTGGAGCGTAGGGCGTCCTCGAAAGGGATAAAGCGACAACCTGAATGCAGAGCAATAGGCAAGTTGATGAAACAGGCGATTCGCCTAAAGTCAAGAAGGAAAAAAAAGAAGAAGACTTTAATTCTTAGGAATAATAAAATATGAGTTAAAATTTATTATTAAACTAGAGATTAATTCGTAAATATGATTTCTAAAAGTTTTGATTTTTATATTTATTTAAAATTTTATATTTTTCGTGCGCGTAATTCTTCTTCATACATTGCGTCCGTCTCCTATCGAAGGTTTACTTTTATCACAGCTATCTGGACCTTATTGACTGCAGATCTAAACCAGGTTTTTAAGCTAGGATACACGGCGTCTAACAAATATTCCTCCTTTCACTAATCTTTCTTATTAGCTGGAGAAGTGTGTATCGGGTCCCATTATTACATGACCCAGGTACTGAAGCTTGTTACATTTCCGAACCGATGGGTAAAAAAGAAAAAGTATTGGTTTACCCCCAAAAATAAATAATCGCCTAAACCATGTGCGCCGCACGTTTCATGGCCCCACGCGTCGAATGGACCATTTTCAGCGTGACGGTAGTTTCAAATTTTGTCTGTGTGTACCCAAAACAGTACTTTCGTACCTTGTACAATTTTGTAAAACTTCTGTACCGGGCGGGAGCAATATAGTTCTGGGTCGCCGGATGGCTGCCCAAACATTTTCTGTCTTTTGCGGTCACGTGCCCTGCAGCAGCACAGTAGGTGTTTTACTGTTTCCGGATCCTTGCCGCACAATCTGCAGGTCAGGTTTTCATTATAAAATCCCATTTTGTTAAGGTGCTTCTTTACTGGTGCGTGACCGGTCAAGAGCACCGTAGTGAGTCTTAGCCGATTCCTGTTCATTGCTAACAGTTCTGCCGTTAGCAATGAACAGGACACAGCTAAGAATCACTACGGGGCTTTCAGGTATTACGTTTGGCCCGACCGACGGACAAGATCATTATTCAAAATTTGGTTAGTATCTTCAAGTAAGTTATAAATACAAATTCAATTTAATGAACCGATAACACTAGGATAACTAGAACTATATTAAATAGAAAAGAGCCCTTGGTTTGGAAAAGTTAGTTTTGCTACGGCAATACTGTTTATTCTTTTATGTAATGGTAACGATTTAGCATTATTTTTGCATCCGTTTTAAAACTTTAACATTAGTGATCTTATCGGTACAGAGGATAAGTCAGATGATACGGTAGCAACACATTTTGAAGTAATTTTTTCATTTTCACAAATGTTGATCTGGGTACCTCTATTCTCGTATTTATCTCTCTTGTTTGGTCACCCGATTGTTCTATCCAGGTTCCTTCCTATACATTTGTGGTGTGTATGTCGGCACATTCTCTATTAAGGTGTTCGCTACTGTCGCGTTTACATGGTTTTGATTTTGTGGGAACTTTGTAACCACCATTAGCTTGATTTTGCTAAAATTTATTTTCTTTTTAATTAAAATTTATTAATTCGTACGAGCATTAAAAATGTTAAATTATTATTATTTTGTAACAGAGGTAATTATGTAACATACAAAAAAGAATGGAACGTTGTACATGTTTCGAAATAACATTGCGGTTAGGGAACCGTACATTCCAGTTTTCAGTTAATATGTTGACATGATAATGCATCTGTTGTTTTTCCTGTTATACATCAAAATGTTTTTGTTATGAAAATGGACATAAATCATTTTATAATGTGGTCTTGGTATATATAAAATAAAAGAACGCACACAATAGAGAAACTCTTCATATATTACATTTCTGCTAATGTTGCTGTACAAACTACAGCAAACATAAAAGGTCCATATAACACAAAAATGTCGTGGTAGCGAAAACTGAAATTGATAAATTGACCCTAGTCTAGCTTGCCCGTTGGTTGGGAGTGCAAACCGAAACGAAATATTTCGAAAATCACTCGACTACCGCCGCAAACCACATTAAACAACGAGATAAACGCGCCACTAATTCATATTGATAATTTCTTTTTTTTTAACAATCTACAGACTGTTTTAATTTTAATAAAATATTACTAAAATATATAACTATATCAACAATGTCTATAGTGTCGTAAAAAAGAATATAAACGATTGCAATGCCCATAAAGAAGATCTTAAAACTTTTATCTTTTTTATTTTCTTCGTATGACCAGAAGTATGTTAACATGTGGAAATAATATGGATATTAATTTATATTAAAATATTATTTTGGTTGACTAAATATATTGTATTTTTAACCCACAGGATGTCATTGTATTTTATGATGTTTTAGCACACAAAAAAGCTCACCAAAAACAATTAAAACATGTTTTTGTTATTGTTCTATAATTTGTAAGTGTGAAACCCTAAAGAAGATGTTTAAGTTTTGTGATTTAAGGCACCATTTATCCGTGAACAAATGCCAAGTGCTATTGGCATGCTAGGTAATGGCTCTAGAGAAACAGATGTAACGCGAACATTTGGATATTTTAAAGGTTAATTTCCCGCTTGAATGAATAGCATATAAAATTGAAGATGTAACAGAAATACTTTAGGACGTACGAGATCTAAAACTAATAATGAAGATGGTTTTTTGCAACGAACTGCAACAAGGAAACGGCATCTAAGTTATAAATCCAATAGAGCATGTATGGGTAGTTTTAAGAGGTGGCAGAATTAATCAGAACCGCCAATAATTATTTGAGGTTTTGCAGGAAGCATGAATGGCTTACAACAACAGGAAATATGTAACTTGATTCTATACATTCAAAGATGATATGTTAATTTATCATTAACAAAACCTTAATTTAGTTAAAAGTTTTTAATTTATAGCAGAATATCCTTAAATTATTTCAATAAGTGTAGTTGGAGCTTACACAGCTAAGACCATGCTATATTTAGGCGCATTTAAAAATTATATACCTAATAGTCCATTTTTTTGTGATATCAGGAACCGTTTTTATTAAATATACGTACCTAAGTTGATTATATTAAGCAGCACAATTTCCATTTATTAAAAAATAAAATTTTAATATTAATTTACCGTTTCTTTAACACTTAATATTATTGCTATTTATTGTATGCTTGGAGAAATCCAAACGATACATAATTTCTAATTAAGCTTTCCAAAAGCATTCAAGAAGAAAACTACCTACCTGAAGATCTTATAATATTTCTAACAATTTAAAGTAATAACAAAACGTGGACACGTTTGTGGATTTGTGGCATTTGTGGAGTTTAAAAATGCCAACTATTCCATAGGTTATCTATTCAATTACAATCACGAAAACATCTCGCGGTCAAAAGTATAATTTGGGAGAGGTCTCAGAACTCTTTGAGGTCAAAACAGGAGTAAGCTAGGAAAATGAGCTTTCCCACTTCTCTTTAACGGTGTGCCGGAGATAATAATGAGATAATGGAAGAGAAAGGAATTCCAAAAATAAAGATATGAAAAAAGAAGAACAATCCAGAAATTGACTGTCTGGCAGAAAATGATTATGGCATTTCAATTACCGGGAAAATATATATTATAATAAGAAGTCCTTATCCAAAAATAAAAATTAAGGCACTGTTATTCGGCCAGATGACCTACACACCTCATAATGCTTTGCGCGGCCAAAAGAAAAGGAAAAAAGAAGAGAAAATTATATGGAAAATTTTTGGACCAAAATATGAAGATGGAAAGTGGAAAATGAGAAGCAACAATGAGATCTATACAAAAACAGAACTAATAACAGACACAATAGGGAAAATAAGTGATATTCTACGGGCACATAAATAAAATGGATAAAGATAAAGACTGATGAAAAAAATATTAAATTATTTTGACAGAAATCCCAAAACAGAGTGAATCAAACAGTTCAGAAGATATATGGAGGAAATGAAAATTAATGGAGAAAGGAGAAGAATTTAGGAAGAAAATTCAATGGTTTTCAAGAAAAACTGAAGTAAAGTGGACAAAACAAAAAAAGATACATGGAAAAAGAATGAAAGATTATTAGTAGAGAAGAAAGAAGGGAGAGGAACAATCAAGAGTTATATCACGTGGTCCATAGTCGGCTAAAAATAAAAGAGGATAAAAATGAGGCATGTGACATAATATAGGCTACAAATATATAATGCAGTAATATTATACATACATACATATGGTTTTTTTCCCGTAGTGGTAGGCAGACACCACACCACTCCTTTCCACTTGCTACGGTTCTCACAAAAGTCTTTCGCTTCTTCTACTTTCATTATCGCTTTCATACATGCAATAAGGATGTTGGTACTCTTGACCTGGCTTTTCCACAAAATAATTTCGATCTGGTCGAGATACGATCGATTAGGTTGACATCTATTGACTTTCCCGTTCACACTCGCCTTATAAATATGTTCGTCAATCTTCTCTCATTCATCGTCTCAACGTGTCCAAACCATCTAAGCATTCCTTTACCTATCTTTGTTACCACATCTTCTTTTATAGAACAGACTACTCTTCTCCACAGCTTCTCATGCTTCTTCTACCAAATGCAATATTCACTGCCATATATTAGTGTTGGGACCAGCAAAATTCTTAACGGTCTTGTAAGAGATATATGGATCTTAAAATACCTACTTAAAAAAACCTAGATGTTCACATAATATTGAAATAAAATAATTTGTAGAAACAACCTTACCTATAATAGGTATCTCTAATATTTATTTCCATTTTTTGTTGTTAGTAGATAAGGCTTTGGTAGAACAAGACTAAATGGAATGTTTATCTTTTGACATGTTTTTATTACATAATACTCTTTTTTAATATTTTTAGTTGCATTCCGTTTTGTTGTGGCCATTTTTTAAATATTTGTTTTTATATCAATAATGTATGTATCTTCAGAATTATTTCGTTGAATAATTAATTTTGGCATAATTTTTAAAAACTTTATCAATGACAAACAAAATACGACTGTTATTTTTATATTATAGTAATTACATAATTATTGAAGGTAAACAGCTATTCTCTTTTAAGTAAAAAGAAAGGATTCTCTGTTACTTTTCTAAAATGAGTTCCAAAAAGTTCGGTAAATGTCAAGGATAGGAACCACTTTATTTCTATAATCTTTAAAATTAAATATATAATTTTAATATTTATAGCGAATAAATTTAGATAGTAATATAATAAAAATCTAAAGAGAAGCGAATCGTAGATGACCCACCGCAAAATTGAAACAGTTAATAAAAAAAAACAATAGAAAAAAATCTCGTAAGGCGAGATGGCGCAGACAATGATAAAATGTCGAGGTGTGAACAACAAATATTTAATCACTTGTAAAACCAAAGTTTTTATTGAAGGGAATTTTAGTTATCTCGGAGATTTGAGTTGATTTTTTTGTTAAACTTTTAGATTAAAGCTGGATTTAAGGTTTGTTTTCGACGTTTCAGTTTTGTTGTCACTGGAATTCTTGTTGAAATGCCTATGAAAGTCGAAATATCAATTTCGGACATATTTTATTGTGTGGGTGAACGTGTTCGACTAATTAAGTAAGGTTAAAAGGTTTTTAAGGCTTGCCACATCATTTTATGTGGAACTGACGGTTTCAATGGAAAAATCATCAAAAGTTTATACAAGAGATCCATTTTTGAGCTGCCCTACAATTTGAAGGAAGTTTATGTAAAGACATAATCGAATTGCCATATGTAGAGAATTAAGGAATAGAGCATATTTTTTTCGAGATTTTATCTCCATATCCCATTTATTAACACCAATTCTTCACAAAATATCGTTTAAATAAAACCTTTTAGTGCTTAAATTGCTCAAAATAATATATAAAGTTCACTTTTTCCCCATATAAACAAATGTAGGTTGGTTTGTTGTTCACACCTCGAGAATTTCATACGATCAATAATAGATGTCACCCACTCCGTGATTTTTCCCTATAGAAAATTATCTCTCTCCTCGGTCCTTTTACCCTCTTTTATAATTTTTATAGCAATTTTCCACTCCTTTTTTTTCTGGGCTAGTTCTGTGGCCTCGTGAAGAGAGAGAGTCCAGTCAGGGTTGGAGATCTTCCTCGTGATTTTCTTTTAAGTTCTTCTAGGATCGATATATTAGTGCGGTGCTGCGTCCATGATATTCGGAGCATTCGTCGGTAAACCCACATTTCAAATGCATCTATTTTCTGTCTGTCCGCTAGTCTGATCGACCAGGTTTCAGCCGCGTATGAAAGCCGCAATTAAGAAAATTAAAGTAGAGTCCAGCCTAATTTTCGTAGCTTTAATAATTGACGTGTCCTTCCATATGCGTGTCAGATATGCGGAGAGTTGTTCGTTTTCCGGTCTATTATCATGACTTTGGTTTTACTGATGTTTAGTTTTAAGCCGTACTCTTTGCTTATATTTCCCAGTCTTGTCATGATCATTTCCAGCTCGAGTTGATCTGTCGCAAATATGAGAGTATCATCGGCATATCTCTAATTACCTATGCGCCTTCATCCCACTGTAATCTCCCCATACCATTCATCGAGTACTTTGCGCATGACGTACTCACTATATATAGCACCCCCGCTAAAAAAGAGTCACAACTCAAAAAACGCCATTATGAAGATAAACACGTAGCAAGCATTGAAATTACTCGCAAGTTTATTCTACAAAAGCGTTCCAATTTTATTTCAACCATTTACCGCGAAATGGCGGTAAGCGCCGCTTGCATTCAGTTACAGTGTCACTTTTGACTTTGCAACATCGTGCACTTATTTGAACAAGTTTTATTCTAAAGTCACATTTTGTATTGTGACAGTTTTTGTGTTGTGACTGTTTTTTCGAACAAATCATACGTACTGCAAAACAAAAGAAAGAACCGTACCATGTCAACGAATTTAGTTATCTGGATTTTAATTTACTCAAAACATTGTGTGACGACATAGGCATGACCGGCTTCAAGTCGTTGAAGATTACTAAAGTAAAAGTTCTTAAGTTAACTCCAGAGAACCCTTTATTATTAAACATCCTATAAGAACTAAGAGTTTAAGCAAGCAGATTTATGTAGAAAAAAATACCATTCCAAATACTTTACAACGGGCTTACAAAAGTGTACTTACCATAAAGGAGAATAAAAAAAATGATCTGAATTCGTTAGAGAATAATATTTGTCCTAGTTATTATTTAGCATTTTATAACTCTTTGTAATAATAAAGAATATTTGTTTTACTTTATTTGTGTGTGTTTTTTTATATTCTACCTTTCTAAATCGTAAGAATAATATTTTGTTCTAAAAAAGTGTATATCCATGTAACCAATAAAGTACCATGTTAACCTATATTTTGCCACGGTAACGGAAAAATTAATGTTGGGTCTATGCTGACCCTAGCTGTGCTGTGTTCATAGAAAAGTATAGATAAGTATAAATGTAAATGAATTTTTGGCAATTTCAGTAATTTACATTGCTTTAAATTAATCAAATTGTAGGTACCTATGTTTGAACTAAAATATTTTATTAAATTAAAAAAAATATACTATATTTTTACAATTGCCTTGAATTAGATTAGGAGATATTTCTTGAAAAACCGCTGGCAAATAATTTCCATAGAGGAAAACGGTCCGTCATCGCCGTTATAAATTTGCAGGGGGTGTCAGAGAAATTAATTAGATGCAATTTAGCATTAAACATTATCAATTGCCATTATCATCATGTAAAGCATAGCGGCGTTGTTTGTGAATTCTCGGAGGACATTTACAATCAATTTGTACTACCAGTGACAAAAACATATAGCAGTGCTCGCATATATTTATTGCACTACACGATTACGATGGATGTGTAAAACCTATGTATCTTCATTTTACTGCTCTAATCTTTATGATCGTTTTGTCGCTCAAGTAAGCTTTGGGGGTAAACGGTGGATAAAAGGTTAATGGCTTGCAGATTAAAAAAGATCAATGTAACGCACAAAATGTATTTAAAACTATTATTAAAAAAATCCGAGTGATTTTATTGTTTACAATAATAATATCATTTAAATTAAATTGAAAATGTTTAACTAATGTCCGTCATACAAAAAGACATCGGTTTAGGTCGCCTGCGTTTTGATCCCAAGACATAAAATCTCCGACAAAATATCCCCGTGGCATAAAATCCCCGAGCAAAAATACGCCACAAAAATATTGAAAATTTAATAATAACATAATATGTATGTAATAAAATAACCTCATCGTCGTTAATATAATAAACAATTATTTGACGAATTTAAAAGACACATTATATTTTTATTACCAAAATAACTTGTACATCACTTACTACTGATTTCCATGAAGGGGAGCAAATAGAGTCTATTAATTTTGGTAATAGTAAATATTTTACCTCGCCTTATACTGGCTTTTGTGGATGATATTGACATTGTGGGAAATACGACCGTTGACATTAAAGAGGATTTTTTCAGACTGGAAAGCGCTGCAAAAAGTGTTGGCCTAAGAATAAATGAAGAAAAAACGAAGTATATGGCAACAATGAGGACTGAACAGAGAGATAGAATCGAACAGAACGTGGCAATGGACCAATATAACTTTGAGAGGGTCCATCAATTTAAGTATTTGGGGGCTACGATAACGTCAAACGAGATCAATACCAAAATACAGAGTGGCAATCGTTGCTGGTTTGCTTTGCAAAAAATTATGAGGTCTAAGAATATTTCTCATAATACAAAGATAAGAATTTACACACCGTAATCAGACCCATTGTGACATATGCATGTGAGACTTGGACCCTTACAAAACGAATGCCCAACAGTACCGAACCAGAACTAACATGGAACTTGAAAAAAAGTATCGTTAAATCGATATCGTCAAGGTGATTAAATTCGAGAGACTGAGATGGGCCGGTCATATCAAGAGGCAGGAAGACGACCGAGTTGTGAAGTTGGTTTGGGAGCAAGCACCAGTCGGAGTGCGTTCTTTGGGAAGACCGGGACTTTCGCAAGGGAAACTACCTAATATGAAAAGCTTGTTTTTTAGGAAAATCGTGGGTATTTTAAATAGTATAATAATGATTATACGCTTCTTACCGTATCTTTTTTGCATTCTCCCTTATACAGGGGCATATTTAGTCTAGGATATTATGTCGAGGAATATTTAACCCTTGGGATATTTTGTCAAGGGATGTTTTGTCGGGGATATTTTGTCGGAGATATTTTGTCCGGGGATCAAAACGCGTGTCACCATCAGTTTAGCAGAAGAATTTGATTAAATTAATTTTTTTAATAAAGTTTGTTAATTTACTACCACTACCTTTACAAAGTAAGGTACTAAAAGTACCTGAACGTCTCCGAAAATGAGTTTTTACTAATTTTTTTTAAATTCCCCCAAAACAATATATAAAATAATCAAAAAATAACAAACTTTATGGTAAAATCATCGTGAAGTTTGATTCCGCTGTCATTTATAAAAGAATATCAAAATATTTTTTGACTGTTACATAGATATATTGTGCGATTATTATGTACGCCTTAAATACTTCATTGGACTTGAAATTAATCACCCACTGTTGTGTTAAATGACTTAATGCGTTTTAAAGGGTTAATGACCGAAAATGAAGCTCACAAGAATTTAAACGTGAAATTGTAAAGATTTTAACTATCACAATTATTAATTCTTAGCACATTACAGAGAATTATTTTTGTAAATTTATTCATATAATTACTGCACTAAAATTATAGCTCCCTCGCGAAAAATTAAGTTTTCAAGTATGTTTACGCTGAGTTTTAGGACACATGCAATTATTTCTTAGAATCTGCCTGAAATTGAGAGGGAATACTCACAATTGCTTAATTTAAAACAAAGCTGTAAATAGTGGGTGAATAATTTAAAAAAATATTGTTCAGCCATTATAAAAGTAATAACTTTGCAGTTAATTTCGAATTATACAGATATTTTTTGACAGCAAACAACCAAAAGTTATCCTTATATTTGGGCTTTATTTTTAAGTGCCAAGCATACAGAATTTTTTGTATCAAGTTTCAATATGATTAAGAGATTAAGTTTTTTTTATTAATTAAAACCGAATACTGCCGCTTAAGTAAGTTCAAATACAAGGCCTTGTGTTACAAAAGAGCTTTTTTAAATTATACTACAGGATTAATATAAATAATAATCTCAAGTACGACAGGAATTTTAAAACTTAAAGTGGGAGTTGTCAATAATTTAATGAGAATTATTCAAAAGACTAATGGGATATTTGAGCAATCAAATTTAGCTCCTAATTTGAATGTTATATTATTTAAACAATTATTTTTTTTGTTATTTGTGAAATGAATACGCCGACATATGTCCTTATACAATTCTAGTCACTTGTTAATGTAGGAGCAATTTTTGTCCACAAAATACTTGCTTTATTATGGATTTATTTACGTTTATCAAAAATCAAAGCTTGGGAGTAAACATTCTGGACTGTTTTATAATAAAATAGCAATTTATTGCGTCCAAGCACTTTTAAAAATATTTATTATAAATGTATCAATAACAAGTAAACTCGGACAAAAAAAAGTGAGTTAGATGAAATAATTTTGTAAATTTTTTAATTTTTGAACAAAGAAAATTGTATTATTAAAACGGTTTTTTTTTTGTAAACGATTAGGGGTACAATATGCAAGAAAATTTTCTGTACCATTTTCTATTTAGACATAAGTTCAATGGCTGTCTAAAACAGGTTGTACTCCATGATTTGTAATATATGTTTATTATATTCTTGCAGTAATACAAAAATAATCAATATTCTTTCTTTATCTTCAAAATTTTTAAATGGAAACTTAGACCAGTGTTTTGCCAACTCTGGTCGGTGTTGTTCTTAGCCATTTGGTAAAATTGGTCGCACGCGTAGTCGCAACCGCGTCATGCACTATTGCCAAAGCTATGGATCCACTAAATATAATTTAACTAGTAATGATAGTTTAAAAGAGTGTTATTTAATACGATTATTTATTTAAAGCAATCTAAATATTACAGTTATACTACGAATAAAATTATCTCTTACGAATAAATATATTGTAAGTTTTTCTAGAGGCCATTTTTATTAGATCTAGTTAAGTCAAATTACTCAAGCCTATACTTTGTGGTCAGTAGGACATTATCGTTATTTATAACAGGTAAAACTGTAATTATTTACTGTAATAAGCTATCACCTAACAATAATAGCAACAAAATGGTTTTGTTTTTAATGAAAAATATTCATTAAATCGTATGAAACCTCTTACACTAAATTATATGCCATTATCTATGTGTAATTGTAAATATGCAAAGCGTTCTATTGAATTCTATAATAATTTTTATTTTACATACTTAGATACATACATACATAAAGTCACGCCTTTTTCCCATAGGGGTAGGCCGAGACCACTTCCTTCCACTTGCTACGGTTCTTACACACATCTTTTGCTTCCTCTACTTTCATCAGGGCTCTCATGCATGCTCGTCGGTTTTTGGTACTTTTGACCTGGCCTTTCTTCAAAACAATATTGATCTGATCGAGATATGTTCTTCGAGGTCGACCTCTACCGACTTCCGTCCATTCACACTCGCCTTATAAATTTGTTTCGTCAATCTTCCTTAATCTATCCTTTCTACGTGTCCAAAACATTTAAGCATTCCTTTATCTATCTTTGTAACCACATCTTCTTTTACACCAAGACGTTCTCTTATCTCAATATTCTTTATTTTATCCAACCGAGTCACTCCGGCTATACTTCTCAGACTACTCATCTCCGCAGCATTAATCCTATGTTCATGCTTTTTCTGCCAAACCCAACATTCACTACCATACATTTGTGTAGGAATCAACACACCTCTATTCACCGCCAACCGTGCTTTTTTTGACACTTTCTGGCTATTTATAAAGCTATGCAGTGACCCATACTTAGATGAAATAGAACATTATTAAAACCAGCTTTATTTACAATTATTGAATATAGCAGCGATAACTTAAAAACATTCATATTGATTTGTTAATGGGTAATTGGTTTTTGGTACCTATTTGTAAACGAATTTCACATGTTTCAAATCAAAATAATTTTTTTTTTTTTATGTTCTGGTTCCCACGAAAAGGGATATCCTGTAATGTTCAGAGAACATCGTGGGAACCAAGGGAAAGAAGGTAGGAGTTCTTGTTCTTCTTAAATTTCTGGAGGTTGTATGCCTCGGGGAACACCTCCCTAGGCAATAAGTTCCAAAGCCTCGCAATTCGTTGGATGAATGAGTCTTTGGAAAGTGATGTTTTGCAGGTCTCTAAAGTGACCACGAAGGGGTGTGAAGACTGAACTTGACGGGTTAATCTCGAAGAGACTGCCAAAGGAAGAACGATTGTTGATATTTCAGAAGAGCATCGCCCATGAAAATATCTATAAAATAGAGACAAATCGCCAACTTTTCTATGGTGTTCCAGACAAGTGAGCGAGTTTGTAAGCGAGGCATCACCGACGAGACGAATTGCCCTTTTTTGGACAGAATCCAGTAGCTTCAGGATATGTTTAGGTGCTGCACTCCAAATATGGGAACAGTACTCCAGTACAGGTCGGATCTGTGCCTTATAGATCATAAGCAGCTGACTGGAGGTGAAATAGCTCTTGGCACGAAACAAAAAACCAAGTTTTTGGGATGCACTTTTGGCAATGGACCTCATGTGATTTTCTCAGGAAAGGTTATTGCTGATAGTAATACCAAGCATCGATATGGATGACTTCAGTAGTATGGTTACTCCTGACAAAGTTATGTTAGGCACAGTGAGATCGGCTTTTCTAGAGAAAAGACATGCTTGTGTTTTGTTTGCATTGAATTCTACCAAGTTATTGGATCCCCATTCGAGAATTGTTGCTAAGTCCATATTTATATTGTTAACATTTCTTCCTCGTTCATTTCTGGTTTCACGGGCTGATATAGGGGCCCTGGAAGAGAATGCGGTATGGAGGGTACTATCATCGGCGTGAGTATTGTGAGTATAGGTTTATTAATTTAATTATACTTTTAATTTAATATAAAATATGCAAATATAATTTTATATTTTTATGGCTTTCTTACATCAAATTTGAGTTTTAACTAAATGTATTAAAAGTTATTAAAGATATTTATTAAATTAAAAACGTACCCATTTGAAAAATCACAAGAAATCATTGTTGACAGCGGTGACTTAAGTGAATTAAATAATTATAAATCTTTTATAAAAAAAATGAAAATATTTACTCAGTTAAAAAAAAGGTTAAGCAATAAAAAATATTATTTACTTGAAAAATATTTAATTTATATTTATGTACCCAGTAAAATACATTTCCAGATTGTTTATATTGCTATAATTTATTATTATTAGTTATTAATTGGCTGTTTATGGTACGCAAGCTATATTTTATGCATAAAAATAATTAAATTGCCTATTTAATGCATTGTAAAAATATTATAAAATATTTATCAATGATTTTAAGAAGAAATATATTCCTAAACTAATAACTAGATAATTAAAAAATATATTTAAAATGGATTCTCTTGTTAATTATATATTTCAAAAGTTTCATAAATAAAGTAAATATATACATTTCAAAAGTATAATTAATTGTAGATAGGTATTGTTTGAATAAAAATATAATTTTTTGTGTTAATAATTAGGTTTTATCTAGATATTACTAAAATCATTTATAATTTTTTTTATTTATTTAACAAAGTAAGGATTTCAAAACCCCTCCAATATTATTAATATATTAATTTAAGTTTATCATCTTTTTATTTTACATAAAATGTTTTACATAAGTTAATGTAGATTTAATTCGTTTATTCGCAGGTAGAAAATCAATTACAATTTGACATTGCTTTTAAGGTAAGGAAGCGATGAGAAACAAATTAAAAGTAACATGTCGACTACGTTAGCTACACGTAAAATAACTTGTAAATTAAATACACAAAATCGACAAACCAGTTTTGACATTATACGATCGTCCCTCTGGGACTCTTGTCGTCATAATAGCGACACATTAAACCGCATCCGATTAAATCCATTTTGTAAAGCGTACCTCTTCCGTTACACATATCTCTCGTTTTGAACGTGTCAATTAGACCCCAGCATTAAAATTCCTCCTAAAAACTATCCTCGGACCACACACGGTGCACAAAATTTAAAGAATTTCTTTTTCGGATTACCTCGAAACGAAATCTCAAGAACTCCGACAGAATGTTAATTATCCACATCACTTAATATATTATTAAAACCACTTTGAAAAAACAAAAAAAGGCGGTGAGTTTCGCGCCGAGAATCGCGGCACTCGCATCAACGCGGAAAATAATTCGTGGAACTAACACTTCGGCGATTCGACGTCGAACTGTCAAAAATTGAAAAGCGCGACTAGCGGGTTTGCACTGTGAACCTAAACGCGGATTGGTTGAATGGATCGTAATAGTACTGGCAGGCTGTCAGCGTTTCAGACATCACTATACGTAGCGCACGCACCGTCCACATTCCCTTCTTTTCTATCACTAACGTCGTCCTATGTAGATTGTCTGTCGGTCTTTGTCCATCGCTCACGCGGTCCAAAGTTACTTGTCATGCCGACTGTTTTTCGAAGCCTCCTACCCTTATTTTCAACATTGGGATCGTAATTCGTGTAAAATTTTTACCTACCTATGCGGTCAACACTAGCGTACACTCATAGAAATCCTTTCTTATTTATAAAACTACCGCTACCAATAAGAAGAAGCTCTATCGATACAATAATCTCACAAATTACAACAAAAAGATCACTAGCGGCAATTTATTATGATTCTTGCATGGGAATTTTTTAAATTATTCGTGTATTAAGTTTAGAAATTTGGTAGTTATTATAACTTAAGAGATTAGTTGGAATTGGGATCGGTATGGAATGAACAAAAAACATTGTATATTTCTATTATGCTACAGATTTCACGTTTTTAACTACTTATCAAGCACTAAGAATAAATTTAATAAACTTTGAAACGTTAACAAAGAAACAGTTTATTTTTCAATCCATACTTAACCGAATCATTACTATTATTGTATCAACAAAACTATTTGGTTATTAATAACGTTTGTATATATATAAATGAGTTTTTTTTTATTAATTTACACCTGGAACAATTCTTTTGACCTATTAAGCTCGTGATGATTATCAATTATAAGAAATACATTATGTAATATTTCCATGGACAATTTTATAATTAAGTTTGTTTTTGTTGCACGAGAAATTCGCATAAATATTTACTCACTGATTTTGCGCCAATTTTTAAAGCAAATAATTTGGAATTCGATATTTTGGCAAGTCTCCCACACAATATTTCTGTTTTCTGCACGAGATTTTAGTTACACAAATAATTTGAACTGACACTGTATAGAAATGTTTCAAATTAAATGTGTTTTATATGAAAACAAAATTGATTTCATGTTTTTTAACTACTACAAAAACAAAATCGTTCATTAAAATTATGCAAGTAAAAGTAATTATATTACCACCATCTTGGTAATATAAAATAATAAAAAAAATCAAAAAGGAATGTTATAATTATTATTATATTAACATAATATTATAAAATTGATAGTTATTTATTAAGACACTTTTCTAAAATATGCTATGTTTTGAAGCTTTTAAAAAATTACATGTTCGAGTTAATTATTTCCCTGCTTTTATCGTTCGCAATTAAAAGTTTATAAGAATTATACGATTTGCTAAATAAGTTTAATTTTTCTTTTAATTCCAAGACTGAAGAATTTTTCTTAACATAACTGTAATGAAAGAGCATTGATGAGGAATAATTTGCTACCAGAACAAAAGGGTACCGAGAAGCAAATGTAAGAAGAAGTAAGTAGCTGATTCTCGACCTTCAAAGTTTGTTGAATACGGTGGACATTGCAAAAATGTTACATTTACAGAATCTAAAAACTTTTACCTTTGACTTTATGTTAGATACCTTACATTTAAAATATAAGAGACGTAAAGCTAAGCATAATCAGCTCCATAACAGGTTTGGGTTTTTGGAGATTATTAAAGGACTAGATACCTCGGAAATCATCATGCATGCAATAGAACAATTGAGTTTGTATCACTAGGATCTTGAGCCTGTTTTTGTAGATGAGAGTTTACATTTGAAACCCTTTTTGGTACAAAATACTGACAAATGAAAAACGGTATGACGAACATTGGCATTGCCTCAAGAATGATTCTTAGTGCTCCTGCCACAAACTACACATCAGGATAGAAATCCTTCTTCACCATTTGTCGTATGGAGAAGTTTTTAAGATCTTTAACCAGCCATGACAGATGACATCATTAGCCCTGCTCACCATTGAGGGTAAGCTGACTTGTCGTACGATGAATTTTAGTCATTTTCGCTCGAAAAAAAGGAAGGAGGAATAGTTTAAAAGTAAATTTTTTTTTTACTGAAGGGGAAGGGATTATAGAAAGGAAATGATTGTGGACCCGCTTTTTAAAAAGTTGCAGGTCATAGTTCTCTGGAAAAACTGATTTTGGAAGCTTGTTCCATTTCGTAGCAAACAATAAAAAGTACCCGTTTTTGTTAGTGTTTCTTGAATTTCTTCAATAGTTTAATCAAGTACAGTATCTACGTTGATTTTTAATTGTTTTAAACATAAGTAAACTTATTGTTTAAATAATTTTATAAACTCAAATATTCATACTTGTATAAATATTAATAATATTAATTTAATTCTAATTCTAATTTAGAGCTTTCAAAAAGATTAAACTTATTTCCAATACTTTGATGGACTTAATACTCCTAAAATACAAAATTGTCTCCTCCCATTGGTGGTATGAAGAGGGGGCGACAAAAAACGACCCTGTTAAAAATAATATGCTAACAGAACAAATTTATTTGTCTACAAAATGTTTAGATCCTTAGTTTTATCTAAACAATTTAATAAAGAGAAGTTATTTTTGGTCAAATTTTCTTAAGTGTGGAGATAATATTTTTGATAACAATGACGTTTTTGTTTTTTTATTCAAATCAGTATTGGAGCGTAGTGTTTAACTGTAAACGGTGTGTTAGCTTGTGCGGATTAATGTGGACCACACAGAGTTGAGTAATTTTATATGTCCGAACTCGCGATCACGACAAATTACAGCAAAATGCCTCCACACAACTCAAGTCGGCATTTACAATCCCACGACTCGCGTAATTGCTCCCGATTCCGACAACTCAATTTATAGAGAAACTCGATATCACAAAATTTGTTATTTCTTCCAAAGTAGGTAGGTACCTACACGTCTTTCAACTGTGTTTACGATGTTAGACTCAACAATTTATTTATCCAAGGAAATATATACAGATATTTTTGTATCTTCCAAATAAAATCATTATAGTGATATATATATATATATATATATATATATATATATATATATATATATATATATATATTAAATAATTTATATCTAAATTGATATTACACGAAAAACTATTCTTTTATTCGTTAATATACGTAATTTATGGTTTTTATAGATTATTTGTTATAACTACACACCACGCAAACTTTAAACAATTTAAAAAAAAAACTTATTAGTTGATAGAAAAATATTTTTTAAATCCTGCAAAATTTTAACATTTTTTTCAATAAATTTAAAACTTTTAAAGTTAAATTGATTCCCTATTAATCTATTGATAAAAATGGTTGGTTGCTAATAGAAATAAATTTTGTTAAGTGGCTATGATATAAAAAAGGAAATATTATAGGAGAGTTAAACGACATAAATCTCTTCTTAAATATAGAAAGAACATTTTTCAACCCTAACGATCCCTATCCTATCAAAGGACTTAAATTTGTTTTGTATGGTTATATCAACCAATTCTTTTGTTGCCATTCCAAACGAAAATTTGTACTTATTTTGTAACAAAAAACCCACAGAAAACGTTACAGTGGTTTGACTAATACAATATGGTTACAGAATACGAATACGTGTTTCCATAATTCACGTGAGAAAGGATTTAAACGGTAAATATTATAAATTTTGTTAAAAATTCTTTTTAAAACCGCGAGTAGAATCAACACCACAATTTTGTTAAAATTATTGCACATGATTTAATTTTTTATAATTAAAAATAAGTGGGAAAGCATTTTTAATATTTTGCTGTTATTGCAAAATGTTAAAATTAGTTAATTTGATTTATCTTACCAACAAAAATATTTGCAGATAGTTGCTCCTTACCTAAAACAAAAAATATAAATTGTTTAAATTTAATACTTAAACTGTTAATATTCATATTACAATAATTAATATTTATGTTTACAATAAAAATTGAGGTGTTTACTGTTGAGAAGCATCGCATAAAAGCAAGGATATCCGAAAACTGGAGAAAACTAATCGGATAAACCCAGAAAAAAGAGAGACCAAAGAAATTTGTTTAAACATCAAACCTTCCCATACATACATACATATAGTCTCGCCTTTTTCCCATAGAGGTAGACAAAGACCACTTTCTTCCACTTGCTACGATTCTTACACACATCTTTTGCTTCCTCTACTTTCATCAGTGCTCTCATACATGCTCGTCGGTTGTTGGTACTCTTGACCTGGCCTTACTTCGAAACAATGTTGATCTGATCGAGATATGTTCTTCGAGGTCGACCTCTAGCGACTTGTCCATTCACACTCGCTTTCTAAATTTGTTTCGTCAACCTTCCCATAAATTAAAAAATATTTATGTGCTCCAAAGTAACAAATGTACCAAATATTGCTGAAATCAGGTTAACTAGGAAACAGCATTGATGTAAAAGTAATAAACAATAAAAAATATTAAACGGTCATTTGTTATTAAAATATTAGAATCCCGCATGATTGTAAAATAAACTGTGTTAATTCAAATTGTATAAAAAAATATTTTAAAATAGTTTGACAAGTTTCACCTGCACGAATGTGGTAGGTTATATCGAGAAACGTTTAGTTAATTTACGGTTTTTGACGCACCTGGATTAAACTTTATCACAATTTTACCATTTTATAATTATAACGTTGATTATTGGCTGTAAGCTCATAAATAAAAACATTTTTTTCAGGTAATACCTTCGTAATAAAACTAGCATTTACTGGCAACTTCGTCTGCACGGACCGTAGTCTTTGATTGTACAAAAAGTATGCACTACATTTCATTGAGACAAAATAGGAGAAACTATCGTTGAGAGTAAGTTGTTAATTGATTAATTATGGCTTTTCCATAAACAATTTTTGTCCTTGCGTGGACCATAGATACTTTTTATACAGTTTCTTAAAAAGGTTAGGTGATAAATTGTGTAGGATTTTGTAAAAAAACATAAATTTAGTGTACCCAAATCGGCTATTTGGGGTCATGAACACCTAAAACCTTTTTTTTTGTTAATATTTTTAATGTACGAACACATTTCTGTAACAATTTTGTAGTAGTGTCTTATAATAAAAGCTATTATTCAAGCAAGAAATATATACTAATTTTTTTAAACATAAAAGACTGATCAAAATTGGTTCAAATTTTTTTGCAAAATACTCGATTAAACAAACATCCAACAAACCAAACAGTCGCAGACACCGTATGTCTATATCTTAACATTCTTTTGTACATAGGCTAATCTTTAATGTAAAGACACATTTCTGTTAGTTTTATAATCTCTTCTCAGTCTTTTTACCCTCTCTGGAGGGTGTAGTGATACTATTTTAGGTACGTGTTTGAATTTGTTGTTTCCATGCGTTTCTATCTTGTGCTAGATGTATTGCCTCGTGCATTGAGTCTCCCGTCATTTCTTTTAATCTGTCGGTCCACCTCATTGGAGACCGTCCTCTTGGTCTTTTTCCCTCAACTTTTCCCTCGACCACGAGGTTTTCCATCTCATATGCTCTATTGATTTGGTTTTGTAGACGCTTTTTGCAATGGGCCATGGAACGGGCAATGCTTGGCGTTAGCTTACGAGATAAAATCCGTAACGAAGAAGAAGATCGAAGGTAGTGGACATAATACAGCGAATCGCTGAGCTTAAGTGGCAATGGGTTGGACATGTTGCCAGACTAAGTTAGGACAGATAGGTATCAAGGCTTGTACACTGGAGACCACGGCAAACAAAGGGAAGTGTCGGCAGGCCACAGAGGAGATGGTTTGATGATGTTAAAAAATAGCAGGAGGAAGATGGTATCATACAGCGAAAGACAGAACAGCATGGAAACAAATGAAAGAAGCCTTTGTTCAGGAGTGGACAGATAATGGTTGACAAAGAAGAAGACGCTTTTTGATTTTTAGTTCTTGTAAAACAGAGGCGTTGGTTCTGTGTTCTACCCATGACACTCTTAGAATTCGTCTGTACACCCATAATTCTAATGCTTCAATTCTTTTTCGATCTGTTTTCTTTGCCATTGCCAATCTTCTCTTTATTTCCTGTGAACAACCTCCATCTTTGGTTATTAACGATCCCAGTTATACAAACTTGTCCACCACATTATATCATAATAGTAGAGATTAAAGCATTTACTACGAATCCTAATAAATTAATTAAATAATATCAACATCATAAAATATGTGTTAACTAGTTTCTTTAAAAAATTATTATTATTTTATAAACTATGTAATGTGTCAGTAAAAAATACAATGGAGATAAAAAAAAATTATTAATAGATTTGAATCAAACAATTATCAAGAATCTGTTTGCTAAAATACGTTAAATTTTTATTAAAATTTTGTTATGATTTTTTGTTTTCACGATCGCGTTCCTGTTTTGTAAGATGGTACGTGTTCCAATTTTAAAAATAAAAGCGGCGTTGTCCCACAGTCTTTTTGATCATTATCATACAATTATTTATTTCGCCTTATTTATTTTAATTGATTTTAATTAGACCACACTAGATCATAAAATACCTACATAGACGACTTCTATTTTGTTTTCAAGGACTAAATTAGCTATAATAAAAGTGTTATTTGCAGTAGCGTAGGCACATGGACAATCAAAGAAGCAGACTGGAAAAGAATTGACTCCTTTGAGCTCTGTTGCTGGAAAAGAAGAGAGAAGAAGAGCAGTAGAGTTGTGAATTTTAACTTTATTTGTCTTTCTTATGTTCTGGTTTCCTTTCCTTAAATATCTTTCTGTTTGGTCCACATAACAGTTATTACAATTAATTTTCCAGACAACATAGCATTGTTACTCTATTATCGTTAAAAAAACCTTTTCCAACAGTGTTATAATTTGTAAAAGCAAATTGTAAATTGATCGTCATTTAAAACTGTTGCAATTCTTTTGGTAAAATTTATTACATAAGATATTCATGTTGTAAATTGTGGTGAGAAAATCAGTTTAAATATATTTTTGAAAATTTTGTTTATGATACTAGTCCGCCTTCAATGTATTATCTGAAGTTTTGATAATCTTGTTAATAGTAATATGTGGTATTCTCTCTATTTCTTTATTTTTTTGAGAACAATAAAATCATACTAAAGGGTAACCATATGTATTTTTAATTGACAAAATGGTAATCTGTAACTAATCAGCTATGCAATTAACTTTTTAAAATTTAAAACATACTTACATAAATTATCTTTGCTAGTAATAAACTAAAAAAAAATATCCGAATCGCCCCAATTTTCGGATCGTACAAAAAATGTCAACTAAATTTTTTAACACAATAGCTTTGGAATTAATAACAAATTTTAAATTATAAATAATTATAGCAAACAGCGGAAACAAGCTACCACAGTTACAAGATGGAAACAACTTAGCAGACATCGAAAGGACCGACAGCCTAACATATTTAGGAGCATTGATAAATAACCAGCGAAACTGCGAACCTGAAATTAGACGACGCATACAAGTGGGACGAACAGCGATGACCAATCTAAAAATAATAAGCGAAGACAGACAAATATCGCGAAACACACAGATAAAACTTGTACAAACACTAATACTCGCAATATTCATGTATGGTGTAGAAAGCTGGACGATCAAAGAAGCAGACAGGCAAACAATTAACTTCTTTGAGCTTTGGTACTGAAGAAGACTACTACTGTGCATCCGTTGGACAACTCGAAGGACAAATGTATCAGTGATTCAAGGAATAGGCATAAAAGATCTACTGTCAACAATATGCCGACGAAGAATTCTCCAATACTAGAGGCATATAAACAGAAGACAAGAAGACAACATAAAAAAATTGATGATACAAGAAAAAATAGAAGGCCAGAGGACAAGGTGTCGCTCTCCCACCAGATGGGTAGACCAGATAAAGAAAATTACGGGAAGACCCTTACAAACAACCATTAGAGACACAGAAGATAGAATACTTTGGAAGCAGATCATCAACAACACACATTGAAAATCCATGGAATCACGACCTCTCAGCTTTGAGAGTACGACTGACAGAGAGAGAGGCAGATAAACGAATTAAATGTTAATATTTAACACCAAAGCAAATAGCAGTAAAAACTGTTGCATACATCGAACACACAATTTTGGAAATATAAAGATAATCCGCCAAAAATAATTATTTTATACAAAATTTATTTTTCTATTTATTTAAGACGGTTACAATACATATTATTTATTATACATAATAATATTCTGCCTCCTATTAGACTAATTTATGTAGTAACCTCCCTTTTACAGTACCGTTTTAAATTTCTAGGACGCCCCTGTCACTCAACTAAAAGACTCAATTAATAATAATAGAAGACCCTTCCATGGCGGCCCTAAGGGGGCGGACTGGACAACCGTTCAGCATTGTTTGTGCCGTTACGAAAGGGAGCTCAAAACGACGGCCATAATTACAAGGATGGAAGCAACACTTTTTTTTAAGGATCGAACATATTTTACAGTGATGCACCACAGTAGAATTGTAGGTAAGCCTAAAATAAAAATATTTTGGAGCTTAGTACTAGGTACTTTATACAACATCTAACTTTCATAAAAACTAATATTCAGAAAAGCAGCAGAAGTAAAAAAAAATTAAAATCAAAATATTAAAATAGATGAAGAGAAAATAAAAGAAAATAAAAACAATTTATCAGGTTTATATTACTCAAAACTAAAGACTTTATTAACGAATTTATACGTATTAAGAAAGAAAATACATAATATTAATTTAGAAGTAGCTAAATTAATTTTAAATAGAACAACATGCCATAAAATTTTCAGGAAACTTTCGCGCGAAAGTTTGTGAGTATGTATGTATGTATGTATGGATGTTTGTTACTCTTTCACTCAAAAACTACCAAATGGATTTCAATAAAACTTTACAATAATGTAGCTTATACATCAGAATAACACATAGGCTATAATTTATAAAGATATTGTATTATAAACGCAAAAGTTTGTGAGTATGTATGTATGGATGTTAGCAGCAATCAGAATCAAAAAGACATTAGTTAAAATCAAATTAGCTACATAAATTTCTGGCATTAGTCAATTTTTAATTGGCAATAAACTAAATTAAATTGTCATCTGTCAGTTTTAAGTTTCTTACTGTATAAATGGGATAAAGGCATCTTTATGATTAATATATGTATGTAAGTTATAAACGAGTGTGTAGCACGAGTTATGTGAGCACACGAATGAGTATTAAATTTTGGTATAAAGATAGATGGATGAATTCCTTGAAGAAGAAAATAAGCTTCACGAAGTACTAATCTTACGCAGACTAAATTGCGAGTACCATCTAAGATAGTAATGTTAATATAAGACTGATTTCGTTACTATTTTGTAAATAAAAATATTTAAATTTAATAAATATTTACATTTATTTATTTTTCCTTTCGCACGGGTCACCTCTAGTACCTAATAAATTAATATAAAATATTTGTTTTTTATTTTTGTATTGGCAGCAACATGAATGATAATATTTTGTTTAATTAAATAAAAATAATTAAAAAAAAACAAATAATTCTTGTCACAACTGCTTCATTAACGCTGTTACCCTTTTTTATTGTTTTAAAATTTTTTTGTTGCAGTGCAGATGTTTGAAACTACACCACTGATAATCACTAAGGGTCGGCCATCATCCTCGGCTTGTTTGAGTGTGCGAAACAGCAAAAAAACGGTCGGGGATGACTAATACTAGTTGTCAGCTTCGTTACGGCTACCATCTAGAACTCTAATGAATCCATTATGTAAGAGAATGAACTTCCACTACTCTCTGTCACAACCAACACAAATGGTCGCCCATTCCAGTATACCAAAAGAAAAGAGATTTTTGAATTATATAACCAGAATAGTTGAAGATGTTTTACAGAATCCCTGAGTATTTGACTATTACTCCAATTTATGGTATTAGGAATCAAGCAAAAAGGGCATTTGAAACGTTTTCAACACGCTTATATTGGTTTCACCTGTAGTGTGTTTGTAACTGACTCTTTGGCCTCGATTTTCCCCTACTTTAAGCGATCAGATTTAATTTAAACTTCACACACTTGTCAAAAACCGACGACAGTGCAATAATTCGATTATACTGATTAGTTTCACCAGGATTCATAAATTTCTTAGGGGAGCCTTTGCATGAGAGTAAGAAAGATGGAACTAGTGCGTGAACAACGCATGCGCGCAGTTCCAATGTCATCACCAAATCCAATATACTGGTGAGAAACGTGCCGAGGAATGAATGGCAAGAGGGTGAGTAAAACAAATCGAACTAAAAGGCGAAAAATAAATTATAGTTAAAACTAAAAAACACGCTTTAAGAGTTAATCAAACTAAAAAGTAAAAAATAATTGTTAACATAGGAATCAAATTACTGACGAGAAAATTAATGTCACTGTTCTAAAAGCGTGTGGTGCTTTGTATGATAATTTTAAACTAACTCTGCTTTTCGGTATAAAAGCACCCCACGCTTTTAAAAAATTGACATTAATTTTCTCATCAGTAATTTTATTCTTCTTTTAAGAATTACTTATTACTTCTTAGTTTGATAAACTCTAAAAGCGTATTTTTTTGGTTTTTTAAACTATAATTTATTTTTACTCTTTTTCTCTGTGAACTGAATATCCAATTAAAAAGCAATAACTCGGCATTATTATTGGAGTATTAAGTACCTACAACAAATTGTCGACATTAATACATTTACTCG
This sequence comes from Agelastica alni, assembly GCA_950111635.1. Lineage (NCBI taxonomy): Eukaryota > Metazoa > Arthropoda > Insecta > Coleoptera > Chrysomelidae > Agelastica > Agelastica alni. The sequence continues at coordinate 45,533,524 of OX467712.1, read as the reverse complement.
TTTACCCAAGAAAACGCAGTTTGACTGGAGCCAAGTTTAAGAAAATAAAGAAAAACCAGACAGCTTATAAGAAATCAAATTGGAAATAATCGGAAGTCAACTATCATATCAAACTAATGAGTTAACGAGGTACTATTTACGATGAACCATTAGGTACTTTTTAATCAGACAAATACGCGACTACTTTTGCGTCGAGCTTGACGTTAGGAAAACGCAGTAGCGACTTGTGTCATAATAACCGTAATTTTTATAATTGCAGGATATAATCTAGTTAATACCTACTTCTTTAATTTCCTGTAACTTGACCGTCAGTATCACAGTTTAATTCGATTGCATTGAATACGAATTGTAATACATTTTAAGATTACAATCAAGATACAACGTCGAGAGTACTGATTTAAAATCATAAAAAGAAATTGAATAAAAAATATTTATTAATTTTATTACGTTTTTTAATATTAATAATTTTAGCTTAAATAGACACTAACGAATTAATTTCAAAATGCACCTTTATAAAATAGACATCTCAAAAAAAATATTAACTCATTAAAAACTCAATTACGTTCTATCCGAAAGGAAAAGTTAATCAAGTTGTCTGACAATGAGAAAGAAATCTTCAACTTATGACAGCTGACAAATGAGCGTGCTCGGTTATTTTACCTTAGCCAACTGGAAGCGACTCAAAATAGGCGGGTTTCTAGAATTTGATTGGTGTCAAGAAATAACCTCGATCAGTCAATGTCATGGGATTTAAAATGTTAACAAAAAGAAGCGGTCTTCGATGATCATTTATTATAGATGCGGGTCCGAGAATATACTTCGAGAAAAAATGTTCCTTAAAAGCTTCTTTGGCATATTGCTCATGCTACACGCTTTTCTAGTCTTATTACTGGTCAATATCGATAATCATAACTCTTGTAATACTAGTGAGTCAACGTGAATTCATTAGAATTATTTTATTTTCACAAAAATTTGCACACTTACGACACGATACACTTTGAGGCCTGTTCGTTTGTCATGTTCGCGCTGCTCAAAACTGATTTGAGCAGTATTCGACTGTTCGTTTGTTGTAAGCAATTGATCAGAGACTGTTCGTTTGGCAGGAGCAAGTTGCTATATACCAGATAAAGCAGGATTTATTTGCTCCACCAATTTAGGTAGAGTAGAAAAATCATATCGGACACTAAAAATAAATAGAAAATTCAGTATAATTAATGGTGAAGTAACTGATGCAAATTTTGAGTTGGAAAATTATTTACTTAACGAAATGAAAATTTGATGGGAAATTTGGTTGTTTTTTGTTGGGATCAAATATCAAATTATTTTGGTGTGAATTTTGTGTTTCTTTGAATTCAGCAGTTGGTAAATGCTCTTCGTGGATTTGTATCACGAAAATCATATCAATCTGCACATTTATGTAATTTATTGAGCAGCGGGAGCATGACAAACGAACAGGCCTTTGGTTGCACTCTAACTAGACAAAAAAAAACACGAATTAAAACTTTTCTTGCATAAATTAAGGAAATTAACTCGAATTTACTTTATACAAGAGTTATTTATATCTGACACGATTTTCCCAATGGAAATGTCTGATGCACTTTCCGTAAGTCACTCTTCTCGAGTAATATGCGTCTCCAATTGATAGTTTATCGAGTTTTAAAACTTTTGCTTTTATTTCATTCAACTTCTTTAAAGTTACATCTGTTTTTGCATGGAATTGTCTGCAGTAAGTATTTGAAAGATAAAAGGACGAAAATGGTCTACTGAAAAAGTTGAAATGGTAATAAATTACCTGTCTAACTTATTTAAAACTTAAAACCTTTATAAACAAATACCACAAACGTTTGGAAAATTTGGTTCCATTTAATTTAAATTTAATTAGTTATAATACTCTTTTTTATTAATGTTTGTGTAAAAAACATTAAAATAAGTTGAACACTTTTGAATCATAACACGCACTAGGAAATATTGCTGTATATTTTTGGTCAAAAGTTGGTCAGTTTGTCAATTATAAGGTAAATTGTAATAAAATTAAATTAACATGCAAGGAGTTTCAAGAAACTGTAACGGTACCTACTACCTATTCTAAATTCTGAAAGTCCTCTTCCTTTGATTGCGTAATCCTCCGGAATGGCAAAATTTTAAAAAATATTTATTATTCCTTGCAGGTGCTACATGATTATCGTACAGCTTTGACACTGATGTTTCAATAGTCGCAAATTTTGACTTGTTTATCTCTGCGTCACCGAACAACAGCTATTATTTGAAAGCATTTTATTGAAAATTGGTTGACGTCTATCTGACGGCTAACACTAACCGCGCGCTCATTCGTCAAATCAAATAGGGCGTGCTTCCTCGACTTCCTGTTACTGTTACTGTTAAACATTTCCGAAATCACTCCCACAAATTGCGAGTAAGCGAGAGGAAAGATGTTACATATGCAAGAAAGCGAGAGCAAATATGTTACACATCAATATAAGCAGGGTTTTACACTTTCATGCATTTTCTATAAAATATACATCAAATGTTTTTGTCACTCGAGAAGATAAATAACAGAAAGGCATGGGATTTTTTTCTCTTTTTTCTTCTAGTGCTATACCTACATACATACATAAAGTCACGCCTTTTTCCCATAGGGGTAGGCAGAGACCACTTCCTTCCACTTGCTACGGTTCTTACACACATCTTTTGCTTCCTCTACTTTCATCAGTGCTCTCATACATGCTCTTCGGTTGTCGGTACTCTTGAACTGGCCTTTCTTCAAAACAATGTTGATCTGATCGAGATATGTTCTCCGAGGTCGACCTCTACCGATTTGTCCTCAATATTGAATATTTAAATATCGATTATTGCACTATGTGAATTTGTAAAATATTATTTTGAATTGTTGGAACGAAGTTCCCTATCGCACGGTATGGGCTTGGCGGATGGGGGCTAGGCGAAAGAAAGTGTAAGATTTTTCCGTCACGAAACACAAAACAGCTAACGCGCATGCCGTGTACCGGGCACAGCCATTATAATATGCGCTATGGATAACCGTCTATACTACTTGTACTTGTGTACTAATACTTATGTTTATTTTTAACAAAACACGTAACGCGTAACCTCTTTGCGAATTGTTTGTAAACACTTTTTTTGTTGGTTAATAATAACTCTTGTTATTGGTTAATATACATTAGTAATGCATTGTGATAGTGGCTTAGAAGATAATAACAATGTAGCTAGGCTAGTGTCAGAGTTAAAAAGCAACAATATGTGAATAATTTATTATTAAACTAATATTTTTATATTACGACTCTCTTATTTTATAATAGTCAATTAGTTGACAAATTAACTAAAAAAACGTCAAAAAAGCAACAATGCCGAAAAATGCAAAAACAAGCGTGAAAGAAAATATAATACGAGTGTTTCACGACAGTCACGCACTTTTTTTGTGTGTGTGAGTGTAAAGTTACAACAAAACTTTAAATTTTCCTTTTTTTGTTCATAATATGAAACATGCATGTAACACATTTAAAAGTGATTGTTTGAATCAACTGCCATGCAAAATCTTCATCAAAAGGCACATGGAAACATATAAAATGTGCTGAATATAAAAATAAATCACAGTCTGTCAAGTTCAACAGAACCATTTCTAACTGCACCTGGCCAGAGAAACTAAGTTTTCTCTTCACTCTAATTTCACTTGCAGAAATTTCCAAGTAGCTGCGTTTAAACATAAAATGTATCTGTATTTTCTAAAGATTAAAAACATGTAATAATGATTTATGACATAATTTCAACTAATACCAGCAAATGAACATTTTGTTTTTAGTAACATATAGGGTTTTCCTTCTCTAAATACGATACCATCAGATAAATACCCTAGCTATGGATATTGCTCACATATTATGAATCCAGTTTCCACATCAAATCCTAATTTTTTTTATATCGTTTCAATCAAACTTTAAAAAATGAAGCATTGACCTACAGATTAATATTCACAACACTTTTAACGATCCACTTTTCTGTGACATCACTAAACAACACAACCGAAAAAAAAAATCACAAGGAAGTTACTTGCAGATGAAACCAGTATACTCTGCCTTTGACATTACTAACAGTCCTTCATATTTCATGTTTACGTCTCGCAGCGCCCTCAACGGAAAATGAAAACACGAATAAGGTCACTTTCGCACACATTGCAGTGATGTTGGAGCACCAATGTACAATAGTATATTAACTTACTAGGTGGTTTTAAATGAAAAGATTAAGCGGCATTAAAAGATTTGAAAAGTTCACTTTATTTTTAACCGACTTCAAAAAAGGAGGAGGTTCTCAATTCGACCGTATTTTTTTTTATTTGTTACCTCGGAACTTTCGACTGGGTGAACCGATTTTAATTATTCTTTTTTTATTTGAAAGCTGGTGTAGTCCCATTTCAATTTGGTCCAGTTCCACGAGAAAACCATATGGGTCTTAAATTTGCATTAAGTATGTGCGTGACAAATGGACGAATAACTCAATATCACGCCAACCGATTTCGATGATTTTTTTTATTGGAAAGGATGTACTTCAATGATGAGAGTTTGGTTAGGTTCTGATTATGGAATCCATTACAAAGTAACGGAACTCTTTTTTTTTAGAGAATTATAACTTTTTCATTTTCCAGAAGATTATGATCGATTTTGGATCCTACTTATGTATGGTAGTGAATGTTGGGTTTGGAAGAAGAAGCATGAAAATAGGATTAATGCTGCGGAGATGAGTAGTTTGAGGAGTATAGCCGGAGTGACTCGGTTGGATAAAGTTAAGAATAGTGAGATAAGAAAACGCTGTGGTGTAAAAGAAGATGTGGTCACAAAGATAGATAAAGGAATGCTTAGATGGTTTGGACACGTAGAAAGGATGGATGAAGGAAGATTGACGAAACAAATTTATAAGGCGAGTGTGAATGGACGGAAGTCGGTAGAGGTCGACCTCGGAGAACATATCTCGATCAGATCAACATTGTTTTGAAGAAAGGCCAGGTCAAGAGTACCAACAACCGAAGAGCATGTATGAGAGCACTGATGAAAGTAGAGGAAGCAAAAGATGTGTGTACGAACCGTAGCAAGTGGAAGGAAGTGGTCTCTGCCTACCCCTATGGGAAAAAGGCGTGACTTTATGTATGTATGTTGGATCCTATATTTCCGAATAAGGGGTCTGCAAACTGTTTAAGTAAAAATTGGTTCACAGTGAATAAAGTTGGAGAAAATTATCCAGCCGGTTTATTGTAAAAGAATAAACTACATTGTAAATATACGCTTGTTTAGTTTTTTCTGTTCTACTAGTCAGAAACGGTCAACATAAAAACAACTTTTTTTCATAGCATATAATTACGTTAAAAAATTAAGTGCTCGTAGATCTGTACGAGGCGATTATAAATCACCACGACCAACGTAATAACAGTCATTTTTAGCACCGGGTACTAGTTAAAAAAAAAAACAGCTACATATTACATGTGTGTATTATACACAACTAGGTAACTTTGCTACTTATAATAAAGCAGATTCTCATTTAAATGTAACTGTAAAACGGATCCAGGATGATTAATAGGCAGCAACTTCAGGACAAGTTTGCAGATACTTAATTATTTCCTGATATAAATTGCGATACAGATTCTTCGCTCGGAAAAGTACTGTCTCTCGTGCTGCGTACTTTGGATTTTTAATCGGGTATTTTAAGTTTAATAAAAAAAATTTCATTAACAATAAACATATTTATATAAAATAATAATATATTTATAATATTATATGATACATAAGTTGATATTTACTTCGTTGTGTAACAAACAAAACAAATATTTCGTACAAATATTTCCGTACACAAAAACGTAAAAGAAAACCGACTTCAAAGACTTATATGGTTTTCTCATTTATGCCACTGTCAGAACTGGACCAGATTCAAATGTGATCACACGAGAAGCACCAACTTTCAACAAAAAAAATCATCAAAATCGATTTAACCAGTCGAAAGTTAGGAGGTAACAAACATAAAAAAAACCACTACGCTGTTATAAATTTTGATCAAGGTATTTTGTAAAAAAAAGAAAAAGAAATATAATTGTTACGGATTCTCATACAAAAGTTATATAATACGAGTACCTGGCAAGATTCGAATTCAACGTTTCACATTTTTTTTTTTATCTTTTTTTTATTCTTTTTTTTATTCTGCCGGAATTGTTGTTGGCGTTAAGGCATCGGTTTTCGGTATTTTATTTGCATTCTGACGTTTGCGCTTTCCATACTCTTTTGTACTCTATCACTATTGTTTCCCTATAATTTAAATAGTCAACACTTAAATCACATGTACAATAAACGAATGTAAACAGTAAATACTTGTATCATTCAAGTTATACAATTTTATTAACTTACTTTTCTAAATCTGCATTACACATATTTGCTGCATTTTCCATTTTTCAAAACCTAATTGCAATAATAAAACAATATTCACGTATGATCTAACACAATAAATTATAGTTTAAAAAAACTAAAAAACGCGCTTTTAGAGTTAATCAAACTAAAAAGTAAAAAATAATTCTTAGCATAGGAATAAAATTACTGACGAAAAAATTAATGTCACTGTTCTAAAAGCGTGGGGTGCTTTCATTTCGAAACGCAGAGTTTAAAAATATTATACAACGCAGTGACATTGATTGATATTAATTTTTTTTTGACAGCGACATTAATTTTCTCGTCAGTAATTTCATTCCTATGTTAAGAATTATTTTTTACTTTTTAGTTTGATTAACTCTAAAAGCGTGTTTTTTAAACTATAATTTATTTTTCGCTGTTTAGTTGTTTTACTCACTAAAAAAATTATGTATTAAAAGGTAAAAGCACAAAATGAATACATCGGCCGGGAATCGAACACGGGCTGCCCGCGTGACAGGCGAGCATTCTACAACTGAACCACCGATACATTTCGTTACGTGACGATTTCTACTATATCGCACTAACCCTAACTAACTTAACCCTTTGGGTCATTAGCGGTGAAGTTTATGGGTTACAATTATAGTTTTTTTATGAAATTCAAATTATTCAGAAATGAAATGTTACTATTACTAGGTATAGTCTAACATTTAAAGTTATGGGATATATGAAACGTGTCTATTTGGATCCGGAACATGGGAAATTGCACTATAATTTGTTTCACTGTTAGCCGAACTTTACAAATGTCACATGACGGTACATTTAATGCATTTTGTAACACTTAACCGTTTCTTATGAAGGTAACTTTACTTGTTTTTACAAAAGTATTTGTTTATTTCTTTAAAAATAGTAATTTCGCTGTTGTTAATTTTAATGTAAACATTTTGACGAACAGTCATTATTTGTTTTGTTCACAGTGAGTTGAAAATTGAAACAAAAAAATGGAATTCGTAAAAATGTACATGCAAGTATTTTTTAAAATGAATTATTTAATTTAACAACAACGCGTCTATGAACTTCTCCACACATCTCAGCACAACATTCGGCTATTTGAGCACTCAAAACATCGAATTGAGGGGTCATTATAGTTTGAATTTAATTTTGTTTTATTTTTATTACCACACATAAAGAACAAACTTTTGCAACGATTCTTGACACCGGTAGAGGCGGATGACGCGATTATAATGCATATTTTCACTTCACGAAGGCAAAATTACTTTTCAAATTGGTTCAAACGCATTCAAAAGTGCATCTTCACGAAAAACAATAAAATCATTTTCTGGGTGCGACCCGAGAGGAAAGAATAAAAAAATACCATATGTTTTGTTGTTATAATTATTATAAAAAACGATTTCAAATTGTTTATAACAAATTATAATTGTCATTAACAATATTCATTTTATGTCAATCATATTCTTTCAAACTATTTTTAATTGTTGAAAATTTTCTTTTAATTTTTATAATCAATAATCATTTGCTAGTAACAATATTCAATTGTTATCAACAATGCTTGATTATTACTAACATTTTTTTACTGTTATAGCGACTTCTATGCTGTTCTCTCAATACTGACACAAGTTTAAAATTCTCCAATTCCTATTTTTGTTTTCTAAAACTATCTCTTTTTATGAAATATTGTCATCATATTTTTCATACAAATATTCCTAACATGCAATAATCATAATATTTAGAAGATCTTAAAATTCTGTATTAAAAATAGTATAATTTATAAATTGCAAAATTCAGGTAGTTTACCATTTTTTCAGTTTTTTGATTCTCCATAAAAAATAGTTTGACCGATTTTGATCAAAATCTAATTAGTTCTAAGTTGCGTAATTATGCCTCGAATGCAATTGGTTCCACGTCGATATCATGTTTTGTTCTCGAGATAATTGAGACGAAAAATAATTCCGAACGCACATACGAACATACCCACATACGTACATACACACACAAACACACACACAGACGTCCACTTAAAAACTATTGTATTCGACTCTGTGGACCTTGAAATGTTAAAATTCGGGATTCGTAAAACCGGACCCATTACTATAACTTCCACTGAGAAGTTAATAACGAATTTTTGTTGCTATATATTACTCCGTAGAAATATACAGCAACGTATGTACATGTTAAATAAATATAACATTTTATAAAAATTAAGACGTTTAGTCATTTTTATTCAACATCATGGTATACCTATTCCAAACAGCTGAAACATTATTAAAATTGGCTGTTCCTTGTAGACACCGCTGAATACAATTTTTTTTTAAATTTAAAGGGTAGCAGAATTTAAAGTGTGATCCTATCAAAGGATCTACACCACGTGAAAAATAATCTGAGGCGTTAGCTTACAGAGTTAAGCAGACAACTGAATTAATTCTATGCTATCTGTTATTTCGAACACTCGATTAGCATAGTTTTAGGTGGCGTAAAAATATCCTTTATTTCACAATCGACCAACCACGGACGGTGCATTCATCAAAATATACCTGCTTATAATTAAGATGTCAAAGGAATTATGAAGGTATATTACGATAAGATGTGGGTATTGGTTGTAAAAATATGATAACTTGATCTAATGTACAGATAAAACAGATGAACAATTTATTATTACACCTGTGTATTTGTTTACAAATTTCATTATTTGAAGACATTTATTAGAGTGTTTTGTATAATTCATTCATTCATCTATATATTCCTACATTTTTTGAAATGGTACATAATTAACAAATGTTTCATGAAATTATTTTTAAAATTAAGAAAATTTAATAACAAGCTATGGGAGAGTTAGTGTATTTGCTTATTAAAAATTATATAGGACTATTTATATGATGGCCAAAACGCCCCTAGTGGAGCTCTCTAGGTACGTCTTTTGGGTGGATCAATCCCAGTCTCTTATATGACTCTCTTTACCATGTCTCTTATTTTTCCCCTATCGTAACACTTTTTTTTCGCCAATTATTTACTTCTACCTTTCGTAGATCTTTTTTTACTTCTTTCAGCCATCCTGATCTGCGTCTTCCACGTCTTTTTTTAACTCCTGGGTTTCATTGTAGCATTCAATTAACCAATGTTCCATTTCCTGCTCTCCAAATCTGAATTGCCCTATTTTTGTTACTATACTCTTCTTTTATTTCTTGGATAATTTCTTCATTTGTTCTAATTCTCTATTAATTTTCTGTTATTTTAATTCCATGATTCTTAGATCTTTTTTTTGCCATACTCATTGTTTCTGCTGCGTATAGAACTATTGGTTTAATTATTGTGTTATAGATCTTCATTTCGGTTTTCTTTATCAGTAATTTGCTTGTTAATAATTTTTTGTTTGCATGGAATGCTTTGTTTGTAATAAAGGATTATTAAATTTTTTAATATGAATGTATCCAATAGGTTCCAGAAATTTAAAAATGCAAATTTAATTATCGTGAAGATGATATAATTTTTTTCTTTTCCTTGCACGATTACCTACATTAAAGCAATTATGAGCGACATACTGTACAACTATATATAACGGGGGTGTCAAGCACATTTGTGGGTCGGCATTCCAGGATGACAATCATTGACACGCGGCATTCAAATTACAGAATGCGTACATGTGACCAGGACCTCTCCAATACAACGGTATGTCGCCAAATATGTGACTTACATATTATACGCGCACACACATTAATTACATACCTAAAAGGAATTCTAACAATTTTGGGGATTTGCCTCTGCGATTTAGCGAAAATTTAAATAATTGTTATATAAATTTTATATTCGAAGCATGAAGCTTTATATAAATATATTTACACTCTTACATGAAACATCTTGGGGGGGAAAGTTATTGTATAGGCAAATAATAAAGGACAATCGCAAAAACAAGAAATATTCTGGAAAACATCTTAAAAGAAATTTGTAGGACAAGGAAAAACGATGGAATTAAAACAAAAAAAAGGTAATAAGACAAGAGAGTATTAAAATAGAAATACATAAATATGGAAAAGTAAAAAAGTTTAAAAATCTGGAAACCGCAATAAATAGAACGGGAGATAATAAACTTGAAATAGCAGAAAAAATAATTACTACAAATAAAGCTCTCTACGTAACCAAAAATGACAAATAAAGAAATTAATCAAGAAATAAAAGAAGATATAATAACCAAAATAAGGCAATTCAGATTTAGATGGTTAGGGCACGTGTGGAGAGCAGGGAATGGAACATTGATTCATTGAATGCTACAATGAAACTCAGGAGTTAAAAGAAGACGTGGAAGACCCAGATCAGGATGGCTGAAGGAAGTAAAAGAAGATCGACGTAAATAATTGGCTAAAAAAAGTGTACGATAGGGGAAAATGGAGAGACATTGTAAAGAAAATCATATAAGAGACTGGGATTGATCCACCCAAAATTAAAAGTATTTCTAGAATCAAGAAGCAACAATAAAAAAAGAGGCGCAAAAGAAAAAAACGTATTTATGGAAACGTACGCTGTAATAATTCAAAATTTTCTTACAGAATAATTACTTTTAATTCACATTCAAATTTTTTACGCGAAGGTAGAAATAAACCATTTTAAGCGACCGAATTAAATGTCAACAAAACACGATGATTATTAACGATAAATAAAGGAGTACGCGCGAATATTTTTAGTGCAAATGTGTAATAAAAAAATTTAATGAAATTACCGTAGAGGAGTGGAAACGTTGTACGCAAAGGTGCTAAAAAATATGAAGCCGAGTTGGCTGAAAAAAGAACATAATATTATACCAGATGAAGAAAAAGACCAGTGCCGGCGTGTTATTTTTGCAGTTAATACAGGAGACTCTGAATAAAACTCAGGGGAAGAATGTAAAGTAAACATACGAACTTAAAGCCCCAACTCCAAATGGGACTCATCTTACTTTTTCCAAAAAAGTTAAATATTTGGGCGTAATAATCGACCAAAAACTGACATGGAACAGCCAACTCAACCACATTCTTTCCAGAGCTATAGCGGCAAGCTGGACATGCCGCAGAGTCTTTGGCAAGACATGGGGTCTGAATCCAAAAATGATCTACTGGTCATACCAAACGAATAATAAACCAATGGTCACCTATGATTTATTAATATAGTGGCCAAAAATGCAACAAATTTCGGCAGAAGTCAAGCTGCAGAGAGTGCAACGGCTAGCTTGTCTGGGAATCACAGAAGCAACATTCACGTGCCCTACTGCAGCCGTAGAGGTAATGCTGAACCTTCCTCCATTGCACTTATGTGTAATGAAAGAAGCAGCAATCAGTGCCTTCAGACTGAGCCAGACAATAAATCTTAGATCAAGAAATAGGAATGAACAATTGAAGATTTTGGAAAATATTTCCCTAGAATTCATGTCCAAGCCGACAGATGTTATGCAAGTTAGGTACGACTTTAAAATGCAGTTTGAAATGGTTATAAACATCCACCAAGTTTGCACAGAAAACGGACCTCAAATAGGAAGGGATGCTGTAGTGTGGTACACAGATAGATCCAAGATGGATGAAAGGGTTGGAATAAGTGTTATAGGGCTGAATTTTAGGCTCTCAAAACCCCTTGGTAACACCCCAACCATCTTTCAAGCAGAGATATGTGCATCGAAAGAAACACCCGAAAGGCAGAGATCTATATTTTATCAGATAGCCAAGCAGCACTAAAAGCTCTGAAGTCATACACTTGTGAGTCTAAGCTGACTTGGGACTGTAAACAGTCCCTGAGAAAACTGAGCGAACAATTACTCTGATGTGGGTTCCAGGTCACAGGTGAGTTAAAGGCAACAAAGAAGCCGATTGCCTTGCCAAAGAAGGGGCAAATACACAATTCATTATTATGAACTAGATTATACAGAAGGTTCGCTTATTAAGAGGATATCAAATGGGAGATGAAGAGGTAATTTTGTGCTATTCCGACGATAGCAGAGAACGAAAACTACTTATAGAGACTCCTACACTCATTTAACCGTACAGCTAAATCAGCTCTTAACATAATAATATCTTCCACGAAAACAAAGTGTATGAGAACATCAAAAGGACCATTAAAATGTAAACTGAAGGTGGATAAAGAAGTTATGTAGCAGGAAATGAAATATAAGTATCTCGGCGTGGAACTCTCGAGCTTTGGCGATGATGAGGCAGAAGTAAGGGAACAAACAACTAAAGCAACAAGAATAGCAGGGTGTTTGAATGGTACAATAAACACATAGGAATGGAGGTCAAGACTAGAATCTACAAAATAACAGTAAGACCTATCATAACATATACGGCAGAAACTAGACCAGCAACATTATTGGCTGGGTATCAAACAGAAAAAAAGAGTAGAATGAACACATAAATAGGATAGACGACGGAAGAATAGTAAAATTGCTCATAATAAATAACCATGGGGCCGCAGGAGCGTAGGGCATCCTCGAAAGAGATGGAGCGACAACCTGAATGCAGAGCAATAGGCAAGTTGACGAAGAATAAACAGGCGATTCATTCGCCCAAAGTCAAGAAGAAATAAAAATAAGAAGAAATTTTAATTATAAGTTCTATTAAAACGATAAAAAAATGTATATCCTTTTTTTAAATTATGCCTAACAAGTTAATAATACTAAATTTTTAGAAATGTGTAGGGGCGGTAAATGTTAGTAGGTCAATTGTAGCGTAAAAATGAAATGAGTCCAGCTCTGTTGTGTGAATAAATCCGAAATCACTTCGAAACCATTTTTCATGTATAAAACTTGCTTCGGCATCACATTATTCCGCATACATAGGTTTTAATTGAAAATCCACGATCGAGTCCCACCCCCTACCCTCCCGATCCGCCTCTCCCTTGACGTATTTCATAGGTGTCATCAGCAGCGGCCATTTATCAAGCTGGTAAAAATTGCTCAGTCTACAGGAAACGTAAATTTCAGTGAAGCAAAAACAACGTTGATTGAAACCGAATAGTGTACGCAGGAACCCCTGTTTTCTCATCATATTATGCTAGCAAAAAAGAGGTCGGGGGCTGCACTTCGATAGGTTTCTTTCGCTTAATCAAAGATCGAGAAACGCACAAACCATTTCGTTTTAAATAACAACACGGTTTTCGGTTCCCCCGAAATGTTCGCGGCAGCCCAAAAACATTTTTAAAACAACCAAAAAGCTCGTAAAACTAATGAAATTTGTGCGTTGACGCAACATCAACGGTAAAAAAATGTTTTTAATTAATAAATACCAGAAAACGGCCCCACTTTTATCGTTATTTACCAATTTAAAGATTCAGGATTAGCGTCAAAATCGATGCAACAAAACAGTAAATTGGACTTCTATTTTTACTCTGTCACCGGTAATTTTACAGTCGTCCAATAATGTTTTAAGGTGTTTAAGAAACTTTCGACACTTTAAAATATGGATAATCTAACTTAAGCTCGTGTTGTTATTGAACGTAGCAGGTGCTTCTTCCTCGTTTGCCAGATTATCTAAGTGAATACACTAATTGTGTCAGGTAATTTATTACTCATAAGAGTTAAAACAAACAACTGGTAGCGACTTGAAGAACAATATTTCTCAATTAGTTGGTGCAAACCTCAGATTCTAAATAATATTCTTAAAAGGTTTCTTTCAAAGTCTTTCGAAAGCTAGCAATTTGTTTTGTTAACCAATAAAGCTTACAAAAAAAAAACCATGAATGTCCGAATGCCTGCTAAAAGTAAATTTTACATTTATTTGTTGATTGGGCCAGTTTACGTTGTTTATTTAAATTCATACCCAATGTGAATTTGTATCTGCTTGAATATTAGTTAATAAAAACAAGTAAACTCTTTAGTACTTGTAACAGGAAATTGGATTGGACATTTGAAGATTTTGGAAAATATTTCACTAGAATCCATGACTGAGCCGACAGATATTTTGCCAGTTAGGTACGACTTCAAAATAAGGTTTGAAGTGGTCATAAACAACTTCCAAGTTTGCATAGAGAACGGACCTTAACTAGGAAGGGATGCATTAGTTTAGTACAATGATGGATCCAAGATAGATAAAAGCGATGAAGTGGGCATTAAAGGGCCGAATTACAGGCTCTCCAAACCACTTGGTAACACCCCAACCACCTTTCAAGCAGAATTATATGCCATAAAAATATGTGCCCAGGATTGAATCGAAAAACCACTTGGTAACACCCCAACCACCTTTCAAGCAGAATTATATGCCGTAAAAATATGTGCCCAGGAGTGCATCGAAAGGGACACCCGAAGGGCAGGAATTTATATATCAGATAGCCAAGCAGCACTAAAAGCTCTGAAGTCATGCACTTGTAAGTCTAAGCTGACTTGCGACTGTACACAATCCCTGAGACAACTGGCAGCAAACAACCAGGCCACCTTGATGTGGGTTCCAGGTCACAAGGAAGTTAGAGGCAACGAGGAAGCAGACTGCCTTGCCAAGGAATGGGCAAATACACAATTTTCCGGCCCAAAACCCTTCTGTGGACTCTCCAAGGCCCACTTGAAAAAAGGTTTGATGCTGGGAAACAGATGAAATGAAATTAAGTGCAAAGATAAGTGACAAGATAAACTTGAAACTGGTGACGGGACTTCTTACTGGACACTGCCCTCTAAGGTATCACATAAAAAAGATGGGCAAACCAGATAGTGATAGTTGCCGCTACTGCGAGAACTTTGCTGAAACCGCAGAGCATTTGCTTTGCTGCAAGAGGCTGAAGTTTCTGTAAGGGTCCTTTTTAAAGCCCTTTAATGTCAGGAACTTAGCTTCCAGAAAATTGATAAACTTTGAACGAAGCCTCGTTATCCTGTGCCTCGAATAGATTAAGGAAAATTCGATCTAAGTGTTCGTTTCACTCTTTCTTCCCAGTATCCATTCATTTACGTTGTCTATTTTACATGTTCTTCTAATGTCCTCGCTTCTCTCTCTGTCAAAAAGTGTTTTTCAGAGATCCTGCGCACTATTTTCATTTCGGTGGTTTCTAATATTCTCTATGTGTTTACGCTGTGTATGTTTATATAGGTCGGATGACCGCCTTGTAGATTCGGGATTTGGTCTCGATTCCGATATATTTGTTTCGAAGGATTGTATCGTACAAGTAAGCTAAGGTTCATGCTACTTTTGCCACTTGGTTTCTTACCTCCATTTCGATGTCACTGTATCCTAATATTTCTAGGCCTAGGTATTTAAATTTCATCTTCTGTTGTATAAGTACGTTTTCTCGGTGTTGCTATATGGGATGGAATCCTGGACCTTAAAGAAAAATATAAGTGACCGACTGGAAGCATTTGAGATATGGTCATATATAAGGATCTTAAGAATAAGTTTAGTAGACATGGTAACAAATGAAAACGTACTGGGAAGAACGAAAAAGGAAAATTAAAATAAGAAATATGTATTGTTGCAGAATATTATGCAGGGAAAGATACAGAGAAAAGAAGCAAAGGTTAAGTAATCTGAGAAAATGGTACAACTGTAGTTCCATTAAGTTGTTTAGAGCTGAAGCATTAAAAGTAAGTATAGCTATGATAGCCAACCTTCTAAGAGGAGATGCACTTGAAGAAGAAGAAGAAGAAGCAGCTCTCAACAGAATATTGTGTAAAAAATCTCGAGAAAGGCTAAAGCCAATTGCATAAAACATTCTTCTGTTGAAAGAGGGTTGGTTAAGAAGATCAAATGTTAAGTTGAAAAAACTTTATAATGACACAGACATTATAGGTAATTCAATGGACAAGACATTGAAAGAATGCCTGAGAAAAAATAGCCAAACAAGTCATAATAAAATCTATAAGTAAACTGCATAAAAAATTCTAATTTCGTCGTTTCTGTAACAATTATTTAAGTTAAGTTACCCCATGACGTTGTGCATTTTTGATGATTAGGTTAAAATAGAGATTGAATATCGGAATAGACAAGTGTGACTGACCCTGGTCAACAATCCACCAACGACTGCACCCACTCCAAATGAAAAACAAAATATTCGTAGTCGCCCAGTAAAAATGGAAAGGGTGGGCCGAACCAAGACTAGGCGGAATTGTAAGGGCGAGGAATCCTAATATCCGGAATATTCCCGATCTTAGCGCATTGTGTATGCCGCGCGGGGATTAGCCATTAATCACCCGGGTCATTGTATCAACTATCAAAGCGTGCAAGGTTTCGCAACAATAGTCCGCGCGCTTCGGTGCACACACACCCCCGGTCAGATCGGCCCTTATTTCTATCCTATTCGTGCACCCTCGTCCTCCCGCGACACCATAACAACAGCGTCGCGACGTAAGAGCGGGAGAAATAATTCCCGCGTTCGAATTACATTATGAATTACACGGAACAAAACTCCACCGGCACTTTTCTTTTCAAACTTTACGATTAATTAATTTTATTCATTTGGGAAATGACGGATGACCGTTGAGGTTAAATTTATAGCTGGGCGATTTTCGTGACTTACATGCCGAAATATTTAACTTTTTTTTCTCTGTGAACGTCACAATGAAATAATACTACAAATGATATACATGCAAAGCGGGCAACTACCAACGAGAAAATTTTGATCCAAAATTAATACTAATACTAATAGCACACTTTCACATCCTATCGATCACTTTCGGTGAATGATACAAGTAGACTCAGGCAGGAACAGGTTGATTCCATCAAAAGAGATCTTAAAGCAATCGTCGAGTGGGGAACCAACAATCTTGTTCAGTTCAACTCCCAAAAAACACAAAGTGCCACGTTTTCCAAGAAAGTGAATTCCTCAAATCATCCCATCACAATGTCCGGAAATACCCTTGAACCAAGTCCCTCCATCTCGATTTTGGGAGTCACGGTGTCCAATAATATGTCTTGGCATGACCATGTTGCTAACATCGCAAAGTCGGCAAGCCAGAGGCTAGGTTTTCTGTGGAAAGCCAGAAAGTTTTTTACTCCTGATCAACTGTTGACGACGTACAAGGCTCAAATCCGACCTCTACTGGAGTATTGCTCGCACATTTGGGGTTCAGCACCAAAGCATTCTCTTCGTCTTCTAGATTCCATTCAGAAAAGAGCCATTCGCTTGATAAACAGCTCAACTCTCACAGATATCCTTCACCCTCTAGAACATAGAAGAAGAGTTGCAGAACAGTCATTACTCTACAGATATTTCCATGGCAGATGCTCCAGAGAAATAAAAACTCTTGTACCACCATTGGCCACATTCGGCCGAAAAACTCGGCACGCTGATCAGTCTCACCCATTTACTCTCAAGATTGACACTACTAGGACCAATCTTCATCTAGAATCCTTTTTTTACAGGGCTGCTACGGAATGGAATAAGCTTCCAAAATCAGTTTTTCCAGAGAACTATGACCTACAACTTTTTAAAAAGCGTGTCCACAATCATTTCCTTTCTATAATCCCTTCCCCTTCTAATAGTCGCAGTGCGGGCCGTCCGCGGCCTACACGATAGGTCTACCCTTTTTGCGACTATTTTCATAAAAATAAAAAAAAATAAAAAAAAAAAAAAAAAAAAAAAAAACTTACAATGATTTTAAATAATACGGAAACTAATATTATAACGTGTTGAAAATGCGTGATTTCAACGTTATATATTTTTACTCATTTAGCAAAGACCTTCAAGGTGATAATATGAATTAAAAACTACAAAAAAGTCGACCTGTATACAGTGCTTCTGGAAACACAATCTAAGTCGACCAATTACCGAGCCCAGTACACCCAGTCTGCGTGCAAGTTCCATTCAACCTCCACAATTAATTAATTTTATTCATTAGAATAAAAATGATGAACGGCGTAGGGCGAAACTCATCGTCGTGTGTTGGTAAGGAGAAAGGAAAAATTATGTTTTCACGTTCCCCGTGTTTTTAATTATGATTTCCATCGTTCGCTGAAAACAGCCAGCTTCTGTCATTATTTCAGGAATAACTCCGAAATGAAACTGGTAGACGAAAAATGTATGAGATTACTTAATTAAAAAAACTCAATATAAAGTTATTTGCATATTATTAAAAAATGGCAAGAACTTTTAAACAACTTTTTAGCAAGATTATGTTATTTTGATTCTCCCAATAACAATAGGTAATATTCCATGTACCAAATAACAGTAATGGGAACAATATTTCTCACAATTTTTTATTTTTCTAAAACTACGCGTTTCGATACATATTAGTTTCTTCAGGTTGTAACAATTTGTATTCCACCACTTCAAACGAAGCTACAAGTAGCGGAATTTAAATTGTTTATAACCCTCAACTTACTTACTTACTTTACGTGTCCGAATCACACTCCGTCTTTCCAAAAATTTGCGGCTCTGATGGCCCAGTCATTTACTAAAATAAGGTCGTTTCCTGTGCAGCTCTGTCCCATGTTGGTGCAGATCAGCAGGTGTGGAGGGTCCTGGATTTCTCCGCTGGAACATTGAGGGTTTTCGTTTTCTGGTAGCATTCCCAACTTTTGCAGGTTTTCCCTGCACCTCGAGACTCCTGTACGGAGTCTGTTGAGCTTTCTCCAGATTGGGTATGGTAGGAAATGTCCCGGTGCCAGGTCCCCTTTTTGTTGGGCAGTTGGGTCTTGGACTTCAGCGCGCCATTTCTGAGGCCTTCTGGCTTCCTAAGAGCCCTGCAGGATTGAAGGGATCAAAGTCTGGGTCTAGCTGGTTGGTGGCCATAGAATGGATGCCTTGGGTCGGTCTCTTGTCGCCACTTTTCTGCCTCAGTGGCCACCTCTCTTCTGATATGAGGCAGTGCTATACCAGTGAGAGAGTATACCTGATAAAGTGGCGTACACTTCAAGCAACCTGTTATTAGGCGAACTGCTAAAAGTCCAAACCTGATGGAGCTTGATATCCATAAACAAAGAAATATTCTGGTATACAGATACATATTCTGTAGTTGTCAGAGCAAAAATGTCATTCTTGTCGTTCTTAAATAACAAAAATATTGAATTAACATAACAATAACATTTTAATTTTTGTTGGAACTGTTATTTCAACAATACACAAATTTCATAAATATTCCCTCACGAAAATTTATCACGCTACTTTTTTTATTGTCTAAACCTTTTTTATAAAATTACCTTTATGACCTAAGCGCTTCGACATTTATTTATCAATTAAAAAGATGTGTAGTAACGAACAATATTGTTGCCAATATCATTTTTTAAGCATAATCAAAGTATTTGTACGACTTTACTGCACTGTACATAAATTTTTAAAGGCTATTCTTAACTTATAATGGTCAATTAGTCTCTGTAAACGCAAAAGGCTTATTCTACAAATAAAATAGCAAATATTATATGGTAGCTTTAATTTAAGGATTATTAAAAAAAATATTGACAAAGCTAATGAATTTGTTTATTCTGGATATTTCTGACGGGAATTTTTACCATGTGATTATGATAAAAAATTATTAGTGCTGGCACTCGAATTTTAACGAATTTATTCTGGTTCCGAGGCCGTCGCTGCTTGCGTTTTATTGCCAGCGGCTGATACGATTTAGTTTAAATTTTGTGTAATTGTCAAGCGTGTCTCAGTCCAGCGATCAAAAAGTCTAAAGTCGTTATATTATAAGTTTAATATGGTTAGATTTGTGATATAATTGGTGAGTTAAATGTATTTAATTTATATATTTTTATTTATTTGTTAGAATTGTTTTCATGTGTATAATTCGGCATTGACGGCAAGTTCGTTAGTTCACATGAACTTTGTTTAAATTTTTAATACCAAAGGCATTGTTGTTAATGTCGACAATATTATTCGCAATTATTATTATATTTATTATTATTATATCTATTGAGATGTGGTTGCACAGAAGAATGCTTCGAATACTCTAGACAGCTATGCAGACGAACGTAGCAGTAAATAGAGCGAATGCCGTCCTTGAATTATTTGTCACTATTGAGGTGCAAAAGATATCATACCTGGGACATGTTCTTAGAGAAGACCGATTTAAGGTGCTTCAGCTTATAATGAATGGTAAAATCGAAGGCAGCCGAGGAATTGGAAGGAAACAGATGTCATGGCTAAAGAAAATTCGCGATTTTTACTGGAATACGCAGTGCCGAAATCCGTGAACAACTCGCCAATGTAATTGCCAATGTTAGGGGGACCTGATATGGCACCGAAAGAAAAAGACTTTTTTTTTTTTTGTTTGGCTGTCCACGACGTTTTTTTGGTCGGTCACGGACTTCTTTTCTTTGGTTGATCACTGCTTTTTCCACTGATGTTGTTGCATAAGACTTTTTGGACCATATTCGCCGTACGTACATGGATTATTGACGTCACAACCTACTGGATTTTTAGTTACTCAACATTTGAGTGTTCGCAGTCATTTTGGATTTTTCGCTCCTTAGATCATTGATTATTTCGCCGTTGGAAATTTTCACCATTCAGTTTTTTGTAATACACAGTTTTTTTGTAATAAACCTGTGTATATATTTATAGTTTAAATTGTTTCTGGAGGAAAAAGAGGTGATAACAGCCTTGAAGCCGAAATACATTGTTCGTTTCACAGTTTTAAAAGTAATAATTTAAAATAGAACGGTTGAATTTTATTGAGGTTTAATTTACTTTTAGTGATTTTCGGAAAAATTACTATGCGCCCTAACGTGGTTTTTTAATTTTCAGTTAGTTTGGTTAGTGGGTAGGTCCGTGAACTGATCTCTCCATTCCCTCAAAATTAATTCAATCGAGAAATCAAAACCCTGAGTCAGATTTATTAGTTTTGAACAGTAACACAAGTTTGAAGCTCAAAGCAAATTAAAATTCGTTACATATTTCTTGTGTTCTACTGTCCAGAGAATTTCTAAATTTTTATTGATGATAGATAATTTGCTTTCGCTTTTGAATCGTTAATTTGTTTACGTTTAAAAAATAACAGGATTATATAGAAAAGCTAAACTTGTACTATTGACCTACTAACAATTTTTGTTGGCTTAAGACGAACGGAAATGTTGCATATATAGAAATTTTGTACGCAAAATTAATTATCTACACTAACGCCAGGCTAATACAAATTAATTTATTTTGGTAAAAGAAAAATGATAGTCGTTAAACTAATGGTAACATTAACATCAAACTAAATTTTAAAATCTTAAACTTGTTAAACATGAATTCAAGATGAATAAACAGAAATAATGTAACAAAACACGATGGTATTTCATTAATACGTGTCACAAAGTTTAAATATCTCGGAAGCATCATAACGGAAACACTGGACCCTGATACAGGAATAAAAAGCAGAATAGAGATGTCGCGCGCAGCGTTTAATAAAATGAGACCGCTTCTTTGCAATGATGATTTGAACCTTAAACTAAGACAACGGATGACTGATTGTTATATATGGTCAATACTGTTGCATGGTACGGTGACGTGGACACTCAATATCAGTACAATAAACCGATTAGAGGCATTTGAGATGTGGCTGCACAGGAGGAAGTCCTCAGAAGGGCTAAAACTGATTAATCACCACCATAAAATGTCGCAAAATTGCATATCTTGGTCACATACTAAGAGGAGATAAATATTATCTACTCCAAATAATAATGAAGGGTAAAATAGAGGGGCGCCGTGGACCTAGAAGAAGGCAACATTCATGGTTAAAGAACATTCGTGAATGGACAAAT
Source organism: Agelastica alni (assembly GCA_950111635.1). NCBI lineage: Eukaryota > Metazoa > Arthropoda > Insecta > Coleoptera > Chrysomelidae > Agelastica > Agelastica alni. The sequence goes on along the minus strand of OX467712.1, from coordinate 45,511,497 downwards.
ATACGTTCAGTAGAAGAACTCATACACTTAGCAGAAGATAGAAATGCTCTAGCCAGAGTGTAAGTGTAAGAATGTAACAAACGGTAAATTTTACACGAAATATTATTGATCATTTTTATTAATTTTGTAGTCTTCAACACTCTAATAACTATTGAATTATTAAACAACTAAACATATATGATTTAGTTATTCCACAAAGTCAGAAACAGACTTGATTCACTGTTTAATAGACCCAAAACGTTTTCAAGTATAAAATATCGGATTAAAATATATTATAAGCAGGTTTATCCCATTTTTATTTTTGATGTAGTTAATATTAGTGATTGTGGAGAAATGTGAACATTTAGGCGACAATGCAAATAGTTTTGGACCTAATTTGTTTTAATTTTTACAGAGTTGATTCAGTTTTATAATTATGTATGTTATTGTACATATAAACAAAAGTTTCATTCTTTGCAAAAAATATTTGTTTGTTACTATTGTCTGAAGTTGATATTTTTTATGCTTAGTTTGTCGCAACAACTTGAAAAATATAATTCATATAATTCATAAAGTACAAGTTTTCTGAAAATATTAATAGCCAGTAGCGTAAGTTAAATTTTTTTGTTTATTGAGATATCTTTTACTTATTTGAATGAATAAATAGGAGTTGTGAAAGAGGTCTGATTTTCCCTATGCACTGCAGCATTGTCTGCTTTTTGTACTTTTCATAGTTTAGTCCCATTTCTTTAATTCTTTTGTTAAGGAGAAGAAGCTCATGTACTACTATTGCCACAGGTGGCTCACTCCTTTGGTCTTGTAAACACCATAGGTAGTGCCTTCACTGGGCGGTGGCTTTGCATTCGAAGATAATATTAATGGCTGTTTCCTCCTCATTACATAATCTGCATATGGGTTCTGTGTCAGATGTGCAGATGTTTTCTCAAAAACCAGTGTCCGGTACAAAGCCCTATAACTGTTCTAAGTTTTTCCCTACTTGGCGAGAGCAGCTTTCCTGCTTAGGTGAGGGTTCTTTTAGCATTAACTAGCTCCCTCTGGCTGTGCCCACTTTAGTTGATGCTGAGAGTGGACCCAGCCATTGATCGCTGATTTAACGCTGGCCTTGGGTATCCCTATTATTGTTCCAGAGCCTATTCTAGTCTATTCTCCGTGATGCCAAAGCTTTAAGTGCCGCTCTGATCTAATGAGGATTGTTTTCTTTTTGTATCCTCGTCTCAGATTTTTAACAGCACAAGCGTTTATGACATGTACTTCAGCTTGGAAGACCTAGGCATGTCTCCCCAATGAGTTTGTTTGCTCACATTTGGGTTTTGAAAAATAGACGCCTGAGCCAGTTCCTCCGCTGGTTTATAATCCACGTGTGTACCAGGTGAGTTTTACTCATTTAAAAACTGATAAATAAATATTTGTATATTACACGTGTGTTCTAAATTTAATAATATTATAAAAAAAATTTATTATCACAAAAGAAAATCAGATTGATTTAATCTCTATAAAATTTTTAAACCACATACAAGTTATTATAATCGATAATGTAAAAGAGTCATAAAAACAGAAGGCAGATAGCTAGGCCGGAAATTAAAAATTATCATTTTATTAAATCTAAGATTGTGGATGGAAAACAATATTTAATAAAATAAGCATAAATTAGGTAAAAACTTTAATTTCTAATTATTTTTTTAATCTAGCAAATTTATAAAATTTTGACCTTAGTTATTGGATTAGAAAATTATTCATTAATATATTAACACGTAGTAAAATAAATAAAATGGATAAATAATAACATTTTACGTCAGAATTTCATTATGTGTTGATTTAGTTACTAATTAATTTAACATGAATAACCTAAATTCCAATTTTAATTATACAAACTTATTTAATGTTACCTTTCGTAGTTTTCCACCTCAGTTATCTAATACATTAAAAAAATACGTTTTTAGGTATGTTTTAAATTAAATTTTTTGGAAGGGAAATAATCAAAAGTTTAATTTAAACAACTTGTGTTTGTAGTTAGTTACCGTAACACTAAAAACAGAAATGTAATATTTACAATTTTTTTTATTTATTAACAGGTACCTATTGTAGTGTCTCCGGATTTAAAATCAAACAAAGTTCATACTTAATAATTAATCAGATATTTAAGCAGGCCCTGGAGAAGTCAAGATGAACTCTTTTTCTTAGTCCATTACGTCATGATGTGTGGTGGCTGTTGTGAATTTCTATCATCATCCAGTCTGATAAGGACGAGACTAATAATTTGTTGCTACCGTTGCCCGCTGTTAGCTTTTTTTTGTAGATGGTAGGGGGGGGGGTCGTGAAGACCTATCAGATCTTTTGTGCATAACCCCTAATCTATTCGAGGCCCAGGATTCCGAGACTTCGTACAAAATTAATCAGTTTCCTGGGGGCTAGGTTCCTGACATTGGAGGGCTTTAGGAAGGCCCCTTCCAGAAACTTGAACCTTTTAAAAAGCGCTGAGCATTCGCAAAGCAAATGTTTGGCATTCCCTGTACAATGAGGCGCTCCACATTATCGTGTCGAATTATGTGGCCGAAGAACCTTAGAGCCCGCGCTGAAGTTTGGCTTGGCAAACGGTGCTCTATTCTTACTTGTTTCAATAGAGATGCGTTTGTTCTTCGAGCAGCCCATGGGATTCCAACACCACATTTCTAACGCATCGATTCTCTGTCGATTGGCGGTCTTGATCACCCACGTTTCCGAAGCATACCAAAAAACTGAGAATACCAGTGATTTTACTAGAGCCTTTTTTGTTTGGATCGGGATGTTGCGATCTTTCCATACTTTGGTGAGTTGGCTCATAGCTGTTTTTTTAAAAGATGAAATAGTCACCCTAAAAATAACGAAAAAAACTGCAAAAACTAAATATTTATAATTATTGCTAAATCTAGCGTTTTTTTTTTAAAGCCTGGTTCATTTAATTGTAGGTAAAAAATATACACAATGTCAACAAAAAAATTAATTAGCTAATATTATTAGTAAGCTTTTAAAAAGTAAAAATTTAATGTTATGACTGCAGCACAAGCATAAAATACAACACCATAAAAAAGTATTTTTTTTTATCAATATATTATGTAAAAAAAGTTCATTTTTAGTGAAATGGACAGAACTGTTGAAAATACAACATGCAGTTGTAAAGGAGGCAAAGGATTTGGTAAACACGCAGCTGCTGTCTGTATTAACGTAAATTTTTGATCATTCCGGTAAATAGAACTTTTCTTATTAAATCACAATAATAATGAACAGTTTATGATATAATATATTAGGATTTATTTTATTTATTATTTTGCTTCACATACTATGTCAACCTGAAATTGTTATTCTGTATTTTAAATAAAAAAGCTACATTAAAGTTTAATTAGGTACCCTTGACGACGTACTGCTGCAATCCACTTTTTTTTCACTCCGTTTCAACAGAAAATCCAGGAAAACGGTAAAATTTTAATTCTGGATTTTTAGCTGGTGTATTACCACAATTAACAACACAGCACTTTAGTTGTGTTTTGTAGTTTAATAACAAATCTTTATTACAATTTATTTATTACATACGACACTTACGTTTGGAGAAAATTTAAAAAAAATACAAGATGGTAGGTACAAAGCTTACGCGCCAAAGATACTTTTGGCACTGGTTTTACCAAATCCCTTCGTGCTAATTAAACGAACATACCAAATTTCAGAATACGAGAGTATTTAAAATATTATGGATGCTTCATTACATGTTGGTAATTAGGATTTGCTTGTAAAATGAGCCGATTTAATTTATTTTCATTGTTAAATATTTTTAAACGTGTATAAAAATACTTTCCACTGTATTTTTATTAAATAATCGACTGGAACATTTTCCGTTTAATAAATCTACCAGTACAGTGTTTGCTTAGCAATATTGCAAAACAGTAGGATTATTTTTAATCCCCTCAAACTCTTATTAACTTTCCCCATCTCACAGACATCCCGACAGGATTAAAATCCCCGGTTCTGATCTGCGCCCGTCTTCTTCTTTTGGTCTTTCCGTCTCGCTCGCTCTCGTACGAAGCTGTCGGGATTCAACGATACCATAGCAACCGAGTGCTCTCCGCTAGCCTGTCTCCTGTCACTTGATTTATGGCGATGGAAAATGCGAGAAATGAAGAGAGGCACTGGCAGACAGCCTCCTCGTGTGCTACAACGAACCATCATATTCGGCTAAAAACGACAATCACCAACGCGTATTAATGGTAAGTTGGCGAATTTTAGTCGCATTCGCTTTTGTCACTTTGTATTTTCAGCTTTAGGCAAAACTTTTTTGACATCAAAACTAGTCTGCAATTTTCTCAAACACCAACGTTTTATGATGCTTTTTATTAATGCTTAAAATTTCTGGTTTCCCATAATTTTTTATTAAACGAATGTTTAATTTTCTATGTATTTTCAACGAATTAATAAAGTTAACTCTATTGATCGTATCAAAGGAAGCGATCTACTTTAATGAAGCCGCAAATTTGACAAAAAAACCGGCTACAGAAACATCAAAAACATTTTTATAATTTATTAATCGGCTTGCTCATAACTTAAGATCACGAATTTCACAGCATTATCTGTTTAATTATAGACCTTTCTAATAATAATTACTAGTCTAGTTAGCAATACTACATCCATTTGTCTGTTAATAATTTAAAAAATAAGATTATTTTTATCCATACAAGATTTAAATATTAAGATTTAGGAAAAAACATATTTCTAACTTAATTTTTTCAGTTTACTTGTTCGTTAATTATAATTAAAATATAAAGCACAAAACTTTGGCGCTAAAAAAAACACAATTTTAAATTAAACGATTCAAAAAATTATGCAGTGGACGATGTCGTTCAGTTAAAACTAAAAGTATTAATGCAATTTTCTAACTATGAATTAGTCGAGGACAAAGTTAAAAATTGTATGCAAAGCATTGTTGAATATATGTTTTTAAAAATATTTTTTTACTTCTGCTAGAAATGGGTGAAAAGGAAGAAGAATTGGTTGCAGTAGAAGTTACCTTTACATACCATATTATTTGCCACAGATATAGTTAGGTCTATGGGATTGTTCGTCCAAGCTGCTTCAAGTAGAATTTGAGCCGAGTCACAACACAAAGTTTTTTTTTTTTTTTTATAAAAATAGTCGCAAAAAGTGTAGACCTATCGTGTGGGCCCGCACTGCGACTTTTAGAAGGGGAAGGTATTATAGAAAGGAAATGATTGTGGACACGCTTTTTAAAAAGTTGTAGGTCATAGTTCTCTGGAAAAACTGATTTTGGAAGCTTATTCCATTCCGTAGCAGCCCTGTAAAAAAAGGATTCTTGATGAAGATTGGTCCTAGTAGTGTCAATCTTGAGAGTAAATGGGTGAGACTGATCAGCGTGCCGAGTTTTTCGGCCGAATGTGGCCAATGGTGGTACAAGAGTTTTTATTTCTCTGGAGCATCTGCCATGGAAATATCTGTAGAGTTATGACTGTTCTGCAACTCTTCTTCTATGTTCTAGAGGATGAAGGGTATCTGTGAGAGTTGAGCTGTTTATCAAGCGAATGGCTCTTTTCTGAATGGAATCTAGAAGACGAAGAGAATGCTTTGGTGCTGAACCCCAAATGTGCGAGCAATACTCCAGTAGAGGTCGGATTTGAGCCTTGTACGTCGTCAACAGTTGATCAGGAGTAAAAAACTTTCTGGCTTTCCACAGAAAACCTAGCCTCTGGCTTGCCGACTTTGCGATGTTAGCAACATGGTCATGCCAAGACATATTATTGGACACCGTGACTCCCAAAATCGAGATGGAGGGACTTGGTTCAAGGGTATTTCCGGACATTGTGATGGGATGATTTGAGGAATTCACTTTCTTGGAAAACGTGGCACTTTGTGTTTTTTGGGCGTTGAACTGAACAAGATTGTTGGTTCCCCACTCGACGATTGCTTTAAGATCTCTATTGATGGAATCAACCTGTTCCTGCCTGAGTCTATTTGTATCATTCACCGAAAGTGATCGATAGGATGTGAAAGTTGAGACAAGTGTGCTATCGTCTGCGAAACTGTAAATGGGGTTCGTGGTGGGTTTCAAGAGGTCGTTGATGTGTAAAAGAAATAAGGTGGGGGACAGGATGGAACAGGAAAGTTATTGAATTTCGAGAAGCTATTGGTTTATCTTATCAGGCTGCTGTTACTTATTTGGAGAAATGGACAAAAACATTATTTCAGGAGCTAGATCATACTAAATGAAATTCCTTCTTGAATTCAAGATGAAACAGCCCATTTGTTAATTAATGAAATGATACTAAATTATAAATTATTGGGAATTGATATATTATATAAGGAATATGTTTCTTAAACAATATGTACCACGAAAGAAAAGATATTGGAATGGTAAATGCCCAGTTTAGAGATGAATGGAAATAATTGCATATTTTAATACGAACCAGATTTCTTGTTCAAATCTTTGAAAATTGTCAAAGTTTTTGGACTAGCGTCGCATCTTCTTGTAGGCCGCCCATCCTAGACGTATCTATGGTAAATTTCAAGTTCTTGATTAGTTTTTCCCAATGTTACATCTTGACCAAGGTAGACATAAAAGTTCACTTTCTCTACCTGTTATCCTAGCACATTTATACTGTTTGTCTGTTGGTTTGTCATGAATTTGGTTTTAGAAATATTCATTTCTAGGCCTACTTTTCTTGCTTCCTGTTGTAGTTCTATAAGCATGGTTTCTAATTCTTCACTGTTTGGGGCAAAAATAGCAAATCTTAGGTCACTCAGTAAACTCAGTAACTCAGAGTACTAAGTACTAAGAAAAATGTACGGGGCCATTGTGGAAAATGGGATATGAAGGACAAGGTACAACTTTGAATTGTATAGGCTGGGACCTGACATAGTCAAGGAAATAAAGTTGGGCCGGCTGCGATGGGTAGGCCATGTTATAAGGATGGAGACAGATGACCCCGCCCGAAAGGTCTTACTTGATAAGTCCGTTGGGCAACGCAGAAGGGGAAGATTTAAGAAATGTTGGAATAAGGGCCTGGAAAAGATGGGCGCTGGACAGGGACGACTGGAAGGAAATACTTGAGGAAGCTAAGGCCCACGGAGGGCTGTAACGCCGAACTGATGATGATTTCAGTGTTTGTTAATTATCAACTTTAATTAAATAGGGAATAAAATCTCCCATTGAAACGACCATGCTAAAAACATAAAATTGTACAAACCGGCTCACATACACATTCCGGTACCTTCCATTCTTTTCGAACTCGACAGCGTTTAAGAATCAATAGGTAGGTACAAAGTTCTACTTTAAGACAATTAGCAATTTATAGACATGTACGTACTTGCGAATGATTGTAATTGTACGTATAAATAGTAATTTGTTCGACAAATGCATACACAAATTCGACACGTGAAAGTATTAATTAAATAATTCTAGTATTTTAAAATAGACAGATGTCTACGGATGTCTACGGATATTTGCATTCTAAATTTGAAATTAACAAATAAAACCCGTAATATCAATGATCATTCACGCTTCCTATCTAATTAACATTAAATTTAAATTTACGCAATACGCTTAAATTAATTATACGCTTATTTTAAAAAGATTTAGCTAATTAGACCGTGAGAGTGGCTCTGATGAATATAATGATGAGTTAACTAACATACAGCTTTTAGGCAGATTTTATAATATTTCAATCGTAAATATGGTTTAACACCGTTAAGTTCTACGATCTCATGAATAATTAAGAACTAAATTATCTATTTTAAACTGAACGGTTTTGATGGTTTTGCATTTTATTGTTATGAGTTCAAACGGGTGCGATTTGTGAACTTGCATTAAAATAAGATTTAACGTCAATAAAAACATTTTAGCATTAGTTCAGATTTTAAATTAAACTATTATTTATTATTTAAATATTAATGTCATTAAAACAGCAATTGATAAAAAATATCACGTTGACATTTTAAGTCACAATCAGTCACAATTCTTGTCAGAAATGCTTTTTCTGTTTTATTATTCGATGAAGCATGTGAGGTTGAAGAATTAAGGAAGCCATTCAAGAAAGAAATTGTAAATGTTGCTATTAAAGTGTATGTAAAAGAAGGAAGGGATGTAAGTTAAAGAATATGTGTCTAGAGGTTCAAAAAGCAGTGTGAAAAAATAAGAAAGTCTAGTTGGATTGATTGGCTACAAAAGCCAATCAAAGAACACAAAAAGCAACGATTTAGGATGTAAACAAGGCAAGAAACAAGTATAAAAGGTTAAAAGATGTGGCAAAAGAGGTTGTGACAAGAAAGAAGGAGAATGATAAAGAATAATTTAATAGAAGGTTATCTGACGACTTACGTAATAACATTAAATTCTTCTGGAAGGCCATAAGAACAGCCAGAGGTTAAAATACAACTTCGTAACTGGAAAAAAATTAGATGGTAGTATGGCAAGAGGAGGGAAATGCGTTCTAAAGAGATGGAAGTAATATTATGAAAGTTTATTTAAGAAAAAGTTGCAATAAAAGTGAAATTAGTATGAAAGAGATTATACAAGTGTTGAACAGTATGAAATAATAACGATTGAAATGCTGATGGTTGGACCGGGCTTTGTAGCTAGTCTGCTGTAACGACTCTTCAACCTTTGCTGGAGGAGCGACAGCGTACCAGGCAAACTGTATGCAAATATATTAATTAAAAGAGTGACGAATAAAACTCATAAAAAGATATGGGATGTGCAAGCGTGATTTAAAAGAAGGAGATTATGGATAAGGTCTTTTCATCACGAGACATAAGTAGACTTAGAAAAGGTCTATGACAGAGAGGTGAGTAATGAATTGTGGTCGACATTGTCTATGTATACGGTGAGCGGTAGTTTGATACGAGCACTTTAAGAGGATTCCACTGCTTGTGTAAGTATAAACGTAGCTCACACGAACTGGTTTAACATAGAAGAAGGTGTTAGACAGGGATATGTGGCTTCGCCACGGCTGTTTAACTTATACATGGACGATTGTTTAGAAGATTTGAAAGATTAAGCAAATGGATTGAAAACAAATGCCTTCTTTACACCGTTGATCAGGTCATATTAGCATCATCGGAAAAATAGTTGCAGGCGATGGTTAATATTATGCATAATGCCGTAAAAATTAAATGAAAGTGAATGTAATCAAGACAAAAGTAATGGTTTTTAAAAAAGAATACATATATCATGAGACAACTCGAAGTGTTCGATCGATCAGATCGAAATTGTTTTACAAAAAGGCCAGGTCAAGAGTGCCAGTAACCGACAAGCATGTATGAAAGCGCTGATGAAAGTAGAAGAAGCGAAAGACGTGTGTAAGAACCGTAGCAAGTGAAAAGAAGTGGTCTCTGCCTACCTATATGGGAAAAGGCGTGCTTATATGTACCTATGTATATATGAAAATATTTTCACAAACAATAACATCTTTTTTTAGTTCTCAGTTAAATTATCTTGGCACCAACACTGCTGAGACATATTATGAAACTGAAATATGTAGCTAATTATAATGTGAGTTTCATTAAACGTTTCAAAGAAGTAATCAAATATATCCCAACTTTTTTTTTAATCAAGCTTTAGCTATTAAAATCAATAAAGATATCTCGACGGTAAAAATATCAATTAGGCACCTTTTAGCTTATTAAAAGATCGTTCTTATCTTTTGCCTGTATAAGAAATAATAATAATAATAAAAGATTATACGGACGTGATTAATCATGAAAATTTTAAATTTAAGTAAATAAAAAAGTATATTATGCCAACAATTACCTACATCATTTTGAGCCGTTCGAATTTCATCCATTCTCCAAGCATTGTCCCTAAATTGTTCCTCAAATATTGCGAGGATAAATGGATGGATAGTTATTAGAGGGGATACTTATTTAAATGGGTGGAGCTCCAATTTTTTAGTCTTCTTCTTATAGTGCATCTCCTATCGGAGGTTTGCTATCATCACAGCTATCCGGACCTCATTGACTGCAGCTCGGAAGAGTTCAACATTGTTACAATTAAACCAGTCCCTTAGGTTTTTAAGCCAAGACACACGGCGTCTTCCAATATTCCTTCTTCCACCAATCTTTCCCTGAACTATCAGCTGGACAAGTGCGTATTTGGGTCCTCTCACTATATGACCTAGATATTGAAGCTTTCTCTTTTTAATGGTGTTAATGACTTCACATTCCTTATTCATCCGATTTCGGACTTCCATATTAGAGATATTTTCTGTCCAGAGAATACGCCACATTCTACGGTAGCACCACATCTCGAAGGCTTGTAGTTTGTCTGTGTGATTCTTCTTGAGAGTCCATGCTTCCACTCCATACAAAAGCGCGGAAAACACGTAACCACGCAGCATCCTCATCCTAAGTCCAATCTTGATACCTCGACTGGTGAACAACTTTTTCATTTTCGTAAATGTTGACCTGGCTATCTCTATTCTCGTTCTTATTTCTCTTGTTTGGTCACCTGATTGTTCTATCCAGGCTCCCACGTATTTGTATGACTGCACATTCTCTATTAAGATGTCTGCTACTAACACGTTTACATGGTTGTGATTTTGGGGGAACTTTGTAACTACCATTAACTTAGTTTTTTTAAGATTTATCTTTAGACCGTATTCGTTACATCGATCATTTAATTTCTCTAGAAGATGTTGTATGACTCTTTGAATTTTTTAGTGCACTGAAGTAATTTAACTTAAAAGAAATAATACCATTTCCAACATGTTTCCAGTTTTGGATCATTTTTACGGATTTTTTACAATTCTGGCTGACACAGTTTTTTCAAAATTGAAATTATGAGTGTATGAAATTTTTTGTTACATGTTCAGATCAAATCTGCTGCAACTATTTAATGGGTAATTTATGTTGGTTTAGTTGGGGGGTTAAAAAAAGACCAGTTTATCAATTCGAAAATAGGTGAGTCAAAATTTGCCAGAAGGGCTGAATGATCGATGCATTTTAAAGATACCCATTATTGTCGGTTGTGCCCACCGTTGCGGTGGTCTTGAATATATGCAAAGTACATCATTTTACATAATTCAGAGAACATATCAAACGGTGCAATCGTCGGTGCTAACACATAATGCAACAATGGTGTCGGCTCGTCCCATAAATCATAAATCGACTGACGAGCGATACCAATAGTCGTTACAGATATTTTTACGGCTACTGTTCCGTTCCGATTGAGTATCTGCTCGACCAATCACACGTGCTGATATGAAATGCATCTGTTGTGTAAAATAAATGCTTGATTTACTGGCTTTCAATAATTTTATAAAGCGATTATTTTATTAAACAATACATACCGTGATACCGAACGAACGTTATTTATAGATGACGCACGTCACATGACGACCATGAATCAAATCTATAAAATGTTTTGTTGTTGCTGTTGCTACCAGTCTTACTTTTTGTTAGCCCAATAATTCGCTCTAAATTACTGCTTACTAATCATAAAGGTTTTTCTGTTTTCAAAAGTTCAATTAAAGCTATCATGATGTAGGTACTACTGACACACACGTACGACTTCTGCCCCTACTGATTTATTGTTTTGTACCTTTTTGAATTATGTTAAATACATTACTGCAAAAACTTTGCTTCTTGCACTTCTGATTTACCAAGCTTGAAACTTAAATATTTTCGTATTGCTTTGGGTAAACCAAGCACATTAGTGACGTTAGGAAAAGCAATACACTAGACACTAAAGTTTGTGTATTGGTGACTGTCATTATTTTTCCTTATAACTTAATGAATCAATCAATATACAGCTCCGTTGGCTGTTTGTGTAAGAATGGTTTTTGATGATTTAAAAATAACAGAAGAGCTTATGCGGACTGGTTTAACATCGAAAAAGGTGTGAGACAGGGATGTGTGGCTTCGCCATAGCTGTTTAACTTATACATAGACAATAAGAAACGATTGTAGTAAACCCCTTATTTTTGTATCCATAGTATAGATAAAGAAAGAACCAATTAACTAACAAGGTACAAAAAGAAACTGAACTTCCTGAAACTGATTACAATAAAAAAAAGACATTTAAATACTGGCTGTGTGCAGCATCCACGATACAAAATCATATAGATTTTAAGACGCACTAGAAGAGGCAGCAGAGATGAACATTGTAAAAAGTTAAAGACTTAAAAAATATTGTTATAATTTTTTTAGGTTAGTTAGTTCAGTAACTTCTAAAAATCTTTGTTGTCAAGACTAATGGTAATTTTTGCTCCAAGAAAGTGGTAGTTTTTAAATTAAAGTTTGATCATTTTTTTGGATTAATCGTGGTAAGACAAGCAAGAAAAATCGATCTTTCGTGAAAAGATTGTTAATACAATATCCAATTAAATCGCGCTTCTCGTTCGACAGACGACAGCCATTTGATAAACAGCGCCGAATCTTCAGATTAATTCCGAAAATGTCTAAAATACATCTTCACACTTCAGCAAGTATCGGTAATGTATTATACGATCCGGGCAGGGTGAACTAAGTGATAACGCTTATAGGCTTTTCCAGAGACCATAAAGTGCTCGCTGGATGGAGATGGAGAATAAGAAGAAGTAGGTAGAGAGAGTGGAGAATCCCTGCCGGTTACGGAATGATAGAAACGCGGAACGAAACTTAGGCGACTCGTTTAGGGCAGAACTTCATTGAAATACAGAATGTATAAATAACTGCGGTTACAGATAAAAAAAAATTCAATTACTTATTTTCCCATTCGCGTCAACCAACGTTATTTATTCGTAGAATTAAAAGAAAATTAAAAAAAAAGGACACTCAAATATTCAGGTCAAAATTTACAACAGACCGCAAAAAAATTTTTTTTACTTGAGTTTAGATTTTTATACGCTTTAAATGTACTCGCACAACGATGCATGGACATAAATCAGGATCTGTACATATACTTCATAGACTACAACAAGGCTTTTGACAGGGTTAAACACGACCATCTCATCACACTTTTAAAATAAAAAAATTTAAACAAAAAAGACATCAAAATTATTGCTAATTTATGTAACAATCAAAAAGCAATATTAAAGGTAGATGACATACCACAGAACAAATGAAAATAGAAAAGGGAGTCAGGCAAGGGTGTATTCTGTCACCGGCACTATTTAACCCTTATTTGGAGGAAATCATGAAAACTGCATTAAGCAATGAAACAAGGGGAGTTAACATAAACGGAATACCCATTAATAACTTAAGGTATGCTGATGATACAGTACTGATAGCAAGCACACTCCAAGATTTACAAATACTAGTGAACAAAGTAAATGAAGAAAGCGAAGAATATGGACTAAAAATGAACGTGAAAAAAACTAAATTCATGTTGATTAGCAAAAGAACAAACAATGTTGGACAAATCTACATACACAACCAACCAGTACAACAGGTAGAAAAATAAAAATACCTCAGTACCATTATCAACAAAGACAACGACTGCTCACAGGAAATAAGAATTAGAATAGAAAAGGCAAGATCAGCGTTTATGAAAATAAAAAAAATATTCTGCACAAGAGATATCAGTTTAGCCTTGAAAATCAGATTGCTGAGATGATATGTGCTATCTGTGCTGCTTTATGGCATGGAGGAACGTGGACCCTGAAGAAAGAAGATATAAGAAGACTAGAGGCTTTCGAACACTGGACATACCGGAGAATACTAAAAATTAGCTGGATAGACAGAATAACAAATATTGAAGTGCTAAGACGGATGAACAAAGAAAAAGAAATCATTCTGACCATTAAAAAACGAAATTTACAGTATCTGGGACATTTTATGAGGGGGTCAAAATACAGCTTGTTAGAACTGATAATACAGGGAAAGATTCAAGGAAGAAGAAGTCTCGGAAGAAGATGCCACTCGTGGCTGAAGAATCTGCGTGACTGGTACGGATGCAGAACAAATCAGTTGTTTAGATCTGCTGTTTCAAGAATACGCATAGCATTGATGATTGCCAACCTTCGCAACGAAGAAGAAGATTTTTTTACGAATTACTCAATTGTGATCTGGTTTGCAAAATTACTAATAACGGAATAATATCAAGTTTAATAATTATTAAATATACTAAGTTTTTTGTGCAGGCTCCTAATAAATTTTTATAAAATTAAATCATATTTATTTTTTGATAGAATTGCCGATATATTTATGTATCCAATTTTTGTCATAATGCAGAATGAACTGATGCCTGGCAAGTAATAAAACCCAAGAAACATGCTTGCATGAATTTTAAAAACTTCAACAAAATACATTTCGTTGACTGTTTCCTCTGGGAACAAAGTCGAGAATGTCTCTGATTCGTCTAGAGATTTACAAAATTCTGCGGCGTAACTTTCATTATTCTAGTTGGGGTGAAAGTGAGAGATATTACGTCTTTCTGGAGACGAAATTCCTGGCTCTGCTAAATGTGCTCGCCTGCAACTCTTTTCTAGGTGAAAGTCGTCCATAAAGGGTTGTTAATTCAATTTGTTTTGATTTAGCATGTTTTCCGTTTTCGAAGAGACGTATAATTTCATGAAATGTAATGAAGAAGTAATGTAATTTCCGTAGTATAATGAAAATGTTAACAATCTGGTGAAACGAAGAATGGAACCGAGCATTAGTTAAGCTTAGTTTCGGTAACACCTACTGCATTCATGGACAAAAAATTATTTTTATACACATCTGTTATAATTTATTTCTTATTACAGTAATAAAATATTCTTTTTCCACGGCTACAATACAAAACTGCTTTTTTTAAACTGTTTTTCATTGAACACTGAAGTTTCACTAAAACTTGTCAAAGATAAAATTTATGATGAGCAGTGCAAGTAACAGATTAACTCCACCAGACATAAGAAAAAGCCTACAAATTATTTGCAGATTACCTAGTAGAAGAAAAAAGTCACCACGTCAACATTAAAAAATGTTTACTAGCATACTGTGATAAATTGTGTCAGAAATTTAAATTCTCAACTTACGAAATACTCATTTCTTACCACCTGCTGCTTTCACGTGTTAGTTAAACAATATACTATTTTTGTTCTAAAATAACATACAAAATACACAAAGAAAGCATCTTAAAACCATTTTTTATGGTACTGCTGAATCATGAAAGTATTTAACTATTGATGAATAGAACTCGTACCTTACAAACAGCAATTAAAATTTAAATTGTCTATCGATTTTACATCCTCTCAATCTTGCACTTTAGAAGAATATTTGTGACTCGCTGCATGCAGGAAGCCAAGAGCTGAGTTTGTTAAAAGTATACAAATTCATATTATTAATATGTATCTAATCATAGGAAGAAAACTTTAAAAATGAAATTTCTACTCATACAATACAGTTAAGCAGCCTAGACAAGTTTTTAAAATAAAACTTTTGTGATACTAAACAGTTTTTTCATAAATAACCAACTACTGCCCGTGTCCATAACGGAGCAGCGCACATAGCATTCTACCCTGCCCCGTACAAAGATTTGCCGGCGAGCAACAAGGACAAAGACACTGGTTATTAATGTTTCATTATTCATCATGCACAACGCGCCATATGCGATGGTCGAAAAATACCAAGCTCGATTTCTGAGTACGTTGCTCTAATACCGGGCTAGGTGCGAGACGAGGGTCATGGCGACGTTATGGCCAAGCGCATTTAATCTTGCAATAATATTTGCTTCGCACTTGGATGCTAAGGTACAATATTAAGCGCGGTGCGAAGTGCACTGCCTCGTCATGGCCACCGATTTGGCATTTGATTGTAAAAAAAAGGCTTTAGTGATCATCGCATTCGGATGAAATGGGAAAAAATATCGCTGTTCATTTTACCAAAACGAGTTTGTTAACAACCTATAAATTATACAAAATAAGCATAAAATATAAATTAAATTCAGAAACAATTAAGCTGTTAACAGTATACTTAATTAAGTAGTAGTTATTATTATTTTATTTATTTACAGTATTTTAAAATCGTATCTTACCCTACAACATTTACCGTTATCCAATTAAATATAGTTGAAATAAAAGCAATTTAGCACCTTACTCACAAGATATTTTAACAAACGTCCAAAATCACAGTTAATTAATTTAAAGCACCTCTCAAGGCATGAACTCTGGCCGAGTCTTTCTTGTAAAAAATACAAGCATTCGAGATGAGGATCTACCGTCGTATTTTGAAAATCAGATGGGTAGACAGGGTAACAAACGAAACTGTAATCGCATGAACAATTAAAAAACGTAAATTGGAATACTTTGGCCATGCAATGCTCCAACCAGAAAAGTACAAGATATTACAACCTGTTAGGCAAGGAAAAATCGTGGAAAAAAAAATGTTGGTCGCCGTACCTTCTACTTCCTGGCTCAAAAATCTCCAACAATGGTTCGAAAAAACTTCTGAAGACACCTTAAGAAGAAAGACCTGTCTAGTCTTTGTCCTGTAGTAATAGTCCAATCTTCTATGGATCAAAACTCCACATTTAAACTAAATTCATCGCCACGTATTGGTTCCTATAGTTGGGAAAACCCAAACTGCTGGTATAGTTTTACAAAAACTCAAATTACTAAATAATATGAATGTTCTCGAAATGGGTAGGTATTCATTATTCATTCACCTTAAATTGGTTTTTTTTTATGAAAATAGTCGCAAAAAGGGTAGACCTATCGTGTGAGCCGCGGACGGCCCGCACTGCGACTATTAGAAGGGGAAGGGATTACAGAAAGAAAATGACTGTGGACACGCTTTTTAAAAAGTTGCATGTCATAGTTCTCTGGAAAAACTGATTTTGGAAGCTTATTCCATTCCGTAGCAGCCCTGTAAAAGAAGGATTCTTGATGAAGATTGGTCCTTGTAGTGTCAATCTTGAGAGTAAATGGGTGAGACTGATCAGCATTCCGTGTTCTTCGGCCGAATGTGGCCAATGGTGGTACAAGAGTTTTTATTTCTCTGGAGCATCTGCCATGGAAATATCTGTAGAGCAATGACTGGCCTGCAACTCTTCTTCTATGTTCTAGAGGGTGAAGGGTATCTGTGAGAGTTAAGCTGTTTATCAAGCGAATGGCTCTTTTCTGAATGGAATCTAGAAGACGAAGAGAATGCCTTGGTGCTGAACCTCAAATGTGCGAGCAATACTCCAGTAGAGGTCGGATTTAAGCCTTGTACGTCGTCAACAGTTGATCAGGAGTAAAAAAATTTCTGGCTTTTCACAGAAAACCTAGCCTCTGGCTTGCCGACTTTGCGATGTTAGCAACATGGTCATGCCAAGACATATTATTGGACACCGTGACTCCCAAAATCGAGATGGAGGGACTTGGTTCAAGGGTATTTCCGGACATTGTGATGGGATGATTTGAGGAATTCACTTTCTTGGAAAACGTGGCACTTTGTGTTTTTTGGGCGTTGAACTGAACAATATTGTTGGTTCCCCACTCGACGATTGCTTTAAGATCTCTATTGATGAAATCAACCTGTTCCTTCCCGAGTCTATTTGTATCATTCACCGAAAGTGATTGATAGGATGTGAAAGTTTAGACAAGTGTGCTATCGTCTGCGAAACTGTAAATGGGGTTCGTGGTGGTTTTCAAGAGGTCATTGATGTGTAAAAGAAATAAGGTGGGGGACAGGATGGAACCCTGGGGGACCCCGGCATTAGTTTTAAACGCATCAGAAGAAATACCGTCAACTGCCACATGTAAGGAGCGATCTTGCATGAAGCTCAACAGCTATTGGCGCAGTTTGGTTGGGAGACCGTAGGCAGATAATTTACTTAACAATGCCTGGTGCCAAACGCGGTCAAATGCTTTAGATATATCTAACGGGATTCACCAAACTTGCACTTGATTGTGAAAAAATATGGTTTTATCGTTTAAAATCTAAATAAACAAAAAAGATTTATCAATATTCGTTTAGTTTTAGCGTGATACTCGAAAAAACAAATAGGCAGAGAAAAAATTCAAGGTCCTATTTTTTTTAATATCTTGAATGTACAGAAACACTTTTTTAGCAAGAGTATACGTCTAAAAAATACAAAATACTTTACAATTTTATTGAGATTATTACTTAATTTCACATACTCATACGGAAAAAACTCTATAATGGGTGCGCGCCGCGCCGACCACGAGGAGTAGTGGACGTGGTAAGCTGGAGAATACTCTGAGGTGTGGGCAGCTTCACCGCCGGAAGCTTTGTTGCCTAAACTCACTTGCTCTTCGACGACGTCGTTCACTGCGTAGTTGTTGGATCCTTCGATATCTCAATAAAGCTGGCTCGATCTGTTGTTTACTACTATAGGCTGAATGGTTTACTGCCTTTTATCGCTGTGAATTTTGTTATCACAGTAAATGAAACAACACAATTGTCATTGAGAATATATTATATAACTTTAATACATGAAGCTTACAGTTTAAAGCCTCCTGTATCTTCAGAATAATTCCACTGGTTGTTAGCTTGAATTTGATGTATATTATTTGATCATATTGATGTGTATTTTACCACGTGGTGTTTTGAAAGCCGTGCTCTTAGCGGCGGGCGTGTGTATTCTTAGACGGTCGAAATGGGAAAGAGGGAGAGAAGCCGAATGTGGCTTCTTCTCGCGTTAAATTTAGTGTTTTTGATTGGTCACTGTATGGTCACGTGACCGTATCGCCGGTTGCTAAAAATTGCACGCGACGATTTCGGAATGTTCTCGAATAATAACTGCACGTGTTCCTAAACTGATTTCTAAATTGCGCGGGACCATTTGTTTATATCCGAATGCTAATTTCCACGTAATGAATGCGTAACTTTTAGTTGATTTTTTCGGCGTCAGGGCCGTACTGAGTAGTGTAAAAATTAAGGAATTTCTCAAAGAGGAATTGTACAGTTCAAAGTACTAATTTTCAACAATGGGTACAATTAATCAACACCATCAGTAGACTTATTTTTATGTTTAACATGTTCTTGTGTTTAATATGTGACTAAATTGACTTTGGAATTACTTTTTATTAATATCTTATGCATAAATAGTCAATTGTTAAACATAAGAATAAGTCTGTTGATTAATTGTACCTATTATAGAGTTTCTTTTCGTATGTGTAGCCTTGAAAAAGTTTTAAAATAAAGATCGAAACGTGGGCGATTTAAGAAGAGCGAGAAGTTCGTTTTATTTTGCCCTAAACCCGCTATCCACCCCAAAAAAAAAAGTTATTGCTTGATTTTATAAAAAAAAATATTTATTAATAATTTTGTACCATTTAATTTATTTTTTGGCAACTGATGCAGTGAAAAGATATTAATTACAACCTTTTGAGGTGAATAAAAAATTGTCACGTTACTTAGATAGAAACAAAAGTATGGAAAATTGTTTGTGACCAATAAATCTACGTCCAACATGTATTCATTCCGTAGATTGACCCAGAATACCTAGCGAGCAAACCTGAAAGGCCACAAGTTTCTTCAAAGTACAATAAAAACGCGAAATAGAGTGAAAAGTAAAGCTACAAATCATGCGACTGCAATATACGATTGCAAAGTTGATATATTCCCCAGAAAGGCTTTGTGTTTACGATCACAACTTTATGTATTCGCGAATCCGCGAAATAGAAGGGGTCGGACACGGATGACTAATGTTTTCAAAACATCCCTCCAGACCACATATTATTGTTTTTACTTTATTATGGCAGCACTAAATGTCACTACAGACAATGAAACATATTAAAACAATCGAACAAATCCGATAGTCTGTACAGAACTTTTTAAAATGTTAACATCGCCAAAACAAATTGTTTTTTAAAGTAAACAATCCACAAAGGCAATTTTCCAAAATATAGAGTGCCTTTTAACAATTTGTCACGTGCCTATTTTTTTCCATCTACCGTTTCATTACTAATTGTGTCTCTGATAGTCTGGTGCTCGTAAATAGTTTTGCATACCGTATTTTGTTCGTTGTAAATAGTGTTGCATACTTAGTGGGGATAGGATTTAATTATTAATGGCTGTGACGTGTTTATTAATTGGAGTGGGAGTCTTTGTATTAGATTTCGCCTTGATTTTTTGGCCTCGATTGTCGTGTGTTGTCAGCTATATTATTGTTTGGTTTGCTTCTCTGTGTGGATGCTATCAACACGGACTAGCGCGATTATAAGTTAGGGACATAGATTTGCAAAGGTTGGCTGACGTGGGTCCCATGTCATTTTTCTGATATCCGGCCTGTGAGTGAGGAGTGGAGAAGAGTCGTTTGGTGTCAGTGGTGGAAGTCGGGTGAGAGTTTTTGGAACGATTTGATATTAACACGTGAGCAGAACTTCTACGGTTCTTTCTTTCATATCTGGCTGTATTTGGGCCATCTTAATTGGATTTTGAAGAAGAACCATTTAATTTTTAACTTGACCATTCTGTCGTGCCTTTGTGGTGGATATTTTGGTTATTGGGGTCGAGTTACAATGACCGCGTGCGGAATCTGATGGAGTGAAGCCATTGTTAAGTAGCAGGTACAGTTCCATAATTCAAACCGGCCAGGAGTAGGCCACAGGATTCGTGAATTCGTGTATCCAAAGGTTGCAAGTGATTTATTTTAGTATATTTAAACGACGTGACTTATTTTTGACACCACGATTAAGTTTTGTTTTAATTTATTAATATGGTACACTGTTGAAAACTATTTATTGCATTGGATAATATGCCGAGTCTGAACTTTGATTAAAGTAATATTCTCAATAGTTCTTTGTGTCCAAGTAAAAAAAAACGTTTATTCATACTTATTTGTAAATATCCTACAATATTGCTATTTTGAAGGACAGCCATCGTAAAAAGAATTATTTTTGAAATAAGCTCGAGTGTTTTAACAGTGTAAATCTTTAAAAATACTACTTGGTGTTTCTGTTCTTGGATCATCGATGTAACAGTGGCGTCTTAATGAAGTTTTCAATTGGTTACATAGTATTGAGTTTAATTTTATCAACTTATCAGTTATTATGTGCTTGATCTAAGTGTTTTCAATAGTTTAAAAGTAACAAATTATTTTTCATTAAATTTGTACCTGTTCCAAGTTTAATCTGAATTTATACATTACTGAATATAATTTATGTGGTTATTGTGAGGGTTTCAACTTATTATTTTTGTTGCAAGTCCATTTATTTTGTATTTTTTTGTGTGTTAATCTTTTGCTATCAGGAATTCTATATAAAACCAATTATTTTTAAAATGTTAAATATTGTGAACATTTCTTTTTTTGTTGTTGTTTTTAATTCTCTTTTGTACCTCATTAGATTTTTATTATTGTCTGAAAGATTGTTATAATTAATTTAAATATTATTTTAAGAAAAGTGTATTAAATTCGTTTAATCCACTTTACAAAAATACAGAATTTGTTGTAAAAAATCAGAACATCATTTTTACTTAATTAATATATTGCAGAAATTGTAAATATAGTTTTATTTATCTAGTTCACCATAATTGTTTGTTGTTTATCGTGTGGCTCTGCTAGTGCCTACTAGACCTAGGGGTTTCCGGCTTGTACCGTCTAAGTCGGTGGCGCGGCTCACTTTTATATTTTTTCTTCTACCCTCTACGGCTGAGCTCGGGCATAATTTGCCAGTAGAGAGACCACTGACAGAGTACTCTTTAGAGAACTAAAAGGCAAATTAATCATGATTTTTGAAAAAATCGAATACAACTATTTTTTTTATTGTGGTACGAAACACTATTTCCTTGTTTTGACACGTTTCGTAAATGTTTTATTTAATTAGGCCTGCCAGATTTGACTACTTTGCGCCAAATAATAATTATAACAACAAAACATATGGTATTTTTTCATTCACCCAGACCACTGATATTTAATAAATAGATTTTTTAACATTAAAAATATTATTCATTCTTAAAATTTAAATAAGGTGATAAAGCTGAAATTGTCGTTGATTATTACATTTTAGATCTTTAGATATAGCAATTGTTAATCGTTAAACATCATTTGACATTAGCATCTCTTGCACAATGTTATTATGTAAATTTGGAAAAAAAAGCGACGCGGAACCTGAACCTCACTTTTATTCATTCTGTAAACTTTACGTCGTAAATCAAAATTTGCAAAGAACACTTTTTGAACTTTCACTTTGGAGTGTATAGAAGATAAACAGGATAGATATTTTAATGTGCCCATCTTTTTAAACCCTCGTCTAAAATCGGGGTTATTGTAAACAGAACAACACTTTGCGTTTACAAGACCTGACTCCCGACTTCGTGGGTGACGGATGTCTATTCTCATAAAAGTTTTTACCTATTCATGTGCTAAAAACCGTGAAAAACGAAAGTTTTTTTTTCAAACTTGCGCAAGAAAACATTCCGATCCGTGGGAGGCAAGTACTTTTACTTGATGATGTTAACCGTAAACATGCATTTATATAAAAAACGTTTTAAAATTTTATTACGCCCAAAAAATATTTCCTGAAATTTAATTATGATTAAAAGGTACCTTTGTTGTCTAATAAAACTTTTAATTCGTAAGGGCTTCAGCTTGTTTATGTTGACTTAATCACAAAAAAATATTTATGTAGGTTTAACCCTTTAGTGCCCAAGATACATATAAAATCACAATGTTATTTTATGGTACTCCATAAAACAATTTTTATTAGCATTGCAGAAAAGATAAACATTACAAGCACAAGTTTTTGAGAAGAGTAGAGATTCGAAGAATTGCAGACCATGACTACTTAACTATTGGGAGCTCCGGAAGAAGTAGGTCTCAAGATGAATCTAGAGAAGACAAAGATAATGACGAATACACAGGACTTCAGGCAGATAACACTCAATGAGAAAAATTTGGAAACATTAAGCGAAAACATATACCTAGGAAAAATAAAGAAAGTAAACAAGGAAAATCAAACTAAGGAAATTAAAAGTCGTAAAGGCTGGCTTGGGCAGGTTTTGGAAAGCTGAGCTGGATACTGAAAAGTAGTAAAATGCAACAATATTTGAAAACAAGAGTTTATGATCAATGTATCAAGACTCACAAACTTGGAATCTTACCAACGCTAATATGGATAAAATTACAAAGACACAAAGAGCAATGAAAAGATCAATGTTGGGAGTAAAACTTAGTGATAGAATAATGAAATACAGCAATGGAGACCATGGCTAGGTTAAAGACGTAGAGGAAGGCCACAAATGAGATGACATAAAGAAGATTGGTGGACTTTACTGGAAGCAAATGGCGCAAAATAGACGACGGTGGATTAAAATGGGGGAGGCCTACGGCCAAAGTTGGATTGCTTAAGGCTAAAGAAGAAGAAGAAGAGATTCTATTCCCTTTGAGCTAAATATTTCCCATCTTCCCATGGTTGTCGCAAATACTGGCCAATGTATGGAGCAATTTTCTTCGTCGAGTATCATCAGGCACACCGTAGTTTTATTTTCGACGTTTCACAGAAGACGTAGTTGCATTTCAACTTGATCTATTCCTGCTGCCATGATCTAGAACTATCAGTGGCCTTATTTATATCCAGCAGCAGGAACTCCTAAATCTTCGCTAGTGCTCCAATAATGTTTCCAGCTTGGAACTTAGTGGTATCCCATAAATATGGACCAATAAAAGCTAAAAGCACATATCGGATAATTGAAATCGCATTTGTTGTTTTTTGGTTTTCAATCAGAGTATTTTTTTGATTTCGTACATTTTTTCCATTTTGCAAATTTTTTGTTATCTTGGAAATAATTTTTTTTTGTAACTCAACACGTCAAATTTGTATATCCATTAAAAAAAATGAAATCGAAGTTTTAAATAAATACACGCATATTTATAAAATGTTTATTTATCTTTGTCCCCTTTTTTTATTTAAAATTCCGTGGACGCATTTTTCTAATACAAATAAAAGCAGATGGGAACTTAGTGCAAAAAACAAGAAATGTTAACTTTATCATTAATTATTTCTGCTTTTAGAAACTCAAAAATTAAATTTTAAAATATATTGGTTAAATGTCATTTTCCAACTGCGTGCTAAGACTGAATAATTTCTGTCGAAAAGTAATTTGACGAGTGAACTATCTTAAATTACAAAAATCATTTTAAAATCCAGGGTAATTCTATTTTGCACATTTAATTATGCAGAAGCAGTAATGAAAAGCTAATTGAAAAGTCAGATGGATGATGTTGGTGGTCAGCTTGAAATTATTATTAAACAGGTTGGGCATTAATCGAAAACAGCGCCAACCTAACGAAATACAAAATCACAACGACGCCTGATTCGCATTACCAAATAGTTACTCGGCAGGTGGTGACTAATGGGCCGAAGTTGGATAAATGGCATACGGTTTTCGAGCGCGCGTTCATTTTAAAATTTTGCAAGGAGTTCACCGAGACTTAATATATTTTCGTTTTTTCTTTAAATCTTTAATTATGGTTTCCAAAACGGCTTCCCGAAATAACAGTATTAATTTAGTAAACATATTAAATTGTTTATTGCTAGGATTGTTTTAGAACACTTCAGGTTAAGAAGTATTTGATTTGTTTAAGATATATTAAAATTTGTTGATGAGCCATGTCCTTAATATTTTTCTAAAAATAATACATGAAAGAATATATCAGATATGCGAATCCACTCTCACAGAAAACCAGTTCGGCTTCCGCAAGAATGTTGGGACAAGTGAAGCGCAGTTCGCAACTCAAGTATTAGTTCAACGCTGCAGAGATGTAAACAGCTTTCTTAGCTTTCTTCCTGGCTTTCTTAGATTATAATAAAGCATTCGACAGGGTACATTCAGAAGTGATATTTAGAAAAGCACTAAAGGAAGCTAAGGAAGGAATAGCAGTCGGGAGAGAACTAATAAGTAATTTTACAAAACAATACAAAAAAATCCAAAATCATGGTCGTCGCAAAAACCGCACGAGTACCAAGGAGAACAATTGCAAATGCCGTCTTAGAGAATGCACCACGCTATAAATACCTCGGATGTATGCTTAATACTCAATGGAACAATATTCAAGAAATAAAGTCTCGCATCGAACAAGCCAGAAGCTCGTTCCTTAAAATGAGAAAACTGTTAAGTAATCGAAATTTAAACATACAGCTACTTCTGCGAATGATTCGATGCTATGTTTTCCCAGTTTTGTTCCATGAAATGGAAAACTCTTACTAAAAATATGTGCAACAAACTCGAAGCTTTTGAGATGTAGACATACAGAAGAGTCTTAAAAATACCCTGGACGGACAAAGTAACAAACAACGAAGTACTAAATAGACTAAATAAAGACAATTTTAAAAACTATAAAAATAAGATCAATGGAATACCTCGGACATATTATGTGACATGACAGATACCGTATTTTGCAGCTTGTTATACAAGAAAAGATACAAGGCAAGAGATCAGCCGATAGAAGAAGAACTTTATGGCTCAGAAACTTAAGAGAGTGTACGGAAAAAGCACCACGTCTCTATTTCTATCTGCTGTTTCCAAGGTTCAAGTAGCCAACCTCCACTAGAAGAGGCAAGAAGAAAAAGAAAATTTGTAATGTTGGGAACTTGTCATGTGCAAAAAGCTAGTAATAACAGAGGGATGTGAATGGGGCACTGCATAGCTTTATGAGCAGCTAGAAAGTGTCAAAAAAGGACGTCTGGTTGTGCATAAAGGTGTGTTGGTTCCTACACTTATGTATGGTAGTGAATGTTGGGTTTGGCAAAAGAAGCATGAAAATAGGATTAATGCTGCGGAGATGAGTAGTCTGACAAGTATAGCCGGAGTGACTCGGTTGGATAAAGTAAAGAATAGTAAAATAAGAGAACGCTGTAGTGTAAAAGAAGATGTGGTAACAAAGATAGATAAAGGAATGCTTAGATGGTTTGGACACGTAGAAAGGATGGATAAAGGAAGGCGAGTGTGAATGGACGGAAGTCGGTAGTGGTCGAACTCGATAAGATCAACATTGTATTGAAGAAAGGCCAGGTCAAGAGTACCAACAACCAACGAGCATGTATGAGAGCAATGATAAAAGTAGAGGAAGCAAAAGTTGTGTGTAAGAACCGTAGCGGAAGTGGAAGGAAGTGGTCTCTGCGTACCACTACTGGAAAAAGGCGTGACTATATGTATGCATGTATGTATGTGAATAAGAAAATAAATTGCTGTCAAGATGAACCGTTGAGGAGAATTTCGCTTGCATGCATAGTTATAAGGAACAACTGCAAAGCTTTAGATAACGAGAAATCTTACAAATTTACGAATAAAGAAAGCCTGTTAGAATACAAAACGATGAAATGAGAGGAAGAATAATTTTTATTAAAAACGAAAGAGAAAAGATTAATAACTGCACGGATCTTTTAACTAAACAAAAATGAATAGTAGTCACTACCTGCACAAAAATTGCAATAAACAGTGTCCTCCATCCGCATCTAGGTGTGGATGAAACGTAATTAATGTTTTATATTTTGTCAGACAATGCCCAGCCATTTATCAATCTCGAATATTTAATTAAAACATGCGGACAATGGATTTCATAAAGATTTATGTGTTTTACCAAGCGACGACGTTAAATTAAAATTTTGTCTCCCTCGACGAAAATTCTTCTTTACTAAAAATCCACTGTGATTGTGTCTGTGTTTTACGAGAAAATCCTGATAAGTCACTATCATCAAAATAAGAAAACTACGTGATTTATTTAAAGTTATTAATTTCAAATCGTGTGGTTTGTTTTTAGGTGTTTAAATATTGGAAATGTTTAAGTGGATTTCTTTTTAAATAATTTAGCAAACATTTAGTTTTTGTAGCACGTGTTGAACTATTAATTATGTTTCTGTGGCCGTTAGTTTTAAAATTAAATGTTATATTTTCTTTACAAATAATAAATATGTTATAGGTACCTGAAATTTTTGCCAAAAATTTTAAAATTAAATTGCCCATCAAGCTGATGACAGTTTTGTATCGCCTATCATATCTTTCAAAAAGATGTCTTGACAGTGTTATTAATTTTTATAATAAAATTGAGTTATTCTTAATCCTATTGTTACATAGCATACATTATCACTCTCGAGATGCCGAATCACTAAGACCAATCCAGTGCTACAATATGCGCATGCTCCATGTTTGGTTTGAAGCCTGTTTTAATGCCTTAATGTCAATTAGTTCTTACTTTTTTAAATTGCAATATATATTATAATTTGGCGATTTAACCTTTTTTGTGCTTAAAACAAAACAATTAATTACTATTAATTTGTGCAAACATGGTGAAGTAAGTTATTGCTTATGAAAAACTTGACCTCAAATTTATTTTCAGCAATAATTTGGTTTGTCATGCTTGCAACAAAGAATTTAGCAGTGTATCGACTAAAAATCGACATATTAAAAATTTAACATGTTGAAAAGAAGAGATCATTTCAAATTAAACGTCCATTATTACCCGAGGAACACAAATTAACGTTCATGAAGATTTAATGAAAGAGTTGTTCATCAAATATTTTAAAATAAATCAATAAAAAATGAATTGGTTTTCTTGGTAACTGATAAAAAAAATTTAAAATATAAATTTGTATGCAGAAGGAAGACAATAATAAACAAAATATTAAATATATTTATTTAAAAGTACCCAAATAAAACAAAACAATTTAAAAAAACTAAATGTTTCATTAAATCGTCGTAAGGTTAATTTGTGTTCATCGAGACATAAAGGACACTTAATATAAAAAGGATCTCTTGTTTTCAACATTTTCATGGTGTATCTTTTTAATATGTCGATTTTTAGTCGATACACTGCTAAATTCTTTGTTGCAAGCATGACAAACAAAATTATTGCTGAAAATAAATTTGAGCATGCGCAGATTGTGTCGGAGTGATTCGGCATCTCGTGAGTGTTAATGTATGCTTTGTTAGATTGAGATCAAAATGTTTAGTAGTGTGTAAAGCATAGATTATTTTATTGTTCCATTATGTTTAAAACTATTTTATTCTAAAATTACGACAAGATAATAATTATATTCTGTAATTGTTTAAATGTTATAAAATTTTTTTTTTTATATTTAACAATTTTTACAACCACAACTTAAATAAAAATCAGTTCATTATTTAATAAATTTTCAATATTACAACATCCCGTTATTGGAATAAATGAGTCAATAAAAATAATCGCTGCCCATTATTTTTGGTTAAAAGTTTTATTCATTTTTCTATTTCTTCGTTGTTACAGTGTCCATTATAACTTATTAACTAACCACCGCATGATAATACTATCGTTTAGGTATTTTAATAACAAATATTATTCGTTTTAATGTATAAAAAGTAAAAGAAACTTTGAATATAAAACAAACAGGATGCTATAAGTGTGACGAAAACGGAATCCATGACCCTTCACGTATGACTCATTACTTGAATGTTTTTCTGTGAGTGTGTTAATAAAGTAAATTTTAAATAGATTTTAGCAGATGTAAGTTTATATAACGGTTAAAATAAGAGAGACAAGGCATTGTTGTATGCTTTGGTGTCAACACTTAGTAGTCAACAAAATGAACCCACATGCACATCATCGAAACAGATTTGGCCTAAACTAGATCTACGTCGAACCAAGGATGTCTTAACTTTAACCAGGGAGTCCATTGGAAATGCGATCGCGGCCATAACAGGACACTGGGCAGGCGGATCCCATGCACGGCACATGGGAATCGCAGACCTACGACACGACTTCTGTAGAAGCTGTCACAATGAGGAAGAGGAGGAAACAATGGTACATCTTCTTTGCCACTGCTCTGCTCTAGGCAGAAAACGGCTTAATATACTAGAGCAACCGGACTTTGATGATTTAACTGATCTCAGCTCAGTTAGCATCAAGGACCTTACACTTTTTATTAAAAGTTCCAACTGGTTCTCACGGTAGAGGGGGAAGACACTGTCGTCCATCACGGTATCACAACGGGCCAATAGGTCTAAGTGGGTTTCATCCGAACCACCGTTTTAACCTAACCTAACCTAGTAGTCAACAATTATAGACATCTGAATTAATTGCTGGTATAACATTGATATATTACTGAGACAATATCTAGTTGTTGATCGTGTGATTGTTCCCTGACACCAAAACATAAAACTGCTGTTTTATAGGCAAGTGTTTTTAATCCTAAATTTGTTAGATATTTGAAAATAAATAGGAATTGTGTTTCAATGAAATTTATAGGTTAAACTCAGCAATATCAAAGTTTGTATTGGCGTAGCTTAGGGTAAAATTATGGGTTATAGGTTTTTATAGCGTGCGAAAAAAATACGAATTGTAGATTTACAAAATAATAAATTTTTGAATGGAAGTTTCCCGATTATACATCAGATAATAAATTTTTATTGATTGCAGAATTGTTAACTAAAAGGTAGCATTTTTTATATTTTTTATTAATGACCTACGCCTCTGTCAAAACGGAAGCAGTAGTCGGCCATATACATCCTCCATTCCGGTCAACACTTATCTGAGACTATGCTCCTTCCTGAAGATACAATGGGCCAACAGGACTAAGTGTCACCGGACCTAAATAGGGGTGAAGTTTTTGGTGAGTAGACCTGACACAGTCAGCGGAGTCTTACAGTAGACCTTGAGCTTCCAGACTCATAACTTCTTCACAAAGGATTTTCTCCACCTCTGCAAAAATATGCTCCTTCCTGATGTTTTATATTCAAAGAAAAAAACAAAATTATTATAGAAGTTAAAGAAATCCGACTTTGTATGTATCACCAAATTCTTGCAACAACATTAAATAAAAAAGTCGTTAAATAAAATACATAATTTTTAACCTAATACAAAAAATATGAAAATTAGAATTTTACTTTGAATCAAAATATTATTACTTACAATTTACCTAAATATTAATTGGTAATTATTAAAAACGTTATTGCAGTTATTCCTATTTATTTTAACTTTTAAACGATGTGACCATACCACAAAATTATTTTAAATAAACAGCATGTTTATTTTTATTGCATTTACGTCACAAGCCTATCCTGTCTATACTGCATATAAAAAATTTTATATTCCCATAATTTCATCAGTTATTCTAATGATAGACATTTACTTTATCTTGATTAAAACATAATGATTGAAAAAATTTGATAGTCATATTTTAAAACAATTATTTTTTAAATTAAAGGTAAAGGATTTTAAGAAAAAATAAATAGTTTTAAATATATATTCAGCAAAAAATGTAATCACGTAATTTTTGCAATGGAAAACTAAAAAAAAAATAAACTAATAAACAAATCTTTGTAATTTTTTAGCTTGGTTTTACTAATACAGGGTGTTTTTAATTTGATGCGAAAAAATTTAGGAGGTGATTGATTGCCCGTATAAAATTATAATGAATCTTTCCTTTAACAACATTTCCTCAGCCCACTCCTTCCGAGTTATCACCCTTAAAAGGTGGTGGGTAAAATTAAGATTTAATTTTGGCTGGAGGCGGTCATTTTTAACAATTAATTTTGTATTTTATTTCTGCATCATCTTTACTGTTTTCCACTCTTAATACGTAGTTTAAAATTTAATAAACAATAAAAATCTTGATATTGTATTTTATTTTTTTTACCAAATCCATTGGTTCTAGGAGAAAACTTTAAGATTAAGAAATGTTTTTAAATAAACAGGGATTTAGGTATTATTTTTATTTCACAATACTAAATCTCGAAAAAAAGATTTGATATTAAATAAGGTAAGGGATACTAATTTCGACCCTTATAATGTAACATTAATGTTTAAAAATTAGTCTTTTGCGAGTACACGGAAATTAAAAAATTTCAAGCTTCTACCTTTACTTAAATTTAAAAAAAAAATTAAAGTTAATATTACTTTTGGGGGTGATATCTCTGAAGAGGGTTGGCTAAGGAAATTTGGTTATAGGAAAGATCCATCATAATTTCATACGGGCAATCACCTTCTGAATTTTGTCGCATGAATTTAAAAACACCCTGTACGTGCTAAATCTTTCACTTGGATGCATTAATATTTTGTAAGTACCTTTTTTTTCCTTATTTAATGGCGCTGGCAGAGCCAGAAGGCCAGATGTTTTCCATTGTTATTTTATCACTAATAAGTAGGTAATATTCAAATTTATATTAAATCAATACAATTATTATACATCATTAAAGAGTTAGTATTTTTCTGACTAAATAATTGATAAAATTTTAAGGTGTTATTTTTTTTATATATATATTTTAGGTATTTATTTACTTTTTATTTTATTTATTTTTTTATTTTTTTTTCATCTCAGACTTACAAGCTTCAATTGCTGGGTAGCACCGCTACTCACAAGGGTATGTTAGTACTTTTTACATAGTAATATATAATATTATAAATACTGTTATCCTCAAGAGTCAGTAGGTGTTCAAGATTTATAGTGAATTTTACATCATATGTAATTAAATTTTGATACATTGCATCTATTTCTAAAGTGTTTAAATGACATTCTAATATAACATGCTGTAAATCAGCAATTTCATCACAAACTGAATACCTTTAAAAAATTTAATGTGATTAATTTCAAAATTTAAAATATTAATATACTGCATTTACTTTTGCTCACTTTCAGAAATTTTTTCCTGATGATGGCTTGACGGCAAAAACGTTCGAGAATTTGCTTGTGATGATTAGAAATTTTGGTGTACTTTAGCCTTCTTTACCTATTGATATCCTGAATATCACAGTACACACAACCCCCCTTATCTGTGATATTAATGTTTTATACCTACAAATATGTTACTTTATTTATGTCCATTTCAAAAATTTAAATAATTAGGTATCTAATAAAATAAAATTAATAATATTGTAGTTTCTCACCGTAAGCAACATTTACACCAATTTACATTAATTTTTGTGCAGGTTATGAAAGTTTAAAAAATTACTTAATTCGCGTACACAGCACATGAATATTTTAAAGCAACTTCTTGATATCATGCCAGCTACCAATTATTCTTAAATAAATAACTCTAATATTAATGAATTGCTTTGTGTAAGCATTGTTAAATATCAATATTAATAAGGTTCCGAAATATTTAACAGTTGTAACCTTATACTTGACACTGACATTGGGTTATTAAACTTTATCTAAAAGTAACAAAACAATAATACATATTTTATATTACGTAATAAATGATAAAAGTTATTGTAAAAATAAAGAATCGTTGTGAATGTGTTTTTTTGTTAAGAATATGCTTTTCGTATTTAAAAATTGACATTGCAACTCACCTTATATATTTCTTACCAAATGAAACTTTCTTCGCCGTCGACACATGTTCACATTACGAGTTCAAAATATCAAAACGCAAAAAACATCCAACTTAGTCCTTGAAAGTCAATTCGGAAAGCACATTTTTTTTTTTTTAAAAAAAGGGCCGGATTTTAAACTATCACCGCGACTTGATTGTCCGACACTGGCGCAAAATTGTGGAGCCTCCACTCATAACTGCGACCTATCCGAAAGCTCGATATTCATAACTAATTAATTTCGAAATGTCAACGAGCATGCATACTCTTCCCCTCCATGTCTAACAAAAGTCGGTATACCGTGACAAAATTGAGTTGACGTCTCTATAAAATAACGTGGACCAGTTTTTTACGGCGCTCATTGATTTGTGACGACCGGTTTCTCTACAAAATAATGCTAAATTAAAATCGAGTCTTTGGCAAAATATTTCACGATGTCACAACTGATAGTAACAAATATTTACAAAAAGGTCTGAATATTTCCAAAACCTCACACTAGTTATACCAACTGTACTTTTATTAAGAAGATATTCATTTTCCTTTTAACAGTATTGTTGACACCTTTAAATGAGAGTAATGTGGATTTTGTCTTAGTTATTTTAGCTTTATAATTACATACATTTATAATTTTAATTATTGTTGAATAATTAAAAAAATGTCCTTACTTTATATTTTGTGCAGCAAAATATGAAATTCACCTTTTTTTAGTGGGTAAAGAAATATTTGTCACGACATACTATAAAATAAACTATTCAAAATGCGTTTAATATTCTTATAAATTTTTACTTAACAAGCAATAAACAAATAATTAAATTTAATTTCTTTTTACTAGTAACATAAAAAAATTATCAAAAACAGTTAATAGTCTCTAACTGCAACATAACTTTTGTGTGTTCTCTAAAATAAAAATGTTCATGCATCTGATATGAAAATTATTTACCTTTTATGTAATTATTTGTTATTTATTTAATTAATTAATTTGATCATTTTAATTTGCTAGTTATGAAATATTAAGAATGCAACCAAAATACTTGTTATTAAATTTTTTATATATAATATCTGTAATGTTAAATAAAATTAATTCAAACTATAATGGTCACTGATGAAATTTAAAGCAAATAACTTGCTAGGCATCCTCTAGCGGTTTTTTGGAATGGCATAAAATTGTGTTTAATTTTAAATTAATAGTGTCACTCAATACTGTTACGTCAATTAAAATAGTATTTGTTTTGCATGAAAAACATTAATATTTTAAAAATATTTTGTCTGTCTAGCACAATAATTTTGTGGTACCCAATTGGTTTTGCGATAGGATTAAATCAGTATCATCTTTTTTAGAGAATTATGGCATCGCGTTGATGTAAAAACATGAATGTTGCTTTTATAAATATTGTTAAGTCACCTTCTTTCTACCTTTGGAATGTGTTGACCGTAGAGTTATAGTATTCCTTAAAGAAAATTTTGCGGGCACTTTAACGTCCAAAATACCAACAAATACTAATTTTTTTACAAAACTGTGACAGTACCGAAAGCAGTGCGCGTTTAAAACGAACGTATTTGATTTTTCGATTTTCACTTGACACTGATATTTTTTAGCCAAAGACTGGATTCGTTTATGTCAAGAACTCGATTGGAGTATCACGTTTTTTTACGCACACGCGGCAATTCATAAGAAAATATGAACGAAACGGTGAGAAGCAATCGCGATTCGGCTTGATACTAGAGAGTGAGGCTGCTGGACCGACGCTGGTAATCCCGCACTTGTGTTAAGCGTCGCGGCGCTGAGGACGTGAAATGCTCATGCGTCCCCCGCCTCCGCCGTTTCCTCGTGCGAGGAGCTACAACAAAGGCATTAGGAATAGTCGGAGGCGTTTGTGTTTATTCCCCGAACGTATCTAGAAAGCTGTCGGTCTGTGACTTTACAGCTTATGCATTGAAATACGTTCGGTAGTACGCCAAACCGATCTTGATTTTCACTTTTCATTTTACTTTTTGTAACTACATTCAAAATCTCTCTTAATAAATATTTAAACATGCGACAAAAAGCAAGCATGCAGGAAGGAGCCGAAAAATAATATATCAAGCGGACATTACACGATCAGTATTAATATCAACCTTATGTAGCGAAATATGTTTGACGTGGGGCATCAAGTTTCTGTTCAAAATAGTATAATGCGCACCTAGTGAAAAAAGTATGTCATTTCAACCCGCGTGTAAGTCAAACACACGGATTGAGATGACATACTTTCTTACCGTGGTGTGCATACTTCTTTTTACCACATCTGTAACGGAAAGTTCAAATTAAATAACTAAGTATGTAAATAAATGTTACTTGATTAAGTTATGGGTTAAATTTTATATATGTTTTATACTCTTCTTCTGTTTTATATGCATTAAAATTAGCAGATTCGGATGACGCTGTTCTAAATAGCACAAAGACAATCTGCAAAAACTACTATATGCCTTCAACAAGGAAGCCAGGAAATGGAAATGGAAATCTCTAAATCAAAAACAAAATCGATGACCATCGCAAAAGACTCACTAAGATGTAAACTAGTAATTGATGACGTACCAATAGAACAGGTCATTGATTTCGACTACCCGGGTTGCAAGATCTCCAGCCGGGGAAATTTGGAGGAAGAAGTCAAACGAAACGTGAACAAAGCTGCATCAATCACCGGTCATCTAAAAAGCATTTGGCGAAACAAACAGATAAACATTCGGAGTAAGTCACGAATCTATAAAACATGCGTAGGGCCAGTAATGACCTACGGAGCAAAGACAAGTGCTGATGCATCAAAAACCAAAAGAATGCTCAGAACAACAGAGATGAAAACAGACAATAACAGGCAACACCCTTCTGGATAAGGAAAGGAACGAATACCTAAGAATGGGTGGTTATATATTTATGCATTTTAAAGTGATCCAGCAATTTTTTAGTTACAAAATCACCACAATAAAATTGCCTGAGCGCAGCGGGCCTAACACTAATATCTACCTAATATCTATTAAAAGAAATAACTAAAAATTTAAAATATGTATGATCATGATAATTTTTATATTTATTCCTAAATGTGACTCATTTTAATTTATAAGATATGTATCTTCAACCATTACAACTTTTTTCAGGAAGTTATTTTTTAAAAAAATTCTATTTATAATTTATTTCACCTTTTACAATCTTTTTAAGGAAGTTATTTTTTTTAAATTACAATAACAAATTAAAGAACCGTTTATACAATAAACATTTAAATAGTTTTTGTTAGTTAATTATGGTCTTTAAAAAGCATAAAATAAATACAAAGCAAACGGTACCGATTTATTTTTTAATGCACCAGTAACTTTTTATTAACATAAATTTGAGAACATTACAATGATAATACTTTTAATTTAAAAATTTATCGCTATTTAGTAACACTTTCTGTAATATAAACAAATTATTACGTATATAGGTTAATTTTTAATTAAATAATATCTTTTGAATGATTAAAATAAAAGCAAAATTTAACATTAGATTTTGACAATAATATTCTCTGTTGAAAATATATACAGGGTGTTTTATTTGAAAATATAAACGTTATTTGTGCCCAGTACTTTAAAACTATTTAAAGTATAATTGTCATATTTAGTGGGGAGTGTAAGTAATGTACACCCTAGATGCATTTGCAATATCAAAATCAGATAAATAAATGCGATTTGAATCATTTCTCCATTCTATTTAGATTAATTGTAAATTCCGCTAATTTTATCAATCAGCCAAACATATTTTTTAAAACTGCAGGATCGTTTAGCGAAAGAATAAATAAACTCATTGAGGTAAACGGGGGTCACATTATACATTTATTATAAAAAGTTTCTAAATTTAGTTTATGTGCTTTTTAATATTTTCTTTTTAATAAAATTGTTCTTTTATATAGTTTACAACATTTTCAAAACGACTATTTGTTTTTTATTGTTTGATGGATCTATTCATTGAAAAAATTTCGATAAATAAAATTATGTTTTTTTGTTAATAAAGATTGAAGTTTCATTCGCGTTATAAATGCAATCAAATGACCCAAAACACCGACATAATTAATACACATTGAAATCAAAATAATTGTGCAGCTTCATGTTTAACCCGAAATATCTCGAAAAATAATAACTTTATCGCCGTGGAGAAAGAGTACAATATTCACGAAGAAAATATTGGAGAATCGAAAAATTGTGATAAAATTGCAATTCCGCCAGTAGCGTAGAATTTGGGAGTGTTCAACTAGTCACTTGCCCCTGTCGTACGCCTCTGGTAGTAGCCAGAAACGTTCATTTAACATAATTTAGTAGGGTGTATGGCACTTACACTTCCCACTATATATGACAATAATAATTCTAATAGTTTTAAAGTACTGGGCACAAATAATTTTTAAATTTTCAAAAAAAAAACACCCTGTAACTCAGACAGGAGACACATTTTATATAGGCGATTTGGATTGAATCTTCATATTTTGAGTTCAGGATTCTATAGTTGAAATATTTCCAATGAGTAATGAAACACCCTGTATATATATATTTTTTCACTTTTTAAAAGCGCTATTGGTGTTTGTTCTATTTTTTGACCTGCAAAGTTATCGTACAAAATACTACTTATTATTATTTTCTTCCGTTGATGTTTATAATCGATCGTATTAATATGTTTAAATTTCAACGTTGTGAAGACATATTTTTTCGTCATATGGAAAAACACCTTAAAAGTCTTTGGTACAGTTTTTGCCATTTATATTCGTTTACCTTTCGATTTTATTAAAAATATGTTTATTTATAAAGAAAGACCAAGAAGAAACAATGCTTGTTTATTTCATTACTTGAGAAGTAACAAAAGATTAGTTGCAAATAGTTAAGAAAATATATCCACTGAGATATCAAATACTAAAAAATAAATATCAAACAAATTTTTTTTAAGAAAAACTGCCGGAGACGACAAAAATATTTCAACATAAATTATTTAAAGAGCATGTTAAGTAACAATGTGTTGATCAATTTTTAACTAAATACGTTGTTTAATATTTTTAAAATATCACTAAAAGTAATAATGAACCAATAACTTTTTATTTATCACGGTTTTTCGTTAAATATTTTTACAAAACGATATTATTACATTTTTTTGAGTTCAGTGATCAAGGTATAGTGTTAAAATATTAACCTATACAACAAAAAAATATGAATTTGACGACAGCCCATTTTTGTGTAACCAATACAATCAAAACAGTAGCTGCATCTTTTGAAGAGCTAAAGTAGATTTTAAAACTATCATCACTGGTCGTAAACCTTTCGAACTGGGCCCGCTGTTAGCTTCCCTAAAATTCTAAAACATCGTATTTTATTTTAAATATATTCATGGTGTGACATTTATAGCTACCAATCAACAATGGAATTCTTGCAGCGTAATATGTATATATGTGAATTAAATAAATAAGTGTTTAAAACTGTTGAACTGAATTTTTTGTTTAAATATTTTGACATGTTTAATAAACAAATATTGACAACAGAAACAAAGTTAGTTCGGACCTCATGCTGCCATTCTTTTTGTTTGGAATGTTTTATTTTTACCTACTTAATCATTTTAATTAATTTTCTTACCATAAATCATCTGTTAGTTGAAAAGTAAACTGTTCAAACGTTATAATATTTTGTTGATACAAAAAAAATATTAAAACTTGTTTCATTACCTTCAGTTTACCTTTGTATTGGAAAACAATTTAACTATTTTTTTCTTTACATACTGATATAAAATCCTAATTAGATCAGATAATTAAACGGCACTTAAAGCTTTGGCATCACGGAGAATAGACCCAAAAATTGTCCGGGAATGTGCCGAAAACCTACGAACCTTGGCTAACCATAACAAGGTCACTTTGTCGTGGGTGCCTGGGCATAAAGGTATTTCTGGTAACGAAGAAGCAGATAAACTAGCTAGGCGGGGTTTTGGAACACCATTCATTGGGCCAGAATCAATATTAGGGATACCCAAGGCCAGCGTTAAAGCAGCGATCAATGACTGAGTCCACTCTCAGCATCAGCTAAAGTGGGCACATCCATAGGGAGCTAGGCACAGCAAGCTAATGCTGAAAGAACCGTTACCTAAACAGGCAGGGAAGCTGCTCTCGATAAGTAGGAATACACTTAGAACAGTTGTAGGGCTTTGTACCGGACACTGGTTTTTGAGGAAACATCTGCAAAATAAAGGCGTATCTGACACAGAACCTATATGCAAATTATGCAATAAGGAGAAGGAAACAGCTTCTAATATTATGTAAAGCCACCGCCCGGTAGAGGCACTAACTGGGGTGTATAGAAGACCAAGGAAGTGATCCACCTGGGGCAATAGCAGTACATGAGCTTCTACTCCTTAACAGGAGAACTGAAGAGATGGGACTAAACTAAGTAGCTGAATAGGTACAAAAAGCAGACAATGTTGCAGTGCCCAGTGAAAAATTAGACCTCTTCCACAACTCCTAATTACTCATTCATTCATTCATATAAACGTTTTCTTTCTTATAAAAAAGACTTTCATTCAAAAGTCAAATGAGGCGTATTAATTTACAGTAACTTAGTTTTAGTTCATTACGAATACATTTGTAGAAAGATAAAGTAAAATTGTCCTTTCCTTATTATGTTTTTTTGTAAACTGGCATGTCAGTAAATAAATAAAAATAAATTGTTAAGGGTATAGATGTCGTGACTAAGGCTCTGCGTTCGCTTCTTTATATTGATTTGTCTATTCGAAGGGCAAACGTGAGTTTGCCAAGACCTACCCTATGCTGATGAGGAGCAACACCCCGAAACCGGTCCATATGTCGTCACTTAGAATGGATAAATTTAATAATTCTTTCTTTCACTTGACAAGCATCTGCAAATCACCCGAAATGGATTATGCACGATTATCTATCAGATTTAATTCAATGTTCGTCGTTAGGCACATAGCCAGGAAAGTAGTTGTTTTCTGATATATAATCGACCCACATATGCCTATAGTATAGGTAACATGCGGCGAAATTAGCTAGTTTTTAAAAATCAGATTTATGAATTTTTAATAAATAAATAAATGTTTTTTAAACTTCAGAGTAAATAAATCTATATCATTTTCATAAATCATTTTTGTGAAAACATTGTATACTGTAGAATAACAGAAATAATAGATAGGGGACCATAATTTAGATGAAAAAGTTACTATTGCGAAAGGTACTACTTAAGATACGTGTAAAAATGTGATACTTATAGGTTTTGTATTTAATAAACGCAAGATGTTCGTTTAAGCATATTATCGGGTAGTTATCAGTCGTAAATAAATGCTTACACATTTATAAAAGACACATCTTGTAAAAATATTCCTTGTAGGACATTTACGGCTACTAAATTCCTTAGATAACTACTTTAATTTGTATCTCATAAAAATAGTTTTATTAATCTCCCTTATATCTACTGCGGATACATAAATAGTAAATAACTAAAACTAGTTGAATATTACAACAGTTGTTTAATTATATTTTTGTTACCGGAAGTAATAAAAAAGTTTTCCATAATTACCTGACGCATTGCCACTATTTCTAGTACAAACAAATACGCTAAAATTATTTGTCTTCACATAACATTTTTC
This sequence comes from Agelastica alni, assembly GCA_950111635.1. NCBI lineage: Eukaryota > Metazoa > Arthropoda > Insecta > Coleoptera > Chrysomelidae > Agelastica > Agelastica alni. The sequence continues at coordinate 45,471,700 of OX467712.1, read as the reverse complement.
TGCAACCTTTATTTCTTAATACACAAAAATTTATATTTTTCTTAGTTATCTGATCGAATAAGCTCAAAAATTGTTAAAAGAACATTTTGAGGTATTTGGGCACGTGTTTTTAAACTTTGTAAATACATGCTCTGTTAATCAAAGGGATGAAAGTACATGTAAAATATTAGTGGTCTGGGTGCGTCCCGAGAGGTCCACACGACTAACTTCTTAGTGGAAAAATGAAAAAATACCATATGTTTTGTTGTTATAATTATTATTAAAATTATTGTAATACAACGATTTCAAATTGTTTACAACAAATTATAATTGTCATTAACAATATTCTGTTAATGTCAACCTTATCCTTTCAACCTTTTTCTTATCATTTAATAAGCGGGAGCTATTTTTTTTGTTTATAATAATTGAATTTTTTTTTTAATTATTAGATCAATAATCATTTGTTAGTAAAAATATTCAATTGTTATAAACAATGCTTGATTATTACTAACAATAATTTTTCACTGTTATAGCTTCTTCAATGCTATTCTCCCAATACTGACACCAAGTTTAAAATTCTCCAATTCCTATTTTTGTTTTTATTAAATATTTTTCATACAATTATTCCTACCATGCAATAAACATATTATTAAAAAGATCTTAAAATTCTGTATATTATTTTTTGTTCTCGTGATAATCGAGACGAAAAATAATTCCGAACGCACATACGTACATACACACACAGACGTCCACTTAAAAACTATTGTATTAAACTCTGGGGACCTTGAAATGTGGAGATATGTCAAAAATTGGGATTTACAAAATCGGACCCATAACTATAACTTCCCACTGGGAAGTTAACAACTTGAAAGAGAAGAAAGCATGACAAACTGCGAGGTGCTGATTAAAGGAGAAAGAGAGAAACAAGTGAATGAGTTAGTATACTTGCGTTTAAAGTTTACGAGGGACGGAAAGTATGACAGTGACATTGAGCGAAGGGTGTTGGCAGAGAAACAAATCAATGGGGCACTGCATAACTTTATGAGCAGCAAGAAAGGCACGACTGGCTATGCATAGAGGAGTGATGGTCTAAATACTATGGTAGTGAATGTAATTGACTTCTAAAAAAGTCATATAAAATGTCATTAAGCAGTATTTGTAAAATAAAAAATTCTGTATAATGCCTTTTAGGAAATTATAATTATTGTATTTAGATTTAAATAAAACAATAAATCGTTACTTATTCATAATGCTTCAATAATTTTTACTTTGTTTTTATTAAGTTAAGAACACTTTTGAAAATATAATTTATTCAAAAACATTCACGTGAGAAAAATTTAAAAACGTTTTAAAATGTGGATATTTTATTTTTTATTTAAAGACAAGATTTTTAAAATAACTGACAATTTTAAACTTAAAATATTCACTTTTATTTATCTATATTAAGGAACATTTTAATATTTTAATTTAATTTTAATTTCATAATTTATTGTCGGCTATAACACATAAATTAGTAAACATATTGCCTTTTTTTAGAGAGCTGTAAATTTTTTAGACACATGTAGAAATAAATATTACATAATATTCAAAAGTTACACTAAATCGTTTTTAACCAAAATTTTCATTCCATTCCTTTTGAGTGGTTAAATTCTCGTCAAATTTGTAGCTTATATCGCAGATATTGATTTTAACTTAAAAGTTTATACAACGTTTCAAAAATTTTGATTGCATTAAAATATAGATTTTGTTGTGTAAATTATACAACATAACCTGTAACTTTTTAAGTTTAGGAAATTCTTAACTTTTAATTTAGGAAAAACAAACTGCTCATTCTGATATAAAGTGAGGTAAAAAACTGAAAAATAATTGGGGTCTGCTTGGTAAAAAATTTTCGTACCACCATCCGTTTTCAAGATAAAGGACGTTGAAGAAAAAAATTTGGTTATTACTTCATAATTTTCAAATCAAAATATTCCGAAATCAGTACTTCGTATCGAGTTTTACGAAGAGTACCTTTTTGGTGTAAAATTGAATGATGTTTATGTTCACTTAAAATTTTAATTAATAAATCTAATCTTATAATACTTGGTACGAACCGTGTAACTAGCGCCCTTTATGAGAGCCAGACATAAAAACAAATTTATGGGATGTATCAGCTTCTAAAACATATTCGTATAAAATTTCATTACAATGTTTCCAGTAGTTTCGGCAAAATCGTAATAAATGTGTATACATTTTTTTTCTTCAACAATGGAGTTACGAAAATTTTTTACTAAGCAAACCCGCAATTATTTTTTAGTTTTCTACCTATCCTAGAGACGGGGTCACGTTTTTTTTAAACACCCTGTATAAACGCCGTATCGTATTCCATTTATTTTGTATTTTAATTCAATGGTTGCAACCTTGTGATCTGCATCCACCTTTCGGACCAGCTGGGCAGCTGTAGGCAGCATTAATGGTACCTGTAGGTAAAGAACCATCAAGAATAAAGATTTTAAAAGGGTGAAGCATGTGGGTAGCTTCGTTTGTTTATCGAACTGCTTTTTTTTAAAGTTGCCAGCATTGTACATTATTGTATTCATTAAAAAATATTACTAATCATTTAAATTTTATCAATTATAGTTTTAACACTCTAGAACCTTAAAATTGTTGTGAAAAAAAGCACAATTTTAATAATTAAGTTGGTAATATAAAGAAATTTCGGAATTTTTTTAAAATTATTACCTTTAAAACGTTTTTTTTATTACTTTATTACAATCTTATATTTGAAATGCAACGAGGTGTGTACAACCACTTCTCACGCAATTAAGAAAAATGTAATCCTTGATATTTGGCATATTTATCTTCAGATTCTTTAGTTTATATTAACCGTCTGCATTTAATAGACCGTGAAAGTGTTCTGCGTTTAATTTCCGTATTTGTTATCTTAAAATAACGGTTTTATATTGCAGAGTGAACAACTTTGTGGAAGATAATGCGCAAAAATATAGCTTACACTTGTCCAATAATAAAAAATTAAAAGAAATTGTCTATAATTTATCACACTTAAACGCATTTCCTTAACAAAATAAAAATCTCGGAAACTAAAGTAACTGTTTAAAATTTCTTCATTCAATGTAAACAACTTTAATCTGCCTGTGCCATCAATATATTGAGGTTGCTATTTATTTCTCCGTTAATCACTTAGACTAGGCGCTACCAAAGACACCCTTTTGATACATCAACGAGCTTACGAGATTAAATTCTACAAGTTTAACATACTGTGAAGATGTAATCTCCAAAACATGTTTTATGGACTATCAACCGCCTCTTCTGGTGTTAAAAATCACACACAATTACTCTTCAATTTAATGTTTTGAGTGTCACGTGGCAAAGAATGATCCGTCGTCACTAATTTGTCTGTCCTATTTCTTTGAAATAGGAAATACCAAACAGCAAAGGCTCATAAAAATTCTCAGAACAGCCGGAATAGATAGAGAGGAAATCCGATTAAATCACATATCTTTATTGGAAGCAGGACGCAGAAGTGAAAACTGACATCATCAGAAGCAGTCTTGATTAAAAGAGGAGAAAGACACCGCTCTTACTCAATTTATACTCAAAGGCTATCTTCAAAGAAGCGCTAGGAAATACCTAACGTGGGGTTAAGATCAACTAGAAAATAATTAATAACATTAGGTATGCCGACGACACCGTTGTTCTAGCCTAAAATGACGAGGACTTGCAAAGGCTAATGGATCATATAGTTTGGCATAGTAAAAACCTGGCCTACTTATAGATACGTTAAAAACTAAGGTCATTGAATTTGCCAAGACACCTGTGTGGGTCCATCTGGTTATCGACGATGATGTGGTGGATCAAGTGTCATCATACAGATATCTGTGGAGTATCGTGAATGACCAATGTGACCCGAGGTAAGAAGTCAGAAGCCGCATTGAACAAGCCAAAAAAGACATTTACAAGCATGAGACGGTCAGATCTAAGTCTGGAGCAACGGGTACATTTTAAGGAGAGAAGAACGCGCTATAAAGGTCACACAATGCAAGAAGAAAAGTATGAACTTCTGCGACTGTTTATAGAAGGCAAGGTCGAAGGTAAGAGGTCTGTCGGCAGGCGCCAAAATTCTTGGCTGAAGGACATGCGAAGATGGTTCGGTTGCTCATCGCTTGATATATTTTGCATGGCTGTATCTAGAACCACGTTAGCCATTTGGGTCGCCAACCTCCGAAATAGGACGGCGTCACAAGAAAATTTCTTCAAAGATTCATGGCTAACAAATGATTGTATGCCATTAACAAATAATCGTTTTACGATTTTCCAAAAGGGCCGGTTGCAGTTTTTCCGAAGAAAACAGGTTTCCATTGGCTGAAGTTCATCGTGCGCAAGCAACTTTTGTTGGTTTATACTTACGAGTATCTTGAAAGATAGCTTTTTACTCTCATGATAATACGCATAGATTCATAATTTGTCACTAGTTACAATATTATAAATGTTCAATTTAAAATTGTCAAACTTCGCTATGGCTATACGTTTGAAAGCTGTTTACTGTCAGAATAATACACACAGAATCCATAATCCTTTTAATGAAGTTAACCGTCAAAATTGTGAAATTTTACGATGCTTCTGTCAAAATACAAATAGGACCAACAGTGTTGCCAATTCCAGCGATATAAATAGCTGTCCATCGTATGTTGTTTCTACATTACTACACATATTAAAACAATCAAATCGAACGCTACAAATGATAGATTTTCTATGGATATCAATTTATCACCGTATACGTTAAAACGTTGTGTTATGGCGGTTTAGTTCCCACCATAAATTATTAATGAGAACACGCTCACAAAACAAAGTGAAAACAGACAAGAGCTATAAATATACAATTAATATATTTATCATTTGTTGTAACATATGTTATTGAGACGTATCACTTTGAAGAAAGAAAACGTGAATGGTAAACTTGACAGTGATTGTGATAACATTGTAAAAAGTATTTATGCAAGCAGATTAAATTCTATTGTTTTCTTTTTAAATAATAATAAATGTTACACATTTGAAAGTAAAAAAACATGCCGGTAAAAATTCGTATATCAGTCATTGGAAGTATTGTTTAGGAAAATTACCAAGTTAAAATATTAATGTTTTTGTTTTTATTTAAAATAATAATCAAAATAAATTTACTAGCTGCCAGAGACTGATGATTTGATTATAAACTAAAACCGAGACAAGGTGCAGAGTTATACTGTCAATACGTTCTGGTTTCCAATGCAAACGTTGACTACATTGATTTTAAGCCAAACGGAAATAAATTACAAATCTTTCCAGACTGTATATAACTATAAAAATTTCATTGTATTGATATCAACATACTTTTGATCACTAATTTATTTTTGATTGCCTATCAACAAGGAAACAACTACTATACTTGTACCTATTTTAACAATTATTAAATAAAAACTATAGATACTAATATATGTAAATAAAAAGTTAACGTTTTATTTAACAGAGTAAAGAAAATGGTACCATGGAGACCTTCGCTTGATAAAAATTCATAATAGCTGCAGGAAATAAAAAGTAACAAGAACTATTTTGTGAATATTATGGCTCCTGTCATTTTTATTTTCGTACAAAAGTTAAGAAAGTTTATTTATTCTTATTCACATACATTGTTCACATAATCATTTTATTTATTTGGATACCTTCCTATAATTGTATTTATATCAGTGCCTTCAGACTGAGCCAGACAATAAATCTTAAAGCAGGAAATCGGATTGGACATTTGAAGATCCAAGCAGCACTAAAAGCTCTGAAGTCATAAACTTGTAAGTCTTAGCTGACTTGGGACTGTAAACAATCCCTGAGACAACTGGCAGCAACAATCAGTTTACTCTGATGTGGGTTTCAGGTTACAAGGGAGTTAAAGGCAATGAGGAAGCAGACTGCCTTGCCAAAGAAGGGACAAATACACAATTTTCCGGCCCAGAACCCTTTTGTGGACTCTCCAAAACCCACTTAAAAGAAGAGGTTCGATGTTGGGAAACAGATGAAATAAACTCTCACTAGGTCAAAGACAAGCAAAAAGGCTAGTAAGCCTTTCGCTAAGGAAAGCTAAACAGCTTCTAGAGTTGACAAGAAAGACTTGAAATTGGTGACGGGACTCTTTACTGAACTCTGCCCTCTGAGGTAACACCTGAAAAAGATGGGCAAAACAGAGAATAATAGTTGCCGCTACTTCGAGAACTTCGCTGAAACTGCAAAACATTTGCTTTACGAATGTCCAGCGCTTTCCTGCAAGAGGCTTAAATTGCTGGAAGTGGCCTTCCTAAAGTCCTTCGATGTCAGGAACTCAGCTCCCAGGAAACTGATAAACTTTATACGAAGACTCGGAATCCCGGGCCTCGAATAGATTAAGGGTTATGCACAAAAGATCTAATAGGTCAAAGTGCTTAAAAGGCCCCATAGCCTTTACGACCCCCCCTACAATCTCCAATAATTGTATTTATCGTACCACCAATGATTAAGTCCCATCACTCGTACATCATTTGGGCATTTATGGTTCCTAAGAGGCCTTGTTCACCTATTCCTTTGACTGTATCATCCTGAATAATCTTAATTAACTGGAAGAAATTCATAATAATGCAGGATGAATAAGAGAGCTCTGAGCTCTAAACTCTGAGGTATTCAGAAGAAAAATCATAATGAATTTTGTCTCCAGAAGGATTCAAACCCTGGTTCCACTGTCGAAGGTCAGATGCCTTAACCACTGAGCTATATAGGGGTACCTTACTCGTATACATTTGTTTGGGGTTGAATTAGCTATTAAATAAAAAAAATAAATTCAGTAGAAAAGTGCATATAACTTTTAAAGGGGACCTTTTTGGGGCAAACCTTGTACCTACATACATGAACTTCTTAGATAGTCCCTATCATAATTTTGGTGGGCAAACATAGAAGTGTAGCCTTATTGTGCTGCTATTTTTACCATATAAACAAAAAAATTATAATTTCGGTAACCATATTGAAATCATAATTACAATAACAATTAAATGATAAAATTTAACGTCTCAAATTAGACTCAATTTCCATACTAAACAAAAACTTACCATAATCGAGCAAAATTTCTGCTTACCTGAAACAAGCAATAAAATTCAATTAAACAAGTAATTTATTCATTAGAAATTTTTAAAGAAATAACCTTTTTACTGTTATATGGATAAATTAATTAAAAACGATATGGTACAACGTGTATATTAACCTGTGAAATCAAACCATTACTAAATATTTTATTTCAAATACCTAAACAGCTTTATTCACGTAAAAAAAAGGAAAAATAAAAAAGGGTGGCCGGCATAGTTCAGAGGATCAAAATTAGCATTCCGCTCACGGAGAAGACTTCAGCAGATTGAAGTTAAAGTGCAGCTTGAATCATGCTAAAGTTATTGGCAGTCAGCAATTCCGTTACGGTCGTGAATGAATAACTATGACGTTCACAATGTTGCCAAATTATTAGGACACAATAAATTATGTATATATATGTAAGTATTATTTATTCTTTTATAAAGCCATGAAATAGAAGGCGGATGACAAAATTAAACGCCATGTAGAAATGAAGGATAATAAAAAATTGTAGTAAAAATGGGACAAATTTACGTAAAAGCTGTATGTTTTTAATTTTTTCGATATAGCTCAAATAATATTGGCCTTTACAGGTTTAAAACTTATAGCGATGTCAGTAACAACTTACGAAAGCTATAAATTTTTTATTTTCATCCAAACTTGTGAGTAATTTTATTAGATAGTTTTGTTAGAAGAAGTCGAATAGATTCCTATTAACTAAATACAAAAGTTATCAAAGTTCGACACATCCATACGGACTTGTTGACATCTTTTGCGAACAAAAGAGCAAGAAGTTTCAGGTTATACGAAGGAAAGTTGTGAACATTTCTCAACATCCACATGTTTCTGCAGTTTTGGAGTAAACTTTTTAATTACAATAAAATGCCATCCAACTAATTACACCGTAGTTTCTGTGCCGACAGAGATTTTAAATTTAGATAAAACGCTGCCAAAATTTCGTTTCCTGTAGCTATAAATTAGAGAGTTTGGCCGACATGGAGTTCGGATTAATTCATCTCTTTCAGATTAACTGTAGTGAACTGATGGCTTGAGCATTTTTCGTGAAAAGAAAGTAGGTTTTCCTTATGTGAAACAGGTTGATTTGATGCTAGGTTAAGCAATTCTATATTTCATAATGAAAATTTAAACTAAAAAATTATTTTATTCATATTTTATTGCCACTTCACTAGCACGATCAGACTGAAGGCTAACTGTCACAATTTTACTGTAAATTTGATTATTTATTAAATTTAGTTGTCCAATTGTTCAAAATTAATTCACATTTTAACAATACAAAGATTTTTAAAATATGCTCTTATATAACCAGCAGCAGAACTTGCAAACTGCAGGCATTGAAAAGTTAAAATCTTGTCTATTTTTATATCAAAAAATATTATTATATACTGCTCAACAATTGATAGATATCGCTTAAAAGTTTTTATTTATTTCATAAATTAATGCAATAATTTCTTAAATTTTATTAACTTCCCAGCGGGAAGTTATAGTAATGGGTCCGATTTTGCGAATCCCGAATTTTAAACTTAAACTAAATATATTAGACATTTTAGAAGTGTTTTTTTTATCAAGATATATATATTATATATATATATATATATATATATATATATATATATATATATATATATATATATATTTTATGAAAAAAGTCGCAAAAAGGGCAGACCTATCGTGTGGGCCGCGAACGGCCCGCACTGCGACTATTAGAAGGGGAAGGGATTATAGAAAGGAAACACGCTTTTTAAAAAGTTGTAGGTCATAGTTCTCTGGAAAAACTGATTTTGGAAGCTTATTTCATTCCGTAGCAGCCCTGTAAAAGAAAGATTCTTGATGAAGATTGGTCCTAGTAGTGTCAATATTTAGAGTAAATGGGTGAGACTGATCAGCGTGCAGAGTTCTTCGGCCGAATGTGGCCATTGTTGGTACAAGAGTTTTTATTTATCTGGAGCATCTGCCATGGAAATATCTGTAGAGCAATGACTGGTCTGCAACTCTTCTTCTATGTTCTAGAGGGTGAAGGGTATCTGTGAGAGTTGAGCTGTTTATCAAGCGAATGGCTCTTTTCTGAATGGAATCTAGAAGACGAAGAGAATGCCTTGGTGCTGAATCCCAAATGTGCGAGCAATACTCCAGTAGAGGTCGGATTTGAGCCTTGTACGTCGTCAACAGTTGATCAGGAGTAAAAAACTTTCTGGCTTTCCACAGAAAACCTAGCCTCTGGCTTGCTGACTTTGTGATGTTAGCAACATGGTCATGCCAAGACATGGTCATGTTTTGTTGTTATAATTATTATAAAAAGCGATTTAAAATTTTTTATAACAATTAATTTTTTTTTAATATTACGATCACAGGGAAGTTAAAAAGAATAATACACGTGGTAACGGCATATTATGTATACCTCACAGACGGTCACAGACTGAACGTTAAAATGTATCGCAAAGTATAGTAAGTCGTGCTCATGATTGGTATCTGGTAAACAACACAGCGACGTTTTTGCATGGTGGACGTCGCCAAAACCCTAGTACTCAACGAAAATACCAATTTTTTTACCTAACGGTTAGACGAACTTCAAATTATTCAGCGTCTATAATCAATGGACGTTTCTGACATCATTATTTAAAATCATACCGTGAGATAAAGACTATATGAGAACAATTTAAGGCCAAGTTTTAGTATGGTGAGAAAGAGGACGGCAGTATGACAAGCTCTTTGGAAGACTTTCGATTTGTGTTTGGAGTGGCATTTGTTATAGCGGACGCACTGACTTAATTTTTCTTAATAATGTAGCAATTACTGCTATAAGGTATCATGACATTATTGTTGAACCAGTTATTTTCCTATTTGCTGCTGCACTTGCACACCGTACCGCAATTGTTAATGACTTACTTGACCTGCACGAAATTTGATGGGGCAGCTATGTCTAGGCAAATTAATTGCTTAGAAAACCCCATTTTATCTATGCAGGACTTGGCCAATGTTTGCACGCACATCTAAACAACTGTGCCCAATAAATCATCGATAATTTAGTAAGTAGTATGTCTAATGGAGTCCTTAGCCTTCTTCAAGCTTATGGTAATCCTACTTGCTACTATTTCTGTACTAAAAACTGATTTTTTTTAATATACTGCAATTACAAACCACCTTTATTTTGAAATTTTAAATGATCGTGGTGTCCGTCAAGGGTGCGTACTTTCCCCATCATTATTCAATATTTATTCTGAGCAATTATTCCAAACAGCCTTAACGAATTGCAATATTGGTATCAGGATTGGTGGTGGGGTTATCAGTAACATCAACGGCTCTACTTGCTGAGAGTATTGAAGACCTACAAATTCTGCTTAACCGTGTAGAACAGGCATGTAAAGACAAATGGCTTAGTATAAACGTCCAAAAGAGTAAGTGGATGGCGGCAGGTAAAATTAATATAGATCCTGATACCAGGTTATCGTAGAGATAGTTGACCACTTTAAATATCTTGGCTGCTGGATAAATTCCAGCAATGATTCGGACATGGAAGTAAGAGTAAGAATTGAGATGGCAATGAGCTCATTCAGCACATGGAAAACTGTTCTAACTAGTAGTCACTTGACAATGGATACACGTTTGAGGGTGCTGAATGAAGTATTACGTGTGGTCAGTTTTGCTGAACGCCTATGAAACATGGACCTTAAAAATTAACACCATGAAAGCATTTGAATTGTGGTTCTACCGCAGTATGCTGCGCGTGACATGGACATCCTATACAACTAACGCGGAAGTGCTATCCAATATCAAAAAAAGAAAACTGTCATACTTCGGTCATGTGGTTCGTGGTCCCAAGTATGAACTACTTAAATTATTAATCCAAGAAAAAGTTGAAGTTATTAAGAGTAGGTATCAATTACCAAAAGTAAACAGGTCAAAAAATATAAGTGATCCCTATTTTTTGTTGAGAATAGTGTATTTAAAATATTCAATTACCGATATTTTTGTTCAACGCTTGCGGCGAAGTGTCCCCTCTTTTCGTTTAAAATGTATATTTTATCTTGGTTATGCTGTTCTCTATTAAACAAAATATTACCTACCTCTGAAATGCTAAACTGGTATGTAAATAAAATTCCAGTGGTATAGAAATTTAAAAATATTTACTGTTGATGTCAGACATATCCAAGATACCCCCAGGTTATCATCTAGTAGGTTTATAACCTAAAATTATCGAAAAAAAAAAGATGACTCAACTGACACGAATTAAAAAAAATACACGAGATCACGAACCGTAAAAGAAAGTTCGTTTAAACGAACGGCCGAAGCCGAAAACATGAAATTCGAAATAAAATTATCGCCTACGGTTTGGGTCCACCACACGTTTTTAATTGATAGTAGATAATCAATAGTTTTGTTGGCGCGCTCGTTCTGAATGTTTTTACGGTTTTTGGGTTTTTTTTGTTGCAAGCCGATGCCGAAGCAATAACTAGAGCCGCTAATGAAATGAAAGATCATATCTAAATTTTTAGAAACGGGGGTATTTGCAAATGAAACTTGGAAAGACTGAAAATAAATTTAATATTTTTAATCGAGTCAACAAGTTTTGTAAATAAAAGTATTTTCATTAAGTTAAAAACTTCCAAATGTTATTAACACAATGCAAACCATTGCTTGTTGATGTCAGCACAAGTTTATTTAAATGAAACACCCCCTGTTTTCCAATTTTCGGATTTCCCTTGCTAAGCTGATTCCGAAAATGTATCACAAGATGATTCAAATTGGTACAAGGTGGACAAAAATGCAAAAGTTGTTCGTTATTTTAACATTGTATATATCCATTTTCATAGGTAATCCCAGCAGCTCGACTAAAATGAAAAAGTTTAAAAGTATTTTCTGTCATTTGTATTTTTAGTTTAACGTTAAGAACTGTTATAAATATCCAAGTACAATCCGTATTGTTAATCTAATTTATCATATCGTATTTAACAATAGATGGACAAGAAAAGAGACTGAATGTCGACCAAGAGGATGCAAAAGAAACCCAGGAAGACCAAAGACTAGGTGGAAAGATAATAACCAGAAGGTAGTGGAAGTGCAATGGATGAGCTGACAGAACCGGATGGAGACAACTTGGAGAGGCATATGTCCAAAAAAAGACCGAGACACGCTGAAAATGATGATGATAATGATTTAACAAACTGTTTTGTTAAATTGCCATCAAATGAAAATGAGAGAATTGAAATTTTAATGAGGATTGGTGCTGGCGATAGGATGCAGACTCAACAAAAGGTATGCACATTATTTCATAATATGTACGTATCTCTCAATCTACGGTAAGAAGAATAGAAAGAAAATACAGAGAATTACGACACGTTAGGTATGTACCACAGCAAGGTAGACCTACACTTAATGCAAATATTCAACAAGATGTAATTTTGTCGGCAATAGACGATCCACACTGTACAGTGCGGAGATTATCTAGAGATTTGGATATTGGAAAGCATGGGCAGGTATTGTGGTATTATTGGTCCATTTTTTTTATGATAATTTAACAAGGGAATTATATCTGGATTTTCTGCAAAATACATTAATTCCTGATTTGACCCAGCTTTTCTCTGATATCCAAATTGCGAACACTTTAGACCGTAGAGTATGGTTTCAACGGGATGGCGCACTGCCACATTTCGCTATACCTAGCTGTGCGCCAGTTTTTAAACAGATAATTTCCAGATCAATGGATCGGAAGTAGGGGAACAGTGAAATGGCCCGCTAGATCACCCGATCTTACCCATTAGACTTCTCTGTAAGGGGTTATTTAAAAGTCTACACTTACGAATTAGGTAAGAACTGCAGAACGTAATACCCACTATGCTACAAAATGTTAAAGACGAATTTGTTACCAGGTTAAGTCAATAATTTGAACATTTCCTATAAATTTATTCTTGGTTTGTTTCCGTTAGAATTTACATTTAGTCTTTATCTATTCATCAAACAGCCTGTCTCGTCCACTGCTGAACATAGGCCTCCGTTAACGATCTCGATTTATTTCGATCCTGGGCATCCTGGATCCAATTTGGTGCTACTCTTTTTATGTCATCCGTCCACCGGGTCGGCGGACGACATCTGTTCCTGAACGCATCTTGCCTAGGTCTCCACTCTATGATCTTTTTGGTCCATCTTTCGTTGGTCATTCTTGCGACATGTCCAGCCCAGTTCCACTTTAAATATGTTATTCGCTGGATTGCATCGGTAACCCCTGTTCTCTGACGTATTCGATCATTCGGAATCTTGTCTCTCAGCGTGACTCCCAACATGGAGCGTTCCATGGCTCGCTGGGCCACTCCTACTTTATTTACCGATTTTCGTGTTAGAGTTAGGGTCTCCGAACCATAAGTCAGAACCGGCAGAACACACTGATCAAACACCTTCCGCTTAAGGCATATGGGGGTTTCGGACTTAAAAATGTGTTTCAGCTTCCCATAGGCGGCCCACGTTAGCCCTATCCTTCTTTTGATTTCGCAGGTTTGATTGTCCCTGCCAATCGTAACATCATGGCCCAGATATCTGTAGGATGTAACTTGGAAGATTTCTTTTCTATCTACTGTTTCGGCTTGGGACTAGATTTGTCATGAAATTTGTTTTCGATGGATTTATTTTAAGCCCAACTTTATGTGAAGCAGATGTTAGACTCATAAGCAATTTCTCTGCCTTATCCAAGCTATCTGAAATCAGTACAATATCGTCCGCGAACCGAAGGTGACTGAAATTTTCACCGTTAATATTTATACCCATATTCTCCAACTCGACACTCTTGAACATATACTCCAACAAAGTGGTAAATAGTTTAGGGGAGATTGTGTCGCCTTGTCGTACACCGCGCTGCACTCTGAATCTCCCTGTCTCTTCATGGAGTCTTACGCTCGCTGTTGCATTTTCGTATATATGTTGCAGTATAGCAGAGTATATGTGGTCTACTCGGCAGTCGGCAAGTGCTTTAAACATCTCACTGTGCTTGATGGAATCAAACGCCTTTTCGTAGTCCACAAATATTAACACGAGTGGCTTGTTGTACTCAACGGACTTCTCGATCAATGTCTTAATAACTTGCAGATGGTCATTTGTTCCGTATCCGGATCAGAAACCTGCCTGTTCTGTCGGCTGGTAGAAGTCCAATTTCGATGTTAGACGCTTAGTTAGAATTTTGGTAAACAATTTATAGAGATGAGAAAGCAGGCTAATTGGTCTATAGTTCTTCAGGTTGGCAATGTTGCCCTTTATCTATTATTTTGTAAATAATAAATTGTCATAGACAACTTTAGCATTTTTATCCAACCTGTGCCAATTTGAATCAACTTGTGATACATTTTTGGAATCAGCTGGGAAGGAAAATCTGCAAATTAAAAAAGAGGGTTTTTCATTTAAAAAAACTGGTGCTGACGTCATCCCTCAAAGGTTATTCACCCTGTATGATGGATTATTCTTTTAAGAAATAGTTAATTAAGATCAAATATCAACCTGTTTCGGGATTTTTTAATATTACTTTCTATTTAACTAATAATGAATGTATAACTACATTACTTTATGGACGCACTGTATTATCGTTGAAGCTTCTGTTAGTAATCGTGTAACATCTGTATGACTGTATTAACTCAGCTCCAATTCACCCAATAAATTTGTTTTGCCGAGACGATATTTCATAGATATGCTAGGTGTCAATAGGTGGCAATGTAATAAAGTTCACTATATATGTTTATTTAGCGCTAAATCTTGACCTGGTATGTGGCGCTATGTTTGTTTGGATGTATCCAGAGTGAATCTCTAGAACTGCCGAACCAATTCTTAAAATTCTTTCACTCATTAAAAGCTTCTCTATCCCTTAATAACGAATTTTTTTTTTTTTACTGAAAATAATTGCACAAAGGGTAGACCTATCGTGTGAGCCACGGACTGCGACTTAAGAAGGGGTAGGGATTATAGAAAGGAGATGATTGTGGACCCGCTTTTTGAAAAGTCATAGTTTTCTGAAAAAACTGATTTTGGAAGCTTGTTCCATTTCGTAGCAGCCTTGTAAAAGAAGGATTCTTGATGAAGATTGGTCAATCTTGAGAGTAAATGGGTGAGACTGATCAGCGTGCCGAGTTCTTCGGCCGAATGTGGCCAGTGGTGGTAAAAGAGATTTTATTTCTCTGGAGTATCTGCCATGGAAATATCTGTAGAGTAATGTCTGGTCTGCAACTCTTCTTCTATGTTCTAGAGGGTAAAGGGTATCTGTAAAAGTTGAGCTGTTTATCAACTGAATGGCCCTTTTCTTAATAGAATCTAGAAGACGAAGAAAATGCCTTGGTGCTTAACCCCAAATGTGCGAGCAATACTCCTGTAGAGTAGAGGTCGGATTTTTGAATTGAAGAAGTATATTTTAGACATAACACCAAATAAGGGGTAAGATTGTCTCCTACCAAGAGACAATAACCCAAAAAACCATACTCAAGAGTTTTTTAGTGGGTAACGTTGAACGAGCGTTCAATGAGTCCCACACTATTCAGCGCGGAAACGCGCTCTTCTCAGAGCAGTCGAAGCCTGAGTGTCTATAAAAGATTTTCCTCTTGTAAAAAAAAAGAAGTATATTTTATTTTGATAATTTTTTTAATTAAGATTTGTCTACCTGTGCAAATTCAGGGTGGGCCAGCTGGTTTATTAAATACATAAATTATAAAATAGTCGTTTAACTTTTGGTGTTACGAGTATACGTATTTCTACACGCTCTCCTATAACGTATAAGTTTATTTAAAGGCGATTCGAAAGGTGCTTTTATCTTTTTTTTATTGCTTTAATATAGTCTTGTCGATAATATTTAAATACTGCCAACGATGTTAATTCGACTAATTTCTAAACAAAAAAACAGCCACCGTGACAGTTACATTAAACAACAGCAGGTTTTCAATACTTTTAATGTGTAATCGGTTACCACTACTAATTGGTATCAACGATTTAATTGAACGAGACAAGATATCGAATCAATAGAAATAAATAATTGAGGAAAAATTTACATGCAAAATAGAAAATGATGGATAATCACTTCCGCCGTTACAACTGATTGAGTAAATTATTTTTTGTTAAATAAGAATATCCTTTAACCGTTTAGTTAGAAATGTCACTACTCCACTTTCAAAAATAGTATTTACGTAACAAATAAAATTTTATTAAATAATATACGAGGTCCGATAATAATACCAAACCAACCTTTTGTGCTCCGAAAAAACCAAACGCCAGTCAATGTAATAAGTAAAGAACTATCTCAATAATAAGTCACACTCTTAAGGCCTTTCTTAAAATAATACGTGAAAGAATTTATAAAAAAATAGAAGAAAATATTGACATAAGTCAATTTGTTTTCAGAAAAAAGCCTTATTCTCTTTAAATGTCTTAATACAAAGATTTAAATAAGGATGTACATATCTGTTATATATATTTTGAAAAGGCATTTGATAGGGTCCGTCATGAAACACTGATTCAGATACTGCAGTTTCAAAATATCGATTATCAAGATATACGTATTATTCAAAAGTTATACTGGAACCAACAAGCTGAAATAGATATTGAAGAAGAGCTTAGTAAGAAAATGGAGTTAAAAAGAGGAGTAAGACATGGATCTGTTCTATCACCGTTGCTTTTTAATATATACAGTAAAACAATCTTTGATAAAGCCTTGTCGTTGGAAAAAGATGAAATAATAATAAACGAAAAGGTAATAAATAATAATAATAATTGCTGACGACACGATTATCCTTGCAAGTACAGCAAAAGAACTGCAAAGATTAGTGAACCGTACAAATAATCTCTGTGAAAATTACGGGTTCACAATAAACAATTAAAACTAAGTACATGGTATTTACAAAACAACGAAATATAGATACTGATACGACTTTTAGTTCTTCCGTGGGTTCGGCGATTAAAACTCTCGATCCAATAGCAAACAATGTTTATTTCAATACAATAACTTCTATTTTCATTAACCACTTAGATATTCACTTAGCAATTCAACTTTTACAACTCTATATAACTATTTACATTTAATAATTCGTAAACACATAAGCCCATACTGTTCCTCTTGTTATGATCGCTTCCCCTTTTATATTTCCATATCACAATTCTAGATCATTCTACCTGTTTCTCCATTATTCGACGCGGATTCGAGAGGTTGCGCGACTTTCCTATGCCCCGTCGGCGGCTTCAAAGGAAAGCGATCGAATGCGGACCCTCGACGCTGTAGATTTCTCGGTTGCTGACAGGACCGGATTTGTAACAATACTGACATAACACTTAAGGTAACACAGTTGGAGAAAGTAAAAACTACAGATACTTAGGGACTTGGATAACATACAACAATGATCAAATTAAAGAGACAAGAACCAAAATTGAGACGGCTAGGAATGTTTTTAACAGGATGAGAAAGATTCTCTGAAGCCGAGATCTTTCGATACAGCTAAGAATGAGAGCGCTAAGATGCAATGTATTCTCAACATTACTATATGGAATGGAAGGTTGGACACTCAAGCAATAACATATAAATAAATTACAATCTTTCGAAATGTGGTGTTATAGAAGAATGTTGAGAATATCATGGACTGAAAAAAGAACAAACATCGAGATAATGAGGAAAATGGGAAAGAATTGTGAACTGATGACAACTATAAAAACAAGAAAACTTCAATATTTGGGACATATAATGAGAGGGGAGAAATATGAGTTGCTACGAGTAATAATGCAGGAAATAATATAAGGAAAACGAAGTATTAGAAGAAGAATATCGTGGTTGAGAAATCTGAGGGAATAGTATTGATGTAGCTCAATAGAATTTTTTAGAGCAGCAGTAGACAGAGTAATGATAGCCAGGATGATATCTAACCTCCGATAGGAGATAGCACTTGAAAAAGAAGAAGATAATAAAGTTGGTACTACGACTGATACAATAAAGCTGCTTTATTTTCAAAAATAGTACATTCTAATTATGCTTTACTCTTCCTGTCTATTTACACTCTGTTACATACTGTTACGATTTGTGAGCCTGTCCCTATCGACAGTTGCCTGAAGGCGACAGCGCGTCGACCACAAAAAGGGGAAAAAATGCATAATTTATGGCCGCGGCGCGATTGAAAAAGATCCCAAAAGTTCTAGAAAGGCGAAACAATGTCGAAAATTCGCGCTACTTTTACTAATAATTTGAAGAAATATAAAAAGGCAGCGGTCGCGGAAGCTTTATGTTTGTAGTCAAGTTTTTGAAATAATTATAAAGCGTTATAAAAAGATTGTATACAGTTGTGAATATCTGAGTGATTTGTAAAGTAAAATTTATTGTGTAGAGATGTTAGAATAAAAATTGTTTGGTATTGTAGTAAGTGTTTAGAAGTATCGAACCCAAATAGTAAATTTCGTAACAATACGTTTCTCCCATTGTTCCTAAATATGGAGAAAGTTAGACTTTAAGTAACCACATCATTTGTATCTCATAAAAATTTCTCAACGGGGCATACAGTTCTCTCCGTAGGTACACCCGTGTCAACATTCGAGCGGTTTTTGCGAGAAATTTTATTATAACGCGCTGCTCGATTTTTTCATTCGGCATTTTTCGACACGAAGAGTAAAATGTTGGTAAAACGAGACAAGTCTTGTTCCACAGCTGATTTTTTAAAGATTAATATGACGAATCATTCGACATTTAAATTGTCATTATGTCTCTAATATAACGAATTTCGGAACTTTATTGTGAGAACTCGTATACAGTGTGTACATAAAGTAATGTAACTTGCTAATATTTCGATTTCTGTTAGGTTTACAAAAAAGAATTTCCAAATAATTTAGCCTATCTACACATGTCGATTAGAAGTGCACCGTTACTACAAAATAACTTATTAACATAAATTTTAAAATAGTACACCCTGTTTATATTTTTAGTTTTTAATATTCTTTTAAATTACAAATACAACCGTCAAGACCGCATAATTTTACCTTTAATAGTTCCAAAGTTACAGTGGTTTGAAACTAAAATTATAAAAAAAATTGTTTATGTCAAGTAGTAGGTTTTTCTAGCATTAATGTGTTTATTGTAATTAGTTGCTTTAAAAATTTAAGTATGTTTACCGAGCAAGAAGGAATAATGATTCTTTTGATGAGAGGTTACGGTGATCGAAAAAGAAATTATGATGAGGTAGCTCACTTATTTAATGATACATATCCAAATCGCTACCAAATGACCAAAACTGCAGTTTGGAGAATTGTGTAACTTTTTGAAGAAGTGGGTTTAACTAAAAATCGCCCTAAACTGGCCGACCAAAAACCGTAACTAATGATTAAAAAAATTCTTGGACGTTATGCAAAGTTTTGTAGAAAATCCTTTTACATTCGTTCGGAAAACTGCATTAGAACATGATATTACTGTGGGATCCGTCTGTAACATTATTAAGAAGAATTATCTGAAGATGATTATGACCTCAGAATGGAATTTTGTGAAACTATAATGCAAAAGGTAGATGCAGATCCTCATTTTACAAGTTAGGTGAAGCCACATTTATGTTAAATGGTACAGCTAATCGCCACAACTGTAGATACTAATCCTAGATATATGCGGAACCATAGAACACAAATGCCTTCGAAAGTTAATGGTTGGGCAGGTATTATCGGCACCACTGTTATTGGACCATTCTTTGTAGAAGGCAATTTGAACGGACCAAAGTATTTAGATTTGTTAAAAAATCAAATTGCAACAAGAAAAAAACATAAGATGGGAACATACATGTGAAAATATAGAACAGTATATAGGGGGCACGAGGAGCTCAGAATCTTGGCGAGTACTTAAAGCACTTAGAAGAAACAACAGAGAAAAAGTTCGAATATCATATATCAAAGAACAGGAGTGGGAACGATATTACAAAGATCTACTCACGGAGACTAGGCCCCAATTTATGAGAAATGAAGAAATATCAGCAGATGAAAACGAACAAATTACTCTAACATTACCGGAAGTCAAACGTGCTATAAAATCTATGAAGAACAGGAAATCTAGCGGTCCAGGAGGAATACCACCGGAATTAATTAAATACGGAACTGAGAAGTTGGGGCGAATGATACACGCAATGTTCCTCAGAGCACTAAATGGAGAAGAACTACCAGATGAATGGACGGAAGCCTACATAACGTCTATCCATAAGAAAGGAGAGAAAAAAAAAGTGCGAAAACTACAGGGGAATCAGCGTGATAGCTTCGATGGGCCGACTATTTGGAAAAGTCGTCAAACAAAAATTAGAAGAACAGATACAAGGAAAAGTTGATGAAGATCAGGCAGGATTTACGGCTGGAAGATCATGTATGGACCATATATATACAATTCAACAACTCATAGAGAAAAAAATGGCCAAGAACAGAGAGGTACATTTTGCATTTGTGGATATCCGAAAGGCCTATGATTCTGTCCCTCGGTCTAAAATCTGGGAAGCCATGTTAGAAATGGGTATAACGCAGAGAATTATCAAAACAGTCCAAAATATGTACAAAAAAAATACCGTATGGATTAAAGAGGGAAATAAACTATCAAATGCCTTCAAAACAACTAAGGGTCTCCTCCAAGGATGCTCAACATCACCCACACTATTCAAAATATTTCTACAACAGACACTAAGACCATGGAAGAGAAAATGTGCAGGAATGGGAATACCAATTAGAAATGATCATCTGTATACTCTAAGCTTTGCCGATGATCAAGTAATCATAGCTCAAGATGAGGAGGATTTAGGTTTTATGATGCGGAAACTAGAGGAGGAATATGGGAAAAATGGAGTGGAAATCAACCTCGAAAAGACCCAATATATGTCAACGGCACAAGACAGGATATATCACCTAGAAATAGATGATAACCGACAGATCTCAGGAACAGACAAATTTAAGTACCTAGGGTTTATAATATCAAAAAGTGGAACAACAGAGGAAGAAATAAAAAATAGACTAGGTCAAACTAGGGCATGTATTAATCAATTAAACCCAATATTATGGGATCGCCACATAACCAAGACTAATAAAACAAGAATATTCAATTCAATAGTTCGCAGCATAATGACTTACGGAGCTGAAATGTGGGTGATCAACAAAAAAAACAAAGGGAAGATTGTAGCCACAGAAATGGACTTTTGGAGAAGGAGTTGTGGAGTGAACAGATTAGATCGAATAAGAAATGAGGAGATCAGGAGAAGAATGGAGGTAAAAAAAGACATACTAGAACACATAGAGGAAAAGAAACTAACGTGGTACGGACATGTTAGAAGAACTCCGGAGGATCGCTGGATACACCGGGTAACTGAGTGGAGTCCATTAGGCAGACGAAAGAGAGGTCGACCAAGGCGATCATGGAGAGACGAAGTGGATGAGGCGATGGAATTAAGAAACCTGCAGGACGGAGACTGGCAGGACAAGGACAACTGGAGACAAGGGCTGAAAGCAGGAAGGCAGCGACAGCTGTAGATATCCTGGATTATATATATAAAAAATCAAATAATATCTGCAATAAAAAATGCAGTTGGTAATAACTTTAATGACATTTGCTTTTAGCAAGATAGTGTATTACCACACTTTAGTGTTGCTGTTCGAAATTACTTAAATGAAGTTTTCCAAGACAGGTGGATTGGAAGAAGGGGCACAATTGAGTGGCCAGTCAGATCTCCCGATTTATCGCTTTTACACAATTTTTTTTGGGGATATCTAAAAAACATTGTGTACAAGACAAAACCTGATAATCGGGATGAACTGAGTAATAGAATACTTGTCAAATAACAAACCAGCAATTGCGTAATACCGTATCAGCTTTTTATAATAGACTTGGATACTGTAAAGTAGAAGAAGTAAGATAATTTAAAAATATAATTAAATGAGATTAATAAGTTATTTGTTTATGTTAATTATTTTGGTAATGAAAACGTTTCCGTAAATTATTTTTCTCAATAACTGTAGAATAAATAAGGTTAGAATTATGCGGTCTTGAAGGTTGTATTTGTAATTTATTAGATTATGAAAAACTGAAAATATATACAAGGTTTTTAAAAAATTATGTCAATAAGTTATTTTGGAGTGAATGCTCCCTGTATACTTCTAATCGACTTATCCAGGTAAACCCAATAGAAATTAAAATTTAGAAAGTAACGTTACTTTATGTACATACTGTATATATTAAAAGCAGGATAATAATTATTGAAATACTTCTTTGAGTTAGTTTTGTTAATTTGTGTAGTCATCTTCAGATTTGCATAGAATTTTTCACATACGATTTTTAACCGATAAAAAAAAATTTATTTATTATATTGTTTCAACTTATTTAAATGACAAGGAAAAAGCTTTTTTGCTTTTCTTAAAGGTATAACTTCATAGCCAAATCGTAGATGAACTAATTATTTAAAAATATTTGGGTACCTTGTTAAGTAGCATTTTTTTGAAAAACGAAAACAACCTGATATATTTATTTGTAGCAAAGAAATCCAACGAAAACTAAAATAGCTACCATATCTTGACATTTTCTAAAGATGTATTGCATAAATTCGATCCGTAATAAATAAATACAACGAGGGAAGAAACTAACAATTATTTTCTTTTTGTTTCAAACGATTTCGGACTGAAATTCAAACCCAGCTGTCTAGTTCTCATCACCGTTCCCCGTTCGAAACAACTTTTACACATGGCATTCCTCTCGAAAATACAGGAGGAAATATGTCGGTCTCACGTCGAGTTTCGTCTCCGCCGCCATATAAAGCCAGCGGCGTTCGTTTAACGATGCACTGATGATGCTCAACGTTTTATCTGAAATCGTGTCGATGATAAGTTTCGAAGGGATTTGAAGACTATTTTACCGAGTAAATATTTTAAATCAAAGTTCACCGAATAACCGATTTATTTCTTTAATTTTCATATTTGGGACGTTGCTACCTTCTATAGCTAAAACCCCCATTATACCGCCTTTTTTCGTGCCTATTAACATGGATATTTATTGGGTAAATTTTTACAAATAACACCATGCCTTTTCTAATAATTGTATCAGAAAGAATTTTTAGAATTGCAAACATAAGAAAAATTGACGAAGCTAAAACTGTAATTTATTTCTTTTGTTTATTGATTAGTCAATATTCCACTCGTATTAAATTTTTCATTCTAACCTAGAAACAAAATCTACTATTCTATTATTCATCATGTATTGTATTAATTTTTTATTGCAACTCTACAGTGTTTTATTAAACTTTAGTTAGACTTAATATAAAGTATTGCTATTTTAAAAAGTAAACCAATCTAATGGGAAATTGTTTTTATAAAAATATATATCTTTTAAGTTTAAAATAATTTGGATAGTTAAGGTAACTATTTATTCCAGTTGAGGCAGTAAGTACTGCTTCATTAGAATTATTGCCAAAGAAATCAAGAGAAACGTACGAATATGCATATAAACGTTTTATGGACTAACGCAAGATTAAAAACACGAGTTCTTTCTCGGAAAATGTTGTAATGGCATACTTCCTAGACCTTTATTTAAAGATAAAATCTTAAATAAATATTTAAATATTGTGGTTCAATTATTCAATGTTGTAATCAACCCTTGCAATTAAACACAATGTAGATTTATCTACATATTAAAAACTTCGTTTCTTTATTGAATCGGCAAGCTCAAGGTTATAGGGCAAAGAAATATAAGATTTTAACGAAGGAAGAGATCGAAAAGTTTATCCAGGAAGCTCCAGATAAATTCTTTTTAATGATTAAGGTAATTTACAAGGTTTTAATTTCTATTTAGATAACACATTTATTCATGCTTTAGGTGGCTTTATTATTCGGTATTTCTGGGGCCTGTAGAATGGATGAGTTAGTCCAAATGACTACACGATGTAGAAGACCTAGAATCTTAGCTTTTACCTGATTCGAAGACCAACAAACTAAGATCATTTGTAGTTAATCAGATATACTTGAATCTTTATCGAAAGTATGTTTCGTTAAGACCAGAAAATATGACCATTGACCAATTTTTCTTTAAATATCAAAGCGGAAAGGGTTGTAGACAAGTAGTAGGAATATATCAATTTAAAAAAACGCCTAAAATAGTTACTGTTTATTTGAACTTGGAAAATTCGATACTGGTCACTGCTTTCGTTAGTCTTCTACAACAATATTGGTTGACTCTGGTGCCGACATAACTTGTTTAAAGAGGCATGGCGGATGGAAATCATCAAACGTTGCTGAAGGATATATCAAAGAATCTCTTAACAATAAGGTTGAGGTGGCAAATAAAATTTTCACAGTACAAAATATTCCACAAAATAACCTTACTACCTCGCATGTTGTCCAAAATGTTTCTCACAGTTCTAATAATGTTCCTCCAATTTTCAATAATCGTACTAACTGTCAAATAACTGTAAATATAACAAACTAATTTTAAAACATATTATGCAATGCGTTGAGCTTTATAAAATATAAATTAATTCCTTATAAACAACGTGCTTTCAATCATTTATGTAGAACACTTACAACTATAAGGAAATATCATTTCCTTACAGTTGGGAAATCTTGACTTTTTCTTTAAGAAATTTTGTCTGGAATGTCAAAATTTCCTAGCGATTTGCGGAAAAGTTGAATTTTTTTGCAGTCAGCTCAGCGCAATAATGGCATTTTTTTGTACGTTGAAAAAAAATATTTTACGTATTTATTTTGATAATAATAACACCAAGACGTTTATTGCATTTAAATTAAATTATTAATTTATATATAAATGCTTACAGTACTTTGATTAACATTTATTATTTATTGGTTGTAAATATCGTATTGGTGGAATTATTTGAACACCCATATCTTTAACAGCTCGATAAATATCCTAAGAATAATTTCTCTGTACTAAAATATTAATTTTTAAAATCTGAAACATTGAAAAGTGCGCATTGTATTTTTATTGATCCTGTTTATCTTCATAAGCAGGTTGCATTGAAAGAATAAAGGAAATAAAAAATAGATTTAAATTCTAAAAAATGTTTTTGTGACCGTGTAACTTTAAATCGCGAAAAAGAATAATAAATAAAAGATTTCTCGCTGATTCGATTCGAAATGAAAGTTTCATCGTAAAAATATCGTTCGAGGCACACAAACACAAAAACATTGTTTTCACCCTCCGATTCGCAGTGTTTGTCCTCTGGAAAATGACAAAAGGGCATTTCCCCTTCCCTCTAAAATAAGCTTCCGTTCCGTCCATGAGTTCGTCTCCAGCGCCATATATAATGCGTCATACTTGCCTGTCTATCTGTTTCCAAAGCCTTAGAACGCCCGCTAGCTACTAAATCAATACCCCGCCATGCCTCTCCCGTTTCACCTCCCTTCGCAGGCCGAAATATCGGGACTGATCTTCGCAACCACATTTGGAAAATTGAAAATTTATGCTGCACTTTTTCGACGATTTCTTTTTTTCGATTATCACGGAAGGGTTTTATATGGAAATATTTGATTTTTCTTTGAAAACCTTATGCTTTTTAATGTCAGCTGTGGGGTCATTTCAATTTATTCTTGTAAAAAGTGAGTGTTATTTTTAACAAGCTATACAATTCATTGTTTTGTTGTGTACTAGAGGTGACCCGTGCGAATACATCGCACCGATAGCGGTCGGTTACGTAATATAATAAATAAATGTAAATATTTATTAATTTTATATATTTTAATTTACAAAATAGTAACGAAATCAGTCTTATATTAACATTATTATCCTAGATGGTACCCGCGACTTGGTCTGCGTAAGATTAGTACATCGTGTAGCTCATTTTCTTCTCCAAGTAATTCATCCATCTATATTTATACCAAAATTGAGTACCCATTCGTGTGCTTACATAACTCGTACTACGCATCCGTTTATAACTTACACACTTATATATTAATGATGCCTTTATCCCATTTATATAATAAACAACTAAAATGTATTTTTTTTAAATAAAATAATAAACACTTGACACTGACAAAGAAACTTAAAACTGACAGGTGTCAATTTTATTTAGTTTGTTGCCAGTTTGAAATTGACTAATGCCAGTTAGAAATTTATGTAGCTAATATTATTTTAACTAATGTCATTTTGATTCTGATTGCAGTCAACATCCATACATATATTATATTCACAAACTTTCGCGTTTATAATAGTAGTAGATTCACACAATATCTTAATCAATTATAGCATTTGTTTTATTCTGATGAATAAGCTACATTATTGTAAAGTTTTATTAAAATCCATTCTGAAGTTTTTGCGTGAAAGAGTAACAAACATCCATACATACATACATACTTACAAACTTTCACGTTTGTAATAGTAGTAGGAAGTAGGATTTCTTATTTAGGAGTAGGTAGTAGTTATTGAATTATTATTTACAAAAATAACCAGATTATAGTTACAATAATATTATATACATACATTTATGTTTGTTGTTGGTTTAAATATAATGTCTAAAATGTTTTTAGTTAGTACTCTAATATAACATTTTGAAAATATGGTAACTGCTCGAGAATGAATTACTTCTAATTTAAGAAGACAAGATTTCCTTTTTATTATGTATTTCCTATTTAGGGGTAGGTTATAGTTATTAAATTAAATTTTATTAAAATAACTTTTATGTTTTCAGTGTTTGTTGTTGGTTTGAATTTGATGTCAAAAATTTACCCTAATTTAAAATTTTTACAAACCCTAGCAGCTTGGAAATGAATTATTCCTTTAGGGAGACAAAATGTCCTTAAAAAACTGAACACCTGTTAAATGTTATACATTAATCGTTTTTACTACAGCACGGTGGTAATATTTGATAATGATATAGAGACAGACAATGCAACAAAGTTACACTATTTATTGCACAAATCGCTGCTTAATTTATTGATAGTAAACTTATAATTTAAAAATCAACAAAACTAACTTCCTAACAAGTATTGTAGTAGCCTGCGCAATTACTGTACTTAAATTCAATAGATTCCATCAATAGAGATCTTAAAGCAATCGTCGAGTGGGGAACCAACAATCTTGTTCAGTTCAACGCCCAAAAAACACAAAGTGCCACGTTTTCCAAGAAAGTGAATTCCTCAAATTATCTCATCACAATGTCCGGAAATACCCTTGAACCAAGTCCCTCCATCTCGATTTTGGGATTCACGGTGTCCAATAATATGTCTTGGAATGACCATGCTGCTAACATCGCAAAGTCGGTAAGCCAGAGGCTAGGTTTTTTGTGGGAAGCCAAAAAGTTTTTTACTCCTGATCAACTGTTGACGACGTACAAGGCTCAAATCCGACCTCTACTGGAGTATTGCTCGCATATTTGGGGTTCAGCACCAAGGTATTCTCTTCGTCTTCTAGATTCCATTCAGAAAAGAGCCATTCGCTTGATAAACAGCTCAACTCTCACAGATACCCTTCACCCTCTAGAACATAGAAGAAGAGTTGCAGACCAGTAATTGCTCTATAGATATTTCCATGGCAGATGCTCCAGAGAAATAAAAACTCTTGTACCACCATTGGCCACATTCGGCCGAAGAACTCGGCACGCTGATCAGTCTCACACATTTACTCTCAAGATTGACACTACAAGGACCAATCTTCATCAAGAATCCTTCTTTTACAGTGCTGCTACGGAATGGAATAAGCTTCCAAAATCAGTTTTTTCAGAGAACTATGACCTGCAACTTTTTAAAAAGCGTGTCCACAATCATTTCCTTTCTAAAATCCCTTCCCCTTCTAATAGTCGCAGTGCGGGCCGTCCGCAGCCCACACGATAGGTCTACCCTTTTTCCGACTATTTTAATAAAAAAAAAATAATAGAAAAAGAACACACCACTTTTTGTTTACACAGTTTACACAGTTTATTTTGGTATAAACTTTAAATTTGGCTATTTTAGGTTATTTCCAAGTTTTTCTATATTTTTGCTATACATTTTGTAAAAAAAGATGGACTGTGGTTTAAAGTCAAAATAAACTTGTTTTTATTTATCAAAAGAAATACTTTAATTTAGTTGAAAATTTATACCTCAGAATAGAATGTCTTTAGATTATTTTCATTTGTGTATAAAAAATGAGTGAACAGTTATTTGTTTTTGCGAATTATTACAAAGATGTTTGATTTAAGTGACTAAATTTTTTGGGCAAGATATTTTGAAGCAACTATTTTAATTTTTTATCGAGTCTTAAACCAACCCTGGCTTAAAAATGATAATAAAAAACGCACAACTATCACGATAGAAACGAACAGCTGGTGCAGGTCGCACAACAGATTTATAAAGTGAAGATGATTCTTAAAAAAAATTTATTTGAGCATCTAAAGAGATAAAAGAGAGCTCTATAACTAGAATGAGGAATGCGATAGAAAAATGTACACGGACTTAAATTTTGCAAAGTGGGGTAGAAATTAATAAAACGGAGTCGCTGTTATTCAACAATAAAATTGTTAAATTAAGAGAACTTAATAGGTTACCATTTTAAAAATTATTTTGTTTGTTAATTCTCAAATTTTCTCATATTATGAAAGATTACACCAAAGATAATCAACCAACCCTATCCTGGTTTAAATCCGACCCTGGAATGTTTAAAACTAGTTTTCATTTGGGGTTACCAGAGCACAATGCTGGGATCAGAGAAGGGACATAATGCTAAATATAACACAGAGAGTCCATTCTTCCTTTTATAAGGGTATAATGCTCATCTTGGCGGATTTTGTAGTCAAAGTTTAAACGAAAATGGTGGAGAAACCCATTCCGGTTATATCAATACCTAAAGTTGAGTTGTTTAATGTTGGATACTGATTAGATTTTGTCGGATGGAGGATGGAATTTTTTTAAACGAAAGTTTTGAAAATAATGCAAACGCTTATATATTTTATTGTAAATTAAATTACGTTGAGGATTTTATTTTGAAATTAATTAATAATGTTCACGCACAATAAAGAATTTTGCATTACCCAAAAACCTTAATAGCGTCAAAATGTTACGCAGGAAGTTGTCTAAAATAAAACTAATCTAAACAGCAAATAATAATGCCTTTAAATACATAATTTGTAAAAAACATTAAGTCTCACATTTCATTTCTTCTATTGTAAAAATTTGTGAGATACATGTATTACCAAGTTGGTTAATTTATTCAGTCCTACTTAAAGGTCCTTCTGTCTTAAGTTATTACGTAATTAGCTAACGTAACAAAATCTTATAGTGACCATATCAATATTAAAAATCTTTTATGTATTAAATAAAATGATTGACTTGGCCATCGCATGAAAACAAAATGTATATTACTAATAATACATTATATTAAATTAGATTGATTAGTGCGGTTGCTAAGTTAATCTAATTATTTAAAACAAAATATTTTTAATATTTATATGGTCACTATAAGATGTTGTTAGGTTAGCTAATTACGTAATAACTTAAGACAGAAGGACCCTTAAGTAGGACTGAATAAATTAACCGACTTGGTATTAAATGGATCTCACAACTTTTTACGGTAGAAGAACTGAGTTGCAAGACTTGGTGTTTTTTACAAGTTATGTTTTTGATGGCATCTTATTTCTGTTTGTAGATAGTCCCACTTTTTTTCTTGTTTTATACATATACTGGTACACTGATTCATTCATTGCAAATGTAACTTTGTAGTCCTATATATTTATATGGGATTACAAAGTTATTTATGCAGTTGGTGTATCTAAAAAACTGGACCGAAATTGCAAAATATTTTAGTTTTTCCTTGATTTATACACCAAACACTAATCGTATTCTAAATTTGAAACTTCTATGTCTGCTAGAATTGCCTTGGAGTTTTGATGATAGGTCAGTCAGTGAGTGACAAAATTAAGAAATTTTGACTAATTATAATTCTTAAACTACTGGTTTAAATTAAATGAAATTTAAAAATTTTTGTGTTTATACAATGCCTGCTTGGTTACTGAAAATTCAGGCTTCTAGTTTTATCCACAACAAAGTTATAGGGGGTCGAAAATGGTCTAAACGGCTTCGAGAAAAGGATGGTACGGCCGTGCAGATTTTTTGCTCGCCTTGGCTCGACAAAATAAATACAACGATTTCCTGGATCTTAGATTTTTGTATTTGTTATTATGTCAATTCCTTAATAAGAAAGTAGTGAATCACTGACGCACATATTTATATAATCTTACACTTACGAATATTTTCCATACCAAATTTTAACACCTGTGTGCCATTAGGGTCGTCAGTTGTATCTGTCGATCCAACCGATGGCATATTCTCATTGAAATTTTTAGGTTAGGTTAGCATAAATTAATAGGAGTGCGTGATTCATAATCCCTGTCTCGATTTTTGATTAATTTTCAGATGCAGAGTGATATTTTTCTAAACATAGATAACAGGGGTCACTGATGGTGATTAATATGCTAATAGTTTATCGCAGCAGCAGCAGCAGATAATATTACTCTGTGTGTGTCGCTTTCTATTTATCAGACACATTGATAATAGCAAACACTCCAAGGCCTACAGGGAAAAAAATAATTATTATTAAAAGTACCTAGCGTGGTTTCAAAAAATAAATATTAATTGCAAAATAGTCTAATATTTAAAACTACAATCCATTTTTAAGCTATACTGGCTTTACAAAAAAACTTTAAATAAAATAATTTTGTTTCAGATACACTAAGAGAAATTTAAATACAAACAATTATTAATAACTATATATTTAAATGTTTTTTTACAATTTTTAATTATTTCAATAAAATAATAATTAAAAAAGCATTATCTACAATTTTGTAATGCAAATTTTTAAAATTTTATTTTTATTTTAAACTACACATATGAAAATAATCTAAGGATATTAGGTATCATGTGAGTGGGGCTTGGTCGTCCCTCCACCGCGACCCTTAAGGATATTAATTTATATTTAAATATTATTCAGTTGGTTCATTAAATATAATCCATATTGAGCGTCTGATTGTTATACTTTAACAAAAAAATAAAGGTTTAACGAAAGTGCCCAGCACTTTTCTGCAAGAGGCTTAAGTTACTGGAAGAGGCCTTCCTAAAGCTCTTTGATCTCAGAAACTTGGCCCCCAGGAAACTGATAAACTTTGCTCGAAGTCTCGGAATCCCGGGCCTCATTATGCCGCAGCCATTAAAGAAAATTTCGTACTGATGTATTATAATGCACAACCACATGTTTGGCTTTTTTAATAATATTATTAAATTATTGTGGCCTGCGTAATTGCCGGACTTATATTCAATAGAACATGTACGGCTTTGCAAAGAGGATGAATAATTAGCTTTACCTCAACAAGAAATGGAAATAACTTGATTCTATCTATGCAAAGTATTTAATTTTTAATTTTCATGGTTAAAAATATATTTTTATTTAAAACTAGCGAACCCGGCAGACGTTGTCCTATCCAAACGATAGCTTGCCTGCTTTGGCAATATCACTATCAAACTTACCGACCCCGAAAACTATAAACTCGACACTTACATCGTCATTTTTTAAATATTTTATATTCCATCCCCTTTCGTAGGGGTGCTTACAATATTGGAGATATTACAATCAAATTCAGCGACCTTAAAAACTACGACTCACTCAAAAACTCATAAATTCGATACTACTATCAGCCGTTTTTGGTAGTTTTTAAATTCCATCCCCTAACAAAATTGGGAATGTTACCATCAAACTTATCCACCACCAAAACAATGAATTTCTCCGAAGACTATAAATTCGACACTTCAGCCATTTTTAATAGTTTTTATATTTTATCCCCTTTCCACCCCTTTCGTAGGGGTGTTAACACAAACATTTTTTTTACTAAAACCATCCCTGGTATGTATAAAGCAACTGAATATTTCATGCCAATCGGTCCAGCTGTTTGTAAGTACTTGAAGGACATATTATGAATCTTTTGTACGGGAATATATAAAAATTTTGTTTTAAGATTTTTTCAGGCAATTTTTTAAATTTTTCTCTCCGTAAGTACCATCCTCGTACTTCAAAGAATATTATAAAAAATTCTACATTTACATCGTCGTTTTTAAAAGATTTTATATTAAATCCTCTTTTCACCCCTTTCGTAGGAGATATCACAATCAAACTCAGCGACCTTGAAAACTACGACTTCGTCACTAATATTGGCGTTTTAAATATTTTTTTATATTTTATCCCCTACCCACCCATTCCGTAGGGGTGCTAACAAAATTAGGAATGTATCTATCAAATTTAGCCACCCAAAAACCTATGAATTCAATACTAATATTAGCCGTTTTTGATAGTTTTTATATTTCATCATCTAATAACCCCCTTTCGCAGGGGTGCTAACCAAATAAGGAATGTAACTATTAAATTTAACCACCCCAAAACCCATGAATTCGACACTAACATCAGCCGTATTTAATAGCTTTTAAATTCCATCCCCTTCTCACCCCTATCGTAGGGGTGCTAACAAAATTGGGAATGTTACCATCAAACTTAGCCACCACAAAAACAATGAATTTGACACTAATATCGGCGTTTTTAATAGTTTTTATATTTCATACTTCTCCCACCCCTTTTGTATCGATGCTTACATAACTGGGAATGTAACTATCAAACTTAGAGTTCCCAAAGACCATGAATTCGACACTAATATCAGCCGTTTTTGATAGTTTTTACATTCCATCCCCTTCTCATACCCCATCGTAGGGGTGCTAACAACACTAAAACCACCCCTGGTATGTATAAAACAACCTCTGAAAATTTCATCCGAATCGGTCCAGCCGGTCCAGTTTTTGAAGTACATACATACAAAAAAATGTTGTTTTTAGACTTTTTTAGGCAATTTTTTAAATTTTTCTCTTCGTAAGAATCATCCTCGTACTTCAAAGAATATTATAAAAAAGAATTAGCGAAATCTGTTCAGCTGCTCTCGAGATTTGCGCTTAGCAACACATTCAGCGATTCATTTTTATATTATAGATAAGTGAGGTGTAAATAAACTTTGTCAAAATGATCTTTTTCGAATTTATCAACAGTACAACCTTAATCTTGTTGTCAATTTTTGGTTTAGATTTAGAATAGAATATATTTCCATGGGTGCATTTAAAAAAATTGTAAATAATTTATTTTAGTAAGAGAAAATAACAATACCGAAGACTATGTCTAATTTAGACAAATAAATGTATGAGTTGTAGAAGCATTTAGAGTTCTAATTGGTATTTCAATACAAGGGAACGAAAACATTCGTTGTGACATATCTTTTGATCAAACAAATACGTCGCTTGCTAAAATTCGGAATTTTATTATATTCGCCTCCTCTGATTTACTTCCATCATGAAAATCCGGCGTTGTAGCGTCCACACTTGGGTGAATATGCACAAAAGGATA
The DNA here is from genome assembly GCA_950111635.1 of Agelastica alni. Taxonomy (NCBI): domain Eukaryota; kingdom Metazoa; phylum Arthropoda; class Insecta; order Coleoptera; family Chrysomelidae; genus Agelastica; species Agelastica alni. The sequence goes on along the minus strand of OX467712.1, from coordinate 45,438,246 downwards.
TTCAAGGATATTCATCAGTTGAGTTCCTCTCTTTTGACCTTCCTGTCACTACATCGTCTTACCCTAAAATGCACAATTCCCACCCTCCTTAACAAATAATTCATTCTTCCCGAAAAGCCATTTTGTTGCCACCCGATAGTGTTAGATGTAACGAAATATTAATAATATTATTGCATTTTTGTTTAATTAAAAATTATTTTTAACAAATATAAAAAGTAAGGTAAAAAATGTTGTCGATAAAAAAGTTTACATTATATTTAACAAAACAGGGTAGAGTAGTTCAAACGTTAAAAAAAACACAAAAATTGGAAATTGATTACGTACTCTTATTGGTTTTTTTAATATTTTTAATGGCGGTATGACTAACGATGATTCAGAGAAAACGATCCTGTCTGTCTAAAATTCCGTTTTGTCGGAAAATGGCAGCCTCCGTAAATAAATCAACACGGTAATATACCAAATAGAATTATTCATCATCCAACAAAATCAATTATCAATACTATGTAGACGCTAAATATAAATGATGTCTCTAAATACGCTTCTGTCCACAACCCATAAATATTCTCCCTCGATAAATTTTCACTTGTTTTCCTATAGGACAAAGTTAATTTGCTAGATATTGTTTGAACGTTGAATGCCAGTTTTTAGACCAAGCAAGCGTTGTTTAAAAAAACGCGCTTCAAAAACAATACACGAGGGGGTTTGCTGATTGAAAAATTAAATTGTTGATTATTATAAACACTGTTAAATACAAATAAAAATATAAGAATTATAAATGTTTTTCACGGCGGTTAAAATTTGCTAATATCGTCTATTTTAACCTGCGTGCATTAAAATCAATGCACATTTTTTATATCACGTTTATCAGAAAAATGCTTAAGGCTACAATGTCAATTTTTTTAAAGAAACATTATGTTTAAAAAAAGCAATTTAAACTTAAAAAAATTATTTGACAAAACACATGGAGCATTAAGGCACGTATTCATATTCCGTTCAAAGGCAATGCAAATTTGCATTATATCTGTACTCGACTATGAATACGAGCATTGTTTTGCATGCTAAGAAGCATGCGCTCGTCCTAATCTTTCCTAATAATGGTTATAAAAAACCTTGCATTTTCCTCTTTTTTACTAGGAATATCTACATGTCCTTTGCACATGAATTTTTAATGCATTGACAAAACTAAAAGGTACTTGCGAAGATCTCTATCCAGACCAGTACTATCTTATACAACGTCTAACAGAGTTATTAAAAAAAGATACTTGATCAATACACGAATGAGTAGTATTTTTATTATTGTAGAAGGTTTGTTTTTTATTCCAGATCATTTCTAAAGCGCTGTAAATTGTTGACTAGCAACAACTATTCCACAAGCGATGAAGATATACGTACATATAGTCACGCCTTTTTCCCGCAGGGGTAGAGTTCTTTAACACATCTTTTGTTTCTTCTACTTTCATCAGTGCTCTAATAAATGCTCGTCGGTTGTTGGTACTCTTTCTTACCATTAGGTATCATGTGAGTGGGGCGTAGATCGCCCTCCACTGCCACCTTCAGTAGGTCTATTGTGGCTCACCCTAGAGGTTACAGTTCACCGCACAACCCAGCCCTTCTCTTAAACTTCATGGTTGTACGGGGTAAGACTTTCTTGAAATCATAGGTTCTAGTTTGGTATAGCCAAATATGTTGAACCTTATTCTTCTCTGGCAGGAGCACGAACATAGTATATGTTCAGCAATTTCGTCTTCCACGCAGCTAAACCGACAGTCCGTTTGTTGTTTCAGACTTATCCTTCCGAGGTGGTTCCGAAATAATTGTTTTTGCGGCACTGGTAGTTCTTATCCTTATTCCAAACAATGTCGACCTGATCGAGATATTCGCCGAGGTCGACCTCTACCGACTTGCCCATTCGTCAATCTTCCTTCATCCATTCTCTTTACGTGTCCAAACCATCTAATTCTTTTATCTTACCCTATGACGAATATATATCTTTTTAAGGCTGAACATAATTTTTAAACCATATTGCCAAACACAATATTTTTAACTAAACTAGGGAAGAGAAGCACTTACTAAAATCTATAGATGGTAGTAAGTAAATGCTACTTTTAAAACACATGGGGGTTAAAGTGTTAATAACAAATTAAAAATCAGACGCCTCTAATTTTTTTTAATTTTGGTATCTATTACAGCACTTGCTGTAAGGTGGTTGTAGTTTAATCAAAGCGTTTTAAACATATTTAAATATGTAGCGAATCAATAAGGAATCCTTAAAGAATATATATATTTGACATGAAACTTAAATTGGGATTGCATAATTTTTCATGGATTCTGGTTTTATTTTAAACAAATAACTATAGCTTCTTAAATGTTTCCTGGTCTATTACTAGATACTATTCGAATGTCGAAATAGCAGTTTTATTTTATTGATATGCGATATTCATACTGCACTTATATTTCATTTACTAAGCAGTGAAGAGTTGTGTCATTTCAATATTGTTTTGGTGTCAGCAGCAGTTTTATTTTTAATATTTATTTGAATACGTATCGCGTCAATTAATTTAAATTTATGTTTTTCGATAGAAAAATATTTTAAAATTTTTTATATTATGAATTAAAGCTAGGTTTTCAGTTTGGAATAATTTTTCTGTGATTCATATCGGGCTTGACAGGTGCGAAAATTTCTCAACAACTGCGTTATTCGTTTGCATGTTTTTAAATATTTACAAAAAAAATGACTATATTTAAATTAAATACTTAAAAAGGGACAATCCCTAATAAATAAATAAATATAATATATATTTGTTTATTTAAATTTAACAATTTAATAGTGTATTATTAATTTTTTTATATAATTCCATTATTCCTTTAAACAAATTAATTATAATAACACAAAAATTTAACCCTTACTTGTAAACAATTAAATCTGCATTAATTAACTTTGTTAACATTACGTTCTCTTGCCCGTCTCAAGGAATAAAAAAAAATCTTCAGATAAAATCTAGAAAATCGTCGACGACCATCAACCAACTCAGTATATTAGGAGCTAAAGAGTCTGTAAATACATGGCTCCCTTAGAATCAACTAGGTGTACACTAGGTGCAATACAAACAAACGTTTCAGAAACTAATGGGTCCAGAATGTTGATGGGGTACGGCATATTTGTCAACCATAAAACAGACATGAAATTTACTTAATCCAATCAATTAGTTAGATAAATAAGCAATTTTTCTTTGGCCTAATTGAATACGTTTAAAGTCTAAGTTCTTACTCGCTAGTCTGCCATTTTTCTGCTATTATAACTATCATAAATATGTAGCACCAATACCGCTGTGCAGCCAACACACCCTTACTTTTTTTTAAGAATAGGGAAAAATCACGTAACGCGAGATGGCGCTGTTAATGACAAAATGTCGGATCGAGGTGTGAGCAACAAATATGTTATTTGATCACTCGTAAAACTAAAGTTTTTATTATAGGGAATTTAAGTTATCTCAGAGATTTGAGTTGATTTTTTGTGTTAAACTATTGGATTAAAGATGGATTTAAGGTTTGTTTTCGAAGTTTTTCAGCTCTGTTATCCCTGGAATTCTTGTTGCAATGCCTATGAAAGTCAAAATATCAATTTCGGAAGTTTGTTGTTCACACCTCGAGAAGTTTATAAGATAAATAATAGATGTCACCCACTCCGTGATTTTTTCCTATGGGTTATATTGGGCCAGACATGACATGACTCACACCATGCAAACATCAGGCTGCATCCTGATTGGGTAAGTGTTTAATACAATCAACCTATCATACATTTTTATTATAGACGTCAACGATATGTCGCTCTTGCGGTAGTACCAGTGTGCAACAACATCTTAATCCTTTATTCTGAAACAAGCTGAATGATGGTTTTACTGGCACAATCCCCAGAGTAGTATATCATATGTCTAAACCGGTTTTAATATCTAGTTATATATTCTAGAAGCACTTACATTTTTTCAAATTTTAATAAGCTTCTTTTTAATGTGGACTCATCAGAGGAGACTATAATTTAGGCTCATACCCAGATATTTTGCAGAGCTAGTGCAGAAAATGTCGGCATCGTTTATTCTGACTGTTAAATGTTATACTTTTCGTTGTCAAAGTTTACTTCAACTAATTTGGTATCATTCATCTCTTAGACCAGTTAATATTTCGGTTAATTGAAGTTTGGAGCATTTTCGTAGGTAATTCCTATTGCCATAAATGCAGTTTCGTCAGCGAAAAGAACATTTGTGTCATCTTCAAGCTCAGGAATGTTTCTTGTATATATAACGGGTAGAGAATTGGACCTAGGACTTGTGGCAACTCTGACTTAATTTCTTTTATTTCAGAATACACATATCCTTGTTTATTTCGGAAATATCTCTCTGCTAGTTCAGTTCCAAATAGCCTAAAATGGATGGTGCTAGATTAAAATTATTTTATGTTTATAAAATTCAAAACTGATTACTCTAGGATCTTCTTCAATTAAACTAAATTTTATAGTGTCATCCTTATCTTAAGATTAGTTTAGGGTCACAATATACAACTAGAACATACGCTTTTTTATATTAAAATTTTGTACAGGTATTGCGCTAATTATTTTCTTAGTTTTACTAACCAACAACTTCAAATTTTTGGTAGTTAAAAGGACTATAAAAAGTTAAATAACATGAAATTCATAACACTAATTGTTTAATATTGATAGACGTGCTCTTATGAGTTAGTTTTACACATTTTGCAATCTATGCAAGCAAGATATTTTCCAAACGCGTTAATTGATTACAGAAAAACAAAGAATTATCAATAATAAAAGTATTTAAAGCCCTGTTTATACTATCGAGTATGTTAACAGCAAGTAAATTCCCTAAAAAATAAATTTTATTCGCGAACCACGATAATCATAATTGATAGTTCTTACTTTCTTACTTTTTTAAATACAAAAAAGGGCTGCTTAACCGTGGTATTAAAACCAAACTCCGATTACGACTATGAATAATCAAGAAACGTTTGAAATATGGTGTTACAGGCGTTTGTTAAAAACAGACAGACAGAGTCACAAACGTCGAGGTGTTGAGAAGACTACAGAAAGATAGATAATTAGTTCCAACAGTCCAGCGCTGTAAACCGGCTTATTTTGGCCACGTCATGCGGAGTACGAAGTATGATTTAATACAGTCAATCATTGAAGAAGAATTGTAGGTAGACGAGGCGCTAGAAGAAAGCAAAAATCTTGGCTGAGAACTAATGGTAAATTGGTCGATTCGGCAAGATGTCAAATTGTATACGCCAATATTGCAGCTAACATCCAGTAATGTCAACAATGTAATCTCCATCATCCAGTAGTGGATAGGAAGCAGAAGAAGTGACAGAAAGACTTCATGGATCGACTAAATTAACAATTCCCAAGTATTCGTTCCAATTTCTTTTATTCTGTTTTTAATAACAAGTAGATTCTCCAACGATTGTATAGACGCATATAGAAGTAGAGTGCATTGAAAAATAAAAGATTAGTAGAATTAGGATTTGGGTTAGTTTAGTCAAGAGTCGACAAGATTTAAGTTTGTTTTATTTAATTTTGGTTTTTTAAAAAAGTTTGTACAAAAATCAGTAGGTTCGACACAATTAGTTTGTTTACAAACAGATGTACATACGATGACTTGTAGAAGAGTTTGGTATTATTTAACGTAGTAATAAATTCGACATTAAATTTAATGTGGAACCCACGAATTCGACATGAAAACACAATTTTTTTGAAAGAGTTGTCTCTCCTACTTTTTTGTAGACCTTTATTGAAGTCGTAACTTATTACAAGTAGAAACCTTTCGAGTCTCCTGGTAATTAGTCTTAGTGGATACACACGTTCCTGTATCTTCGATATCTGATTGTGTAAATGACGCATTAACATTTATCTGCATACGTGATCGGAGTAATCGACGAACGTGGAACATGCAAGCGCCTCCTGCCCAATAAATTTATATATTTCAGTGGTTTTATATTTTTGATCGATGTCGCGATGAAGGGCTATTTCATTACTGAAGGAAATTATTACAGCAGCTGAAAATGAAATAACCAATTTTCTTAAAGTGATAAACAATTATGTGGTAAATATTAAAACGTTTACTCGATTATTAATTTGTTAATGACATAGAATAAAAATTAATCAGGTTATGGGATACCTACTTCAAATCGTGCGAAGGGGGTAGGTAGAGTTCTTTCTACTTGGCACGATTCTAACACTCTACTTTCGCTTCTTCTAATTTCATCAGCGCTTTCATACATGCTGGTCGGATGCTGGTACTCTTCTTCAAAACAATATCAATCTTATCGAGATAAATGTTCGCCGAGGTCGACCTCTACCGACTTGCCCATTCGCACTCGTCTTATAAATATGTTGCGTCAATCTTCTTTCATCCATCCTCTCTACGTGTCCAAACCATTTAAGCCGGTGGTTTCTAAACTTTTGGGGTAACGGAACACTCACCAAATCCATTCTACCCACATCAAATGTTTACAAATGAAATTTAAATAGGAACAAAAACTTTTATTAGAAACAATTTAATAGTAAAACACTTTTATTATTGATTGCTTTAAAGTTCGGTATTGGGGTTTTATTATGATTTTTGCTTTGTGATGATAAATGCCAAAAAAAAATAATTTTCAAAACCCTAGTGACTTTTTACGAAACCCACTTTAGGAATCGCTGATCTAAGCATTCCTTTATCTATCTTTGTTATCACAAACTCTTTCACACCACAGCGTTTCCTTATCTCACTAATCCTCACTTTATTCATCTAAGTCACTCCTGCTATACTTCTCAGACTATCTATCTTCGCAGCATTAATTATATGTTCATGCTTTTTTTGCCAAGCCCAACATTCACTACCATGCATAAGTATAGTGTCCAGCACTTCTCTATGTTTTTAATCGCTGAAGAGCATCATTTTTAATAAAATTAAACAAATGTACTTTTATGGATAAATAAATGGGAAACTTCAACATGTGTATTAGTAAAATGATACTATAATAAAAACGCTCCTGATAGTGTTTCAAGTTTTTTTTTACTAATAAAACAATTTACGAATTTTAAATTATTTTTAAAACATTTATAAACAATAATTACAATGCATGCAAGCAAATTTTAAAATAAATGGGGATTATGGTTACAAAGATAGATAAAGGAATGCTTAGATGGTTTGGACACGTAGAAAGGATGAATGAAGGAAGAATGACGAAACAAATTTATAAGGCGAGTTTGAATGGACAAGTCGGTAGAGGTCGACCTCGGAGAACATATCTTGATCAGATCAACATTGTTTAAGAAAGGCCAGGTCAAGAGTACCAACACCCGACGAGCATGTATGAGAGCACTGATGAAAGTAGAGGAAGCAAAAGATGTGTGTAAGAACCGTAGCGGAAGTGGAAGGAAGTGGTCTCTGCCTACCCCTATGGGAAAAAGGCGTGACTATATGTAAGTATGTATGTTATGTGCCAACTTTAATTTACTGGACCACCAATGTAGTTTTTCGTCAAATTCATATGTTTGAAGAAAAAAAAATTGTTCATGCGCACAATTTTCCATCGATTATTTATTTAATTTTGAAACGCATTACAGTTGGTTTTTGAATACATCCTAAGTTGATTTCTGAATGTATCTCAAGTTGATTTTAGTGTACGTGATATCTTTGCCGGGGTTATCCCCGTCGCACCAAGAAAAACTTCTATTTGGTCTCGCTATCCTAGACATTAAAACTAAAACTGCCTATGGGACAAACTTTAAAGAGCTATTAGATTCCTACGCCGTGTAAAGCTGTAGCAAAATTGAACAGAAACAAATGCTGGAACCTAAGGATTGAAGAAATGTGTAATATTTGGCTTGTCTGTTATCTTTACTGGTTGTATGTTTCCCATATTTAATTTTATGCCACAAAAAACAGAAAGTTATTAGTTAATAGGTTATAAAGAGTGCACATTTATTGAAGGGTTCTCCCGGTCACAAAAAATGCCAACCCAGTATATAATTCTTTATTTTTTTTAATTTATCTTAATAGCTGGATGAAAGGGGACTATCATGTATATGCTCCGGTTTGGAAAAATCGTAGACCCATCGCTGTTTTCTTTTAAAAAGCGAAATTTAAACTGTAAGTGCGTCCACTTAAATAAGATATTGTGAGTATTGCTATCATTCATTTTATTGATGGATTTTTTGTGTTGTCCTCCAATACTCAGTTATTTATTGGTTAATATTTTCCCTACTTTTCGGCAATCATAGCCTTTCTCCTTACGAGTTTATCATCTGAATTCCCCAAGGTTCATACATCTCTCTCACTCTGCAATCCAGCCATTACTTTCCGTAGAAAATTGCCATGTAATCGAATTTCAGTAATGAAATGGAGAAGAACAAGGATAATGAGTCATTATTAGATATAACGGAGATGACAGATGAATGATAAATATTTATAAATCATTATCGTTTAAAGGTACAGATAGATTTTATTACCTTAAATATTTGCTTTAGCTCTGAATTATTGTAAAATGTTTTATCAAATATCCTTTTAACTTAATTGGTAAATTTTTTTGTATTAAGGGATTTATTATTATTTTCATGAATTATATTTCAATTTAAAAAAATTTTATACTTCCTTATTCGTAATTTAATTTTAATTTTAAGTTACATACGTTTTTAAATAATAAATATACAACATAAATAAACGGGAGATTCTTGTTATCCTTAAAATAATATAAATATATAAATGTAGGTATTAAAACTAGTGTTGTTTATCCAAAAGATACAATAACCGATATTAATAACAAATAACAAAAAAATAATTGATATTACCAATTACGAAGTTTACATATTAAACGTTGTTTTTAATTATCATAAGTCCTTTTAGACAATGTGTACATGTTTGGTATATATTATTAGCAACAACTGGAGAATTTTAAGGAATGTTTTTTTCTTTTTAATTATTTAAAACACGTTAAATATTTACATTTAATTATATATAGGCACCATAAGTACAGTTGTCGGGTAAAAAATAAAAAGTAAAAAATAAATATTTTTTACTTTTCTTATCGAGATATAGATAGTGAGAAAAAAAAGAAAAGACGCCTTTATTATCTTTCCGACGCACCTTAATTTTAATACTGCAACTGTTATAGGTACCTACCTGCTGACACTAAAATGAAAAATCAAAATAATTTTAACTAACAGATTTTCAGAATAATATTAAGACTGTTAAACAATTTATAAAATTTTAATTGCCAATCTTTAAAATATATACATATATACAACTATGACTTTTACAAATTGAAAAATATATACCTAACCATAAATTGTTAAAATTTAAAGTGAAAATGTCTGTCGCTACATGATGTACCTAATAAAATTAAACAAAAGTAGTAATTTACAGGACAATTTAATCAGAGACAATAACACCGTCATAACAGATATAAAGGAGAAATTACAAAGATGGAAACATTATATCCAGCATCTATTTAAGGATGACAGACCTGAACAACAAGGTTTTAAAGCGGCGAGTACTGGTCCAAATATCTTAAAAAAGGAAATCATACAGGCCATCCGTCAGTCAAAAAACGGTAAAGCTGCCGGCCCTGACTATATCTATGTTGATATTCTTATACTAGCAGAGGATAGTGTCGCCAAGATTCTCACTGATTTGTTCAACATCACATACATCTCAGGAAGAATACCAAAGGACTGGTTTAAATCCACATTTATCACGCGCTGCCAAAAAAAGCTAATGCCAAACACTGCTCAGATTATCATACTGTATCATACTGTTTAATATCTACTCTGAATCTATTTTGTCCGAAACTCTGTCTAAAAACAAAAAAGGAATTTACGTAAATGGTGTACCAGTAAATAACATTCGCTACGCTGATGATACAATATTATTGAGCAGTTCTTCTGAGTACCTGCAATAGTTACTAACAAGAATTAACTAGGCTAGTAATGCCACACTAAATTTAAAGAAGACCAAATTTATGATAGTCAGCAAGCAAAATATTGGAAATGTACAATTGTCAGTTGGCCAAGAAATAAAAAAAGAATTGATCACTATGACCATATATTTTGTTTTGTTGACATTGAGTTTCAAGCCAAATTGGGTACAGGTGTCGGTGATCTTATTCATTAGACTTTGTAGATCTTCTTCGTTGTTTGTTACAATCTTATACTATTAACTCCATTTATATTGATTCCTTCACTGGCATCGTCAAGAGCTTCAATGAATATTTCTTCCGAATAGAGACTGAAAAGCATGGGAGACAGAATGTCACACTCCTCTTTTGATATTGCTTCCTCAGATAATTGATGCTCCAGTCATATTTAAGCTGTCTGGTGCCAGTACAAATTGGCAATCTGTCGAATATCTTTGCCATCTATTCCAGTCATCATTAAAATTATGCAAGTATGCAAGATATCAAATTATTTCTCTTCTTAAAATGTGTTCATTCTTAACATAATGGCTTTGAAAATAAAATAAATATTCAACGAATTAAAAAACCCAACATAAACAAAAAATAAGCTAATTTGAACTCTACAGGTGGTTTATGGTTCAAATAAACCACCTTGTGCCAAACAATGAAAAACCACACCAACAAGGTGGTTTATTTTAACCTTTAGATTTGTAATGTTTTTTGTTAGAGTTAAAATTTTTAGTTTATAATGTATTTTAATTCGTACAAGATTTATTTTATTTTTAAAGCCGTTGTGGTAAAAATGATTATATTTTTAGAAAAGAATTTTTTTGATCTCTTGCATATGTCGAAGTCTCTTTCCTAATAAGTCAGACGTATATATACACCGTCGCTAACAGGTTCATACTTTGTTCTACAAATGTTTTCTATATCTGTATATAGATTAAACTTTTGTAGGTATATTGTTTTTTTAAAGGTAATACAATAGTTTTACCATTAATATCATTAAATTTAATATCTCATTGTGTACGATTAACTATATATTCAAATAATCTTTTAAAGAAAATAGTTTAACTCGTTTGTTCTTGATTAAACAGATGCCATTTGTCAAGAATATCTGAAACCTCAAATTCGTTGCAAGTCAGGTTTTAAAGAAATTATAATCGATTCTTTAAAGTGTTTGGTACCATAATAATAATATTTTGTTTATCAAAAAATAAAATACATATGAGGACAAAATAAAAATTTTCCGGTTTATAATTATTTTAAAAAATTAATAAAAAAATAAAAAAAAAATTAGAAAGAAACATATAATTTCAAAGCGTAATTTCCCGATTAAATGCCCATTATACAGAAACTGGAGGTGTACCTGAAACACAGGATGCACAAATCTACAAACCCATAATGAAGATCGTTTTTTGCAATTAGCAACAAGAAAAAACCCTTGAGTTATAAATGCAGCTGTTGGAAACACATGGAATACAAGTTTGAAAAGGTACAGTAATGGTTTCGTGCGCAATCAGCATTGGAGGTAGGACCGACATTGTTTTGCTGCAAACATTTTTAAATGCCAATAGGTACATTCATAAAATACTTGACCTAACTTGTACCTAACCATATGCCGCAGCCATTAAAAAAACTTCGGATTTATGCCTGATAATACACGACCACATGTTGGGGCAACAGTAGCAAGCTTTCTTAAAGATAATATATATATATATATATATATATATATATATATATATATAAAATCTTAAAATATTGCCATGTCCTGCGCAATTACTGGACTTACTTCTAATAGAACAGTTTTGGGACATGCTTTAAGAAAAAGGTGGCAGAAATTTTTAGAACCAATATTTAATTGAGGTTTGATAGAGAGTAAGAATAGCAGATTTAGAGAGAGATTTAGTGAGATTTACGGACTCTCTCTTAATATCAAAAAAACCAAGTATTTGAAAATATGTTAGAACAATAACACAAATGAAATCTTAATGATTGGAGGTCAACAGATTGAAAAAGTAAAAAGATATAATTACTAAGGAACGTTTATTACTGAAAAGAATGACTATACCGCAGAAATAAAAACCAGAATTGAAAAGACTCGTACCAACTTTATAAAAATGAAAAAAGTACTATGTAGCAGAGATTTGGCAAAATGTTATGTACTCAGTGTGCTCTACTATGGTGGAGAATCATGGACGGTAAATGCAGATGCAAAGAGACGGCTTTCAAAATGTGGATTTATGGAAAAATCTTAAAAATTTCGTAGGTAGATCGAATTAGTAACAACTGAGAAGAATCGGTACACAAAAAGAAGTTGAACGTACAATTAAGGAGAGAAAGCTACAGTATTTGGGACACATAATGCGCGGCGAAAGGTACAGCCTCTTACAACTAATAATGCAAGGGAAAATAAAAGTCAGAAGAAGCAGGAAGAAGACGAAATTCATGGCTAAAAAATATGAGAGAATGGTTTGGTTGCAGCTCCAAACAACTTTTTAGAGCAACTGCCTTAAAAGTTGCGATAGCGATGATGATTGCCAACCTCCGCCGCGGAGATGGCACTTTGTCAAAATAATCTTGTTTTAATTTATTAACTGCAAAATCTTAAGTAAGTTATACATTTCCTGCTCAAATAAGAATATCCTTGGATTATTTCATGTGTGTATTTCTAACGTTTTGTTTTTTGTGTTAAAACTAACTTTTAAGTTTTGATTAGTCTGATTGTTAAAAAGAATCAGCAAATAATATCAGATCGGAACATGATTTTATTCTGTAATCAGGAAGGTAATTCCGGTACCAGAGGGTATCTCCCACCCATGACAGGGGCGGCTCGGCACCTATTTTCGAATAACTGCTGTTAGACACGAAACAGTCGCTTAAATCAGTAACGTAGGTATCAACCGGTTTTCCATAAGGATAATTCGCTTGGACGAAATAACAAAAATAAAAATATTCCTTTTTGATATCCAGAATAAAACAAAATAACAGTAATACTTAAATATCAGCTTTTAAGGTTTGCTTTTCCGAAATCTCTGATGCCTCCAATTATAAGTAGGGGTTTTCAGTAAAGAATTATTGAACTAAAAATAAAAATTGAAGTAATTTAGGATAAAAAGATAAAAAAGGTTTTAATTTTATACATACAAACATACCTACATATAGTTACGCCTTTTTCCCGTAGGGGTGGGCAGAGACTACTTCCTTCCACTACGGTTCTTACACACATCTTTCGCTATTTCCACTTTCGTCGGTGCTTTCATACATGCGCGACCTGATGTTTCTTTAAAACAACGTCGATCTGGTCGAGATATGTTCGCCAAGGTGGACGTTTACCGACTTGCCCATCCAATTTTTTTATGTTAAATTATACATTTTTTTGTTATTTTAGTTGACGAATTCTTTCCTTTATTTTTATTTCTATATATTCTTTATCCATTTTTTTACGATTTTACCTTTCCCTATCTTTGTTTCTTATATTTATTGTTCAACATATTCTTTTTGTTTTTACCATAGTTTTCATTCCTGTTAACAGTGATGTTTTTTTATTTTCTTGTATTGGTAATATTTTTTAATATATCTTTTTGTCATTACTTTAGTTTTTCAAATTTCTTTCATTTTAGCTGTTTAAAAATTTCTTTTTTTTTTTGGTCTTTGGATTAAAATTCAAATACTGTTTATTAAAATTATACCATCATCATCATATCTGGCTTTACAACGCCTGATGGGTTTTCGCCGACTTCACCACACATTTTCATCTTTCTCTGTCCAGCATAATTTCCAGTCCATCTTGTAAGTTTATGGCTCTTAGGTCTTTTGCGATGTTGTCTCTCCATCTAAGCCGAGATCGACCTATCGGACGTTTTCCTTGTGGAGCCGTTTCCCACATAAGCTTTACCAATCTTTCATCTGGCATTCTTCTCACGTGACCCACCCACTGTAGTCTCTTGTCCTTTAACCTCATTTAGTATGTTACCACCCGCATACAGTTCTTTAAGTTCTTGATTGGTTTGTATACGGTATATTTCTGTTGTTTCTTTACTAGTTGTACCAAATATTCTCCTCAGCACTCGTCTTTCGAATATCTTGAGTCGATCTTCGTTTGCAGCGGTTAGTGTCCAGGACTCGCAACCATATATTACTGTAGGTTTTATGATGGTACTGTATATGTGTAGTTTGTTTTTTCTGGTAAGTTCCCTTGATTTCATTAAACCCTGTAGAGCAAGAAGGCATCTGTTTATGGCTTGTATCCTGTTATTTATTTTCTCTGTTTTTTATTTATTTTATTATTTATTGGCTACTTTATAAACCTGCGCTAATACAAAATATTTTATATTTTGTTGTTATCCTTAAATATAAATAATATAGTGAGTGTCTAAATAAATGGGCAAAACTGTTTTATAAAAGCCGTTTAAAAAACACCTAAAATATCTAAAACAATATTAAATTTTAATTATATAGATATGCCAGAAAATATCTATCATAGTGGCGCCAATGGAATAACATTTTACTCCCGGAAAATTACGGTCTGCGAAACTTCAAGTTATTCCGTGAGATGTAATTTTAGAACGAAATTGTTTGACATGCGATTATTACGAATTTCAATTTAATGAAAGTGAATTTTGTTTTGTTTAACATGTCAGTACGTGTCTGTATAAATTATCCCTCGAAAATTGACAAAAGCGAGGGGAGAAATATAGTCAATTTATTCAAAATTGGAAATCTTGCATTGCGGTTAATCTAATCATCTTTTTACTACGGTCCATTTCCGGTAGTAAAATACTTGATCGTGATTAAACAATATTAAATATCCAGCTTGGGTTTAATTTTTAAAGTTTTTTTTGTAAAATTATATCACAATTAATTGAAGAATGCTAGTATCCAATACTTTAGTATAATTGTTAATTTATGCAAGGATTTGCCAGTGGAAAGAATGAAAAAATACCATGTTTTTTTGTTATTATTATTATTATTAAAATTATTATAAATAACGATTTTAAATTGTTTTTAACAAATTATAATTGTCATTAACAATATTCTGTTTATGTCAACCGTATTCTTTAAAACTTTTTCTGATTATTTCATATTCGGGAGCTATTTTCAATTGTTTATGACAATTGATTTTTTTTAATTATTATAATCAATAATAATTTGTTAGTAACAATATTAAATTATTATAAACAATGCTTGATTATAACTAACAATAATTTTTCACTATTATAGCGTCTTCAATGCTATTCTCTCAATACTGACAAGTTTAAAATTCTCAAATTCCTATTTTTATTTTCTAAAACTATCTCTTTTTATGAAATATTGTCATCACATCAAAAAAACTTAAAATTCTGTATTAAAAATAGTATAATTTATAAATTGCAAAATTCAGGTAGTTTACCATTTTTTTCAGTTTTTTGATTCTCCATAAAAAACAGCTTGACCGATTTTGCTGAAAATCTAATCAGTTCTAAGTTGCGTAAATATGCGTCGAATGCAGTTGGTCAAAGTCGATATAATTTTTTGTTCTCAAGATAATCGAGACGAAAAATAATTTCGAACGCACATACGAACATACGCACATACGTACATACACACACAGACGTCCACTAAAAAACTACTGTATTCGACTCTAGGGACCCTGAAATGAGGAGATATGTCAAAATTCGGGATTCGCAAAATCGGACCCATCACTATAACTTCCCACTGGGCAGTTAAAAAAATGATACATGTGGTAACGGTATCACTAGATTTGCATTAGTTTCCATAAAATTGTAGTTCAAAGTCATTTTCCAATATAAAATAGCGAATGTATTGTATTACTAACTGTAAATATCATTAATAAATAACACAGAGAGTATGGACCTACGTATATGTGAGCATATTTGACCCTACCTTTCAAACAAGAACCGATCCAATTAAAAAATTACTGTCAATGCCTAACACAAAAAATTTTGCAATTAGATTGACTACATCAAACGTTTTTGAAAAGCGAGCACCCATAAATAGAGTCAACTTATTGCTTTTTCTTCACACTGTTTAAAATAAAATGTTGATAAATCCAAATTTGTGCTGGTAGTTTTTTTTGAAGTGAGGCCATGTTGATTTTCATTATGTTTCTGGTGTCATAAGTAAGTTTTGCTTACTCACAGGATGATAAATCTAATTATCGTCTTTATACAATGATTTTTTTGTAATATGATTTGGTTGTCTGAAAGGTATTATAGTGTTTTAGTATCGTGTGTTTTGTAAACATATTTCCACATTTTTTTTATAATGTAATACTATAGCGGAACTTTCTATCTTTAAAAAATATTTTCATCAATAGTCTATTCTCCGGCTATTCCAAAGACCACAAGGACTAACCGCTAAATGGTTATTTAGATCGTAATACTCACTTTTAGGTAAAGGTTTTTCTTTTTTTTTATGATCCGTTTTGACAAACTAATACTCAAATCCATTTAAATAAAGTCACGAAACTGCTTTGTATTTTTGTGTGATCCTAACAATAAGAGTCAATTAATCTTGGTGTTTAGTAATTATAAACATGAAAATTTCATTTTATTCTATGAACAAAAAGATAGTAAAGCTTTTGTTGTACAATAAACTTAAAAAACACTAAAAATGTACCTACCAACAGTGGGATAATAATTTTTAATTTTCACTTGAAGTGGACGTGTTTACAAACATTATTTATTTGCAAATGATTAAGACGTGGTTGCATTTGTTGCATTTATTTATCGCTGAATAAAATTCAAGTTGGCATTAATTTGTACTATTCGCAAGATAACTTGCATTGTACTGTTTATTAAAATAATGTAAACAAATACGATTTACGAATCGGGAGAGTAGATACAGCAATAAATTGTGCTGATCTACGTTATTTACATAAGATGATGTATTGGCATTACCTTTTGGTTTATAAAGAGGTAATTACCTTTGGACAAACAATAAATATAAAAGGAACCGGTTCCGAAGCAAGATTCCTATTCTCGATATATGTTAATCATTCTGTGATACAATAAATTAAAAACGTGATGTAAGGTGGTACGAGAAGAAAAATATTAGGGAAGTTTTATGCCACCGTTACGTTCACGATCAGGAACGGACTGACGACAAATCCGGTCAAAATGATTGTAACCAAATTTTTAAAAATTGTTTGAACGGAATGAGTAGAATGCCATAAAAAAAGGCTTGACGAATTTGTAGCCATTGAACATAATTTCGAAAAAATGGACAATTCTGTTTCTGGTCCAGTCACTTAAAAATAATTTTTATATTAATAAATAAAAAAAATTGGCAGTCATTGGGAGTGCCGACAGAAGTGAACACTTAACCCAATAAACAATTTTCGTAATGAAGTTATATAACTATTCTATAACCATTTTTGAAAAGCCTATAGTGATGGTTACCAATGTATTTGTAACAAAGGTATATAAAGGTTGTCAGAACCTCTTCCATATAACTATTGTTGGAAATCAGTACTTTCAAGTGTACAATTCCTCTTTGATAAATTCCTTGATTTTTAAAACTACTGAAAAACGTACACTCATTATCCCACCAGAATATTCCGATCACCCTCTTATCACGTAAAAACTATTAATCAGCTAGAAACAAAAGGGTAGTGTGCAATTTTAAAAATCAGCTATAAGATCACGTGAAAAAGACGGTTACGCTTTGACCAATAAAAACGCTAAATTCAGCGCGAGAAACGAAGCCACGTTTACCGGGTTTCCGGCCTCTCGCCCTTTTGCCCATTTTATCCGCCGGCCAAAGAACATCTCGTCGCAAGAGCACAGCACTCCGCTCTCTTCCGTTCGAACCTCCTAGCAATATACAACGCTCGCCGCCAAGAGCACCTCTTTCAAACACCACTTGGTAAAAAGTACACCAATATAATCAGATAAAATCAATTAATCTTATAGTCAACAGCCAGTGAAAATTTTCTGAAGCTACAGGAGGCTTGAAACTGTAAGCTTCATCTATAAATTATACAATGTATTCTCGATGATAAGTGTGTTGTTTTATTTACTGTGATAACGAAATTCACGGCGATAAAAGACAGTGAACCCTTCGACCTAGAGCAGGTAAGAACCCATCGAACCAGCTAACTGACTATTGAAGGAATCTAACACCTACGTTGAGGAAGACGTCGTCAATAGCAAGAGTGAGTCGAAGCCTCAGAGGCTCAGGTAAAGCCACCCATACCTCAGCGCAATTCTCTAGCTGCCACGCTTCTACTCGCCGCAGCTTCTCGTCGTCGTCGTCGGCGCGCTTAACTGATGTTATATAATTATGTACTAATGTTCTGATCACCCTAATAAAAACTTGGGAGACAGTAGTGTTTGCTAAGTTATGAAAGTATAAACGAAAAATATATCTATAGCTCATATCTTTTTTGTGTTGTATGCAAAGTAAACTGATATATGGGTAATAAATATGTTGAGAAATTGGAAGAAAATTAAATATAGCACTTTTTTTGTTGCAAAGTTACAACTGTTGAAGGAAAGTGTTCATGAAGATCAGGAATACAGCAGAAACAAACGATTGATAGACACCATTTCACAAGGAGGAAATATTGGAACATGCAAAAAATTAACAGACGAACTTAAGGTTACATAGCACAACTTCTAGTACAGTTTGTTACTAATTTATGTAGGTAATGGGTTTTTAGAGGTTGTCAAGTTTTATTTCATCACTATAAGCTACACTAGATACCACTAGATGACTTGTCAACCTAGAGGTATACAATACCACTAATCGAAGGTATATCCTATTACTTTAGGATAGATTAGGTTATATAGAGTGGTATAAGGCTTTCTAATAATTAGAACGTTACTTATGCTGATTCCGCCATGATTAATTGACCAAATATATCAGTCGTTTCCATAAACTCATAATTATTAATTGATATTTAATTTATTTTCCGTAAAAAACCATAAATGAATGATAACTTGTTGAATAAAAGCGATATGTAAATGATCTTTGATGCTCAAAATGATATATATAAATTCGGATTAAAACGTTCTTCGACGTCTTCCGATCTCCAGTCTTCATTGATCCCTATCCATCCATAAATCCTGTTCTAGGCCTTTCTCTCGGACTTGATTATCGATACCCTCTCTCCAGCTTTTTCTGGGTCACCCTCTTTTTTTTCTTCCTTGGGGTGTCTAGTTTAAGATTTAAGGTAATCTGTCCTCGTTCATCCTCTGAACGTGTCCATACCATTCGAGTTGTGCAACTTGAATGTCCTCTACTATTGTATGTTTGACCCCCATAATTTCTTGAATCATTTAATTTCTGATTCATTCCAATCTTGACTTTCCCGCAGCGCGTCTCCAGAAGTTCATTTCGGTTGCCCTTAACGCATTTTCCGAGCGCTGTTTCAGTTGCCTTACCTCACTGCCGTATGTGGTTATGCTTTTAATAATACTGTTGTAGATCCGATGCTTGTTGGCCTTCGATATATTTTTGTCCCACAGTACACTATTCAACAGGCTAATGGCTCTGCATCCCTGGGTTATTCGGTCCCTTATTGCTTTATCAGTACTTCCGTCTACTGTAATATACATTCCCAGATACTTATATTTGCTGGTATGCTTTATTCTTTGCTGTGTGTCTTCAAGGACTAGGTCTTGTTGTATCCCGCCTATGCACACATATTCGGTTCTATTTAAATTAATTTCAAGACCCCATTTGGCAGATTCTTCCATTAGCTTTCGGGTAATATACTCTAGGTCTTCGTAGTCCTGGGCTAAAACCAATTGGTCGTCGGCAAAACACATAGTGTATAAAGTTGTGTTATTTAGTGGGATACCCATATCTTTGCACTTTCGTTTTCACGGTTTTAGAGCTTGTTCCAGGTAGATTTTAAATAGCGTCGGTGAAAGACAACATCCCTGCTTCAGGCCCTTGTTCACTCTAAACCCTTTTGAAACCGTTTTTTCTATTTTAATTTTGGCTGCGTTGTCCCTATACAGATTTTTATGGCTTTAATTAAGTTGACATTAATATTGGTCCTTTCTAGTGCTCCCCATAGTTTGCTTTGGGGGATATTATCATAGGCCATTTTTAGATCTATATATAGTAGGTGAACTGATATTTTCTTTTCTATGGTCTGGGTGAGAGAAAAAATATGATCCACTGTAGACCTTCCCGCTCTGCTCGAAATGATAATTGTGTTAAAAAAAAAAATATGCATTCCATAAAATCTAAACTGTATTTTTATAATTACTGTGAATTTTGAAGGCCCCTGTATTTTTTCGAAGTTAATATTATATATTGTTAATATTTGCGGTAAAAGAAACTATCCACTTCAATTTTGTGCCATACTAATTATACACTCTTAAAAAGATTAACGTGATATATCAAACAAATAGCAACTTCTGTTCTCTGTTCATCATGTGAAAGGGTGATAATTTTGTAATGAAAAAATAGCATAAATAAACGTGTTCAAGAGAGAGAGAGAGAGAGAGAAAGAGAGAAACGTTTAACCTATTCAGGATATGACAGGATTGACAAGTGGTAGGAAGAAGTAGCAGAACTTGGTAACAGAAATATTACCGAGACAGTTTTAGGCAAGTGTTATAAAGTCTTCCGAAACACATATAGCACTATATTACGTTACTGAAGGTGTTCAGCTGCGATTATTTAGTTATATAGCTGTTTCCAGAACGTTTCTGTTCCTTATGGTAACAAAACTATTACATACACAAAAATGTTTATTGTGAAAACTACTCATAAATTAATAGCAGTTTTTTTGGATTTAATTTTTGTATTAATAATAAATAATCTAATGAAAGTGGGCTCTAAGCTCGAGGCCACTTTTTAATAGATAGATACAGGAGGAAGAAGCTACGAGGATACAATTATTTTAATATTATTTTTGATAGCTGACAACCGCTGTCACCTTCTATATCGAAAATACCTATCTGTCGGTGACGCTGAAATCAGCCCTTTTTCTGTTGATCATTCTCATCATTTAATAAACTTTATATTTATCTGTTCCTTCTAAGCCTCTTCCTTTTTATCGTATTTTTGCTGATCTCCCATCTCGCTTATTGTAAGGTTTATATATTTTACACTTAATTTTATTTTATTTTATTCGCTCATACGAAGTGACAGGTAGGGTTGGAACTTTTAATAGATGTTAAGGTAACTAGATTTATAATGATTGCTACTCTAAAATATACAAAGAGAGATAATATATCAATAATAAGTGTCTGCGTATGCCAAAAAAAAGGTAAGCTCACTTAAACTTTAAAAAACTTTATAATTTCAATTTTGCAAACATTTAAAGACCAACAACATGCATTTATATAGTTAATAATACGTCTTAATATTTAAAATCTCATTATTATCAAAATATTTTTAAAATTGTCAAAAATGTTAACTTGACTTATTTAGTGTAAAAGTACTGTTTGTTGTTAATGTTTTATGCAGCAAAATAAAGAAGAATATAAGCACTACTTTAAACAAAAAAAACCAAAACTATTACGTATTTATTAAACAAGTATGATAAATAAAATATTCTATTTTATAACGTGTAATGTTAATTTTGAGTTTAAGTGGCAGTGGTACAGACCTGCTTATTCGAAGAGATTTTTTTGGATATGCATGGCTTGGAAAAACATAGTTAATAGCCAGATGTTAACTAGAAATATTAGATTCGTTTTTAAAAAATATTATCCGTTAATATGACATGATATTACAGTTAAGAAATTTTTCAAAATGCACATTATAAAAGTCATCTTCGGTTTTCAACAGAATATTCTTTATTAGTTACTATAATTCATATTAATACATCCACATTATTTTTAAATAATTTACAGAGTGGATTATTTAAATGAAGTAAATTCATCAGGTATTTAAATTATTGTTCATATTAATAAAAATCCCGAAACACGTTAATTTTAGACTATAAAATGACATCATGCAATGAAAACGGGTACATGTAATTTGGTTCCCAGAGTGAGAAGGGTCAGAAAAAATGTGTAATTCGGTTTCCGATATTTTTGGTTTACCTGATTTTAATGTGTTATTTGGTTCCCGACATTTTACCTGGTGTCTAAGTGTAATTTGGTGCCCGGAAAGAAAAATTATTTTACCAGCATTCGTTTATTTGAGGCATTAAAAGTAAAAAAATTATCCTAACCAAACCTAACGGCCTAACCTAACACCAACAGTACCTTTATTGAATGTGACTGGGCAAAGCACGATTCAAAAACACAATTTACTGTCACAGAAGCAATACAATGCACCATATCAATTTTTTATACTAAAAATGTCGGG
The DNA here is from genome assembly GCA_950111635.1 of Agelastica alni. Taxonomy (NCBI): domain Eukaryota; kingdom Metazoa; phylum Arthropoda; class Insecta; order Coleoptera; family Chrysomelidae; genus Agelastica; species Agelastica alni. Next base: position 45,416,016 of record OX467712.1, on the reverse strand, counting down.
AACCAAATTACCTGTACCTGGGAACCAAACTACCAGCACCCAATAAAAACATTTCATCTCTTCATGAGCCTTAAGTGACAGTTATAACCCTCAAATTTTTAAATTGGAGAAAGGACAATCATTTAAAAGGTTTCTTTATTTCTGTTATTGTTTTTAATTTATTGTAAAAATTAAGATTAAAAAAATAAAATTATTTTATTAACAAAATTCGCTACAATACATTAAAAACTTAATAAATAATAATGCTTAGTTTTTGGTAATATTAAAAAAAACACGAACGTTAATATGAGAGAAGATCAAAGTGATCGCCTCGAACGACTTGGCAATCTTACATTAAAGAAAACTATCTTTTAACGTTATTCAGCATCTGTAGTGTGACCTCAAATCAGCTATATCTATATGTTTAGTTTTCATACATCACTACAAGAAAAAGTTTAATAGGTTAAGATCAGGTGATCGTACTGGCCATTCTATCGATCCTCGCCTGTAGCGAATTTCGTCATTCCGATGATTTTATTTTTTTTAATGTTAAATTTGGCAATAAATTTGATAATTTTAACATTTTTAACAAGACAATGAAGAGAGGGTTTAAATAATGTATCACAAGAAAAATTTGGGGGTTTTAACTGTCCCTCGAAGGGGGTTTAACTTGAGGACGAAATTGTTTCCTTGCAGGATTTCATTCATAATAATCTCAAATTGATGTTTTTCAGGATTTTTATAAATATACTCGTACACAATAACTGAAATAATAAATTTACTTCATTTGGCTGTTTTACACTGTACAACAGCACTGAATTAAATATATAAAAATAAAGTATTTGTATTGTTTGTTTCTAATTAATTACATTACATTTTTGCGGTTGGGCCATTGGTACAGGCACCTATGACACCTAGATCTTTGATTCTTTGTGAATACCGATGTGTCGTCAGGGCATCAGTATTCCAGTCCGCTGGTTTTAGCAAACCGCAGGATTTCTGTTGGCCCTGTCTCATTTAGATCACCTATATCCATTATCATGCAGCCCCAGGTTTGGTACCTCTACACCGCTAGCATCCGTCAGCAACACAGAATGTGTATGCTGCTCTCTTCCTCTTCGCCGCATGGTCGGCAGTTTTTCTCATCCGCCAGCTTAAGTTTAAAGCGCCCTTGGTGCGACGTGGCCATGAGCAGGCCAAGCGTGCTGATTAGCCTACTCCGGTTTATCGTCCAGAGTGCGTCTGCCCTCTTCTGGAGAGGTTTTTTTATCAACTGTCTTGATGTCCTGCAGCCAGTATTTGGATTCCACTAAGCAATATGTTCTTGCTTAAGGATAAGTTTCAACTCCTGTTTCGCTTCGGCAACTGGCATTCCGACCAACTGGCCTCTTGGTTCCACCAGGGTCTCATTTCTTGCCAGTTCATCGGCTACCTCGTTGCCATTTATCTCTGTGTGCCAGGAACCCATGTAAAAGTGACCTTATTTGCGGTAGCTAACTCTGTGAGGGCATGCATGCATGCACCGATGATGTTGTGGTGCAACTCACGAGGACCCCAATGGCTGCGCGACTGTCAGTGAGAATATCAATCTCACTGTTAGTTACTCTGTACGTGGTACACTTAAGTATGGCATAGACCTCGGCTTGGAATACCGAGACGTATTCCCACAGGAGAATGCTTTCCCTGTGGTTGCAGGATGCTCCAAACACACCTGCCCCGTAGCATCCCTGGTACCCTGATCCGTCAGTGTACCATTGTTTTACTCCTGGGCTGGTCAATGGTGTTTTCTTCAACCAGTTTCTCTGGTTGGTGTTTTTGTTTTGTAGTTCTTTCCTATTAATGTTTTTTTCGGAATCTCGTCCGATTTTATTTTGAAGGGGTGTTTGCGAAGGGCCTCGATCTTGGTGTGAACAATCCCGTTACTCCTCCACGCACCCTTACACTTTAATCTGTATGCAGTGTTCCTGGCCCGATCTTTGATCAGGAGATCCAAAGGTGGTATGTTGAGGGCTATTTGTAGTCACTCTGTGGGGGCGGTGGTCATTGCCCCCGTTGCAGCCCTCAAGAATTTTCCTCTGGTTTCCCTTCAATGCGAATAAATCTTTCGCCTTATAATCAATTAAATAAAAGATAAAAATTTAACCTTTCACTGTGCAAAAGTAAAATTTATACCATTTTATCAATTTGTAAATAACTGAATCTGAGGATTATACAATTTTTCAATTCAATATAAAATATGTAGAATAACTTTCTTCAAAAAATTTTTTTTTTATTTATATAGTTAGTTAACTTTAGTAGCTATAAAATTAATTTTATGTTTTGGTATTGCCAAAAGAATCTAAAACATACAAAAGAGATAAATATTAAATTATCAAGAGGACGTATTAATCTTCAGAAATTGTATTTGAACATGAATCTTAATCGATAATATTTTATTTATAGCTGGTACTAAAAAATAAAATTTTGTTTGCTTCTACTTCGGTGATAAATTTCATTTAGGTCGTTAGACCTTTGATATCAACAACGTCAGAAAGAAGTGACAGTGCGAAGAAAATGATCGAAAACGCAGACAAGTATCGTGAGAAAAAAATTACTTAAAAAAATTTTAGAAAAGAAATAATATACAGTATTATTCAATTTTCCATATTTTGCACAGGTTAAAATTTTATTAGGTATTTACGTCACGTATCGATATTCTATTAATTTCTATCTTGTACTAATCAGCTTATCATGCAATGAAATTAATAGTTCAAGTTTTGTTTTGACCAAATAACAATTGCCAATAATTTTTATTGATAATAAAAATTAAAAAAATAGTAAATTGAAAGGGATGTGTGGCTTCGCTATGACTGTTTAACTTATACATTGTTTAAGATTTGAAAGAGAAAGCGTATGGATTGAAAATGAATGATTTGATCGTCAAATGCCTTCTTTACGTCGATAATCAAGTCATATTAGCGTCATCTGAAGAGAAGTTGCAGGCAATGGTTAATGTTACGCATACTGCCCTAAAAATCAAGGGGATGAAAATAAATGTAAGCAAAACGAAAGAAATGGTTTTTGAAAGGGAAGAAAACATGACAAACTGTGAAGTTCTGATTAAGGGAGAAAGAGTGGAACAAGTAAATGAATTTGTGTACTTGGATTCAAAGTTTACGAGAGATTGAAAGTATGACAGTGACATTGAGCGAAGGGTATTGTCAGGAAAACAAATGAATGAAGCACTGCATAGCTTTATGAGTAGCCAGAAAGTGTCAAAAAAGGCACGTCTAGCTGTCCATAGAGGTGTGTTGGTTTCTACACTTATGTATGGTAGTGAATGTTGGGTTTGGCACAAGAAGAATGAAAATAGGATTAATGCTGCGGAGATGAGTAGTCTGAGAAGTATAGCCGGAGTGACTCGGTTGGATAAAGTGAAGAATAGTGAGATAAGAGAACGCTGTGGTGTAAAAGAAGATGGGGTTACAAAGATAGATAAAGGAATGCTTAGATGGTTTGGACACGTAGAAGGGATGGATGAAGGAAGATTGACGAAACAAATTTATAAGGCGAGTGTGAATGGACAAGTCGGTAGAGGTCGACCTCGGTGAACTTATCTCGATCAGATCAACATTGTTTTGAAGAAAGACCAGGTCAATAGTACCAACAACCGACGAGCATGTATGAGAGCACTGATTAAAGAAGAGGAAGCAAAAGATGTGTGTAAGAACCGTAGCAAGTGATCTCGCCTACCCCTACGGTGTGACAATATGTATGTATGTATAAATTAAAAGCAACTTTTAAAAAAATAAACTTGTGCATCATCATAAATATTTATCTTGAAAAACGCTAATATAGGAACAGAAAAAAAATCATAGAATTGTCAAAGTCGTACTTAGCACAAAATTCTATGTGAAAACACAGTTCAATAATTCATTTACTCATCTACTGCATTACCTTGATTTCCTACCATATATTATTATTTATTTTATACTGAAGCAACAAAATATTGGATAAACAAACCTATTTTAAAATGTACCACCCTACAATTTAGTATCTACTATGAAAAAAGTACCTACAGTATACAAATGCAATTTTCAAATAAAGTTTATATTTTTCCTGATACTAAGAATTGATAATATCTGCGGATATAAATACTTACATATTTAAAAGGTATCGAAAACAAAAACAACTTCAATATACACCAGCACACTTGATTTAATTTAAGTTTGTTTTTTATTTTAACATACATAGTTTTATTTACCGATACTAATGTTTAAAGTTTACTCCAAAAAGAAGAAATAATAGGCCGGAATGCTTGCACGATTTGAAAACGCAAATACGAAACTGTAAAATATTTTGCGTAACAAATTTTTGTTACCTACGAAAAAAAATCCAACTTTCTCTTTTTTTTTTTGTAAAAATTTGTGTATATTGTGTAACAGTTGGTGTTCCTTTCCTAGATAAAATCATTTATGACCGCGAGCATAAGGTAAGTTTAAAGTCGTAAAAATATTTTATGCCCTCGTCAAGCGGTATTATGCAATTTTAGGGCAAACCAGCTTTCACTTCTTTGAAAGTGGATAACGGGTCTAGGCAATGATCACATTTTTTTATGTGCAAGATGTAGCCAAACCATCCGTTTACTTTAACACAAAATAAATAAAATAAAAACTTTATAAAAACAATATTGTTTTAAACCAAATTTTAAAAGGGAAAATAATATTTGAATTTAAGTTAAGCAAATAAAGTACAAATATTAATTTTAAAGAAGTAAATTTTAATTTAATTGAAGAGTAAAAGAAAAAGAGAAAGACTAAATAAAAAATTACTTAAGACATCTCTGCTTATCCTAGTTTCGAAAAGGTAAAATTAGTATTAAAATTTTTTTTAACACAATTACTTACTAAAAATATTAATCATTTTAGTTACGAAGTATTAGGGCCTTCACGTACGGATTTATATTTTAAACTGCTTTAATATTTTGTGAAGCATTTTGCTGCCAATCCTCTTTTCTGACGGATAAACGAAGCATTTTCGGACATAAGTAACTTAGGCTAAATCGATCTATTTCTCGCCATTACCTGTTGTCCACGTATTTTCCAGACAGAGTGTACATGGTTTTAAATATTTTTATTTTAATTTCATTTGATTTCTGTGTTTTTTTTTCATCTATTAGAGTTCCTAGATGTTTAAATTTTTCTAGTTGCTTTATTTTTATTTCTATTTTAATGTTAACGTCTGTAATTTTTTTTCTAACTAAATTTTTTGTTTTGTTTTGATTATTTTCATTGCTATCTTTAGCATCGTTGTGTTCTAACTATTTTATTGTCTTGTAGCTCTGTCGCATTTTTCGCAATTAACATCATATAATTTGCAAATTCTCTTGCCTAATATTTACACTCTTTTTATTTAAAAATATTCTACACTATTCAGTTTCCGTTTATTTTTCTTGGCCCAGTATGTGGTTGATTTTCGAATGACATTTCAACGAAACATTAAAAAACACTGCACTGACATTCGAATAAAACAGTTTTTGAATTACTACAACTAGATAATTCCACCATACATTGTTTCAAGCTGGCACCCGTTTCGAGTAGGTATTCTAAATTCTAATCTTTATCAAACGGAGTCCCTTCAATTCTAAGGACAATTTGAATTCTCGTGTTTCCCCGCTAACAAGGTACGCCTTTTCCTTGTAGGCAAATCGGCCTATTCCATATACAACTCCATATTATAATTGTAAATTACAAAATTGATTTCATTAAATGTATTACGATTTTATTTAAATACAAGTATTATAATTAAGGTGAAATTTTGCATTTTCGGCCGCTTATGCATATTAAATATTTAAATTAAATTAAATCGGCCCTTCAACGAGTCAGCGTTATTTAAATTCCGGAGTGTATAACGCGTTACCAACAAAACAAAAAAAAAATAAATAAAAGTCTATGTAAAAAAAAATTGATTCAATTCTCAAAATTAGTTCGATTTTTCGATAATAAGGAATTTTTAACATAACAGTTGATGGCGAGAATATAGAAAGAGTTCATCACTTTAAATATCTTGGAAGCTGGATCAATCAGTCGAAGGATCCAGACGAAGAAATCAAGGCTAGAATAGAAATAGCTAGAAGAGCATTTCTGAATTTTAAGCCGATACTCTGTGCCAAGCAACTTAACATTCATCTGCGGGATACCAAGTGTTATGTATGGTTTATTCTGTTGTACTCTTGCGAAACATGGACGCTTCACCAACAAATTATTGACCGCATTGGTGCATCCGAGATGTGGCTGTACAGAAGGATGCTCAAAATTCCGTGGATAAGCCGAACTACCAACGAGAATGTACTCATTAGAATAGGGGACGATAGAGAGCTCTTAACTACCATCAAGAGCTGCCAACTGGAATACTTGGGACATGTGATGCGTGGACCACGTTACAGTCTGCTTCGGCTTATTCTGAATGGCAAGATCGAGGGGAAAAAATGGATAGGCCGCAAAAAGCTATCCTTCGAAATCTCCGACAATGGACAGGTTTAACTGCTGAGGAGCTTCTCCACGCAGCTCAAGTAAGAGATAGATATAAAGAAGTAGTCAATATGGGAGTCGTCAATGCTTGAGAAAGACACTGTAAGAAGAAGAACATTAAAAGTAATTTTTTTGAACAAGAATTTTGAGCATAGTAAAAAAAGATTTAAAACAATTAAATAATAAAATGAAATAAATTGTTATTATGACAATTTTTAAGTTTTACTTAAACTAATATTTTCTCCTATATTAGTTAAATATAGTAAATATTAGTTATTCACTTAAAAAATTAGCATAAAATAAATATTAAAAATTATAAAACATAAAAGATCCATAAATCTGGAAAAAACATGGTAAATTAATACCAAAAAAGTAATTGCAAAACAGAAAAACAAAATTAAGGTCAACATAAAACTTCCTAATGGAAACAGTAGTATAAAAGACAAAAGAAAATGAACAATATCAATGCGAATAATTTATCATAAAAAGAGAAAAGCAATTCTGTATGGCGTGAACATTTTTGCCACAAGAGCATTCAGCTGTTGACTTTTTCCATGTTTTTCACTAGACTTATTCATTTATTCACCCTTTTACTTTTATCTGCCCATCCACATCATCGATGATGTTCTTGATCGTATTTTTTAACCTCCTTTACTTTGATGTAAATTTAAAAAAAAAATTCTAAATAGTATTTGACGATCACAACCACCGTTATTTTTATGGCATTTACATAAAAAATCTTTATACTTTTAGACTTTCTCTGTGAAATATTGCGGAATTATTATTATATATCTACTATACGAATTTAGAAAAATCACTTATAATACCTAAAACTAGTAAAACTAAAATAAATAATTTTGTTTTTGTTGGCGTAAATCACTTGTAAAAACTTTTCATTTATTTAACTTTCTTTTTCGCAAACACAATTAAAAATAATCGGTTGCCGTAAAATTTTACAACGCAAACAAACCCCAAAACAGTTTTATTTTATTCTCCTTTTATTCTTTTCTTAAAATAAATTCCAGTAAACGATTTTCAGATTCTTTAGGCATGAAATCACACCAGGGAATTCTCTAGGGAGACATTTCGCCTCTTGATATTTAGTTGCCGGCAATCCGGAATTGTATTTCCGGTCCCTTCCCTGCTCCGGGAGCAAAATGCCGGTCACTCTGAATTTTCGTAGCCTACAGCAAGAAATAAATCATTTCCAGGGGTCAGCAAATGACCATGGAAGAGTGGACACACTATTTTCGAAATAAGGGGGAGATTAATAAGAGCAAAAATAGATTGCTAGTAAGTAGTTTAATCTGTGTTCCACTCTACTTGAAGATGTCTTCATTGATAAAATATATTTTCATTTGGGGTTACGGTTAACCTAATCGTCTATAAGTGCTAAAATAACGAATAAAATATTTATTCCTTTTAGTGCCTAAATTGAAATAAAATAACAAATTATTTTTTTCGAAAATTGTCATCAAATTTTAGTTAAAATCTCAGTTAGCGAAGTGGCTCTTTTCTGTCACTCAGCTGATAAATACTGTTATGTTCTAAAACGTAAAAGAGTTTTACGTTTTGGAACGTAAATGTTAAACAGTTGGTCATATGTTGGAAACTTGTTTACGAATTTATTAATTGAATACTCAACATACGAGTACATTAGTTTCAATACATAATAATAATAATAAAATATAATCCGAGACTTACATCATTCGCAAACTCCACAGTTTTCAGTATAAAAATTGAAATAATAGAGCAAATTGGCCAAACAAATATACAAAACACTTTTTGATAAAACACTGATACCTTATACAGGGTGTATCATTAATAATGGGAAATATTTAAATTGGAGAATTTTGGGTTCAAAATAATAAGATTTAACCAAATTTCTTCTTCTTCTTTAATGTGCCCTATCCGGTCTCCCAAACGTCGGCTATCACTCTGGCTAGAGCATTTCGATCTTCTGCTAAGTGTATGAGTTCTCCTACTGAACGTATATTTGTCCATTCACGAATGTTCTTCAACCATGACCGTTGCCTTTTTTCAGGTCCACGGTGCCCCTCTATTTTCCCCTTTATTATAATTTGGAGTAGTTGATATTTATCTCCTCTTAGTATGTGATCAAGGTATGGAATTTTGCGGCATTTTATGGTGGTTATTAATTGCCTGTCAGTTTTAGCCCTTCTGAGGACTTCCTCATTTGTTACATGAAGAGCCCAAGGTATGCGCAGCATCCTTCTGTGCAGCCACATCTCAAATGCCTCTAGTCGGTTCATTGTACTGATCTTGAGTGTCCACGTAACCTTACCATACAACAGTATTGACCACATATAACATTCAGTCATCCGTGTTCTAATGACGTTATTCTGTACCGTACGACTCACTACCATGAACCAAATTTACTTAGATAAAATGTGTCTCCTGTCTGAGTTACATTTAATAATTTTAAACTTTTTGCACTGCAAACCTTACTAAATTATGGTAAATAAGCGTTTCTGTCTACTACCAGAGGCGTGCGACAGAGGCAGGTCAGAGCTTGACCCTTCCTAAATTTTACGCCACTGGCGAAATTGTCATTTTAGCACAATTTTTTTATTTTTCAAATATTTTCTGTGTAAATACCATACACTACCTTCGTAACGATAAAGTCATTATTTTTCGAGATATTTAAAGTTATACATAACGTTTCACAATTTTAAGTTAAGACTCCAATTAAAAATTAGTTAAAATAATGGGGAATTTAAAGTCAGTACCAGAAAATGAATATTTTTAATAATTTTACGTTGGGTTAGGTTAGAAAGTCAACATATGTATGTATTTCTCGATTACAGCAAGACTTTTGACTGCGTTAATTGACAAATACTCTGGAAAACTCTTTTGTACATGAGAACCCCTCAACATTTGGTCCTTTTACTTAATCAACTACATGAAAATAGTACTGCAGTGGTCGACAAAATCGTAAAGAATTTCGTAAAGAAAAACAAGCAGACAAACCAATGAGTTGATATATCTCTATTAGTGTAGGCCAAGATAAATCTTTTAAAATACCCATAAAGAATACCCTGCTTAAAGGATTAACATTTGCCGAGTTAGACATTGCAGATAAAGTTTCTTCCGGATAAACTATATAATGGTCATTTTACCTAATACATTTAGATACCTAAAAGAAATATAGTTTCGTCCGTTTTCAATTTGATGGAATATACCTACACTTTTGTACAGAGCCACATTCGGAAAAAACACAATTTTAGATAAAATCATACGCCTCTCGGTACAATAACTCAATATTTAGAAATACCTACGGTCTGTGTAAAACAATTACATACATATAGTAACGCCTTTTTCCCGTGGGGGTAGGCAGAGATCACTTCCTTCCACTTGCTACGTTTCTTACACACATCCTTCGCCTCCTCTACTTTCATCAGGGCTCTACTGACTTGTCCATTTACACTCGCCTTATAAATTTGTTTCGAATCTTCCTTCATCTATCCTTTCTACGTGTCCAAAACATCTAAGCATTCCTTTATCTATCTTTGTAACTACATCTTCTTTTACACCACAGCGTTCTCTTATCTCACTATTGTTTACTGTATCCAACCGAGTCACTCCGGCTATACTTCTCAAACTACTCATCTCCGCAGCATTAATCCTATTTTCATGCTTGTTCTGCCAAACCCAACATTCACTACCATACATAAGTGTAGGAACCAACACACCTTTATGCTCAGCCAGACGTGCCTTTTTTGACACTTTCTGGCTGTTCATAAAGCTATGCAGTGCCCCATTCATCTGTTTTCCTGCCAACACCATTTGCTTAATGTCACTGTCATACTTTCCATCTCTCGTAAACTTTGAACCCAAGTACACAAATTCATTTGCTTGTTCCACTCTTTCTCCCTTTACAGTTTGTCATGTTTTCTTCTCTTTCAAAAAGCATTACTTTCGTTTTGCCTGCATTTATTTTCATCCCTTTGATTTTTAGGGCATTATGCATAACATTAACCATCGCCTGCAACTCCTCTTCAGTTGACGCTAATATAACTTGATCATCGGCGTAAAGAAGGCATTTGACAATCAAATCATTCATTTTCAATCCATACGCACTCTTTTTAAAATCTTTTAAACACCTTTTTCGATGTTAAACCAATCTGTGCAAGCTCCGTTTATCCTGACACAAGCAGAGGAATCCTCATAAAGTGATTTCAGTGCTCGTATTACACTACCGCTTACCCCATATATAGACAAAGTCGACCACAATTCACTCCTCATCACTCTGTCGTAGGCCTTTTCCAAGTCTACAAAAGCGCAATAGACCTTCTGACAATTACAAAGGTCTATATACCAAATAAAGTGAATAAAATTGTACTATTCAAAAACAAATCGAACACCAAGCATATGTTTTTGCTTTTTTTATGCAATACTTTGCTTGAGTTTCTTTTAATTTAGGTGCAACTGATATGGATCAATTAAACATAACTGTAAACGGTTTTTCCAAATTACAATCAGAACCAATGGACTTTTTACCTTCAGACGATAGGGTATATTTAAAATTTAAAAAACCGGACTTAATTTATGTAAAAAGGAATCACGAAAAAAACTTTTTGCAGCTTATCAAGAACATTTACTTAAATGTTTGAACTAGCTTTTTGTACAACTTTAGCTCTTTAAGGAACACAAATAGGAAAAATACAAAATAATTTAACTATTACTTTGCAATATTAAGATAATATACCTATTGAATAAAAATGATCAACCCATGCCGAACGTTTGTACCTTTAATTTAGAAAAACCCTGTAGGTATGCTGTTTCTTCCGCTAAAATATTAAACAAATAATTCGTCGACATAAAGTTTTTTCCTAATTTAGCAGTCAGAAACAGTCTGCCATAATCAGAATTGTGCGCAGTATATTCAGATGGACGCTTTTGAATATACTGCGCACTATCACGGACCGTTTTTGAGATATAATCTAATTAACGTAAAGATAAAGTAACAAAGTTTATTTAAATACAGTTAATTAACGTTATTATTGTATTCTTTAAACGAGTCAAATGGTTTATTAAACACCTATTGGCAATTTAACTATGTTTTAATGACTTATTTTCCACTAAAAGGGGTAAATGCGGTAGCGATGTCGGGAATACTTTTATCTTATAAATAAATTAGGGAGTGTTCCCTATCTAGAATGGTCTTAATAATTGACCATACCGGTAGCCTGTTTCCTTCAGTTATCGTAGCAATTTACACCGAGCCGAAGTGTGTCCTAATGTTTCCATCAAAAACTATGGTCCGAAACACCTAATTGCCAAAAGCTTTCGTGTTAGGGCTCTTTCTCTCGTCGAGGGATTATTAATTACACCTAGGGCTGAAGGGCCTGTCCCTTGCGGGAGTAAATGTAACGTCACATGCGCTGCTTTTGGGTTTACATGTGTGGTCACAAAAATACTCACCGAAATCTAGATGGGCGAGTATTAATCCAAATTTATGGCGTTTCGTACCTGAAATCAAATAAGAAAATATTAACTAAATAAATGTCAACGAGCATCTGCACGAATTACGCACGATAAAAAGGACAAGAACGAAATAACAAAATGTGGAAGTGGGCTATGAAATTGTTTTGAAAATTATTTCGATCTCGCAACTTGGAAAATAAACGGCGGCTTTATATTTTAACAAATTAAATTAAATTTTGTATTTTTACTACAGGCACTTTACAAAAGTAATGTCCAAAATTATAAAACGTGTTTATCCAGATGGAAGTGAGTTTAAGCTTGTTAAAAGAAGTAAAAAAAAATCATTGGAACTGCCGACAGAAGTAAAAATTTAAAACTATGAAATAACAGTGGTTGTTTTGGAATTTTAAATTAATTATAGTATTAAAAATTAAAGTTTCGTGATTTGAAAACTAAGATCATTAAATAAAAAGAGAGGGCTGTCAGTTTGAGGCCACTTTTTGACAGACAGGTAGAAGAAGAATTTATGACGTCACCGTTGCTTCTGAACCCTTTAATAACGTTCAATGTGTGTATGGGTGATGTGCTTGTAACGTATGAGCTTAAAAATGGCGTCATCGTTTCAGATTTCTTTTAAAAAGTGGCCTCAACTACAGTTAACGAGAATCCTACTTTACAACACTTAAATATTAATGTTTAGTCCTTAAAAATCACTAATAACACCATAAACCTAAATAATTGTCAAATAACTCACTCTAATCTCAAAAAACCAAAATCGTTGACCAAACACACGTATAACTCAATTGTTTTATAACGTGCACGTTATCAATCTCAAACAGTGACGTATTCATAAAATTACGTCACACAAATTTTAAGATTTTTGAGCCCCTTCCGTTCTTGCCACAGGCGGTCACATTTGTGTGACTCCTTGCCTAATGTGACGTCACATATTGTGCAATTTTAAATTTGGAATCTATTTCATTAAAACGACACTTCCAAAATTGTTCGTATGTTTCTACTTAAAATATTTTGTCATAAAATCAACAAAAAATCAGACAAAGGGTTGGTATTAAGGTTTTTCGTTAGAATTGAAGCTCATAGTTTTAATATTTTAGATTTATACATGTGTTGTCTGTGTACCCGGACACAGGGACATACCAGGCAACTGTAAGGCAAACGAGCTAGCAAGAGAGGGCACCACCCTCCCAGCTGTATCTGTCTCATCTTAATAAGGAGTATCGATTGCAAACTGCCCGCTCCTCCTGCACAGCATAGTAGTTTAAAAAGCCAACTTGAAGTAGCAAAATGAATCCACATGCACATCAAAACAGATTTGGCCTAAACTAGATCTACAGTCCCTCCATCTCGATTTTGGGAGTCACGGTGTCCAATAATATGTCTTGGCATGACCATGTTGCTAACATCGCAAAGTCGGCAAGCCAGAGGCTAGGTTTTCTGTGGAAAACCAGAAAGTTTTTTACTCCTGATCAACTGTTGACGACGTACAAGGCTCAAATGCGACCTCTACTGGAGTATTGCTTGCACATTTGGGGTTCAGCACCAAGGCATTCTCTTCGTCTTCTAGATTCCATTCAGAAAAGAGCCATTCGCTTGATAAACAGCTCAACTCTCACAGATACCCTTCACCCTCTAGAACATAGAAGAAGAGTTGCAGACCAGTCATTGCTCTACAGATATTTCCATGGCAGATGCTCCAGAGAAATAAAAACTCTTGTACCACCATTGGCCACATTCGGCCGAAAAACTCGGCACGCTGATCAGTCTCACCCATTTACTCTCAAGCTTAACACTACAAGGACCAATCTTCATCAAGAATCCTTCTTTTACAGGGCTGCTACGGAATGGAATAAGCTTCCAAAATCAGTTTTTCCAGAGAACTATGACCTGCAACTTTTTAAAAAGCGTGTCCACAATCATTTCCTTTCTATAATCACTTCCCCTTCTAATAGTCGCAGTGCGGGTCGTCCGCGGCCCACACGATAGGTCTACACTTTTTGCGACTATTTTCATAAAAAAAAAACTGTTGATGTTTTAACTCTATCAGGAAGTCCATTGAAAATGCGATCGTGGCCATAACAGGACACTGGGCAGGTGGATCCCATGCACAACGCATGGGAATCGCAGAGCTACGACACGACTTCTGTAGAAGCTGTGAGGAAGAAGAGAAAAGAATGGTACATCTTCTCTGCCACTGCCTGCCTAGGCAGAAAACGGCTTTCTATACTAGGGCAACCGAGCTTTGATGACTTACCTGATATCAGCTCAGTTATCATTAAAGACCTCATTCTTTTTATTAAAAGTTCCAACTGGTTCTCACAGTAGAGGGGGAAGGCACCACCGTCCATCACGGTATTTCAACGGGCCAGAAGACCTAAGTGGGTTCCATCCGAACCACCTTGTTAACTTAACCTAAACTTTATACATGCGACGTCACTAAGTTTATAACTCGTCCCCTTTTTGTCACACGAGATCACATTTTGTTGACCTCCTCCCTCCCGCTTAACATGTAACTTAATTTATGGATGGCCCCTACTGTGACGTCATTGTTTCGTCCAAATTTAAGAAATTGCCACGCGGTGCACCTCACCCATACTGTGCATGGTTCATATTGTATTTTAGTTTTATTATTATTTTAATTGTAGGATCACTGTGCAGTACAAAAGTGAGTAATAAATATGTTAATATTATTTTAATTACTGCTGACAGCCGCTGTCACCTACATCGAAAACACCCATCTGTAGCTGACGTGACGCGAAACCATAAGTTTTCCCCTTCCAAAAATTTGCTTAACACGCCTAAAGAAGTTTTCACTAGGAAAAAAGTTCATCTAAAATTATTGTTCACAATCCGAATGGTCTGTCATTTGTGTTAGCAATGTGTTTAAGCAATTTAAATTTAAAATTTAAGGTATTTTAATCTGGAACAACGTATATTTGATTATTTATGAGAAAGAGATAGTTGATGTTTTTTTATGTTCTGATTCCGACGAAAAGGGATATCCTGTAATGTTTAGAGAACATCGTGAGATCCAAGGAAAAAAAGGTAGGAATTGGTGTTCTTCTTAAATTTCTGGAGGTTGTATGCCTCAGGGAATACCTCACTAGGCGATGTGTTCCAAAGCCTCGCTGTTCGTTCGATGAACGAGTCTTTGGAAAGAGATGTTCTGCAGGTCTTCAAAGTGACCACGAAGGGGTGTAAAGTCTAAACTTGACAGGTTAATCTCGAAGAGACTGCAAAAGAAGAAACGATTGTTGATATTTTGGAAGAGCATCGCCCATGAAAATATCTATAAAATAACTTTTCGACGGTGTTCCAGAGAAGTAAGCGAGTTTGTAAGCGAGGCATCACCGACCAGACGAATTGCCCTTTTTTGGACGGAATCCAATAGTTTCAGGATATGTTTAGGTGCTGCACTCCAAATATGGGAACAGTATCCCAGGACAGGTCGGATCTGTGCCTTATAGATCATAAGCAGCTGACTGGAAGTGAAATAGGCACTAGGCACGAAAAAATAACTTTTGTTAAGGAAGAAAAACCATAAATCATTGTGAAAAGCATTAAAATTTTAAAACCGATTATTAACTTTAAATTTAAAAAATTATTACCAAAAATATAATAGATATATAATATCTGCTTTAAATTTTTTTGACATACTTAAGAATTTGTTAGATTATTCAAAAATATTACAAAATAGCTTAACCATCAATGAACGGTGATTTGCATACAAAAGTTTTCAAAAATTAATGCTAAAAACATTTAATCTCCCTAAAAAATCATAATTATTTATCGCGAACTTCTCTCATGTTTTTAACATAATAATTAGTCAGTTTATTCAACAACATTAAAAAACATCGTAACCATCAATGAACGTTGATTTGTAAACAAAATTTACTGAATGAACTGGCTCGATTACATAAAACCATTTAAAAACCCATAAAGTTATTAAAACGCCCATCTACAACAATTTACGATGATGCTTAATGATCCATTAGTGCCACAACTAAATAAATTAACCATAAAAAAAAGGAAAACCAAAACAGCAACAGATTCACCATCGCTTTGTAATAAAGTGATAAAATTTTATGGCTCCATAACATGAGAGTAAATGGTTGTTTACGACTCGGAAGATTATTGTGAAGAAGGCAACGTTTCAATGAAATGCATATAAGGTCCAAAATCTTGCCGACAATCCATTCTGACTTACTGCTCTTGTCTGTGTCGTATAATATTTTATTTCCATTCACACACGAATTAATTAGAAGGATACACATCTTTAAAACGAGCAAAGGACAATGAGTGATACTTTAAGTTTTTATTCGACATTGAGTGCGTTTCGATTTTGCTCCCGAAATAACCCAAGTTTGATTCCGCGTGCCATCTATGAAGCGTTATTGGAACTTTCAATGTTTGTAGTTCTAGGGATTTTGTGTAGGTTGCGCCACGGTCTGGCATTTCTAAATAGGATTTCGTAAGGACTATTTCATAAAATTTAAATCATATATCTACATACTTTACCGACTGTACCGAATATAATCATTAAAAATTTATCCCTAGATGTTTTTTAATAAATTAATATACTTTAAAATATAAATTTGATACTTTTTTAGGTAATTTTTCAAAAAAGTGTATTTTGATTTAGTTATTTTATTACTTAGATCATAGTTTTTTTATTTGATAAGTCGTTGTTGTACTTCGATCAATTTTTGGAGCAGTCAAAGAAAATAACACTTGGAGAAGTCTTTATAACCACGAAGTATATAACAAGTACAAAGAACCTGACATACTGAGAGTTATCAAATCCTACAGGATTAGATGGCTGGGACATGTTTTTCAACGAGAAGATTCCGACCCTGCTAAAAAATTGACATTTTCAAAGATAGAGGGTACAAGGAGAAGAGGGAGACCGAATACAAGGTGGTTGGACAGTGTGGAGAAGGACTTGAAGGAATTGGGAGTGCAAAGATGGAGAAGTCTGGCTGCAAATCGTCCTGCCTGTAGGAGCCTAATTGGGAAAGCCTTGGCCTGTACTAGGCTGTAGAGCTGATGAAGAAGAAGAAGTCGTTGTTGTTAACGCAGTTGATCCAATAAATTTAACTGAGAAATGTATGTTTTCGAATAAATTTTGCTTTTATATTGGACAAAACTAATGTTTTTGTATTTATTTTTTTGTCCGATTTGAAACAAACAAGTTAATGCATTTATCACCCTTACGTTTTTGTATTTTTTGCGCTAATCCAAATTCCTTGCGGGACGATATCCCGATTAGTGGTAGAATTAATAGCCTTTTTTGTATTTGGTGTGCAAAAACCAGAAAGAAAAGCAAACTCAAAAAAAATTCCACGAAAATAAAATGTATTTCCGACAAAGCCGCTTGACGGTTATGAATTATTACGCCATAATTCAAAGAAAAGAAAAGACCGTTGACGGGAGTTGCTAGGTGGTTGTCCGGTACGATTTCACTGCGAGTTGATGTGATTTCATTTCCGAAAAATAAAATTCGCATCGAAATCGCACAATCAATTCCATTTCAATCAAATTTATGTTAACGATTCGCATCAATCAAACGCGAAATGTCTTGCGAACGATGACGGAACAAATTTATGAGTTAAAGTTTGAAATTACAAAATATCGGGAGCCGTCAGCAGACGATTATTGGGTTTTATTACAAATAATTTTTCATAAAGGCAATTTTTTTTATTTATTTTTTTTTAATTATATTTTTCATGTCAGACTTACAAGCTTCAATCGCTGGGTAGCACCGCTACTCACAAGGGTATGTTAGTACTTTTTACATAATAATATATAATATTATCTTCTTCTTCTAGGTGCCATGATCGTTTAACGATCATTCTGGCTATCATGTTTGCAATCATTATTTTGTTGGTAGCCGCTCGGAAAAGTTGTATAGTGGTGAGACCAAAGCACTGTCTGAGGTTTTTGAGCCAGGAAGTTCTTCGTCTGCCGGGGCGTCTCTTACTATTAATATTACCCTGTATTTTAAGATGTAGAATGTCATACTTTTCTGGGTGTCTTATGATATGTCCGAAATATTAAAGTTTCCGTTGTTTTACAATATTGACCACTTCTGTATCTTTATGCATTCTTCCAAGCACCTCCTCGTTTGTGATATTATAAATACTGTTATCCTCCAGAGTCAGTAGGTTCTCGAGTTTTATAGGAAATTTTTCATCATATGTAGTTAAATTTTGATACATTGCATCTATTTCTAAAGAGTTTAAAGGACATTCTAATATAACATGTTGTAAATTAACAGTTTCATCACAAATGCATAAATCACTAGGTACTAAACCTATTTTAAATTTATAAGCTGGGTATAAGGCATGATTAGAGCGTATTCGGCTGATAGTTCTAATAAAATGTCTGTTTTGACTTTCCATAAACCATGGTTTTTGTCGAATCCTTGATTAAATGCTTTTATAGAGCTTCCCTGTGCTCCCCTTAGAATATCTTCCCTGCCATTTTTTGTAAAGTTTTTTTTTAATGTATTAATAAAATCACAGGTACAGGTATTTTAGATTTTAAGAATGTTCCGCTTGTGGCTGCTTCCTTAGCGAGAGAGTCCACTTTTTCATTGTCCGGAATCCCAGAATGGGCTTTTATTTAACTCATGTTTACAGCATCAGTATATATTTGAATTATATCTAATATTATTTTTTTGTAGGTAAAAACAGCCATATCTGGTAATCTGACAACTGATTGATTTTTAATTAAATACTGACGAATAATGACAAAAAAAAGGCATGCGATGGTGCATTATCGAGATGCAAAACCCGTTAATTGTTCCGCCATAATTCTGGTTGTTTTTTACGAATTGACTCACGTAGACGATGCAAAAGGCTTAAATAATATTCTTTGTTGACTATTTGACTATTTCGTCAGTTGGAAGGTACTCTTTGTGCACAACACATTTTCAATGCTGATTTGCTTCATTGTTTATTCGGTCTGGAAGAGTTAAGCCTATCATTTTCCTTTCAATTGCTCGTTGTGCAGTTTGGAATCTATAAATAATCTCTTTGTTAATCGCCCATGTCTCTGTGTCGTATGTTAAAGTTGGGAGAAATATCGAAGGTTCGTACTTTGAGAGTGTTTGGGAGATCTGAATAAAAGACATCTCTAAGCCTTCTAAACATTCAACATATTTGGTTACACCAACCTAGAACCTACCGATTGAGGTTTCATCCTTTCCTTCGCCCAAGCTGCATTTTTTCTTTACTAACGAGAGTTTCTTAAGTTGCCACTTCAACCCTGTCAGAATTCCAGTTAGTATTCTGAGCTAATTTGTACTTTTGCTGGTGCAGTCGTTGGATCTCTTCTGGTAATAGTTTCCCAGTAATATATTTGCCTACCGCGTTCTTGCAATTGTATTTAATATTGGGATCTTTTATTGGGTACTTATTTTATAAATTTGAAATTTTTTAAGTAATGTGCTGGTGCTAATCCCGCAAAAGGGTTTAGGTTTCAGAAATGATGTTTCTGTCTTTCTTCAGCAAGTACATCTGTTTCTTCGTTCACTCCAGCGTGTCCTTGGGCACATAGAAGGCATTATTCTTGCTTCGTTCATTTAGCTTCTCTAGGCACACCCAGGAAATCTCGGAGCTGATTACATAATAAGAAAAAAGTACATAAGAGAATTCTAAAATTTAATTAAAATTTTATTTTGAATATTTCAAAAAATTTACCCTGTATGGTTAAAATAAAAAATCCATGTAAAATAACAATTAAAGTTATTATTAGTAATTAATTATTTTTAAAGGAACAGTTAAAAATTTATTGTCAATATTTAAACAATGTATTATTTAATTATGAACTAACATTCAAACCATCTTTGCGCAGCAAGGTAATGAATAATTTTATAAATGATTCTGTTACTATTAAACATGCATAAATCTCACTGTTTACTAGTGTTTGATAAAGCTTTTGTTTGTTATTTATTTTCAATTGTATAAATAAAAAAATAAATACAGAGTGTTTCAAAAGTAGAGGAAGCAAAAGATGTGTGTAAGAACCGTAGCAAGTGGAAGGAAGTGGTCTCTGCCTACCCCTATGGGAAAAAGCCGTGACCATATGTATGTATGTATGTTTCAAAAAAAGGTGAACTAATCTGGGGCGTTGAAGAAAAAAATTTGGTTATTACATCATAATTTTCAAATCAAAATATCTCGAAAACGGTACACAGTATCGAGTTTTACAAAGATTACCTTATTGATGTAAAATTGAATGATGTTTAAATTTACTCATAATTTTGATAGCGTCCTCTATGAGAGTCAGATATAAAAACACATTAATAGGATGTATCAGCTTCTAAAACATACTCGTATAAAATTTCATAATAATGTTTCCAGTAGTTTTGGTAAAATCGTAATAAATGTGTATACTTTTTTTTCTTCAACGCCCTTTATCTCGAATACAGATATATCGAATACAAAAATTTTTTACTAAGCAAACCCCTATTATTTTTCTGTCTCTACCTATCTTAGAGACGGGATCACCTTTTTTGAAACACCCTGTATAAATAAAAAAATGAATATGTTTACTTTTTGCCCATTTTTTTTACTGAAAAAAATGGAATTTGTAATGTATTAATGGTGATATCAATCGATGCATTTTTTTATAGTGTATAATATCAACTTTAAAACGGTCTGCTGTTACAACAGAGACTCGGTCGCATCTCCGTTGCACACCTTGAATTCTATCACGAGCAATTTAATAAAAGAAAAATAATACATCTCGTAACCTCTAAAAACCTGCCGGAATCGGAGATTTATTTTTGATAGAAAAAATGTAGAACAGTTCGAACATAAATCAAACACCGAACCGTATTATTAGCTCGACTGAGGAGGCGTGTTTAGGAATCGTGAAGTAAAATCTAAAATTGGGCTCGTATTTAAAATAAGAAAATTATAAGGGCACAGCAGAATTAGATGCCGTTAATAAGCAGATGTAAAGAATTGGGAAAATATACAGGATGAGCGAAAGAGCGCTTTTTTCCTTTTCGGCAACGTCGTTTAGTCATTGTTTCGGAATTACGACTCCATTATTATATTTTATGGAATTGGCAGTATTTTTTTTTTAAATTTCGTTACCTAAAAGCAATTTATAATTAAACCTATTTTACAAATAAATACTTAAAATGTATCCCAAATAAAATTTGTTGTAATTGTCTTAAAAAAATAAATTTTTAGTATTCATTTTTGTGCACCAATGATTTTTTTTGTTGCCCTATTATTATATCAGTTTCTTTAAACGAAAGTATTAAAAAATATATTCCAGTTGCCAGGCTAATAAATTACATCTTAAATAAGTAAGCAAGTTTGCTGAATTGTTATTTTATACAAAGTGATTGTCATATTTTTGGTATTTTGCAAATATCTTTTGTAATTAAAACATTGCATTGATAATAGTAGATTTTGTCACTAGGTTAGAATGAAACATTCGATACGAGTGGAATATTCCGAGCGTGAGCAACCACGAGTAACGAATTTTTTATTCTAACCGTGTAACAGACGATATTTTCTCCACGACCCAGGAATTTAAATAAAAAATACTTTAATGAAGTTATTTATTTACGGTACGAGGCAGCTCAATTTGTCAAAAGATTCTAACAAGTGTTTGATGAAAGACACCCTCTCCACAACCTTGAGGAACCCCACGGAACCAGCTGCTTAAAATCTAGAAAAGAACGAGGTAATCTGCGACTGTGGAGAGGTACAGACCACCGACCCTCTAAGAACATGGACGAACTGTCCATCGAAATGCACCATTAATAACTTATGGTATAGTAATACTGAAGCCGTAGACGTAGCCCGATACTGGGCAGAAAGATTGTAACGCATTCTGGATCTGGATTTGAAAAAGTAAAGTAAATGTATTTATTGAAACATAGATATGTATTAATATTAATATTTATTGTGTTGGTACAGTTATTAAAATGAAATACCGCTGTATTTAAAATATTTTCGGTATAGTTTTTTAAAATAGATTGGATAAGGCAGATGTAGGTAACGTTCGCGGAACAGGAAGAATGGTAGGTTAAGGGGATGTTTTCTGGCAAATAAGTTTTATTTATAGCAGAAATTAATTGGTTTGCTATATTTATTTTGTTTTGCTTGGAAGAAAAACTGACTGATTTCCTTTAAATAGTTTATTTAACATCCATGGCAATCGCTATTGTTTAAAAACATTACAGAATATTCATACCGTAACAAGTGATGGAATGAAAACACATGCAAACCCCATAAAAACAACTGTTACGGAATAAATATTCTCACTCTAGAGAGTTAATGTTGTCATTATGCTATTAAAAATAATTTCATGAGTATATTCCATAATTATTAAGTAATTAGCTTATATAACGGTATCATGTTACCTTGTAACATAATATTACGATTCTTAATTATCAAGTACCTATACAATATTCTTGAAATTTGCCTATTTGAGATTTTCAGAAGATAGTAATTAATTTCGGCATTTTAACATTTCTTTTTTAAATTGTTTGCTGTGAGATTAGCAATACAAGAATGTATATCTGGTCGAAAATGTGAAATTATTTATTTGGCTCACTCTATAATTATTGTACAACAGCGTGTGGCAAAAAAAAATGTAGCATAACCCGATGCTGTGAAATGGTTAGTGAATTCATACAATATTATACGCTGATGTATGGCTTAGATAACTTCCAAATTAATAGGTTAACTTGAAAGTAGTACACATTGCATAAAAAATAAAGATGAAAAATCCTTGGAGGCATGCCCAAGTTAAATTTGCTTAATATTTTTATTCTTTAAGTAAAGAATTTTATCAAAATTATTAATTTATCAAAAATTATGTGTCATATATTATATCTTTAAAAACTAGCATTAAAGAATTTACTTCTTATTTTCATTATTTTATGTTTACCTTTTTTTAAAATCGATTTTATTTTTTTAGATTCTTAAATGCTTATTCGATTAAAATATAAAATAAGATCAACTGCAAACATAAAACATAAACGTAGAATGTAGCAAGGTGTACACCCTTTAATTTGTCATATTCACTGTAGGGAGGAGTTGGACATCAGAAAGTTTTACGCCTCTTGTACAAAACCCTGATGGCACGTCCTTTCCTATGATGGCTTCTTCAAAAAAGACACGCCTCATAATTATTGTGAAAAGCATTCATAAATACAGTCATCCGATAATCTTGTAATTAAAAACCAATTTATCGTGATAATAACCACAGAAAAAGACTTAAGTTCTTTATGAACTGAATTTATTAAGTACTAGTCAATGAAATCATAAATATTTTAATAATTTTTTAAAACATTTTCTGGTTTTAATATATTTTAAACGGTAATTAAATATGTGCCTATTTCTAACCCAAATACTCATCGAGAGCCACATCAACGATTTCTGTTCACAATAAAGCAAAAAATAAAACCTTAAAAAAAGCATAATAATAAACAAAAAAATTTCGGGTTTAAATCTTAGGGGAATTTGCCACGTCTTTTTCGTTCTCTAAAGAGTACTCTGCCAGTGGTCTCTCTACTAGCAAATTATGCCCGAGCTCAGCCGTAGAGGGTAGAAGAAAAAAATATATAAAAGTGAGCCGCGCCACCGACTTAGACGGTTCAAGCCGGAAACCCCTAGGTCTTATAGGCACTAGCAGAGCCACACGATAAACAACTAAGATTATGGTGAACCAAATAAATAAAATTATAGCAAAAATATATTGGATATTTTACTCACACAATAAATTAAAATACACAGCTCAATAACAAAATTATAACAAATATCATCAAAATTAACAGCCAACAATAAAACGAAACTTCAAAATTTACAACTTTATAAGACAACAATAAATCAAAAATCCAAAGTTTACGATTCCATAAAATAATTAAAACAAAGGTAAGAATAACAAACCTTATCAGGTTACCAAAAAAAACGTATACAAGTCAACTTTTTAACAATACTTCATCAACGTTCACGTACGGCTGCTAATTTACTCACGTTTTTTTTTTCTTTCATTTGCATAAAGATTTACACTGTTAAAACAATCGAGCTTATTTAAAAATATTTCTTTTTACGATGGCTGTCCCTCAAAATAGCAATATTGTAGGATATTTACAAATAAGTATGAAGAAAACGTTTTTAATTGGACACAAAGAACTATTGAGAATATTACTTTATTCAAAGTTCAGCCTTGGCATATTATCCAATGCAATAAATAGTTTTCAACAGTGTACCATATTAATAAATTAAAACAAAACTTAATCGTGGTGTCAAAAACAAATCACGTCGTTTAAATATTCTAAAATAAATCACTTGTAACCTTTGGGTATACGAATTCACTAATCCTGTGGCCTACTCCTGTGGCCGGATTGATTATGGAACTGCACCTGCTACTTAACAATGGCTTCTCTCCATCAGATCCCGCATGCGGATATTTTAACTCGACACCAAAATCCAAAATATCAACAACAAAGGTAAGATAGAATGGTCAAGTTAAAAATTAAATGGTTTTTCTTCAAAATCCAATTAAGATGGCCCAAATACAGCCAGATATGAAAGAAAAAACCGTAGAGGTTCTGCTCACGTGTTAATATCAAATCGTTCCAAAAACTCTCACCACCACCCGACTTCGAAGACAGACACCAAACGACTAACTAAACTACTGACTTCCAGGCCGGATATCAAGAAATGACACGGAACACGCGTCAACCAACAATCTTCGCAAATCTATGTTTCAAACTCATAATCGCACTCGTCCGTGTTGATAGCCAGCCCATCCACACAGAAATGCAAACCAAACAATAATATAGCTGACAACACACGACAATCGAGGCTAAAAATCAAGGCAAAATCGAATAACAAAAACTCCATCTCCATTGATTAACAAAAATGTCACAGCCATTAATAATTGAATCCTAACACTACAAGGTATGCAACACTATTTACAACGAGTGATAAATTTAAGTTACAACAAAATACGGTATGCAACCCTACTTACGAGTACCTAAGGAATACGAAATCATCAGAGACCCAATTAATAATGGAACTGTAGAAGGGAAAAAAAATAGGCACGTGACAAATTTACTAATGTACCTCTCAACAAAGTGCGCCCGTTAAGTCGATGCCTCGGTGACTAATCAGATACCGTCGTATATTGATGAAATGAGCTATATTCGCTTTTATGAGCAATCATTGTCGACCAGGCAATAATCAAACTATCAATGTTTGAGGTATTTGAACTATAAAGATTATTATTAACCTTTTGTTAGAAACATAATAGTTCTTAGTAGCCATCATTAATAATTAGTGCCAAATATTTTGATTTTTAAACAATGCAAAATTCGGTACAATGAATCTTTTAGAATCATTATTTTGGCAAATTTGTTTTCTAGTAAATTTTATCGTAGGAGTTAATGTTTTTATTATCATTGCGCTTGTTAGAAAAATATTTTATGAATGTTTAGTTTTAACAATATCATTAATAGTTTATTTGCAAAAAGAACTATATTGTTTCGTAAGATAAAAATGTAAGGCAAATTTTGATTAGGATTGGTAACATAAAATGAAAATATTTATTAGTAAGTATTTAAAACGCTAATAAAAAATATTTTGCGTATAAATACACTTTTATTGATTCGCCTTGTATATTACCAGATGTTGAATGAATATTAATGAAAGAACGTCAAGCCATTCAAACAATCAGCCACAAACGGAGTGAATGTGTTTGTGGTGTCATATGTCACTAGTTGCTAACACCCCGTAGACATTTCCATGGACAGAAAACGCACGGAGATGCAAAGATACCTTGGTAGTGCTAACATGGGCGGCTAAATACAAAAACTAACTTTGCGCGTTGTCAAGGAAAACGATAAATGTTTCTACAATTAAAAAAATTAGTCTTACAGTGCAGGAAATAACAATTATTAAAAACTTAAAGAATGATTACAAATCATAGAAACAAAATAAAAAAAATCCTAACGCAATAATTTAACAAAAAATAATTTTAGAATCAGCGTAACTACTTATAATGCATATATTTGAATAAATTTTTTACTCTCTCTTAGGATGGATCCAATATCTTTTTGTAATCTTGTTGTTGTTTACATTTATTGCTTCTTCTTCTAGTGCCTATTCGTTTCGAATATTGGCGACCATCCTGGCTATGATGACCTTGTTGACTGCTGCTTTAAACAGTTCTGTGGTTGTTTTTGAATACCATGTCCTTAGGTTCTTGAGCCATGATATCCTTCTTCTTCCGGGCCCTCTTTTTCCAAACACTTTTCCTTGGAGGATGGATTTTAAGAGTTTGTATTTGTTGTCATTTCTCATTATATGTCCGAGATATTCCAGTTTCCTTCTCTTAATCGTTTTCATCACTTCGTTTTCCTGTCCCATTCTTACCAGTATTGTTTCGTTGGTCACTCTATCTACCCATAATATTCTAAGGATTCTTCTGTATAGCCACATCTCGAAGGATACGAGCTTTTTTTGTGTTGCTCCGGTCAATTCCATGCCATTATCTGTATAAGTTGTAGTTTTACTAAATGAAATTTAATTTGAGCTTAAGTTTGCTAAATAGTTGTATTGAATCATATCTTATTAATGTTACCTACTTTATTTTATGTAGGGCATTAAAAAAGTGTTGGGTATTTTAAGGTATTTACATAAAATAAAGAGTAATAGTGTATAATTAAGTCGGTTGATTTGTTAAAACTTATATCTATTAAATAGTAAACTGGTTTTGGTGTATAACAAAAGTGAAGGTTGATTATTAAATTTTAATATATCAGTTAGGCACTACGACTCACCTCACCTCACCTATCGATTGTTATTTAACATTTACTTACATTTGTCGAAAGCCGTAAGAAATTTTGTTCCTATCAGGGGTGTCCAATGACACCACTCGGCTTGTTATTAAATACTTACTCATCTTAGTTATTATTATAGAGCATTCTTTAATTGCAAAAAATTACAACTGTATAAGTAGATGCGAGTATGTGTTTTATTAACACATATTTTAAAGAGGAGTGAAGATGATAAATAAAACTTTACTTTTTAGTAATAGTAATAAGTTCTAAATACTTATGAGTAATTTGGGTAACGGAAAGACAGTTTTAGTAAATATTTAGTCAAAAATAATAATTTGACTAGATGATGTTATTTAAAATCTTTAGAACCAATTTCCACTAACCAAATAACTTACTGAACAAGTAACTACGTGTTCATAATATGTTGTCAGTAAATGTAGGTCTTTTTCATGAAAAAAATAAAAGCATTTAAGGATGCAGAAGAATCCTAATAATATCATGGACTGCTAAAATAAAAAAGGGAGAAGTTTTCAGAAAGATGAGAAAAGATGAGGAACTCATTTACACCATTAAATGCCTTTAACTCCAGTAGGTATTTAGGCCATGTCATGAGAAACAAAACCAGGTAACTATTCCTTATTCCAATATATTCTATGAATAAAAATATACGGAAAACGAGGACTCGGCAGAAGATGAATATCCTATCCTGGCTCCGAAATTTGAGAACATAGTTTGAAAAGAGTTCAGCAGAAGTATGACAGCGCGACAAAGTTGAAATTGCCATAATGATAGTCAACATTCGAAACGAATGGATACATCAAGAAGAAGAAATGTAAGTTTTGTTTTTGGCCCACCTAAAGACTGTCTAAATTAATTCATCTTCAGAGGAGAAATATTCTTTTGGTGAGTTCTGTTTTTTTTTAGAATCGTTTAAAATTTAAATAAAATTTTAATGATGAAAAATGATGAATGTTTTCTTACCACGTATTTCTTTTATGCTGGAAATATTGCATACTTATCATTATCATCCATAAATCTTATATGACATGACACCATCGGCATCGGTTGATTAAATTGCAATAAATATGCAAAAGTCGTCCTCGAAACTGGATTAAAGAACATTCCGCTTGTCTTTTTGAATGGTTCTCTATGAAAGGACATTTAGACAACTCGAACGGGCATATGCAAACTACGATGTATATCTTTTATTTGCGCCTGAGCGAGACTTGTTCTCAGCTATTCTTTCTTGTTCCCATATCATCTACAAATTCTTGATATAGCGGACAGTACAATGGACAGCGCGGTGTTCTAACGACACCCTGTAAAGCGCTATCTGATTGCTCATATCGCGATCTGAATTTCAAGAAACATCCGTTTGCCTTTTGGCTTTAAGCAGAATGATATTTAAGCTTTTGTTTTATTTTTTATTAATTTAACATTCAGATTTTAATACCGCCTGTGATCGACGAGCGGGATGAACTGAGTTTTTCTGCCGCGGTCATTGCCGGTCCCAAGCCCGGATAAAGTGTGGAGGGTTCTTAGGCTAGGTTAGTTCCCTGTCACTTTGGAAACAACCCACGCGCGGAAAAGGATTAAGCAAAAACGGAAAACTACTAGAATAGCCTGCTGAAATGTAACCTCATGGAACGGAAGTGACCAGGAAATAATCTTGGAGATGAACAAGCACAAGATAGATATATGCGGTCTATCCGAGACAAAACTTAAAGGTCAGTGCACGACAAAGTATGAAAACTATATCCTACTTTATAGTGGGAAACCGAAACAAGAACGAGGTCATTCGGGAGTCGGTATTATTCTACACGAAAGGTACACTGACATAATAGAAAAGGTCGACTACGTAAGCAACAGAATATTGAAAGTCATACTTACTTTTCCCAAAGGCCCACTGCATCTTGTAAGTATCTACGCCCCGGACATGTACAAACCAAGAGAGGAATCAGATAGTTTTTATGAGAAGCTACAAAACACCCTTGACCAAATAAACAACAATGGAAAAGTAATCCTATTTGGAGATCAACATAAATACACTTTCTAGACAACAGAAATCAATCATCGACTATATATTGTTATATTGTTATATATATAACAAATAGATAAACCACACCGAATAAAATACAAGACAAAAAAGTACTAACCTCTGCTAACACCGGCACAGATCACAACCTAGTTCTCGGAAAGTTCGTCATAGAGAGGCATCGAAGAATAAAGCAAAGACCAATGATGATGGAAAAATACAACATAGAATCATTGGATAACGACTGCACAGGGGGTAAAAAGGCTGGCCGAAGAAAAAAAGGAAAGCTACTTACAATGTAAAAGTACACCAACAGAGGAAAACTGCAATAACTATAAAGAAACAAGAAATAGAGTCAACGCGGCAATCAAAAGAATCAAAAGAGAATACTGGGAGAAGTTCTTCACAGACATGGAACACGATCTTTATGGAGCCCGGAGGAAAGTTTGGAAGATGCTTAAAAACAGAAAAAAAAACCTGTAAACGAATACATCCAGACAAAAAGGGTTTCTCTGAACAAGTGGGAAACATATTTTCGAAACCTATATGACAACACTGACAAAACGGTAGAACCTCAATCACATCTAACAGAGGAAGAGATCATGAATAGATTAACGGTTACAGAGAAGGAAGTTAGTGTGAAGATTAAAAACCCGAAAAACAGAAAAGCTCCGGAAGTGTGCGACATCCCCAATGAACTTATAAAATATGGAGGTAAAGAGCTAGCAAGAAAATTAACGGAACTGTTTAACAAAATAATAACCACATCTAGCATACCAACAGAGTGGCACAAAAGTATCACCATACCAATTTTTAAAAAGGGACAAAAACCCAATCCAGAGAACTACAGAAGCATAACCCTGCTTTGCACCACTATGAAACTGCTCACCAGTATTGTCAAAAGTATCCTAGAACACACCATCGAAAACAAAGATGAACAACAAGGATTTCGGAAGGACAGATCGACAACTGATGCCTTGTTTATTGTAAGACAGGTAAAAGAGAAGGCTATCGAATTTAGCTACTCTGCTTATGTGTGGACTATTTACCTAATTTAAAGCATTCGACAAAGTACAGCTGCCCGATATACTGAAGATATTGAGAAAGAAACAAATCCCAACATCAATCATAAACATAATCAGAAATCTAAACACAGGCAACACTACAAAAATAAGTGGACCATCAAACAACAAAAGACATACCGACACTAACAGGAATAAGAAAGGGTGATAGTCTCAGCCCATTCCTTTTTAACCTCGTCATGGACGAGATTATACACATTGTGACAACAATGGACAGGGGATACAAAGCAGCAATAACCCGATAAACGACATAAAATCACAGGTCAACAAAGCCGCAACAATTTCAGGATGTCTGAGAAATATCATCTGGAAAAACAACCACATGCGCATTGATAATAAAGTGCGTATATATAAGTCCTGTGTTAGACCGGCGCTAACCTATGGTATCGAGACTAGAGCTGATATGAATAAGACAAAGAGCATCCTCGGAACAGCGGAGAACCTTAAGAGCCATTGCAAGGAAAACACTTAGAGACAGGGTGAGAAACAGCGACATAAGAGAGGCATGAAAGGTGGAGGACATAGTGAGATGGGGGAGAAAAAGTAGAAGATATTGGCGTGACCACATAGACAGAATGGACCAAGAGAGACTAGCATACATCGTTAAAATGGAAAACCAGCAGGCCGACGACCGCTAGGAAGACCACCTAAGAGATGGAGAGATAGCTGGAACTCTATCTCACAGGATAACCAACCGAATTGAGCCTTGACAATTAACAGGCCTTAAGGTCTTCTCGAAGTATAAGAAGAAGAAGAACATTCAGATTAAGCTGCAAACTCGTTTTACGAACTTTGACATTCATTTTTGGCGGTCAGTATAAAAAAATAACAATTTTTAAACTTCTAATACTATTTCCAACCAATCTATTTGCAAAACAGAACAGGCTACATTATTTTATCACCTTGCCTATCCAATAAATCTCTCGCGGTAAATTATCTTTGATTTCTATTTATTTATTATTGATTAAAGTAATTAGCAATGCTCGCTCGTAAGAACATGTAGGTTTAGTAAATTAAAATGTTGGATAACTCGTTTTCAATCGTACCTACTACTTCTTTAATTAAAAGATTTTCATATCTTATATCTCATTTAAATTAAAAATCATTTTTAAACACAGTGGCAAGAAAATTACATGTCATAAATTCCAAAGTAATGAAAATTTTTGAAACAAAAAACAAATTTCTTCATAATTAAAATTAAATTTACTAGAAAATATATACGAGTTATTATATTTAATAATTTTTTTTTGGTAAAATCAATAATCCACAAATTCCTTAACATACACACAACCAAACTTATATGGAATCACATAATATTTTGTTTATGAATAAAACTCAGTCCTTACCAAATACTTTTAACGAAAAATAACCCGCATATCAATAAAAAAATTAATTAGTTGACAAAATAAACACAACATAGTCCCGGCAACGAATGCTAAAAAGAAGGTATACCTAGAGGAAAATACTTGGAACAAAATTTTTGACTTCTTATTTTTGTTTGGACTATAGTTAGGAGGTGAACATATCAAAAGTCCCCGGCCGTAGCACTTGTAGGTCCCATTATTCGTATACTTATATTTCTAAAACTATGCGTCCTAACGACATGGCCATTTTATACAAAATTAAAGCTTATTAAATTTGCTACAAGTTTTACTTGGTCAAGTTTTTCGATATCTTGTATAGTTATCGAGATATCTGCTCTTGAAAGTCTGTAATTTATGGAAAAAAACATTTTTACCGTACAAATTTTACTTTGCTGACCGGTTAACTCTTCAACGATTGACCCAGAAAATAAATGCCTGCAGTGGGGTTATAGAGCATTAAATTTCTTTCAATAATATATATGTCGCAAACAACAGCTTTCGGCATTGTAGGTGAAGATGTCGACCTCACAGTTCTCTTGATGGCTAAAGCTGATGCGCATAAGTATATTATTTTCATCAAGTCTGGACGTAGGAAGATAAGAGATTCCGTTTTCTTGTCCCAAGAGGTTTTTGCACCCCTTTACTGGCTGCGATACAACATCTTCCGCATTTCGAAAAAGCAAGGTCACCAGAGGTGTAGAAAGCAGCAGCGGTCTTTTCAGACCCTTCCTCCACCACCGCCCAAGTACAAAAGGCCGGTGAAAACTGCATC
Source organism: Agelastica alni (assembly GCA_950111635.1). Lineage (NCBI taxonomy): Eukaryota > Metazoa > Arthropoda > Insecta > Coleoptera > Chrysomelidae > Agelastica > Agelastica alni. The sequence goes on along the minus strand of OX467712.1, from coordinate 45,383,991 downwards.
TTGAGGTGGTATGGGGCTCCAGCAACAGAGGTCTCCCTCAATGTCTACAGGTACAAGTCAATATTGAATTCGGTGGCCACCATCAAGCCCGATATCTTTTGTCTTCATTCCACCGAGGGAGCAAAAAAACTGATAGGGAAATGACCTGCCTCCTCAGATGTATGGGTGGAAGATTGGGAACAACTGCCTGGTCCCAGTGCACAATGAGTTAGCAGCTGCACCAGAGGATATCCTGAAAATGATTTTCTGTCGATGCACGAAAGACTGTGCCAGCGCGAAGTGTGACTGCAAAAAATCAAGCCTCAAAGTTTCCCCAGCATGCTGAAATTTTCAGGGGAACTGCCTGAATGGGGTCCCTCAAGTTGACTCCGAAGATAAAGTTTCTCTTCGCTTTTTGGCATGCTTCTTATTAAATTGCCAACATTTTCTTGAGGTATGTTTTCCCATTCTGCTAATGCTGCATCAATAAGCTGTGCGATATTTGCTAGATTGTTTCGACGAGCTCTAACACTTGTTTTAAGCTGGTTCCACAACTGTTCAACACGATTTAGGTCTGGTGAACATGCAGACCAGTCTAAAACTGTGACACCTTCCGTTTCTAGACATTCTCTAGCCACTCTACTGGTATGGGGAGGTGCATTATCGTGCATAAAATGATCTCCAATTAACGGTTGGTTGGGGCATATTTGGCAGTCTGTAGTCTCGCTCGTTTTCCTGGAGCCCTAAGAACCCGAATTCGATGGTCATCTGATCTTGGGTCTCACCCGACAAAATAACATTTTGCCAATTCTCAGTTGTCCAGTTTTGTACAACCTTTGACCTTTGTCTTATGGTTTCAACTGAAGCGTTCACACCTGTAGCTACTAGAAGTTGTCGTTGCGGTTCTGGATGAGAAACACTGGTATTTATTCTAGCAATTTGGCAAACAAAGTGGTCCTGTTAATCAGTTGTGGCTCTTTGACGACTTTGTCTGGGCCTGTTCTTGAGAGTTCCTAGTTCCAAGTACCTACCTTGCATATGTTTTCGATACAACACCCTGGGTTTTTTTTTTTTTAAGAAAATAGTCGCAAAAAGGGTAGACCTATCGTGTGGGCCGCGGACGGCCCGCACTGCGACTATTAGAAGTGGAAGGGATTATAGAAAGGAGATGATTGTGGACACGCTTTTTAAAAAGTTGCAGGTCATAGTTCTCTGGAAAAACTGATTTTGGAAGCTTATTCCATTCCGTAGCAGCCCTGTAATAGAAGGATTCTTGATGAAGATTGGTCCTTGTAGTGTCAATCTTGAGAGTAAATGGGTGAGACTGATCAGCATGCCGAGTTCTTCGGCCGAATGTGGCCAATGGTGGTACAAGAGTTTTTATTTCTCTGGAGCATCTGCCATGGAAATATCTGTAGAGCAATGACTGGTCTGCAACTCTTCTTCTATGTTCTAGAGGGTGTAGGGTATCTGTGAGAGTTGAGCTATTTATCAAGCGAATGGCTCTTTTCTGAATGGAATCTAGAAGACGAAGAGAATGCCTTGGTGCTGAACCCCAAATGTGCGAGCAATACTCCAGTAGAGGTCGGATTTGAGCCTTGTACGTCGTCAACAGTTGATCAGGAGTAAAAAACTTTCTGGCTTTCCACGACTTTGCGATGTTAGTAACATGGTCATGCCAAGACATATTATTGGACACCGTGACTCCCAAAATCGAGATGGAGGGACTTGGTTCAAGGGTATTTCCGGACATTGTGATGGGATGATTTGAGGAATTCACTTTCTTGGAAAACGTGGCACTTTGTGTTTTTTGGGCGTTGAACTGAACAAGATTGTTGGTTCCCCACTCGACGATTGCTTTAAGATCTCTATTGATGGAATCAACCTGTTCCTGTCTGAGTCTATTTGTATCATTCACCGAAAGTGATCGATAGGATGTGAAAGTTAAGACAAGTGTGCTATCGTCTGCGAAACTGTAAATGGGGTTCGTGGTGGTTTTCAAGAGGTCGTTGATGTGTAAAAGAAATAAGGTGGGGGACAGGATGGAACCCTGGTGTACCCCGGCATTGGTTTTAAACGCATCAGAAGAAATACCGTCAACTGCCACATGTAAGGAGGGTAACGTCTACTATATATGCTACGTCTATTTGTGGCATTACTTGTTCAATGAGAGCAATAATGTTTCCCCTCTGCACATCTGTTAGTCCAACATAAGGCATTTTTTGGACTGAAATAAAATTACTGAACACTAAATTGACAAGATAATAAATCGCAGCAGTCGTTTCTTCTTTTTTATTATGTTTGTTTACAACAAAAAGCCTCATCTTAAAGTTTGATACCAAATTTTTTTCTTACGAAAAGTTAAGTCAGAAATACAGAGTGATTCCATGTAAGTTTGGTTGTGTGTATTATGTTTTGTACACATATAAATAAATCACAATTTTAGGTCATGTAGAACCTACGCACGCTAAGTCATGGATTACGATAACGACTTCCTAATACTTAGTTGTTTATTAATAATTAAAATCTTGAGTCCTTTAAACTAACAATCACAAACAATACGTCTATTAAAATTACATAAAAGGTAAAGGATTACCAGGTCATGAATTATGGATGAATGTTTTAAACATAGAATACACTAAACATATTTTTTACATATTTAGAATATTTTAAAAAAAATAAAATTTGTTATGAATTAATACCATCGTCTGGTACTATTTTCCTTAACTAACTGAAGTGTATTAAGTAATAAAATAGCAGAATGTGTGTTAAATTAAAATTCAATAAAAAATTATTAGTTGATTTAACATTTATTTGGAGGTTATCAAAATTAGGTACCTACCTATTTATTTTTATAGAAAGGTCATTATAAATATATTTGTCAAAATTTAACACATGATTACACGACAAATAGATGTCATAAAATAAAATTGTGTCCAGAATTCGGATTTGTTTGAAAAATCAAATTATCAAATTTAAAAATTGTTATCGGAGTGTTTTAAAATATTATTTTATTTGCGAAGAATTGCCGTAAGATTTTTTCGCAGATATCTCGCGAATAATTTCCTCAATGAGAGATAGGTTAGCTGGACGTCCTTCAAAAATGTGTACGCTTGTTCGTGAACAATATTTCTCCACGATCATCACAGAATTTGCTAATTCTAAAATGAAATTTGATTACAGAATGCTGGAATTCTCTCTCTTGAGATAAATATTTTGCAACACCTCTGCCCCCATGCAATTCAAATGTATTTACATTCTCTCTCTTGTAATAGAATAATATTCTCACACTGGTTAGCAATAATAACATTAGTCTTGACGAAGTTGATTGTCACCGTAGTGGCAATTTTCAGTAGTGTCAAAATTATTTTTGTCACGTTTTTATTCGAAAATATAAAACGTATCATGAATTTATCCAGTGATTCAGAGTCAGAGTGTGAAAATACACCACCAGAAATTACAAAGAGCACAAATAATATACTGGAAAGTTTCCTACCAAAAAAATCAAAGAATAAGTATAAAAAATATTACAAACTGTTCATGGATTGGAAACAAACAAAGAAAGCGATTTCCTTTTCAGAAAATATTTTGATTGCGTTTTTTGGTGAATTATCGGAAAAATGGAAATCATCAACGATGTGGAAAATATATTCAATATTAAAAGCAATGATAACCGTAAAACATGATATAGACATTTAATGATACGAGGGCGGTTTGATAAGTCAGTGACTTTTTGAATAAAACAAATTTTTTTCCGCAAATAAACATTTTATTTTTTTACATAATCAGCTTTTGACTTGATACATTTAGTCCAGCGTTTTTCTAATTTTTTTATTCTCTCCAAATAATAGGTTTTTTCAAAGCTCTCAAAATACGCGTTTGTTCCGGTAATGACTTCTTCATTCGACTCAAATCTCTTACCGCACAGCCATTTCTTTAGGTTTGGAAACAGAAAATAGTCGCAGGGGGATAAATCTGGAGAATATGCTGGATGGGGTAGCAGTTCGTATCCCAATTCGTGGATTTTGGCCATCGTGACTAGACAAGTCTGCACACGTGCATTGTCTTGACGGAACAGCACTTTCTTCTTCGCCAAATGCGGCCGTTTTTGCTTCAAATCAACGTCGAATCTGTTCAAAAGCTTTGAATAATATTCGCCGGTGATCGTTTTACCTTTCTTGAGGTAATCGATGTGAATGACACCGCGTACATTCCAAAAAACTGTGGCCATGACCTTGTTGGCTGACAGACTCTGTTTCGCCTTCTTTGGTCCACGTTCACCCCTAACAACCCACTGTTTCGATTGTTTCTTGGTCTCTGGCGTGTTGTGATGGATCCATGTTTCATCCACAGTAACAAAACGGCGCAAAAATTCGTCCGGATTACGGCTGAACATCGCTAAACACTCTTTTAAAGTGGTCACACGATTGCGCGTATGGTCGAGTGTGAGAAATCGCGGCACCCATCTTGCAGAGAGTTTTTTCATGTCCAAATATTCGTATAAAATATAATGTAACCGTTCAGTTGAGATACCTACAGCATGAGCCAACTCACGCACTTTCATTCTCCGATCATCCAATATCATTTCATGGATTTTATCGACGATTTCCGGCGTGATCACTTCTTTTGGGCGACCTGGACGTTCGGCGTCACTAGTGCTGGTACGACCACAACGGAACTCCGTAAACCACTTCTTAACCATTGAAATTGATGGTGCCGATTCCCCGTAGTATTTATCAAGTCTTTCCTTAGTTTCAGTGATGGATTTTTTACGTAAAAAGTAATGCTTAATCAGCACACGAAATTCACTTTTTTCCATTTTCGTAAAAATTCACGAGGTTGTCTGCTTTGAACGGCTATCAAACACCAACTGCACGACGTAGCTTGCTCAAAATTAGAAAGTTGCTCACTGATAGATTATAGTTGACGGCAGCACTGTTGAATTTGGAGTAACTGCGCGGGAAATTTAAAAAGTCACTGACTTATCAAACTGCCTTCGTATAACAAACTTAAGGCATTCTTGAAACGTTGTTCTAATACATATTTAGCCAAAAAATCGAAGGTCTTCATAGCTGAAAACGTTCAGCAATTCGTCAATTACTGGATCTAATACTCCGCTAATCATGCCTTCCACTTCAAATTATGTGACTGTTAGTTCATCTATTACGAACCACGCAATTGTCGAAAATTCCTCCAATAATGAACCAGTTTTTAATTTCGAAAACTGTACAAATATAACAATTAATCCAAAGTAGAATGTTTCTTAAATTATTGAGTGTTTACCTAATGTAATTGTAATTTAATTCTGTAATAAAAATTATCTTTCGTTCGTTTCCATTTAAAAATATTTTAAAATTTTTGATCGCGGAGAAAGTATAGTCTGCTACTCGGTTAGAATGAAAATTCGTGATGCTGGTGGTTCCTCCCGCTCGCCTTCGGCTAGCGCTCGGAACTTTCCACTCGCATCGAATTTTCATTCTAACCTTGTTACAGAATATGCTATTACGCTGTTTCTGACAGATAAAATTCCCGAATATATACAGTTAGCAGAAGCAAACAAAAGCCCTGTTGGGCATGTTCATGTCGCTGTTGTATTTTTGTATCGATATATTTCATTTCATATCGAAAACCGTTTAGTAAGGTTAGTTTTCTTTTTAAAATTCCAATAATTTTGTAAACAAGGAAAATTTGATCTAGGTCATTTGTATTGAAGTACAATTAGGAAAGTTAAATAAATTGATATTTGAAAGGGTTTTTTTTCTCGTTTGGAAGGTGATTGTAAATCTGATCACCATTATTTGAGAAAAGTTTTGTACTTTTAGGTTTGTACTTTTAATATTATAAAATTTGTTCAAAACTGTGCCCAAATGGCTTATTTGAAAATATTAATGACTACCATTCATGATTTTAACACAATATTACTTTTGCAATACTTATTAAAGATAGACTGCACCTGTGGTATTGAGGTATTGTTCAAATACACTTATTATTTCAAAAAACTACCTCCTTCTAGAAGCATGTATATTTGAATTCTAACTTTTACATGTTAAGAATAAATCACAATTATATTTGTTACAAAAAACCAGAAAAACACCGGCAAGCTAACAACAAATGTTTTAAATAACAGCTGACAGCACTCATTATTGTATTATTCATAAAATCATTCGATTGTAATATTTCGATTATACGCGCCAACCTTTAAACTTTCAAACCTTGCATCGCGATTGGTCGTTTGCATGCAGTACACGCAACCACGGTAGGGATATTGGGACCGTTTATAGAGGCATACCAAATGCAAGAAGGCCACCAGGACGACCTAGGCAAAGGTGGAAAGATAATGAAGAGAGAGACGCCAATATGTGTTGTTTGGTCTTGTTAAGTAAGTAAGTAAAGCTGTTAGCCTGTATGCATCTATACCCAATACAACCATTAGGAGCTAATTGATTAAAATGAATTAACAGCTTTAAATTAAATAATTTAATAATGATGGCTAAGTGTACAAGATTGTTAATGAAAACTAATTAACATTTTCGCATGCCTTCTTACTCTTTCCGTACGTTATACGGGTCGTTTAAAGAAATTTTTATTGACATTTTTAAATACAAGAACTTCGCACCAAAAAAACTAAACATACCTTAATTAATAATAATAATAAGATGCCTATATCTGAATTTTTGCTTAAAATTTAACGCACATTTTTTGTAGTCGATGTTCTGAATACTCAAAATAATGTTCTTATCTAAAGAATCTTGACAAATATTTGGAAAATTTCTTTAGTTAGCGGTCGTATTTTTATATATAATTGGGAACGGTCTTTCATGTTGAAGAATTGTTGCTTTATACTAATCAGAAAGCTTTGTTCTTGTGAGGTAGCTAAAAAGCAGAGATGGACTCGGAAAGGTTATACATTTTCTATTTAAAATTATTTTTTGCTACTGCTCGTATTAATAAATAACTTGCTAGGCAAATATTAGTTGCTTTAGATAGAATTGTAAACCAAATATAATACATAAATTTTAAGAGTTTAAAGGAAATTATTTTATAACTTTATAGGGTATGGCACGAAAAGATTTGATTAAAAGTAATAGCGGATACAGTTGTGTTAAAAAACTGTATTACGAAGCTGTAGGTTTTGAATAACGCTGACTTCAAATATAATGCTGTCCTGAATGTGGCACTTCCGGTTGTACCAGAAGTAGACGTCAACTTTGTTATTTTAAATGGAACCTAATAATTTTTATTTTATTTTCGAATTCTACATGAAATTTTAGATAAAATTTGTGCACAATTAGTCTCTTTGTTCCAACGAGAACTACAAGGCAAAGTCGAACATTTTACATACCAATCCATAGATTTAAGTATGCATTCCACACATTTCTTCCTAGATCTTTGAGACTCGCTAATTCATTGGATAACCTTCCACTTTTTGATATTTCTATCAGTAAATTTAAAACTATATTTGTAATTTGAATGTTCAGTAATTTATATTTTACCACTTCATGATTTCTGTATATCTGTCTTATAAACTATGTATATCCATTTTAGTGATTATGTCGGAACTTGTGTATACTGTATGTTTTTCTTCCTGTTGTTTTTATTATATGTAATTTTTTAATATATGTTATTTAACAGGGCTTGCCCGTGAATAAATAAATAAATAACTAAATTGATCAAAGTAGGATTAAACGTCACGAAGGTTGCCGAATACTTCTGCTTGATGAAACACAAAGAAGTTTGTGTGAATAATTGTAAGTAACAGATAATCCTGTAGAAGAAGAAGGCGTGTGGTTTTGTGGTAACCAATTCGGATGAAATCGGCACTCGACATCCGCTTCTTTGAGAATAAAGTGGGGAACTTTCACATTCACAGGTCTCTTCCTTTAATAATGTATTTATTACATTTGTAGATAAGTTTACAACTTTTAATAATGATGGTTTATAAATAGATTTTGTTTAGAAGAGCGTACAGATCGCTAAATGAAATATTGACAGATTAAACAAATTCATCATTACGTTAAACATTGTGAAATTTTAAAAGTGTAAGCTTAAGGAATTTGTTAAAAAAAACATTTACGAAATACATCTCTGCCTCGTTACAAATTAATTAAAACTCGCAGTCCTGCTGTGGACGTTGATAAATTAACAACAGTTTGAAAATAGTCGGACTTCATTTCCCCATGATATTTTCACATTCCGGTCTTTTTCTTAAACGAATCGTGCCCCGTAAGAAAACAATGTGGCGCAATGATTCCATTTAGAACTATATTTTTGTAAATAGATATATCGAATATATAATTATAACATATTTCACGAATATACGGTGGTAACGGATTATCGTTAAAAACTCGATAACCAGTATTTAACTGTAAATATAAAAAGTGCGAAAGTAAATTCCCTAATAATTTTAAACAAATTTCGTAGCGAACGAATTTTATTTTATAAAGGACTTTTTGTTTGGAAATTAAGGATCGATATTTTTATTTGTTAGCACGATTAATTCTACAACCAAATCTGTTCCTAATGACTTTATTGTACATAATAAGAGAGGTAGGTAAGTAATCCAAACCAATTTCACTAATTAACTAAACTATCAAGCTTTAATTTGGCTTGTTGATTCATTTTTGTTAGATTTCTAGAAATTCTAGAAATTTTTAAGAACTGTAAACAAGAATGGTCTTCATTTTTTTTAGCTGGACGAAACTTGGATTTATGTTAAATGTGGAACAAAAAGAATTTGGCAGGACGATAACATAAAGTCTATAAAACACACCTACGGTAAATAAAAGAGACACATTAATGTGCATGCAGGTGGAAAGCATGGTTTTGTTGATGGGGTGGATCTTTTATTTTCGTCAAAATCAAAATCGGTCAAATATCATGACAATATGGCTACAGAGGTGTTTGTGAAATGGTTAAAAGAGAAACTATAACCATCCTTACATGAACCGTCTGTCATTGTATTAGATAATGCTCCCTACCATTAGGAAATTTAAAATAATCACCAACAAATTCCTGGACTGTACAGCAAATAAAAGAATGGTTAACGAACGAAAATATTTTATTTCCACAGTTTTGCTTCAAGCCGGAATTATTATCGATATCTAAAAGGCACCAACGTGAAAACATTTACAAAGGGGATAAATTATACCTACTTGGTCATTTACATCGTGTGCTAAGACTTTCGCCTTATCATTGCCGATTTAATCCCATTGAGTATATTTTGTGAAATATGCAAAACTTATTATGACAATCACATTGCCCCTCCCTAAATTTGGGAAAAATGTAAAAAATTAATAGCGGAATGATGGGTTTGTAAAAACCGCCAAATATTTAAAATTTTATTTACAGATTTATTTATCCTATAAACGAAAACCTAGTTAATAATAATACTTTAAACTATTTAAGTAATAACAATAAAAGTATTTTGTTAGTACATTATTGCTCATCCATTACAAAATATTAATTGCAAAGCATATTCATTAATATCGTAGTCCCATTAAAATTAAAAAATAGAAAGACTTTTTGAAAATATAATAAATAAATTTAAGATTTAAAAGCGGACTAACAAACTCCGTTACCCTCAGTTTTATTCATATATTTGGGGTTGTTTTCAGAAACAGTGGTTATATTGCCATCTATCGGCGCTTCTTCCAAGCCAAACTTTTAGGAAATCGCTCATAGGGTGCGTTAGATTGAGCCCATAAAATTGTTCTACTTTGGACTTTAAATGTCCGCCGAATCGTTTGATGCAGTGGCGGAGAACTAGGGAATGTCGATTAAATCAAATAAAAAACACCAATTTTGTTATTAATTCCATTCATTACTCAGTTGTTATTTCGTAATCATTCTGCGGAGAATTTTAAATAATACCAACCTTATCAACAAACAATTCTGTAGAACGTATCTGGTTTTTATCTGAACTTTTTGATTTATTTGTAAATATAACACTTAATACGAAGATAACCTTTGTCTACCGTTTATTTATCAACTAATTTAACCCTATAAAATATAAATCAATTGCGTATAGAAGCGATCTAAATATAAACACCGATCAGTGCTAGATTACTCCATTCTTACATCTTTAAATATTTTACCTAGTCACTCAGATGCACGTATAATTTGAAAAAATATTTAAAAATTAAAAGTAATGAGAAATAATCAAGTTTTTAATAAACTTTCTTACTAGATCTTTATTTGGTTTTTAACAAATTAAATGAGTTATAAAAAATGTTAATGTTGGAGAAAACCGTTAAAAAGTACACAGATCCGACGAGTACACCTGAAGAGATCGCCTCTTATGGTAAAGAGGTTATGAAAGCGCTCTATGCAGGCTATGGGGTCGGGAGCACATCTTCCACCCTTTATCAGATGAGGTACGACATTTTTTCGAAGTGTCTCCCGCAAGAAGGTTGACTTGGCTTGGGAACACGCTCGACCCTGATCAGTGGGGATGGCAGAGCCGCCCCCAAGGCCTCATACCCATTCAATCAACTAGAGACGTAGCACTGGAGGCACTTCTCAGAAGCATCTTCTGTGCTTGCAAACGAGGGTGTACCTTTGCGTGTTCTTGTCAGAAAGCAGGCCTTCTGTGTTCAACTATGTGCAAGCACTGCAAGCAGTGGAACGACTCCTGACGAAGAAAATAACTACGACAACCTCCTAGAGCTTCTCGAAACTTATGACGAAGATCAAACCATCGTCCTTCCCCCCCCCATTCCACAAGAAGAAGAAGAACCAGGCTCTTCTAAACGGTTAAGGCGAAAATGAACATTTTTAAATGTTTTTTAAATATTTTTTAAACATCTTTCTTTATATTCGTTTTGATCTCTATAGATTTTTCGAGATTGGAAAGGTAGTATTAGTATATTAGTATAATTCTCGACTGTACATAAATTTTAAATTACTTATGAACATGTAAATAATTTTCAATACCAAATTACACATTTTTTGAACATTTTTAATTGTTGCTGGCCTAAACATCCCTTCTTGCTATCATTAAGTTATTTTTACAGTGGTTGTTGAACCTAGAAATGGGTTTAAACAGTTAAGTAAGAGGGTAGAATCGTTGTCTGTTGAAATACTTGATATTATCCTATTGACTTTTTTGAGGGAAAATGAAAAATTGTCGGTATGTACCTAAATATTGGGTCAATTTTAAAATCCTGGTGCTTCTTAAACGCAAAATTTTATGCTCTAGAACTTTCATTTTATGACTTTTTCGATTGGAGTGACCGTTTTGGAGTTACAGCTGTTCAAAGTGCCAGAAATGGATTTTTCGAAAAAGTTGGAAAAAATAGCCGTTTTTCAACGAGCGATTGCTCCTATCCGGGCCAAGCGATTTTAATGTTCCAATAAGTTATTTGACGCATAATTTAATGCACTTTAATTTAGGACAAAATATTTTTTCTGTGAGAGGCTTTCTTAACGAGGTATAAGCTTAAAAAGGATATCCGGAAATTTCGAGTTTTTTAGGTCCCCAAAATTTTTCACGATAAAAATGTTGTTGGATTCGCTTTGTTTCCCACTATTGGGGTGCCAAGACACCAATTAAAATTTAGAAACATAACATCCGACCTTTTGTGTTCACCGAAGTGTAGATTGACTGGACTATAATTATTAAACAATTTATAAGCTTAAAGTATTTTTTAAAGCTTTAATCGTTTATTTAAAGTTAATTATGATTTATTAAAGTATGTTCACTTTGTACTGCTAAATTTATTTTAATTTGATGCGGAGATGATATTTAGAATGACAAAACTTATTTGATATAAAAGAACTTGTGACGAAACAAGTTCTGTTTCCATTAGATATTGTAAAACCAAAAATGGAAACAACCCAACTAAACAGATTAGCGTTTACATTTTTTTTTCTAAATTTTTATTCATCGAATCCCCGATGAATGTGCATGATCTGTTTTCAAAATCGATTTCACCCGATTCAACAACTTCATTGTCTTTTCGGCTTTATTGTGATCTTACCGAGGATAAAGTATAAATAAAGACAAAAGCGGTTTTTGTTTTTGTAACAGGTCTAGAATCACCAAGGGTTCACTGCTTTTGCAGAACCTCATCGCAAAAACGAGTATGATGTCTGTTCGAAAGAAAGCCGACACTTTGATCAATAAATCAGTCAAAGTGAGAGTGAGTGGCCAACCGAAGGGACGGGAAGATGATTTATATTCGATCAGCCACTTGAGTTCGAGTGATAATTGCTGTAATAACGTTTTTTCTTACATCTGACCTAAAAAAGGACTAAATTTCCAGTTTTTATATTTTTATTTATTGGCACGGAAAATTTTAAAAACCACGCAATTTAAAATTATTACATCCAAAATAATTCTAAAGCCAAATAAATAGAAAATTGAAAGTATGAAATATATCCACATTTGGACTTTTAATTCTAAATGAGGATTGATGTTTTCGTCTAACAAATTTTTATTATTAATTTTAACTATAGTACAGTTAATTAATAACCATTTATTATTATTAAGGCAAAAATAATAGATAAATTATTTGTTGATGGAACATACCCGGAAGCATTAAAATTCAAAATCTGTACCAACATATAAAAAAAAATAATCCAAAAATGATCCAAAAGTGATCTGCAATCACAAACTTATTCCAAACTTATTCCCAGCTGCCAACATAAGTTTAGGCAACAAAGATAAACTCAAACTGCAATAAACGAATTCTTTAATCACATTTATGTGTATCTCAATAACAAGCAATTTATATTTGCTCTGTTTTTTGATCTCACTAGAGCGTTGGATACAGTGAACCATAGTTTACTTATAGAAAAGCTATACCGAACCGGAATTGGTGGTCTCTTTTATAAAAAATACATCACAAGTAAGTAGTAGTTATTGATATTCCGAAATCACAAACAGCTTCTGTTTCAGTGGGGGTTTCACAAGGTTCAACTCTGGCTCAACTTTTCTTTATAATATTTATGAGTGATTGCGGTTCAGCAAAAAATAATCATCTATACAGATGATAAATCACAAGTCCATACCTCCATAGATCATTTAAATCATAGAAATAGCATGTGAGGTACCTACACAAAGAAAACTTTGTGATTATCAAAAGTAAGCAGCATACATACATTAACATGTAGTCACGCCTTTTTCCCGTAGAGGTAGGCAGAGACCCCTTCGTTTCACTTGCTACGGTTCTTACACACATCTTTTGCTTTCACTACTTTCATCAGTTCTCTCATACTAGTACTCTTGACCTGGCCTTTCTTCAAAACAATGTTGATCCGACCGAGGTCTACCTCTATCGACTTTCACGCTCGCCTTATAAATTTGTTTCGTCAATCTTACTTCAACCATCCTTTCTACGTGTCCAAACCATCTAAGCATTCCTTTATCTATCTTTGTAACCACATCTTCTTTTACACCACAGCGTTCTCTTATCTCACTATTCTTTACTTTATCCAACCGAGTCACTTTGGCTATACTTTTCAAACTACTCATTTCCGCAGCATTAATCTTATTTTCATGCTTCTTCTGCCAAACCTAACATTCACTACATACATAAGAGTAGGAACCAACACACCTCTATGCACAGCCAGACGTGCCTTTTTTGACACTCTCTGTCTGTTCATCAAGCTATGCGGTGGCCCATTCATTTGTTTCGTTTTTAATATAATTCATAAATTTAAAAAGCTCTTATTTTATATGTATATTTGCTTGCAAATAAACTAAATATAAAAAATATCATATCATCAAAATATCACTTTGGTAACGATTTTTAACTTTTATAACAAAGAAATAAATAAATGTTGTTTCTCTATTACTTTTCTTTAACTTTGGCCTCTTTCTACGTAAAAAATATTACATTTATTTATGAACTTTATAACATATCAGTAGTGCCATACCTTATTTTTATCGATCTCTGAATCTACACATTTTAAAACTGTTTTCAATAGACTAATGTAACTGTGCAACTATTAAAATTCTAGTCACAATTATTTCGGAAAAACAGTTATGTAATTTCAATAAAATGCCAGAATTTTAATTTATAATAACAGCTACAAATTTGACACATATAAATTTCAATCGTATGATAGACTTGAAGACCTAGGTATTTACTGAAGGTAGGTAGGTTCTTCAATAAAACTAATCAATAAAAAATAAATAAAATTATTGCACAGGCTATAGAAATTATTTACTGTTGAAAGGGATCACAAGTGGCTAAACAAGACGGAGTGGGATTAAAAAGTCTACAAAACACTGGTTGACGATTAACAAAGAAGTTCACGCGAAAAATTTAAGCGGGTCGGTGTAATAATGTATAGGTTAAAATTTTCTGTGTTTGTGTGGATGTTGTATTATTTCATTAAAAATATAAATTTAAAGTAATTACATTTATGAAAAACGAGGCGAACTATGGCATTAGAATTCGAATTGAAAGTTATCATCGCCGATTATTGGCTGTGAATTTAAAAAAAGGTGTGAGTGTGCGTGTGTGTATGTGCGTACTTTTTAAATTGCGTTTTCGATGGCAAAATACACCCGATACCTAACGGAAAGATATGATTTTAGATAAAGCGTATAAACTTTTTATAAAATATAACAGTATCTTCAAGAAGGAAGAGATATAATTTATATTGACTAATGAAACATAATTGCACAGTTCTCATTCTACGAAGTATAGCTGGGTAAACAGACAAACTTAACTCCACCGCTTTAACACAGTAACCTGATAATGCAAACCGATAGTTCTAAATTGTTAAATAAAACAAAAATTTGTGTATTACATTTGAAAACAATATTTTTTTTTGATCACTGGCGAAATGATCTTAAAAGTAACCATTTGTAATGTTTTTTTAAATAAGTGTTCGGTAACTCTTCTCTTCCCACACCAGTTTTACGACACGTTGGTCTTGTCTCTTTACATGTCCAGCCCATCTCTGCCTTTATTATTTTTACTATATCTGGTTCGTTATATAGTTCTTGCACTTCCCTGTTAGTTCTAATTCTGTATTGTTGTGTGTCGTTGTCCTTGATTGGTCCATATATCCTTCTAAGAATTCTTCGTTCTGCGATTTTTAGTCGGTTCTCATTTTGTTTTGTCATCGTCCATGTTTCACATGCATATGTCATTATAGGTCTTATAATTGCATGATAAATTATTTCTTTCGTATGGCGGGTTACATTTTTCGATTTCAATATTTTTTGTAGTGCAAAACAGCAGCGATTGGCTCCCTGAATTCTGTCGTTAACCTCTTGTGTTATATTGTTATCTGAGGTGATTGCAGCTCCCACATATTTATACTCATGGACCGTTTTAAAATTATAGTGGTCCATTGTCACATTTTGTCCTATCATGTCTCTTCGTTCTGTTCTTGTTGTAGTCATGTATTTTGTTTTATCTTTGTTTATTTGTAGGCCAACCTTCTTTGCAGCATTTTCCAGTTTGATAAACTCTTCCTTAACGTTGTATTTCCTACTATATCTAAATCGTTAGCGAAAGCTACTACAATGCGCGGACCCTGATTTCTAAATAGTAGCGTTTCTATGTTTGCCCTTCGTACGATGTCTTCCAAGGCGATATTAAAGAGGATTGGGGATAACGCATCTCCTTGTTTGAGACCACCGTTGATTGAAAAGAAGGTTGATAATTTTCCTTCAAGTCTTACTGCACTTGTAGATCCCTCTACACAAGCTTTTGTGAGACTGATCAACTTTTTCGGTACGCCCAGTTCTGCCATGGTATTCCACAATTCCACTCTTAGGATGCTATCATATGCTTGCTTGAAATCTATACAAAGCCGATGCAATGTTTTGTTGTATTCCCAACACTTCTTCACCATAGTAAAAATCTGGTCTACTGTTGATAGATTCTTTCTGAATCCACACCGGTAATCTCCTATTTGGTACTCTACACACGCAGTCAGTCGCTCTAATAGAATTAGAGAGAATACTTTATATCCCGTGTTAATAAAAGTGAAGTTGGGACGTTGCAGACTATTTTACTTACTTTATTAGTTCCCAATAAATTTTAATAGCAATCTTATTTTGTTAACATAAACTTTGATGGGTTGTTTTATTATTTATAAGTAATTGCAATTACTGCCTTTTTAAATGAACTGATTTTTTTACATTTTTAATCAAATTATTTAAAATGTTTTAATCAAAGTAATTGTCTGAACCTGCAGTACCTAAGTGCTTATTTAATATTTACTCCTCATACATATTAATAACAATTTAATGTGATTATATGCCACAGATGTTAGGACGAAACTAATAATGTATTTATATACACACAAAAAATAAAAGCAATCAAGAACTGCTTTGGAAATAAAATGGCGCGTATCAGGCGCAAGTTAATTACTGTAATAACACCAATAAAGGATCATTAAATTCACATAAAACCTGTAAATTACACCATCGAACAACAATTATATGTAATGAAACGACCAATTAACTATTGGCGACATTTTAACAAACTTGACATAGTTTCTTTTTAACGGTATTTGTAATTGACTTTATTCGATAACGATTATCTGTAACTTAAGTATAAAAGGTGGGGCAACGATCTCTCCATTTAAATACTACCAGTTGTTTGTTCTATTCACTTTTATTTCATGGTTTTTTATGAAACTGGCATTAGACAAGGAGATTAATATTTAATCTGATAATGGATGAAATCATAAAGAAATTTAAAAAAAGAAGAGGATATAGAATGCGAGAAAAGGAAATACAGATAATATGCTACGCCGACGACGCCATAATAATAGCCGAAAATGAAGATGACCTACAAATATTAATTAAAGAATTCGAAGATACGGCGCTCATATACAACATGATGATCTCGACAGAGAAAACTAAATCGATAGTGATATCAGCGGAACCGAGACGATGTAAACTGGTCGTAAATGAAAAAATAATAGAACAAGTGATGGAAACGGAATACTTGGGAATTAAACTGTCAAGCTACGGAAAAGTAGAGGAAGAAGTACAAAAACAAGTGAACATGGCGAACAGAGCAGCAGGATGTCTCAACAATGCAATTTGGAGAAACAAATACCTCACAAAGGAAACGAAAACTAGGATATATAAATCAACAATAAAACCGATAATGACGTATACAGCGGAAACAAGAGCAGATACGGCGAAAACACAAAGATTACTGGAAACAGCAGAAATGAAAATCTTACGAAAAATAGCAAACAAAACTCTAAGAGACAGACAGGAAGTGAGGAAATACGAGCGAGATGTGGTATAGAGGAAATAAACAGGTGGACCAAAAGAAGAAAAATAGAATGGAATCAACACATAGAAAGAATGACAGAAAATAGAACAGTACGGATAGCAAAAGACAAATCACCAAATAGAAGAAGATCGATGGGACGACCGAGGAAAAGATGATCAGGCAACATCAATTGAGGTTAAAAACCGAAGTAAAACAGGCATGAGCCTATTAATGAGATTTAGAAGTTTTAGAAGATTTTTATTTCATCAGGTATTACGTGGACCTATTAATATTTATTTATACAAAAATTATCACGATTTTTTATTTTTATTGTACCACGACGGAAAAATCAAATATTTTATCAGTTCATTGCTAAAAAAATGAAAGTTGCGTATTCAAATAATCAATTCTTTAAACAAATGAAAAGTGTTTATTTATACATGGCTGGTCATTAATTTGCAGCATCAAAAATTATTTAAATGTGCGATCGGTAAATATTTATCACTTCTCATTAAATTTAAATTGCGAAAAAATCATCGAGAAAATATATTACCTACAGAAGATATCAATTAAAAATAAATAGAAAAAAAAATTTAGTTAAAACCAAATAATTAGGTATATTAAAGAAGAATTTTTTTTAAATTTTATGTCACCTTCTTTCAATATAAACGACAGAGCCGCTTTTAGGCAAATTGGTAACCTAGGCACATTTTTTTTGTCGCCCCCTCTTACTAATAAAAATTCAAGTAAAAGGTTTTATAACAACATATTTTTAACTTAACAAAATATTCTTTAAGAGTTTTTTCCTTGACTTTTCTTGGACAAAATTGTTGATAATTTCATCATAACTAATATTTTTTGTTACATCACATTCCAAAGACAAAATGTAGAGGGCATTTAAACGTTCTTGCTTTATGGTCAATCTAAAATTGTTTTTATTCCTTGACAAATTTGAAAATGATCTTTCTGATGAAGAACCTACTTGCAACCGTAATTGATAAGTAATTTCGACACGCCCTGTAGAAATAATAAAACGTTTCCTTTAATCTATTTTCTCTTAAATATTTGAAAATTTCCAATGGAAATTTCATGTTGTTGTCCAAATGTTAATTATTAACTCTTATTAATTTTTATCCCCCATTAACTATTGTTACGTTTTAAACCTTCCACAAATTTGTTAGGACATAAAATCGCTCATAAATTCGTTGGTGCGCTGCTAAGCGTCTTTTTAGATCTGCCAAGAGTACATCGATGATAACGTAAAATGTTTCTATTTTCATTTTATCTCTGGCTAAAAACGATGCTTCTTCACCAACACTGTCATCAAACTGAACCTTCTTTCGTTTCTTCCTTCCCTCTGTATATCTTGTTAAATATTTTTGGCTTCTTGTTCGTTAGTTGCAAAATGGTTTCTTATTGCGTTTAAATATTTTAAAAGTCCTTCCAGTTCTCGAATAACAGAACCCAGATGCGTTTATTTTTTCTAAAACGTTATGCCAAATGTCAGCAAAAAAAGAAGTTTTATACTCGTCAATTTTTTCAGAGTGCTCTTGCTTCATGTTTAACAGCCCTGGTTTGACTTTTTATCAGTGCTCAGTTGGAAAAGTGATATTTTAATTTCATTATACCGATCATATAGAGCTTTAGTAGCATCAGCCCTTGTTGATCACATATTGTCTGATAGGAGTTTTTCAACACGCGACTTCATATTTTTCTTTAAAATTTCCCATCCATATGTCGAAGCTGAGAAAAAAGTATAGAGATTTTGCCAAAAAACAAGATATTATTTTTTGTTTATTAATAAATAACGTGAACTAGACAGTCTAACTTTATATGTTGCTGTTTGTCACGCCACAAGTGATCGATTGTTCATAAAACAATAAACAATTTATCGGATAGGTAGATACCCGTCAGCGTAGCGCCATCTCAGAGCTGTAAAGTCAAGTAAAATCGTTCGCGTTCGCCCAACACGCGGTCGTTTGACAAAAAATCAGTGTTTTACTGCACAGGGCCGCGTTAAGGCAAATTTGCATTAGTAATGCATAATGCATGTATAATAATTATTTTTTGCATTTTCGGATAGTATTTTTATTAAAAATTTTGCCGCCCCCCATCAGCCTGCCGCCCTAGGTAGCTGCCTTTCTTGCCTAATGGATAAAGCGGCACTGATAAACGCATTAATGAAACTTTTCAAATAGAAAAATTATCGATTCTTGTAGAGCCGGTTAAATATAAAATTCCATGCAAAGAAACAGTAACATTCTTGAGTTATAACCTCTATATTTAATGCTTTTTTTAAATGCAAAGTGTTTGAGAAAATAAAAACAGAAATTTAAATATGTGCTGGCAGCAGTCTGTCAGAAACAAAGTATACATACAACTGATATAATTATGAGGCTCTATAGTCAATTAAAAAAAGCCATGGCCGTCACCATTGAAAGATAACTCAATTATTTCCTTGTTTTTTAGTCTCTTGCAAAATTGGCATCAATATAGCATTATTTTTTAAAGTTTGTTGATAAAAATATTTTAAAATAAGATCACGCGTGACGTCCCGATATCGGCGACGGCCGTGTCTTTTCTTTGCTTGACGCGGACTTTAACAAAGAAAATATTAGAATATTGTTTATGGTTCTTGGCTATATAATAAAGATTTTTATCAGACAATTTTCAAAGAAGATTGCCAGGAGTCAACAGAAGACGAAACATCCAAATGTTGAAATGCTTTAACTTTTAGGTAATCAAGATCTAGTGCGAAGGTCCAACATAATCAAACTATTGGAGTTTGCGAAATATCGAATCAGTGACAACGAAACCAAAGCACAGTGAACTGTAGTCACATCAGTTGTGTGCAAAGAATACCAAAACTCAAGTAGAAACGATAGCATCTAATATGTTTAAAAAAATAATTAATCATGCATGTTAAGATGCATTACTAATTTGCGATGAAAAAAAAATCGAGTGAGGTTTTTAAATCTGTTTGTATTTTAGTCTTGAATAATTATCCAAAATGTTATAAATGTCGACTTTAAGTACCTTCTCAATTAGCTAAAGTTAAATAAACGACACAGCCTCTGTAGCGGCTTTTTTGATTCTACCAGACCTCATATGTATCAACTTCATTATGTTATGGTGCCATAAAATGAATTTAGTGACTGTTATGTCCATTAAACACGTCGTAAACCTCATAAAAGTCAACAATAAACATTATAATCATTATGTGTATTAAACAAATCCGATGAGTGATTAATGTTTATTTCTACACGAAAACCTTTTCAGATAATAAGATGTTTAACTGTTCACTTTATTTTTAAAATTAAATTTTATAACTTTAACAGTGGCGGATTCAACATATTAGATAGGTGGGTATATTTTCATTTAAATTATTGCTTTGTTCTTGTTCATCTATATTTCAAATAATTAGTTAGATTATTTATAATGAGATATTTTTTGATATATTGTTGAGATCATCAGGTTTAAGGTACTTTTCATACTAAATAAATAGTTTTGTGAGAAACAAAATCTTGAAAAACTCAACGAATTAACAGATCTTTTTTTTATACAGTGTGTTTTCTTAAGTTGACAGTATATGGGAAACTTTTGTATTATTAATGTTACTTTAAAACATATATTCTGAATAAGTGTTACCAGAATAAAAGAATAGTAGGAGTGGAGTAGGTAGAAGTGGGTAGAAATGAAGAGTGATGGATGTGATAGTGTTCTGGGTAATGGAAGATTAAATTAAAACGGAGAAAGTCTACTTAAAGTATGTTTGTTTGGAATCTCGTGGTAACAAACACAATGTTTAACCATAAAAAGATAAACATGTACCTACACAAGACAAGAAGAATGCCGTGTGATTAATTTCGTGATTAAGATTGAGAAAGAAAGTGATGGAAATTTGAGCATACCGAAATGCAGGCATTGAACACACCACTTCTTAGTAATCAGCTGAATAAAGGTCTCTTTAAGCATCGTGTGCAGAAATCAATTAGTGTACTAGAGCGTATAAAAGTTAAGAATTTGCAAGAAAAAGGTTTAAAAGAGAAGTTTGTAAGTAAATTGATTGAAAAATTTGACAGTTTAGATGATGCATGTGAATTATGAAAGCTATTCAAGGAAGTAATCGTGAATGTTGCTATTAAAATGTGTGGTGTAAGTATAAAAAGGAAATGATAGAAGTTAAAGGAAATATGCGTAATGGTTTACAAAGCAGTCTCAGGGAAGAAAAGAGCCTGGTCGGATTTTCTGGCTACAAAAGCCAATCAAAGAACGCAAAAGGTAACGATTGCAGATGTAACCAAGGCGAGGAATAAGTATAAAAGGTTGTCAAGTGTGGCACAAGATGTTGTTTCAAGAAAGAAGGAGAATGATAAAGATGAATTTGATAGGAGGTTATCTAACGACTTCCGGAACAACATTAAATTCTTCTGAAAGTCCATAAGAGCCGGAGGAAAAAATACTACCTCACAACTATAAACAATCAGAAACCAAGATGGAAGTATGGTGGAAAGAGGTGAAAGGAAATGGAAGGAGTATTCCGAAAGTTTATTTGAGAAAGAGGATACACAAGCGCAAGACCCATTCGGAGACATGAGTGAAAGTTGCAATTAAAGTGAAATAAGTTTGACAGAAATTGTGGAAGCGTTGAACAGTATGAAATTGGGTAAGGCTGCAGGTTATAAAAGGATTACGGTTAAAATGCTGAAAGCTGGTAGCTAGTCTGCTGTACCACTTTTTTAACCTTTGCTAGAGGAGTGGTAGAATACTGGTGCAAGGCCGCTTAATAAAGGAAAAGGTTCGCAGCGGGACTGCAAGAACTACCAGGCATTAGTTTAATCAGCATCGTCGGCAAACTGTATGCAAGAGATTAATTAAAAAAGTGATAAATGAGAACTGATGAGAAGATATAAGATGTGCAAGCAGTATTAAGAAGAGGAAGATGTTTGGATCAGGCCTTTTCATTACGTGGCATAATCAGTAGAATTATGCAAGCACTGAAATCATTTTACGAGGATTCCACTGCTTGTGACAGAATAAACGAAGCTTACACTGACTGGTTATACATCTAAAAATGTGTTAGACAGGTCATAGGCATTTGACGATCAAATCATTCATTTTCAAACCATACGCACTCACTTTCAAATATTTTAAACAATCGTCTATGTATAAGTTAAACAGCCATGGCGAAGCCACACATCCCTGTCTCGCACCTTTGTCGATGTTTAACCTGTACATGCAAGCTCCGTTTATTTAAGTTGCTACACTGTATATTACGACTGATACTAATAATATTGTACGAATATTTATATTACATTAAGTACAGTTGAAATTTTAATAATAATTTTAATAATTTAGGATGAAGGCAGTAATTTTTACTAAAAAACATTGCTTATTTTTAAACGTGGATTTGTGCTACAATACGTTGTCAAGGTTTATTTTATTTTTTTTGTTTACATTTTTAACTTTTATTTTTGAACACATTCACGGGGGGTTTGGAGCATCTGCTCTTTGTATTCTTTTTTTAATTCACTTGCTTACTAGTATAATTTTAATTTTTAAATGGGAGAACTTAAATGATTGGATATAATGTTTATTTGAATTTCTTGGAATTACAGTGTTATTAATTTTCTACATATTTATTTACTAATAATGAATAACAGCTGAGGAATGATACCTTTTACATTCTTGTATTATAATAATTAGGACAAATTCCATATTAGCCAGTTTTACCATTTAAAATTATAATAATTACACCTTTCCCAGGTAATGTAGGTATTTACTTTCTTTGCGAACACTAACTACGTCTACACAGTAAAAACGCAGACATTTAAACAAATTAGCGGATTGTGAAATAAGTATAAGAAATGACAGCAATAAGCCTGAAATAAATAATGCACTTATAAATTGCTAATGATAGTTATGCATTATTAATGGTTATTATGTGTTGTAACTTCGTTAGCGTGATTCTTGTTAGGATGTCTTGAATTCTTGAAACAATCTTCCGGTGTTGTATGAACTGATTTAACAAATTAAAAGAATAATTTATATTTTAAAAACTAAAAAACACGCTTTTGGAGTTAATCAAACTAAAAAGTAAAAAATAATTCTTAACATAGGAATAAAATTACTGACGAAAAAATTAATGTCATCGTTCTAAAAGCGTGGGGTGCTTTCATTCCGAAACGCAAAGTTAGTTTAAAAATGTCATACAAAGCATCCTACGCTTTTAGAACAGTGATATTCATTTTTTTGTCAGTAATCTTATTCTTTATTAAGAATTATTTTTCATTTTTTAGTTTGATTAACTCTTTTTTAGTTTTTTTAAACTATAATTTATTTTTCGCTTTTTAGTTAGATTTTTTACTGACCCTCTTGCCATTTATCCCTCGACACGTTTCTCACCAGTATATTGGATTGGGTGAATTATAATATAACATTGAAACTGCGCGCATGCGTAGTTCACGCTCTAGTTCGATCTCTCTTACTCTCATGCAAACGAGCCCCGAAGAAATTTATGAATCCTGGTGAAAGTAATCAGGATAATGGGATATTTTAATCAAATTCTTGCGTTGTCGTCGGTCTTTGACAAGTGTGCGAAGTTTAAATTAAATCTGATCGCTTAAAGTAGGGTAAAATCGAGGCCAAAAAGTCAGTAACAAACAAACATACAGGTGAAACTAATACAAGCGTGTTACACCTGTTACACTGAATACATTGTTAATATAATAAAACAAATTTTATTTAATCAAAATTTGGTTTTATCATTAGCGTTTTTAAAAAATTAACACTACTTTTATGCAACACAAAATACATACTACCATATGTATTACTGCAAATTGCTAGTAGCGCCATCTACTAGATAATGGGCAAACTACTTATTTTGAAAGGTAGAAAACTGTCGCGTATTTTTGTTTCGCACTAGCTCTATCTCTCTTATTCTCATGCAAAGGATCCCCGAAGAAATTTATGAATCCTGGCGAAACTAATCAGGACAAACGGATATTTTGATCAAATTATTGCGCTGTCGTCGGTCTTTGACAAGTTTTAGTTAAATCTGATCGCTTAAAGTAGGGCAAAATCGAGGCAAAAGAGTCAGTTACAAACAGACATACAAAAAACGTAAAAAGAATAAAATATATGTAGGTATCAATAATATCAAGCTATAGTTTTTTTATGAATAAAGCAAATAAGTTGTTAATTTTATTGTTACGCGACGTAGCTATAGCTAATTTTAATTATTTATATTTATAGTCTATAATTTTTATGTCTGTCACAATTTAAATCCTTAAATCTTTCATCATTCTGATGGAGAATATCATTAACATTACGGATAAGTTACTACCAACAATTATTTTATTATTCATCTTTGTCAAAGCGCTTTTATCAGATTTACGTATCTTGAATAATAAATATCTATGGAAAAAAACTTCGTAAGTTGCATCGTCGGAATGCCAAACGTTGCATAAGATAGATAGACACTTTTAAAAATTTAAGTTTATTACTAAAAAAAAGTAGAATAAAAAAAAAGTTAATAAAATAATTATATTGTTTCGGTTTCTGGGTTTCTGATATTTAAAAATAAAATATATTTTTAAAACTAACAAAACCTATTTTCTGTTAAAATTATTGGGATGTTATAAAAAAAATTAATAAAATATGTTGCAACTCTTATTTTTAGGTATTAACTTTATTTTGCAAAATTATTGATTTCTTTATTTAAAAGCTTTTAAATATCATTCATAAAATAAAATTATAAATACGTGAAAATTTAGCTTATAAAAAGTTGGTTACTTTTCAATTTTAACAGAAAAAATGTCAAAAGATTCGAATATATCGATTTAAAAAACATGTTTTCTCGCAAACATTCTGGAAAGACCTTTCGTAGTTCAACCGCTACGATAAAAGGGGGCGTCACTGAGAGGGATGAATAACAGCGCTGTGTAGCGGAGACATGAACAAGTAACAAATTTATTGATTTTTCTTGATCAAGTACAGGATTCTGTAACCAAGGGATGAAACTGTATTTGTTATTGGTTTGATAAAAAGTAGATAGATGTAGACAGCAATAATTGTAGTGATCCTAGTAGTATTTTTTTTAAAAATAAAAGTTAATTATTTTACTTAAAACTTGAAAATTTGTTGTAGAGTAATTAGTGTTTCGTAAAAAATGAATTATTAATTTATCATTATTTTTATTAACATTTTTATGGCAAATAGCTAATAAGATTATTTCAAGGTAATTTAAAAAAAAAATTGTATTTTAAAGAACACATTGTGTACGTCTGTGATTTCAAAATAAATCCATTTTTCTAGGCTGATATGATTATACGCGTGTTCTTTTTCTTGGTCGTCTGTCCCTTCCAAAGTGAGTCTCTCAAGACCATTTCTTCTAACCACATGACTAAATAATTTAGCTATTTTCTTCGCTATCACAAAGCTCAATCTCTTCTTAATTCTGAGTTGGTCCAGAATGGATTGGTTGGTTCTTTTCTCATTTCAGGACACTCTCAGCATTCTGCGCCAGCAAAACATATCGAAAGACTGAAAACACCAAGCTGCTGACCAATCTCATTTTGGTATTAAGGGATATGTGATGGCTTTTCCATACTTTGGTCAAGGATTCTTTGGCTATTGCGCTTCTCCTTTTTTATCTCCTCGCTGGATCCGCCCTTGCTCGAGATTGTAGTACCAAGATATATAAAAGCGTCAACTGTCTTGATCTTGTTTATTCTTTTTATTTCAGGTCTGTTATTATTTTGGCGATCAATTATCATTATTTTGGTTTTTTTTCTGTTTACCTGCAGACCTACTTCGTTACTTGTTTCTGCGACTCTTCGTTTAAGATTGATCAATTCTTTTTCCGATGCAGCGATTAGAGTCATATCATCGGCGTAGCGCAAGTTGCAAATTTTGATGCAGTCAATGGTAATTCCTCCTTGCCAGTCATCGAGCGCTTTCCTCATAATCCACTGGCCATAGATGTTAAATAATTGTGGGCTAAGTATACAACACTGCCTGACTCCTTTACTCACTCTAAATGAATTGGTCAGATCTTCTTCCACTCTGACGTATGCTGTGTTGTTGTATAAATTTTGTATTATATACATAATATAAATAATATACATATATATATATATATATATACGCATGTTACCAAAACATAAACACGTATTTTTTATTAATTTATTATGAATTTTTTTATGAATTCATTAATTGTTTGCCTGTCTGTCTGTTTGTTTGTTCTGGAACATCTCTGAAATTTCTGAACGGATTTTAATTCGGTTTTCACTGGTAGATAGAGCTTGGCTAAGAGCAAAATATAGGCTTCATTTAAATTCGTTTGTTAAAAAACGAACAAACGAACAACAACGTACAAAAAAAACAAAATAAATTCTGTTGAATTTTATTTAGTTTAGTTTCTAAAAAATCAATAGGTAGCGCTGTGTATTTTTACAGCGCACTATAGAAATGTTTCCAACATTCTACCTAACCGGCATCATTTACAATTTATTTCCTCAAAAATTCACTAGATGTCACGGTTTATTTTTAAAATGCATTTGGTGGTCCATAAGGAAATTCTTTGATGTTCAACCGGATGTCAAGAAAAAAAGTTATCTTCATTTATAGATATTAAGATGAAATTCCACTCGGACGAAGTCGCGGCAACAGCTAGTCCTACATAAGTTTCATTTAATTTTCAATGTCCATTTTAGCAACTAACTGATCCTTATCATTTTTATAAAAACATTTTAATAAACAAAAACGATTTTAAAAAAAAATGAATTAGGTTTTCCGAACCAATTATAAATTCCTACATTCAAATGTAAATCGTATAATCGTCAATATATTACAAATAGAAATTTACCACAAACGGCTCGTTATATATGTTTACGTGTTCCATTTTTGTATCCAAAGTCGAGTACGAAATTAATGACAAATTGAAATGATTTTGTTTTATGAAATATTGAACATGTTGAAACGGTTACGCTTTAGAATTATTGTTATTTTATACAAACGTTGTTTAAAAAAAACGTAAAAATTATTTGTATTTCATCAATGTGTGTTACTCTGTCATCAATCATCTGTCATGTCACTGTCTCTCAAAAAAACGATATATTTTTAAGGTGATATTTTTATGCAAAAATTTTTAAAATGTGTTATTTTTACACATGTGTAATTTAAACACAAACAGTGCTTTTATATAATAAACTCTTCATTTTAGAAATAAACACTTGGGTTAAAATTGTACATAGAGAGTAAAACCAGTTCTTTATATACCAAATAAAAGTTTTACTTTACCTATAATTTTGCAAACATAACTAAGTATTAGCTAATTTCTCTGTGAATGGATTATATTAAATAATTATCTTTTTCGTAGTGTAGGTACCTGACAACAGTAGCAGAAACCAAATTTATTTTTTAAATGTGACTTTATTATCAGTAGTAATATCCGTAGGACAGTGATAATTGACAAGATAATGTTATGACAATCCAAAGCTCGTTCCTTGGTAACAGTGCGAAGCCAAAGGCTGTTACCAAGCAACGAGCTTGAGAAATTTACCATAAAAATATGAGCCAATTTTCAATGTCAATTTTTTGACAAAAAAATTTATGACTCAACACAACGAAACAATTATTTATTTATTAAAAGTGCAGTTGGTAAAAATATAATTATTATAATTTAACTTAACATTTCACTACTATAGAAGATCTATTACCACGCATAATATTTTTGATCTTGTTGTGGTGTTCTTGATCGAGATTTAAGTATGGTTTTTATTTAAATTAATTTATTTTTTATGACTTGCATTTTTTCAATTTTTTCTTTATTTGCCATCCCAAAAAAGCCGACGAATCGAAATACTTAGGAGAATACTTGACAGACAACTCACATGGAGAAAACATATATTCTCAAAACGTAAGCAGCTGGGTTTTAAACTAAGGTTGATTGGAATAAAATCAAAACTAAACTTGAAAAATATGATTCTAATTTATAAAGCCATCCTACAACCAATATGGAGTTACGGCATCCAGCTGTGGGGAACGGCATCACTCTCCAACATAGAAATTTTGTAACGTTTCCAATCAAAGGTTCTTCGACTAATGACCAACGCTCTATGGTTTGTTCCAAACTACATAATAGCGAGAGACCTGCAGATGAACTTTGTGAAATCGGAAATAACGAACTACTACGAAAAGTACAACATTCGTTTAAATAAGCATCCAAACAGATTAGCTCGAAACCTATCGCATAGACCAACTGTGATACGAAGACTCAGGCGTTATATGTCGTGGGATTTAAAAGATAGATTTTTATAGTGTAGTGTTATGTACTCCCAAATTTTAAACTTAATTTTTAACTTTTGTTTTAAGTAATAATTTATAGGAAATTGCCACAGCACACTTTTCCTACATGACAAATTTATAAACAAACTATTTGCTTATTGTTAAAATTTGTAACAGATTGCAAATAAAGTGGGAAAGTAAAAAAAAAAATTACCACTCGTAATATTTATGATCTTGTTGTGGTGTTCTTGATCGAGATTTACTTATGGTTTTTATTTAAATTAATTCATTTTTTATGACTTGCATTTTTTAAATATTTTCTTTATTTATTGTTAATATTTGACAAAAAAATGTGGAATGCATTTATTTCTCTGCGTTGCGTTGTACCTATGCATTTAACCTGAGTACTTCTTGTGAATAAAAGGCAACATAAAAACTTGTAATTGTTACTTTGTGTTGAAATAGATATTCTTAAATTTTCATATATTTACCTACGTATTTGTTAAATAGAATTTATGCTAAAAAAATTCGTTTAAATTAAAAAAAATGATGATTGCTTTCAGTAACACACAAACGAAATTCAATCGAACAACAACTAAGTAATTAAGTACTGTTATTTATCCAAGTTAAGTTCTCACTTACGAGCGAAGTACTTCAGATTTAAAATACGCAAATGCGTACCACGTTAATGGAGTTATAAATCAAGAAAACTAAACAAACCATAACCGAACTGCAACTTGTGGTTAAGACGTTATAAAAATACTAAAAATGTTTTATATAGTTTAACCTTTTAATCTATCAATTCCAACCGCATACCCATAAGCATGATCTTATTTATAAGTGCCGAAGTTTATGAGCCGTGAAACTGTTCACATTTCTTGATTGCGCCACTTCATATAATTTTATGTAGATATATGCCAGATATGGGAGACTTTATTTCCACTTTTTATTCGAAATATTTTTCTCGGCGTCGCTACTTGCGAGCTTTTTCCAATTAAACGTGTCGGGGGTCCCAACGGTCCGATTGGAATGGCTTCCTGTTTTCTTGTTTTATTTCTTAATTTTCATTCAAAAATAAAAATATCGTAAACAATGAGAAGCGGTGAGTGTGTTTCTACATAAACGATTATGTTTATTTATTGTTATTACGACTGATCAACTCAGAGATGACAGATTTCGGAATGGGACAAGTGGGCGCCGCCAACTGGGCACGGTCAACTCGGCGCGAGGACAGGACGTCAGGACAGCTGGGCGCGGATAGACATTTATTTTTTTACTATTTATGTGTTTTATAACTATTTATTTTACAGCCAACTCGGTGTAGCGGGAGAATTTAAAACACGAGCAAGTCTTGTCTCGGAAATGTTAATTTACATATTCACAACAATAATACTCGTTTTTATTTGTGGTATCCCAAAGAAAATAATCAATATTACAAAAGTGTGCATGGAGAGCAGCCGGTGCTGTGTTAAAGTTGGGAACAACATGTCAGAAAACTTTATAGTGGACAATATTTTTCAATATCGTTTTAAACGCAGCGATCAAACGGGCTAACATTGACGTAGAAGTTTTTTCAAGCAGTGGACCAAACCTGATACTGGCATTTGCAGATGATATAGATCTGGTCAGTAAAACAACCATTAAAACCAAAGAGTTGTTTGGAAAAATAGAAAAGGAGGCAGGCACAAAAGGACTACGTTTTAATGAAGACAAAACAAAATACTTACATGTAAAATTTCCGGAGGCAGGGAAGAGATCGACTAGGGCAAAATGTAATCATTGGCACCTTGTCACGTGCCTATTTTTTCCTTCTACAGTTCCATTATTAATTGTGTCTCTGATAGTCTGGTGCTCGTAAATAGTTTTGCATACCGTATTTTGTTGTAACTCAAGTATATCATTCGTTGTAAATAGTGTTGCATACCTAGTAGTGATAGGATTTAATTATTAATGGCTGTGACATTTTGTTAATCGGTGAAGATGGAGTGGGGGTCTTTGTTACTAGATTTCGCCTTGATTTTGTTTGCTTTTCTGTGTGGATGGGCTGGCTATCAACACGGACGAGCGCGATTATGAGTTTGGAACATAGATTTGCGAAGGTTGGCTGACGCGTGTCCCGTGTCATTTTTCTGATATCCGGCCTGGGAGTGAGTAGTTGGAGACAGTCGCTTGGTGTCAGTCTTGGAAGTCGGGTGAGAGTTTTTGGAACGATTTGATATTAACACGTGAGCAGAACTTCTACGGTTTTTTCTTTCATATCTGGCTGTATTTGGGCCATCTTAATTGGATTTTGAAGAAAAACCATTTAATTTTTAACTTGACCATTCTATCTTACCTTCGTTGTTGATATTTTGGATTTTGGTGTCGAGTTAAAATAACCGCGTGCGGGATCTGATGGAGGGAAGCCATTGTTAAGTAGCAGGTGCTGTTCCATAATTCAAACCGGCCACAGGAGTAGGCCACAGGATTCGTGAATTCGTGTACCCAAAGGTTACGAGTGATTTATTTTAGTATATTTAAACGACGGGACTTATTTTTGACACCACGATTAAGTTTTGTTTTAATTTTATCAACTTATCAGTTATTATGTGCTTGATCTAAGTGTTTTCAATAGTTTAAAAGTAACAAATTATTTTCATTAGATTTGTACCTGCTCCAAGTTAAATCTGAACGTATACATTACTGAATATACATTATGTAATTATTGTGATGGTTTCAAATTATTATTTTTGTTGCAAGTCCATTTATTTTGTTTTTTTTTTTAATCTTTTGCTATCAAGAATTCTATATAAAACCAATTCTTGTGGACATTTTTTGTTTTTTAATTCTCTTTTGTACCTCATTAGGTTTTTATTATTGTCTAAAAGATTGTTATAATTAATTTAAATGTTATTTTAAGAAAAGTGTATTAAATTCGTTAATCCACTTTACAAAAATACAGAATTTGTTGTAAAAAATCAGAACATCATTTTTACTTAATTAATATATTGCAGGAATTGTAAATATAGTTTTATTTATCTAGTTCACCATAATTGTTTGTTGTTTATCGTGTGGCTCTGCTAGTGCCTACAAGACCTAGGGGTTTCCGGCTTGTACCGTCTAAGTCGGTGGCGCGGCTCACTTTTATATTTTTTTCTTCTACCCTCTACGGCTGAGCTCGGGCATAATTTGCCAGTAGAGAGATCACTGGCAGAGTACTCTTTAGAGAACTAAAAGACGTGGCAACCTACAATTTTGAACGGGTCTCAAAATTCAAATACCTTGGCTCAAAAAAGACCAATTAAATATTTGGGTATCGAGCTAACTTTTATAATGATAAACATGTTGTTAGGGAAATTATATTTACACAACTAATTTCGTGAGTTCTAATGAATTACAATGTCGAATTATTCACTATAAGTGAGTATTTATTTTTAAGAACAACACCATTTCCAAACACATGAACAAACAGTAGAAATAAGTTGCGTCGATAAATGATAACAACTGATCTGAAGTAATTTAAATGGCATCTGTATAGTTTTTAAAATCATTTATTAATCGAAAAACTGTTTTTTAAATAAGCCCATAGCTTCAATAAAAAATTAGCGATATTATTTTCACACATTGCACAAAAAGTTAATAATTAACTTCCAAGAATGACGAGTAAATTATTAACTTTCCAGAAGGAAGTTATAGTAATAGGTCCGATTTTGCGAGTACCGAATTTTGACATATCACCTCATTTAAAGGTCCCCAGAGTCGAATACAATAGTTTTCAAGAGAACGTCTGCGTGTATGTATGTACGTATGTTCGTATGTGCGTTCGGAATTATTTTTCGTCTCGATTATCTCGAGAACAAAAAATGATATCGACGTGGGACCAGTTGCATTCGACGCATAATTACGCAACTTAGAACTGATTGGATTTTCAGCAAAATCGGTCAAATTGTTTTTTATGGAGTTTAAAAAAACTGAAAAAATTTTGCAATTTATAAATTATACTATTTTTAAT
Source organism: Agelastica alni (assembly GCA_950111635.1). Taxonomy (NCBI): domain Eukaryota; kingdom Metazoa; phylum Arthropoda; class Insecta; order Coleoptera; family Chrysomelidae; genus Agelastica; species Agelastica alni. The sequence goes on along the minus strand of OX467712.1, from coordinate 45,351,534 downwards.
ACAGAATTTTAGGATTTTCTAATAATATGATTATTGCATGTTGGGAATATTTGTATGAAAAATATGATGACAATATTTCATAAAAAGAGATAGATAGAGATAGGAATTGGAGAATTTTAAACTTGTGTCAGTACCTATTAAAAAAATATCATTGAAGACGCTATAACAGTGAAAAATTATTGTTAGTAATAATCAAGCATTGTTTATAACAATTGAATATTGTTGCTAACAAATGATTAATGATCATAATAAAAAAAATTCAATTGTTATAAACAATAAAAAATAGCTCTCCGCTTATGAAATGATAAGAAAAAGTTTAAAGGAATACGGTTGACATAAACAGAATATTGTTAATGACAATTATAATTGGTTATAAACAATTTAAAATCGTTTTTTATAATAATTATAACAACAAAACATATGGTATTTTTTCATTCTTTCCACTGGGAAGTTAGTCGTGTGGACCTCTCGAGTCGCACCCAGACCACTGATATTTTGTTGTTGTTTTTGTTATGATAAAGTATGTAATCACGAAAATTGTTTTATATTCCATTTTGTTCCTATGGTTTTCTAAAACTTATTAATTTTTTTCTCGTGAATCAGGAAGTTATTTTGAGAAAAGTGTCTTATTTAATTTTTCTAATATGGTGAAAATTTTTGAAACCGCAACCAATGTAAACTTTCTCAACTGTGATATCGAAACATATGTGTAGTGTTTTTATAAATCAATATATTTAAAACTTGATGTTCGCCTTTTTCCCACAACGACAATAATAAATCTCAAAAAGTCATATTTTAAAGCTTATGAAGGTTATTCATCTACGCCGCACTATTTTCAATGACAAATTCAGCGTTCCCACTGTTCGGTATGAGTTACAACTACAAAATGCTTCGTGATTTGGGAAAACGGTTATCCAGTCATAAAGTAGATGTTTATCTTGGTAACGAATATCCCGTTGCGTTATATTTCACACCTCGCATCACCGCAGCACGCTCCACACACGCACATTTTTTACATTTAGCCCCAAAAGCAGTCGAATTGAAAGGGATAGTTTTACTACAAATTTCTTCAATATTTTTTAATTTATTTCACCAACAGTTACATACACAGGGTGGGCCATAAGTCAGTTCAATGAACCTACAAAATATGCTTAAAGTATTTTACAATCAATTCTAGGCAAACATTGCATCTTTCGAAGTCTGATTTACACATTTTCAAATTCTGATTGGATGCGGATCTCCAAATGCTTAACATCACCAATCACGCAGGAATAAACATCATTTTTTAATCTACTCCAAAGTGAAAAATCCTTGGGTGATATCTGGGGATCGTGAAGTCTATTCAATTGTATCTAACGGGTCTACCAATACATTCATTAAAGTTTTTCATTTAAACATTCTCTCACAAAAAGTCCATGTTGCGGTGGTGCCTTATCCTGTTGCCTTGTCAACTTTTACCTAATCAGCTACAGATATTCATAAAATGGACTATTTTCTAGATCTATCAACCCTTCTATAATGGAACCGGTGTCTAAAAGGCACTGTACTATTGCCCACGTTATTCTCCACGTTTACTTAACGAAAACAAACATGATACGATACACTTTTTCGACTGACTCATTTTCTCTAAATATTACGCGTACTTCAACATCAAAAATGGCAACGAGGTACAAAACAAAAGCGTCGTCTATAGAATACGCGATGACTCAATGTGTGTTAATTGCTTAAGCCACTCGACGTTTCCTTAAAGTATTTGTAAACAGAGTTTCATTAAAATATTCAAGGAAACTTTCGTATACGCACTCCGTAACACTTCTCTAATAGAAAAATAGCACTAGTACGTTCGCTAGACGACAAATAGACCTATTAGACCACACAATAGAAGATGCACTGGCGTACTGTATTTACGATCAATGCGAAGTTATGTCCCGCATAAAAATTGCAATAATTATAAACGTATAAAATAAATAAATGGCATTTCGTATTCTGGTGCTGTACGACGAATGCGGTAGGTTATAGAACGTGCATAAATTTCTTCAAACGGTGGTCACCTTAGGTGGGCCCTGGTTGATTTCAGCAATTTAACGCCGACAAATTACCAACGTACTCGCTATAGCGTGTACCATTTCATTTATTTATTCAAAAACAATCAAAAATAAAACGATTCGATCGGCGACGACGAAATTTTCAGTAATCGTAAGTCTAAAGTACAATCGGAGGAAGAAGTTTATGAATGTGAAGTATATTCAGCCGAATATTTGTTATTTTAGAGGCTAGTCGCCCGCCAAGCTGCTTTTGTTGCACTGTAGAGACCTATGAGAGGGTGAAATAGCTATATGAACACCTAATTTACAAGTTTTGCTTATTGTTACCTTTTAGTTAAGTTATTTATAATTTTATTTTAGTTTTTATTTTTGTGTGAATAAATCTTTTATGTTTTAATAACATATCGGTGGAAGAGAGAAACAAAATATTAATTATTGCCATTAGCAACAATCTGTTGTTAATAAATTTTTTCTCGCAGTCAAAATGTACCGAAATATATCAAAACTCCTTCACTACTACAACATCAAATTACCGTAAATTTCATTTGTATTCCTGCAGCGACTACGTCAAACATTCACTATTAAATGGAAATCCAGAGGTGAAATTATCAAATTCCTACTATTTATTTCTAAGAACAACACCATTTCCAAACACATGAACAAACAGTAGATACAAGTTGCGTCGATAAATGATAACAACTGATCTGAAGGAATTTGAATAGCATCTTTATAGTTTTTAAAATTATTTATTAATTGAAAAACTGTTCTTTAAATAAGCCCACATCTTCAATAAAAAATTAGCGATATTATTTTCACACATTGCACAAAAAGTTAATAATTAACTTCCCAGTAGGAAGTTCTAGTAGTAGGTCCGATTATAAATAAATAATAAAACATTTTTTTCTTGCAACTAAAGATATATAGATATCTATAAAATATGAATGTTAACTCTTATTTTGATGATAATAAATCGTAGGATTTAAAAGGTGAATAAATTATTATCAAAAATCCACCCAGAAGAATTACCTCAACCTCTGAATGGGTAAAAAAAATTAGTCATTGGAAACCGTAAAGCTGAAAATGTCCGTGCTGGTGATTTGTGATCTGTTGTAAGTGAATCATTTAGGATAAAATATGCTTACCTAGACGATATATTTTAGTATTATGTTAATTTCTACAGTGATTATTGTTCCCACTACCAAGGCCGTTAGAACCATTGAATTGTTAATGTTAACCAATATTTTTAATGTTTATTTTTTTTAAATCATACTCTAATGCATTAAAATCAGGAAATTACTATAGTTATCACAACTTACTAAAATATTTTGTGATCTCTACCTTTATTAAAATAGCCTTGGATATATCTAAAGCCTTTGACCGCGTTTGGCACCAGGCATTGTTAAGTAAATTATCTGCCTACGGTCTCCCAACCAAACTGCGCCAATGGCTCTTGAGCTTCATGCAAGATCGCTCCTTACATGTGGCAGTTGACGGTATTTCTTCTGATGCGTTTAAAACCAATGCCGGGGTCCCCCAGGGTTCCATCCTGTCCCCCACCTTATTTCTTTTACACATCAACGACCTCTTGAAAACCACCACGAACCCCATTTACAGTTTCGCAGACGATAGCACACTTGTCTCAACTTTCACATCATATCGATCACTTTCGGTGAATGATACAAATGGACTCAGGCAGGAACAGGTTGATTCCATCAATAGAGATCTTAAAGCAATCGTCGAGTGGGGAACCAACAATCTTATTCAGTTCAACGCCCAAAAAACACAAAGTGCCACGTTTTCCAAGAAACTGAATTCCTCAAATCATCCCATAACAAAGTTCGGAAATACTCTTGAACCAAATCACTCCATCTCGATTTTGGGAGTCACGGTGTCCAATAATATGTCTTGGCATGACCATGTTGCTAACATCGCAAAGTCGGCAAGCCAAAGGTTAGATTTTCTGTGGAAAGCCAGAAAGTTTTTTACTCGTGATCAACTGTTGACGACGTACAAGGCTCAAATCCGACCTCTACTGGAGTATTGCTCGCACATTTGGGATTCAGCACCAAGGCATTCTCTTCGACTTCTGGATTCCATTCAGAAAAGAAACTTAGAAATGCATTTTAAGTACTCACTCGAAGGATTTGTGACTGCTGATTTTTCGTCTATTAGTGTTTGTTAACTATAGGTATTATGTATTGTCACATTTAATGTTAGTTTCCCTGATTTTAAACTTTTAACTTTTTCTTTTTGACTGACTTATGTTAGTACTTCACTGTACACTAACATACATACATACATATAGTCACGCCTTTTTCCCATAGTGGTAAAGAGAGACCACTCCTTTCCACTTGATACGGTTCTTACATCTTTTGCTTTCTCTACTTTCATCAGTGCTCTTATACGTGCTCGTCAGTTGTTGGTACTCTTGACCTGGCCTTTCTTCAAAACAATGTTGATCTGATCGAGATATGTTTTCCGAGGTCGACCTCTACCGACTTGTCCATTCACACTCGCATTATAAATTTGTTTCGTCAATCTTCCTTTATCCATCCTTTCTACGTGTCCAAACGATCTAAGCATTCCTTTATCTATCTTTGTAACCACATCTTTTTGTACACCACAGTGTTCTCTTATCTCACTATTCTTAACTTTATCCAACCGAGTCACTCCGGCTATACTTCTCAGACTACTCATCTTCGCAGCATTAACCCTATTTTCATGCTTCTTCTGCCAAACGCAACATTCACTACCATACATAAATGTAGGAACCAACACACCTCTATGTACAGACAGACGTGCTTTTTTTGACACTGTCTGGCTGTTCATAAAGCTTTGCAATGGCCCATTCATATGTTTTCCTGCCAACACCATTCGCTCAATGTCAGTCATACTTTCCATCTCTCGTAAACTTTGAACCTAAGTACACAAATTCATTTACTTGTAACACTGTTTCTCCTTCAATCAAAACTTCACAGTTTGTCATGCTTTCTTCTCTTTCAAAAACCATTACTTTCGTTTTGCTTACATTAATTTTATCCCTTTGATTTTAGGGCATCATGCATAACATTAACCATCGCCTGCAACTCCTCTTCAGATGACGCTAATATGACTTGATCATCGGCGTAAAGAAGGCATTTGACGATCAAATCATTCATTTTCAATCCATACGCACTTACTTTCAAATCTTTTAAATAATTGTCTCTGTATAATTCAAACAGCTATGGCGAAGCCACACATCCCTGTCTCACACCTTTTTCGATGTTAAACCAGTCCGCGCAAGCTCCGTTTATCCTGACACAAGCAGTGGAATCCTCGTAAAGTGATTTCAGTGCTCGTATTAAACTAATATCAATAAATATTATTTTTTAAATAGAGGGGTTGGGAAAGTGGAAGAGAGGGGTTTACAAATGATAGATTTCTGCATCGTAAAAAGTCGAAGTGGTCCAGCTTTTCCTTAAATTCTAAAGACTATTTTATGTGGCCTCCTCCGTATTTATACCATTATATAATCATATACCTTATTTATTTTTTTGGGTACAGTTTCTTATTTTTCACTTATCCAATAGAGTCCAAAATTAACATTTAAATAATAGATATTTATTGTAAAAAATAACTTATTAGGGAGGTACAAGAAATTATCACGGGATTTTTCAAAATAAGACAATAAATGCTATTGCGATTTTTCTACATACTTTACGAAAATGTAAGGTAGTAGGTATTAATAAATCCCTAAAAGAAGAGTTGAGATTTAAAAAAAATCAAAATATATACCTACACATTCTTATTATTTGTCCGTGAAGGATTATTTAGAAGTCAATAAACTTACTAAAAAATCTAGTCCGTGGGAAGCTCTTTTTATTAAAAATCTTGTTGTTAAATACGGTCAGAATCTAACAACATTGAAATATCGAAATTTCTTTTCTAATTAGTTGGGTTTTAATAAGCCCACAAATCAAGAGAAGCCATTATAAATATAGGAGGCCATACCGAAAAGGGCAGCACCAAAAATAACCATAGTTTTACATATTCTGAGTAGCACATAATAAAGCTGACCATACACGTTCGGGATCGCTCTCCAATTGTTTTTGATTAATAAAATAAAAATCGGTTTTATAAATCCGTATTTAATATTTTAAAATTAAGAAATAATAATAATTATTTTGAATACGTTGCAAAAGTTATCTCTCAATTTCTAAAAAGTTTTACATCATGAACGCTTTTCATTAATAAACAGTACTTAAGATTTATTTTATATTTATTTTAAATAACTCACCCACTTAAATATTTCAAATAATTTTAATATTGTTGATAGCATAACAAAACGGTATTGGTAGATGTTAATGATATATTAGTGTTATTTTTAAGAAGAAAAAAATTCAACGACGAAAAGTAAACAGTAAAATAATCTTGTAGATTTACAGGGTGTTAGAAAATAAGTGCGACAACTTTAGGTAATGATTCTGCATGAAAAAAAATGACAGTTTGTTATATAAACGAATGTTCGCAAATACTTCGTTCCAGAGATACGGGATGTTAAAGTTTTTCTTAAAAACTGACGATTTATTTATTGCTCCGAAACCGTTCGAGATATGCAAATTAAATTTGGTGGGTTTTAAGAGGTAGTTATTGAGCATTTTTTGACATGCAATTAAGAATTTTGTGTTACGCGCATACTGGTAATAATCCCAATTTTTTTAAAGAAAAAAATGGTACGCCACTGAGATATTTTAAATTAAAAATCATGTTTGAATTTCTTGGTATATTTGTGATAATAAGTTTTTCTTGTCTTTTTTTCGTATAGGGTGCCGTTTTTTTGCAAAAAATAATAGAACGAATAGAAGCATTTGAGGACATACGTTTATATAGCAAATTATCAATATTTTTTCATGCAGAATCCCCCCCTGAAATTTGTTGCACTTATTTAATAAGAATATGTTTGGAAAAAAATGTTAAACATTTTCTGTATTTTTCCTATTTGAGATTTTTTATTATGCACTAATTATAGATTCCATTTTTATGTATTTACAACGTTTGCTTTTTAATACATTTTTGTTTTAAGGATATTTGTAATTGCGTTATTTAATAACAAATTTTTACCACTTACAAATGGGCATTTGACAGACAAAATTATTCCTTTCAAAAGAGCACTATCACTATACATTAATCACAATGTTTAGAAACACAGTTATATACCAATTTTTTAACAAATAAATATCACGACAGATACCGCCTAAACAACGTTTATGAAATTCCGAAGTAACCCAAAAACTATTCGATAAATAGGCACTGATTTATGTGTAATTAATTTTTGAAACTTACACAAAACCCATAAATAACCGCGCTAGACACATACACACTCTCACATTATTACCCAACGAATACTTAGACGTCCATGGTTAGCTTTATCGGAAAGCAGCTGTTGAACTGTCAGCCAGCTAGATTAGGGTCAGGCTTATGGTGTGTGAAGGGGGAGAGAGGGGCAAGGCGACCATTCGCTGTCAGTTCCAGCGGGCCATGGATTCGTCTCGCACTTAGGCTCTAGGCGCGAGGCTCAACCCTAATCCATTATGGCAGATGCGGCTTAAACTCCTGAAATTTAGAACCGGGGGTATAGGCAGACTTTTAAGTTAAACGCTCAAGATTTACTCGGTTGTCTGCGTGCCGCGATTTAACGGATTTACTACTACGTATTTTTATAGATAAGTAATTTGAAATTACGCGTCGACACTGGCACCGTATTTTAAATATTCTTACGAAAGTAACTTAAGCGGCTACACAAGTATTGGTAAGTGATTCACTAAAAAATTCAAGATTTGACGGAGAAAGTGTAAATGTTATAATTAACAACGAATAAAGCAAAATTGGACTTTATTAGGTACCTGAAAAATTATCGGTATGCTCTAGCAGTGCTAATTCTCGACGTATTCTTAAATTTCTATCCCTAATACACATCTCGCACTTTCCATAGACAATGGTTCAAACAACTAAATGATCTTTTTAACGATTAAATATTCAGTAGTAATATCCATTGATAATAGACGAGATAATTTTATGACAATTAAAGGCGCTGTTACCGAGCAACGAACTCGAGAAATTCGTCATAAAATTATGAGGCATTTGTCATAAAATTATAAGGCATTTGTCAATGTCCGAGGGATATTCGGCGGAAAAATTTTTGACCACAAAATTTATAACTCAACGCAACGAAACATTTATTTATTTATTAAAGGTACAGTTAGTAAAAGTGCAATTATTAAAATTTAACTTAACATTAGAGTCGTTGCTATTCTCTACTATAAAACTGATCTATTACTACGCATAATATTTATGATCTTGTTGTGGTGTTCTTGATCGAAATTTGAATATGGTTTTATAGAATATCGATTAAACTGAATCTTAATATTATAGTCGTAATAGTACTTTTTTTTGCAAAAGTTTGCACGAAACGTTTTTCTTTATCTTCACCGTTACTTCTTTAAATTTTGTCCAGTCTTTCTTTCTCATATCGACCGCCATATCTTTTAGTATCAATTCTTTTAAGCTTCTATTCATATTCTCGTTCGCAGCAAAATTCGATATATATATTTGTGACTGTAGGTTGTGTTTCTGGGAATTTTTTCTTTGATTAGCGCATTTATACTTCGAACATTCGCATTGCCAAATCGTGACATTTTGAAATTTATTTGGAATGAAGTTGTCAAACTCAATCGTGTTGTCATAGTGATTGATAATTGCACTGAATGCATTTATCAGTATAATGTCGACATGAAATTGTTTCATATGACACAAAATGACAAAATTTGAATGGTTGTCAAAAAAATTTCATTAAAAGCAATTTGTAATACCTATTTCCTTGACACTATAAAGATCTGATTACCTTACAGGTAACAGTATTAAGTATATTTATAAAACAGAAATTGTTTATTATTTACAGTAGATAACATTTCAAATAACGAATAAAAATAATAATAATTGTTTATAGATTAGGAAAAATTTTGCATTCGTAAGTTGGTAGTGCAAAGGTGATTCTTACAAACAGAAAAGTACCGTAAATATTTAGGAGGTTGCAAGTATTACTACTTGCATGAAAGTTATTTCTACAAATTACACTATCAAAGAAGAAGCCCTAGGTGTTTGGAGTTGTACCTACATAATGTAAAAATGTAAACGCTCAAAGAATCTTGTCTGGAAAGCGACAATGAAAGTCTGCTTTGCAGATAAAATTAATTATAAGAAAGATAAGCAGAATAATGTGCCGTGTGTATATATATATATATATATATATATATATATATATGTATTCTAAATAATGATAATACGAGGATAGTTCACGAATTGTTGTCCCTAACAGACGCAAACACAGAATGAAACTAATTTATTTTTCAACGTAGTCACCTGCAACGTTTGCTCACTTGGTATATCGGTGTTGAAGTGTTTCAAATCCTTTTGAAAAAAATCAAGAACTTTGAGTCTTCAGCCATTCATTTACCACCGACATTACTTCGTTATCATCAGCAAAGCGGATTCCACGAAGATGTTTTTTTAATTTTGGAAATAAATAGTAGTCGCTGTGGGCCAAATCTGAAGAATGAGAGGGGTTGTTTAAAAATTTTATATCCCGCATTGTAAATGGCAGCCATTGCAACACAACTTTTGTGGGCCGGAGCGTTGTCCTGGAGGAAGAGCACACCTCGACTCAATTTTCTTCTTCTCTTTTCTCCGATCGCTTCGCGTACTTTTGGTATTAAATTCGCATAATATTCACCTGTTAGGGTGCGCCCACGCGGTAAATAATCCACGAAAATAACACCTGCAAAATCTCAAAAAACTGTAACCATGATCTTACCAGCTGATGGGACAACACGAAATTTTCGGGGGGGAGAGAAACCCTTATGCCGCCATTCCATGCTTTGTTTTTTGAATTCTGAATAAAAATGATAAACACATGTTTCGTTGACTGTAAGAAATTTTCACTTTAATTCATGGGATTCCTGTTAATGATCTTCAAATTTGTCTCGGCTACAACCTGGCGAACACGCTTCTGGTCTGCCGTCAGCATTCTTGGAAACTAACGTGCAGAGAACTTCATGGACTAAATGCACATTTTCTTTGGTCACCACAGTTTTGGGGGCTGCTGCATCTGGTGCATGTTTTACAGAACTGTCAGTCCCAGTCTGACATCTCGTGACCAGTACGAAAGGGCAGAGTCACCCAATACTTTTACCATGTCGTTATAAATTTCTTGCGGTGATAACGCCTTTTTACAGAGGTTTTTTATCGCACCTCTTATCTCAATTTTGTCCATTTTTATAAAATCACGCACACCTCAATGAAAAAAAATTAATATTTAACATACACGAACTGATACGCTGATGCTGATTGGCACAAACTAATGTCATAGAGTAAGCTTTTGCCTGACACTTTATTTGCATTTATTATTTAACGCCAACTATGTTAGGGACAACAATTCGTGAATTATCCTCGTATTGTACAAAATAATCGTAGAAAAGTCTAGCATTTTAAAAAAAAATTAGGATGCAACTAGTTACAAGAGATACTCCAAGTTTGGTCTTATAAGAGCTGTATTGGAAAATTTATGATTCTAAACAAAAATATCAACTTTCTTCTTCTTCTTCTTGGTGCCTTGTCCGCTCAGCGAACGTTGGCAATCATCATTACTATAGTTACTCTGTTCACTGCTGCCCGAAAAAGTTCAGTCGATGTTTTGCCAAACCATTGTCTCAGATTCTTGAGCCAAGATGTGCGCCTTCTGCCAGGTCCTCTTTTTCCTTCTATCTTGCCTTGGATTATTAGTTGTAATATGTTATATTTTTCGTTCCGCATTATGTGTCCAAGGTAAGAGAGCTTCCGTATTTTAACGGTTCTAAGTATTTCAGGGGTCCGTATCTTAATTCTTCTCAGAACCTCTGCGTTGCATACATGATCTACCCAGCTAATTTTCAAAATCCGACGGTACGCCCACATCTCAAATGCCTCGATTCGTTTGCTTGTGGCCTTTGTCACTGTCCACGCCTCTACACCATACAACAAAACCGAGAACACATAACAGTTGAGAAGCCTTTTCCTGAGTTTCAAGCTCAAGTTGTTATTACAGAACACACTTCTCATTCTTAGGAAGGTGGCTCTCGCTTTTTCTATACGTTGGCGGATTTCTCTTTAGATTTCAACTTTAGAGCGGTAAATTTATCTATAAAATGTTGCCAATATATAAGCTGTTTAAAAGCGAAACTTAATTAAAGAAAGTTTTAATAAAATAATAGATATGCGTGAATATGTTAAACATCCTGTATAATAGAACCTGTTAGATAAATTGTAGCATGTTGCTCGGTTTTCATGCGACACAATACCGCACACTAGCTCATGAAACGCTCTATGTAGCAGTACATAAAAGCAGAAGTAAACTTGGTCGTGGGTTGTGTTTATAATCTATTGACAGAGGAGCAATTAAGAGCAATCAATTACCCTACAATTACCGACAGTCTACCGCCACGAGTAATTCGCCCATACGGAATTCTCTATAGAATCAATTTATCGCGATGAAATTACAAACCTTTTACACTACTTTACACTTTAAATTTTTGTACAATGCATTCACAAAACAAACTACCATTTTATTTCGGAATTATTGGCATTTTGCAAACATTACAAAATATTAAATAAAAAACAACGTTTTGTTATTACGAACACATCGCTAACAGTTTTAAACAATTTAATCGAAGTTCATCACACGCTCAAATACACTTTATTTTAATAGAGGTTACGGTTATATTTATAGTCTAATTGTGTCAGAGCCAGGTGTTACCCAAACATCAACGTATCATTGTTGAATTTATCGCTCTGTTTGACTGCAACAAAACTTTGTAGTATGCAATTTCTCTGTAGATTGTAGGTTGTAAATCATGTTGCAAAATAAATTGATTTAACGGCCTTTTTTTATTAATAGAATTAGCGATGATGGTTAAGTTGAATTATATTTGAAGGGGTGGGCCTTCCGGAACTTATACTCGAACTTCATTATGCCTTTCTTTTGCTGGGGAAAAACTACCTAATATGGTAGTTTAGCTTTCTTCCAGAAGTCTATTAGTCTGCCAAGGTTTATAGACCCTGATTTTACTCCGGTGAGCAAAAGCTCCCAAACCATCGTCGCTTTAGAATAACCCACGTTGGTACGTGGATGTCTCGGTTTCAGCATAAAATTTCGTTACGAACTTTTGTTTTCAGTGTTTCCTGAACTGAATTATTTTCTGCTCTCCTACTGATTTTATAAGACACTCCATTTAAATGTTTATGAAATTAAGTAATTCTGACGAACTTTGTATGGTCGCGAATAGAAGGTACCTAAATGTGTAAGTGGGCTAGTTTTTATTCCTTTATCATCTCCCACCATAGTTGTAAATAAAAAAGATTAAATTGTGAGTGTAAATAATTGTCATAATTTTTATTTAAGTCCGAATTGTACGCAGTATATCCAGAGGAACACTTTCGAATATACTGCGCACAATCTGCACCATCACGGACTGCTTCTGACTGCTGAAGGAACAAACATATTATTTTCTTAAGGAGGTTCGAAGGTCACAGGAAAAATGCACCTAAGTTTTTAAAAAACATATAAGTCTTTAAACTTGGTCATTATAGTTCTTGATATTAAAATAAACAAAAACATTCTAAAAAATGCAAAATAGGTGCGTGTAGGAAATTTAATAAGAATTTGGTTAGGTTAGGTTAGAATTTGGGTGCTTAAAAAGTATTATTGACTGTCTAGTTTTGAACTATTTTATTTTTAACCATGAAAAAATTTGATTTACGGCGTAAGAACGTGAGCTTTAAAGAAGCGACGGCAACGGCGTATTCGTGCAGACGACTCAAGTCTCAAGTCGCCCATGTAAATACACATAACCTGTATGTTGTGCACTAACCAAGAAATAATGATTAGTGTAAGTGAAAAGTTAATAAATATAGTATTACAAGTAATAATATTGTAACGTTATATATAAAGTTAATATTAAAGTTATCTGTACTTTAAATAAATATGACATAGTTACAATTTGATCATAACTGATGCCAGAATCTTTTTTGCATACCCAAGCTTAAAACATTTTTTATCGGTGAATAAGAACGTATTTGACATTCTTAATACTTTTGATTCTTAATAAAACATCCTGGATAGTTTTTTTGTGGTTAATAATATTTTCAACTTTGAGATAAGTTAATGACAAATTTTGTAGCATTTCTATATCGTAACAGGCATCGTGTGCACCATCATCTGTTATTGATAACAAATCACTAGCTAAACTTTTTAAAACTTTTTTTGCGATTTGGGTATTTCAATTTGACGTACTTGTTTATCCATTTTAAACGTTTGAGGTTGTTATCAGCTGTCAGCTGCTGCTAATAAAAGTAAACACACGCTAATTTCATTCGAACTCAATTTTCATCATATTATTTGAACAAAAACCATATATTTTATTAAATCATGATTAAATAATAATTTGTCAATTAATTTTATAATGATTTCTTTGTAAAAGTTGGCAGTGCTGATTATTTAACATGTTCAGCATAGGACCCCCTCGCGTCCCGCTTCATCACCACGCTCTGATCCATGAACCTACTAAAACGAGCTAGACTGTCTATTTGTACACATATCTATTTTTTAAAATCTTCATTAAAACTATTTAGATACTATTAATTACAGTCCAGATTCATTCGCCTCTGTTACTAATCAGTTATTGAGTTATTGCAACTGTTAAAACAATAATGAAGTGTTAACAATTAACACATTATTTACAACTAACAAAAAAAAGAGATTAAAATAATATTTTTAATAAATCCCATTTTAAAAGGAACTTTTTTAGATTTCATTTCTTTCAAAGTAATCGTGCAAGCGATTCTGTATTTAACATGCAAACTGTATTATTACAGCAAAATCTGTTATGATTGTATACATTTATGTAATGTTCCAGCTATTTACAAATAACGCATATTATATACATTTCAGATACCTACGCTTTTTAAAGTAACAATTGTTATCGTAACCCCGAACAAATTTTAATAGGTACCCAATAACTTTTTAATGTTTTTTTATGATGTAAGAAATATTAATTATTGTCTTACCAATGTTTTGGAGGTAGTTTTTAATCAGTTTAAAACCGTTTTGTACGACGCGAGACTGATACGTCAACGACATTCATTTGAATAAGTAGAAATAAACATTTTGACTAACATTGGTTATTTTGTTTGTTTTTTATTGATGGAAGAAAATAAAATATGTGTTTTATAATATCATGGATTAGGTCACGTGTGAGTAAGAACTTGACTATATCATTTAAGTACCAACCACTTTAGTATGAAACTTGTTTGAATAATTTGTTTAACTCGTTGGACAAAAAATAAATTAGAAATTCTGGAATCAAACACTCCTCAAGCAATTTTTAGGCTAAACATAAATAAATATGTAAAATAGTAAATAAATAACAGTTATTTTACTTACTATAAATACATTAAGTTACAAATAAACAATTAATTATTTTTCGTTTATATATAGTGTTTACTATTTGTCTTGTTTATCAAAACAATGAATCCAGATAATTTGTAGATACAAATGTGATTTTTAAAATTGCCTTTTTATGGTTCCTTTATGTTCATTTGTTCTTACTACAACGTAACCAAAATTATCTTATATTTCTTGGAAAAAAAAATTATTTATATTTTATATCGAATTTTAAAAATTCTGTTCTTCTTTACTCCATCATTCTCACCTAACACCGCGGATTATTGTTCATTCATTTATCCAGTAGGTGCCTGAATTTTTTCAATTTTTAATTTTGATTTTTAATAAGTTTAAATAATATTTATTCATTAAAGGTCCAAAGTGGGCCTGTCTTGCGCAAGCCAGAGTACTCGTTTTAGGACGCATTTTCAACCCTCTGGTAAAATTATAAATATTGGTCCTACAGTTCCGTGAGGTAAAACTTTTCTCCTATTTTTTTAATTTTTTTTCAAATTAGAAAAATTTCAAAAAGTTTTTGAGATATTTGCAAAAAACCAAACCCCATCTTTTTTTTCAGTCAATTGTTTTTGTAAATTTTGCAAGCGGCACTTGAATTTTTTCAAAAATCATCCACACGCTATTCCGAATCGAATAACAACCTCGTTCATATTTTTCGGAGGCGAATGAAAAAGTTTGACCTGAAAAGCACTTGTTGACCAGACTATACTATGAGAACAGTAATCTGAAATAAATTGCAAACCAAATTGCGAATTTAAAAAGGGTTTATTGGAAAGAACATCAAAATAAAGACTCTTTTAGAAAAAGTAAGTGGAGGAGTTTCAGTGAGATTAAAACTGGGCAAAAGGGAACTTTAGTAGACCATAATTAATGTAGTAACATAACAGCCAGAAAAAGCATGTGTAACACAAAGGGAAAGAACCACAAATTATCTAGCAATTGACCTTAAGGAAGCATCTGTATTAAATTAGGAAACCAAAACAACAAAGGTATATGATATACAAGGGCTGCTTTTAGTTTATCTGAAATAAATAAAAACAATTGAAAATGGTTTCAATGTTTTTTAACATAATCTCAATGCGGATCAACCAACTTTTTATACCAATCTGAAAAGCAATTTGGCCACGTTATCAAATTGTTGATGACGCAGTTTGTTCCTAAACAGAACAAAAATAAATAAATGCCAAATCAGAGCTGTACTGCAGACTAGTCATCAATTCAATGTTTTGAGTGCTTAAGTTATATATCTAACTGATTTAAAATACGAGTACCTTTGACTATTTTAAAAAAACTTAAAGCAAAATCGAATTACGGCCGAATGCATTCAACATAATAAAAAATCTTTAAGTGAGCTAGTAAAATTTTTAAAAGGACAAAATCCTTCTAGAGAGGTTAATTTTATGGTAAATGTTTACACAAAATAGTGAATTATTCGTATGTATCTCAAATAAAACCGATTACTAAAAATTAGAAGGATAAATGAAATTGGAAAAGGGATATATTATTATACAGGTTGGCCAACCGAAAACGAAGCAGAGCCATTTGCAGGTACCTTGTCATTTAAGAAAAACGCTCAGACCCGTCGATTCTTGATTAAAGGGGACACTCTTTTTTGGTATTTTTGACTCCACTATTTTCAACCCCAAGCGAGGGTTTATTTTCACAGTATTTCGCAGTATAACGAAGTTCATTTTTATTTTCAACAGGACGGTGCGTCAAAGAATCGTTGACGAGTGCCGTCGAATTACTCCGGAAATTCTTCGGAATTGTGCGTGAACGTTTTGAACAAAATCTTTATTATTGCATGGAAGCGTGCGGTTATCAGTTTGAACATTTAATCAATAAATTAGTAAGTAAGTAACTAAAATAATTGGAATTTTAACATGTATTCAAAGTATTGGGAGAAAATGTAAAATTTAAAGATTATTGTAAAGAGAATTGTCAGAGCTTTCTAAAATGTTTACGAGGTTCCTGCAAATGGCTCTGTTTCATATGCATTTGGCCACCCTGTATTGTTAACAACACTACAAATCTAAATTAAATTGCAGTGTGTTTTATTATTATCATTTTAGTAACTAACTCTTTCTTTAATTTATTTTAAGATGACCTTTCGGTATCAAAGTATATTAGCTCAAAGCGAATTTCGAACAGGTATATTTAATTTTATCGAACCTCTATTTTCAAATCAAAGTTGTGTACTATTATTCATTTATCGCTAGTCGTGCAGTAGTATCTATTTATTTCATACGGAAAAAAACCGTTTGGTGTAGGAAATAAAGCACTTATTAATAGAGCTACTGACAGTTTACTAAAACATTTGTAAGATTCAGTCGGGCTTAAATAATTCAGCGAGGTCATTCCAACCAATAATTAATAGATAATAAACTTGCTGGAACTGGATTTAAGGTAGGAGAATTGGGCGAATTCAAATTGGTATTGTCGGCTGGGTTGGTCGGCTAGGCATAAAAAATCGTGATGGAGAAAGTTGAGGTAACTACTTATAATAAATAGTTTACCGCTACTAGGTATAGTAGCGAAACAGGAAAATTACAAAATTTATGGTTTTTTTTTTGACTGCAGGGTAAATTTATTGTTTTATAAAATAAATTTAATTTTTAATAACACTTTTTGATAAAAACAAAGTGGGTTTGGTCATAGAAGGTGTACAAATAGGCACTTCAAATATCTAGAGCTCATTTTATACCAATTTAATGTAAATCGCCTTATCTTTAAGAAGTTGTAGCTGAGGGAACTAGAGCTCTTCAGCGGTAGACAAAAATCGCCACTGAACCCTTGTAAATTTTGGGATTAATTTTTGACCTGAAGAGGGTATATCCTAAAATCGCCAATTCGTTCGTGAAAAATTTTTTTAATTAAGATTGTTAAAAATTGTTGAGGTTAATAATTGGAAAAATCAAAAATTAACTCAAAATTCTTTACAAAGGGTCAACATATGAAATAAACATTTCATCAACAACCTTATTTGTAAGGAAAGAGTTAGGAAGATTAACATAATAAATAAAAAATTAAACTGGTCACCTAGTAATCCTAGGTACCTCCGCTATAAGATAAGAAATAATGACCATGACGTACATAGAACACAATAAATTGTTTATTTATGACATATTATTGACAATGTGAACATTGAATTATGGATCAATGGGAACTGACAAACTAATTGTATATTACAAATGACATTGTACGAGTATTGACAAACCAAAACGAATTAAATGGAGGGGAATTTATAATGTTAATATTGCTAAGTAGTTAATTATTGATAGAGAAATTAAAAAAGAAAATTTATCGAAGATGACAAGAACCTATTTGTGATGCAAACTTAAATAGGAGTTAACTTATTTGTGAGGATAGATTTTCTTTCAAAAGTTTGAAGATAGGTAGACAACAAGTTTAGTTAAGATGTATTCGGGTATTTAGACAATTATTATTGTTTGAAATTTCATTTGTAATTTCCAAATCTTCAAGAAGATCAAGTTGTAGATTATAACCATTAAAGTTGTGAGCGATAGTTATGACAGTATTGAAGTCAAAATTATGATTACTGTTTTTAATATGTTCCCCAAAATTTTAAGTTTGTGGTCTATTTAAATGTTCACGTGTTCTAACTGAAAGTTAACCTAACGTCCTAACCTAACACCAACAGTACTTGGTGAAGAACTTTGAAAATGCGGGGACGTATTAGAAAAGACCCGTTTTATTTACTTTTAAATACATACGTAGATCTGGGATCAGAGTTTCATTTTTGGGTTTTATGTTATAATTTCCACAAGAGTGATCTGATTATTAAAATTAGCTCTAGGTAGGTGTCAAAATACAATGATTAATACTACACATATTTTCCTGTAAATAAAAGAGCCATAAACGCTCGTGGCGATTCTCGGCTATGGGTGTCCAGGTATCTGTGTAAGCCGTGTCGATTTTAGGATGTGAATTTAAGCCGTTGTAATTTTGTGGCCCGTTTATTTTTTACAGCTATCTATCATGGTTTAGAAATTTATTTGCTATGTAAACGTATGCATAAGAATTCAACCGATGTTAAAGCTCCATCTTTATAACGTTCTAGCTTCCTTGGCCATTATTGAATAGAGTAATTTACGTCGAAGGCTGATGCAGTTGTCTTTCCGCTTTGTAAAGGAACGGTACAGCAAAAACTACCGAAGTTTTAGTTTACCCAGCATCGTTGGCAAACTTTATGAAAAAGTATTGATTAATAAAGTGACGAATCAAACTGATGTGAAGATATAGAATGCGCGACAGAATTAAGAAAAGGAAGGACATGTATGGATCGGGTTTTTTCATTACGAAGTATAGTCGAAAAATTCTTGGCTAAAAGTCAAGAGGTCTACTGCGTTTTCGTAAACTTGGAAAAGGCCTATGACAGAGTGGTGAGGAATAAATTGTGGTCGACATTGTTTATGTATGAGGTGAGCAGTAGCATGATACGAGTACTGAAAGTACTTTACGAGGATTCCTATGCTTGTGTCAGGATAAACGGAGTTTACACGGACTGGTTTAAAATCGAAAAAGGTGTTCGACACAGATGTGTGGGTTCGTCATTGCTATATAACGTATACATAGACGATTGTTAAAAATATTTGAAAGATAATGCATATGGATTGATGATGAATCGTCTTATGCCTCCTTTGCTTATTAGCATCATCTGAGGAGTTGCAGGTATTGGTTAATATTAAATATTAAATGATGCCCTAAAAATTAAAGGGATGAAAGTAAACGTAAGCAAGACAAAAGTAATGGTTTTAAAAAAGAATATCATGACAAACTGCGAGGTGCTGATTGAAGAAAAAGGAGTGGAACAACTGAATAAGATTTTATGCTTGTGTTCAAAGTTTACGAGAGACGAAAAGTATGACTGTGATGTAGAAAAACCAATGAATGAGGCCCTGCATAACTTTATGAGCAGCCAGAACGTGTTAAAAAGACACGACTGGGTGTGCATATAGAAGTGCCGGTCCCCATACTTATGTATGGTAGGGAATGTTGGGTTTGGCAAAGGAAGCATGAAAGTAGGATCAACGCTGCAGTGATGAGTAGTCTGAAAAGTATAGCCGAAGTAACTCTGATGGATAAAGTGAGAAATAGTGAGATAAGGGTACGCTGTGGTACTAAAAATAGATAAAGGAATGCTGAGATGGTTTGGTCACGTAGAGAGGATGGATGAAAGAAGATTGAGGAAACAGATTTATAAAGCGAGAGTGAATGGGGAAGTTAAGAGTACCAGCAACCGACGAGTATATGTATAAGCGCTGATGAGGACAGAAGAAGCGAAAAAGGTGTGTAAAAACCGTCGCAAGTGAAAAGAAGTTGTCTCTGCCTACCCATAGGGGAAAAAGACGTGACTATATGTATGTATGTACGTCGAATCGGCATAAAATGTACTCTATATTTTGCTGCTTTTTTCTGAGAGCGTTTCTGGATATTCTCTATTCCTGAATTTTAATAATCTGTTAATTTGGTGTTGGTGTAGGCTTCAACTAAAAGTCAGAATATTTTCTTAAATCTATTAATGTATTGAGTTCTTTTATTAAGAAAGTTTATTTTTAGGGTTAATTAAAACGTTTTTAATATTATTAAAAATTTGATTTATGTTATTGCATACAAAAAACAATGAGACACACTGGATGTTTAAATAAGAAATCTCGTGTGTCAGAGACACATTCGTAATGCATTTTATTAACTAAAACACCCTCATGTAATAAATGAATTCTTTGCGGCCGGCAATTATGAATGTCCATATATTACATGGCAATTAAGCAGAGGGACAACGTTGGCGATCCGTTGGCGTTGCTTAGTACGCGGCCGTTTGTCTCCGGACCCACGAAGGGGTCATCCAAAATAAATCATTAGTTTAAATTTTATCTCCTACAAACAGAGAAAAATCGCGCCCAATTAGCATTTACATACTTTAGGTTAATACGGTAGAGAACCTGCTTAAATAACGTTTTAACATCGAATGTTTACAATGTATCTATACAATTTTTTCACGCTCATACACTTTACAATTATTTTTTTGGTATTTACCTTAACTCATATTTATTAGGGATAATTTCACAGATTTAGGTGTATACGAGAAAATTTCTTCAAGTAATAATAATTTGTAGACAAAAAAATGTTACAATTATGACCAAAACCAAAATTCATTTTTTGGTAAATTTGAATGATTTGCAAAGTCATAAATTCTAAATGGCTCAGTTACAAAAAAATTGAATAAAACTGTTATTGGTTTAATCCTCATTAGATCAGATAGTCAAGCGGTACTTAAAGCTTTGGCATCACGGTGAATAGACTAAAAAATTGTCCGGGAATATGCCGGAAACCTACAAACCTTGGCTAACCATAACAAGGTCACTTTGTCGTTGGTGCCAGGGCATAAAGGTATTTCTGGTAACGAAGAAGCGGACAAACTAGCTAGGCGGGGATTTGGAACACCATTTATTGGGCCAGAATCAATATTAGGGATACCAAAGGCCAGCGTTAAAGCAGCGATCAATGGCTGGGTCCACTCTAAGCATCAGCTGGACTGGGCACAGCCATAGGGAGCTGGCAGAGAAGCTGCTCTCGCTAAGTAGGAAAAAACTTAGAACAGTTATAGGGCTTTGTACTGGACACTGGTTTTTGAGGAAACATCTGCACAATATAGGCGTGTCTGACACAGAACCTATATGCAGATTATATAATGCGAAGCCACCAGTGGAGGTACTACCTGGGGTATATACAAGACCAAAGGAGTGATGCACCTAGGGCCATAGCAGTACATGAGCTTCTACTCCTTAACAGGATAATTGAAGAAATGGGACTAAAATAATAAATAAGTAGGTAAACATGAATTAAAAAAAAAGACTTATTTTTTTAGGCGTGCAAAGACCATGTTGGATATTGCATAGTATTTCGATTAATTTTTGAGTATTTTTTCTAATCTTTCAAGCTTATAGCTATATTTTTTTTCTTTCTTCCATTCTTAATCTTTTTAGAACTTTAACATTAAATTCATAAATTCTCTTTATCTGCCATCCATAATTTATGTGTGCCTATCTTTAATTTCTTCTGGGACTAATACCTGTTCTACATCAATTGTGACTTGTTTAATTCTCTATGTTTATTTATTTATTTATTTACACTGTTCTACAGAAAAAAAAATTTCCAATTACAGAACAGGAACAAAGTAAACATTTGCACAATAGTACTAACAATAAAAAAGCTTAAGAGTAATACACAATTTACAAAATCAGACTAACATTAGTAGAAAGCTTATGTTGTTGAGTTAACTCCTCTTTTGTTATTATCGTTAAAGTTTTTTTAAAATTCATGTCGTAGTTAGATGCAAAATTGTGTTATATAAAGAATGTTTTGAAAAAAAAAATTTTGAAAGATATATTAAAAAATAAAAAATTAAATCATTTTTTTTAATTAAATGAGTTATTTAATATTATTGATGTCTCATAAAATCATTTTACTAGCAACGTTTAAATGTAATACATTCTTTTGAGGGCCAACGACATCATGTTAACTGCGCTGCTTCTAATTTGTACAACTCAGTAAAAAAGTGTTAGCTAGTAAATGTGACACGGTTACGGTTAATACTGTGATCTTTACGGTTTTAATTCGAAGTTCACGTCTCTTTCTAACGTTCAGTATGACATAGAACCAAGAATATATCGTAGCAGGCGCAAACATTTCTATATTTAAACCAAAACGTGTCCTCTGGTATTTCCTCTCAGTCAAAAAAAAAGGTCCATTGTTCGCCAACAATAAAACGCACAAAAAATTCTTGTATTTTTGTTATTTTCTTTCTCGAAAGAAGTCTTTGGGGTCCTATCGGACGGGGGACGAGTGTCTGACCTCGCTCTTTGAAGGTTTTCGAACAAAAACTATTTTCCTGGCCATAATTCTTACAAAAGAACGGGATTTCATTCTGGTGGCAGTGGTGGAAGAAGTTGACAATTTTGAGGTTTAAAGTATAAAAATTGAATCCAAAACAATTGTTATTAAATAAGTAAAGTAGACGAAATATACGTTAGATATTTATATCTCTTTGGTGAGCAGTATATTAAAATTAAAAAAGATATTTACTACAAATTAAAACATAAAGCAGCTTTAACCAAGCAAAGTCTAAATTAAAAAAAGCTTATTTCACATAAATTTATAAGTTTATTTAGTAGTTATTGATAATTATATGTTAGAAACTAATTAAAGAATAATTAATAATGATTAAAGTTTGACACAATATTTAATCTCGAATCTACGGCACTGTCAATGCTGTTTTTTTACGTGTTTTACGTTGCAGAGCAATGCACTTTAAATTGCCATAAAAAACTTCACGGACCTTCTTATTTTGAATAACTGTTTTCAACCTATTTGTTAATAAGTGACAATTTATTGCCGGTAGAAGATGATTTGACATTTACTGCGGGCCATAAATTATCAGGAATACCGCAAGAGGGTAGAAATAAAGCGATTTAGATTTTTTTTTTGTCTTTTTTTAAAATCCTGATATATGGCAAATCAATGAACTCGGGTAATACAAATAAAGATTTGAACCATTTATAAAATATAATCTGGAACATCAATACGTACTTTTAATGACAAAAAATAAATGTTTATACGTTTATGTTTACTTCCGTTAAAAAGTTACATTTTAAAAATGAAGTTTGGCTGGTTTTTGATATCTGTTTGGGTAACATCGTTTTATTAATTTTTTACATTTTACGTTAAAAAATTACATTTTAAGATTTACATTTTAAAAAATAATTGCATTTTATAGAGACCGTATGTTTAAAGATATCTTTGTTTATGTTGAAGATTCATGCGGGCAAAAAGTGAACGGTGACACGTCATAACCTCCAATATTGTTTTTAAAGAAGTATTGAAAAATTGATTTAAAAATATGCGTATATAATTGTGTATGTAATGTTAATATAAGGCTATTTTCGTTACTATTTTGTAGATCAAAATAATTAAAATTAATAATTATTTTCATTTACTTATTTATACTTTATTATATTACGTAACTGAACAATATCGATGCGAAGTATTCGCACGGGTCAGCTCTAGTTAATTGTTATTTATAATTTATTGTAGGTACCATTCTAACATACATACATTCATACATATACTCACGCCTTTTTCCCGTAAGGGTAGGCAGAGACCACTTCCTTTCACTTGCTACGATTCTTCCACACATTTTTTGCTTTCTTTTTCAAATCTATTAAACAATCGTCTATGTATAAGTTAAACAGCCATGGCGAAGCCACACATCCCTGTCTCACACCTTTTTCGATGTTAAACCAGTCCGTGTAAGCTCTGTTTATCCTGACACAAGCAGTGGAATCCTCGTAAAGTGATTTTAGTGCTCGTATTAAACTTCCACTCACCCCATACATAGACAATGTCGATCACAATTCAATCCTCATCACTCTGTCACAGGCCTTTTCCAAGTCTATAAAAGTGCAATAGTCCTTTTGATTGAGGCATATTTTGATTAAACCCAATTTGAATTTAGAAACGCTTTAGGAACTAGAGAGGCACTGTTTGCTCTGAACATACTACTACAAAAATACAGTGACCAGCGCAAAGACGTTTTTTGTGTGTTTCGTTGATTACGAGAAGGCCTTCGACAGAGTACAACACACAAAGCTTATAGACATCTTAAGGAACATGGAGATGGACAGCAGGAACGTTGGTATTATCGAAAATTTATACTGGAGACAGAAAGCAGCAGTACGACTAAACGGAAAGCTCACAGAAGAAAGCCAAATTCTACGAAGCGTCAGACAGGGCTGCATACTGTCACCACTGCTTTTTAACATATATTCAGATAAAATCTTTAAACGGGCTACTCAAGAACAAGAAATGGTAGTACAAATCAATGGAGAATATATAAATACGATACGATATGCTAACGACACTGTCATCCTGAGTGACAATCTAGAAAACCTGCAACATCTACTAAACTGTGTAAACGCAGAAGGAAAAGAAATGTGGCTCAACATAAATATCAACAAGACAAAATTTATGGTCTTTAGTCGACAACCACATCCTGATGCTTCACTGCAGATTGATACAAAGAATATAGAAAGAGTAACCCAGTTTAAGTACCTGGGATGTTATATCACCGAACATCTAAATCCAGATCCAGAGAAATAAGATGTAGAATAGAGACAGCCCGAACAATATTCTAAAAAATGAAACCACTACTCTGCAATGATAATCTGAACCTAAAATTACGGCAGAGAATGGTAAAATCCTACATATGGCCAGTGTTGCTGTACGGGGCAGAGGTCTGGACCATTAAGGCCGCTACAGTTAATCGGTTAGAAGCGTTTGAGATGTGGTTCCTCTTTTAAATCCTGCTTGCACATCCCATATCATCTTCTCAGTTTCATTCGTCACTCTTTTAATCAATATCTTTGCATACAGTTTGCCGACTATGCTGAGTAAACTAATACCTCGGTAGTTCTTACACTCCTGCTGGGAACCTTTTCCCTTGTAAAGCGGCACGATAACGGCCTTGCACCAGTCGTCTGGTACGCTACCACTCCTCCAACAAAGGTTAAAAAGGCGTTACAGCAGACTAGTTACCACGCTTTGTCCAGCCTTCAGCATTTCAACTGTTATCCTGTCGTACCCAGCAGCTTTACCCAATTTCATACTGTTCAACAATACTGTTTAAACACTTGCAAATACAACTAATCCCGATGTACCGCCGATCTAATAAACAGTTCAACAGTTTTAATTGATTATTTGTAAGTTTGATAAAGCAGAATATTTCAAGAATGTTTTTAAGCAATACACTTGTCACGTTAATCTATTTTCAGTAGAATAATTTATTTAATTCCAATTGACAAATAGTAAATTGATAGAATAAAGAGAAACACCACAGGCTGATAAATAAATCTGCAATCGTTTTCAACCGGATTGCTAAAGGAGAAAAGGAAACTCAGTTTAGCTAAATGGCGGGCAAGAAAGGGCAAGGACCAAGCGAGCAGGAAGGGCCCGTCTCGTCCTTTGGGGAGAGAGATACGAGCAGCGAAATAGCAAAGTTTAGATAAAGGCAGATAAACGGATTACAATGATTTAGACTCTCTCAAATATGTGTCTCACAATTATAAAGTTCCTTAACAAAATTTAAAAGTAAAGTTCGGTAATTTAGAGTCTGCTGTCTTTTAGAGAAAATATATTGTGTAACTTTTCGATGTGTCTTTAATGTACTTTAAGTTTATTATTGTGACAATTACGTTATTCGCGATAAAAGTTTTTAAAACAATACACTTTAAGAATACATGAATAATTAATAATTAAAATTAAATAATTTTTTTAAAAATAAAATTATGAATACTGCTTTATCTACAAAATTGGTCAAAGATATGGCGAGTTGAAGCAAATGAAGTGAAGTCTTTTCAGGTAACTTTCACCAACCGTAAAGGCAAATGTCCAGAAGTCACTCTAAACAATGAAACTCTACCACAACGGAACGATGCCATATATCTAGGAATGCACCTAGATAAGCGCCTAATCTGGATGAAACACATCTTTACCAAACGCAAACAATTGGGTTTGAAACTAAGAGATTTATACTGGCTAATACGTAGAAAATCTCAATTATCTATAAGGTACTTATCTACAAAGCAATCCCCAAGCCCATTTGGACCTACGGTATCCCACTGTGAGGATCAGCAGTCAATTCCAATAATGAAATTCTGGAGAGATTCCAATCGAAAGTGATAAGAATGGTTGTAGATGCTCCATGGTTTGTGCCAAATTTTGTTATAGCCCATGATCTTTAAGTGGAATCGGTCAAAACGGAAATAAAAAACTTATCCATAAGCTATAAAATAGATAGATATCATCCAAATAGACTGACATCTAACCTTATGGTACAACCAGCAGCCCAGCGTAAACTTAAGCGTTATGATCCATACGACCTAATGAATAGGTTTTAACGAGTGTTAGTGTATCCCCAATAGACAAAACAAATTAATCTAGTAATCAATTATAGCTGTAAGAGATAGTAATCAGTGGATTCCTGTCGAGCATGTCAACTGAATTGTATTATCATACAATTTGCTTATTATAATAATTATTATAGATTGCAAATAAATAAAGAATTTAAAAAAAAATCTACAAAATTTATTCGTTTAATTCTGTATCGTATGTTGCCAGAGTATCAGCTAACCCACATAACCCAGAACATAAATTAATAGCATCAACAACGATACGTGATTCTACCACCAGAACTCAACCTCTACCACAAGCCCTTGTGCCACTACTACGCAACGTAGATCTTACCTCAACAACCCCCAATCCCCAACATTTCTTAAACAAGCCTTTTGCAGATTACAAACGATGGTAACTTTGATAAAATCATCTACACAGATTCCTCTAAAAGCGAAATTGGCGTTGGAACTGCCGCCGCAGACAATCACAATATAATAGCCTCATCTTGCATGCCACCCTAGCTGGATAGACAGAATACCAAATATTGAAGTGCTAAGGCGGATGAACACAGAAAAAGATATAATTCTGACCATTAAAAAACAAAAATTACAGTATCTGGGACATTTTATGAGGGGGCCAAAATACATCTTGTTACAACTGATAATACAGGGAAAGATTCAAGGAAGAAGTGTCAGAAGAAGACGCCACTCGTGGTTAAAGAATCTGCGTAACTGGTACGGATTTACAACAAATCAGTTTAGATCTGCTGTTTCAAGAATACGCATAGCATTGATGATTGCCAACCTTCGCAACAAAGAAGGCACCTGAAGAAGAAGAAAGCATGCCACCCTTAGCAAGTATCTATACCGGTGAGCTTCTTGCTATCCCTCTAGCATCAAATTCTCTGTCGACAGACTATAAAAACGTGGCCATCTGTACTGACTCACTGTCTTCTATCCAGACCATTAACAGTATTTACACACAACATCCCATTGTCAAAGGTATACATGAATCAATTAATCGACTTAGCTCCCAAGGGGTAAGCTCGATTTTAATTTGGGTACCATTACACATTGAATCCCTGGCAATGAAAGAGCTGATAGTGCTGCCAAACAGTCTTCAACAACCAACCCTATCTACGGAGAACTTCAAGTACAGGATAATCTTAAGAACCACCTTCAACACACCATTCTCGAAACTTGGCAACTAGTGAACCACAAGTTGGAAGGAAGTATTAAGAAGATTATTAGCTCACGTGATCAGTTTTCCAAACTACTGAATTATCTTAAAGAGACAGACATTTATAATAAGATCTAATTTTTTTTCTCAATGTAATCTATAGTTATTATATGCATTGTATTACGTGTCAATGACCTTTGTAGTTAAGACACTTTTCCAAATAAAAAAAAATCTGTACCATACGAAAAAATTCTAAAAGTGTATAGAGTGTTGGGAATATTCGTATCATTGACATAGAATATTTAATGACAAAAAGTTACTACATTTTATTAAACTTACGAACAAAACTAACGCCACAACATATTAAATTATACAAATTGCTATAATGAATTAGTTTTATTTTTTTTATGGACATGGGTTTTTCGGTCGCACTCTACTTCATTTATCTATATTTTCCTCGGTCTTTCTCTGTTTCTTCTATCCACTGGTTTCCACTCAAAGATTTTTCTTAGTGTTCTGCTTTTATCCATGCTCATTACATGCCCTGCCCAAGACAGTCTTCGGCTTTTAATGAATTTTTTAATGTCTGCGCTCTCTATCAAGTGGTCTAGTTCAAAATTCATCTTCGATCGCCATGTTTCATCTTCGTTTTGCACTGGTCCAAAAATTTGACTCAAGATTTATCGTTCGAAAGTTCTCAAGAGTAGCTCATCTTTCGTGGTTATGGCGCACGCTTCATATCCGTAAGTAACAACGGGCCTCATTATACTATTCAAATACTTGATGAACTTGGAAAACGGACGTAAGTAAATTTTTTGGTAAATTTCATATTGTTGCATTAATTTTGTCCATGAGTTTACAGAAAAATTATTGAGTGAAGATAGTATTGGTAAAAAAAGTGTGAAGGAAACAAATACAATATGAATAACTAATAATAAACATTTCCTTAATTAGAAAACGTATGCTCGAACATACATCATAGTGTGTTGGTTCCACGACGTACTCTCCTGAAATATAGTTTCCCGCAAAATTTGTTTGTATTATTTTTGGTTTATGTAAAGAGAACGACTCTGCTGTTAATATTTATGGTAGCGTAAAATTTATTTTCCCTAGGTAGGTGTCGGTAATAAGAGATGCCGTAATTAGTTAATTTAAAGTCATACTACTTATTTCTCTTTTTTAAGTTACAGGTAATTTATAAAAAAATTAGAGCAGACCATTTTTAAAACCGCATAAAAACTTTAAAGTATATTTTTTTACTTTCTCTCTTTTGTAAATATAGGTAGGTACTGCTCTATAATTTGTTGATGTTTGTAACCACATCAACAAATTATAGAGCAGTACCTACAATTTTGTTGAAATAAGTATTGACTCCATTGCAAACTTTTTGAGAAAAATTTTAGTTTTAACCAGCCAAATAAAAATATAAAATATGTTGACGTAAAAATTTATAAATTTGTCTAAATAAATAATTAGTTACATATAGTGCACTATAATTATTCAATGTAATTGCAAAGAAAATTTTGATTGGAAAATGTACCTATTTACTTCATTGGTTAGACGCTTTTGGAAAATTTTTAGTTTTAACCAGCCAAAGAAAAATATAAAATCTAGTGATGTGAAAAATTTGTAAATTCGTCTGAATAAATAATTAGTTTCTGTATCTTTTTTTCAGTAACGGGTAATTTTAAAAAAATTACCTGCTCTAATTTTTTAAACATTGTAAAAATCTCTAAAGTATATTTTTTATACTTTCTAGTATTCTTTTTAAATATAGTAAACTATAATTATTCAATGTAATTGCAAAGAAAATTTTGATTGGAAAATGTACCGATTTACTTCATTGGTTAGACGCTTTTGGAAAAATTTTAGTTTTAACCAGCCAAAGAAAAATATAAAATATAGTGATGTAAAAAATTCGTCTAAATAAATAATTAGTTACTTGATCTTTCTTTAGTTACAGGTAATTTCAAAAAAATTAGCAGCTCTTTTTTTATACATTGTAAAAATCTTTAAAGTATATTTTTTATACTTTCTAGTATTCTTTTTAATATAGTGCACTATAATTATTCGATGTAGTTACAAAAACAATTTTGATTGGAAAATATAACTATGTACTATGCTCAGAAGCTTTTAAAAAAATTTAGTTTTAACCAGCCAAAGAAAAATGTAAAATATGGTCAGGTGAAAAATTTATAAATTCGTCTTAATAAATAATTAGTTACTTCTTCTTTTTTTCAGTTACAGGTAATTTCAAAAAAATTAGCTGCTCTAATTTTTTATACATTGTAATAATCTTTAAAGTATGTTTTTTATACTTTCTAGTATTCTTTTTAAATATAGTGAACTATAATTATACAACGTAATTGCAAAGAAAATTTTGATTGGAAAATGTACCGATTTACTTCATTGGTTAGAAGCTTTTGGAAAAATTTTAGTTTTAACCAGCCAAAGTAAAATATAAAATATAGTGATGTAAAAAATTTGTAAATTCGTCTAAATAAATAATTAGTTACTTGATCTTTCTTTAGTTAAAGGTAATTTCAAAAAAATTAGCAGCTCTTTTTTTATACATTGTAAAAATCTTTAAAGTATATTTTTTATACTTTCTAGTATTCTTTTTAATATAGTGCACTATAATTATTCGATGTAGTTACAAAAACAATTTTGATTGGAAAATATAACTATGTACTATGCTCAGAAGCTTTTAAAAAAATTTAGTTTTAACCAGCCAAAGAAAAATGTAAAATATGGTCAGGTGAAAAATTTATAAATTCGTCTTAATAAATAATTAGTTACTTCTTCTTTTTTTCAGTTACAGGTAATTTCAAAAAAATTAGCTGCTCTAATTTTTTATACATTGTAATAATCTTTAAAGTATGTTTTTTATACTTTCTAGTATTCTTTTTAAATATAGTGAACTATAATTATACAACGTAATTGCAAAGAAAATTTTGATTGGAAAATGTACCGATTTACTTCATTGGTTAGAAGCTTTTGGAAAAATTTTAGTTTTAACCAGCCAAAGTAAAATATAAAATATAGTGATGTAAAAAATTTGTAAATTCGTCTAAATAAATAATTAGTTACTTGATCTTTCTTTAGTTAAAGGTAATTTCAAAAAAATTAGCAGCTCTTTTTTTATACATTGTAAAAATCTTTAAAGTATATTTTTTATACTTTCTAGTATACTTTTTAAATATAGTATACTATAATTATTCAATGTAATTGCAAAGAAAATTTTGATTGGAAAATGTACCTATTTACTTCATTGGTTAGAAGCTTTTCGAAAAATTTATTTTTAACCAGCCAAAGAAAAACATCTAATTTTTATTTTAGGTGATAAGACTTTATTATAAATATTTTTAAATTTGACTTTTTTAACAAAGTTTAAAAAACTTTTTGCTTTATTTTTAAGAAACAATCTTACAAGAAAATACAACATTGACAGCGTTGTAAAAGTGTTTCATTTTACCTTTTGATAATTCGGAAAATATTTTTAAATTAAAGCAATTGAACTGTTATTATTATTCCACTGCTAGTGATGCTGTATTTTTATTATTTAATCGGTTAATCTTTGTTTTAATTAGTAGGTATTCAAGAATTTTCCAGTTCGAAAAACAGTACTGGGTTTCTTAAACGTAAACTTTGAGTAAAATTAGAATTTTAAAAAGCCCATTACCTAATTTTTACACTCTGTTATACTTAATTTTTATTTTTGTTTAAAATATTTATTTTTTTTTCATGTATATTTAAAGTTACGTAATTCAAATAGATAAATACATGTTTATAACACCGAATGCAAAATATTGAAAAATATTTTTAGTTTATTTTTAAATATTTTTATTAAATGATTACAATTAGTGGTACCTTATTGTTGCGAATTACTACCCCGTTAAAATGATATTAAATACGTTAATAGTGACTTTATTACTTACGTTTATAATCCAAAAGAGAGAGCCAGCAAGTTGACAACAAAACGAAACACCATCACAAACAACACTAAAAAGA
The DNA here is from genome assembly GCA_950111635.1 of Agelastica alni. NCBI lineage: Eukaryota > Metazoa > Arthropoda > Insecta > Coleoptera > Chrysomelidae > Agelastica > Agelastica alni. Next base: position 45,319,800 of record OX467712.1, on the reverse strand, counting down.
AACAAAACCAAAATCAAAAACAGCTCAGTGGAGCACCGAACAGCGAAGTTGCGTGTTAAAGAACATTTTAAAACCCATAAAGTAATAATCAAGCTGAGTGTGATGTTCTGAGATGGAGATCAGCTATCCACTAATTCATAATTTCAAATTGTTTGTGGTTTACCGCTCTTCATCGTTCGGGCCAATCGGTTGTTATGGGAGTGGAGGGGGTCGGTGGCATTCAGAGATAAAGTTAAATCTCGAAGGACCATTAAGGGTGAGTCGGATAAAATTTAAGTGGGGGACTTCGGCCAATTGCCTAGAGGATGTTAAACGCTTTTGTTGTATAGATACGGAAAAAGGATGGCCGTTGGGTGTTTATCAAAATCGTCGGATTCATCCATACATTGTTGCCAACACTTAATAAATTTTGAAAAGTTATAAAAAACTCGTTTACTTTCAATCTGCGGCACATGCCAACTGAAACATCTGCATATTTTTTTTAATTATGTTTCTATTATTGTTATAATATTTTTTTAAATTAATAATTAGATTAAAACAAATTATTTATATTTAATCCTGAAAAATAATCATAACGATATCGGAAAATCATTTAATTCACTTTTTCTCGGTCCATTACATTACCAACTTTTATGAATTTTTTTTAATTATATTGGTTGTGAAAGATTTTTTTTTAATTTCAGAATTTTTTACAGTAAATCTTTAAACCAAAAAAACGATCAGTTGCGAATATAATTTGAAATAATCTGTTATTTATTTTTGTGAAAAATTCAAGCAAATAGGTACACGTGAATATGTATTTTGGCTACGGTTAATACTAAAAACAGCAATAAATTTTATATAGGTAGGTAGACTTAAAAGAATTTTTAAATTGTCAAAGGGTTAATTTAAAATCAATGACGTTTAACAATAATAAACAATTATTACATTGCGGTTATAGAATCCCAAATAATGCAAATACATTTCCAAAACATAAAAGCTATTTATTTTTTTTGGTTATGATTTAATTTAATAGTATATTGTTCCACTAGTGCAATAAGTTGGCGGTTCCTCACGAGACCGAAGTTGAAAGCACCAACGAAGCGAGTGAGCAATCCACAACATCGCACGGGTTGCACATACTCTTTTTACAAATGCCGCGATATATGTGGGCACAAAAAACTTTAATATCTTAATAAAAATATAAATTTTGTAATTTCAACAGTGACAGTGACAGTTAGTTCGTGAACGTAATGTTTGAGTGTAATCGGGCGAGGCGAACGAAGTTGAGAGGGAGATATAAAATATAAGATAGAAAAAGAGTTGCGTTTCGTAATTTGTAATGTCAACAGTGACAGTGACAGTTAGTTCGTGAACGTAATGTTTAAGTGTAATCGGGCGAGGCGAACGAAGTTGAGAGGGAGATATAAAATATAAGATAGAAAGAGAGTTACGTTTCGTAATTTGTAATGTCAACAGTGACAGTGACAGTTAGTTCGTGAACGTAAGGTTTGAGTGTAATCGGGCGAGGCGAACGAAGCTGAGAGGAAATTACAAAATATAAGATAGAAAGAGAGTTACGTTTCGTAATTTGTAATGTCAACAGTGACAGTGACAGTTAGTTCGTGAACGTAAGGTTTGAGTGTAATCGGGCGAGGCGAACGAAGCTGAGAGGAAATTACAAAATATAAGATAGAAAGAGAGTTACGTTTCGTAATTTGTAATGTCAACAGTGACAGTGACAGTTAGTTCGTGAACGTAAGGTTTGTGTGTAATCGGGCGAGGCGAACGAAGCTGAGAGGAAATTACAAAATATAAGATAGAAAGAGAGTTACGTTTCGTAATTTGTAATGTCAACAGTGACAGTGACAGTTAGTTCGTGAACGTAAGGTTTGTGTGTAATCGGGCGAGGCGAACGAAGCTGAGAGGAAATTACAAAATATAAGATAGAAAGAGAGTTACGTTTCGTAATTTGTAATGTCAACAGTGACAGTGACAGTTAGTTCGTGAACGTAAGGTTTGTGTGTAATCGGGCGAGGCGAACGAAGCTGAGAGGGAGATACAAAATATAAGATAGAAAGAGAGTTACGTTTCGTAATTTGTAATGTCAACAGTGACAGTGACAGTTAGTTCGTGAACGTAAGGTTTGAGTGTAATCGGGCGAGGCGAACGAAGCTGAGAGGAAATTACAAAATATAAGATAGAAAGAGAGTTACGTTTCGTAATTTGTAATGTCAACAGTGACAGTGACAGTTAGTTCGTGAACGTAAGGTTTGAGTGTAATCGGGCGAGGCGAACGAAGCTGAGAGGAAATTACAAAATATAAGATAGAAAGAGAGTTACGTTTCGTAATTTGTAATGTCAACAGTGACAGTGACAGTTAGTTCGTGAACGTAAGGTTTGTGTGTAATCGGGCGAGGCGAACGAAGCTGAGAGGGAGATACAAAATATAAGATAGAAAGAGAGTTACGTTTCGTAATTTGTAATGTCAACAGTGACAGTGACAGTTAGTTCGTGAACGTAAGGTTTGAGTGTAATCGGGCGAGGCGAACGAAGCTGAGAGGAAATTACAAAATATAAGATAGAAAGAGAGTTACGTTTCGTAATTTGTAATGTCAACAGTGACAGTGACAGTTAGTTCGTGAACGTAAGGTTTCAGTGTAATCGGGCGAGGCGAACGAAGCTGAGAGGAAATTACAAAATATAAGATAGAAAGAGAGATACGTTTCGTAATTTGTAATGTCAACAGTGACAGTGACAGTTAGTTCGTGAACGTAAGGTTTGAGTGTAATCGGGCGAGGCAAACGAAATTAAGAGGAAGATATAAGATATAAGATAGAAAGAGAGTTACGTTTCGTACTTTGTAATGTGAGAGAGTGACAGTTAGTTCGTGAACGTAAGGTTTGAGTGTAATCGGGCGAGGCGAACGAAGCTGAGAGGAAATTACAAAATATAAGATAGAAAGAGAGTTACGTTTCGTAATTTGTAATGTCAACAGTGACAGTGACAGTTAGTTCGTGAACGTAAGGTTTGTGTGTAATCGGGCGAGGCGAACGAAGCTGAGAGGAAATTACAAAATATAAGATAGAAAGAGAGTTACGTTTCGTAATTTGTAATGTCAACAGTGACAGTGACAGTTAGTTCGTGAACGTAAGGTTTGTGTGTAATCGGGCGAGGCGAACGAAGCTGAGAGGAAATTACAAAATATAAGATAGAAAGAGAGTTACGTTTCGTAATTTGTAATGTCAACAGTGACAGTGACAGTTAGTTCGTGAACGTAAGGTTTGTGTGTAATCGGGCGAGGCGAACGAAGCTGAGAGGGAGATACAAAATATAAGATAGAAAGAGAGTTACGTTTCGTAATTTGTAATGTCAACAGTGACAGTGACAGTTAGTTCGTGAACGTAAGGTTTGAGTGTAATCGGGCGAGGCGAACGAAGCTGAGAGGAAATTACAAAATATAAGATAGAAAGAGAGTTACGTTTCGTAATTTGTAATGTCAACAGTGACAGTGACAGTTAGTTCGTGAACGTAAGGTTTGAGTGTAATCGGGCGAGGCGAACGAAGCTGAGAGGAAATTACAAAATATAAGATAGAAAGAGAGTTACGTTTCGTAATTTGTAATGTCAACAGTGACAGTGACAGTTAGTTCGTGAACGTAAGGTTTGTGTGTAATCGGGCGAGGCGAACGAAGCTGAGAGGGAGATACAAAATATAAGATAGAAAGAGAGTTACGTTTCGTAATTTGTAATGTCAACAGTGACAGTGACAGTTAGTTCGTGAACGTAAGGTTTGAGTGTAATCGGGCGAGGCGAACGAAGCTGAGAGGAAATTACAAAATATAAGATAGAAAGAGAGTTACGTTTCGTAATTTGTAATGTCAACAGTGACAGTGACAGTTAGTTCGTGAACGTAAGGTTTCAGTGTAATCGGGCGAGGCGAACGAAGCTGAGAGGAAATTACAAAATATAAGATAGAAAGAGAGATACGTTTCGTAATTTGTAATGTCAACAGTGACAGTGACAGTTAGTTCGTGAACGTAAGGTTTGAGTGTAATCGGGCGAGGCAAACGAAATTAAGAGGAAGATATAAGATATAAGATAGAAAGAGAGTTACGTTTCGTACTTTGTAATGTGAGAGAGTGACAGTTAGTTCGTGAACGTAATGTTTAAGTGTGATCGGGCGAGGCGAACGAAGCGAACGAAGTTGAGAGGGAGATTTAAGATAGAAAGAGAGAGAGTAACAGTGCAACAGAAGTAGATTGGCGGGCGAGAGATCACAAAATCTGCGCACAACGAAAACATTTGAAAAACGATCCGATCAACGACGACGAAATTTTTAGTAATCGTGAGTTTAAGAACAATCGGAAAAAGAAGTTTACGAATGTGAAGTATATTCAGCCGAATATTTTTTATTTTAGAGGCTAGTCGCCCGTCAAGTTACTTCTGTTGCAGTGTACGTTTCGTATATTGTTTTTGACTTGCGCTTGTCGCACTCAAATGACGTAAACGTGCGCCTTGTCGCACTCAAATGGGCAAACAGCTATTTTTCAACCGCAACAGCGTGCTCTTAGTTACTACTTATCTTATATTTTGTTAGACAGCATTTTTAACAAATCCAAGTATAAGTATTTCAAGGATGGTTAATTATAAAGTTACCTATTCAACCATTTTAAATTAAATGTTTTATAGTGTTTTTCAGTTCTTGCGATTTTTCTTTTTTACTTCTTTTAAGGTACGTATTTGTTATTTTTTTTATCTGTAGAGCTATTTTATTTTATTAAATTTAAAATGTGAAACACCTAATAATAAACTAAATCCTTGTACTTTTTTTGCTATAACAAACAATAAAAAAGGGGGTACCTATACTAAATCTGGTAACCACCAATGATTTAACTTGTTGAATTTATCGTATTTGTTTTTTGCTGTAGAGAATTGGTGGTTTACATCGAATTTCACATGTTAACAAACCTGAATTTGCGTGTTATATGTTTTTTATATTATTTCGTGACTTGTTGCATGAATATATATATTTTAAATTCTAATAATAATAAAAACAGTTCTATTTATGTTTACGTAAACAATAATATAACCCATTTTTATTTAGAGGTTTTCTTCTATTTATTGTTTTAAATAATCGTAAATTGTATTAAATTTTACGCCAATTGTTTCCTGGCTTCTTATATTTTTGGAGGAAAAAATAAATTTTAATATTATCTTTTAAATTTTTGATCACAAAATATATAATAATTATTCAGGTTAATTTTTATATATATTTAATAATGTCAATTATTGCTTGTTACTTTGCACTACAGAAAATAATGAAGTCCAAAATAGTCTCTCGAAGAACAAAAATAAGTATGTACCTCACGATTATCAGACCCATTATGACATATGCGTGCGAAATGTGAAACATGACGAAACAAAATAAAAACCGACTAAGAATAGCAGAAAGAAAAATCCTTCGGAGTATATATGGGCCAAAGAAGGACCTAAACTCAAAACAGTACCAGATCAGAAACAATAGAGAACTGGAAAACATATACGAACGAGTGGTGAAACTAGTATGGGAACGGAATCCAACCAGCAGAAGACCACTTGGAAGACCATAATTGCGTTGGAGGGATAACCTGTCGGCAGACTTCGGAACCCTAAATATCGCCAATGCTGAACAGCTTATGATGGACAGAAACCAATGGAGGGGTTGTAAAAGCTACAGACAGAGAGAGAATAATGTCAATTAATAGTTAATAATTTAATTATAGTTAAATTTATTCCAAAGTTGATAATTTTTGCTTTTTCCATTCAGCTTTGGGGATGCACCAGACGAACCAATCTAGAAATTATTTAATAGTTAATAATAAATTAAATTTTTTCCAAAGTTGAGCATTTTTGCTTTTTTCCATTCAGCTTCGGGGATGTACCAGAAAAACCAATTTAGAAATTATACAGAGTTTTCGGAATAAAGTGCTAAGAAACGTCGTACATCAGAAACAGAGACCATCATCGGGACTTGGAAATTGACCAGACCTTCAAAAAATTTTACCAGAAATCACGAAGACCGACTCCATCATCACGTAAATAATGAAGTCATCCAGCTCCTTGACAACACTGGAGTAGAAAGAAGACTGAAGAGGACGAAACCATTTGAGTTGTTGTAGTGACAGTTAAAAAGCAGAGATTGTGAAGTGTATAAACCAAGATTAGTGTGATTTTAAAGACATTTTAAAAGACACTTCAATCAAGAATGTTATAAGATACCTCATGAAAACCGATCTCTACAATAAAATGTAATAATATTATTATTATACTGCTTTGTAAATTTATGTCTAGCGTACCGCGCTAATAACCTTTATGGTTGATGCGCAAAACTAAATAAAAAAAATTATTATCAAAACAACCAATTTTATGGTGATTGTTATCTGAGATGCAACTTACTTGATACATGGGACAACTCATACGTAATAAGAGCTCGTATTGAGAGAGCAAGAAATGCCTTTAGTCGACTACGAAAAGTTCTTTGTAATCTTTAGTTAAGCATCGAAGTAAGAAACAGAATCCTTCGATGCTATGTGATCGCTGTGCTGCTATATGGAGCAAAAAGTTGGAGCTTCACTAAAAACGCCTGTAGGCGACAGGAAGAATTCGAAGTGTCATATGTACATCACGTTAACAATGACGGCTTTTCTGGAAAGAATTAGGAAAAACAGTGTAATCGATTAAATATAGAAAAGACGGCACCAACATCAATCGACGATGGGCATTAGAAGAAGAAGTTTAAGTTAGAACCAAATTGTACATTGGTTATCAGTGACCAGATTATAATACTCCTCATTTTCTAAAATAAAAATAATCAAAATTTGATTTAAAAAAAGGACATTTACTTTAAACTTACGGACGTAATTTATTTAAACGCAAATTATTTAATAATATTAATTTACATAAATGTAACTATTTATTTATACAAGTGGCAACAACGTATTAGATTTCTTTGGTTAAAATTTTGCCTGTGAGTTTGGGTCGTTTAGCGACAGGTTTAATTGTAAAGAATCTTTAATGGCGTCGGGAAGTTGGGTTCCTGTCAAAATGATAAACTATCGGAGAAGGTATATGGACAATTAGGAGGTAATTTCAGGTCAAATTTTTGATAGATTTTTGGAGCAACAATAAGACTAATTGGGTATTTTTTAAGAACTAAATTACATGGCCTGTGAAAAATATATTTTTAAAAGTATATTTTGTGCAGCATTTTTTAAAACGATAAAACCTTTCGAGCTTAAACCGATATTTTCAACAGAAAAACATCGTCTGTATATTTTACACTATATTTTCTACTTTTTGCCTAAGTAGGTATTATTATTTATCAAATACTTAAACGTTTATAATATAATTAACTAGTTTTACTTTTAAATAACTTTGTCCTCGTTCCTACAAAATTGTAGCTGTATTTTATTTAAATTGAATAAAAAAATTTGGAATCTCCTAAATAATTCACGAGCAGCACTGTTAGGTACTGGAGAAGAAATATCTTGTAAATTTTGTTCATATTTTCACGGATTTATCAATGAATCTGACGCGAGATAAACCGAAGATAGTAATCTTTATTAATTTGCATATTTTAGAATAATTTCTTATTCGTCAAGTTTCTTGAGAGAGAGTATCCCGAGGGCAGAGAATAACAGCTTCCAAAGCCTGCACTTTGGCCAATTACCTTAAAACGTTTTTAAAGAATAAGACAAAAATGACGTATCAACGAAATAAGTACCCGTACATTTAAAATTAGCGCTTTTGGGATAAAGACATTATAGCAGTTGATTTTTCCTTTATATGATGTTCCATAATAATTACCTCCCGGCGGCATTTCGCGTTAGCAGAATACTGTTGATGATAATAAAACAAAAAGAGGAGGGAAAAAATTGTAGTCGAAATCGTTAAATTAAGTGGTGTAATAGCCCAGCTATTTTCAGTGAGATTATTTTGTACACGGGGAGAAATATTAGTCAACTTCACTTGTACTGTATGTATTTCTATGTGATTCATTTTAAAACCATCTATAAATACGTAACAAAACACGTCTGGATATTTTTGGGAGATTTTCATTAGATTAACGAATGACCTGCTTGGTTGTATCGTCAAATTTAATTTGTTATCTTCCTCTAGTCTCAGCCTCCGCAGTAATAATATCGTTTGTTTCATCCTCTGTTTTAAATATTTTATGTACACTAGCTTCGGAAACTTTTGTCAAAATACTTCATAACGTAACTACCTCACTAACATTCATATTTTGTTCTCTGGCTCGAAGTCTTTCAAGCACATTTCTAATCATGGTTCGAGAAAGATATAAACTACAGCCATGCCGGTACCTTCAAGTTGAATCATACACGCTGACAACGTTTCATTTAGCATCGAACCCTTAATAGCTTAGAAGAAGAAACAGTTTAAAAATAAACCAGTCCAATTAACGAAATTATTTTAACAAATTAAGGCCTGTTCAAGAAGTAAAAAATAAACAAATAAATAAGTTATACAAAAAAAATATATACTTAAAGATAGCGATTTTCTCAATTTTTAAGAAGCTACCTGAACTTAAAGCCTTTGGAGAGTGAGAAAAAGAAGAAGGTTTTTGTAAATTTGTAAAAGATTAAACAGTTTTTGTTAGAACCCACTTACTTTTTTATTAACTAATACTGAATTGTGAAATTCAACTATAGTCATTAAATTTGTCGATTGATTGAAACATAAAATTATTGTAAAATCGTTTATTTAGCAGTATTAGTTTGACGTTTTATATATCCGTTAGATATAACAGATTTGACATGAAGTTATTTAATAAAATTGTAGGATATTTTGTATCCCAAATTAACTTGAGTAGGTAGGTACCTACAGAATGCTATAAGGATAGATTGAACATAGTCATCTTTTAGATTTTGTTTTTATTTATGATGATTTTAAGTTTTTGCACTACCGCACAAATATTAATATTATATATAGACTCTGTAATATCCAACATTCAAAAATGAATAATTAACGAAAATAAAATTAAAAAATTGTAATTTAACTGGCAACTGTCACTAAAATATTAAATTTAAAAATAAAATATAAATTAAAAAACTATTAATTATAACAAAATGTCTGCTAAATGGGGTAAATCCTAAATAAAAAAACAGAGGACTTTTAAGAAATACGTAAGTAAAAACAGTATTTGATTCAACTGGTTTATTTTTTTTGCCACAGTTTTTAAGAGAGATAAAGTGATTAGGTATAGTTTTTTGAAGCTACAAAAAATTTAAACTTGATTAGAAAAGTTACCTTTTTAAAATTAATTTAACAATGTTTTACGTAAGCAGAACAGTTGTTACAATAACAAAATTATTATGAATACAGATTATAAAAGCATAAATACTTACAAAAGACTATTTTAAGAGCAAAATTAACAAATAAGCATTTGGTTTGGTGTTTACAACAATGCCATCAAAAACATATCTTGTAAAAAAAACCAAATCTTCCAACTCAGTTCTTCTACAGTAAAAAGTTGTGAGATCCATGTAATACCAAGTCGGTTAATTTATTCAGTCCCTACTTAAGCGTCCTTTTGTCTTAAGTTATTTCGTTATTAGCTTATAGTGACCATATCAATATAAAAAATGTTTTGAATAAATAGATTGACTTGGCAATCGCACTAAACAATCTAATTTAATATAATATGTATTACTTGTGAAATACATTGTGTTTTCATGCGATGGCCAAGTCAATCTATTTATTTAACATAAAAGATTTTTAATATTGATATGGTCACTACAACAAGCTTTTGTTAGCTAATTACGTAATAACTTAAGACATAAGGACGCTTAAGTAGGGACTAAATAAATTAACCGACTTGGTATTACATGGATCTCACAACTTTTTACAGTAGAAGGACTCAGTTGCAAGACTTGGTTTTTGTTAAAAGTTGTGTTTTTAATGGCATCTCATTTCTTTTTGTAGGTAGTCATTATACATAAACAGGTACAACTGATTCATTTACTGCAAATGTAACATTGTAATTCTATATATTTATATGGGATTACAAAGTTATTTATGCAGTTGGTGTATCTATACAACTAAGCAGATCCTAGAATGGAGCAGAAATGACCTGCGTATTCTAACAGGACTGCTTACGGGACACTGTCGTCTGAGATACCACCTCAGAAAGATAGATCTGAACCAACAAACGGACTGTCGGTTCTGCTGCGTGGAAGACGAAACTGCTGAACATATACTATGTTCATGCCCCGGCCTGGGAAGAATAAGGTTCAACATATTTGGTTACACTAACCTAGAACCTACCGATTTTAAAAAAATCTCACCCTATACAACCATGAACTTCGTAAGAAGGGCTGGATTGTGCGGTGAACTGTAGCCTCTAGGGGTGAGCCACAATAGACCTACTAAGGGTCGCGGTGGAGGGGCGACCACGCCCCACTCACATGAAACCTAACCTAACTTGGTGTATCTAGAAAACTGGAGCGAAATTGCAAAATATTTTAGTTTTTCCTTGATTTATACACTAAACACTGGTTGTATTCTAAATTTGAAGCTTCTATGTCTGCTAGAAGTGCCTTAGAGTTTTGATGATTGGTCAGTCAGTTAGTGAGTGAGTGACAAAATTAAGAAACTTTGACTAGTTGTAATTCTTAAAGTACTGGTTCACATTGTATGAAATTTAAAATGTAGCGTGTTTATACAATGCCTGCTTGGTTACTAAAAATTCAGGCTTCTAATTTTATCCACAACGAACTTATAGGGGGGTCGAAAATGGCCTGAATTGCTTCGAGAAAAGGATGGTACGGCCGTGCCGCTTTTTTACTCGACACGGCCGTGCCCCCAAATATTATGCTTAGCTATGTAGAAAAATCATTCTTGAATAAATCGTTTATTATTGCTGATGTTGGCATAATCATTGGATGTGGCTTTCGTAACTAGTAACTTTTTTTAAGAAAATAAATTTGTATAAATTTAAATAAACATTTATGTATCTATACCTATAAAAAAAACTACAAAAATCAAATTTTCAAAACATAATTTTTAAAGGTGTTGATTAATAATATACATCTGTAATTTAAAATGCGTACGTCCTTTTCTATAATCGGGTACACGAAAGGTATAGGTAAGAGTATTCACACGGTATATGAATTACTTCATTAAGCCGTATCAAATTTTTCATTGAAGTGGTTACAGAATACATAGACCTTCTAAGCATTCGGGCTTGGGATGGGCACGCAGCATTGATTTATTTGACCGTGTACATATTTGAGCGTGATTTCCTCACAAGAATGGGCAAATTTTTTAAATATTAAATTTTAACTTCATGTTATAAACAAAAATAACGAGACATAACTTGCAGAATGTATTGATTTAATTAGAAATTTTTTAAACGAATACCGTCAATGCTATATCGAGACGGGATTATTATTGAAAAATAATAAAAACAGATTTTATTGCTGGCTGGAATATTCATAAGGGATTGGCAAAAAGACAATTCGCGTAACCTTAAAAGGCAGTTTAAACAATTTTTTTTAATGTCTAAACAGGAATAAATGCTTACAACAAGACATAAATTTCAAAACATTTAAGGAAAGTTAAACAAAAAAATAACTCAGCTGTGATACAATAGTAATAATAATAATAAGCTCACATAGTGAATTACCTATGCTTCATTGATATGGTGGCCAAAAATGCAACAAATTTCGGCACAAGTCAAGCTGCAGAAAGTGCTTGTCTGGGAATCACAGTGGCAACATTCACGTGCCATACTGCAGCCGTAGAGGTAATGCTGAACCTTCCACCATTACACTTATGTGTAATGAAAGAAGCAGCTATCAGTGCCTGCAGACTGAGCCAGACCATTAATCTTGGAGCAAGAGATCGGAATGGACATTTAAAGATTTTGGAAAATATTTTCCTAGAATCCATGTTCAAGCCGACAGATATAATGCCAGTTAGGTACGACTTCGAAATGCAGTTTGAAGTGGTTGTAAACAACCACCAAGTTTGCACAGAGAACGGACCTTAACAAGGAAGGGATGTTTTAGGGTGGTACACTGATGGATCCAAGATGGGGATGAATGGGTTGAAGTGGGAGTTATAGTGCCAAAAGAAACACCCGAAGAGCAGAAATCTATAATTTATCAGATTGCCAAGCAGCACTAAAAGCTCGGAAGTCATACACTTGTGAGTCTAAGCTGACTTGAGACTGTAAACAATCCCTGAGACAACTTGCAGCAAATAATCTGGTTACTCTTATGTGAGATCCAGGTCACAAGAGAGTTAAAAGCAACAAAGAAGCAGACTGCCTTGCCAAAGAAGGGGCAAATACACAATTTCCCGGTCCAGAACCCTTCTGTGGACTTTCCGAAGCCCACTTGAAAGAAGAGGTTTGACGCTGGAAAACAGAAGAAATGAAATCTCAATGGCATAAAGTGCCAGGACAAAGACAAGTGAAAAGGCCAGTAAGCCTTTCGCCATGGAAAGCTAAACAGCTTCTCGAGTTAAAAATGGGTATAATAGAGAGTGATAGTTGCCGCTACTGCGAGAACTTTGCTTTGCGAATGCCCAGCGATTTCTGCAAGAGGTTTAAGTTTCTGAAAGGGGCCTTCCTAAAGCCCTTCGATATCAGAAACTTAGCTACCTAGACACTGATAAAGACTAGGCTTAAATATTTTGACTTGCGTGTAAAATTTTCTTAATATGGTTCATAATATGGCTTTTACTTATAAAACGTGGCAATAAAATTTATTAATTTTTAGAATATAAGCGGGTCACTTTTGGAACCGATTCCAACTAGAACCAAACCACATGTAGGATTGCTTAAAAGCGCACAAAGTGAATCTACAACTTTTTAAAGCCTGAAAAACGTTAACATAAAATTTAACTATTTTTAAATTTGTCTCTGTAGAATTCACTGTAAATTTTGTCACATTCTTCTTTATTTAAATAAACTCGTAATATCTGCATTTGTAGTTGTGTGCTACGTTTTTAATTAAAATAAAGTTTGATTAACATTTTTATAATATTGTTACGACCTGGTCCTGTTTATCTGTCGGCGTCAAAGTCGACCACAATTAGGGTGCATATTAATGAGCGCTTTGTCGGCCTCGGCCTTCGTCTGGTAAACTCTCGAACACCTCGTCTAGCGGGTTCGAGAAGGTAGAAGAATTGTTCCGGACTCTCAAGAAAACGGTCAATTACTCTGGAATTATGATTTAGAGGTATAAAAAGGACAGCGACCGCGAAGAGGACAATTTTTGAGTATTAAGTTTTTATAAGTTATGAAATGCAATTAGTTGTAGAAGTTGTATCTAAGTGATATGTAAAAGTAAAGTTTATTGTGTAAAAGTATTGGAATAAAAATTGTTTTGTTACTGTATCGAGAATTTAAAATCACCGAGCCCAAGAAAGAAGTAATTTCGTAACAATACTAACTTAAATAAGTTGGAGCTTACAAAGAAACTTAAAATAATTATTGTCTAGCTACAACTAATTCCAAACAACAAATTTCATCCGAAATTCCCGTTATTCATTTGAACTTTTTATCTTTTAAACAACAACATAAATAAATTCAAAAATATTCTGTTTTTTTTCTTCCGAGAATGCATGGAAATGCATTAATATACTGACACGAATAGAAACAAAAAAATGTTAGATTTTAAATAAACGTATGCTAATTTATCAGCTTTGAATTCTAAATCAGCTTCTTGTCAAGAAGCTTAGGAAATAATTAGGCAGGTATTTTTTTAAAACTAGTTTTAATTTAAATACAAGATATTTCGAAGTAGTTTTTTAACAGGACTGGCTTCAGTTTATATTGTTCCTTCTTCTTCTTCTTTTAGTGCCATATCAGGTCCTCCTGATGTTGGCAATCATAATGGCGAGCGCTCTGTCTTTGGAGATTCTAAAGAGTTTTTTTGCGCTTTTTAGACCACGAAGCTTGTTATTCACCGACTCCTCTACGGCCTTCTATCTTGCCCTTCATTATAAGTTGAAGGATACGGTAACGATCACCCCTGAGTATGTGACCTAGATAGGACAGCTTCCGGCATTTAACTGATATTAGTAGATCGCGGAAGGCGTTTGCTCTACTTAAAACCGCTTCATCTGTCTGCTTAGCTACTCATTGGATTCGGAGCTTACGTCTATGTAGCCACATTTCAAATGCTTCAAGACGATTAATGGTTGCTGCTTTTAAGGACCAAATCTCTGCCCCATACAACAGTATAGACCATTTGTAGCACTTGATCATTCTCTGGAGAAGCTTTAAATTTAGATTATTATTGCAGAAGAGCGATCTCATTCTTTGAAAGGTTGCGCGAACTGACTCGATCCTTTACTTGACTTCTTTATCCGGGTCGAGATGTAACAACCAAGATATTTGAAACAATGTTTTGACCATTCATTTGCAGTGCAGCATCATTATACGGCGGACGGCTGACGGCACATTTTGAAATGGGTTTGTTCTTGTATTATTATTAAAATTAACTAATACAAACTTTTGGTGATCATGCAGATTAGAGCCTTTTCCCTTTTTTTAAATTTGTTATTACCAAATGATGTAAACAATGATATTCCGTCGGCTGATGCTGAAGTTTTTACGTAAATAAGTTTTTAGCACTGAAAAATTAATTTGTGGAATATTATTTTTATATTATTTTATTAACTTACATCACTTTAAGGTATAACATAAGTAGTAAGCGAGCTAACCTAACCTAAAAAAATAATAAGAGGCAAAAAGTATAAAAATAAAATGCTGCTTTAATTAGTGGTTCGAGCACTGTCAACTAATAAATAATTATCTACGTAAAAAATGTTTTCATACTTTGTTAGAAACAAATTTTTAATTTTACCTATATTATTGTTTACATCATTTGTAAACAACAAATTTTAAAAAAATGTTCATGATCATTTTTGGGAAAAGCCACTAAACTGCATAGCTACCGAATTATTTTATGCTATTATTTGTAGAACAAAATAAATATGAGTAGGTACCTACCTAAATATAAAGTTTAGATATATATTATTTAAAAAATACCTTAATTAATAATGGCTAGTTTCTTACATGTATACAGCCACGACTTTTTTCCTTAGGGAAGGTCCTTCCACTTGCTACAGTTCTTAAACACGTCTTTCGCTTCTTCTACTTTTATCAGTGCTCTAACATATGCTCTTCGGTTGTTGGTACTCTTGACCTGGCCTTTTTTCAAAACAATGTCTATCCGAGGTCTACCTCTACCGACTTGACCATTCACACTCGCCTTATAAATCTGTTTCATTAATCTTTCCTCATCCATCCTTTCAACGTATCCAAACCATCTAATCATTCCTTTATCTATCTTTGTAATCACATCTTCTTTCACAGACAAGCGTATTCTTATCTCACTATTATCACTCTATCTAACCGAGTTACTCCGTTTCTTAAATGTATAAAGTTTTTAAAAAACTTTGCATTTCAGGATACAAGCATCACAACTTCTCTATGTGCAAATGCAATATTAAATTAAATTAAAAATTACATTAAAAATATGTTAATTTTTTCTACTTATTTGACTCCAAATCCAAAATTATTTACAACAATTATTTACTTGAAATAAAACCGTTGTTCGAAAAGATAGAGTCTACGTGAGTACGGACCTGTTTTTTAATAATTTAAAAATGTAACTCGAATACATTAGCTCGTAAGTTCTATCTCATGGTATCAATTATTTATATAAACGCTTTAAACCACTTTAGTGGGTAATTTCTTAATTAACGGCGATCCTTATTACGTGTTAGATAAACTTTAATTATATGCATCTGTTAACTTTTTACCTTTCTCCTTAAACTAAGATAAATTTTTTGCTAAATACATTTAAAACAAGTTGTTATGTAAGAGTTCAACCCACCAAGCTATATTTAAAAACTAAAATATATTCTTAAATAATATAAATTATTTATTAGTGGATTATTTTATTAGCATATATTCTTGAAATTATAAGTATATTTATATTAAGCCAAATTTAAATCCTAAAATATTTCTTAAAAAAATCCTGTAACATTTTAAACATTTATCATTTGGTGTCGAATAGAAAAGATGCAAATATAATATTTTGTGAATAAAATTTTCAAAAAATGTAAAATTATGACATACGAATTAATAAATAATGGTTTAAAAAACTAAGACAAAACATTTTATAAGAAAACCGAAATAAAAAATAGTTTTACAATCGAAAGCGTGGGGTGCGCTAAATCAATTAATATATTTGATAATAAACAGATATTGGTAAAAGTAAAGTCTCCAAGAAGAAAACGTAAACATCATAAATAGCACCCCACGCTTTTGATTATTTTTAATCCATATGAATACTTTTTTTTAAATATAACTGATCCTGGCCAGGATCTTTGAAAAAATTTATGATATAATTATATTGTCATCGGTCGTTTAGAAGTATACAAAGTTTCAAGTCGATTCGATATTTTTTGTGGGTGAAAATCGTGTCCAAAGATTCCGTTACATAGATAGATAGATAGATGCGAGTAAAGCTAATATAAAGAGTGTAAAAATAACTTGACACGGAATGTATTTTATTCCACCAATCTCCTGTTAAGACAACTAATTTGAAGTTATAGTTATAAAGTTAAACATTACTTTGTGGCGAAAAATAATTGCATCTTTTAAATAAAACTAAAAGTCGGTTTCATCAAAAGAGGCTCCAGGAATCTACCAAAAGTTAGTGTCGAATTGACTGTAACATTTGGGGTTCAGCACCAAGGCATTCTCTTCGTTTTCTAGATTCCATTCCATTCGGTTGATAAAAAGCTCAACTCTCACAGATACCCTTTACCCACTAGAACATAGAAGAAGAGTTGCAGACCAGACATTACTCTACAGATATTTCCAAACTCTTATACCACCACTGACCACATTCAGCCAAAAAACTCGGCACGCTGATCAGTCTCACCCATTTACTCTCAAGATTGATACTACAAGGACCAATCTCAATCAAGAATCCTTCTTTACAGGGCTGCTACGGAATGGAACAAGCTTCCAAAATCAGTTTTTCCAGAGAACTTTAACTTGCAACTTTTCAAAAAGCGGGTCCACAATCATCTCCTTTCTATAATCCTTCCCCCTTCTAATAGTCGCAATGCGGCCGCGGCCCACACGATAGGTCTAGCCTTTTTGCGACTATTTTCAGTAATATATATATATATATATATATCTATATATATATATATATATATATATATATATATATATATATATATATATATATATATTTATTGTTATAAAATAAAATATTCATTAAAAATAATGTTTTAATTTTATTAATAAAGAAGAGTTTTATAGACAATTGTCACTGTCTGATTATTTTTGAGGTTATAAATTGTGGTCTTATAAAAGAGATGATTCAGTTAAAGAGTATTATGAATTAATTTTTTATTAAAGTATGTATTAGATTTGTTAAAAACATTGTATAATCGTGTTTCCAAGGGATTTGTTTAAAAAGAAGAATGTTGTTTTTTAAAAAATTGTTGAGTGGAGAATTAAAATCTAAAATAGGCAGACGTGTTTTGTAAGAGTAGACAAATATCAGTATTTAGACATAAATTTATATATTTGAATTTTTTTAATATACTTTTGGTCTATTCTACATGATTAAATCAAAAATAAAAATATCGCATGCGGCCTGTTGTTCATAAATTTTTAAAATTTAATTTAATTTTATTGCATTGCATTATTTTGTAAATAAACTATTACAGTATTTTTATGACATACAAAAGTGTCATTGTTGGCAATAATTTCAAAAAAATACTTATAATTGAGGTTTGTACAAAATAAGATAATTTGGCAAAAAAACTACAAGAAAATGCTCTGGCTGCTCATAAAGTTATGCGGGGTTTCATTCATTTGCTTTCCTGTCAACACCCTTCGCTCAATGTCACAGTCATACTTTCCGTCTCTCGTAAGCCTTAAACCCAAGTTTACAAACTCATTCACTTGTTCCACTTTTTCTCCTTCGATCAGCACCTTGCAGTTTGTCATGCTCTCTTCTCTTTCATAAATCATTACTTTCGTCTTGTTTACATTCACATTCATCCCTTTAATTTTAAGTGCATCATGCATAATATAAACACACTAGCAGTAACCGGGATTTCTACCGAAAAAATCACAAAATTTAAACGTTTAATCACCACCACATATTTTATTATACTCTTAAAAGCAGTTATTTATACAATCACATTTAATAATCACATCAACTTCTCACGAAATAAGGTAATGAAAAGTAACTTTCTTTGAAATATTTTACCTATATTTTATTTACTATAGCCCAAAATAATTGAAATTTTTTTAAAAATAATTGAAAGGTTATAAAAAAAATCAAAGTGACGGAAAAAAGTGCAGTCATTAAAGTAATTGCAAACAAGTAAAGCTGTAAAAATTAATTGGAAAAGTATAAATACCTACCAAAGAAATACAAAAATATAGATAAAAAAAATAAAAGTAGATTATTAATAATTCTCAGGTATAAATGTAAAGAGTAAAACTAATCAAAAATATAAATTTGTTTGTGGTATAAAAACTTAATAATCAGGTATTGATGTTTAATTATTTCTAATAAAAATACCTAAAATTTTGAAACAATATATTATAATAATACTTACATACGTAGGTGGGTACATAATTTCGAATAAATTTAAGTTATTGATACATTTTGTTTAGGACAAAACCTGATAAAAAAGTTTTTTAAAATTTAAATTTTATGAATGAAATTAAGGAATGATTCAATTAGATAATTTTATAGTTGTATGGTAAAAATTTAAAATAAAGTCAGTGTCTGCAAATTCTAACAAGATATTTTCCAAGGGAAGTTCTGTCAAGGGAATCGGGCTTAGAAACCAGGCAACACGACTTTGCACTGAAGTTTTACCTCCAGTTTTGAGTTCTACCTCGACTTTTGTATAAAAACATTCAAGTTCTCATGCGAATGACGAAAATGCCGTGTTTCATGCAAATGTTCTTACCGTAATTTCTTATTATGACGATGATGAATGAGGTGTGAGAGTTTAAGTTTGTGCAAAATTAGATGTGGCTGCTACACTGTAAAAATACTCGAACTACTACAATAAACAAAAAAAAACCACTGATTCGTAATGCTAAACGGTCAGTGTGACCCTTATCTATTTACTAGCTTTTGTCCGCGACTTCGTTCGCGTAGACGTCGAAAATGGTTCTGATAGGACCCGTTAGGCGACGAGTTTTAATAAAATACGTAACACGTCTTCCATTAATTCTGTTAAAGCATGTTTACGCAAAATTTGAAGTAAATTTGACCAAGGAATCACGTAGTCCCATACAAACTTTGCCACTGTTTTTTTCCCCTTTGGGGGCAAAATTTAGAAAAATCCTTTTTTATCGAATGCCTGTGTCATACAAAGAGCACACCCTTCAAGTTTCAGGTCTCTACGATCAGGAGTTGTTGATCCTTCAGTCAGTCATTCAGGACAAAGCATTTTATATGTATAGATTACTAGGTTAGGTATCATGTGAGTGGGACGTGGGTCGCCCCTCCTCTGCGACCCTTAATAGGTCTGTTGTGGCTCATTTGAATTAGTATCAAGTACTATTGTATGTCTAAAATCCAATAAATTCTAAAATTTTAACTTTTTTAAGCCACGCTAATTAACCACTATGTAACCACTAGTACATTTAGAAAAAACTAGTTGAACCCGGCAGACGTTGTCCTGCCAGTCTATATTATAACAGCTTGTACTTTCTAAGTTACTGCAAAGCACCACATTTAAGATTTATTTTATAAAAAATTGTAGAAAAATGATTTGACTTTACAGCTATGAGTACAGCAAATACATTCTCCTTGTTCAAATATAGCAGGATACCAATTTTTGTAGGGATCGGTTAACCGATATAGAAGTTGCAGATCCACCTAGTGGGGAGCTGCAACAAAAACCTTCTTCACAAAAGAATACATATACATGCCAATTTTCATAGTTGAACTAAGTGAAACGATAACATATCCATTCATTTTTATGTACATATACAGATTAGATTAAATTAAAGATTGTGAATACAAGTATGAGTAAAGCTACATAGCAAAAATAAATCAACAAATACAAACGCAACAGAAATAATGATATGGCAAGAAACAACATCCAGAAAAATATGGCACAAAACATTATAAATAGTATAACCAGCATTCCATAGAGGAGAGTACCACTGGCTCAAATTTGGCACAGGCTTGGCAAATATGTAGAACTCTGGGCCAAGCTTGTAAGCCAGGCTTGGTCCAGTCTTGGTAGAAGTCTGGAGTGAGAACGATCGGCCAGACTCGGTTGCTAAGACTGGGCCATGCTTAAATGCCAGGACTGGGTCATGCCTAATTGCCAAGACTGGGCAATGCGTAAATGCCAGGACTGTGCCATGCTTAAATGCCATGACTGGGCCATGTCTAATTCTCAGGACTGGGCCAGGCTTGGTTCTCAAGACTAGGCCATGCTTGATTGCCAATACTGGCTCATAATAAACGCCGATATTTTCCTTGAATTGAACAATGGACTTAATCATTATATACACATATTATTTTAATTATATTGATTTTTTATTTTATATAATTTTATTAATCTTATCACACGTAATTTTAAAAACATGTATCATATTTCAATTATTATTACACATAACCTCACTTACAAAGCTGATGTTTACTCTTGGAAAATTGAAACTTTGCCCGTCAACAACTGAATTAGTTTTTTTATTTAAAACTTTTTCTGATTTATTTAAAGCACGCCACCTTTGAACTCTAAGGTACGCAGCAGACATTATTACTTTTAGCAGTAATAAATAATAAAAAATGTAACTTGAAAACTAATAAAAAATACACTGACTGAATAACTGAAGCTCGGATTGATTTGACACGTAATGAAAACAAGTATGGCTGGCGATGGGGCGTTGAACGAAAATACTCGAATCACGCCGTATGTAACCGAACGACTTCAGTTTAGATCCCCATTAAACGGCAAGGTTATCCAGGCTTGGCCCGAGCTTGGGTAATCATTGGCATGACCAAGGCTGGGTTATCCAGTCTTGGTCCAAACTTGGGTCCCCAATGAATGGCCAAGGCTGGGTTATCCAGGCCTGGCCCAAGCTCGGATAATCATTGGCATGGCTGAAGCTGGATTAAGCAGCCTGGCCCACGCATGGGCCAATACAGGTACGCCAAAGCTGGGTTTCACAGTACTGGCACAGACTTGGCCCCTTCGTTAACTCTGGAACTCTGGAACTCTGGAATTTTGTAAAACACGAAAAGCTACGTAGGAGTAAAAAATGAAGTAGTGCAGACAAAAAACAATAGAAGGGAGAGCACATATATTAGTAAAAAAATACTTTAAAGAAAGATTAGGAGCATAGCCAAATATAAGGTGGAAGCCAAGTCAGAGGGATATTTATAGGATTTTGATTTACAATTTGTTTAAACTTAAGCAAAATAAATGAATAGCCACTATTAATTAATTCATCGATGGGCAGATTTAAATATTCTTTTAGATGTCGCTTTCTCTTTCCAGCACTTCATCTTGATGAATTCATTCCCTAATGAATATGTGCAATAAATATCGAGGGGACCCTCGAGAATCGTGGTTTTAGGATTCTCTACTACTATTTCATTAAAGAAGTGGCGACCGATTAATGCTTGTATTTTTAATTTAGTTCTCGATTTATTGCAGCTGGGGTGTTGACAGAATTGTGGTGCTTCCATTATACTTAATTTCTGCGATATGGATATTAAGTCTGTGTCTATGAAGCCCCCATTTACCGATTTGTTAATCAAACTGTAAACGCGCAGCACTTTCCGAGCTCTTCAATCTAAACTCTATTAAAAATATCTTAGTGGTAAACCACTAAAATTTAGATAAGGAGAAAAATTTTGACATAATAAATGTTAGAGATTAAAAAAATTGGACTATTATTTTTTTGAGAAAGAAAGATGTTATTAATGTTTTTTTGTTAAGTCTATCAATGACAGTAAAACCCATAACCCTTAAATTTTCTTGCCGGAGAGATAATGGCTGTTCTCGTCTTACTAAGTCTGATCTCTCGAAATACGATGAACAAGCAGCACTCAACTTTCAAAGCGAGTCAAAATGCCAATTAGCACTGTCGCTTGAGTCTATATTCCTTGTTGGCCAATATATAAGTCCAGGTAATATTCCTATTACCATTGGGAATCACACGCAAAGAGTATTGAATATTTTAAATAGCACACACCTACGAAATAATGTACCTCATTTAAATAATATCAATAATATCAATTAGTACCCTAATCGAAAAATCATTAGAGTATAACAGACCGCTTGTCATTGTATTTGTGGACTTCCACAAGGCCTTTGACACTGTTCAGATGAGTGTAGTTATAAACTCCTTACAAAAATGTCGTGTCGACTATCGTTACACTAGGCTAATATACAACATATATAAGAATGCTACCTACCATGATGGTAAGACTGCACGAAAACACCAACCTCATAAAAATAGGTAGAGGAGTGAGGCAAGGTGACACTATGTCACCCAAACTGTTTACCACCATTTTGCAAACCGCCTTTGGAATGCTTGAATGGAGCGGAAAGGGCTTGAATATAGATGGATTAAACCTAACAGACCTGCGCTTCGCAGATGATATAGCATTGGTGTCCGACAGCCTACAGGATATTAAGATAATGCTGGAAGATCTTCAGGAGGTATGTGCTCGGGTTGGATTAAAAATTAATAAATCGAAAACGAAATATATGACGAATCTGGTTTCTAGTGGAAATATTGTTATTGTTGACGGGGAGGTAGAGTTGGTGGATAAGTACACATACCTTGGTCATGAGATAAAAATCTCGAGAGACAATCAAACATGTGAATTAAGAAGAAGAATTACGCTCTCTTGGGCTGCATTTGGCAAAATGAGGGAAGTGTTTAAGAGCAATCTCCCAATGTGTCTGAAGCGAAAGGCCTATAATCAGTGCGTTCTACCGGTTATGACTCACGGAGCCGAAACTTTGACTCTGACAGCCACATCCACTAAGAAGCTTAGAGTAGCCCAGCGTAGGATGGAAAGATCGATGCTTGGTGTGTCACTCCGTGACCATATAAGAAATGAAGACCTAAGGGCGAGAACAGGAGTCACGGATGTTATCTATCAGGTGGCAAAACTCAAATGGAACTGGGCTGGACATGTGGCCCGCATGACAGATGGACGATGGACAAAAAGGCTGCTCGAGTGGAGACCAAGGGCTGACAAGAGAAACAGGGGAAGACCTCCCACGCGATGGACGGACGATATCAGAAGAATGACTACAAACTGGATGCAGAGCGCTCAAGACAGAAGACAGTGGGCAGAAATGAGAGAGGCCTATATCCTGCAGTGGATGCGATAGGCTGATTGATGATGATGATGATGAATAGGTAGTTTTAGATATTATTGGTCAAAATTAAACGTAATGGAATAAGTTGTACAAAATAATGAGCTGTTTCATTTTTGTAAAAGAGAAATATATTTTCGTTATCTTGTAAAATACATATATTTATTTTATTTTATATGGTTGAGGGTGCGGTCGTGGAAAATTTTCCCGCATAGGTAATTAGACTTTGAGTCCATTTTGCCATCACTTCCTTCATTCTTTCTCTATGAGCTTCGTGCTCTTTATGTAGAGAGCTAATGCGCTCACGGGGATCTTCATAACCTCCTCCAGTTCGCAAAATTGCACACAACAATTTATATATCAACCAGGCTAGTCCCGTGCAATCGCACAGTACATGCTCTGACGTTTCTGTGGCCCCCTCATCACACCTGCGACAGCTGTCGTCTTCCACGAGGCCAAATGTTTTCAAGTGACCCCTAAGCCGGCAGAGAAACACTACCATCCCTAGTTGTCCCCTGTTTAGTCCCATCAGTTTTTGGGGGGAGGGGGTATTTTCTTGTCAGGTCTCTCCAAGAAGCTGTGGGCTTGACGTGCCTTGGGTTCGTCTCTACGAAGCTTCCTGTGCTCTCTGTCCTGATACGTGCGCATTTCCGCTTTAACGTAGCATACTGCTACTCCAACTGTAGGTCCTGGCCCATAGAGTGTCTGTGACGACTCCTCTCATGTCAGTTCATCCGCCTTTTTATTCCCTTCAAACCCTGCGTCAGTAACGCTGCCTGACTATCCGAGCAAATACAAATCGTTTTGCTCACACAGCCTCTGTTCAGGTTTTTCTATGCACAGACCAAAATGGCCAAAATTTTCGCTTGAAATACCATACGTTCCTCCCCCAGTGCCACGTTTAGTCCACTTCCCGAATCTCGTAGCCATATCCCCAAACCAGTCCCCTCCGCAGTCTAGATCCATCCGTATACCAGACGAGATCTTGCCCGCGGGTACGTCCCGGTTCAGTCGACCACTCCTCTTGATCCGGAGAAGCGACCCTGTAGTTATGTCCAAAGCAGTACTTTTTTAAAATAAAATCCTGTCTCGCTCTCGCTATCAGCATAATACATATAATAATACACAAAATAAGAAATGACAAATACCATCTTCTACAGTTAATCTTGCAAGGAAAATATCACGAAAGAAGAAGACCCGGAAGACGCAGAATGGATTAACATCTATACAACTATTCAGAGCAGCTGTAAATAAAGTAATATGGACCAGAACAATCGCTAACGTCCAAAAAAAGATAATAGCACTAAAAGAAGAAGAAGAAGAAGATCTTGTATATTCACATTAATTTTAGTCAATTTTATAATTTATTATAATGCAGGTAACCAAATTTTTCAGCTGGAGAATTCTGGTATTAATAGTTCTTTTTACTTTTTTGTTAATTAATGTTTTTTTCACATTTAGCAAGCAAATTTTTTCATTAGTTATCTTTTATTTATATAATGTTTATCTGACAAAAAACTTTTAACCTATTTATAGACTTTTTAAATAACAATTTTTATTTTTCTACAAGTATCTAGTAATTTTAACAACTTTTAAATTTAAATATTAATAATGTATTATTTATATAAAATAAAAACTTTGCAAACCAATTAAAGCTAATTAAAAAATATAGCTATAATTTTTAATGCCCATAAAATTATTAAAATAATTATCGATCTCTTTCATGAATCAAAACAAATTACATCACAATTAAGCAGTTAAAAAATGATTAAATTCACTTTATATAATCAAATATCTTGAGAATAATTTTTATGCATTTGAAGGTCCTCTAATACGAGGGCGGTTTGATAAGTCAGTGACTTTTTGAATAAAACAAATTTTTTTCCGCAAATGAACATTTTATTTTTCTACATAATCACCTTTTAGCTCGATACATTTAGTCCAGCGTTTTTCTAATTTTTTATTCCCTCCAAATAATAGGTTTGTTCAAAGCTCTCGAAATACGTGTTTGTTTCGGTAATGACTTCTCCATTCGACTCAAATCTTTTACCACCCAGCTATTTCTTTAGGTTTGGAAACAGAAAATAGTCGCAGGGGGCTAAATCTGGAGAATATACTGGATGGGTTCGTATCCCAATTCGTGGATTTTGGCCATCGCGACTAGACAAGTGTGCACACGTGCATTGTCTTGATGGAACAGCAATCAACATCGAATCTGTTCAAAAGCTTTGAATAATATTTGCCGGTGATCGTTTTACCTTTCTTGAGGTAAATAAAATTAAATCTTTAATCGTTTACAAAAAAAATGATGATTTGTAAATTGTTCTTAATTGTAAAAAGAATGTTTCACTACTTTGTTAAATTTGGTTTTGAAATTATCAAATTAAAATTTAAAAACGATTCATTGTAAAATAATACGAAAAACTGGTTTAACTACTGCTACTACATAAAAATGTTATCATTTCGAGGACTCAATATATTTTGCAATTTGTTACAAAACGACGAAAGAATAACAATGGCAACCGCAGACACTCACTGGACGTATTGTGGTAGTCCTTGACTTCTATTTCATATCCGCGTCCCATCTTTTACTGTGTACGTAAGAACAACCAGCTGGTTGGTATAAATGCAGGACGATGGTCGATGGAAGTCAACAAATATTTTCACAACCATTAAATCCAAGGTTGGGCTCGCTTCCAATTCGCGAAAGGCATTTGTTATTATTTTATTGCATTTATTACCATAAACTTAGCGGGTAACTACAAATTTATTTAACTTTAGTAATACCACTTAAAAAAATATGCCAGTAAATTTAAAGCATATCTGTTAAATCCAATTTTTACTTTTTTGTATTTAATTCATGTAAAACTTTTCAAAGTTTATTTCTACTTATTGTGGGCAAATCAGGATCATCGGTAATAACTCGTAAAACTTTATCTAAAGTTGGTATTTGCTTGTTAAAAAAAAATGAATGGACTATCCTTCGAAATGGATTTTTAAAAAAATCATTCAGTTTCACTTTTAATAATTTTGGTCTCCCTGGTCTCGGTTTGGGTGAGGTTATACCAGCTGATTTTTCTTTTTTTTAAATGTTATATATGGTTGATTTTCCACATCCCATTGCTGTAAACGACATTTCAACTATACTTTCAAAAAAATTAGAAGGTTTCCGTTGCTTAAAATAAACAATAAATATTTGTTAGTAACAATATTCAATTGGTGTAAACAATGCTTGATTATTACTAACAATAATTTTTCACTGTTATAGCGTCTTCAATGCTATTCTCTTAATACTGACACAAGTTTAAAATTCTCCAATTCCTATTTTTGTTTTCTAAAAGTATCTCTTTTTATTTTTCATACAAATATTCCTAGCATCCAATAATCAAAAGATCTTAAAATTCTGTATTAAAAATAGTATAATTTGTAAATTGTAAAATTCAGGTAGTTTACCATTTTTTTTCAGTTTTTTAATTCTCCATAAAAAACAGCTCGACCGATTTTGCTAAAAATCTTATCAGTTCTAAGTTGCGTAATTATGCTTTGAATACAATTGGTCCCCCATTTTTTGTTCTCAAAATAATCGAAACGAAAAATAATTCCGAACGCATATACGAACATACGAACATTCGCACATACGTACAAACACACAGACGTCCACTTAAAAACTATTGTATTCGACTCTGGGGACCTTGAAATGTGGAGATATGTCAAAATTCGGGATTAGCAAAATCGGACCCATTACTATAGCTTCCTATTGGGAAGTTAATCATTTACTCTATGTTATTCTTGAAATATACTATACTTATTTATTTTTTAAAATAATTTCTTGATAATTTATGACTGTTTTAAATTTATTTAATTAAGTGAGTTTTCCTTGTAATTAAAATGTCATTAAATACTAAATAAATTAAAATAGGTATAATTAGCTACGCTGATATTATTACCGAGTGATCAAACAGAATGTTGAAGACATTTCTTTTTTGTCGTTGTTTATGATTTGATGGATGAATCGATTAGTAATTTAATAAAGAAGCCTGTAAGAGGATACCAGAATTTAATTAAATATTAATTAACTTCGTCTTTTTAAGTAATTGAAAGTTCGCCGGTAACTAAGATTAATTCGAATTAAATCAGCATTTGAGTACAATTATGTAGGTACTAGCTAATAGATTAATTCACACCAACATTTCCGTTTAATTATAAATTTTATTTATAACCATATATTACTTGCAAGTAATTTTTAAAAAAATTATAAGTAGTTAACTTCCCACTAGGAAGTTATAGTAATGGGTCCGATTTTGCGAATCCCGAATTTTGACATATCTCTACATTTCAAGGTCCCCAGAGTCGAATACAATAGTTTTTAAGTAACGTATGTTCGTATGCTCGTTTGTTCGTAAGTTTGTATGTGCGTTCGGAATTATTTTTCGTCTCGATTATCTCGAGAACAAAAAATAATATCTCATGTCGAGATCAATTGCATTCGACGCATAATTACGCAACTTAAAACTTATTAGATTTTTAGCAAAATCGGTCGAGCTGTTTTTTATGGAAATTAAAAAAACTGAAAAAAATGGTAAACCTTCGGAATTATTTTTCGTGTCGACAACAAAAAATGATACAGACGTGGGACTAATTGAATTCGACGAATAATTACGCAATGATATCGACTTTGGACTAATTGCATTCGACGCATAATTACGCAACTTAGATCTGATTAGATTTTTAGTAAAATTGGTTTAGCTGTTTTTTATGGAGAATCAAACACCTGAAAAAAATGGAAAACTTTCGAAATTATTTTTCGTCTCGATTATCTCGAGAACAAACAATGATATCGACTTTGGACCAATTGCATTAGACGCATAATTACGTAACTTGGAACTGATTATATTTTTAGCAAAATCGGTCAAGCTGTTTTTTATGGAGAATCAAGAAACAAATAGCTCCCTCTTATGAAATGATAAGAAAAAGTTTGAAAGAATACGGTTGTCATAAACAGAATATTATTAATGACAATTATAATTAGTTATAAGCAATTTGAAATCGTTTTTTATAATAAATTTAATAATAATAATTATAACAACAAAACAAATGGTATTTTTTTATTCTTTCTACTGGGAAGTTAGTCGTGTGGACCTCTCGTGTCGCTCCCAGACCACTAATATTTAAGATTTATTTTATTTGGTTGTTAGCTACTCTTATAATAAAAATTTGTTGTTTTGGTTAAAAAAAACTTTTGATTTTGTTGTATAAAAAGTTGTAATAATAAATAATAATATTCGAATTTAGGAAGGATACTTATGTTATCTCGCTGATACATTTTATTCTCACATTTATCGTCGCATCATTACCCATCGAAAAACTGTTCTCTCTATTCCGAGAAGAATTCAGAATTCAAATTCAAATTCAAATTGAGGTATAAACTCGCCTCGGTCTATGAGATTTTGATATGATCGTATTTCTTTATTCGGAATTCTTCCGCCCTATGGCGCTTCGATCGCCGTGTATACTCACCCCAAGTCACCAAATGGTGATATATCACCCTGAATTTATGGCCTTAGATACGACAGGGAAATTGCAAGAATGGCGGAGTAATCTATCTTTGTTGGGAAAGACGAGGGTAGAAAAATAAGATAAAACCCCCAGAATTTGTCTCTCAAGTGAGCAAAAATAGCCCATTGTTCAATTTCAGATACATATTGGACGCTGATAACTCTTCGTGATGATGATATGTGAGGGCGTTGACATCCCCGACTGAAAATAATAACACGCTATAAAATAATTAAACACTTCGTAACCACTGTACAAAAAAACTTAATCAAGTCCAACTAAATAACTTCTTTGACTAACCGAACTACAAAATGTTAGTAAATATTTTATTAATTCTTGTAAATCTTGTAATATCAGTGGTCTGGGTGCGACCCATCATTATTATTGAAATTATTATAAAAAACGATTTTAAATTGTTTATAACAAATTATAATTGTCATTAACAATATTCTGTTTATGTCAACCGTATTCTTTCGAACTTTTTCTTATAATTTCATAAGCGGGAGCTATTTTTAATTGTTATAATCAATAAATAATTATTATAATTAATAATCATTTGTTAGTAACAATATTTAATTGTTTTAAACAATGCTTGATTATTGTTAACAATAATTTTTTACTTTTATAGCGTCTTCAATGCTATTCTCTTAATACTGACACAAGTTTAAAATTGTCCAATTCCTATTTTTGTTTTTTTAAACTATCTCTTTTTATGAAATATTGTCATCATATTTTTCATACAAATATTCCTAACATGCAATAATAATATTATTCAATAGGTCTTAAAATTCTTTATGTAAAATAGTATAATTTATAAATTGCAAAATTCAGGTAGTTTACAATTTTTTTCAGTTTTTTATTCTCCATAAAAAACAGCTTACCCGATTTTGCTGAAAATCCAATCATTTTTAAGTTGCGTAATTATGCGTCGAATGCAATTGGTTCCACGTCGATATCATGTTTTGTTCTCGAGATAATCAAGACGAAAAATAATTCCGAACCCACATACGAACATACGCACATACAAACATACACATACGAACTATTGTATTCGACTCTGGGGACCTTGAAATGTGGAGATATGTTAAAATTCGGGACTCGCAAAATCGGACCCATTACTATAACTTGCTTCTGGGAAGTTAATAAACATTAGTGCTTTAATATAAATTGAAAAAAATATTTAAGTTTGTTTTCTACTAGAGTAGTAGTGAGACATCAAGAAGTGTAGAAGAAAAACGATGATACCATAAAATATGAAGCTCCTGAGAGTAAAAAAAAAATTCAAATAACAATATATCTTTCTTAAGTTGGACAATTTGAAATCGTAAATCGTAAATCTATTTATAAAGTAAAATGCTCACATATATAAGAAGGAAATCCCAGAGAATAAGAAAAAGAAAAGCCTCATTTGCGAAGAAAATCCCTAGGAAAACAATGACCCCATGTCTCATGTGTACTTACGAATAAAAAATTAAAGTAGTTGCAACTCCTCGGCACTAAATTTCAAAAGCAATAACGATGTAAATTTAGCTGATGTTGAAATCGCCAGCCCGGCATGCCGCATTATATTTCTAACGGTAGATTTATGAGTCGGTTCATTCAAATTAAAATTTGAGTGGATGGTCTACTCGCAATACGGTTGCTGCTGAAAGGAAATTATCTTTTTAAAAGTTTGTTAGGAGCGTATTGTTTCCGGCCACCCTTTTTCTAATTTAAGGGGCTTCATATCAATCCCCGGCGTGTAGTTAAATTTGCATCGACCAATGTGAGATCACATCTTTGTTTTGTTCGTTTTGAGGTTCTGTTGGCTTGGCCGGTTTTCTCTCTCTTTGCTGGTCTCGTCTGCGTGCTATTTGCGGCTTTTCGAGAATAACTTGATTAATTGCTTCGAATTCGGAGTGGTTTCCTTCATTTTATTTTGTTTTAATTCGTTTGAGAGTCTTTTTTCTTTCTCTCTGCTCTAGCACCGGTAAAATTTCGCGTTGAGGAATTAGCACGCGCATTTCTTCATTACATTGTTTTACGTTTAATTACTATTTTATATGTTTTGCAGGTCAGATTATAAAAAATGGAGTTAGTCTCCCATTACGTTTTTATTTTTTTGAGTATTTATAGTGCCCAGAAAGTAGGGTTCATGATTTCTCGAGCTTTTCAATTTCTCGGGTCTCGAGAATTCTTGAGTCTAATTTCTCGAGGCTTCTCGGGTTGTCGAGAAATTTACATTTACGTACGTTTTCTCATATTATTTGGTTCCAATAACGTCAACAAATTCAGTGGTTTTCCCCTCAAATAAAAGTAATAAATTAATTATAAAATTTTTATTGATTATATTCAAAAACATTAATCTCATGAATAAGCTAATTAACTTTTTAAAAAAAAATACAGAAATAATATTATTCAGACTCATAATTATAATGACAGCACCATTTTTGGCTTGTTATTTAGAAAAAAAATCAACTTAAAACTTGTAAACAAAAATAGCTTCTATAAAACAAAAAAAAATAACATGAAAGAAAACGTTAATATCTTAAATTCAGGTAGAAAATAAATGTAAATTATAATTAAATTTAAATCATTTATGGCATGTTAATTAGAATAAAAACAAATGAAAACTTTGCAAGATCAATGGAACATCTCACGCTAAGGAGCTGAACCTGTAGACAGACAGATACATTTCTTTATCTGGGAATCTGGCAATTGTTTTCTTTTAAAAATTTTAGTTACAAATTTACAATAATTTAGCACTCACATTTAAAATATAAAAGAAAAATATAAAGAAAATATAGCATATTTATATTAAGTGATATTCAGTAGGGATTCTTGATTATGTCATAATTGTGCTAATTTTTTTTCTTTCATTTATACATTTGTTTATTATGTGCTTTATCATTATTATTATCCTAAAGTAACAACCAATTTCACGAAACTTATTCAATCTCCACTAAAATTGTTTTATAAAAAACATTTTAACTTTCTTGCAAAGTAAAATTTTCTTGTAGAAACAAATAAAAAGTGTTTTCGTCTAAAACAAAAACATTGTTGACTTTCTACGTGCGGCCGGCCCAAGTCCAATTTGGGGAAAAGTTTATTTTCAATTGCGCTTGCTCCAACAGTAACTGCTGCAGAAACAAACCTTTACTACTTGTTATTAGCCTTAAATAAATATTTTTGTTTTAATTTCAACGATAATCCCATTTACTAAAAAATAAATGATGTCCACAAACAAAATTAGAAATAAAATAAAAAAAATACTAAAAAGCAATTCTAATGAATTTACATACATAAATATAGTCACGCATTTTTCCTGTAGGGGTACTTGCTACGGTTCTTACACACATCTTTTATTTCTTCCCCCCTCATCAGTAATCTCATACATGATTGTCATTTGTTGGTACTCTTGACACGGCCTTTCTTTAAAACAATGCCATTCTTCTAATGCCAAACCCAACATTCACTACTATACATAAGTGTAGGGACCAGCACTTCTCTATGCCAGCCAGATGTGCCTTTTTTGACACGTTCTGGCTGCTCGTAAAGTTATAAATGACCTCATTCATTTGTTTCCCTGCCAACACTCTTCGCTCAATGTGGCAGTCATACTTTTTGACTCTCGTAAACTTTGAACCTAATTATACAAACTCATTTACTTGTTCCACTCTTTCTCCTTCAATCAGCACCTCGTAGTTTGTCATGCTTTCTTCTCTTTCAAAAACCATTACTTTCGTCTTGCTTACTTTTTTTTTCATCCCTTTGATTTTCAGGGCTTCATGCTTAATATTAACCATCGCCTTTAACTCCTCTTCAGATGACGCTAATATTATCTGATCATCGGCGTAAAAAAGGCATTTGGCGATCAAATAATTTATTTTTAATCCATACCTACTCTTTTTCAAATCTTTTAAATGTACTCATATATGTATAAGTTAAACGGCCATGACGAAGCCATACATCCTTGTCTAACACCTTTTTCGATGTTAAACCAGTCCGTGTAAGCTCCGTTTATCCTGATACAAGCAGTGGAATCCTTTTAACGTGATTTCAGCGCTTATATCTAGTTACCTCTCACCTTATCCATGGACAATGTCGACCACAATTCACTCCTCACCACTCTGTCATAGGCCTTTTCTAAGTCTACGAAAGCGCAGTAGACCTTTTGACTTTTATCCAAGAATTTTTTGACTATACCTTGATATAAAAAGACCTGAAATCCTGCTTAGACATCCCATATCATATCTTTAGTTTGAATTCGTCACTCTTTTAATGAATATCTTTGCACACAGTTTGCCGACGATGCTGAATAAACAAATGAATTTAGAGTTCAAATACTCCAAAGCCCTGTACTAAACAAAAGCTAAATCTCACGCAGATTTCTACTCATATTTTTGAGTTGATTAAACTTTACGTTTGCACGACATGGATTATTTTTTTCCTTAATTTATGCAGCATACTTAACTTTTATCGTTGTGTAAGTGGAATCGGCATTGCAAAAGCGTTGTGCTCGGTAAAATTATGTCGTACTCTGTATAAATATATTTGTTAAATTTAAAAAGAATAATACCGACGTGATCACAGATCTACCCAACCAATTAAATGTAATACTTCATTTTGTAATTTTGGCAAGTGTTTAATTGTTTATCTTTTCGTCCAATATTTACAGAAATGTCGGCGCTGGGATTCGATTTTTGGATCCATTAAATCAGTTTTATGTTGTATAATTACCTTCTGCAGAATAAATTTTTATCGAGACGCCCTGTATGTAGTAATAGAATTGTAACCGTCATTGTTACTTTTTTTTTGGATTTAATTGTCTCGTAGACATTTTTTATTCCGTTCGCTCATTCTAAATGGAGCTAATTCTCTTGCCTTCTCCACAATTCAAAAAAAAAACGCGATTCGAACCGTTTTATCCCCGAGTCCTTTTCTCTATTAAATTTTTGCCGTGCGCAATTAGTTTTCCAGCAGCAAGTCCTTATGTCTAATTATACGGAGGGCAAATTTCTTTTGGTAGCCGGCGAAATTTACGAGCCGCCTCCGGTAGTGGACACAGAACACGCGTTTCATAAGTGCAGACAACGGTCGTTGAGAATGTGATGTAATGGAAAAATACCGAAAGTTGGAGAATTGCGAGGAGAGAACAGCGGTATACAAGCTGGTGATATTAAATTTTCCAACCTTCTGCGTTTGTAATGTATTGGCGGTGCCGGGGAGAATGATGGTTTTTGTTATAAAACGATTATATATAAAGATTGTCGTCGTCTTCAAAACTTGCAACGTGTTATCAAACGATACCCCAAAAAATATTACAAAAATAGCGAGAAAAATAATAAAAGTATTTATTTTTTTGCTTTATACGGACCTTGAATAACTAGATATTATCTACGTTGCTATTTATCACATCCAGCTAAATACAAAGGCGGTGAGGATTACCATCGTCTTTACAAGACTAACTTACTTTACTTTTTCGTGTCCGGAAACTATAATTTCATAGCCCAGTATTGGGCAGTGTCTAATGCTCTTTGGTTGTTTGTCCATAAATCATCGAGGGTGCATCTGTACGGGCAGTTAGGGCAGATAAGGAGGTGTTCCATGTCTTGTCTGGATCCGCAGTCGCACTTGTCGTCACCGTGGTCCAGCAGGCCCCATTTGATCAGATTGGTCTTGACCGGCGCTACACCAGTTCTTAAGCGATTCAGCATTCTCCATGTCGTCCAGTTGCTCGATATCCCGCTTTGGGGGGCTACTTTTAGTGGGCTGGTGGTTCGTCCAGTGGGGTACTTAAGAAGCGTTTTCTTGATTTCAGCCTGGCCAAGCTTGGTTCGTATCCGAAGAGTGAGTGACGGTCGTCGAGAGTCTGCTTGGATTTTTCTGAGAATTCGTGGGATATTCTACGCGAGACAGGATCTGAGAGACCCGAGGCTTTGTAGAGTTTATCCAGTGGGGTTGGTTTCATACATCCGGTTATAAGCCTACATGTTTCGTTCAGACTTTTTTGGCGTGGGTAGATCTGCTCCACACGGGACATGCATATTCTGCCGTTGAGAAACATAACGCCTGTGCTGTTATTCTTAGTACCGACGGTTTGGTGCCCCATTACAAGACTAACAATAACAATGTCATATCACTAACACAATCTCAAGTGGCACAAAATTGAATATCCTTCCGCCAAATGTTATAAACAAATAAACGGCAACTAAGTTACAACTAAGAAATCAAGCAAAGAAAGCATGCTCAGCAAATTTTTAAATGAATTTTAGAGTATATTTAACCAGTTACTTCAAAAAAACAACAAGGTGCTTAACATGCTCACAATGCTGCAAGTTCCTCAGGATTGCTTATGGTGTTACAAAGATCATTGTTACAATTACTTTGAGCCATCACTAATGCACTTTGGTATGTCACCAAACAAATGTTAAATATCAACATGTAAGAACTACCGAGGAATTAGTTTACTCAGCATACTCGGCAAACTGCATGCAAAGATATTGATTAAAAGAGTAACGAATGAAACTGAGAAGATGATATGGGATTTGCAAGCAGGAAGGAGATGTATGGATCAGGTCTTTTCCTTACGAGGTATAGTCGAAAAATTCTTGGCTAGAAGTCAGAAGGTCTATTGCGCTTTTATAGACTTGGAAAAGGCCTATGACAAAGTGGTGAGGAGTAAATTTTGGTCTACATTGTCTATGTATGGGGTAAATGGTAGTTTAATACGAGCACTGAAATCACTTTACGAGGATTCCACTGCTTGAGTCAGGATAAACGGAGCTTGCATGGACTGGTTTAACATCGAAAAAGGTGTGAGACAGGGATGTGTGGCTTCGCCATGGCTGTTTAACTTATACATAGACAATTGTTTAAAAGATCTGAAAGAGAGTGCGTATGGATTAAAAATGAATGATTTGATCGTCAAATGCCTTCTTTACGCCGATGATCAAGTCATATTAGCGTTATCTGAAGAGGAGTTGCAGGCGATGGTTAATGTTATGCATGATTCCCTGAAAATCAAAGGGATAAAAATAAATGTGAGCAAAACGAAAGTAATGGTTTTTGAAAGAGAAGAAAGCATGACAAACTGTGGAGTTTCGATTGAGGGAGAAAGAGTGGAACAAGTTAATGAATTTGTGTACCTGGGTTCAAAATTTACTAGAGATGGAAAGTATGACAGTGACATTGAGCGAAGGGTGTTGGCAGGAAAACAAATGAATGGGGCACTGTATAGCTTTATGAAGAGCCTATAAGTGTCAAAAAAGGCACGTCTGGCGGTGCATAGAGGTGTGTTGGTTCCTACACTTATGTATGGTAGTGAATGTTGGGTTTGGCAGAAGAAGCATAAAAATAGGGTTAATGCTGCGAAGATAAGTAGTCTGAGAAGTATAGCCGGAGTGACTCGGTTGGATAAAGTTAAGAATAGTGAGATAAAAAAACGCTGTGGTGTAAAAGAAGATGTGGTCATAAAGATAGATAAAGGAATGCTTAGATGGTTTGGACACGTAGAAAGGATGGATAAAGGAAGATTGACGAAACAAATTTATAAGGCGAGTGTGAATGGACAAATCGGTAGAGGTCGACCTCGGAGAAAATATCTCCGATCAGATCAACATTGTTTTGAAGAAAGGTCAGGTCAAGAGTACCAACAACCGAAGAGCATGTATGAGAGCACTGATGAAAGTAGAGGAAGCAAAAGATGAGTGTAAGAACCGTAGCAAGTGGAAGGAAGTGGTCTCTGCCTACCCCTATGGAAAAAAGGCGTGGCTTCATGTATGTATGTATCAACCTGAGAATGCCCTTCGTTCAAGATGTACAGATGACAGAAGTACCAAACAGACTAGAATACCTTCCGAATACACTGCTTTGACCCCTTTTAGACAACAGAGACAAAATACTAAAAAGATGTTGGCCAGTTGATCTTATTTGAGGCAGAAAAGTTCCTCGCTGGAGAAATATTAGGACATTTGAGAATCCATCTACTGGATTCCATGCTAACTGCAAAGCTTATGGAATTTATTATTCCGATAGCTGTTAAATAAAATATAAAAATAAAAAAACATGTAGGTGCTTGAAGCCTGAATGCAACATTAAGTTGACAAATTCTTTTATTTAGACACACATCGCAACACGATATAAGGGGTACATTTAAGGTATTTGTGAAATGTCTTCACAAAGTTTTGATTAGTTTTTCTAGACACGGTTTTTTGTTTCTTACCAAAAAATAATTGGTAAATTAAAATTTTTATCATGACAGTAATCAAAATTAAGTTTAAGAACTTACTTTTCAGGATATTTTGCTTTATTTATTGACGTAGATTTGTACCCACCTGTAACAGAATTTTTTTTTTTTTATTAAATAAACTATTTTTGAACCAACAAATTATTTTTTTTTCTATATATAAAATAATTAATTTTTATTTATCGTTAAAATTTCTATGATTCTGGTGAATTTTCAATTATTACAATATTTTTTTATTTATTTATTATAAGTGAATAAATTTCAGATTTTTTTTGTCTTTCTTAAAATCCTTATAGACTCATTATTTCGTTCTCTTCTTATTTATTCTGTTAATTTATTCTTCCTAAAACTTGTTGGAAATAGTCAAAACGACCATCCGTTTAACCCTCACTTGGACCGTCTGCAATTTTTAATTTAGATCTCTTTTTATACCAGATCAACAATTTGGTTTCAGAGAAAAATTTTCCACTGTACAACAGCGTCACCGAATCGTCCATAAAATCAAAGAATGCTTAGATGAAAAGACGTACTGCGCTTCGGTTTTCTTGGATATCCAACAAGTTTTCGACAAAATTTGGCATGAAGGACTCATACACAAAATTAAAAATCACCCGCCTTATCAAATTTTCTTTATTTTAAAATTCTATAGAAGTGAACGCTGTTTTCAAGTAAAAATAAACTCATTCTTTTAAACTTTTATCCCATCAAGTCTGGTGTTCCACAAGATAGTGTCCTCGGACCTTTACTGTATCTTATCTTTACTGTAGATATACCAGTGGCAGAAAATATAGTAATAGCTACTTTCGCTGACCCAGACAATTGGTTCAATTGGTTCTATTGCAAAACTGGTTGCATTACTGGAAAATTCGAGTTAATCCGGAGAAATCCACTAAAGTCAGTTCTACCACTAAAAGAACCACTTGTCCACAAGCAACCCTAAATAACACGCAAATTCCAATAAAAACCACTGTTAAATGCCTCGAACTTCATCTGGATCAAAAACTAACATGAAAAGATCACATGAGGGTAAAGAAGATACAGTTCAATATTCAAATGCACTGGTTACTGGGCAGAAAGTCACAACTATCACTGGAAAATAAACTAAGAATCTACAAGACAATAGAAAAGCCGATCTCACTGTGCCTAACATAACTTTGTCAGGAGTAACCATACCACTGAAGTCATCCATATCGATGCTTGGTATTACTATCAGCAATAACCTTTCCTGAGAAAATCACGTGAGGTCCATTGCCAAAAGTGCATCCCAAAAACTTGGTTTTTTGTTTCGTGCCAAGAGCTATTTCACCTCCAGTCAGCTGCTTATGATCTATAAGGCACAGATCCGACCTGTACTGGAGTACTGTTCCCATATTTGGAGTGCAGCACCTAAACATATTCTGAAGCTACTGGATTCTGTCCAAAAAAGGGCAATTCGTCTCGTCGGTGATGCCTCGCTTACAAACTCGCTCACTTGTCTGGAACACCGTAGAAAAGTTGGCGATTTGTCTCTATTTTAGATATTTTCATGGGCGATGCTCTTCTGAAATATCAACAATCGTTCCTCCTTTGGCAGTCTCTTCGAGATTAACCCGTCAAGTTCAGTCTTCACACCCCTTCGAGGTCACTTTGGAGACCTGCAGAACATCACTTTCCAAAGACTCATTCATCCAACGAATTGCGAGGCTTTGGAACTCATTGCCTAGGGAGGTGTTCCCCGAGGCATACAACCTCCAGAAATTTAAGAAGAACACCAACTCCTACCTTCTTTCCCTTGGTTCCCACGATGTTCTATGAACATTACAGGATATCCCTTTTCGTGGGAACCAGAACATAAGGAAAAAAAAAAAAAAAAAAAAATATAAATACCCATATGGTCATACAGAATTGAGCTTTGGAGTTGTAGCAAACCATCCAATACAAAAATACTCCAAACATTTCACTCAAAAACTCTACGGATGATAACTGACGCATCACGGTACGTATCAAATCTTATAATAAAATCAAATCAAATTTATTGCTTTCGATAAAGTACATTACAGGTGTTATAAAATGTATCTAAAATAAGATCCCAGTTAGGCAAATTTTGCCTGTCTTGCTCTATGCTCGATCTGATCTTTATAAGTTCAACGTACATTTTGTATTTATCATGTTAAGTCTGTGAGTAGATTATAGATTTAAAATATATTTGTTGAAGTTTTCATAATTCGAAAAATACTTTTTGTAGAGGTTTTACAGTGTCAAGCAGATGGGGTAGGAAGGTAGGCTGGTAGGCAGGTATAATTTTTATTTATTTTTTTTTTTTTTTTTTTTTGTCAAGTAAGTAGATGTTGATTTTAATATATCGTAAAATATCTTTGGGTTTTTTAAAATATACTGTTTTGTTTCAATATTATATTTTTTCTAGTTTGAAATTTTTCTTAGAGCGGTTGGGATGGCATTGAAAAATTTAGGTCCGAAGAAGAAATAAGATCTTTGTGTTAAGGTTTTTTTGAACAATTGTGTGTTGAGATTCATATTTGCATTTGATCTGGTTATTCTATTTTTATTTGGTGGAAATTTTTATGATTTGTGTACATTTTTTTTTGAACATTGGTGGGCGAAAAGTAGTTTGATATTCAATATTTTTGTTTCCTGGTAGATGATATCAGTAGAGTAACGTTTGTTTTTTTTCAAGATAATTTTTAGGATTGTGTTTTGTGTTGTTTGTAAGATATTAAGAGTGGTATTGAAAGCCCCGCCCCATATTGTGATGCAGTAGGATAAGATTAATTCGGCTAAAGAGGTGTATAACATCAGGAGGTTTTTAGTTGTCAAAATGTCTCTCAGGGTATAGAAATTATGAATCAGGGCTCTTAGGCGTTTGTTGACATGCATTATGTGGTCTGTCCATCTTATATGTTGGTCTATGATAACTCCGAGGTATTTTATTGATGTTATTAATTGATGTTATTAATCAATCCATAACGACCGAAGTGTACCATTTTTACACGATGTTATTAGACTTTTCCTCTTCTTATAGTCTTGCTTTCCTAAGCGTTGACGACTCCCATATTGACAACTTCTTTGTATCTATTTCTATCTTGAGCTGCGTGGAGAAGTTCCTTAGCAGTTAGCCCTGTGTATTGTCGGAGATTTCGAAGCCGGGATAGCTTTTTGCAGCCAATCCATTTTTCCCCTCGATCTTGCCATTCAGAATAAGCCGAAGCAGGCTATAACGTGGTCCACGCATCACATGTCCCAAGTATTCCAGTTTGCGGCGCTTGATGGTGGTTAAGAGCTCTCTATCGTGCCCAATTCTGATGAGTACATTCTCGTTGGTAGTTCGGCTTGTCCATCTTTGAGCATCCTTCTGTACAGCCACATCTCGAATGCACTGATGCGGTCATTAATTTTTTGGTGAAGCCTTATTAGACTACATGTCAACAAAGCAAGAGACCGCTATGCTGCACACGAACACCAAACAGTAAACGAACTCTACTAGTATTACCTGGCAAATAAAAGATTAAAGAGAATCTGGTCAGAAGACCTACTCTAGGTGTTATAAGTTGGAGAGCTATCGATGGAAAGTAACCAACTCGCTAAAAACGTAACAAACCATTTACTACATACTCTGTAAATCTCTGCATCTCTGTATATATTGTAAATATTGCATTAAAATAAAAAAAAGTAGGTTGCTTTTTTTTGCTTCAAAGTATTTTATATTGTTTTAAGTATAATAATTATGAGTAAGTAACAGTTAAAATTTTGACTGCCTGTATTCTTTCCTGGTAAAGTAATGTTTCTTATTTATCAAGAATTTATTTAATTCCAAACATATTTTTTTACACCAAATCAGAAAAGTATAAAAACTTGTACAATTTAACTTAATTATGACTATCTAACCGAAACAAGTCTTAGAATACATAAAATCTGTATTTGTGGCATTGACGAGTTTTATTTGCTATAAAAAAATTTACACTAAGTAATATATATCAGTAATTTACGAAACCATCTACTTACGTCAATAAAATCAAGTTTCTAACGGTATTTTAATAATTTTATATCATAGCCAATATCATTTAATATAATGAGAGATACCTAATGAAAAATTTAATTATAATACGTTTATGGTAAAATATAGAACGTACAACATTTAACTGTTTTTTTTACTAATTCCTAAATGATTATAGGATCCAAGTAAAAATACATTTAAAATGTTGTTCAAAATTAATTTACATTACAATTTTGCGGTTGGGCCTTTGGTGTCGGCACCTATGTTACCTAGATCTTTTGATCTTTTGTGACTACCGCTGTGTCTTCAGGGCATCAGAATTCTAGTCCGCTGATTTTGCCAAACCTTAAGATTTTTGTTGGCCCTGTCTAATTTAGATCGCTTGGATCCCCAGGTTTGATACCTGTACTCCGCTAGCATCGGGCAGTAACACAAAATGTGTATACTGCTCTCCTCCTCCTCTCCGCATAGTCGGCAGTTTTTCTCGGCCGCCAGCTTAAGTTTGAAAAGGTGCGCCCTTAGTGCGATGTGTCCTGTAAGCAGGCAAGCGTGCTGCTTAGTCTACTCCGGTCCATCTTCCAGAGTGCGTCAGTCCTCTTCTGGAGAGGTCTTTTCATCAGCTGTTTTGATGTTTTGCAACCAGTATTTGCATTCCACTGAGCAATTTGTTCTTGTTCAAGGATTAGTTTTAATAAATTTTTTGTTTCGGCAATTGGCAATCCGACCAACTGGCTTCTTGGTTTCACCAGGGTCCCGTTTCTTGCCAGTTCATCGGCTGCCTCGTTGCCGTTTATCCCTGTATGCCCAGGAACCCATGTAAGAGTGACTTTGTTTACCGTCGCTAACTCAGTGAGGGCTTGCATGCAGTCCCACACCACCGATGATGTTGTGATGTTACTCACGAGGGCCCCAATGGCCGCGCGAATGTCAGTGAGAATGTCAATCTCAAAATTAATTACATTTTATTTAAAATTTTTAATAAATAAATATCACGGTTAGACCCTTGATAAGTTTAATTAGGTTATGCATATTAATATCAACGTAACATATTGTAACGATAAATACGTCCCTGTTATCTGGCCCAGTCGTTCACACAAGGCGCTTATTTCTTTTGCGGCATTAAAATGTCCCTCAATTAGCAAATGATTTATGGCCGAGGGCGTGATTAAAGGTATTAAAGGTATATGGTGGCTGCATCGCTGATGTTACACCAGTCCCGAATGTTTCTTAGCCAGGAGTATTGCTTTCTATCTGGGTCTTGACGTCCCTCTATTTTTCCTTGTAGAATTAGTTTAGAAATGTAATATTTGCCTCCTCAAAGGATATGGCCGGAGTAGGAAACTTGTATTTCCTTACCGATGTTAAGTAAGTCTCTTTCGTAGGCTGCAGTTCTTAAAATTTCTTCATTCGTTGCATGTGCGGTCATCTAAAATGCTTCGATGCGGTTCAGGGGTTCTAACTTTGCGAGACCACGTTTCTGCGCCTTATAGTAAGATGGGCCATACGTAACACTTTTAGTCTTAGTGCTAGCGGGAGACTGCGAGCTAATAGAAAGTTTTTGAGTTTGAAAAATGTTGTTTTTGCGTAATTCGTTCAAAGCTTAACTTCTTCATCGCAGTCCCATCGTTCGTTGTTCATGGCACCCAGATATTTAAGCCGTAATACTTGCTCTATAATATTTCCATCGACCGGTATTGGTATTGATTATGGA
Source organism: Agelastica alni (assembly GCA_950111635.1). Taxonomy (NCBI): domain Eukaryota; kingdom Metazoa; phylum Arthropoda; class Insecta; order Coleoptera; family Chrysomelidae; genus Agelastica; species Agelastica alni. The sequence continues at coordinate 45,276,913 of OX467712.1, read as the reverse complement.
CTGGCAACCTATTACTGTAAGTTTGGTATGAATAGCGTTGATTTTAAGACCAAAATGTTTACCCATGGCCTCTATCCTATCCATCATTTGTTGGAGGTATATATTGTTAATTGAAATTCCGGTAATCTTAATTCCTCCACTATCTCCTTTCAGAGCCATTTAAAAGATCTTTTCCACGTATATATTTAAAATTATTGGTGATGTCTTTGGAGTCTTTTCCTATCTCGAGCAGTCTATTTAGGAGAGTATCGTGTTAGAAAGCCTTTTGATAATCTATGAAGCATACAAAGACATCTTGGCGTTGATCATAACACTTCTGAATCAGTAGTTTGATTGAAAACAAAGCCTCTCTCGTACCCAACCTCTTGATAAAGCCAAACCGTGTCTTTCCGCTCGTTTCTTCACATTTCGAGTATATTCGACCACGCATGACTCGAAGAAAAACTTTTAGAGCATGACTTATGAGACTTATAAGTCTGTAGTCACTACAATCTTTTGGAGATGTCTTTTTGGGAATTGTTACAAAAGTTGATTTTAACCATTCGGTTGGAATTTTACCTGAATCGAATATTTACCACCATTGTAGGTACTGAGTGTTTAAAATTCATCGAACCTAAGAGTAAATATCATTACAATATCAAAGTTTGTACTTTAATACATGTACCTCCTAAACTAATGTAGATCCCATTTTAAAACTTTTTTTGTAAAATTAATATATTTTTAGCTTTATTTTGTAAGTAAAACATTTAAAAAGAAAATGGTAGAAGTCATCAAAA